>OX371263.1:84081638-86593707 GCA_947311025.1 Lypha dubia | reverse complement strand
AAGTCCGATTTCTCAATTGTATTTGAGAGTTTTTCTATAAAATTTTAAAGATTAAAATTGTGTAAATTTTGTTCAGCTCTACGGGAATTTGGCTATTTGTGGGCACATTTATGTTTGTCACTCCTTTGGACCAATGGCAAATTAAAGCCAAGGATCCATACTTATAGACTATGTAAGTCCGATTTCTCAATTGTATTTGAGAATTTTTCTATAAAATTTTAAAGATTAAAATTGTGTAAATTTTGTTCAGCTCTACGGGAATTTGGCTATTTGTGGGCAGATTTATGTTTGTCACTCCTTTGGACCAATGGCAAATTAAAGCCAAGGATCCATACTTATAGACTATGTAAGTCTGATTTCTCAATTGTATTTGAGAATTTTTCTATAAAATTTGTTTGTCACTCATTTGGACCAATGGGAAATTAAAGCCAAGGATCCATACTTATAGACTATGTAAGTCTGATTTCTCAATTGTATTTGAGAATTTTTCTATAAAATTTTAAAGATTAAAATTGTGTAAATTTTGTTCAGCTCTACGGGAATTTGGCTATTTGTGGGCACATTTATGTTTGTCACTCCTGTGGACCAATGGCAAATTAAAGCCAAGGATCCATACTTATAGACTATGTAAGTCCGATTTCTCAATTGTATTTGAGAATTTTTCTATAAAATTTGTTTGTCACTCATTTGGACCAATGGGAAATTAAAGCCAAGGATCCATACTTATAGACTATGTAAGTCCGATTTCTCAATTGTATTTGAGAATTTTTCTATAAAATTTGTTTGTCACTCATTTGGACCAATGGGAAATTAAAGCCAAAGATCCATACTTATAGACTATGTAAGTCCGACTTCTCTATTGTATTTGAGAATTTTTCTATAAAAATTGTTTGTCACTCATTTGGACCAATGGGAAATTAAAGCCAAAGATCCATACTTATAGACTAGGTAAGTCCGATTTCTCAATTGTATTTGAGAATTTTTCTATAAAATTTGTTTGTCACTCATTTGGACCAATGGGAAATTAAAGCCAAGGATCCATACTTATAGACTATGTAAGTCCGATTTCTCAATTGTATTTGATAATTTTTCTATAAAAATTGTTTGTCACTCATTTGGACCAATGGGAAATTAAAGCCAAAGATCCATACTTATAGACTAGGTAAGTCCGATTTCTCAATTGTATTTGAGAATTTTTCTATAAAATTTGTTTGTCACTCATTTGGACCAATGGGAAATTAAAGCCAAGGATCCATACTTATAGACTATGTAAGTCCGATTTCTCAATTGTATTTGAGAATTTTTCTATAAAATTTTAAAGATTAAAATTGTGTAAATTTTGTTCAGCTCTACGGGAATTTGGCTATTTGTGGGCACATTTATGTTTGTCACTCCTTTAGACCAATGGCAAATTAAAGCCAAGGATCCATACTTATAGACTATGTAAGTCCGATTTCTCAATTGCATTTGAGAATTGTTCTATAAAATTTGTTTGTCACTCATTTGGACCAATGGGAAATTAAAGCCAAGGATCCATACTTATAGACTATGTAAGTCCGATTTCTCAATTGTATTTGAGAATTTTTCTATAAAATTTTAGAGATAAAAATTGTGTAAATTTTGTTCAGCTCTACGGGAATTTGGCTATTTGTGGGCACATTTATGTTTGTCACTCCTTTAGACCAATGGCAAATTAAAGCCAAGGATCCATACTTATAGACTATGTAAGTCCGATTTCTCAATTGCATTTGAGAATTTTTCTATAAAATTTGTTTGTCATTCATTTGGACCAATGGGAAATTAAAGCCAAGGATCCATACTTATAGACTATGTAAGTCCGATTTCTCAATTGTATTTGAGAATTTTTCTATAAAATTTTAAAGATTAAAATTGTGTAAATTTTGTTCAGCTCTACGGGAATTTGGCTATTTGTGGGCACATTTATGTTTGTCACTCCTTTGGACCAATGGCAAATTAAAGCCAAGGATCCATACTTATAGACTATGTAAGTCCGATTTCTCAATTGCATTTGAGAATTTTTCTATAAAATTTGTTTGTCACTCATTTGGACCAATGGGAAATTAAAGCCAAGGATCCATACTTATAGACTATGTAAGTCCGATTTCTCAATTGCATTTGAGAATTTTTCTATAAAATTTGTTTGTCACTCATTTGGACCAATGGGAAATTAAAGCCAAGGATCCATACTTATAGACTATGTAAGTCCGATTTCTCAATTGTATTTGAGAATTTTTCTATAAAATTTTAAAGATTAAAATTGTGTAAATTTTGTTTAGCTCTACGGGAATTTGGCTATTTGTGGGCACATTTATGTTTGTCACTCTTTTGGACCAATGGCAAATTAAAGCCAAGGATCCATACTTATAGACTATGTAAGTCCGATTTCTCAATTGTATTTGAGAATTTTTCTATAAAAATTGTTTGTCACTCTTTTGGACCAATGGGAAATTAAAGCCAAGGATCCATACTTATAGACTAGGTAAGTCCGATTTCTCAATTGTATTTGAGAATTTTTCTATAAAATTTGTTTGTCACTCATTTGGACCAATGGGAAATTAAAGCCAAGGATCCATACTTATAGACTATGTAAGTCCGATTTCTCAATTGTATTTGATAATTTTTCTATAAAATTTTAAAGATTAAAATTGTGTAAATTTTGTTCAGCTCTACGGGAATTTGGCTATTTGTGGGCACATTTATGTTTGTCACTCCTTTGGACCAATGGCAAATTAAAGCCAAGGATCCATACTTATAGACTAGGTAAGTCCTATTTCTCAATTGTATTTGAGAATTTTTCTATAAAATTTGTTTGTCACTCATTTGGACCAATGGGAAATTAAAGCCAAGGATCCATACTTATAGACTATGTAAGTCCGATTTCTCAATTGTATTTGAGAATTTTTCTATAAAATTTTAAAGATTAAAATTGCGTAAATTTTGTTCAGCTCTACGGGAATTTGGCTATTTGTGGGCACATTTATGTTTGTCACTCCTTTGGACCAATGGCAAATTAAAACCAAGGATCCATATTTATAGACTATGTAAGTCCGATTTCTCAATTGTATTTGGGAATTTTTCTATAAAATTTGTTTGTCACTCATTTGGACCAATGGGAAATTAAAGCCAAGGATCCATACTTATAGACTATGTAAGTCCGATTTCTCAATTGTATTTGAGAATTTTTCTATAAAATTTTAAAGATTAAAATTGCGTAGATTTTGTTCAGCTCTACGGGAATTTGGCTATTTGTGGGCACATTTATGTTTGTCACTCCTTTGGACCAATGGGAAATTAAAGCCAAGGATCCATACTTATAGACTATGTAAGTCCGATTTCTCAATTGTATTTGAGAATTTTTCTATAAAATTTTAAAGATTAAAATTGTGTAAATTTTGTTCAGCTCTACGGGAATTTGGCTATTTGTGGGCACATTTATGTTTGTCACTCCTTTGGACCAATGGCAAATTAAAACCAAGGATCCATATTTATAGACTATGTAAGTCCGATTTCTCAATTGTATTTGAGAATTTTTCTATAAAATTTTAAAGATTAAAATTGTGTAAATTTTGTTCAGCTCTACGGGAATTTGGCTATTTGTGGGCACATTTATGTTTGTCACTCCTTTGGACCAATGGCAAATTAAAGCCAAGGATCCATACTTATAGACTATGTAAGTCCGATTTCTCAATTGTATTTGAGAATTTTTCTATAAAATTTGTTTGTCACTCATTTGGACCAATGGGAAATTAAAGCCAAGGATCCATACTTATAGACTATGTAAGTCCGATTTCTCAATTGTATTTGAGAATTTTTCTATAAAATTTGTTTGTCACTCATTTGGACCAATGGGAAATTAAAGCCAAAGATCCATACTTATAGACTATGTAAGTCCGATTTCTCAATTGTATTTGAGAATTTTTCTATAAAAATTGTTTGTCACTCATTTGGACCAATGGGAAATTAAAGCCAAAGATCCATACTTATAGACTAGGTAAGTCCGATTTCTCAATTGTATTTGAGAATTTTTCTATAAAATTTGTTTGTCACTCATTTGGACCAATGGGAAATTAAAGCCAAGGATCCATACTTATAGACTATGTAAGTCCGATTTCTCAATTGTATTTGAGAATTTTTCTATAAAATTTTAAAGATTAAAATTGTGTAAATTTTGTTCAGCTCTACGGGAATTTGGCTATTTGTGGGCACATTTATGTTTGTCACTCCTTTAGACCAATGGCAAATTAAAGCCAAGGATCCATACTTATAGACTATGTAAGTCCGATTTCTCAATTGCATTTGAGAATTTTTCTATAAAATTTGTTTGTCACTCATTTGGACCAATGGGAAATTAAAGCCAAGGATCCATACTTATAGACTATGTAAGTCCGATTTCTCAATTGTATTTGAGAATTTTTCTATAAAATTTTAAAGATAAAAATTGTGTAAATTTTGTTCAGCTCTACGGGAATTTGGCTATTTGTGGGCACATTTATGTTTGTCACTCCTTTGGACCAATGGCAAATTAAAGCCAAGGATCCATACTTATAGACTATGTAAGTCCGATTTCTCAATTGTATTTGAGAATTTTTCTATAAAATTTTAAAGATTAAAATTGTGTAAATTTTGTTCAGCTCTACGGGAATTTGGCTATTTGTGGGCACATTTATGTTTGTCACTCCTTTGGACCAATGGCAAATTAAAGCCAAGGATCCATACTTATAGACTATGTAAGTCCGATTTCTCAATTGTATTTGAGAATTTTTCTATAAAATTTTAAAGATTAAAATTGTGTAAATTTTGTTCAGCTCTACGGGAATTTGGCTATTTGTGGCCACATTTATGTTTGTCACTCCTTTGGACCAATGGCAAATTAAAGCCAAGGATCCATACTTATAGACTATGTAAGTCCGATTTCTCAATTGTATTTGAGAATTTTTCTATAAAATTTGTTTTTCACTCATTTGGACCAATGGGAAATTAAAGCCAAGGATCCATACTTATAGACTATGTAAGTCCGATTTCTCAATTGTATTTGAGAATTTTTCTATAAAATTTTAAAGATTAAAATTGTGTAAATTTTGTTCAGCTCTACGGGAATTTGGCTATTTGTGGCCACATTTATGTTTGTCACTCCTTTGGACCAATGGCAAATTAAAGCCAAGGATCCATACTTATAGACTATGTAAGTCCGATTTCTCAATTGTATTTGAGAATTTTTCTATAAAATTTTAGAGATTAAAATTGTGTAAATTTTGTTCAGCTCTACGGGAATTTGGCTATTTGTGGGCACATTTATGTTTGTCACTCCTTTGGACCAATGGCAAATTAAAGCCAAGGATCCATACTTATAGACTATGTAAGTCCGATTTCTCAATTGTATTTGAGAATTTTTCTATAAAATTTTAAAGATTAAAATTGTGTAAATTTTGTTCAGCTCTACGGGAATTTGGCTATTTGTGGGCACATTTATGTTTGTCACTCCTTTGGACCAATGGCAAATTAAAGCCAAGGATCCATACTTATAGACTATGTAAGTCCGATTTCTCAATTGTATTTGAGAATTTTTCTATAAAACTTGTTTGTCACTCATTTAGACCAAATTAAAGCCAAGGATCCATACTTATAGACTATGTAAGTCCGATTTCTCAATTGTATTTGAGAATTTTTCTATAAAATTTTAAAGATTAAAATTGTGTAAATTTTGTTCAGCTCTACGGGAATTTGGCTATTTGTGGGCACATTTATGTTTGTCACTCCTTTGGACCAATGGCAAATTAAAGCCAAGGATCCATACTTATAGACTATGTAAGTCCGATTTCTCAATTGTATTTGAGAATTTTTCTATAAAATTTTAAAGATTAAAATTGTGTAAATTTTGTTCAGCTCTACGGGAATTTGGCTATTTGTGGCCACATTTATGTTTGTCACTCCTTTGGACCAATGGCAAATTAAAGCCAAGGATCCATACTTATAGACTATGTAAGTCCGATTTCTCAATTGTATTTGAGAATTTTTCTATAAAATTTGTTTTTCACTCATTTGGACCAATGGGAAATTAAAGCCAAGGATCCATACTTATAGACTATGTAAGTCCGATTTCTCAATTGTATTTGAGAATTTTTCTATAAAATTTTAAAGATTAAAATTGTGTAAATTTTGTTCAGCTCTACGGGAATTTGGCTATTTGTGGCCACATTTATGTTTGTCACTCCTTTGGACCAATGGCAAATTAAAGCCAAGGATCCATACTTATAGACTATGTAAGTCCGATTTCTCAATTGTATTTGAGAATTTTTCTATAAAATTTTAGAGATTAAAATTGTGTAAATTTTGTTCAGCTCTACGGGAATTTGGCTATTTGTGGGCACATTTATGTTTGTCACTCCTTTGGACCAATGGCAAATTAAAGCCAAGGATCCATACTTATAGACTATGTAAGTCCGATTTCTCAATTGTATTTGAGAATTTTTCTATAAAATTTTAAAGATTAAAATTGTGTAAATTTTGTTCAGCTCTACGGGAATTTGGCTATTTGTGGGCACATTTATGTTTGTCACTCCTTTGGACCAATGGCAAATTAAAGCCAAGGATCCATACTTATAGACTATGTAAGTCCGATTTCTCAATTGTATTTGAGAATTTTTCTATAAAACTTGTTTGTCACTCATTTAGACCAAATTAAAGCCAAGGATCCATACTTATAGACTATGTAAGTCCGATTTCTCAATTGTATTTGAGAATTTTTCTATAAAATTTTAAAGATTAAAATTGTGTAAATTTTGTTCAGCTCTACGGGAATTTGGCTATTTGTGGGCACATTTATGTTTGTCACTCCTTTGGACCAATGGCAAATTAAAGCCAAGGATCCATACTTATAGACTATGTAAGTCCGATTTCTCAATTGTATTTGAGAATTTTTCTATAAAATTTTAAAGATTAAAATTGTGTAAATTTTGTTCAGCTCTACGGGAATTTGGCTATTTGTGGCCACATTTATGTTTGTCACTCCTTTGGACCAATGGCAAATTAAAGCCAAGGATCCATACTTATAGACTATGTAAGTCCGATTTCTCAATTGTATTTGAGAATTTTTCTATAAAATTTGTTTTTCACTCATTTGGACCAATGGGAAATTAAAGCCAAGGATCCATACTTATAGACTATGTAAGTCCGATTTCTCAATTGTATTTGAGAATTTTTCTATAAAATTTTAAAGATTAAAATTGTGTAAATTTTGTTCAGCTCTACGGGAATTTGGCTATTTGTGGCCACATTTATGTTTGTCACTCCTTTGGACCAATGGCAAATTAAAGCCAAGGATCCATACTTATAGACTATGTAAGTCCGATTTCTCAATTGTATTTGAGAATTTTTCTATAAAATTTTAGAGATTAAAATTGTGTAAATTTTGTTCAGCTCTACGGGAATTTGGCTATTTGTGGGCACATTTATGTTTGTCACTCCTTTGGACCAATGGCAAATTAAAGCCAAGGATCCATACTTATAGACTATGTAAGTCCGATTTCTCAATTGTATTTGAGAATTTTTCTATAAAATTTTAAAGATTAAAATTGTGTAAATTTTGTTCAGCTCTACGGGAATTTGGCTATTTGTGGGCACATTTATGTTTGTCACTCCTTTGGACCAATGGCAAATTAAAGCCAAGGATCCATACTTATAGACTATGTAAGTCCGATTTCTCAATTGTATTTGAGAATTTTTCTATAAAACTTGTTTGTCACTCATTTAGACCAAATTAAAGCCAAGGATCCATACTTATAGACTATGTAAGTCCGATTTCTCAATTGTATTTGAGAATTTTTCTATAAAATTTTAAAGATTAAAATTGTGTAAATTTTGTTCAGCTCTACGGGAATTTGGCTATTTGTGGGCACATTTATGTTTGTCACTCCTTTGGACCAATGGCAAATTAAAGCCAAGGATCCATACTTATAGACTATGTAAGTCCGATTTCTCAATTGTATTTGAGAATTTTTCTATAAAATTTTAAAGATTAAAATTGTGTAAATTTTGTTCAGCTCTACGGGAATTTGGCTATTTGTGGCCACATTTATGTTTGTCACTCCTTTGGACCAATGGCAAATTAAAGCCAAGGATCCATACTTATAGACTATGTAAGTCCGATTTCTCAATTGTATTTGAGAATTTTTCTATAAAATTTGTTTTTCACTCATTTGGACCAATGGGAAATTAAAGCCAAGGATCCATACTTATAGACTATGTAAGTCCGATTTCTCAATTGTATTTGAGAATTTTTCTATAAAATTTTAAAGATTAAAATTGTGTAAATTTTGTTCAGCTCTACGGGAATTTGGCTATTTGTGGCCACATTTATGTTTGTCACTCCTTTGGACCAATGGCAAATTAAAGCCAAGGATCCATACTTATAGACTATGTAAGTCCGATTTCTCAATTGTATTTGAGAATTTTTCTATAAAATTTTAGAGATTAAAATTGTGTAAATTTTGTTCAGCTCTACGGGAATTTGGCTATTTGTGGGCACATTTATGTTTGTCACTCCTTTGGACCAATGGCAAATTAAAGCCAAGGATCCATACTTATAGACTATGTAAGTCCGATTTCTCAATTGTATTTGAGAATTTTTCTATAAAATTTTAAAGATTAAAATTGTGTAAATTTTGTTCAGCTCTACGGGAATTTGGCTATTTGTGGGCACATTTATGTTTGTCACTCCTTTGGACCAATGGCAAATTAAAGCCAAGGATCCATACTTATAGACTATGTAAGTCCGATTTCTCAATTGTATTTGAGAATTTTTCTATAAAACTTGTTTGTCACTCATTTAGACCAAATTAAAGCCAAGGATCCATACTTATAGACTATGTAAGTCCGATTTCTCAATTGTATTTGAGAATTTTTCTATAAAATTTTAAAGATTAAAATTGTGTAAATTTTGTTCAGCTCTACGGGAATTTGGCTATTTGTGGGCACATTTATGTTTGTCACTCCTATGGACCAATGGCAAATTAAAACCAAGGATCCATACTTATAGACTATGTAAGTCCGTTTTATCAATTGTATTTGAGAATTTTTCTATAAAATTTTAAAGATTAAAATTGTGTAAATTTTTTTCAGCTCTACGGGAATTTGGCTATTTGTGGGCACATTTATGTTTGTCACTCATTTGGACCAATTTGAAATTAAAGCCAAGGATCCATACTTATAGACTATGTAAGTCCGATTTCTCAATTGTATTTGAGAATTTTTCTATAAAATTTTAAAGATAAAAATTGTGTAAATTTTGTTCAGCTCTACGGGAATTTGGCTATTTGTGGGCACATTTATGTTTGTCACTCCTTTGGACCAATGGCAAATTAAAGCCAAGGATCCATACTTATAGACTATGTAAGTCCGATTTCTCAATTGCATTTGAGAATTTTTCTATAAAATTTTAAAGATTAAAATTGTGTAAATTTTTTTCAGCTCTACGGGAATTTGGCTATTTGTGGGCACATTTATGTTTGTCACTCCTTTGGACCAATGGCAAATTAAAGCCAAGGATCCATACTTATAGACTATGTAAGTCCGATTTCTCAATTGTATTTGAGAATTTTTCTATAAAATTTTAAAGATTAAAATTGTGTAAATTTTGTTCAGCTCTACGGGAATTTGGCTATTTGTGGGCACATTTATGTTTGTCACTCCTTTGGACCAATGGGAAATTAAAGCCAAGGATCCATACTTATAGACTATGTAAGTCCGATTTCTCAATTGTATTTGAGAATTTTTCTATAAAATTTGTTTGTCACTCATTTGGACCAATGGGAAATTAAAGCCAAGGATCCATACTTATAGACTATGTAAGTCCGATTTCTCAATTGTATTTGAGAATTTTTCTATAAAATTTTAAAGATTAAAATTGTGTAAATTTTGTTCAGCTCTACGGGAATTTGGCTATTTGTGGGCACATTTATCTTTGTCACTCCTTTGGACCAATGGGAAATTAAAGCCAAGGATCCATACTTATAGACTATGTAAGTCCGATTTCTCAATTGTATTTGAGAATTTTTCTATAAAATTTTAAAGATTAAAATTGTGTAAATTTTGTTCAGCTCTACGGGAATTTGGCTATTTGTGGGCACATTTATGTTTGTCACTCCTTTGGACCAATGGCAAATTAAAGCCAAGGATCCATACTTATAGACTATGTAAGTCCGATTTCTCAATTGTATTTGAGAATTTTTCTATAAAATTTTAAAGATTAAAATTGTGTAAATTTTGTTCAGCTCTACGGGAATTTGGCTATTTGTGGGCACATTTATGTTTGTCACTCCTTTGGACCAATGGCAAATTAAAGCCAAGGATCCATACTTATAGACTATGTAAGTCAGATTTCTCAATTGTATTTGAGAATTTTTCTATAAAAATTGTTTGTCACTCATTTGGACCAATGGGAAATTAAAACCAAGGATCCATACTTATAGACTATGTAAGTCCGTTTTATCAATTGTATTTGAGAATTTTTCTATAAAATTTTAAAGATTAAAATTGTGTAAATTTTGTTCAGCTCTACGGGAATTTGGCTATTTGTGGCCACATTTATGTTTGTCACTCCTTTGGACCAATGGCAAATTAAAGCCAAGGATCCATACTTATAGACTATGTAAGTCCGATTTCTCAATTGTATTTGAGAATTTTTCTATAAAATTTGTTTTTCACTCATTTGGACCAATGGGAAATTAAAGCCAAGGATCCATACTTATAGACTATGTAAGTCCGATTTCTCAATTGTATTTGAGAATTTTTCTATAAAATTTTAAAGATTAAAATTGTGTAAATTTTGTTCAGCTCTACGGGAATTTGGCTATTTGTGGCCACATTTATGTTTGTCACTCCTTTGGACCAATGGCAAATTAAAGCCAAGGATCCATACTTATAGACTATGTAAGTCCGATTTCTCAATTGTATTTGAGAATTTTTCTATAAAATTTTAGAGATTAAAATTGTGTAAATTTTGTTCAGCTCTACGGGAATTTGGCTATTTGTGGGCACATTTATGTTTGTCACTCCTTTGGACCAATGGCAAATTAAAGCCAAGGATCCATACTTATAGACTATGTAAGTCCGATTTCTCAATTGTATTTGAGAATTTTTCTATAAAATTTTAAAGATTAAAATTGTGTAAATTTTGTTCAGCTCTACGGGAATTTGGCTATTTGTGGGCACATTTATGTTTGTCACTCCTTTGGACCAATGGCAAATTAAAGCCAAGGATCCATACTTATAGACTATGTAAGTCCGATTTCTCAATTGTATTTGAGAATTTTTCTATAAAACTTGTTTGTCACTCATTTAGACCAAATTAAAGCCAAGGATCCATACTTATAGACTATGTAAGTCCGATTTCTCAATTGTATTTGAGAATTTTTCTATAAAATTTTAAAGATTAAAATTGTGTAAATTTTGTTCAGCTCTACGGGAATTTGGCTATTTGTGGGCACATTTATGTTTGTCACTCCTATGGACCAATGGCAAATTAAAACCAAGGATCCATACTTATAGACTATGTAAGTCCGTTTTATCAATTGTATTTGAGAATTTTTCTATAAAATTTTAAAGATTAAAATTGTGTAAATTTTTTTCAGCTCTACGGGAATTTGGCTATTTGTGGGCACATTTATGTTTGTCACTCATTTGGACCAATTTGAAATTAAAGCCAAGGATCCATACTTATAGACTATGTAAGTCCGATTTCTCAATTGTATTTGAGAATTTTTCTATAAAATTTTAAAGATAAAAATTGTGTAAATTTTGTTCAGCTCTACGGGAATTTGGCTATTTGTGGGCACATTTATGTTTGTCACTCCTTTGGACCAATGGCAAATTAAAGCCAAGGATCCATACTTATAGACTATGTAAGTCCGATTTCTCAATTGCATTTGAGAATTTTTCTATAAAATTTTAAAGATAAAAATTGTGTAAATTTTGTTCAGCTCTACGGGAATTTGGCTATTTGTGGGCACATTTATGTTTGTCACTCCTTTGGACCAATGGCAAATTAAAGCCAAGGATCCATACTTATAGACTATGTAAGTCCGATTTCTCAATTGTATTTGAGAATTTTTCTATAAAATTTTAAAGATAAAAATTGTGTAAATTTTGTTCAGCTCTACGGGAATTTGGCTATTTGTGGGCACATTTATGTTTGTCACTCCTTTGGACCAATGGCAAATTAAAGCCAAGGATCCATACTTATAGACTATGTAAGTCCGATTTCTCAATTGTATTTGAGAATTTTTCTATAAAATTTTAAAGATTAAAATTGTGTAAATTTTGTTCAGCTCTACGGGAATTTGGCTATTTGTGGGCACATTTATGTTTGTCACTCCTTTGGACCAATGGGAAATTAAAGCCAAGGATCCATACTTATAGACTATGTAAGTCCGATTTCTCAATTGTATTTGAGAATTTTTCTATAAAATTTGTTTGTCACTCATTTGGACCAATGGGAAATTAAAGCCAAGGATCTATACTTATAGACTGTGTAAGTCCGATTTCTCAATTGTATTTGAGAATTTTTCTATAAAATTTGTTTGTCACTCCTTTGGACCAATGGGAAATTAAAGCCAAGGATCCATACTTATAGACTATGTAAGTCCGATTTCTCAATTGTATTTGAGAATTTTTCTATAAAATTTGTTTGTCACTCATTTGGACCAATGGGAAATTAAAGCCAAGGATCCATACTTATAGACTATGTAAGTCCGATTTCTCAATTGTATTTGAGAATTTTTCTATAAAATTTGTTTGTCACTCATTTGGACCAATGGGAAATTAAAGCCAAGGATCCATACTTATAGACTATGTAAGTCCGATTTCTCAATTGTATTTGAGAATTTTTCTATAAAAATTGTTTGTCACTCATTTGGACCAATGGGAAATTAAAGCCAAAGATCCATACTTATAGACTATGTAAGTCCGATTTCTCAATTGTATTTGAGAATTTTTCTATAAAAATTGTTTGTCACTCATTTGGACCAATGGGAAATTAAAGCCAAGGATCCATACTTATAGACTATGTAAGTCCGATTTCTCAATTGTATTTGAGAATTTTTCTATAAAAATTGTTTGTCACTCATTTGGACCAATGGGAAATTAAAGCCAAAGATCCATACTTATAGACTATGTAAGTCCGATTTCTCAATTGTATTTGAGAATTTTTCTATAAAATTTGTTTGTCACTCATTTGGACCAATGGGAAATTAAAGCCAAGGATCCATACTTATAGACTATGTAAGTTTGATTTCTCAATTGTATTTGAGAATTTTTCTATAAAATTTGTTTGTCACTCATTTGGACCAATGGGAAATTAAAGCCAAGGATCCATACTTATAGACTATGTAAGTCCGATTTCTCAATTGTATTTGAGAATTTTTCTATAAAATTTATTTGTCACTCATTTGGACCAATGGGAAATTAAAGCCAAGGATCCATACTTATAGACTATGTAAGTCCGATTTCTCAATTGTATTTGAGAATTTTTCTATAAAATTTGTTTGTCACTCATTTGGACCAATGGGAAATTAAAGCCAAGGATCCATACTTATAGACTATGTAAGTCCGATTTCTCAATTGTATTTGAGAATTTTTCTATAAAATTTGTTTGTCACTCATTTGGACCAATGGGAAATTAAAGCCAAGGATCCATACCTATAGACTATGTAAGTCCGATTTCTCAATTGTATTTGAGAATTTTTCTATAAAATTTTAAAGATTAAAATTGTGTAAATTTTGTTCAGCTCTACGGGAATTTGGCTATTTGTGGGCACATTTATGTTTGTCACTCCTTTGGACCAATGGGAAATTAAAGCCAAGGATCCATACTTATAGACTATGTAAGTCCGATTTCTCAATTGTATTTGAGAATTTTTCTATAAAATTTTAAAGATTAAAATTGTGTAAATTTTGTTCAGCTCTACGGGAATTTGGCTATTTGTGGGCACATTTATGTTTGTCACTCCTTTGGACCAATGGGAAATTAAAGCCAAGGATCCATACTTATAGACTATGTAAGTCCGATTTCTCAATTGTATTTGAGAATTTTTCTATAAAATTTGTTTGTCACTCATTTGGACCAATGGGAAATTAAAGCCAAGGATCCATACTTATAGACTATGTAAGTCCGATTTCTCAATTGTATTTGAGAATTTTTCTATAAAATTTTAAAGATTAAAATTGTGTAAATTTTGTTCAGCTCTACGGGAATTTGGCTATTTGTGGGCACATTTATGTTTGTCACTCCTTTGGACCAATGGGAAATTAAAGCCAAGGATCCATACTTATAGACTATGTAAGTCCGATTTCTCAATTGTATTTGAGAATTTTTCTATAAAATTTTAAAGATTAAAATTGTGTAAATTTTGTTCAGCTCTACGGGAATTTGGCTATTTGTGGGCACATTTATGTTTGTCACTCCTTTGGACCAATGGGAAATTAAAGCCAAGGATCCATACTTATAGACTATGTAAGTCCGATTTCTCAATTGTATTTGAGAATTTTTCTATAAAATTTTAAAGATTAAAATTGTGTAAATTTTGTTCAGCTCTACGGGAATTTGGCTATTTGTGGGCACATTTATGTTTGTCACTCCTTTGGACCAATGGGAAATTAAAGCCAAGGATCCATACTTATAGACTATGTAAGTCCGATTTCTCAATTGTATTTGAGAATTTTTCTATAAAATTTGTTTGTCACTCATTTGGACCAATGGGAAATTAAAGTCAAGGATCCATACTTATAGACTATGTAAGTCCGATTTCTCAATTGTATTTGAGAATTTTTCTATAAAATTTTAAAAATTAAAATTGTGTAAATTTTGTTCAGCTCTACGGGAATTTGGCTATTTGTGGGCACATTTATGTTTGTCACTCCTTTGGACCAATGGGAAATTAAAGCCAAGGATCCATACTTATAGACTATGTAAGTCCGATTTCTCAATTGTATTTGAGAATTTTTCTATAAAATTTGTTTGTCACTCATTTGGACCAATGGGAAATTAAAGTCAAGGATCCATACTTATAGACTATGTAAGTCCGATTTCTCAATTGTATTTGAGAATTTTTCTATAAAATTTGTTTGTCACTCATTTGGACCAATGGGAAATTAAAGCCAAGGATCCATACTTATAGACTATGTAAGTCCGATTTCTCAATTGTATTTGAGAATTTTTCTATAAAATTTGTTTGTCACTCATTTGGACCAATGGGAAATTAAAGCCAAGGATCCATACTTATAGACTATGTAAGTCCGATTTCTCAATTGTATTTGAGAATTTTTCTATAAAATTTGTTTGTAACTCATTTGGACCAATGGGAAATTAAAGCCAAGGATCCATACTTATAGACTATGTAAGTCCGATTTCTCAATTGTATTTGAGAATTTTTCTATAAAATTTGTTTGTCACTCATTTGGACCAATGGGAAATTAAAGCCAAGGATCCATACTTATAGACTATGTAAGTCCGATTTCTCAATTGTATTTGAGAATTTTTCTATAAAATTTTAAAGATTAAAATTGTGTAAATTTTGTTCAGCTCTACGGGAATTTGGCTATTTCTGGGCACATTTATGTTTGTCACTCCTTTGGACCAATGGGAAATTAAAGCCAAGGATCCATACTTATAGACTATGTAAGTCCGATTTCTCAATTGTATTTGAGAATTTTTCTATAAAATTTGTTTGTCACTCATTTGGACCAATGGGAAATTAAAGCCAAGGATCCATACTTATAGACTATGTAAGTCCGATTTCTCAATTGTATTTGAGAATTTTTCTATAAAATTTGTTTGTCACTCATTTGGACCAATGGGAAATTAAAGCCAAGGATCCATACTTATAGACTATGTAAGTCCGATTTCTCAATTGTATTTGAGAATTTTTCTATAAAATTTGTTTGTCACTCATTTGGACCAATGGGAAATTAAAGCCAAGGATCCATACTTATAGACTATGTAAGTCCGATTTCTCAATTGTATTTGAGATTTTTTCTATAAAATTTGTTTGTCACTCATTTGGACCAATGGGAAATTAAAGCCAAGGATCCATACTTATAGACTATGTAAGTCCGATTTCTCAATTGTATTTGAGAATTTTTCTATAAAATTTGTTTGTCACTCATTTGGACCAATGGGAAATTAAAGCCAAGGATCCATACTTATAGACTATGTAAGTCCGATTTCTCAATTGTATTTGAGAATTTTCTATAAAATTTTAAAGATTAAAATTGTGTAAATTTTGTTCAGCTCTACGGGAATTTGGCTATTTCTGGGCACATTTATGTTTGTCACTCCTTTGGACCAATGGGAAATTAAAGCCAAGGATCCATACTTATAGACTATGTAAGTCCGATTTCTCAATTGTATTTGAGAATTTTTCTATAAAATTTGTTTGTCACTCATTTGGACCAATGGGAAATTAAAGCCAAGGATCCATACTTATAGACTATGTAAGTCCGATTTCTCAATTGTATTTGAGAATTTTTCTATAAAATTTTAAAGATTAAAATTGTGTAAATTTTGTTCAGCTCTACGGGAATTTGGCTATTTGTGGGCACATTTATGTTTGTCACTCCTTTGGACCAATGGGAAATTAAAGCCAAGGATCCATACTTATAGACTATGTAAGTCCGATTTCTCAATTGTATTTGAGAATTTTTCTATAAAATTTTAAAGATTAAAATTGTGTAAATTTTGTTCAGCTCTACGGGAATTTGGCTATTTCTGGGCACATTTATGTTTGTCACTCCTTTGGACCAATGGGAAATTAAAGCCAAGGATCCATACTTATAGACTATGTAAGTCCGATTTCTCAATTGTATTTGAGAATTTTTCTATAAAATTTGTTTGTCACTCATTTGGACCAATGGGAAATTAAAGCCAAGGATCCATACTTATAGACTATGTAAGTCCGATTTCTCAATTGTATTTGAGAATTTTTCTATAAAATTTGTTTGTCACTCATTTGGACCAATGGGAAATTAAAGCCAAGGATCCATACTTATAGACTATGTAAGTCCGATTTCTCAATTGTATTTGAGAATTTTTCTATAAAATTTTAAAGATTAAAATTGTGTAAATTTTGTTCAGCTCTACGGGAATTTGGCTATTTGTGGGCACATTTATGTTTGTCACTCCTTTGGACCAATGGGAAATTAAAGCCAAGGATCCATACTTATAGACTATGTAAGTCCGATTTCTCAATTGTATTTGAGAATTTTTCTATAAAATTTTAAAGATTAAAATTGTGTAAATTTTGTTCAGCTCTACGGGAATTTGGCTATTTGTGGGCACATTTATGTTTGTCACTCCTTTGGACCAATGGGAAATTAAAGCCAAGGATCCATACTTATAGACTATGTAAGTCCGATTTCTCAATTGTATTTGAGAATTTTTCTATAAAATTTGTTTGTCACTCATTTGGACCAATGGGAAATTAAAGCCAAGGATCCATACTTATAGACTATGTAAGTCCGATTTCTCAATTGTATTTGAGAATTTTTCTATAAAATTTGTTTGTCACTCATTTGGACCAATGGGAAATTAAAGCCAAGGATCCATACTTATAGACTATGTAAGTCCGATTTCTCAATTGTATTTGAGAATTTTTCTATAAAATTTTAAAGATTAAAATTGTGTAAATTTTGTTCAGCTCTACGGGAATTTGGCTATTTGTGGGCACATTTATGTTTGTCACTCCTTTGGACCAATGGGAAATTAAAGCCAAGGATCCATACTTATAGACTATGTAAGTCCGATTTCTCAATTGTATTTGAGAATTTTTCTATAAAATTTTAAAGATTAAAATTGTGTAAATTTTGTTCAGCTCTACGGGAATTTGGCTATTTCTGGGCACATTTATGTTTGTCACTCCTTTGGACCAATGGGAAATTAAAGCCAAGGATCCATACTTATAGACTATGTAAGTCCGATTTCTCAATTGTATTTGAGAATTTTTCTATAAAATTTGTTTGTCACTCATTTGGACCAATGGGAAATTAAAGCCAAGGATCCATACTTATAGACTATGTAAGTCCGATTTCTCAATTGTATTTGAGAATTTTTCTATAAAATTTGTTTGTCACTCATTTGGACCAATGGGAAATTAAAGCCAAGGATCCATACTTATAGACTATGTAAGTCCGATTTCTCAATTGTATTTGAGAATTTTTCTATAAAATTTTAAAGATTAAAATTGTGTAAATTTTGTTCAGCTCTACGGGAATTTGGCTATTTCTGGGCACATTTATGTTTGTCACTCCTTTGGACCAATGGGAAATTAAAGCCAAGGATCCATACTTATAGACTATGTAAGTCCGATTTCTCAATTGTATTTGAGAATTTTTCTATAAAATTTGTTTGTCACTCATTTGGACCAATGGGAAATTAAAGCCAAGGATCCATACTTATAGACTATGTAAGTCCGATTTCTCAATTGTATTTGAGAATTTTTCTATAAAATTTTAAAGATTAAAATTGTGTAAATTTTGTTCAGCTCTACGGGAATTTGGCTATTTCTGGGCACATTTATGTTTGTCACTCCTTTGGACCAATGGGAAATTAAAGCCAAGGATCCATACTTATAGACTATGTAAGTCCGATTTCTCAATTGTATTTGAGAATTTTTCTATAAAATTTGTTTGTCACTCATTTGGACCAATGGGAAATTAAAGCCAAGGATCCATACTTATAGACTATGTAAGTCCGATTTCTCAATTGTATTTGAGAATTTTTCTATAAAATTTGTTTGTCACTCATTTGGACCAATGGGAAATTAAAGCCAAGGATCCATACTTATAGACTATGTAAGTCCGATTTCTCAATTGTATTTGAGAATTTTTCTATAAAATTTGTTTGTCACTCATTTGGACCAATGGGAAATTAAAGCCAAGGATCCATACTTATAGACTATGTAAGTCCGATTTCTCAATTGTATTTGAGAATTTTTCTATAAAATTTGTTTGTCACTCATTTGGACCAATGGGAAATTAAAGCCAAGGATCCATACTTATAGACTATGTAAGTCCGATTTCTCAATTGTATTTGAGAATTTTTCTATAAAATTTGTTTGTCACTCATTTGGACCAATGGGAAATTAAAGCCAAGGATCCATACTTATAGACTATGTAAGTCCGATTTCTCAATTGTATTTGAGAATTTTTCTATAAAATTTTAAAGATTAAAATTGTGTAAATTTTGTTCAGCTCTACGGGAATTTGGCTATTTCTGGGCACATTTATGTTTGTCACTCCTTTGGACCAATGGGAAATTAAAGCCAAGGATCCATACTTATAGACTATGTAAGTCCGATTTCTCAATTGTATTTGAGAATTTTTCTATAAAATTTGTTTGTCACTCATTTGGACCAATGGGAAATTAAAGCCAAGGATCCATACTTATAGACTATGTAAGTCCGATTTCTCAATTGTATTTGAGAATTTTTCTATAAAATTTTAAAGATTAAAATTGTGTAAATTTTGTTCAGCTCTACGGGAATTTGGCTATTTCTGGGCACATTTATGTTTGTCACTCCTTTGGACCAATGGGAAATTAAAGCCAAGGATCCATACTTATAGACAATGTAAGTCCGATTTCTCAATTGTATTTGAGAATTTTTCTATAAAATTTTTTTGTCACTCATTTGGACCAATGGGAAATTAAAGCCAAGGATCCATACTTATAGACTATGTAAGTCCGATTTCTCAATTGTATTTGAGAATTTTTCTATAAAATTTGTTTGTCACTCATTTGGACCAATGGGAAATTAAAGCCAAGGATCCATACTTATAGACTATGTAAGTCCGATTTCTCAATTGTATTTGAGAATTTTTCTATAAAATTTGTTTTTCACTCATTTGGACCAATGGGAAATTAAAGCCAAGGATCCATACTTATAGACTATGTAAGTCCGATTTCTCAATTGTATTTGAGAATTTTTCTATAAAATTTGTTTGTCACTCATTTGGACCAATGGAAAATAAAGCCAAGGATCCATACTTATAGACTATGTAAGTCCGATTTCTCAATTGTATTTGAGAATTTTTCTATAAAATTTGTTTGTCACTCATTTGGACCAATGGGAAATTAAAGCCAAGGATCCATACTTATAGACTATGTAAGTCCGATTTCTCAATTGTATTTGAGAATTTTTCTATAAAAGTTTGTTAGTCACTCATTTGGACCAATGGGAAATTAAAGCCAAGGATCCATACTTATAAACTATGTAAGTCCGATTTCTCAATTGTATTTGAGAATTTTTCTATAAAAGTTTGTTTGTCACTCATTTGGACCAATGGGAAATTAAAGCCAAGGATCCATACTTATAGACTATGTAAGTCCGATTTCTCAATTGTATTTGAGAATTTTTCTATAAAATTTGTTTGTCACTCATTTGGACCAATGGGAAATTAAAGCCAAGGATCCATACTTATAGACTATGTAAGTCCGATTTCTCAATTGTATTTGAGAATTTTTCTATAAAATTTTTTTGTCACTCATTTGGACCAATGGGAAATTAAAGCCAAGGATCCATACTTATAGACTATGTAAGTCCGATTTCTCAATTGTATTTGAGAATTTTTCTATAAGTCCGATTTCTCAATTGTATTTGAGAATTTTTCTATAAAATTTTAAAGATTAAAATTGTGTAAATTTTGTTCAGCTCTACGGGAATTTGGCTATTTGTGGGCACATTTATGTTTGTCACTCCTTTGGACCAATGGGAAATTAAAGCCAAGGATCCATACTTATAGACTATGTAAGTCCGATTTCTCAATTGTATTTGAGAATTTTTCTATAAAATTTGTTTGTCACTCATTTGGACCAATGGGAAATTAAAGTCAAGGATCCATACTTATAGACTATGTAAGTCCGATTTCTCAATTGTATTTGAGAATTTTTCTATAAAATTTTAAAAATTTAAATTGTGTAAATTTTGTTCAGCTCTACGGGAATTTGGCTATTTGTGGGCACATTTATGTTTGTCACTCCTTTGGACCAATGGGAAATTAAAGCCAAGGATCCATACTTATAGACTATGTAAGTCCGATTTCTCAATTGTATTTGAGAATTTTTCTATAAAATTTTAAAGATTAAAATTGTGTAAATTTTGTTCAGCTCTACGGGAATTTGGCTATTTGTGGGCACATTTATGTTTGTCACTCCTTTGGACCAATGGGAAATTAAAGCCAAGGATCCATACTTATAGACTATGTAAGTCCGATTTCTCAATTGTATTTGAGAATTTTTCTATAAAATTTGTTTGTCACTCATTTGGACAAATGGGAAATTAAAGCCAAGGATCCATACTTATAGACTATGTAAGTCCGATTTCTCAATTGTATTTGAGAATTTTTCTATAAAATTTGTTTGTCACTCATTTGGACCAATGGGAAATTAAAGCCAAGGATCCATACTTATAGACTATGTAAGTCCGATTTCTCAATTGTATTTGAGAATTTTTCTATAAAATTTTGTTGTCACTCATTTGGACCAATGGGAAATTAAAGCCAAGGATCCATACTTATAGACTATGTAAGTCCGATTTCTCAATTGTATTTGAGAATTTTTCTATAAAATTTGTTTGTCACTCATTTGGACCAATGGGAAATTAAAGCCAAGGATCCATACTTATAGACTATGTAAGTCCGATTTCTCAATTGTATTTGAGAATTTTTCTATAAAATTTGTTTGTAACTCATTTGGACCAATGGGAAATTAAAGCCAAGGATCCATACTTATAGACTATGTAAGTCCGATTTCTCAATTGTATTTGAGAATTTTTCTATAAAATTTGTTTGTCACTCATTTGGACCAATGGGAAATTAAAGTCAAGGATCCATACTTATAGACTATGTAAGTCCGATTTCTCAATTGTATTTGAGAATTTTTCTATAAAATTTGTTTGTCACTCATTTGGACCAATGGGAAATTAAAGCCAAGGATCCATACTTATAGACTATGTAAGTCCGATTTCTCAATTGTATTTGAGAATTTTTCTATAAAATTTGTTTGTCACTCATTTGGACCAATGGGAAATTAAAGCCAAGGATCCATACTTATAGACTATGTAAGTCCGATTTCTCAATTGTATTTGAGAATTTTTCTATAAAATTTTTTTGTCACTCATTTGGACCAATGGGAAATTAAAGCCAAGGATCCATACTTATAGACTATGTAAGTCCGATTTCTCAATTGTATTTGAGAATTTTTCTATAAAATTTGTTTGTCACTCATTTGGACCAATGGGAAATTAAAGCCAAGGATCCATACTTATAGACTATGTAAGTCCGATTTCTCAATTGTATTTGAGAATTTTTCTATAAAATTTTTTTGTCACTCATTTGGACCAATGGGAAATTAAAGCCAAGGATCCATACTTATAGACTATGTAAGTCCGATTTCTCAATTGTATTTGAGAATTTTTCTATAAAATTTGTTTGTCACTCATTTGGACCAATGGGAAATTAAAGCCAAGGATCCATACTTATAGACTATGTAAGTCCGATTTCTCAATTGTATTTGAGAATTTTTCTATAAAATTTTTTTGTCACTCATTTGGACCAATGGGAAATTAAAGCCAAGGATCCATACTTATAGACTATGTAAGTCCGATTTCTCAATTGTATTTGAGAATTTTTCTATAAAATTTGTTTGTCACTCATTTGGACCAATGGGAAATTAAAGCCAAGGATCCATACTTATAGACTATGTAAGTCCGATTTCTCAATTGTATTTGAGAATTTTTCTATAAAATTTTAAGGATTAAAATTGTGTAAATTTTGTTCAGCTCTACGGATATTTGGCTATTTGTGGGCACATTTATGTTTGTCACTCCTTTGGACCAATGGGAAATTAAAGCCAAGGATCCATACTTATAGACTATGTAAGTCCGATTTCTCAATTGTATTTGAGAATTTTTCTATAAAATTTTAAAGATTAAAATTGTGTAAATTTTGTTCAGCTCTACGGGAATTTGGCTATTTGTGGGCACATTTATGTTTGTCACTCCTTTGGACCAATGGGAAATTAAAGCCAAGGATCCATACTTATAGACTATGTAAGTCCGATTTCTCAATTGTATTTGAGAATTTTTCTATAAAATTTGTTTGTCACTCATTTGGACCAATGGGAAATTAAAGTCAAGGATCCATACTTATAGACTATGTAAGTCCGATTTCTCAATTGTATTTGAGAATTTTTCTATAAAATTTTAAAAATTTAAATTGTGTAAATTTTGTTCAGCTCTACGGGAATTTGGCTATTTGTGGGCACATTTATGTTTGTCACTCCTTTGGACCAATGGGAAATTAAAGCCAAGGATCCATACTTATAGACTATGTAAGTCCGATTTCTCAATTGTATTTGAGAATTTTTCTATAAAATTTTAAAGATTAAAATTGTGTAAATTTTGTTCAGCTCTACGGGAATTTGGCTATTTGTGGGCACATTTATGTTTGTCACTCCTTTGGACCAATGGGAAATTAAAGCCAAGGATCCATACTTATAGACTATGTAAGTCCGATTTCTCAATTGTATTTGAGAATTTTTCTATAAAATTTGTTTGTCACTCATTTGGACCAATGGGAAATTAAAGCCAAGGATCCATACTTATAGACTATGTAAGTCCGATTTCTCAATTGTATTTGAGAATTTTTCTATAAAATTTGTTTGTCACTCATTTGGACCAATGGGAAATTAAAGCCAAGGATCCATACTTATAGACTATGTAAGTCCGATTTCTCAATTGTATTTGAGAATTTTTCTATAAAATTTGTTTGTAACTCATTTGGACCAATGGGAAATTAAAGCCAAGGATCCATACTTATAGACTATGTAAGTCCGATTTCTCAATTGTATTTGAGAATTTTTCTATAAAATTTGTTTGTCACTCATTTGGACCAATGGGAAATTAAAGTCAAGGATCCATACTTATAGACTATGTAAGTCCGATTTCTCAATTGTATTTGAGAATTTTTCTATAAAATTTGTTTGTCACTCATTTGGACCAATGGGAAATTAAAGCCAAGGATCCATACTTATAGACTATGTAAGTCCGATTTCTCAATTGTATTTGAGAATTTTTCTATAAAATTTGTTTGTCACTCATTTGGACCAATGGGAAATTAAAGCCAAGGATCCATACTTATAGACTATGTAAGTCCGATTTCTCAATTGTATTTGAGAATTTTTCTATAAAATTTTTTTGTCACTCATTTGGACCAATGGGAAATTAAAGCCAAGGATCCATACTTATAGACTATGTAAGTCCGATTTCTCAATTGTATTTGAGAATTTTTCTATAAAATTTGTTTGTCACTCATTTGGACCAATGGGA
Source organism: Lypha dubia (assembly GCA_947311025.1). NCBI lineage: Eukaryota > Metazoa > Arthropoda > Insecta > Diptera > Tachinidae > Lypha > Lypha dubia. The sequence goes on along the minus strand of OX371263.1, from coordinate 86,569,315 downwards.
AATTAAAGCCAAGGATCCATACTTATAGACTATGTAAGTCCGATTTCTCAATTGTATTTGAGAATTTTTCTATAAAATTTTAAGGATTAAAATTGTGTAAATTTTGTTCAGCTCTACGGATATTTGGCTATTTGTGGGCACATTTATGTTTGTCACTCCTTTGGACCAATGGGAAATTAAAGCCAAGGATCCATACTTATAGACTATGTAAGTCCGATTTCTCAATTGTATTTGAGAATTTTTCTATAAAATTTGTTTGTCACTCATTTGGACCAATGGGAAATTAAAGTCAAGGATCCATACTTATAGACTATGTAAGTCCGATTTCTCAATTGTATTTGAGAATTTTTCTATAAAATTTGTTTGTCACTCATTTGGACCAATGGGAAATTAAAGCCAAGGATCCATACTTATAGACTATGTAAGTCCGATTTCTCAATTGTATTTGAGAATTTTTCTATAAAATTTTAAAGATTAAAATTGTGTAAATTTTGTTCAGCTCTACGGGAATTTGGCTATTTGTGGGCACATTTATGTTTGTCACTCCTTTGGACCAATGGGAAATTAAAGCCAAGGATCCATACTTATAGACTATGTAAGTCCGATTTCTCAATTGTATTTGAGAATTTTTCTATAAAATTTGTTTGTCACTCATTTGGACCAATGGGAAATTAAAGCCAAGGATCCATACTTATAGACTATGTAAGTCCGATTTCTCAATTGTATTTGAGAATTTTTCTATAAAATTTGTTTGTCACTCATTTGGACCAATGGGAAATTAAAGTCAAGGATCCATACTTATAGACTATGTAAGTCCGATTTCTCAATTGTATTTGAGAATTTTTCTATAAAATTTTAAAAATTTAAATTGTGTAAATTTTGTTCAGCTCTACGGGAATTTGGCTATTTGTGGGCACATTTATGTTTGTCACTCCTTTGGACCAATGGGAAATTAAAGCCAAGGATCCATACTTATAGACTATGTAAGTCCGATTTCTCAATTGTATTTGAGAATTTTTCTATAAAATTTTAAAGATTAAAATTGTGTAAATTTTGTTCAGCTCTACGGGAATTTGGCTATTTGTGGGCACATTTATGTTTGTCACTCCTTTGGACCAATGGGAAATTAAAGCCAAGGATCCATACTTATAGACTATGTAAGTCCGATTTCTCAATTGTATTTGAGAATTTTTCTATAAAATTTTAAGGATTAAAATTGTGTAAATTTTGTTCAGCTCTACGGATATTTGGCTATTTGTGGGCACATTTATGTTTGTCACTCCTTTGGACCAATGGGAAATTAAAGCCAAGGATCCATACTTATAGACTATGTAAGTCCGATTTCTCAATTGTATTTGAGAATTTTTCTATAAAATTTGTTTGTCACTCATTTGGACCAATGGGAAATTAAAGCCAAGGATCCATACTTATAGACTATGTAAGTCCGATTTCTCAATTGTATTTGAGAATTTTTCTATAAAATTTTAAAGATTAAAATTGTGTAAATTTTGTTCAGCTCTACGGGAATTTGGCTATTTGTGGGCACATTTATGTTTGTCACTCCTTTGGACCAATGGGAAATTAAAGCCAAGGATCCATACTTATAGACTATGTAAGTCCGATTTCTCAATTGTATTTGAGAATTTTTCTATAAAATTTGTTTGTCACTCATTTGGACCAATGGGAAATTAAAGTCAAGGATCCATACTTATAGACTATGTAAGTCCGATTTCTCAATTGTATTTGAGAATTTTTCTATAAAATTTTAAAAATTTAAATTGTGTAAATTTTGTTCAGCTCTACGGGAATTTGGCTATTTGTGGGCACATTTATGTTTGTCACTCCTTTGGACCAATGGGAAATTAAAGCCAAGGATCCATACTTATAGACTATGTAAGTCCGATTTCTCAATTGTATTTGAGAATTTTTCTATAAAATTTTAAAGATTAAAATTGTGTAAATTTTGTTCAGCTCTACGGGAATTTGGCTATTTGTGGGCACATTTATGTTTGTCACTCCTTTGGACCAATGGGAAATTAAAGCCAAGGATCCATACTTATAGACTATGTAAGTCCGATTTCTCAATTGTATTTGAGAATTTTTCTATAAAATTTGTTTGTCACTCATTTGGACCAATGGGAAATTAAAGCCAAGGATCCATACTTATAGACTATGTAAGTCCGATTTCTCAATTGTATTTGAGAATTTTTCTATAAAATTTGTTTGTAACTCATTTGGACCAATGGGAAATTAAAGCCAAGGATCCATACTTATAGACTATGTAAGTCCGATTTCTCAATTGTATTTGAGAATTTTTCTATAAAATTTGTTTGTCACTCATTTGGACCAATGGGAAATTAAAGCCAAGGATCCATACTTATAGACTATGTAAGTCCGATTTCTCAATTGTATTTGAGAATTTTTCTATAAAATTTGTTTGTCACTCATTTGGACCAATGGGAAATTAAAGCCAAGGATCCATACTTATAGACTATGTAAGTCCGATTTCTCAATTGTATTTGAGAATTTTTCTATAAAATTTGTTTGTCACTCATTTGGACCAATGGGAAATTAAAGCCAAGGATCCATACTTATAGACTATGTAAGTCCGATTTCTCAATTGTATTTGAGAATTTTTCTATAAAATTTGTTTGTAACTCATTTGGACCAATGGGAAATTAAAGCCAAGGATCCATACTTATAGACTATGTAAGTCCGATTTCTCAATTGTATTTGAGAATTTTTCTATAAAATTTGTTTGTCACTCATTTGGACCAATGGAAAATTAAAGCCAAGGATCCATACTTATAGACTATGTAAGTCCGATTTCTCAATTGTATTTGAGAATTTTTCTATAAAATTTTAAAGATTAAAATTGTGTAAATTTTGTTCAGCTCTACGGGAATTTGGCTATTTCTGGGCACATTTATGTTTGTCACTCCTTTGGACCAATGGGAAATTAAAGCCAAGGATCCATACTTATAGACTATGTAAGTCCGATTTCTCAATTGTATTTGAGAATTTTTCTATAAAATTTGTTTGTCACTCATTTGGACCAATGGGAAATTAAAGCCAAGGATCCATACTTATAGACTATGTAAGTCCGATTTCTCAATTGTATTTGAGAATTTTTCTATAAAATTTGTTTGTAACTCATTTGGACCAATGGGAAATTAAAGCCAAGGATCCATACTTATAGACTATGTAAGTCCGATCTCTCAATTGTATTTGAGAATTTTTCTATAAAATTTGTTTGTCACTCATTTGGACCAATGGGAAATTAAAGCCAAGGATCCATACTTATAGACTATGTAAGTCCGATTTCTCAATTGTATTTGAGAATTTTTCTATAAAATTTTAAAGATTAAAATTGTGTAAATTTTGTTCAGCTCTACGGGAATTTGGCTATTTCTGGGCACATTTATGTTTGTCACTCCTTTGGACCAATGGGAAATTAAAGCCAAGGATCCATACTTATAGACTATGTAAGTCCGATTTCTCAATTGTATTTGAGAATTTTTCTATAAAATTTGTTTGTCACTCATTTGGACCAATGGGAAATTAAAGCCAAGGATCCATACTTATAGACTATGTAAGTCCGATTTCTCAATTGTATTTGAGAATTTTTCTATAAAATTTGTTTGTCACTCATTTGGACCAATGGGAAATTAAAGCCAAGGATCCATACTTATAGACTATGTAAGTCCGATTTCTCAATTGTATTTGAGAATTTTTCTATAAAATTTGTTTGTCACTCATTTGGACCAATGGGAAATTAAAGCCAAGGATCCATACTTATAGACTATGTAAGTCCGATTTCTCAATTGTATTTGAGAATTTTTCTATAAAATTTGTTTGTCACTCATTTGGACCAATGGGAAATTAAAGCCAAGGATCCATACTTATAGACTATGTAAGTCCGATTTCTCAATTGTATTTGAGAATTTTTCTATAAAATTTGTTTGTCACTCATTTGGACCAATGGGAAATTAAAGCCAAGGATCCATACTTATAGACTATGTAAGTCCGATTTCTCAATTGTATTTGAGAATTTTCTATAAAATTTTAAAGATTAAAATTGTGTAAATTTTGTTCAGCTCTACGGGAATTTGGCTATTTCTGGGCACATTTATGTTTGTCACTCCTTTGGACCAATGGGAAATTAAAGCCAAGGATCCATACTTATAGACTATGTAAGTCCGATTTCTCAATTGTATTTGAGAATTTTTCTATAAAATTTATTTGTCACTCATTTGGACCAATGGGAAATTAAAGCCAAGGATCCATACTTATAGACTATGTAAGTCCGATTTCTCAATTGTATTTGAGAATTTTTCTATAAAATTTTAAAGATTAAAATTGTGTAAATTTTGTTCAGCTCTACGGGAATTTGGCTATTTCTGGGCACATTTATGTTTGTCACTCCTTTGGACCAATGGGAAATTAAAGCCAAGGATCCATACTTATAGACTATGTAAGTCCGATTTCTCAATTGTATTTGAGAATTTTTCTATAAAATTTGTTTGTCACTCATTTGGACCAATGGGAAATTAAAGCCAAGGATCCATACTTATAGACTATGTAAGTCCGATTTCTCAATTGTATTTGAGAATTTTTCTATAAAATTTGTTTGTCACTCATTTGGACCAATGGGAAATTAAAGCCAAGGATCCATACTTATAGACTATGTAAGTCCGATTTCTCAATTGTATTTGAGAATTTTTCTATAAAATTTGTTTGTCACTCATTTGGACCAATGGGAAATTAAAGCCAAGGATCCATACTTATAGACTATGTAAGTCCGATTTCTCAATTGTATTTGAGAATTTTTCTATAAAATTTGTTTGTCACTCATTTGGACCAATGGGAAATTAAAGCCAAGGATCCATACTTATAGACTATGTAAGTCCGATTTCTCAATTGTATTTGAGAATTTTTCTATAAAATTTGTTTGTCACTCATTTGGACCAATGGGAAATTAAAGCCAAGGATCCATACTTATAGACTATGTAAGTCCGATTTCTCAATTGTATTTGAGAATTTTTCTATAAAATTTTAAAGATTAAAATTGTGTAAATTTTGTTCAGCTCTACGGGAATTTGGCTATTTCTGGGCACATTTATGTTTGTCACTCCTTTGGACCAATGGGAAATTAAAGCCAAGGATCCATACTTATAGACTATGTAAGTCCGATTTCTCAATTGTATTTGAGAATTTTTCTATAAAATTTGTTTGTCACTCATTTGGACCAATGGGAAATTAAAGCCAAGGATCCATACTTATAGACTATGTAAGTCCGATTTCTCAATTGTATTTGAGAATTTTTCTATAAAATTTTTTTGTCACTCATTTGGACCAATGGGAAATTAAAGCCAAGGATCCATACTTATAGACTATGTAAGTCCGATTTCTCAATTGTATTTGAGAATTTTTCTATAAAATTTGTTTGTCACTCATTTGGACCAATGGGAAATTAAAGCCAAGGATCCATACTTATAGACTATGTAAGTCCGATTTCTCAATTGTATTTGAGAATTTTTCTATAAAATTTGTTTGTCACTCATTTGGACCAATGGGAAATTAAAGCCAAGGATCCATACTTATAGACTATGTAAGTCCGATTTCTCAATTGTATTTGAGAATTTTTCTATAAAATTTGTTTGTCACTCATTTGGACCAATGGAAAATAAAGCCAAGGATCCATACTTATAGACTATGTAAGTCCGATTTCTCAATTGTATTTGAGAATTTTTCTATAAAATTTGTTTGTCACTCATTTGGACCAATGGGAAATTAAAGCCAAGGATCCATACTTATAGACTATGTAAGTCCGATTTCTCAATTGTATTTGAGAATTTTTCTATAAAATTTGTTTGTCACTCATTTGGACCAATGGGAAATTAAAGCCAAGGATCCATACTTATAGACTATGTAAGTCCGATTTCTCAATTGTATTTGAGAATTTTTCTATAAAATTTGTTTGTCACTCATTTGGACCAATGGGAAATTAAAGCCAAGGATCCATACTTATAGACTATGTAAGTCCGATTTCTCAATTGTATTTGAGAATTTTTCTATAAAATTTGTTTGTCACTCATTTGGACCAATGGGAAATTAAAGCCAAGGATCCATACTTATAGACTATGTAAGTCCGATTTCTCAATTGTATTTGAGAATTTTTCTATAAAATTTTAAAGATTAAAATTGTGTAAATTTTGTTCAGCTCTACGGGAATTTGGCTATTTCTGGGCACATTTATGTTTGTCACTCCTTTGGACCAATGGGAAATTAAAGCCAAGGATCCATACTTATAGACTATGTAAGTCCGATTTCTCAATTGTATTTGAGAATTTTTCTATAAAATTTGTTTGTCACTCATTTGGACCAATGGGAAATTAAAGCCAAGGATCCATACTTATAGACTATGTAAGTCCGATTTCTCAATTGTATTTGAGAATTTTTCTATAAAATTTGTTTGTCACTCATTTGGACCAATGGGAAATTAAAGCCAAGGATCCATACTTATAGACTATGTAAGTCCGATTTCTCAATTGTATTTGAGAATTTTTCTATAAAATTTGTTTGTCACTCATTTGGACCAATGGAAAATAAAGCCAAGGATCCATACTTATAGACTATGTAAGTCCGATTTCTCAATTGTATTTGAGAATTTTTCTATAAAATTTGTTTGTCACTCATTTGGACCAATGGGAAATTAAAGCCAAGGATCCATACTTATAGACTATGTAAGTCCGATTTCTCAATTGTATTTGAGAATTTTTCTATAAAATTTGTTTGTCACTCATTTGGACCAATGGGAAATTAAAGCCAAGGATCCATACTTATAGACTATGTAAGTCCGATTTCTCAATTGTATTTGAGAATTTTTCTATAAAATTTGTTTGTCACTCATTTGGACCAATGGGAAATTAAAGCCAAGGATCCATACTTATAGACTATGTAAGTCCGATTTCTCAATTGTATTTGAGAATTTTTCTATAAAATTTTAAAGATTAAAATTGTGTAAATTTTGTTCAGCTCTACGGGAATTTGGCTATTTCTGGGCACATTTATGTTTGTCACTCCTTTGGACCAATGGGAAATTAAAGCCAAGGATCCATACTTATAGACTATGTAAGTCCGATTTCTCAATTGTATTTGAGAATTTTTCTATAAAATTTGTTTGTCACTCATTTGGACCAATGGGAAATTAAAGCCAAGGATCCATACTTATAGACTATGTAAGTCCGATTTCTCAATTGTATTTGAGAATTTTTCTATAAAATTTGTTTGTCACTCATTTGGACCAATGGGAAATTAAAGCCAAGGATCCATACTTATAGACTATGTAAGTCCGATTTCTCAATTGTATTTGAGAATTTTTCTATAAAATTTGTTTGTCACTCATTTGGACCAATGGGAAATTAAAGCCAAGGATCCATACTTATAGACTATGTAAGTCCGATTTCTCAATTGTAATTGAGAATTTTTCTATAAAATTTGTTTGTCACTCATTTGGACCAATGGGAAATTAAAGCCAAGGATCCATACTTATAGACTATGTAAGTCCGATTTCTCAATTGTATTTGAGAATTTTTCTATAAAATTTGTTTGTCACTCATTTGGACCAATGGGAAATTAAAGCCAAGGATCCATACTTATAGACTATGTAAGTCCGATTTCTCAATTGTATTTGAGAATTTTTCTATAAAATTTTAAAGATTAAAATTGTGTAAATTTTGTTCAGCTCTACGGGAATTTGGCTATTTCTGGGCACATTTATGTTTGTCACTCCTTTGGACCAATGGGAAATTAAAGCCAAGGATCCATACTTATAGACTATGTAAGTCCGATTTCTCAATTGTATTTGAGAATTTTTCTATAAAATTTGTTTGTCACTCATTTGGACCAATGGGAAATTAAAGCCAAGGATCCATACTTATAGACTATGTAAGTCCGATTTCTCAATTGTATTTGAGAATTTTTCTATAAAATTTGTTTGTCACTCATTTGGACCAATGGGAAATTAAAGCCAAGGATCCATACTTATAGACTATGTAAGTCCGATTTCTCAATTGTATTTGAGAATTTTTCTATAAAATTTGTTTGTCACTCATTTGGACCAATGGGAAATTAAAGCCAAGGATCCATACTTATAGACTATGTAAGTCCGATTTCTCAATTGTATTTGAGAATTTTTCTATAAAATTTGTTTGTCACTCATTTGGACCAATGGGAAATTAAAGCCAAGGATCCATACTTATAGACTATGTAAGTCCGATTTCTCAATTGTATTTGAGAATTTTTCTATAAAATTTGTTTGTCACTCATTTGGACCAATGGAAAATAAAGCCAAGGATCCATACTTATAGACTATGTAAGTCCGATTTCTCAATTGTATTTGAGAATTTTTCTATAAAATTTGTTTGTCACTCATTTGGACCAATGGGAAATTAAAGCCAAGGATCCATACTTATAGACTATGTAAGTCCGATTTCTCAATTGTATTTGAGAATTTTTCTATAAAAGTTTGTTTGTCACTCATTTGGACCAATGGGAAATTAAAGCCAAGGATCCATACTTATAGACTATGTAAGTCCGATTTCTCAATTGTATTTGAGAATTTTTCTATAAAAGTTTGTTTGTCACTCATTTGGACCAATGGGAAATTAAAGCCAAGGATCCATACTTATAGACTATGTAAGTCCGATTTCTCGATTGTATTTGAGAATTTTTCTATAAAATTTGTTTGTCACTCCTTTGGACCAATGGGAAATTAAAGCCAAGGATCCATACTTATAGACAATGTAAGTCCGATTTCTCAATTGTATTTGAGAATTTTTCTATAAAATTTTAAAGATTAAAATTGTGTAAATTTTGTTCAGCTCTACGGGAAGTTGGCTTTTTGTGGGCACATTTATGTTTGTCACTCCTTTGGACCAATGGCAAATTAAAGCCAAGGATCGATACTTATAGACTATGTAAGTCCGATTTCTCAATTGTATTTGAGAATTTTTCTATAAAATTTTAAAGATTAAAATTGTGTAAATTTTGTTCAGCTCTACGGGAATTTGGCTTTTTGTGGGCACATTTATGTTTGTCACTCCTTTGGACCAATGGCAAATTAAAGCCAAGGATCCATACTTATAGACTATGTAAGTCCGATTTCTCAATTGTATTTGAGAATTTTTCTATAAAATTTTAAAGATTAAAATTGTGTTAATTTTGTTCAGCTCTACGGGAATTTGGCTATTTGTGGGCACATTTATGTTTGTCACTCCTTTGGACCAATGGCAAATTAAAGCCAAGGATCCATACTTATAGACTATGTAAGTCCGATTTCTCAATTGTATTTGAGAATTTTTCTATAAAATTTTAAAGATTAAAATTGTGTAAATTTTGTTCAGCTCTACGGGAATTTGGCTATTTCTGGGCACATTTATGTTTGTCACTCCTTTGGACCAATGGCAAATTAAAGCCAAGGATCCATACTTATAGACTATGTAAGTCCGATTTCTCAATTGTATTTGAGAATTTTTCTATAAAATTTGTTTGTCACTCATTTGGACCAATGGGAAATTAAAGCCAAGGATCCATACTTATAGACTATGTAAGTCCGATTTCTCAATTGTATTTGAGAATTTTTCTATAAAATTTGTTTGTCACTCATTTGGACCAATGGAAAATAAAGCCAAGGATCCATACTTATAGACTATGTAAGTCCGATTTCTCAATTGTATTTGAGAATTTTTCTATAAAATTTGTTTGTCACTCATTTGGACCAATGGGAAATTAAAGCCAAGGATCCATACTTATAGACTATGTAAGTCCGATTTCTCAATTGTATTTGAGAATTTTTCTATAAAATTTGTTTGTCACTCATTTGGACCAATGGGAAATTAAAGCCAAGGATCCATACTTATAGACTATGTAAGTCCGATTTCTCAATTGTATTTGAGAATTTTTCTATAAAATTTTAAAGATTAAAATTGTGTTAATTTTGTTCAGCTCTACGGGAATTTGGCTATTTGTGGGCACATTTATGTTTGTCACTCCTTTGGACCAATGGCAAATTAAAGCCAAGGATCCATACTTATAGACTATGTAAGTCCGATTTCTCAATTGTATTTGAGAATTTTTCTATAAAATTTTAAAGATTAAAATTGTGTAAATTTTGTTCAGCTCTACGGGAATTTGGCTATTTGTGGGCACATTTATGTTTGTCACTCCTTTGGACCAATGGCAAATTAAAGCCAAGGATCCATACTTATAGACTATGTAAGTCCGATTTCTCAATTGTATTTGAGAATTTTTCTATAAAATTTGTTTGTCACTCATTTGGACCAATGGGAAATTAAAGCCAAGGATCCATACTTATAGACTATGTAAGTCCGATTTCTCAATTGTATTTGAGAATTTTTCTATAAAATTTGTTTGTCACTCATTTGGACCAATGGAAAATAAAGCCAAGGATCCATACTTATAGACTATGTAAGTCCGATTTCTCAATTGTATTTGAGAATTTTTCTATAAAATTTGTTTGTCACTCATTTGGACCAATGGGAAATTAAAGCCAAGGATCCATACTTATAGACTATGTAAGTCCGATTTCTCAATTGTATTTGAGAATTTTTCTATAAAATTTGTTTGTCACTCATTTGGACCAATGGGAAATTAAAGCTAAGGATCCATACTTATAGACTATGTAAGTCCGATTTCTCAATTGTATTTGAGAATTTTTCTATAAAATTTGTTTGTCACTCATTTGGACCAATGGGAAATTAAAGCCAAGGATCCATACTTATAGACTATGTAAGTCCGATTTCTCAATTGTATTTGAGAATTTTTCTATAAAATTTGTTTGTCACTCATTTGGACCAATGGGAAATTAAAGCCAAGGATCCATACTTATAGACTATGTAAGTCCGATTTCTCAATTGTATTTGAGAATTTTTCTATAAAATTTTTTTGTCACTCATTTGGACCAATGGGAAATTAAAGCCAAGGATCCATACTTATAGACTATGTAAGTCCGATTTCTCAATTGTATTTGAGAATTTTTCTATAAAATTTGTTTGTCACTCATTTGGACCAATGGGAAATTAAAGCCAAGGATCCATACTTATAGACTATGTAAGTCCGATTTCTCAATTGTATTTGAGAATTTTTCTATAAAATTTTAAGGATTAAAATTGTGTAAATTTTGTTCAGCTCTACGGATATTTGGCTATTTGTGGGCACATTTATGTTTGTCACTCCTTTGGACCAATGGCAAATTAAAGCCAAGGATCCATACTTATAGACTATGTAAGTCCGATTTCTCAATTGTATTTGAGAATTTTTCTATAAAAATTGTTTGTCACTCCTTTGGACCAATGGCAAATTAAAGCCGAGGATCGATACTTATAGACTATGTAAGTCCGATTTCTCAATTGTATTTGAGAATTTTTCTATAAAAATTGTTTGTCACTCCTTTGGACCAATGGCAAATTAAAGCCAAGGATCGATACTTATAGACTATGTAAGTCCGATTTCTCAATTGTATTTGAGAATTTTTCTATAAAATTTTAAAGATTAAAATTGTGTAAATTTTGTTCAGCTCTACGGGAAGTTGGCTTTTTGTGGGCACATTTATGTTTGTCACTCCTTTGGACCAATGGCAAATTAAAGCCAAGGATCGATACTTATAGACTATGTAAGTCCGATTTCTCAATTGTATTTGAGAATTTTTCTATAAAATTTTAAAGATTAAAATTGTGTAAATTTTGTTCAGCTCTACGGGAATTTGGCTTTTTGTGGGCACATTTATGTTTGTCACTCCTTTGGACCAATGGCAAATTAAAGCCAAGGATCCATACTTATAGACTATGTAAGTCCGATTTCTCAATTGTATTTGAGAATTTTTCTATAAAATTTTAAAGATTAAAATTGTGTTAATTTTGTTCAGCTCTACGGGAATTTGGCTATTTGTGGGCACATTTATGTTTGTCACTCCTTTGGACCAATGGCAAATTAAAGCCAAGGATCCATACTTATAGACTATGTAAGTCCGATTTCTCAATTGTATTTGAGAATTTTTCTATAAAATTTTAAAGATTAAAATTGTGTAAATTTTGTTCAGCTCTACGGGAATTTGGCTATTTCTGGGCACATTTATGTTTGTCACTCCTTTGGACCAATGGGAAATTAAAGCCAAGGATCCATACTTATAGACTATGTAAGTCCGATTTCTCAATTGTATTTGAGAATTTTTCTATAAAATTTGTTTGTCACTCATTTGGACCAATGGGAAATTAAAGCCAAGGATCCATACTTATAGACTATGTAAGTCCGATTTCTCAATTGTATTTGAGAATTTTTCTATAAAATTTTAAAGATTAAAATTGTGTTAATTTTGTTCAGCTCTACGGGAATTTGGCTATTTGTGGGCACATTTATGTTTGTCACTCCTTTGGACCAATGGCAAATTAAAGCCAAGGATCCATACTTATAGACTATGTAAGTCCGATTTCTCAATTGTATTTGAGAATTTTTCTATAAAATTTGTTTGTCACTCATTTGGACCAATGGGAAATTAAAGCCAAGGATCCATACTTATAGACTATGTAAGTCCGATTTCTCAATTGTATTTGAGAATTTTTCTATAAAATTTTAAAGATTAAAATTGTGTAAATTTTGTTCAGCTCTACGGGAATTTGGCTATTTGTGGGCACATTTATGTTTGTCACTCCTTTGGACCAATGGCAAATTAAAGCCAAGGATCCATACTTATAGACTATGTAAGTCCGATTTCTCAATTGTATTTGAGAATTTTTCTATAAAATTTTAAAGATTAAAATTGTGTTAATTTTGTTCAGCTCTACGGGAATTTGGCTATTTGTGGGCACATTTATGTTTGTCACTCCTTTGGACCAATGGCAAATTAAAACCAAGGATCCATACTTATAGACTATGTAAGTCCGATTTCTCAATTGTATTTGAGAATTTTTCTATAAAATTTGTTTGTCACTCATTTGGACCAATGGAAAATTAAAGCCAAGGATCCATACTTATAGACTATGTAAGTCCGATTTCTCAATTGTATTTGAGAATTTTTCTATAAAATTTGTTTGTCGCTCATTTGGACCAATGGGAAATTAAAGCCAAAGATCCATACTTATAGACTATGTAAGTCCGATTTCTCAATTGTATTTGAGAATTTTTCTATAAAATTTGTTTGTCGCTCATTTGGACCAATGGGAAATTAAAGCCAAAGATCCATACTTATAGACTATGTAAGTCCGATTTCTCAATTGTATTTGAGAATTTTTCTATAAAATTTGTTTGTCACTCCTTTGGACCAATGGCAAATTAAAGCCAAGGATCGATACTTATAGACTATGTAAGTCCGATTTCTCAATTGTATTTGAGAATTTTTCTATAAAAATTGTTTGTCACTCCTTTGGACCAATGGCAATTTAAAGCCAAGGATCGATACTTATAGACTATGTAAGTCCGATTTCTCAATTGTATTTGAGAATTTTTCTATAAAATTTGTTTGTCACTCATTTGGACCAATGGGAAATTAAAGCCAAGGATCCATACTTATAGACAATGAAAGTCCGATTTCACAATTGTTTTTGAGAATTTTTCTATGAAATTTGTTTGTCGCTCATTTGGACCAATGGGAAATTAAAGCCAAAGATCCATACTTATAGACAATGAAAGTCCGATTTCTCAATTGTTTTTGAGAATTTTTCTATGAAATTTGTTTGTCACTCGTTTGGACCAATGGGACATTAAAGCCAAATATCCATACTTATAGACAATGAAAGTCCGATTTCTCAATTGTATATGAGAATTTTTCTATGAAATTTTAAATAATAAAATTGTGTAAATTTTGTTCTGCTCTACGGGAATTTGGCTATTTGTGGGCACATTTATGTTTGTCACTCCTTTGGACCAATGGGAAATTAAAGCCAAGGATCCATACTTATAGACTACTAGCTTAACTCGGTGTGCTTCGCTACCCCCTCGTTATAAAATAAAATTAAAAGTATTTATATATCCTATTGTGAAAATTTAATGACGATCGGTCCAGAAGTTAAGACTGTATTACGATTTTTAATTTTCCTTAAAAAGGGGCGTGGTCCCACCCACTTTTTTCCTGGTACGTATTTCAAATTATGCCAATACCATATGTACCAAATATCATCGACGTAGGTCAAAAAATGCCCAATATATGGCGATTTAAATTTTTGGATTATATGGGCGGTGCCACTCCTCTTTGTCCAATCAAAACTTCATATAGCCTATTATTCCTTCCAGAGTCACAGTAACATGCTGTGCAAATTTCAGGAAGATCGGTCCAAGAGTTTGGCCTCTTATAAGGAACAAACAAACAAACTAACAAACAAACAAACAACCAAATAAACAAACACACATTCGTTTTTATATATATAGATTAAATCATAGCATGTTAAATAAGTTTGCATGAATTGATAATATTGTTGCACTATATAAAAACATTTTATTCTGCCATAACAATATGATTAAACTTCAACCATATAATATCTGTGGTTTTCATAAATAACAGGGTATGTTCAATTTTTCTCATTTCGAGTTAATGACACAAAATTGTTACATTTTAAATGCTTTTTTAAAAGGTAAAATAAATTTTTGAAAAATATGGACCTATAAAATAAATGGCAATGATTAATGTTATACTGCTCCGTATTTTCTTTCTTCTTTTTTTTTTTATTAAATGACCTGATATTTCACAAATTAAAATTTATATATTTTTCAATTTTTTAAGGCAATTTGTGTTATTTGCATCATATTGGGACAACAAAAATTCAAAGGCGAAAAAAACTAAATTCTACGTACAATAACAGCAGTCCCCTGCAGCTATATTCTGTAATTCTCGTAGCTAAAGCTAAATCTCGATCGCTAAAATTTTTAGGGCGAAAATTTTAGCGATTTTGCTAAAAAGGTATTCTGTAACTCTAATCGCTTAGCTAAAATTTACTCTTTTCGCCGTAGCTAATTTTCTATCATTAGATCATTCCTTTCTTTCTTATTTGATAATATAATATTGAAAAGAGACAAATATATATGCGTGTATATTTGGCATTTTATATTAGTGTTACCTTACATTATAATTTATACTCCGTAACAATGATTGTGTTTTTGTCAAAAAAAAATTTAAAATATGTTTTAAAACGTCTATTTTTTAAAGCTATTTCACAAAGTTCTAGTCAAAACTTATTGTTTTTTTGCAGCACATGCATTTTGAAAATTGTAAAGCGCATGATTTTTGCGTAGTAATTTCTCAAGAAAGCATTACGTTCGAAAGTTATGGGAACATTTATAAGAGATGGCATCACTGTTAAGAAATAATTTCAGTAAACGATTGAAATTTTTCTATGTGCTATTAGCTGGCGGTACTGTGGCATATTTATTTGAAAGTACTTGTTTGTACAACAATTTTTTTGATCATAATAAATTTAAAATTTGTGTATAGAGTTTTGATTAATTTTGTAATATTGGAAAAATCTTTTTTTTTATTAAATACATTTTTATATAAAATTTAGTATTTGAGTTTTATTTAAATTAAACTACTCATAACAGCTAAAACACTTCAACCTATCATGGACAACCTCTTTATGCTATTCCAAATACTAAATGAGCATGTATTTTTGCCCTTTTTTATCCTTTTTCTAGTTTTCTACATTATTTTTCTAAAAAAAAGGCTAAACAACAATAATATAAAAAATATTTTGCGTAAATTTCTTTTTAGCCCCTTCAAAATATCGTTGCTTAAATTTTAGCGTTTCTAGCTAGAAAATTTGCTTAAATGTGCTTAGAGAATACAAATTTATAACATTTTAGCGAGGTGAGAGAGCATTGTTTACTCTTAGAGCAAACGCCAAAATTGCGGCGAATTTAATTTTTATGAGATTGCCTAATTTAGCAATACGAATTACAGAATTCAATATGTAGCTAAAATTCTCTAAAACGATTTTAGACATTTTTAGCGATGGAGATTTAGCTTTAGCGAGTTACAGAATATAGCTGCTGGTATGTCAGAAATTATAGAATTCATAAAGATCTAGATGTTCCGTTGGTGAATACAGTATTTACAAAACAAGCGAAAATATATATAAAAATAATTGAGTCGCACCCAAATCCACTTGCGCGCAATATTCTAGAGTATAGAGACCACACCCGGCTGAGGAGGAGGGATACTCTTTCTCTCAGCCGTACACGAGAGGTGTAAAACAACAAAAATCAACCGTTGAAACTAAAAATTTGGTGTAAGGCTAAACTTATATTTAATATTTTTAGATTTAAGATTTGAAAAACTTATTGATGTTTCAATCTGTAATTGAAGATTCAATAAATAATAAAATTGTCAAAAAAAAAAAAAAATATTGAGACAGCCAAAACTTGTGTTCCCTTTTGTATTTCGTAATGTCAGGAAATATGGCTCACATTCGAAAGTTGTCTTATAAAAATCATTAATTTTTTGTATTGGAATATGCAACACAATATTGGCAAACATCATAAAGCAACATCATTTGCCGAACTATCGAGAGACAAACAAGTTATTACTCGAAGTAAAACTTTTGTGTTCCATTTGGTGAATGGTCTGTACGTAAGCCTTTTCATAAACGCCAGCTACTCCACAGCCTATTCTTTCTACCAAAAAAAAAAAAAAATGTTCCAAAATAAAACACTTAACAACAAATCTACATTAAATTATTTGTTTTCCCTAATAAATTTTTCATTACCAAAATACAACCAACAACACAAGCAACAAGTGTTTTCCTTAGTGGTTTGTGGTATGTGTGTTTATTCCTGGCAATATTTTCTGTATGTGTTTGAGTATTTTTGTTGTTGTATCACTGACAAATCTGCTTTGCGTTTATTTCGGTTTACTTAAGTAATTTATGTAAATTTCGTAAAAATTCAATTCTACATAATTTATTCGACTGTGGAAAAGAAACATTTGCGAATTAGTTTATTTTTTTATTCCCTTCTTGTTGGTGTTGTTGCTGTTCTGGTTTGACATTTTCTTTATATAAACATTTTGTTTTTGTTTATTCAAAATATATACGAGAGTTATTGTTAAAATTTTGGGAACAAAATGTAAGAAAATTGGAAATGATGAAAAATAAATTAATGTTAAAATTTAAAAATTAGTTTCGTGATAATGTAATTCTCGTATGTAAATTTCGCAAATATTTTTATATATTTAAGAATTGCAATTATATTCAATAGAGCTTATTAAGAAGCTTATTTGATCTGCCTTTCTATGTTGAAAATTAATAAATAGTTCTAACACCACGAACTCTGTTGCATCGCCGTGAATATTTAATTAATCTAATAATCGTTTCAATCCTAAAAATCCATTCGTTTTTGAATTTTTGAAGAACCAAGTTTGAAACGAATTTCTCATATAAAGGATAGTTTAAGATATTGTAGGTATTTTATGCTGTAATTTTGTTTTTTAAATCTGCTTCTAAATTCTTCTTCTATATATATAAAAACTTATGTTTGTCTGTTTGAAAGGTATAGAGTACTAAGGCAGTGAACAAATCGTTTTGAAATTTTCACCGTATATTTGTGATGTTCAGAAAGGGACATTAGGAAAGTTATTGTTATAATTTTTTAAGTAGGCGTGGCCAATCCCATATAAAGCAACTTTTTCTTTTATGATATTTATAGAACTAATGCGTCTTGGCTTATTTTATATTATAAAAGAGTATTAAAAATTGGTCTAGTAGGCGTGGCAACTCCCACATAATTATTTCGATACAGCTTAAGAACTAAATAATTAAATGACTTGAAATTTTGTAGGAGTTACACTCTTCTAGAAAATATTAATTAAACAAATTAGTGGGCGTGGCATATAAACAAATATTGGACTTGATGAATAATGCACCGAAAAGAAGAAGTGGCACTTCCTTAGTATATCTCTGGAAATAATAAAGAACATGCGCTAAAATTTTGTTACTCGATTGATAAAGTGCATTATTCTTAAGAAAATGTCTTAAAAATAAGTGTGTGTGTGGCTCATCCCATGTACAGAAATTTTTTTTTGTGATATTTATGAAATTAATGCTGTTAAAAATTTACATTTTGTAATTATTAAGGAGCGTTCAATTGGGTGTGACTTCTCCAACAAAATATCTTTAATATATATTGGGAACTAATAAAGTAAATGACTCGATATCTTTAAGTAGTTATTCGGTTAATTTAGTGCAATATTCTAAAAAAATAGTCAGAATAAAACGACAAGTCGGGGATGAGAAGTGGCCGATGTATTTTAAAAATTTTATTTGTTTAAAATTTTTAAAAACATAAATTCTCGAAGAAATGTAAAATTTTGTGGATGATGTATTTTTTGAAAAATAATATTGGAATAATCTGGAGCTGATTAAGTAAGAAATTTAAAATATTGTTTAATGCTTCCCAGAAAAGTGCGCACAGATTTTACACAAGGATGTGGCACTTCCTACAAATAGAAAATTTTTTTTATGTATGCTCCTGGAGGAAAGTCAAAAACTGTATTGCCCAAGTTATTAGCATGATGATTTCATCAACAATACAATTTCAACTAATTAGTTTAAGCTACATTTCAAAGATTTATTCTTTTTCTCGTCAAAAAAAGTTTGTTGCGAAGCACACCGGCTCTTAGCTAGTTTGAAATAAAATTTAATAAAAAAAATTCCCTTGCGATGTTTGACAACGAAAACAATAAAATTAAGATTATTTGGTCCCAGGGGTTGTATTAATACAAATTTGGCAGATATTAAATTAAATAAGACACTTCCTTAAATAAATCAACATAACAGGCATTGTTTTAAATTGTTAACAACATTATAAAAAAAATTTAATTATACTAGAGCAAAGCATTAAGTTATAAAAGGTTTGTTTATTATAAAAGTTAATTAGAGAAAAGAAAAATTACGTTGATTAAAACAGAAGGAGAGAAATAAAATAATTTTTTTTTATGAATTTGTTTTACATTCAAGAAATTATAAAAAAAAGTTATAATTGGTTTTCTAAAAAAATCTTTTATCAGGATAATTTTCGTATGATTTTTCGTGTTCAATTTCTTGTTTGCCTTAAACTCTGACAAATAATTTTCCCTCTTCCTTTTTTATCTGTCTTTTAATCTTTTTCAATTTTTTTGCACGTATGAATACGAGTTATAACGAACGAACAAACGACCTTTAAGGAACAATTCGATTGTTAATAATTTGTTCATTTTAGCTTTGATGAGTTTAACAGCAAAAAGAATGTCTGACATGAAATTGTTACCCGACATTAGAGTTTTATTTTAATTAAAATGTATGCGAGAACGAACAAGCAGTCAAGTTATTAAGACATTAATATTTTGAAAGTATTTAAGAGTAATTTTTTTTTTTTTTTTGTAAAGCATTTCATTTGTTGTACAAAGTCATAAATATTGACATTGATTACTTCTTAAACAAAGAGTAACAAACAACAGATAATTGAAACATGAAACAAAAAGGATTTTTAAGCGAACTTTACAATGAAGGTTGATTATTAGCGAACGATCGGTTTTTCTTCCATAAAAAGAACTTATAATATTAAATTTAAATCAGCGTAAATTTAAAAAAAAAAACAAACATTTAATCAATCATACACTAAAAAAAATGCTCCGTAATTGCAATGAAACTATTATGTTAAACATTTTACATTAATACAACGAAATATGGCATGGAAAAATTACGTGATCGGAATGCAATATTTTGTAAGCTCGTTTTTTTAATTTCAGAAATATGAAATAATTCAGAAAAAATTATCACTTTTCCGCTAAATTCAGAAAATTTTTATTTCATAACTCACTTTTCTTGAAAAGATCCAGTCTTATGTCTGCATGTTATTCCATTCAACCCTCACAAGCCTCTTTCTCAATAATTACAAGAATATTTATTTTTTATGTTAAAGGATGTGACGTTATATGTTAATTTTGAAAACTAGTACAGTTAGCAGGTTGCTGTGAAAGGAATTTAGACCGGATCTTGATGTGGTCCCATTATGCTAAACACGTATTATTATATAAAACAAAAGAAATAAATCCTAAAATTTAAAAATAAAACCTAAAGGGTATTCTATCACTTTAACTTAAACAAAAACAACAACAAAAAAGGAGAAGTAAAGAATTTCGAAATGTAAAAAGTCAGAATGATGGAAAAAATACCAAAAATAAACTCTTCACTTAACTTGAAAAAACATCGCAAAAATTAAAAAAAAGCCGTTGAAATTTAAAAAAAAATGATTAAGAACTGGAGAATAAAATTAACTAAATAAACAAAATCGCCACATGCAAAAATTGCTAAGACTCAAAAGGGCCGAAAAGAAAAATTGCTATAAACCAAAAGAAAAATTTATTTATTAAACAAAAAAAAAAATTATTTCCAAAAAGAGTAGGAAATGTTTTCAAATTAAAAATGTAGCCGAACGATCGATTTGAGTGTAAATTTTGTATGAAAAGCACTCAGTTTTTTGAGTGGTTTCCATACAAAATTTACACTCAAATCACTCGTCCGGCTTGTATAAACCGCACCTTAATAAAAAAAAAATTGCTAAGATTAAAATAATCGTTAAACATAAAAAAAGTTGGCAAAATTTAGAAAGCATTTTAACAACAACGAGATCATAATAAAGAAAAAAATCTCCAAAATGAATGAAATATTGCCAAAATTAAAAAAAAAAATCGCCAAGAAAGAAAATTTTGCTAAACATAGAAAAAATTCGGCAAGAAATTACAAACTATTAAATAAAAGTAAGAATTTTTCAAAAAATGGAGAAAAATTTACAAAATCAAAAAAGTCGCTAATTAAAAGATAAAATCGCTGAAATGAAAATAGTAAAGTAAATAACAATGAAAACGAAAAGAAAAAAATCGGAATGGAGAAAAGCTGCACATATGTTTCAATGAAGTTTTCCTAAAATATTCGTGACAAATATATATATTTTTTTCTTTTCGCCATTGGTTCTTCCCTCAGGTGGTTTGATAAATTTCATAAATGTAGTTGAAAGTCGCAGTATTTACTTATAAAACATGAATATTGCTGTTTTGTGCCAGCTATTTCAAAAGTAGTTTCTTGCGCTGCATACTGAATAACTTCTAGTGCAAATAAATGTTTCTTTAAAAATAAATTTGTGAAAATTAAATCGGTTTAACACATCTGTCCTGATTCCGGTTACCGTTTGCATCTAAAATATATTAATTTATTCTTAAAACTGTTTATATGGAGCATAATTAAATGGATGCTTGTAGAGACAAGAACAAATTTCGCAAAAAATTTTTTTCAGAATCGAGGTATATATGTATTGTATACCACATACATTAGCACAGTGGGAACCCATCAGAACCCAAGTGGGCTGTAATCTAGAAGTTAAATGCGATCTAAAATACGGAAACTGCTGATGTTCTTAATTTCTTTGTTGAAGTTCAATCTATGATAAAAATTAAAAATCAATCACTCAGATTTAAGTTTTTAATTACTCAAACTTTGTGAAAATGGTTAGAAAAATTTCGATGTTATGATTAATAGTTTTAATTACGGAATTTATTGAAACTAGTTTTAAATTGTGATTTTGTGTATTAATTGAAAATTTTTCAAGAATAATTTTTTATTTTGTCTAATATTGGATGACCCTAAATTGACCCTAATCAGAAAATTTTGCACCTCTAGATCGCGATATCTATAGCAATTTCAATGAATTTAATAATTATCTCTGTCATTTAAACTATATTTATGCTGCAAGATTATACACTTTACACAGTCTTTGATATTTCGCTCATGATTTTTCTTTTTTATTATTTAACAAAATACCACTCCTAAACACATTAAAAGTTACAAATCTACCACCACAAGTCTATAAAAACTCTCAATGAAGCAGAAAACGATTATATGATCACAGAAATATATTAAATAAAGTTTCTTTTTATATGTTCTTGGTGTTGTGGCTAATGGAAAAACTTCTGACGATTGTTCGTAATCATACGTGCAGGACAATAAACACAATAACTTAATTCTTATATTTCCACACAACTTTCTTTGTGTAGAAGGAAAAAAAAAGAAAACAATTGGGGAAAACTTTATACTTATTTGAGTTGCCAGAGAAACACATATACATACATACATATACAATAGCTACACTATAAATAAACTAAAATATTGGAATTTTTACATAATTTGAGTTCAAATTGGTTGTCGTATGGCGCCAGTAAAAATCAGTAAAAATTTCCTTAATGTTAAGAAATACAAATTTCGTTTTTAACAGGAAATTTTTACTAAAAACTAGAAAAATATTTCATAAAAAGAAGTTCAGTGTATGTTTATGAAACTTACGTCTTTTTTGGGATTCGAACCAAGGAACTTTGGTTAAGTAGACACGCACGCTAACCACTTCACTACTGCAAGGTACAGTATAGCTAGTACACATAAGTACTAAATTCGAGATTTCGTTATAATTTCTTATAAACAAAAATAATTTTTTGAAACTTGTAAGTCATGAACTAAAAATAATTTAAAAATTATTTTCTTCAAATTTTTATGTACTATTCATGAGTGTGTCATTTCCTTAATCATTTTTTTACAGCTAAAATAAAATAATGTCAATCGTATGACAAAACGTTCTTAAATTTAGTAAAAAACATTCTTAATTTTGTAAATTAAAATTTTTTTGAGATTATTTTTTCTTTTTTTTTGAAGAGAACATTTGATTTTTTCATTACAAAAAATTTTAATCGATAAACAAATTTCTACATACATACATACACATGTACATATTAAACAAAATATAATTAAATATAGAAATATTTTAAACTATTTTGAACGAAATTTTTTTACTAAAATTTAGTACATGTCTCTTTTTTGAGTGTATTTAAGTGAAATTTTCTAACAAATGTTTAACTTAAAACCACATCAAGCAACGACTAACTGCTGTAGAAAAAAGCCTCTTACAAACATGAAGTAGTTGTTATTTTTTTGTTGTTATTTATATGTGTATTAAAAAAAGCACTTTCCATTATTTCCCTTTAAAAACGTGAGCTTTTGTAAAAGTCGCTGCTTAATTTGTCCATTAGAAGTCTTTTGATATTATTTCACTTATTTATTTATTAAATAAGTATTTGATGTGTTTTTGTTGTGATTGTAGATTAAAATCATAAGTTAATGTGTAACGTGCTTTTTTGATAATAAATATTTTACCCATTCGGTAATGTCGCACAATATAAAAATATCCCGAAACAGAAAAATTAAATACGTTTTCAAAAACGCTAAACATGTTGCAAATAAAATGTATAAATAAAAAATAAACATCAAAATGCATTAATAAAAGTAGCAAAAAACGAAAAAACCGAAGCTCGTCCAAGAAAAAAGAAAAAAGATCGCCAAACCGAAGTACATAAAACATTTAAAAATTTTTATATGTTTAAACATCGTCAAAACATTAATATATCCAAAGAAAAACTTTAACAATACACTGTGCACAGTGCAAACAATATCTAATGAGTTTGCAGAAATACCAAAAAGAGTGCATAGATAAAATGGTTTATGTGTTTATTGTTTTGCAGATATGCCGCTTTACACAAGCAGGCGTAAATGTAAATTGCTAAAAAATTTTACACTGAATCAGAATCAAATATTGCGGAAATTAAGCAAAATTAAAAAAAATGAATTTATTAAATTTTAACATAATATTTCTTTAAGAAAAAACTATTAGTTTGTTATTATTTTCTCTTAAATGTTTTTTATTTATCTGAAACAAATTAAAGGCTTTACAAACATCTTACTTTTTATGGGAAATAAAAAAGTTTTTTTTGGATTTTATATTCTTGCAAACTCTTGCCAGTTTCTTTGTATTTCTTTTATTCAGTATTTCCCCACTCAATTCAAAAGTTGTTAAATAAAATCAACTTTAAACCGACAACAATAACAAAATGAAAGAGAAAATTGCTGTGTGCCTCTGTTCGAAAATTTTTAAAGTACTCAGTTGGTAGTTTAGTTAAGCAGAAAAATTTTTAAAGTTGGTAGTTTAGTTAAGCAGAAAAATTTTACCAGTGGGTCTATTTTGCATTCTAAACTTTTGAGTTTTTGTGTTGTTGTTGTCTTATTTTTATTTCATTTGTGTTTTTTTTTTTCTTTTTTTTTATTGAAATAAGTTATTTTGTTGTGTTTGTGTTTTTTTTTTATTAAAAACAAAAAGAATAGTAAGAGTAAGTAAGAGTGCTATATTCGGCTGTGTCGAATCGTATATACACTTCAGCAAGCCGCAAATATACAGCGACAGTGGTGGCAGCTATTTTCAATTTAGAATAATGACGTTTGCTGTTTTCATAGAAAACGCTTTATATCCTTTTTTCAACTGTCGGTTCAATTATTGCATTTCAAATATATTCTCAATTTTCAATTTATATTCCAAACTATGTCCAAACTATTCCTGGCCCCTGCTATCCCTGAGCAAAAAGCGGAAAAGATATTACTGAGTTGAAATATACAAAACACATTAACAAGCTTCAGTAGCAATAAGGCTAGTGTGTTGAATTTTAATCTAAGGTTCCACATTCTGAAGCACCGTAATGTTTTTATTAACTTAAATATGCAAATTGTAAATCAAAAATATTTTCTTTAATTTTTGCTGATTGTGAGTCGTTTTCAGAAAAATCCTTACAAATCAGTCCCAGACCCAAGGGTCTCTAACTCTTTTGGTGTCTTCGGAAAACCTATTTCACGAATAGACAGAATGACAGACTGACGGACATGGTTCATTCAACTTCACTATCTATAAGGATCCATTGCCTAGTTGGTGTAAATAATGCGATAAATTCTCTCATCGAAAAGTTTATTATCATTCCTTGAAAACCAGGATGAGTAAGAAAAATAATTTTAATTATCGTAGTTTTATTCGAATTGCAGTGTGACTCATATAAAAATCATACTTATATTTTGTGAATCATCCTAAAAAAGATCGGGTGACAAATATACTTTCACAAGTTACTGAAACGAGGTACAGTTTATATTTACTTTATGGCTCTCATATAAATATGGTGGAAATTACACACGAAATGAGAAACCGATAAATACCCTCACCATTTTTGCTGAAGGGTATAAAAATAGTATACAATAAAATATATAAAGCAAAATTCCCAAAAAAAAAGACGAACCAAATAAAAAATTTAATCAAAAAACTTAAAGCATTTGATATTTCATTTTAGAGAGATTTTTTATTTAATTTTTTTAGTTATTTAGTTCGCTTTTGTTTAAGGGATCTCTAAAATGAATAAAACTTTTTCAATTATGTTTTCTTTTACGTCGATATATATATTTATTTTTTGTTTGTTTAACTGAACAAAAGATTCCCTACTGGCAAATAATGGTGAAACTTATAACTTATTGAAATTAAATACTCTAGAGTTAATAAAAGGTAATAACGAACAAATAATAAAAGTGTGTTAGAAAGTTTAAATGAATAAATTTATTTGATTTAATAATTTATTCATTCATTATCTGTTCATTTAGTGGAACACAAAACGTGCTTGCTCCAAAAGCCATTCAATTATTAAGAGAAATGTTAATATTTTATTGTTTAGGAAATACTTGAAAATACTTCTTTTTGTATAATGAAAAATAGAACACTAAAAAGGATTGCCTTTATATAAAATTACAATGATTGTTTTATAATTTAATATCTATAAAAAATGCGAAAAACATCATCACGTGAATGATTTTCGTACATTTATTTCCAAGTGGATTATTAACGCAACGTTTTTATTACTAATTAATTTCTATTAAATATATTGTTTAGTTATTGTAAAGAATTAAATTTATTTGTTATGGCTTAGCTTATTTATATATTGCATTTCATTTCTTACCCCCCACCTGGATAACAATCTTGTCGCGATGTGGTGGCTTAAGTACTGGCTGTGGTGTCTGCCTTTTGCTCGGAAACTATGGGGTCAATGCTAAGCTTCCCCACAGTACCTCCGAGCCAAAGACACGAAACTATAAAGGCCGGTATACTAAAGGTTATCCAACCCCTAAACCGAGGTGTTACGCGACCCGTGCCTATCGGATTTTTGCAGTCGGGGGCAAGAGACTGTATTTTAACGGAGCCTTGCTGATACCTGGGCACCTCAGCAAGTAATGACGCCCTTACGACGTTACAGGGGGCTATGACGTGGTGGACCTACTGACCCCCACACGCCTCCTTAGCAAAAACGGCAAAGAAGGCCAAGACCGACGGAACATTGTCGACGGCGCGCAGGGTGGCAACACCAGACCCTGCCAGCCTACGGACTGCTGGCGAGGCGAAGAGCCAGGGTGGCACACCCAACCTGGCGCTTCACCTAAAAACTCGCGGTGAGGTACCTGTGGACTTCGGGCCCAGTACCTCCAAAGCCGCCCAAGCCCTTGCCGCCAAGGCGGCTAAAACTCCCTTTTCAGGGGCCAGGTCGGTCAAGGCAAAGCCAGACAAACCTGGTGCCCTCAATGTGCGAACTGCAGGGGAAGGGACCGGTAGGATAACCTCCGGCCCCAATACCCTGTCACCCCCTGCCAACTCCGGCAAAACAGCAACACCCGGGCACATTGTGCACTCCAAAAGGGCTGCAACAACAAGGCGTTCCGCCTTACGTTTTATCTCGATCCTAGGATCCTTACCGGCTGATCAGCTCACGAATGAGCAGACAGCTTCTCTATCGTGGGCGAAGGCCCACATGGCTGCACTGCGTAGCAACCCTCCCCCTGATGCAGGGCCTAAACGGCAACGTTCAGAGGAGGAAAACGCAGTTGCAGCTAACCACCCAAAGACCAAACGTCCCAAACACACCACTGTCGGCAGTGGCTCCTACAGTGAGGTGGCCAAAGGGCACCTCGTAAGGGCCATTATAGACAGGGGTGTAGGTGACGGCGCCATGTCACACGACAAGTGGGACATGGTAAATAAGAAACTGGCGGGTGTCTTCTGGAAAGTCTACCAAGACAACCCGGGACCCCCCCCCCAGTGCAGTGATTTTGGCTGGCACCAGAATCATATCAAGTTGATGGCCTGTGCGGACGAACGCTCAGCGACGCTGCTAAAGCAGGCCATTGATTGCATAGGTGAAGTATGGCAGGGCGCTAGGCTGGATGCGGTTCCTATGGAGGAGATTCCCAGGTTACCTACAGCTTTCGCCATAATACCTGATGAACCATCGGCACCGGAAGAAATCCTTAAGATCCTTCGGTGCTGCAACCCTGATCTACCAACCAGTGACTGGAAGGTAGCAAAGGTGTCTGCGGCCGAAGGGTGCAAAAGGAAAGTGATTCTGATCCTGAATCAGGAGTCGCTGGCGCTAGTACGGGAGAGGCAGAACAAGTTGTTCTATTGCTTTAGTACAATCTTGTTACGCGTCTACCGGACTGACGCCAGACGGAATCGCGATCCGGGCCATGGAGGCGTACCGCCAAAAGGCGGTACGATAAGTGATGTTGCCGCGACCTCATCCGACAGAGAAGACGCTCAATCAACCTCCTCGTTGGTTGGCGGCTTCTTTGAACGGTTGAACGTCGCGGATGGCGACGAAGACGACCTGCTGGCCTCTGATGAGGACCAGGAGGACGTTGACGTCACTCTCATTGAAAAAATGGAGGATGGTGAAGGTGACTCAAGTCAACCTACACCACTCTAAAGCAGCATCTGCTGCAATGCTCCTCCGGGTGGTGGAGAAGGAGGAGGAGCTAATCATGGTCCAGGAACCTTGGGTCCATAAAGGACGGGTTTGTGGACTAAACCTCAGAGGCTATAAGCTCTTGGTTGCCAATGGTACAGGTAATATCAGATCTTGTATATTGGCTAAAAACTCTTTACGCATCTTCATTTTATCTGATTACAGTGATGAAGATACTGTTACCGCAGCAATGGAGACCGAATCCGGCATCATCTGGGTAGTCTCCAGCTACATGGCCCATGACCACGGTGAGCGTCCACCAAACAACTTGGTACGTGGTATAGTGGCCAAAGCTGATAGCACAAGGACGCCTATCATAATCTGTGCTGATGCGAACTCGCACCACATCACATGGGGCAGTAATAACACCAACGCACGAGGTGAGTCTCTTTTCGATTTTATTATCAATAATAATCTTGAAATAGTAAATAGGGGTTCAGAACCGACTTTTATTGTCTCAAACCGAAGTGAGGTTTTAGATATTACACTGATTAGTGCACACCACAACAGTTTAATTAGCGACTGGAAGGTCTCGGACGACTGCTCCTTTTCTGACCATCGTTATATCGATTTCTCCATAGGGTTTTGCGTGGATAGACCAAATCCTCTGATAAACAGAAGGAAAACTAACTGGGAGTTGCAGAACAATCTCCTCCGTAACACTCTAAGCTCCGTCCCCGTTATAAACAACACGACGGATATCGATACGGCAATAGATCTCTTCAATGAATCTTTCTGCTATGCAACAAATATGTCTTGCAAAGCCACGACACGCAAAGGCAAAAGTAAACCACCATGGTGGTGCCCTGATATCGCACACTCGCGAAGCGAGTGCCGTCGACTTTTTAACGAGGCTAAGCAAACAGGTGACTGGTTGCGATATAAGTCCTCGCTAAATAGGTTCAAGAACCTTGTTAGAAGCGCAAAAAGGAAGTCTTGGAGGAACTTCTGCAGTGGCGTAGAGAGCTCCTCCGAAACCAACCGATTGCGCAAGATATTAGCTACCTCACCGGTGGTACCCAGCTACATACAAAAACCATGTGGTAGCTGGACTCTAAGCAGTCATGAAACGCTCAGCGTACTTCTTGACACTCACTTTCCCGGTAACGCCCCGGTTTCTACTACAGTCACCGCTACCGGTGATACAACTACTTCGCCTGAGCCAGTTATTGTACCGCTGGACAATGACAGAATCAGATGGGCGATCAGTACCTTCGATCCATTCAAATCTCCTGGACCAGACGGAATTATTCCGGCGGACCTACAGAGAAATATGGAACTAGTCGTGCCCTGGCTCTCTGGAATCTTTACAGAATGTCTGAAAAGGGCATACATTCCGGCTTGCTGGAACCTGTGTAAGGTCGTCTTCATCCCCAAGGGGAGCAAGACGTCTCACACTAAACCTAAAGACTTTAGGCCTATTAGCCTGACGTCCTTTCTGCTCAAAACAATGGAAAGAGCTATAGATATACATCTTAGAATGTCCATACCAAAGGAACTTCTATCCCCCTCACAGCATGCCTACACAAAGGGCAAGTCTGTCGAAACTGCTCTCCACTCCCTGGTCAGTCACATAGAGAAATCTCTCGTACAGAAGGAATTCACTATGGTGGCTTTCCTGGACATAGAGGGCGCCTTCAATTTTGTCAAACCGGACTCGATCATCAACAGTATGATAGAGTTGGGGATTGACATCAATATCTGCAGGTTCGTACAAAATCTGCTAACTAGAAGGGTCATAAGTGCATCTTTTGGATCTGCCACTGAATACAGAGCAGTGAATCGGGGCACCCCACAAGGGGGCGTCTTGTCACCGCTCTTGTGGAATTTGACCATCAACTCTCTACTGCTAAGCCTAGAGCGGAAGCTGGTTAAAACCGTAGCTTACGCTGACGACGTGGCTATAGCTATCTCTGGCAAATACCTGAGCACAATATCTCAGTGTATGGAATCTGCTCTGACACTCCTCAGCAAATGGAGTGTCAGCTGTGGGCTTGGCGTCAATCCGGCGAAAACCGAATTGGTGCTATTCACCAGGAGGCACAAAATCGGAGATTTTGCGCCCCCCAAACTAAACGGGACCACACTGAAAGTCTCGGACAACGCTAAGTACCTGGGCGTAATCCTAGATAGCAAACTATCTTGGAACCTAAACACCCAGTATAGAGCAAACAAGGCCCTCGTGGCTATTTACACCTGCAAAAGAGCAATTGGTCGCAGCTGGGGCATCGAACCTCGAGGGACCAACTGGATCTTTGAGACGGTAATTAAGCCCATAATTTTCTATGGGGTTATAGTCTGGTGGGAAGCGGTAGAAAAAGACTCCTACCGACGAACTATAGAGAAAATTTTTCGGCTAGCGGCGATCCTGATAACGGGAGCGCTCAGGTCTACTCCAACGAAGGCATTGTTCGCTATGTTGAATTGGCTTCCGGTGGATGTTCTGGCCAAACAGCTAGCTTTGACTGCGGCGATCAGACTGAACGCTACATGTTCATGGACGAGAACCGATCTTGGTCACTCCAGGATTCTCAGGCAGCACCAAGCGCTCCATGACTTCACCGACTACTGCCCACCGGAACCTTATTTTGGCGGGCTTTTTCAATCTATTGTTCCCAATAGGGAATATCACTCCCTACCCCCTGCCACCGAAGGGGCCATCAGAGTTTTCACTGATGGCTCCAAAAGAGGCGTAAACACTGGGGGAGGCTTCTATGTGGAAAACTTCAACGTCAAGGTTCCATTCAGACTTCGGGATGGCTGTAGCGTCCTGCAAGCCGAAGTCTCGGCCATTACAAGGGCGGCAAGATGGCTTAGGTATTATAGGATATCGGAAGACATCCATATTTTTACCGACAGCAAAGCGGCCATTGCTGCTATCAATGGTGTATACACTACATCGACGGTGGTAAACGAATGCCGGAAGTCTCTAAACGAGATAGCGAGACATTCAAGAGTAACACTAGTCTGGATTCCAGGGCACTCAGAGTGCACTGGAAACGATATTGCGGACGAAACTGCCAAAAAGGGAACATCATTGAGCAACTCGATGATATGCCACTTCGTTGGCATTCCTCTATCTTACTGCAAGCGATTGATCCAGCAGGAATCATACAATCTTGCTCAAGAAAGGTGGGAACAAGAGCACACCTGTCGAGTCGCCAGGTCCACTTGGCCCCGCTACAGCCTGCACAGAACTCGCGATCTGCTCAGGCTTGGTAAATGTCACACAAGACGACTAGTAACAGTGCTAACGGGGCACTGGTGTTTCGGTACTCATGCCAAAAGGATGGGTCTAAGTTACAATGACTACTGCAGAAGTTGTAACGATGAGGAGGAAGAAGAAACAGTTCTTCATCTTCTATGTCAATGCCCCGCGCTTAACAGCATTAGGGCGATTACCATGGGCTCCAACACTCTGCCAGACCTCGACAGTCTGGCGAACATGGGGCTAACCAACATATCCTCCTTCTTGCAACAATCGAGATGGTTTGACTCGGCGACAGGGCAACTACAGGCAATTGAATAACCAACTGACTGAGCCCTGTCTGCTGTAGGGTATCACAAAGGGACCGAATTAACGGACCCAAGTGCGTCACGTCTCAGATGTGGCGGCCCTCGAAACCTAACCTAACCTAACCTTTCTTACCAACTCATCCGTAGATCTTACAAATTTTTAATTCTTCTTGAGTTTTACTCGAATAAAATGTTACAGTCAGTTATTGTAAGCCATCATATTTACTGTTTCACGAATGCACATCAGGGTGACAATAGTTTGTATGCAAGAAAATTTTCAAGTTATTTCAACAGAATATTGTAATAATAAGTCTAAAAGTTTTGTGCCGAAAATTTGAGTTTTCTGTTCAGATATTTTCATATTTTACAATCTATACGAAAAAATTTTGATAAACTCGTTTATTTTCTTCTATATTTAACGAAAATATGTGAATTTATTTATTTTCATAAAAAAGTAGTAAAATAAACGTTATTGGTAATTAACCCTAATGTTTCCTTTGGTTCAAAGTGACCCAAGCCATTAAGCTTGTTTCTCGAAGAAACTTTTGTATATTATCTTCTTTTTTTGTATTTTAGCATATACTAGTAATTACGTCAACATTTAGTAAGAGTAGGGAAAATTCGAGCAGTATGGCTCTGAAATACAAGTTTAGTTGCATGGTGACGTTACGTGACAAAAAGTAGACTTTTCTGTGGATCTGCCCATCTGTAAAATTATGAAGCATTAAAGCATTGCAGTGCTTACACGATTTTAAAATTGTTAAACTATCCATCAATATTTTTTTTTTTTTTTTGAAGAGATGGAATTTTTTTTTCAGCACAGATCGTGAAAATATAGGGATTATCCATATAACATTCATGGTTACTTTATATGTTTATATGCACAATTATAAGCTTTGTAATTTATCATAAATATATCTTGGCAGTTTTTTTTTTTCACTATTTTTATCACTGCGCTTCAACATTTCATTCAATCTGACACAGACGACACGTTGATGCAATTTTAAACACATAAACGAAAAACTTTTGTTTTGTTTTTGTTGTCGTTTTATTTTTTATGATAAAATATATTTTTTTTTAACAACTTTATTTAACATTTAGTAGAATTAATTACATTAAAAACATATGTGCGTTGCAACTACATACTGGTACATGGAAAAAGTTGTTCAAAAGTATTTATAATGCAGAGTATGTGACATGATGTCATTGAACGAATATGATATTCGCTACTTTGAGATTAAGGCGTGCTTTTATTAGAAGTGTTTTAGATGAAGTTAAAAGTTATTATTGCCGTTTGTGGTCAAAACTTGAATTTGTATGATAAATGAAATTTACACTACATACTGATCAGAATAATTAAAAGGATCAGTATTGATTTTGAGTTTATATTTGAGTTAATATAAGATTATCATTAAGAGAGGATGATTAATGTTAGAATATCCAATTAGAGCAACAAAACGAACTAGTACATATTTCAAGGTCGCTGCACCATCCATATTAAAAAACATTTGCTAAAGTGTGCTTTACCGCAAGGACTTCCTTACAAAATTCTTGTGCGAAATTAAAGAAACATATCAAAAACAAAATGTATTTGATTAAGTTAATAATTCTGGAGGAAAAAGACCAACTACAATACAAAGAGCGAATTGAACGGATTACCAACCGACGCAACTATGTGAAAGTACCTTCGTTGTGCATTCATGGATATCTTCTATCATTCATTAATGTTTTACTTGAAAGTTTTTTGTCAAAATTGTTCCATATTAATGGTTTGAAAATTCACTGACTTCCTGTTAGTTATTCAATAGTGGTTTTTATCGCTCCTATTTGATTGCAGATGACGTGACTGGCAATCAGGTTTAAGCAGACAACAACTTTGATGATGAGACCACGCAGTCGAAGCTTTCTTTATTTGTTCAATTATTACGATCTGTCGGAGTAATTAAACTGAAAATTCAGTTTACGCACTTAAGCCAGAATGTATAAAATTTTTGTTGGCTTAAAAGTCAATATCTTTAAATGTATAGAAATGAAAATTTTCACTGCAATACCATTGAAGAGAGTAGAGTGATGTCGGCAATAAAAATAATATACTTACATACTTTAACGTAATAAATACATACATAAATTTGTTGTTGTTGAACAAAAGTTTCTGTGTGTGTATGTGTAATAGAGTATGTTGGAATATTTCGTACATTGCAAGTGTAACGACAAAGTTTTGAACAATTAACTGTTAAGTTGTGCAGTCATGTGAAACATGCTCAAATACAAAGCGTTGTATGCAATACATACAAACGTTGCTTTATACATATAAACACACAATGTGTCTACATATACCCTGTAGTAAATAAAATAATCGGTTGATATGGACACTAATTGTAAATTAACTATTTTGCAAATGACTACAAATAAGTTTAAATCTCATGCAGATATCAACCAAACATATTTCATAGAAGCACACGTAACCTGAGGTCTACACGTAACATAATATCTGAGATGAGAACGTCAAATTCAATCGCAGAAAGAATTATGTTACGTGTAGACTTCAAATTAATGTTAATCCAGTCTTATGATAATTGTTATGAGAGCGTTGTTATGATAAATCTCATAACAATAATCTTATGAAATGAACAGTCAAAGAAGCAACTATGTGCTTGTGCCGCCTTTGCAAGTCTTTGCAAAATATAATTAAAAAATAGTTTTGCAATATATTCACGTTTATTTATTGCTATCTTGCGCTTGCTATTACAATTTATTTAATTAATTAATTAATTTAATTAATTTAATTAATCATAAATTTGTATCGACAATTCCCGTGCCTTTGGAATAAAAAAAGCTCACAATACAAAATGATTGATTTGAAGAGGAATGCTTGGCAGGAAATATCAAAAAACATGTGCATGTGCTTCACATTCAGTTCAACTCTCGTAGTGAACAGACGCGTTTTTATAATCGTCGCAACTGAATATAAAAAAAATATAAAAGAAAAAAAATTTTCAAGTCACAAAAAATATAAAAAAAAACAAAACATTTATTGAACAGTTATTTTACTGGATTTATTTTATTTTTTGCTTGTGTGCAATACACATAAATATTTGCATAAACAAACTAATAAACTCTGATGAGTTCATCTTCTGACAAAAACAACAAGCAGTAGGAATGTACAATATATAACTTTGGTTGCTAACGACGACAAAAAAATGAAGTAAACACAAACCTGAATACTACACAAAACACATATACTCGTGCGCGATCATTATCTTTGAACATGTTAAATATCGATCAAGAAGCAACAACAATTGCACCTATTAGCAAACTTGTCAGCTTAGCTGTACAATCAAACAAACAAACAATAAATACCCAGGTGACCAACGTGCACAAAATTGTAAATGCAGTGAGTGAAAATAGTGATAATAAAATCCAAACTGGTATGGACAGATACATAACCGTGCTAAAAAGGGGAAGAAGTCCCAAATCAGCTGAAATAGCGTCAACGGCGAAAATGCCAAAAGATGGGAAAAATAATATTAAACATTCTGAAAATCGTTTTGCGATTTTGAATGAACAAGTCGATGAAGACACAAGTACAACAAGGTCCACTAAACCACCGCCGATATATTTAAGAGAACAGAACTCCAACCTTTTGGTAAAAAGCCTTATCTCATTAATTGGAGAAAATGAGTTCTATGTAACTCCAATTAAGCGCGGCAAAATCAACGAAACTAAAATTCAGGTAACACAAGAAAATAACTATAGAAAAATTGTCTCAGATTTTGAGACTAAAAACAAAAACTTTTATACATATCAACTGAAGAGTGCTAAAGGCCTAACAGTAGTTATAAAAGGAATAGATTCAAGCGTGGATCCGGAAGAGGTAAAGTCTGGCCTTGAAAATAGTGGCTTCAAAGTCAAAAATGTTTCAAACATTAAAAACAGGGAAAAAATCCCCCAACCTATTTTTAGAGTCGAGCTACAGCCAGGCGATTTGAAAATTAAAAAAAATGAATCGCACCCAATCTATAGCTTAAAATACTTGTTGCATCGAAGAGTTACCGTTGAGATGCCACATAAATAAAATGGACCTATCCAATGCATGAACTGTCAAGAATTTGGCCATACCAAAACTTATTGCAAGTTGCCTACCGTTTGCGTTGTATGTGGCGAGTTACACAGTACCGCTAACTGTGACAAAATAAAAGCAAAAAAATGTGGTAATTGCGGCGGAAACCACACTGCCAACTATAGGGGCTGCCCTCTTTATTCTCTTTTTAAAAATTCGTCGAACAGAAAAACTAATGCTACTCCCGCTCAGCCCAACACTCATTTAAACTACCCACAGTTACCTCAACCGTCGTCTAGCCATAATCAATACTCAAATGTTTTAAAGTCTAACACGACTCTTACTCAACAAAAACCTAATAGTCAATCTTCATACGCTAATATTTTAAAGAGTAACCAGATTCCGGCGCAAAAAACTGTACCAGTAAATGAAGAATCAGGGCATAATTTTAGTCGTATTGAAGCCTCGATAGAGATCCTAATACAAACAGTAAATACATTTACTCTCAACATGTCCTGTATGATGCAGGAAATGTTGAAAATGCAGTCTACCTTGTTGCAGGCTGTATTGAGAAAACCATGAACTTAAGAATCTGTTTTTGGAACGCAAACGGCATCTGCCAACATAAAAATGAAATTGAATACTTTCTTCTGGATAAACAAATCGATGTTATGCTTATCTCAGAAACTCACTTGACGTCCCGAAGCTATTTTCGAATTAGTGGATATAATTTCTACGACACCAAGGATCCTCAAGGTAGAGCTTGTGGGGGCTCTGGAATCCTAATAAAAACTCGAATAAAACACTACCTACTAAATGACCTTCGTGAAGAATATCTTCAAGCAACGAACATCTGCATTGAAAATTTTTATCAAAAGCTTGTGATATCATCTGTTTACTCTCCTCCCAGGTTTTCAATTTCAGAGAGTCAATATACCGCATTTTATACAACACTGGGGTCCCGTTTTCTAGCAGCTGGCGACTACAATGCTAAACACACATTTTGGGGCTCACGTTTAATCAGTCCTAAGGGTCGTGTTTTGTTTGACACAATTTCAAAAATGGGTTTGAATGTAGTTTCAAGTGGTCAGCCAACATATTGGCCAACGGATCGTCAAAAAATTCCTGATGTTATCGACTTTGGGATTATGAAAGGCGTGCCCAGCGAAATGATTGAAGTAGAAGCATCTTTGGATTTGTCTTCAGATCACTCGCCTAATATTATCACTATTTACTCACACACAACATGTGATTTATCAATGACATCTGCACGTATTAACTGGCTGAAATACAGAAAATATCTGAGTGCTCATTGCTCGGAAAAAATGCCGCTGAGAACACCTTCAGACATAGACGATTCTCTCAGGTTGTTTGAAGCGCATGTTAAACAAGCAGCTTTTAATGCTACTTCAAATGAAATAAACCAACCAGTGAGATTTAACAATATTTTTTCTGTAGATATAGAAAGGCTATTGGCTGAAAAACGGAGAGCTCGACGAGAATGGCAGCGCTACAGATCGCCCCAGCTAAAATTAAGGCTTAAGGAGTGTACCAAGCAGCTTAGGAAAGTTTTGCAAACTCAAAAAACAGCTTCCCTTCAAAAATTCCTTCAAGAGCTAGATGCAACACCACAAACAGATTATTCACTGAGGCGTGCAGCCAGAGGACTAAAAAGGCCGGTGATATGCAAACCCCCATTACGAGCCCCTAATGGTGACTGGGCAAAAACTGATGCTGAAAAAGGTGCATTTTTTGTTAAACACTTAGAAAAAGTTTTCACTCCGAACATTTCTGCTGATATTGTTGAACTGCCAACAGTCGTCTCTTTACCAGAAATATCGCTCAAATTCAACATTGTGGAGATTGAAAAGGCTATTACTAGTCTTAACACCAGAAAAGCCCCAGGTGTCGACAAAATAAGCAACAAAATGCTTCAAGAATTGCCTTACACTGCAAAAAGAATAATACTATTCATTTTTAACAGTATTCTACGCCTAGAACACTATCCTAAAGAATGGAAGGTTTCGCTAATTACTATGATACCAAAGCCCGGCAAGGATCATACAAAGGTTGAATCCTATCGGCCTATTAGTTTACTGTCTAACATTTCAAAACTATTTGAAAAGCTGTATATGAGCAAGCTGATGCCTATAGTGACTAGTAATGGATGCATTCCAGATCATCAATTCGGTTTTCGCAGTCAACATAGCACTATTGAACAAACTCACAGACTTGTGAATGTTGTTAGAGACACTTTTGAAAAAAAGAAATACTGCTCTGCGCTCTTTATTGATGTCTCACAAGCTTTTGATAAAGTATGGCACGAAGGTCTTTTCAACAAATTAACACAAAATCTACCTGAAAACATCGTAAAGCTTTTAAAAAGCTATTTAATGGAACGTAAATTTGTAGTTAGGGAAGGCAATTTTTTAAGCCCTCCGCAGTCGATTGAAGCCGGAGTCCCTCAAGGCAGTATCTTCGGTCCCTTACTTTATTTAATATATGCCTCTGACTTACCGTTAAACAGTAACATTCATACATCAACATTTGCGGATGATACAGCCTTTCTAAGCGTTCACGAAAATCCTGTAGAAGCTTCCCGCAACTTACAAGAATATATATCCAAACTGGAAAAATGGCTCAAACAATGGCGTATAAAAGTTAACGAGCAGAAATGTGCACACGTCACTTTTACGTTGCGCAGGGAAACATGCCCGCCTATAAAAATTAACACCGAGACTATACCGCAACACACTGTAGTAAAATATCTAGGCGTTCATCTTGATCGTCGTTTAACATGGAAATGGCATATAGACGCAAAGTTAACACAAATGAAACTAAAAGCAGCCCAAATGAATTGGCTTATTGGAAGAAACTCTATACTAAGCCTTGACTGTAAACTTCTCTTATACAACGCGACCCTGAAACCAATATGGTCCTATGGAATCCAGTTATGGGGCACTGCCTCAGCATCGAATGTCGAAAGAATTCAAAGGCGACAGAATAAAATCCTACGTACAATAACAGCAGCCCCCTGGTATGTCAGAAACCATCGAATTCATAAAGACCTTGACGTTCCGTTGGTGAAGACAGTATTTTCAAAACACGCGAAAAAATATATAAAAAACTTGAGTTGCGCCCAAATCCACTTGCGCGCAATATTCTTCATTATAGAGGCCACACCCGGCTGAAAAGAAGGGATACTCTTTCTCTCAGCCGTTCACGAGAGATGTAAAACAACAAAAATTAACCGCTGAAATTAAAAATTTTGTTTAGCATTGGCTAAACTTATATTTAATATTTTTTAGATTTAATATTTGAAAAACTTATTGATAATTTAATTTATAATTAAAGTTTCAATAAATAATAAAATTATCAAAAAAAAAAAAAAAAAAAAAAATGTGCCTCATTTGTTTTATTTTGAGGAATTGAATTTCCTAGACACCGCTGTCATGTTTAGGAAGGCGACAAGCAATGTTATCAAGGTACATATGTGCATGTGCAAAAATATAGCAACAACAAAAGTGTTAATGAATATTTATTTTGAAAAGGATGAACCAGAAACATGCACATTGTCTTTTGGAGTAGAAAATTGTGATCAAATAGAAGAAAGCTTAAATTTTACCGATATCCAAGAAAGCTAGGTTTCAAAAAACATCTCTGACACTCCAGAAAATCCTATAGATATCAACAAATCTGCGAAAAAAAGACGAGTTGAAAGGGAACAAAAATTTAGTTCCGCCATGATGCCTTTGTATGACAATCAAATGTTTCTTCTGCTTTGATGATGTCTTCTTCCAAAAAGGCTGAATAAAATATATATTCCTTTTGACATGTCAATTTCGTTGCAATTGGTGCAACTTTCTGTTATTTGCTTTGTAATTTGTGTTTTTTGTTACCTGAAATATTATATAAAAGTTCCTCTTCTTCGTAATGTGAAATAAAAACGAAATAAATTTTTAATATATATTTTATTACTTTATTATGATGGTTTTTAATTTATTAATTTAAACAAAAGTATTGTTATGAATTTTTTAAGATGTTGCTGGTTTTGTGATCCATTTTTAAGGCAATAGGATTTGTTATTCTATTGAAACAAGTACAGGGTTTGCAACCTGTTTTTTTTTATCTTTGGCCCACTGAAATGAAACATCGCCTTCTTTTATTAGGTAGTCCTTAACGCTCTCGCTCATTTCATTAGCAAATCTTGATTTTGAATGGGCAATGGTGTAATAGTTGATGGCAGTTTCTCGACTATCCCTTCCTGATTATGTTTATGTATATCTGATACATTTGTTAGCATGTTATGTAAAATACAACATGCATTAACAACAACATCACACGTCTCTACTTCGACTTCTATAGGCCTGTGAAGTTTTGATAGTCATCGGTGTCCCAAAGTGGATGTTCTAAAATATGTGCTTCTAAGCTATGCTTCTCTACAAAACGTTTTATCCAACATTTTCGGTCATTACTTTGTTCTTCGTCGCATATATCCATCAAATCTTTTAGATTTTTTAATGCCAATAACATGGCAAAACTGTTTTCGACATTCACTTTTTTTTAATATGATTGGAAATATTCTCCAAAAACTTTAAATTGTATATATGTATGTATGTATTTTAAATACAAGTAAACTTCTAAATTAACTAAATTAACTGCACTTACATATATTGAATACAAAAAGCACAATAAGAACTGGTGGCACAGATATTTTGTGATATTGTCTCGATGAAAACTTATCTTATAAGAAGAGTAAAAATATGTCGTCCCCTTATATGATATGAAAAGAAAGATCGACATTTAATTTTTTTTATTCTGCCGACATTCTCTGTCATATTATATCAGAGTTTATCGCAGTTGTTGACGCCGTGTAAGAAATAAATAAAAGCAAAAAAAGTAAATATAAAGAAAATAAAAGAAGCGTGCCATGAAGTCAAATGTCACATGTTGAAAATAAACTAAATATTTTGAATATTTGCTATGAGCAGTACAAACTTTCGTATGTATACATACATATGTATATGTATGTATTTTTCATCTTATTTGTTTTCATTACAACTTTTATTTTAAGTCATGAAATGTACTTGAATTTCCATTTAATGTCGTTATAAAAAGATGCCTTATTTTTATATTTTTTGTTATAATAATAATTATTTCTATATACATATGTACATATAAATATATACATTCATGTATGTACAGTGTTCTTTAAATAATTTAGTTTAAACCGATTATTAACAAGCAATTTTTTAATTAACTACAAATTGGTTGAAAAATAAGTATTTCGTAGTCAACTAAAAAGTCATGCAGAGATGGCCAATTGAATATTGCCTGTCAAGGAAAAAATTAATTTAATCAACTGGATGTGGTTATTAAAAAATCAATTTGAAGTTACTTAAAAATGGTTTTTACTTCCTGCAGGGTATTTTATCTAAAGGCACACACACACACATGAACACGAGTTAAATAAACATGTACATGATTTTATACATATACATATGGACGTGTAATAAGAAAATGTTAATATTTTTTAGACAACATAAACACAAACTCGCTTGTTTAAATAATTATAACATGTAATACACACATACACACAAGCACACTCACGTTCAGATTTGTTCAAATGAGCAAGGATATTAACAACATATAATTCTACATAATACTAACACACATGTTGGCTATTGTACAACTCCAACTATTTTGGTGTTGATAATCAAGAAGTGAAAACTTTAGACTTGCTAATGATTTCTGACAGCTAAACAGGATGTGCACATCGTATGCATAAATATTTGATAGTGTGCGTGTGTGTGTGTTTGTGTGACAACTTTTTATGTATGCATAAGTATTTGTATGTAGATAATTTCATATACTATCTACCACACACACACACACAACTGCCCACTCACACTCACGCAGTGTCATTATATATTGAATATTATTTGCGAAAATTGTTTACGATCCCAACTGTATCAATAAATTGTATTATTAAATTTCGCCTGGTCTTCAGTTAAGTTTATCTAAACAGAAATTCTAATACTTAATCAAAATCACATTAAATAATGTTGTTTTGTTGTTTTTCTTATTATTTGTATTTTCTGATACAACCAAAACTTTGGACAGTCGAATCTATCGATAATAAAATATTTCTAGTGTAATACAAAAGGAGTTTATATTAAATATACATCCATACATACATACGAATAGGGTTAATCGAATAGTGAGTACATACTAGTAAAAAAAAAATTATTGAATAATACTCTGATTGCGTATCGATTACGTTTGGAAATTTCGAAAGTTGGTTCACTTTTTATTAACAGGTTGAAGAATTTTTACCGTTTTTTTTAACGATTAGAGAAATATTTCAGAAGTTTCTTAAAAATGTATGAAATGGGAAGAAAATTGATGAGAACTAAATAATGCAACGTTTCGAAATTAAAATAATGCTCAAGTT
Organism: Lypha dubia; assembly: GCA_947311025.1. Lineage (NCBI taxonomy): Eukaryota > Metazoa > Arthropoda > Insecta > Diptera > Tachinidae > Lypha > Lypha dubia. The sequence continues at coordinate 86,527,549 of OX371263.1, read as the reverse complement.
TGGTTCTGATAGTTATTTTGATGAAAGCACACAATTTTTTCTCCTTTTGGCATTTATTGTGGCTTCAAACATTTTTAAAGTAAATCATTTTTAAGATTTGATTAAATAAATTTATACAGTGATATTTCAAAAAGTATTTGATATTAAAAATCCTTTCAGCAAACTACTCTTTTATATCAGCTTTTTAGTTGCATCAGCATATTTCACCAGTACTTTGTCTTTTTGGCAAAGAAATTCATAAGAATTGCACGGCTGTTTTTTATACAAATTTCCCCGCCAGCAGCTGTGACACCCTGTTTATTAGATTTATACGAGCATGTATATACAATATTTTTATTTTGCCTTTTCTAGTTTCTTAACTTTGATTTAACTTGAGTTGTTGGTTGGAAAAGTTTTTCTTTATGTCCGCCATTTCCTCGCCTGCCAGTCACACGTAAACAGACAGCGAAAAAAAAGAGATATTGACAGTTAAAGTTTTCTGTATTTTTACCAAACAAATAAAGTTTTTGCCATGCTGAAACGTTGAAAATAATACCCGCCACTGAAGTAAATAAAGCCAAGAAAATTAAAAACAAAATGAAAACGAAACACAACGAAAAAAAGTAGAGTTTGGAAGAATCAAATAAAAAGAAACTTTTCTCTTTAATATACTCGAACTTTAGTTTCAAATGAAATTTTCTTAATAGTAAGATGATGATTCGGTAGAAGCAGCAATAAGATGCAAGCATACGAGTATATCAACGAGCTCAAAACACACAAAATGAAAATTTCTTTAAATGAAAACTTTAACTTGCTTTGAAATTGAAGTTTGTAGTTTGTTTTTATAAATACAAAATCAGGAAATGGTCAGACCGCATTGAAAGGGCATGATGCATTTATAAAGTTTTTTTCTTCTCGCGAACTGTTTTGCAAAGATTCATCAACAATAGTATCAGTATATTTGTAATCAGTTTATTAAAAAAATATATTTATGGGTATTGTTCGCGGACAGCTTCAGCAGCAAGCAGACTCCTTGATCGTATGCCACAGCGATGCTTCAGACTCGAAATCAGTACAAGTCACACAAAACTAGGAGAAGATGTGACTAAAAAGGGATCAAGAACCATCTTTGCAGATTGACAAGAACAACTAGAAAATGTCCTCAAAAGCAGGGCCGTCTTTGGAATCGGGAACTCTAGAATTCGGGGCGCCACTGAAATAAAAAAAAATTGTGAAAAGAAAATATATTTATATTTTACGATTTCATATGTATTTATTATGGTTAACTGTCTCAAGAAATATAAACTAGAAATTTAAGTTGCAAAGTAAAATAATTCTGGATTAAATTGATTACGATATCGGTTTCTCTCGCGACTTCTGTTCCGCAAAATTTCCTATTATATCCTCAAAGTCTATTTTTGAAGAACATCATTCTCTATGTACATAATTGACAAATTGCACAGTCGATCTTGTAACAATGTTGTTCGTACCTTATTTTTTATTCTCTGAAGCTGTGAACATGAATGCTCTCCCATACAATTAGTAATCATTAAGCAGAGGAATATTCTTGTAGCAAATTCAACATTTGGAAAATTTTATTCTAGTTTATGCGACTTTATTAGTTTATGTTAGGATGAGATACTTAAATCTGCTGATTCCTTTGCTATGGTCTTTAAGTACATTCTGATTTGAACTCATAAGAATTAATGTCTACAATTCTGTAAATTCTTCGCATTTTTTATTTCAATTTAAGAACGAATTTATTTCTTATTGGAGTCCCCATGACGTCAGGTGCCCTTACGGTGAAGACGGCACCGCTCGAAAGTGGAAATACTGATTGTGCAATCTAATCGTTAAGAAGCTCTTCGTCACTGGAATTATTAGAAGATAAAATATCCACTGAAGCAGATTCTGCTGAGAACAAACTATCGTTAAAATTTAAAACTTTAAGAGAATCATAGTAAATATTTGCTCATAACAACAGAGCGCACAATGGAATCCAAATATTTTGTAAATAAATTATCCATTTGTAAAAGATACACCAAGAGAGTAAATGAATAGTACATTTCATTTTTAAAAAATGAGTTCGTTTCATTTCATGTTACGGTCCAAAAATATAAAACTTTTTCAACGCTTTTAATTCTTTTTTGAGTTCTTGATTGATTAAGTTTTATTCTTTTAAAAATTTAAAATTAAGTCGTTTTATTCTGAAAACTTTTTAAATTTTCAAACAGAAAAAAATATATAATTTTTATTTGTTAATATTTGTACAGGTTAAAGTGCGTAAATGTTTATAATCAGAGAAATATTAAGTAGACATTGTTAACATATTTCGAGCAACAAAGAAAAAATTTAATATTTAAACATCCCTTTAGATTTCAACTACACTGGCCGAATAGAACAAACATTGTTTTCGGTAGAAGCCATCAAACCTCGTCAGCATTCATGTGCAAATGCTTTCACTGCCTGTTAGGTAGCTTCGGTGAACGTCATTACATACTCCATTTATACACAATTACAAATACAAATAGAATACGCGACTTATCTCTACTGGATGCTAGCTGGGCAATTTTTTATTTTTTTGTTTTTTTTTTTTTGTTTTTATTTATTATTATATACGAGTGTTAAGCATTACAGTGCTGCCAGCGAATAATATCCTACAATGCCCAATCTCCTGATTTTTTGTTCTACTTAAGACAAACTTTTTTGGTTTGATTTTTAAACTTAAGTATATTTTTGATTAATGTTCATTTTTTAACGTATAATTAGCACAGGCCCTTGCTTGGTACAAGTCGGTGTTAAAATCGGTGGAATAATGTGGCCATAAAATGCATCACAAAATATCGTCTTGAATATTAATTAAATAGAATTATATTTGTTTTTTTTACCTTTATATATAGAATTTAGTATATAAGAATAAACAAGTAGAATCTTCACATAAAATATAAACTTTTTTGACCCGCTTAAAACATAAGTTGCTTGCAATAATCGATTCTACAACACCCAGGCTTTTATCATGTGTTTATAGCGAAATTTTGCTAGAAACTCTTACAAGAATAATAAAACGGTTTCATAGCAAAGGACTAGTATTAAACTTGAGCTTAAATTCAACTAGATAATTTCGCCACAAATAATTTAAAAATTAAAAAATAAAACAAACTTCCTTCAACTCATCTTCTGTGACTTATAAATAAAAACTTTCATTATTTTTGACATTATAAGTTGGTTATTATTTTTATCCAATACTACTGCATATGTATGTATGTGTTAGAGAATATATGTAAGTGAGGACATCATACATGTATGTATTTTTGTATTTACTTCATAACAAAACAAAAAAAAAACCCTTTATGAAATACTACTTAAAATGTATTCAGGTCAGTCATCACCAGCACAATACAATTTTTCATTTTGCATTAATAATGCATTTGAAGTGCGTGCCTTTAAATTACTAAAGTCCTCAATAAGGAATCCACACACGCACTAACAGACACACGCATACGCACACACATGAATTTGTTCATTGTTGAACGTATTCATATGTACATAAATACATACAATCAAAATTTGTCATAGCCATAATGGCAGAATCATGTACATAATACATATGTACATACTTATTTATGTATACATTATAAATAACTGAATACATACATAAATAAATACACTCGAAAAAAATTTGATTACTTACTCAAAACGAAACTATTTCTATTGCAATACTTTTTACTAAGTTTGATTTAATTAAGTTACTCTTCATTAATAATCATGTAAATATGTACATACATACGTCTGTATTTATATTTACATACATATGTACATATATTATTGCACTTACGTACGTAAATTTGTTTTTAATTTCATGTAAAATATACATGTTTTGTATTTATCTGTTCCTCTGAGTGTTTTCATTGCACCCCAAATATCAAAAGTCAATGTCATGAAATAAAAATTCGATGATGTTTGAAAATGTCAATTGCATTGACAATTTGACATTATTCATGTGCGAGTTTATCCTTCCTCGCCTGCTTCAGCTACAAATTGGGTTTTTATTATAGTAGTGAATAATTATGAAGGACAACCCGTATGGAACAAAAAAAAAAAAAACAAACATTATTGATTTTTACTCTTTAATCCGTTTGAATGGAAAAAGAAATTGTTGTCATTCTAAAAGCTTGTGCAATCTTTACTTTAATATAATAACAATATGTATGCTTCAATTATTTTAGCTAGGATCATAATATTATTGTGAACAACTATGAATGTACAATTTATCTCAAGCCTAAACACTTATAAAAATAATTTTGGAAATCGGCAATTAAAGACAGTAATAATATGTTTGTTCCAACTATACATCATTGCAAGGATTATAGCATTGTGTTCACAACAACGCCACAACCATGTATAGAAAATACATTTAAAATATAATGACTTTTGCGTTTATAGTAAATCTCAAAATTTTCGATATTTGAAAATAATATTTTTTAGTTTATAATTTTTTTAACGATGCATACATTTTAAAGTGTCTTATCATTTTGCGTCACATCGCGTTACAGATTCGCTTTGACATTTAAGATGAAACATGTCGCACTAAATACTTTTTAAGGAAAAGTTGGACAAATGTCATCTCTTTGCGCGCTTTGACAATTTAATTTAAAAACTACTAAACGCTTTTATAGGTTAACCAACAATGCATGAGTGTTCTCTAAGTTTTTTATTCTGTCATTAAGCATTTGATTCACACTTCTTCATCAAAGTTAGAAACATCACACAAAGCTATAAAGTTGTATCTGACATGATATTTCAAGTTCGTAAAAATAGAGTTTCATCGTGCCGTTGGTTTTTCAAATTTATCATTAACGAAAAAACTTTAAGAATATTTAAACTAAAATTATACTTTTAAAAAATGTGGTCTTGTAGTTTTAATAAATTATCACTTCTGTCGAAGTGTGCCTTCAAATAGTCGACGAAATAATACGGGCTAAAGGAACTCGTGAGTGAGCAAATGTGTGTGTATTTGTGATCAGCTTAAAGCTCCCAAAGATATGTTCATAAGCATGTCCGTGCATGCGACTCCTTAAGCAGTACGTATGTACTTACGTGACATAGAACAACATACCACGAATGTATGTGTATGTATTTACACAATTTGTTGTTATTTTTGCTTGTATGTATATTCGTACATGTTGTATGGCTAAGACAGGAACTTTAATACACAATAAGAAAATACGAACAAGAAAGCACACATCTTTTTTCATACGAGTTATTCATTGAAAGTAATTGTTCCGTCAGTCGCACTAATACAAATTCAATTGGTTTAAATAGAATAAATACAATATATTCGTAAATGTGCTTCTATGTGTATGTGTGTGTGTGTGTTAATTTCTTCAGTGAATTTAGACATGTGTCAAATAAACATATTGTGTGTGTTTGTTAAAACATTTTGTAATCAACTATAACAAAGATAAGAAAAAAAGTTATATGTAACAACATTCCGAAAAGTATTTTGAAATTCGATAAACTTGCTAAAAATAGAAATACAGAAATGAAAGGAAACGATAATTTCATAAATTTTATTCAGTCTATGTTATGTTAAGAAAAATTTACCGAAAGAATCGCAGAGAAAAGACATGATTGCAAAATATTCATGTCAACAAAGTATATCTGCCACATCCAAATAATTATTCATTGAAGCAAATATGGTTGCATTAAACATTCTTCAATTATTAAAATATTTGATGCGAGAATAAAATAATCATTCTGGGTTCCGTCCCATAATAATTGAATGTTGCAAAAAAAGTATTTTTGCCGCTACAAGAGTATCTTTTGAAAATGAGAATAATAAAAGTTTATTTAAAATTAAAGTTTATTGTGATCATACATTGTTTGTGTTCTGAAAAGAAACGAAATAGCAGGCAATCGTATGTAACTTCAGTCGTTCATAGAATTTGATAAGAAGGAGATGTGAAGTGAAAAAAATTAATGTTTAAATTATAATTATATGATGAAAGTTATTTAATTTTACCACAAAATAAAAGTGCACCTGACATCTTCAATATCAGTGGTTTAAGGTACATACACGAGTACCCTGATATATGGACTGAATCTAGGCTCACGGTAGTGCGCCAGGCCAAGTTCCGGCCACACAGTGTGTATATTTACCCCAAACAATTCGAGCTGTTTTTACCCCCTCATAACTTTACTCCTCTTGATCGTAATATAATGAAACTTAAAACATAAGGTCTCCCTACAGAAGCGACCTCACAGGTTAAAGTTCTACCGTAAAAGCTTTCCGAGATATTAAGGTGTAAAAAGTCCATATTTTATTACATATTCACTGACTAACTGACTCATATACATATATTATGGGGCACTTCCAGTAAAACTAGAGAGCTGAAACTTGGTACGCAGGTAGGTCTTGGTGAAAAATTAACCAGAAAAATCTGAAAACGGGTGCCCCTTCTTAAATGGGGCACTTTCAGTAAAGCTAGAAAGCTGAAATTTGGTACACTGATAGGCCCTGATAAGCAAGTAACGAAAATGATTTTCAAACGGGCACTTTTCATTTGGGGGACAACCTATAAGCTTGCCAATATTTTGCCATGAATTATTTCCATATTAGAAAGGAAAAAATATTGACAAGCTTACAGGTTGCCTAACAAGGAGATGGTATTGCACCTATCAAGAACTTGGTCCTTATTTTGATCTCAGTACTTTTTACAGCAGAAATTTTCTAATTTATGTTTTTGTGTGGATTTAATATACGAATGTATGATTCTTTGCAGCATGAAGAATAAAATATTATGGAACTGCAAAAGATGGCAATTGGATTTTAATAAATATGCTGACAAATAAGTCAATTATTTTTAATTTAATTAAATTTAATTTGTCCAGAAAAGTTTATTCGATAAATATTTTCAAATAAAAATTTTTACCAAAAATATAATTTGATTTAATTTAATTTAATTTAATTTAATTTAATTTAATTTAATTTAATTTAATTTAATAAGTATTTGTGTGTGCATTTTTTTTTTATCTAATGAAAATGTCAAATTGTTTACATAAACCAGGAAAAATACATTTTCATAGTTACTATAATGCTCTCAAATTTATCAGCATTTGCAGAGCATACTATGTTCATACAATGGTGTTTATGAAGAACATATTATGTTCCTTAGATGACAAATGCAATACATAGTAGCTGCAATTGTTAATCTGAATCTGAAATCATAGTTTGCGATCATGATTCCATCAACCGGGTTTTTCTTTGCGTGTACTGTAGCACAGAAAACACCCCTTGTCTTTGGGCGGAATTGAACCGATAACTTCTTTTGCAAGCGAGTAAAAAATAAAGGTTAACTATTTATTTGTTTATTTGTCTATGGAGAATATCCTTACAGACATATTAAAAGAAAATCAAATATAATAATGCTAATACAACAATATTAAATTTAAGAAAGAGTTGAGACACAACTATATACATACATTAACATGCTATTTGTTTAGAAAAATGAGAATTAAATTTTTTACAACATTAATATTTGAAGAATAGTCAATAAATCTATAAAATTGATTAAAATTATTGCACATCCTTCTAAGCGGGTCAGCATCAGGATAGTTAGCTCTGAGAAATGTGATAGATAGTAGTATAAAGTAACGTGATGGTCGCTGGGGTATATTAAAAGAAATTTCATTTATTAGAAATCCACAGCATACGAGTAAGTCTCTTCTAATAATATTCGTAATAAATGAGTGGGCAGTTTGATAAGAGCAAGTCTAGCTGAGTATGATGGCAAGCCGAGAAAGGGTAGCCTTATGTAAACATTTTCAGGATTTTTAAGAAACACACATAAACAATATATTAGTTTAAAAAAAATTTTATTAAAAATTTTCACACCAGTTCGCTGGCCACGTTATTACTTACTGGCCTACTAAGACAATTCGTATTATTTGTTTTTTAAGTTTTATTTATTAAAATAACAACTTTTTCTGCACAATATTTTTTTGTTAAATTACTATAAATTATTGTGCATATTGATAAAATTTGGTCTCATTTAATTTGGAATAACTTTAAAGGAACAAGAAATTCTTTTATAGACCACATTTGTTTTTTCTTCTGTTACGTTTGTAGTGTTTGTAGGTTGATGTAACACTTGTATGCGTTTGTATATACATGTGTGTGTATGTAGAAAAGAGTTTTAATTTTCTTTATTTTTTTTTTTGGATCTGGGTTGACAAAGTGTTATTGTGTACAAATGTTTATAATTATATATATATATGTGTGTGTGTTCACGTTCATATGAATGTCGCCTGTAGTTGTAATTCTTTTTCTTTTTTTCTTGTTACCAGTTACTACAATGTGCTGCTATAAATTTGCTTTGGTTTTGTACTAGATGTTGTACAATTCAAATTGTTTAAAAACACACAAACAAATGAAGATATTAAGTTGTACGTATGTACATTCATACGTATCTAGGCAGTAAGATTTGAGAATGTTGTCATTTATCTGGCTTTATATATGTAAACAGTGGGCGGAAAAAAATAAACCCACATATGCTAGTTGTTGTCATCACTCCTGTCTTCCTCGTTAAACTCAATAACATCAATAATTCTTAGTTATTTCATGAATTTTTAGTTGAACTGTATGGTTTTCAATCCAAAAAAGTTTTAAACATTCTGCCTTAAAAATTATTTAATTAAATTTTTGTTAAATTTTATATTATTGGAAATAATTAAAATTATCGGTCAGGTCGTACACTCCCATCGGAATGCTTTCAAATCTGTAATTGTATTTGACTCCTTTTTGAATTACAGTCTTTTGGATTCCGTTTATTTTGTATTTCGATTTTATAGTGACAATGTTTTTCACACAAATAAAATCCACGTTTTCGCTGACATGGCTGGTAGATTCATGGTTTATGTAGAAAAATAAAATTATATTTTATATTATTACGAATAAACGTAATTATTATTTGAACTTATATTGATGTACATATGAAAAGTAATATTGTCAGGCTCAAGTTCAGTTTTATTGAATTAATGAAAATTCAAATTACTAAGACTTTTTTTATGTTGAAAAAAGGGTCGCAGTAATATGTGAATTTCCCTAATATAGTGTGAAAACAACAAAAATTTAAATTACAAAGTAGAATACTTTGAAGATAACGGACTATGAATTTGTCTTGATTATTATTAATTTCCAACCAGTGAAGGGGAATTTCGTACTAACCAAAATTGTTTCAATATAAAAATTAATTAAATTAATTCTCGTATTCTTTTTCTGTTGAAAACTTGGTTAAATAGTTGATATTCTTCCCAATTCATATCCACTTTACTTTTAAAATTGTAAATATGGACAATTTAATGCTGATGAGAGGTGCAGCGGCCTTGAGATCGGTATGCTGATGCGTTCTGCTAAACTGATGGGATATACTAATGTTTTTCAACATAAAAAAACTCTTAGTAATTTTAATTTTCATTAATTCAATAAAACTGAACTTGAGCCTGACAATATTACTTTTCATATGAAAAATAAAATTTTTATATTTTAATCAAAAAATTAGATAACTGAACGAAAACTTTTTTGTTGTACTGATTGTGACTAGAAATAGCAACACCCTCTTTCATCCGTTCAAAGTAAAGTTGATGTACGAGTAGATTTGATGCCACATTTTACATTCTCTTGAGAAACACTAATACATAAACGTACCATCCAAGCTAACAATTGTACTTTTGCAAAAAGGAATACAAATATTAAAAAGTGTTAAAGACCCAATAGGAAATAAAGGAATAAATTTATTTTATAAATGATACCCTCCCATTTGATTAATAAAATCTTAGAAGAAATAATTGCAATCAAACACTGTTTTTTTCGTCTGTTAAGCCTTAAAAGTTCTCTTTTTTTTATTTAATAAGATAATTGTATACAATACGAGTATTTACATTCATTTTAATTTAGGCCTCAGCAGCAATAAGGCATTATTGAGGCAAGTTGGCAATTTTTATATACTTTTATGTACAAATATGTACCATAATGAAAAACGTTTCAGAACTATTTAATTCCTAATAGACTGATCTTATATGTTTAAATTGAAATTTAGTTAGACGCGTTTCACTTAAACCACATAAATATTCCTTGCATGATGATTTAAACGTTGATATTCTGTCAATAGATTTTAAATTGGGTGGTAAATCATTATACATATTACCACCTACATAATCAATACATTGCTTAGTTTTTTCCAATCTGCACCTAGGAACTCCAAGATTTGATATGTTTCGTGTGTTGAAATGTGACTGGTTTTGCAAAAATGGAATTGTTTGCACACCTATGCTGTGAATACTTTTAAATACAAATAATAAAACCTGATGCTTGTGTAAACCATAAATAGGCAAAATACCTTTACGAGTACAAACATCTCTGTATAGCGAAATAGTTGGGTGAGTTCTTGGTAAATTGTATACAATTTTTAATGCTTTATTCTGAAGACATTGTAAAGATTTTTGAAGAATATTGTTTTTATTGAAAGCATACACACAAGCTAATTTAGATGTGGTTGTATCAAACCATTATAAATCATTAGCTTCGCTTTCACACTTAACTTATTTTTAAATTTATATAATATCCCAATAGCAGGAGCTATTTTATTCTTCACCTCATTAATGTGAAGATCCCCGGATAAGTTGCTTTGTAATGTGATTCGATTCCTAAATATCTAACTGAATGAGTTTCACAAATAGATGTGCCATCAACATGAACCGAAATGTTGTTATTCATACTTGCTGAATGTGGCCGAAAACGAATTAATTTGGTTTTATCAAAATTTAATAATAAACCATTTAAACGAGCAAATTGAAATAATAGAGATGCATATCTCGCAATATGAGTTTTTAGAACAAGGTCATGGTTAAAAGGGTAGAGGAAGCAAATATCATCGGCAAACATACAGTTGACCAGTAAGATTAAAATTTTTTAAGTCATTCAAGTAAATTGAAAACAGTAAAGGACCTAGTCCACTTCCTTGTGGTACGCCATATTCAACAGTACCAATACAGCTTTTGCAGTGTCCAATTTGTACGTACTGTTTCCTGTTAAGGAAATAATTTCTAAACAATAATAGTTCTCGTCCTCGAATACCATAATATTTTAGTTTTTTAAGCATTATTTCATGATCAACAAGATCAAAGGCCTTTGAAAGATCCAAAAATATAAGACCTTTGCAAATATACTTTATTACATTCAACACAGCATCTTGCGTACTTCTGCCTGTTTTGAAACCAAATTGTTATTTTTACAACACGTTATTCTCCTCTACGAGTACATAAAGCAAAAGTTTATCATACAAAAGTTTCTCAAAAATTTTATCTATAGTAGAAAGCACAGCAATTGGCCGATATTTATCTACACTAGATGCATGAGTAGTTTTTTGAATTGGCACTGTCTTATGAATTTTCAAAATATCAGGGTACTGTGAGGTTGTAATCATTTTGTTGAATATTGCAACTAAGATAGTAGAAATTTCCCCAAAACATTCTTTTACAAACTTAATGGATATGTTATCGAAGCCTGGATATTTATTTGTTTTCATATTACTCATAATGTTGTTAACATCATTTACATTAATGGTATTAAAAATAAAACGACAACGTAATTCTGTAAGTGTCCTTAAAGCGTTAAAAGAGTCACCTGGTAGAATATCAATTTTTTGCTTGAGTTCTTTAACAACAGAAATAAAATACTTGTTTAAACAATTTACTTTGATTTGATCATCTGCAATAGTTCTACCTTGCAAATCATTGAGTTTGACACCACTAGCTTTTGATCGACCAAGGGTATTGTTGATAAATTTCCAACATTTCTTTGGATTACTTCCAGCTTTATACAAACTATCAGTGTAATAATTGTCTCTACATTTTTTAATGGCCACTTTAATAACTCCACTTAATCTTTTCAAGACTATTTCAATATTTTCCTTATATATTGATCTACGTCTTTTCCTTAATAATTTTTGTTTAAACAATATTAACTCTCGAAGATTTCTATTTAAATGAGATCCTTAAAAAACCATCATAAAATCCAAAGTAAATTTCATCGAAAAATTTTAACAAAAACGCATAAACAGATGCACTTATTTTTCTTGTTTAAAACTTATAAAAAAAAACTGTTGTAAAAATTTATTTCTAATCAATTACAGAATTAATTGAATATATTTAAGGAATAATTATTTCATTTCAATTTGCATATATAATTTTTTAAAATTTTATAGTGTCCTTTTATCACTTTAATTCCAATCAAAATAGTTTTTTGCTTAAATTAAAACATTAATTGAAAATATTTTTTTTCTGATTTTTTCTGTACATACTCGTATCTATTACAAATTACAATAGGTTTGGTATTGCTTTGCTATTGGGAGTGTGTATAGGATTTTTGTGCTTTCGGGCATATGTGGACATTGTTTAAAAATGTTGGGTGTTTTTTGTTATTGTTTTAAGATAAGTGTTAAGCATATCTATGAGCCTGAAATTTCAAATCATTTATTATACATTTCGTTGGTAATTTTCCATTATTTATTGGAAACGGCTGCAATAGAGATAATTTGTTCCATATTAAAATTGAAATCAACGATATGAATGTGTAAAAAAAACACCCTGTATATACTAAGCAGTGCCTTTTTAGTTTTTGCTTGTATCATACTAATATTTTTCTTTTGATATGAAAGAAGCGCTGAGATTAAGAAATTGTCATTAAGCTTTAAGAAGGATTTCCTTATTGTTTATTTAGAAAAGTCAGTGACATATTTTTAATTTTCAATTTGAAATTGACATTTTGTCAAGGAATTTTCATAACAGTTTAAAGTTACATATATTAAATTTATACCAGATTTTATTTGAAATCTGTTTTTTAAATTACACCGTTTATAGTACAAATTTTGCAGATTTTTTTTAAATTTCTTTTAGCAACCTCCCAATTAGCTTAGGCATACACTATGCAAGTTTACAACTATTAGTGCCTCTTTCACACGGTGTCAAAAGAAATCTTTCTTTCGTGCAATTACACATAAAGCAAAAATAAATTCTAAAGTTTTGTTTTTGTTTCAAAAGTATTTTTACGATAGAAAGAATCCTTCGACACTGCTAAACAGGCAGTAAAATTTAATTTATCTGGTAGTTATGTGAATTTTCAAAAAAAAAAATATATTATTTAAGAAAATAAATTTTATAATGAGATTTAACAAATGTACATACAAAGAAATTTATTCTATTTTTCTGTTTATTATTAAATTTAAATAAAAAAAAAACAAGTAAGAGTGCTATATTCGGCTGTGCCGAATCTTATATACCCTTCACCAATGCATAAATATGTGATTTACTGAATATAATACAGGCTTTCCTTTCTCTTATAAATATAACATTTCAAACAATATAAAAAAAAGTTTAAACTGCATACTTGAACACACTTTCATATATTCTTCAGTTATATTTTTTCATATATATGCACAAAAATACAGATTGCTTAAAATATTTTATAATATTCCATCCATCAGTGAACAAAAAGAAAGTTTGTACGAAAAAATACATAAAGTTATAATTAATTTAATATCTATACACTTAACACTAACAAGCCTCAGTAGCACGATGCACATAGGGGTATTTGGCCATTCTAGCCGGACATTAGGCCAAAACTTAAATTTAAGAAATGTAATAATTTAAGTACACAGCTCGACAGACAACAAAATTCTGCATCGTATAGTGAATTTATAAGACTTTTGCTTGAGATTTGTCGTTTTGCGACACTGTAAAATTCAGGAAAGTTTAGCAAATTACACACGGTTTTACTAACTTTTTACGGTTTTGAGACGTTTACAATATATTTTTTTGTGGCTAAACGAATAAAGATTTTACATTGATTTGTTTTCGGAGTGAAAGGCTATGTCAACAGCTGCTTATATTAAATTTTAGAAAAATATTTTCAATATTTATTTTTTGTAAAAAAAAAAAAATATCAAAAGGTTTTTGAAACTGAGTTCAATCGAGTTCGTAAAAATGTTATAACACACTATAATATATAAAACCTCTACTTTTAAGACCAGATCCCACTATCGGCACAATGTACCGATTTTCGTCGGCTCACTGCAATAAATTCATAAACCAAAATTGCTTAATTTCTCAATTAATTCTAGAATAAGTCTATATGGCTTTATTACCAATGCAGTGTTGTGCAATTATGTCCTTGTATATCAATTAATTGACAAATAAGGCAAATTTAGCTTATTACTTATAACTTTATTTCAGTGAGCCGACGAAAATCGGTACATTGTGTCGATAGTGGGATCTAAGCTTTAGACTGGAAAAAAAACCTTGCGCGTTTTTGCGCCATTTTTTGGGAATTTTTGAAAATTGTACCTTTTTTCTGTTTTTGATCATCTTGCATACGTACATATGAGTAAGAAACGGTTTTGCAAGTCATAAAATGTTTTAGTTTTTAATAATTATAGGTATATGTTTTTTATTTAAATTATAAGACATAACACTGTTGTTACCTGTTAAAAAAAAAGTAATTCTCAAACCATCTACCTGTGCAGCTGCGTTGAAAATGACGTTATTTGATGGAGCAAAACAAATGTACCTGTTTTAATTGACTTTTTTTTTATTATTATTAAAAACAAAAACAAAAATATATAAAAAATAAACATATCTGCAGGTACTATAAAGTAATAAATTACAAAATTGTATTTTTATTAATGTTTTTGGGTGGTGGAATTGGATAGGCATTGGGAGGACACCTTTCCTCGACATAAAAGTTTAAAAATAAATATTTTGTGGAAACTAGAAAAAAATAATTTTTAGACAGGGCCTTCTTTTGGTGAGGGAAGGGGGTCGGAGGGATACCTTTTCCTTCCTATAAAAGCTCAAAAATTAAATTTTTATCGTATTAAAGCGTAAGTAATTCATTCCTTTTAGTATTAACATTATTTTTGCAAATAATATTTTGTATCACCGCCCACAAAAGAGAGCAGGGGAAATATGGCTTTTTGCGATCTCTTGGGTCCAAGTTTAGGTTTTTGAACTTTCGCCGACGTTAACAGTTTCATTTTATAAGCAAAAGTACGGAAAAAGTAGGATTAGTTCTTCTAAGGGCAACTTTTTTCCCCTTGGTTCGATTTTTCTTATTTTCATATATAAATAGCCTATGACCGTAAAACATATTTATACTAAGTTTCATCCATTTAAGAGCTCCCAATAACTTTTCAGAAGCAATATAATAAAAAAAAAAAAAGTAATGTCCGGCTAGATGAGCAAAATACCCCTATGTGCGATGGTGCATTGAATTATAGTTTGTTGATTTCACAATTCAATACTGGGGCGCCGTTATGTATTTATAAATTTATTTCTGAAAGGGTTATATATATCTTTATTTATTTGTATATATAATCCAATATCAGAACCGATATTTTATTTTTGCTGACTTTCAATACGAAGCATCTTAAGAAAAATCCTTACATTTCAGTTTAAGACCCAAGTCCCAGCTCTTCTAGTGTCTTCAGAAAATCGATTTCACGTACAGGCGGACGGTCAGACGGTCAGACGGACATGGCTCATTCAACTTTCCTATCTATAAGGATTCAGCATATATATATACTATATGGACCTCATATAAATATTGTGGAAATTACACACGTGCTGACAAACCTATAAATACCTTTACCATTTTTGGTGAAGGGTATATTAAATAAAATAACGATGACATCCTTACTAAGAAAAAAAAACAGCCTGTCAAAAAGAATAATAATGATAAAAAGAACACACACAAGAGCTCATAATAATATATACACACACACACTCTTTTACTAATAAAAATTAATGTATTGATTACTTCGATAATAATGAGTCTAGTTATGTTACTTTTATGTGCGAAAAAAGAAATTATGGACGAAATAAGAAAAAATTAAGTAAAATAATCGACAGTAATACAACGAAAAACAAATTTATGAATAAACGTTTTTATGTTTTCTTTTTTGATGAAAATTGGGGGGCTTAAACGTGAATGAAAATCATATTCAGTATTTAAAGAGCATAAAATAAATAACACGACCATATCATTTCTGTAATAATTTCATTTATTATATCTTGTGAAGCAAAATAATATTTTAATTAATATTTGCTGCTAATTGAATTGCAATGAACGATAAGCTACTCGTATTAATGCACAGTGGTATTTCAGACTGCATGCTAACAAAACTAAAGAGGTTTTTAAGACAGCTAAAAATCAGCAGTAAATATACATGGGTCGGCTTTCAAAGCTACCCCCGGAATAAATTTCTCAAAATTGTACGGAGAGAAAATCCCACCGGTAAAAATTGTCATTATTTAATCGCTGATGTAAGCAATATTTAGTAGCTATCAGTGATGATTCTGTAGCTTATATTACTACTTAAATCTACCATAGGAGTGCCATAGGTCGTTTAATCGGCGCGTTTTAGCTTAAACAGTAAGCAGCGATGTCAGTGAGTCACATTTCAATTGTGTTTACTTCATAAGCGAAGTCTTAAGCAACGTTAATGATACATCAATAAATCTTATATTTGCAAAAATACCCAACTAACTCTTCGATTATATTGTAATTACATTATAATGTAATTAATTAGATTACACATAGATAACATTTTAAGTACTTATATCGTTCGCATAAAATGTCATACTGATGTCTTCGATTATTATCTAGGTACTTCGTTCAATTTACCGGTGGAATATTGCGTAGAAAGGAGAAGAAAACAAGAAAGTAATAAGTGTGGGCACTAAAAGACATGTACGATCTGATTATGCTGAATAATGAAATTATTAGAACTAAAAGTTTACGAGCTCTCTTTACAAAATAGGCTAAAATAGAGTCTGAAAATTTTTATTGAAAACAACAATAAAATACATACTTAAATTTCTCATACAAAGCTTTCTTTTCAAATCAACAAAATCACAAATAAAAAACGGACGGTTTAAATAATTTATACAAAACAATATAAAATTATTGAATTATAGATTGTGCTATTCAGCCAAGAATGACATACCGTATGAAGAGCAAACGAAAAAAACCAACACTGACACAAACGAAGACAGTTTGCAACTTCATATAAAAATTTTAGAAATCAAAATTGCTTATCTCTAGCAAATTTAGTTTGGAAATATATTAACATTGTTTTTGAGCTAATTGTGATTTAATGCGCTCTTGTGCATCTTGTCGATCAACTTGTCAACAGAATAAAAACTTTTGTTCCTGGTGGTGCAGAGTGGAAGCAACGAAATAGGAAACTTATATGAAAAAAGACCTATTTTAAATTCATAAAGATCGCTTTCGGTTCATAGGCAACACAGATCATTCCCCTCGATTATCATCGTTTCTAACCCCATTCCAATTTTTTTAAGAATTTATAAATGACGATATACTTACTGTTATTGTCGATCAAACTAATTTGTATATCACGCAGAAAAATGTGCCAAACTGTCCTCCAATAAATGCTGCAGAAATCCGCCTGGGTATCTTAATTTTTATCTCCGTGTACCATTATCCAAATGTAAGATCTTACTGGGGTAAATATGGTTTTGATTACAGAAATCAAACGATGACGCTAAAACCTATGAGGAACGGGGAACCTATGAGGGAGGAGCAAGTTCCTGACTCCGAAGGTATGGACATCTCAGTGACCTGCTGGAAGGACAATAAGCTCGTCACATTAGCATCAACATATGTAGGCGCCGAACCAGCTGAAACCGCCAAAAGACTGCAGAGACAACAAAAGGCAAAAGAGACAACTCTCAATAGCCTGTCTAATAATAGTAAAAGGCTATAATGTCCATATGGGAGGAGTTCACCTCATGGACAGCTTTTTTGGCAGGTATAAAATTAGAATGAAAAGTCGGAAGTGAGATTATGAGATTATTTTATCATATGATTTATATGGCAGCGGTTAATTCATGGGTACTGCACAAAAAAAAAAAAATAAATAAACCGAACATGATACTGGCTGAATTCAGATCTGACCTTGTTGAGACATTGTGCTCCTATAAAATTTCTGAGGGAAATAAACGAGGAAGACCTTCATTCATTTATATTGAAAGGGAGATAGACGCCAAAAGACATCGAGGACCCATGAAACAACTCCCAACGCAACATATTAGAAATGATGGTGTAGGTCATGACGAAAAAAGGTGCACTAATAAAAACAGATGTAAGCTCCCAGGATACACTGGATTTTCTGGAGCTGAGTGCGTCAAATGCAACGTTGCTTTATGTCACAACACAAATCGAAATTGCTTTGCATTATTTCATAAATAAATGAATTTTACCTATTTGTGCAATATAAATATCTATGTATATGGTTAGTTGTTTATACACTATTAATTTTAGTAACAAACGCATATTGTTGCCAAAAGTCTACGTACTACTTTAAAAAAAAAAATCTTCAAAACTAAGACCAAAAATTTTTAAAGTATTCTGCAACTAAATATCTGTATAATTATATTTTTTTAAATAAAAAATAAAAAATCATGCATTTAAGGGTTAAAAGTTCACGTTTAATTCAAAATGTATTTTGGGGGATTTTTTCATTTTAAAAATTAGGATGTTATTTCGTTTCTGTTTGGAATATTATTTCATTTCGTTATTTTAAAAATTAGGACTTTATTACAAAAGAAATAAATCCCCAATTTTTTGGGTTTTAGTTCATTTTTATTTTGTGTTATTTCCTGGGGGTTATTGCCGAACGTTTGCAGGAATCAATTACAGTTGTAAAAGGAATACTTTAAGGTACTGAATTTAGAAAATTTATTAAACAACATCTTGAGCCTTAAGTTTTGCGCATAATTAATTGATTTCTTAAAAAATTACTCTGGTCAAGAAAAGGGCAAAAATTGCTTGTTTCCTTTATTATTATTATTTTTTTTTGGGTTCTATCTAGAATTGAGGAGAATTTTCTAGATACGTCAACAGTTTTTCCCTAACAGCTATTGTTTTTGAGTTATAGTTTACTTTAACTATTTTTATTTATATTTTCGTTTTTTATTGAACACTAAAGTATATTTTGTTGATGTTTTAGATATTGTTAATGTATTTAGGATCGATGAATGCACGTTGTCAACACCGAGCAGAGTTACCGATACCCATCCGATAAGCGGCCATTGCCACAGAGGATCTTATAAAGATTAGTATAGGTGTTAACCCAATCAAGGCCTCAATGGCCAAAGTTGGGCATGATCCCATTGTACCAGTAGGAAGACGACACGCCATTCTCTGAGCCTTGCAGAGCGTGGTCTGCAGAGTCTTCTGTCACCATACGATTGCGCCGTACGTAATGATTGGTCTGACAATCTTTGTATAGATCCAGATGATCATTTTTGGGCTCAAGCCCCAGGTGCATCAAGCACAACTTTTCACCGCCCAGATCGCCCTAGTGGCTTTCTCTGTAACGCATTCAACATGACGGTTCCAAGTCAACTTGCTATCAAGGATAACCCCAGGTATTTGACTTCGGTCGAAAAAGGGATAATGCAGTATTGTCCCTAGACCAAGTTTCCTCTTAAGAGAGAAAGGTACCAGAATAGTCTTGTCAGAGTTGATAGTGAGGCCGTGTCTCCCACACCATGTCATAACAGTGCTCAAAGCATCATTCATGATGTATGGGAGAACGTAGCCGAATTTTACAGTTGCCATCACAACAAGATCGTCAGCATAGCCAATGACTGCATGCCCTTGTTCACTAAGATTGAGGAGAAGTTCATCCATCACTACTGACCAAATTTTGATATACAATAGAATGATATAAAAATGTACAAATAAAATGAAAATAAATCTTCATTAAGATGTTGTATGAACAAAGTCATGGGCAAGTGTTTAATAAAAATGAAAAACGAAATAAAAAGTTGTTTGATCTTTCACATTTTCCCCGTTAAAACTAAATCTGGATGTGTGAAAAATAATATTAGAAATTAAATGAACTCCTAAAACCTTAAAAACATGCGGATTAATGTATTTGTGAGTTTTATAAAAATGCAAATGCCTGTAATCGCTCGCACATTTTTATCTACACAATTTTAAAGGTGTTGAGTAAAGAAGTTGAAAACTTCTCACATAAATAGAAAATAATCACAGCAACATAGAAACAACATAACATATAGTAAACAAAGTTTGAAAACTTAAAAACAGCATCATCGCCATGCTTGTGTTTTTATTTTTAGTCAAGTTGAGTAATATTTGTTAAATATTTTGCAAATTATTGTCTATGCAATGCAGCACCTGCTGTAAGCAACTTTTATTGCAATTTGTGCCAGAGAGCAAATACGCGTAACGTACTGCAACATTATGATGTGTAAACCTTAAAGTTGTGTTGTTTGTTTTTGTTTTTTTTTTTTTTTTTTTTTTTTTTTTTTGGTTGGTTGTGACTTTCCCTACCAGAACGTGTTTCAAATGCTTTTACTCAAAAAAAAAAAAAAAAGGTGTAAAAAGTAAATATGTAGTAATTTCAAGTAAAATATAATTCTATTTGCTTAAAAGAACAAACTTTTCTACAACATTTTATAACTTCACACTCAAGAGTAATAAAATGTTTATGCAGCTGGAAAATTAATTAAAAATGTTAAATGTTGCACCAAAAAAGAATATTATAATAAACAATTAACAACATCAGTTGGATTAAAACTATAATTAAAAAGTTATTTATTTTGTAACATGGTGAGGTTTTGTTGATGGTATAAAAATTAAGAGCAAAATGAAAATATTAAATTCGAGTCTCTGCACCGTTCGACTTATATAGATTAAAAGTAATTAACTGCGTTTCGTTTGGGTCGTACAGCACAATTTTTCTTTTGTGTTCGTTTGTTTTTATTTATTGAATCATCCATCAATTAAAAGGTCAGTAAGTATTATAATCTTAAATCTAAAAATGTTGAATATTTTTTTTTATAATTTTATTATTATTATTATATTATGTATCTGGAATCTTTCAATCTTTCAAATCTTAAATCTAATACTAACACCATGATTTTTTCCATGATTTTTAAATCACATTTTTTTGTGTATGTAGTCGAACGGGGTAGAGAACCAAAAGGGTTAAAGAAAAAATCACATTTTCAGTTCTCTGTGATTTTTCTTATATTTTTATTTACACATATTCGTTTTTTGTTATTTTGCTTTATTTCATTTTTCATTTTCATGTGGAAATTTTCCGGGATTTCTGGGTTTTTGAGGGGATATTTATATATGTATATAAAAGAAAGTCGTGTTAGTTACACTATTTATAACTCAAGAACGGCTGAACATATTTGGCTGAAAATTGGTGGGTAGGTAGCTTAGAACCAGAAGAAGGACATAGGATACAAAGGTAAGGCATTTTTTACCTGGGGGGACTAGGGTGCCCTTCTTTGTATGAGGCACTTCCAGTATAGCTAGAAAACTGAAATTAAAATTGAAATTGCATAAGTTGATAAAAAATGCTATGCAATAGCTTTACCGCTGCAGTCCCCGAGTGCCACACGTCTTTTTTTTTATATATTTTATCGCCATTTTAGGAAAATTGCAATAATTTTAACTCGTTATCATTTTTAATGTCACGATTTCCGTTATTATGCTTCTTTTCATACATAAAACTCCCGAAAAGTGATATATGGAGTGAAGATGAGAACAGCAAAGAATTAATGTACCTCGAGATATTTGCAAAAATTTATATATAAAAAAAAAAAAAAAATTGTGAGGATTCACGTTGTCAGCATTGTGTAAAGGTTCAAAAGTAAGAAAAATGCTACCTTAAACTAAAAATACTTGCCTAAGTGTGTTTCCTGGTACAGGTATTTATGTGGATTAGGGTATCCCTTCAAGAAATTATTTTTAAGAGAAAAAAACTGAACAAATGTGTTAATTAATATCAAAATATTTTAATAATTTCTGAATGTATATATCTGAAATTATTATGACCTGATTTTTTTATTAATATTTGTTAATATTTATACAGGCTAAAGTTCTTAAATATTAATAATCAGATACATATTAGATAGTCAGTGTTAACATATTTCGAGCAACAAAGGAAAAATTTAATAATTATACATCCCTTTTTTAGATTTTTCAACCGCACTGGCCGAATAGAACAAACGTTGTTTCCGGTAGAAGCCAATAAACCTCGTTCGTATTCATGTGTAAATGCTTTCACTACATGTTAGGTAGTTCTGTTGAACTTGATCACATTTCGAATGCAAATAGAATACGAGACTTCTCACTACTAATTGTGATGTTATATATGAAACATTATAGTGCTGACAGCGAATTATATCCTACAATGCCCAATCTCGTGATTTTTTATTCTACATAAGACAAACTTTTTTGGTTTGATTTTTAAACTTAAGTATAATTTTTTCAATGAATGATTGTATTTTTGTGGCTTTATTAGCCATGTCACCTCACACGAATCCGATCGGAAGTGGCTTACAAAACTTTAGTCTTTTGTTTTTGCTGAAACCGTAAAAATTAACAATGAATTTTCAATCCAACTTCATTTGTAGTAAACAATACAAAATATATACATACTTTTAAGGGGTTAAGTAGAATAAACGTATTATGTTAATAAAAATAAGCATAATGTGAATTTTGCTACTAAAAATAATTTAAACAAACGGAATTTGAAGACTGTAAATCAAAAGCGATCTGAATAGAACTAAGGAACTCAAACATTTCAGTTTGGAATGTATCACTTTATATTTAGTTGACGTAAATATTTTGTAATCATGTTCTTTCTTTGCATGTAATTTAACGAATACAACTCTTCTTGTGACTATAATCTACATATATTTTATTCTTAAAAGACTCAACTGCAATGCGTGCCTTCACTCACTTTCATTTTCTACGTTTTTGTAGGTTGAATATTTTTAAAGCTCACTCACTCTGACTCCATTAAACATTTTATGCGAATCATAACAATCGATATTATGACGAACCAACCGCAAAACCAATTTCCTGTCCAATTAATGACATAAAAGTATTTAATTATTAAGGGACATCCTAACACAATTTATATTTAGATAGAAATTCTTTCATGTCTTTTCTGCATACTTAACCATTACAAGTGTGTTTGTGTGTGTGCCTTTGTACATGGCTGTGTTAAGCTCCTGTTTTTTTTTTTTAAATTGTCTTGCTGCGTTGGATGTCACAGCAAAGATTTGCTACCGTGTAGCATATTAACAGTTTTCCTTTGTCTGCTTCCTCCAATTATTATAATTTTTATTAGCCAAAAGTATTTTATCTTCAGCATGTCAAACAGCAAACAAAAATGTTTAAATTTATGTTGAAGCATTTAACGGAAGACAAACATTCCAGAGTGTTAGAAGGAAGCAAATTAAATGCTATTTTAAAACATTTTTTATACTTTTCATATTTTCTTTTTCATATTTAGTATTTTTATAAATAATAATTGTAAGTTTTTGTAAACGTTTTGCAGATTAAAGATTTAAAAATAAAACCAAATGAAAATCTTGATAACATATAAAGGTAACGGATAAAACGTGGATGGAGTAACCATAATCTAACAGCAACATATCGCACTGCTTCCTCTGAAGAGGGTCAACTCAAAATTTTTCAGTTTTCACTTTTTGCTAGAAATTGATGAATAGTGTCCTTATCTACCCACTGTAAAATTTTTTCTCCACCCTTTCTCCAAAAAAAATCTGTCTTTGTGATAAAAGAGTAGTATTAAAAAAAAAGTTTTTTGCCTCTACTGAAAATTTGTAAATTTTGAGTTGACGCTCTTTAGAGGAAGCAGTGCGATATTATGATTGAACCAAATACATTAGAGCCCCAATTTGCAATGTTTGAAAAAAACACCTCAAAAATGCAAAGCAAATCGGATCACGTTTTTTTTTTTTATTACATGCACTGATATTTTAGGTATTGGTCAAACAATTTTAATATTTGGTAAAAATTCTATTTGTAGAAAAAAGTCATACGGTTACGTTTTATTTTAATTATTACTTAGCATCATTGGATGCAAATTGACAATTTTTTTCATTTTAATTATGACTTCAGTTAAAAAATGTAATAATCAATTTTAAAAACCGAAACAAGTCGAAACAACTTAAGTAGGATCGACGCAAATCGGGGCTCCAAGGTAGTTGGATTCAAATCTTTCTGTAGTGAGATAAGATATATTCTAACTAAAATATGGGTGGCAGATGTACATATATGTTGACTGTAAGTAATTTAGTATTAATAAACATAGTATGGTCATACACAATCATGTATATTTTGATATCTTTCTTTGCCTAGAAAAACTTTTAGCTGATAAAATTACAAAAAAATATGTATTTAAATTTTATTTGAGAAATTAATATTATTTCGATTTCAGTTGAATACTTAAATTCAAATTATTAAGAGTTTTTGGGAACATTAGAATATTCAATCGAAGGGAAATAATATCAAATATTAAACAGAATTTTACTACAACAAATACAAAACTAACAGAAAAACTTCTTCAATAAAGGCATACTACAATCGCCATTTTCAATCAATTATGATTCTAGTCGTAATTATTTTAACAACATGATTACATATGTTGAAATTTCGTATGATTACAAATAATATGATGATTAGTTGTAAAAATAAATTTTGTTTAAACTAATATGATTCATAATCATTTTGAGCAATAATAATTTAATTTCCATAATCATAAACTGTTTCGAAAATCATGAAACTAGTGACAAATTGTCCTGCGTGCAGAACATGTGATATTTTTAAATGAGTTTTTTGCGCTCCTTAACATATTTAATTCGATTGATGTTGTTTTATTATATGAAATGTTCTTGATAGAAACAATAATTTGTTTTAAAATGCTTGACCACGCCTTCTATTACAAGCTTGTTCTACCCATCTAAACGCTGCCTACTTTCATACTCTGATAAAACGTTCATAATTAAATGAAATATTTAAATTAAACAATTTCGTATGTACAAAAAAGAAAACAAAGAATTAAAACTTTTTATAAAATTTTCTTATTTAGACAAAGAATTTAGCCTCTTGGCAAGCTACGAGCATAAAATGTATTATGAATTTAATAACTCACACATAATGGTGTAGAGGTAAATCGAGACACTAGTTGCTTTATAACACAACCTTTTATAATTCAATTCATATTTTATGCAAAATTATACATACATATATTCCCAAAAATTACTTTCGTACGTCGCGACGGTGAAAACATAATGAATACTGTAACACTTGGCAGAAAAGTTTTAATCCTAAAAGACATGCAAATAAGAATATTAATGGTTTTTCATACGAAAATAGTCAGTCTAGCGTGTTTTTTAATAAATTATAATGTGTGATTTAAGGAAGATGTGTTGTGTGTCGGTGGTTCAAGCAATTTCGATATATATAACATTCTTTTAGAAAAAGGGGAAAAAAAAAAAACATAAATAAAAAGCAATTGATATTCAGTATGGAAATATTTGAAATTCTATTATATTTATTATATTTAATATATTCCCAATTTTATTATTTAAAATTTATTTGTTCTCAGAAATTTATTGTCCCATCAATAGTGCTGTCATTTCCTAAAGTAAATAATATGTTTTGTTTGTGATCAAGAAACTTTTAAAAATCAAAATGGAATGACGACGAACTATTCTAATAATGGCCAGTTTTATACTTCATATTTAAGTTTGTAAAGAGTTAATTTTTATTTAAATTTATGTTGTATTTAAATAAGATTTCATTATTCAGTAAGTAATTAAAGTTCGCATTTTATTACGATGAAGTTATAAGAGCACTTCGTAATAGAAAAAATTTCCCACAAAATTTCCCAAAAGAACATCTGACTAGAACAAATGAAGAAAAATCCAACAAAAATATATATATTTTATTATGGTGAGAAATTATTATTCTTAGGCTTAAGTTCAGTCAGAAACTGACGGTAACAGAATAACGATCAAAGAAAAATATAGCCAAAATAAAAAAAAACACAGTTTAAATTTTGGTAATTCAATATTTTTCTAAAAAGAAACAAATTTTTTCAGCTGTCATCACGAAACTACTGGCTAATAATATGACTTATTTTTGCGAGATCACTATGTAGTTGATGTTATAAATTGGAAAAAAATCTAGATAATGAACTCGAATATCATAAAGTAAGAACATTAAAAAAACATGATTGATCATGTTTGGAATTGGTTAGTATTTCCTTGTTCTTTTTTGTTTATATCATTAGAAATTTATTATTAAATATCTAAATAAGTTTTACAAATTTTTAAGTAAATATTGCTCGACTGTTTATAATAGGCCCATTTTAATTGCTAATAGAACTCGATATCATCTTTAAAATTCAATGTGTTTCAATGAATAGTGAAATATTAATTTGGGCAAAAGTACGTTACTAAATTTAAATTAATTGCAAATTTTTTTAATTTCTCTCATAATCTTCTTTAAGTACCATGCTTACATGTTCTATCGTTCCTCATTAGTTACTTTTAGCTCTTTCCCTGTTCTTTGAAGTATTCGAATTTTTTAAATTAAATTTCATTCATTATTTAAAAACATTTGTAAAGCAATATTAACATTAAATTTTCCATTATGAAACTATTTATAAATAATTATGTAATAAGTTTGCAACTTAAAATTTTAATGTGATTTAGTGTGAGCGTAAAATTAAAACAATAGCAAATTGCATTTGTCTTAAATGCCTGCCTGCTCTAATGTTCTCTAATACCTGTGCAAGCATAAACTTGTACATTATTGTTCTATTATGTTTTCACTTTAAATGCAATCGCCATTCAAATGGGCGTTGGCTGCTTGATGGCTGTATTCAATGAAATTGTATACGCACTATTTGTTGCGTACGCATATATTTTTCAATGTAAAAAATGCAAAAATAGTGGAAAAAAGGCCTTCAATTCATTGGCAGGCTGCAACAAAAACAGAAATTATGGAAAATGCATTTTACATTGTGGTGTTAAACAAAATATGTAATAAATACTAGAAGTTTTAGCATAAAACATCGCAAAGTTATTTAAGAAAGATTTGGATGATGTCAATACTCCAAGGAACACGGAAAATTTTTTTAAATACTCAGTAAAAAGGAACAACATACTTTTCGGAAGTCAGCAGACCTCCATTATCTATCAGATAGTTCGTTATCACTGATTAACTCAATTTGTTATAATTTACAAAAATCGTATGAGCAATTTTAATACGAGAATTGTTTTGCAAATAAAGTAAAAATAACTTTATATTAAATACCAATTTAAAACAGTATTTAAAAAAACTACACTTAATTTAAAAATGGGTCTTTTGTAAGAAGTTTGAACCCAAAAAAATCCTTATATTCAGGCCCCGACTCTAAAGTTAAGTACTGCGTGGCTATTTATTTAATTACAACTACATACGTCTGCAATAAGCCATAAAAGAGTGTGTGTGTGTGTGTGTGTATTAGTTCCAGTGATTATTGATGTATTCAATTTAAATAATTATAGCATTAACTAAGGAC
Source organism: Lypha dubia (assembly GCA_947311025.1). NCBI lineage: Eukaryota > Metazoa > Arthropoda > Insecta > Diptera > Tachinidae > Lypha > Lypha dubia. The sequence continues at coordinate 86,500,067 of OX371263.1, read as the reverse complement.
TTTTTGTCGCTCCAATATAAGCAAATATAAGGCAATCAGGGAAAAAAATACTTAAGAACCACTTCTTGAATAATCAATAATTTCAGAACTATAATAACATGCAAATAATTAACAGTTGCAACACTAACATCTATAATATTCAAATAACTACATATAATCAATTTGAACAAATAAAATAATTTAACAAGCAAAGTGCAGATAAAATCGCTCATAACTTCTAATAAAATAAAAAAAAAATAAAAAATAATAATGCAAAATATGTATTCACTACAATGACAGCACAAAAATCAATCATAATAAATTATATTTATAAATATAAATATAGTAAAATTAGCAATCCAACAACACCAAAATTACATAAACAACATCGAACAATAAATGAACACCAAAAACTAACGATATTGAAGACTATCAAGATACACTATAAGGAACAGGAAATATGAGTGGATAAGCCAACGAATTTTAATTATTAATTTACTGCTAATGTAAACTATTGTTGCAATTTTTTTTTCAAACTAACATATATTGTTAATTAAAGTAACCACAGTCAGCACATTTTTACTAGTTGATTTGTAATTTTTACCAATACATAATGTTGAAATACAAACATGTATGTATTTGCTTTTATTTGTCGATCTTAATACATATTCTGGTGTGGCTGATTTGTCTAAGGCGATGTCTTACAAACATGTGAGGTCTATGTTCAATACCAATAGTGGGCAAAAAATTATTAAGAAATTGATATGAGTACACTTAAATTTAATGTGTTAAAAATATTAATTAAATTCTAACCAATTTATAATTGTTTTTTAATATTTAACTATACATAATACAATTTAACGATACATAATAGCAAACAAAACACTGACAATGATACGATAAAAAAAATTCTGACCAAACTAATTTTGTACAGTACGAGTATTGGCACAGGTTGCGTATGATTGATATTTTATTCAAATAATGGTAATTTCTCTCACAAAGTAGTGAAAGAAAACTCTTTTTGGCAATAAAAATTTTAAAGGCTTCATTTTGTTTGAATACCCTGCGATATTCGAAAGAGTTGACGATATTTTTGGTTATGCTTTGCATTATTTCTCCCTTAGCCTCCCTTATTTATTTACTCGTATACCTTTTAAAGGCCTAACTATAATATGCTTAAGCAAGCTTAACCAACTGAAAGCCTTTATGTGCTGTTGCAAAATAACAGATAAAAGAAATTAGATAGCTCGAATACTTAAGGAAGATGTTTACGCATGGAAGGTGGTGCATGTAGGAGAAGTTGCCACCTGATTTGACCCTCTAGCTCAAACTTGCGTGTAAGGGCAAACCTCTAAAGATCGATTTAGTAAAAACGTATTGGATTAATGCTGGCATAAAATGATAGCTTATAGGAAAGAGACGTGAATATAGTTGTTTTTTGTTGGGATAATTTTTCAACTAAATACAGCCCCTAATTAGTAGCACAAAACTAAAGCTACGTTCACATTTATCAAATATTTGTCGAAAAAAAAGGTAACCAAGAAAGAAACTAATAATTTATTTCCTTTAATTCCAATATATTTTTAATTTTGGGTTCGCATTTTTAAAAAACTGCATAAAAATACTTTCTTATAGAATAATTAATTATATTTTGTAATATAAAAACCAAGTAAAACGACACTATCCCTAAGCAAAACTAGTGGCTACGTTTTTTTCGACAAATATTTGATAAATGTGAACGTAGCTTAACACATGTACATTTTGAAGAAAAAATTTAATACAAAAAACACTTAACACGCAAAGAAATGTGCACGTATGCATTTTATGCCAGATAAAAATAATCCCGTGTGTGACGAATAGCACAAAAATTTTGCATCTTATAAATTATTATTCAATAATACTACTTTTGCGAAGAGAATTTAGTTACATTACAATCAAACAAAGCTTTCAATACTATCCTAAATACTACTTTAGCAAACCGGTCAACATTAATATAATGATTGATTGATCCAGTAGATGTCGAGCAAAATTGATCAAAAATGTAGTGAAAAATCAAAGGGTGAAGGAAAAAAATTCCGAGGAAAAAAATTATTCACGATAAGGGGAATTTTCAGAACATTTTTTTACGTTGTTATTCTGGACTGAATAAAATTTTTTCATGGGAGTTTTTCATGATTGAAAATACGTGAAAAGTGAACAAATTACGAGGGAAAAATTATTCACGATATGGGTGATTATGAAGCATTCAGAGTTTAATTTTTTCCCTGCAAAAGAACAAATTCTATTAATGGTAACTGGAAACTCTTCTCTTAAAGCAAAAAAAAAAAAAAAATAATAAATTTAGTTCTCACATGGTCGCCCATAAAATCCGTTTTTTACTTGATCTGTCGTTCGTTTTAATGTAAAGTTTACTGGTTTTTAATTGTAAAATTTGTTAATTAAGTTTTAAATAAATTAAGTTTTATAAAGAGTTTTTTCAATTAACATGCAATAATTAAAATAAAATATAAAGCGAAAACAAAGCAGAAATAAATAAATAAAATCTCATTGTTTTGTTGTTGCGTGTAACGGCATTTTTTCTTGTTAGTTTTTGTTTACTCCAAGCCCTTATGCAAGAGTTCGTGGGTATGCACGCACATAATGCAAAGTTCAGTACTTTAGTACTTTTTATACCCTTCACCAAAAATGGTGAGGGATACAAAAACTTATTAATACCTTTATGTATTTTTTCGTACAAACCCCCTTTTTGTTCAGTGATGGATGGAAAATTGTAAAATATTTTAAACAGTCTGTATTTTTTGTACATATTTACTTATCGAAAAGTGTGTATGTAATTAATTCTAATTATATATAAGTAGGTATAGTAGGGTGGGTCAATTTGTTCGGGACCGAAAAACATAACAAAGCGTATAGCAAGGTCGTAATCTACGGAAAATTCTAAGAACTTTTGCCAAAGAAACCATGGTTCTAAAACCGGGTTTTTAAGAGAAAATTTGGTGCAATTGGTGAATAGTTGATCTGTAACGCTGGAAATGGGATTATTTTAAAGGAAATTTTCTCAGCTTTCTATATCTGTCCTCATTTATAGAAAATTATTTACCCAAATAATGGTTTTGGAGGTTTTATAACATAGTCCTGAGCACCAAATTTTCTCTTAAAAAACCGGAAGCTCGATTTTGATTTTAGAACCATGGTTTCTTTGGGAAAAGTTCTTAGAATTTCCCGTAGATTACGATTTTGCTATACGCTTAGTAGGCAAAAAAATTGACCCACCCTAATGTATAGTACATATGTATGTATTTATATATATATACTCGTATATGCATACTTATATAAGAAGGGAAATCCTGCATTATATTCAATGAATTATACATTTACGGCTTGGTGAAGGGTACATAAGATCCGGCACAGCCGAATGTAGCACTCGCACTTGTTTTTGTACTGATTCATAATTAAAATACCTCAGTACCTTCACGTCAGTTTTAATGCTTTTTTATGTTAGCAGCATTGACAACAACATGACAATCGACCAAATATTACCATTTTGTTTAAATAATACTTTCTTTGTTGAAATTTAGTACCGCTGAAATACTTTCTTCCTGCATAATGGAGGTCAAAATTTGTACGTGCAAACATAGTGGTCGACATGACAAATATTTGTTCAATTCATAAGCTCAATCGTCTGTCTTATGGTTTAAAAAAAGACGATATTTGTTTATGTGCTTGTGAACAGACAAATTTGTTGTATCGTTATTTTGTCGTATTTTAAATGTCAGTTTAATGTTGTCAATTCATATGAGTAAATAGTTTATGTCAAAAAACAAATTTCTTTTTATCAAATAAAAAAAAAATGAAAATGAAACCAGGTGTGGGAATTATAATTTGACGCGAAATATAACTTTCTTTTTTAGCGACAAGCAATTTTGATTAAATTAGTTTGAAAATTAAGTTGAAATGAATCATGTATATATGTATTTATCATTAAGAAGAATGTATTTTCTGGTATTACTTATCACATATATAAAATATTTTTACAAATTAATTTAACAAATAGAATATTCCCAGACCCGGCCTCAATATAAAAATTGAAAAACATATAAAATTCAATCGTATAATTATAACACACTTTTCTATGAAAATTACCAACAACAAAAATATCATATTGTATAATTATACGATTAGACAACACATATGACGTTAATACGAGCTTGCGAATCGAACAATTGTTGTAATGTTGTAGTTGCTGTAGAAGTAACACTACATGGTAAGTGAGTTCTCCTTGATCGGGCCACTATTTTGTATTTCAAAAAATATATCAAGTATTTTTTCTTAAGTAAAAAGCAAGTATAAATCAAAATAATAAGAAAACTATGTGCGCTGATTTGCTGGTTTTGCCAAAAAGGATGTTTGTAAGCGCAATGGCTGAGAAAAATGTGTTGAGGATAAATTAACCTGAAATATAAAATAAATATATCATTTTTCATACGTAAACAATAACTTGAATTGCAAATAAACTGTGTTGGTCGAGCAAAATACATAGACATTGCATATGTGTGAAAAACCATACACTAGGGTAATTAAAGTAATTTTTTTTTAAGGGCAACTTAAGGGTTAAGCAAAATTTTCCATTCCTTAAATTCTTGGCGGATTTTAGGCTTTTTTAAAATATGTTTTTAATTTTTCGCTAATTTTCTTTCTAATTTTTCTTTGCAACAGGAGTAATTTTTAATATTTCAAAACTTTTAAACAATATTTCGCTGTGTAATCTTTAAAATAAAACTCATTAAAGTTTTAATAATTAAAAGATGTATTTAAAATATTTAATAAATTGTAGGAGCTAAGCTTTTAAAATTTTTCTTTTGTAGATAGGTATCTTCTTATATATATATATATATATAAAATTGTTGCAAGTGTGTTGTGACTTTATAACTAGCGAATGGTCAAATCGAATTCGATAAAATTTAGGGTTTGTTCGTATGGTCGTATTGATGGTTTATCTAAAGTTTGCACGAAATCTGTCGACGGGTTCGCTCAGCTAGTATACGAGTACAATAAAACACAGTTGATCAATATATATATTTCCTTACTTTTATGTTTGTCCGTATTCATATTCAAATTATTATTTCTTACTTAACAATGTTTTTGATTTCTAAATAAAAATAATTTATTTTCAGTTTATCATACTTTTGATGGTAACAACTTATTTTACCTCTTTTTTTGTGTTCCATTTTAATTTAATGTATTAATAGTTAAATTAAATGCAGCAAAGTAGTTTTATTCTTCCTGTTACAAAGACTGACATTCAATGTAATGAATTTCAAAAACAGTTTATTTATTTATTATTATTATTGTTATTCCACCATTTTTCTTGCAAATGGAATTTTTAAACAAATCCTTTTTATAACAAATTTACAAAATCAAATGAAGAAAAAAAGGCGGGTATAATATTTTTAATTGCCATGAAACTAGAAAAAACAAATAAAACATCTTAAACTTTTTCAATTACATTTCTTTAGTATTAAAGCAAAAATGTCGTCGAAGTAGTTGACGGGGAAAATGTAATAACTTCGAATAAAAACAAAATAACAAAATGTAAAAAGTTAAAAAGTAGAAATACAATAACTGAAAACAAAATGAAAAAAAAAAAAATATATAAAACACTTGTACTCTATACTCTGTACAAGTATTTGTTGAAAATAAAAATAAGATTGACAAAAATTGAAGTTGACTAATTGCTAAAAACAATACAAATAACAAAGAGATTTAGATTTCACTTCAGGCTACAGTATAACAAAATAGTATGGCTACAGATGTGGTTTTCTAGATTAAAAAATCACTATAATAAATTAACGCGACAGATTTTGCAATCATCTTTTAGTTTTTTGAGTGTGAAAAAATATTTCTTCTATAGTTTTAATTTTACTATTCAGTGTATTTTCTTAGTTTTATAACTACACATTTCGTTCTTTGAATTTGATTATTTCAAATTTTCTTTCAGCTTGCAGAGAATTTCTATAGAATACTTTTGGGAACAACAACGGCAGCATAAATAATTGTTCACTAAATTTTTTACAAAAAAAAAAAAAAATATTAATAAATTTTACAGTAAATAATATTTGTCTTTTAAAATCCTTAATCTGTTAGAAATTGCATTATTCATGAAATCTGACACACAGAAAGAAAAAAACATGGTTGAGACAACCATAATCTAAAATTTTCCTACTATGCTGCAATTATATTGTTTTGAAATTATGTTTGTAATCACCTGGTCATTTTGCGTAATCATATTATAATGAAATATTTTATTATAACATGGTTAAACATTATTATTCATGTATTATTATTAGTTATAACCAAAATTCGGTTGAATTTGACTATTATATGATTGTATATAAACAATGAATGATTGCTGTTTCTTTTCAATAATCTTCCGGCCGGATCCCTAAATACATAACCGTTTTGAGTTTCAATCACAAGCAACTGGGCCCCAAAATATATGAGAATTCTTGGTTGTAGTTCTCGCAAATCTTTCAAGTTTCATTTGTTGATACGAAATTCACTACCCATAAACATGTGTTTCCTTTTAAATCCCATAACACTTGTACTGTAAGGTTTTGGCACTTTTTTATAATATTCGTTACCAAAACCTTAACAATTTTCCCAACTTTGTTTTGGAAAATTATTGTTTTATGTATATTTTTTCTCGGGGATTTGAAACGAAACGAAAGCAAGATTTATGAACTTGTGCATGTTTATTGCTTCTAAGTTCTTATGAATACCAAAAGTAACGCAAAAATTATTTAGTTCTTAGTCATAACATGAGTTGGGGAAATAAAATACTAAAAATTGAAACAAAACCAAAACAAAAAAATATATATATAAAAAACTCAATTGTTAAAGTTTAAACCAACAGCAAGCAGCAACATATAAATGGGAAAGAAAGAAAAATAACACAAGAAACAGCTAAAAATGCGACAATTTTGTAAATTCATTTTCCTTTATAAGCACAAGTAACACTTGTAAGTTTTTTCTCTCTGCACTTCTTTTTATTTTAAGATTTTTCACAAAAAATTTTCAATGTTTTTTTTTTTTGATTAATTTTTGCGTGTTTTGTGAAAATTGCTTACAAATTGTTGTCTTTTGTTGCGGTACTTTGTATCAGATATAAAAACCTCTCTTACACACACACAAACACCCATAAGCCCAGTAATATTTTTGTACACAACAGAAAATTGGAGAAATACTTAGCGGGAAAACTCAGAAGTCCTTCTTTCTTCAGTCCTTTTTTTATTGACTCAATTTCCCCTTTTGATGTAACTGACTGCTAAAGAATGCCTTGTAGCAGGCCTTCCACCTTCAATTCTATGAGCATTTTTTATATTATGGCTGACTTCCAAAACGTTCGTATACAATGTTTGTATACAGTATTGCTACTGTATTTAAATCACATCCATATGCAAAGTTCGGAAACAATGCAACAACTATAAAACCGATGCCTTGTTTGCTCTCTTACTGCGTTAAAAATACTATGCGGCGGCGTTTTGAAATGGTATACATTGTATAATTATTGTACTGCGGCGTTATGAAATGTGGTGCTTTGTTCAAACACAAAGTAATTGACGTTTTGGAAGTCAGCCTATGTAGTGTTTCCATAATACCGACGAATGACTTGTGTAGAACTTTTGTATGGGAATTTTGTATTGTAGAAACCGCACATTAGATTAGCACTGAGGCGAGTTGTGGTTGTTGGCCTCTGCGGGAAGTTTATGCTACATGCGAGCTCTCTGTAATGTGTAGTACGGTTCAGTGGCATATCGATCTAAAAAGGATGTGCTTTTAATGAAAGCTTGTTGCACGTGAAAAATAATAAACAGTTCGTAGTAATTTAAAAAAATTACAATTAATATAAAAAAAAAAAAAAAATAACGGGTTTCGGGAACAAGTTCCCCGATTTCATGCGAGCAAATTCCGTTGTAGTATCAATAAAACAGTGAAATACACTCTACATTGCGTCAATGATCCAGTGAGTCAATACAGTTGGTTATCCTACTGTCCCTTGTATGTGATCGAATAACTTCAAAATAAAATTTGAAGCACCGGCCCATATATGACAGTTGTATTCCATTTTTGGTCGGATAAAGGTGGTATAAATAATATAAAGGAGATCATATGAACTGAAGTATGTCTTACACCGTCTTAAAAAACCGAAACACTTAAATGCTTCTTTTGAGACATGAACAATGTGAACATTCCATCTCACATCACATTGAATTTTCATGCCAACGAAGTCTAGATTCTTCAATATTTATACCCTTCGTAATTACAGATGGAACAGCATGTCCAGTCTTACGTCTGTGCGTAAGCATATCATAGAATTGAAAAGAGAAGGAGTGACACTTGTTGGGTTGTTTTCTTGACCAATCATTCGATTTCTGATGCAGTTATTAAAACAAGAATAGATGTAGAAATTCCAATACACAACTATTATTGACGTGTCACCTCAATAATTTTGTTTGAATTTCAGACGTCATAGATGAGAGTTTCGTTGCCTAATGTACGCATGTATGAATTAATTAAGGAGTTGCTTTGGATATAATTTCATTTTCATAACTGTTTCCCTAATATTCTTAACCTTAAGATGTTATTTCAATTAATAGTTTTCAGTTGATAGGCTTTTAGTATATACGCCTTTATTGAAAACTCTTCAATATATCCTTTCTTTTAAGGCCTTTCGACAGCCATTCTCTGGAAGAGCCATTCATTTGAAGGCCTTTCAGAATCCCTGGCGAAAGAAACTAGAACAGAAGACAGGCCTACCCAGTAATGATATCACAGGGGCCTTTTAAAAGGAATCCCTACTCCTTCTTTTTCCCGCTTGGTACTTACAATTCACACACGCACATGCATACACTGAAAAACATTGTTATAAAATGATGCAAAAACAAATAGAATAAACTCGTCGGCGAATAAAGTTTTATATTTCAGATTATTTTAAGTTTATCAAGAGACTTGGTGCTTTTAATGAGAAGCAATATTTGAAAATTAAATAGATGAAAATAATAATCAAGGATATAAATACATGGTGTCCAAAATTGAGGTATCATTTAAATTTTAAGAAAAAAAAAATATCTTTCTTTAGGATATTAAAAATATTTTTATTTTTTTTATATATATTTTATATATTTTTTATACAAATACGTTCCGGTTAAAAATTAATAATAATCGGTCGGTCAAGTGAACTGTTGTGCTCGTTCGATTCCAAAAGCCCCAAAAAATAATCTAAAGGAGACAAAACGCACGATCTTGGTAGCCAAGTTACTCCTCCTCTACGTGAAATAATGCTATTTTCGACCATTCCTTTCAAAAGATCCATTGTTTCTCTCCTGCAGTGTAACAAGTGACATCATTCTGTTGAAGCCACAAATTCTCTACTAAATTATCAACAAATAGCTTCGGATCATCTCTCTGTAGTAATTTCCTATGACAGTAATCGCATTTCCATTTTCGTTTTAAAAATAATATGTTCCGATGATTCCTCCGGACCACAAACCACATCAAATCGTAACAGTGGATATAACGGTTGCTTGCACATAACTCCATGCTTCTCTTTATCCCAAATGTGGCAATTCTTCTTCTTGATGTAGCCATTGAACTGAAAATGGTCAGCAGGATCTTGTAAGCCTTTAAATGTAGATCACGATGCAAAATGTAGAATAATATGGATCGTTTGATGTTTAATTGCTGCGAACAATGACAAATGGATATTGTTTGATCTTCTTCAACACCTCACTCACAACTGCTATATTATCTGTTGAAAGACCACTACTTTAATTAGTTATATTTCCGTTATCATGGACGGATCAAGTTTCTTTAAATTTCTTAACCATCATCTTGATGTCATGATATGTTCGAACATTTTCATTACCGAATTTTGTTCTAAATTTCCTAATTATATCTTGAAAACTGTTGCCATTTTTATAAAATGTTTTTATAACGAAAAAAAGAACAATTTTTTTAATAAAAATTACGTTGAAAAAGTGGCAGCAAAATGTAAATGATACCTCAATTTCGTACACACTTTAGAAACGATAATGAGATACTGTTTGGGTCCTCGAAAATGGTATAGTTTTGATTTCTGAGTCAAAATTGCTTAAAAATAATTTACATGTTATTTTTCTCTTTCAATTAATTTTAAATTAAATTATTAGTACGATGAAGGGATGTTAGAAAATCCAAACAGACTAGAAGTATCTCTTATGTATCACTGATTGCGAGTTATCTACACCATCTCATCAGCATTCTATATTTATTCAAATCACTTATCAAGTTTGGATACTAATGAACAGAGAAACTACTAAAAAATGGAATATAAATCATTTCGTTTGTAATTTGCATCATATTAATTGTTTAGAGAATGTGGGTCGAATAAATGCGATAGCCTATTCTTTCATCTATTCGAATAAGAAATATATGTTTCCAAGATACCAAACTAGTTTATGAATTTTTACTATTATATCGCACGTGTTTATAATCAATTTTTTTTTATGTATTTCCAAAATAAACAGTTGAAAAACTAGCAAAACTTGATTTTCTATTGAAAAAAGTGGCATTGCTAAAAAAAAGCTTCGTAAAAGCATTACAAGTTAGTTAAAGTTTTGTGTAACGAACGCCCCAAATACGTTGCAGTCCAGAAGAAGACAAATTATGCTGTAAATGGCAAAATATGCAAAATTAAGCAAAAATATGCACTAATCCCCGAATTCTTAAAACGTTCTGAAACATATATAACTCTTTTCTTTAAGTCGGTATAAATTCATCGCACAGGGCAAGTAAATGTAAATACAGTATCTTTGCGGTTTCCTTGCTCATCAACTTTATATAATGAAATAGAATACGAGAATTCTAAATTTAATTTCTCATATTGAAGTTTATATATCTTTAAATCAACAACGAAGTGGAGCAGTTTCTGTAGTACTAATTTCAAGTGTCATATATATATACCTTCAACAATTTTAATCATAATAATTTTTATTTGCTCGTTTTTAAATTGTGTTTGTGTGTGTGTGTGTGTGCAGATTTATTCCATGTTTATTTGTTTAATTTTTATTATTATTATATTTCTTTGTTTTCCATGAAAATGCTGATATTTAAATGTTTTATTTCATTGTTGTTTAAAAGTACCACATGTGTTTGTATAATTTATTATAATACTTTTTTATATTCATTGTAAAAAGTTTCATTTCTTTGCTTCATTTTATTCAATTGTTGTTTTCATTTCATGTACTTTTTTGTTGGTTATTTTTTTAATTTTTTTGTCAGCACATAAGTGGTTTTCTTATTTTATAACAAACATGACAACCGCTTTTTTATGAGCTCTGCTACCCGCTCTATTGTTGTTTGAATAACTTTCATTGTCGTCTGCACAAGAGTGAGAGAAAAATATTTGTGGAAAAAAGGTAGTTAAGATTTATAAGACAAATTTGCCGTGTTTGTTAGTGATGCTTTTTATTTATTTTTTTTTTTTTTTTTTGAGGGAATTTTAAAACGTTTTAATAATTTTTTGTTGTAGAAAATTGTGTATGTTTTGCGATTAATGATCAAACATTCTCAGACATACGAGTATTTAGTGCAAGCGTTGGTCTGTATGTAATAAATTTTGGTTATTTTTATTTTATACCATATGGTTTCCCCGGCTACTCACAGTAAATATTCATACATTATTATTTAATATAGAAATGTTACAATTAATACAAAAAAATATCTACAATTTTTCTTTTGATAATTTCAAACTTACCAAAAGAAAATTTAATAATTATTTATGTTTTGTTTGAGGTGTGGTATTCTCGCTGCACCTAATCCACCAGTTTTCCGCCTGATAACGCTTAATGCTTTTAATTATTTGAGGACTATAGATATTACAGCTCTTCAGATATGGGATAAAATATTTCTTTTTGTGGTGGGGTACCGCATTTCCCCGCACAATTTTTTAATATTTTCGAAGCGAAAAAAAAATAAATCAGAAAATTCGATTTATCCGTTCTAAAGTGATGATATGACGTCCATGGTACATTTTATTTTTATTATAGACCGGTTCAAGGCTATAAAGTTCCTTTTGTAAACATATGTTAGCATCGGATCAGGAACCTTATTACGGCACTCGATGTCGATCGATTGCATTTAAATTGTATTGAAATTTCGATCAACATCGCAGGCTGAAAATATAAAAGAAGGCTTTTACAAATTTTTTATTATAAATTTTTAGGGCACAACTGCAGCGACTCTTGTGTTAATTAGACGTATTAACTTTCTTAAGCTGTATGAGCAGGTATTTTATTAATTTTTATACTACGCCGACGGTTCTGCAAACCTACGAAAGATGGCGCCTTGGAGTATATTATATGAGAACGTATCAGTCGATTTCGAAACAAGTTTTGGTGCATTCATTACTTAAACACAGTCCAACAATAATTAAAAAAATTTCACACTAATGTACGTTAGAGAAATTCATGATATCGATTGACTTATCCTGAGCAAGGATCAAACCCAGTTCCTTAGTATTTGTTTGCCAATACCGCCTCATCATTATTATAAGAAAATTTTATATAATATTTAAATAACTACAAATTATTCTTAATTGAGGAAGAATATGAGAATTCCTAATGCGATTAGTAAGAACATTTTAGTACTAATATCTTTAGCATTCTCTTACGAAATAGAAAAGTTTGGAAACCTTCATATATTCAATTTAGTAATTAATTAAATTTTTAGTTGATTTAACTAAATGTTAAATATATTGTAATAAAATAGTTTTTATTTATTTTAGTTTTGTCTTAGAGCTTGTATTATTGGAGCTCCTAAGACTAATGATTTATTAATTGTATTTTAAACTAAATGACATTGGCTTATATACTAATTATGAGAATAATTCTTAGGGGTACCTTAACATAGGAGTAAAAGAATAGATATATATATTACTGTTGGGTAAGCATATTTAGCTTCCAACTATTTACGTATGGCATGTGTTCAACAGTTTCAAAGTCCAACGAGTGCATACCTGAAAGCAACAGATACTTTGTGTTGCTTATATTTACAATCAAACAAATGCAGTTAATAAATGTGATTCATGTAAGTGCATTGTGCTGGTGCACTTGATTAACCGTACAAGTGTCAAATTACCGTCACACAAAATATCTTGCTTGCAGTTTGTCAACGTTTGTATGTTGCGGTACTACTGAATCGCAATGCATACTAAACTGTTGGTCACATGCTACAATATTTATGTTTTATAATTAGTTTTGTTTTGCTTCTTCAGATTCACGTTAAGAAAAAAAAATATATTTTTTTTTTGTATATATGAGAAGTATTTATTATTAGGTTTAAGTTCAGTTTTTATTGAATTAATGAAAATTCAAATTACTTTGAGTTTTTCATTTTGAAAAATATTAGTATGTACAATCAGACTAGCAGAACGTGTTACTATACCGATTTCAAGGCCGCTACACCATCAGGGTTCGTCTGTCCATTTTTACAATTAATCTAAAGTGGATACTAATGGGGAATGAATATTTAACCAAGTTTTCAATAGAAATATAATCCGAGAATTATATAATTCCTTTCTATGCCATTTTTACACATTAGAACAATTCTTTGTTAGTACGGAATCTGATTTCACACTACTAATATTCTACAAATTCTCATAGTGCGTTACACTCAAAAATTTTTATATATTTTTATTTTTTAACGTTAACAGTCAAACTACATAGATCCTGATAATGAAGCAAATGGTTTGAAATATGTACATACATACATATATAAATTTAAAAAACTACACATGTTTTTCTTTAGGTGAATTTCAATAAGCAAAAAAAAACTAATTATAATAATTTGGGAAGATTTAGCAATAAAATTGATTTGTTGTAGTCGACTTTAAAATCTATTGAGATTTCAGCTAGAAGTCAATTTAAGATTACAAGTCTACGAGGTAAATTTATGCTAAAAATAAATTCGAATGTATTTTAAGTCAATATTATAACTTCGTTTTTAATTCTCATCAAGGACGAGAATTGATAAAAAATTTAAAGACTTTGCTTTAACAAAGTCAAAAGATCACCACCAAAATTGTTTATTGAAAACCTCTGTGACCCCAAATGGATATAAAATATATTAAATATGCTGTTAGTTTAGCTGCTGCTGTTATCAATTTGATTTAACAAGATTTTTTTAAATGATTTGATAGAGGGGAGAAAATTGTAGTTAAAATGCTGAGTAACTTTAAAACAATTTTTTCAAAGAAGCACATAATTTTAATGAAGCGATTAGGGATTGATTGAATCTTTTTATTTTGTGTTAAATAATATAATTTAAAATAGGAAATAAAAGAAAAAAAAGGGAAAGAAAAACACTTGTATAAATAGCGATGTAGCGACCGGAAATTTTCTACGAAAATGCAGTGCACGTTTGACATTTGCAACTAGTGTTATTGCGAGGGTCCGACTATTGCGACACTCTAATTTTTAACATTGTAGGCTCTAGAAGCGCGACAGATACTATTTGCGCGACTTTTGTTTGATTTTTGTTTTAGTTAAAGTAGTGATAACGGAAAATCCTGTTGCTTTAATTTGTAATTTATGTCATCAATTTATTCGCGTTTGTTGCTAAGAAAGTTAAAAATGAAAATCTGAAAGTAATTGAAAAATTAAAAATTCTTAAAATTAATTTGTGAAAACTACAAGTTAACAAAATCTCCAAATAAAAATTTCATTTGCTTTATTGAATGTAATATTGGCAGACATTGCAATTTAAAAAACCAGAGTATTCGAAAAATGAAAAAAATGCTTTTAAGTGGTTTTCAAAACAAGAAGAGAACACTGATCCAATGCCAGCAGAGAGTTTGCTTTCAGAAGTTATACAATTTCATTCTAAAATGATATCAAGTTTCAATGTTTATAGCTGAGGTTAAGTCCGTATCGTAACTTCACAAAAGCTGAAGTATGCAATTGAATTCAAGAGGACCAGCCTTTAAAAATGAACAGTTAGCAAATAGAACCATCGGAGACAGAAGCAGAGGATTCATATTACAGATGTGTTACAGATTAAAGTGGTTACATGCCTTTCGGACCAACCCATTGTGTGAATATATGTGCTCAAAAGCAACCCCGAGTCAGCAAAAGCGCACACAACTGAGATGTCGAGGGTCACATAAGTTGGCTACTTCTTATGTTTGGTCCAATGTCATGCTTGACCATCTTGCCTAAGTGTTCGAGCAACAACACATAGAGGTCGAGCATCAGTCTATAAACCAATACCTCTCCCAGCTTTTGGTAGCAACCACAGCCACGACGTGGACTCCTGCCAGAGTATGTCAATAACATATCTATCCCCAAGAGGACAGATATGCATCTCACACCATCAAATCGCATGGTGAATCCAATATGAGAACAACAATCTCTACTCCCTGGTGGACAGTCTCCAGTTTAGCTTACTGGTCAAGCTTCGAAAGAGGAACTTATTGATTAACTTTCTATCGACTTTGATTTTAAGCGGAGACCTTTGCTGCCTTTTCACGAATGTACGGACTTAAAATCTTTGTAGGCATAACGAATAATTTAAATAACTTTTGCCATTAAAAATACTACAACAACACCCACATTTACATTGTTATTATATAGGTATGCATTAATGTTTAGTTTCTGCTCACATAAAATTATAACTGGCATGGAAGTATGTATATTTGCGTTCATACGTACATCTTTCTATAGTTTCCACCTTCAAATTTCCTTTTTTTTTTCTTTAATGTTCATTTCAACCATCATTTACATTTCAATGTTAATATGGCTTCATTAACACATGCTTTTGCAAATGCGTAGAATAACGTATGCAAATTTATGGAATCATTAGTCTCATTAAATAAATGTTTCTATACGTTGGTTTTTTTCTCTTTGTGTTTGTTTTTATATTTTAGCTTTTATTTGTTTCATTTTCTGTGCTGTTTAGTAAAAAAAGACAATATAAATAAAAATAAAACAGAAGACAATGACTTCTATTGTAGGTTTTTGCCAACAAACATACTGCTATAGTGTGGCTAATGGAGAACAGCAAAAAAAAAAAAAAAAAAAAATTGCAGCACAAATGAAAGAGTGAAGGATTTAATTATTATATCCTTCGGTATATAATGATATTTTCAAATGCCATTTATCAGTATGTTTGCATTCACATTTGTATCTGTTTTTAATGAAAATTCGTATGTGTTGAAAATCATTCGTGTATTTCTGAGAATATAAATGTCTGGTAATTATATTTATACTTGTCCGTAATAACAATACTAATGACTGACATACAGATAAATAAAAGTATGAAAGCTTTATTGCAAATATATATGTATGTGTGTATGTAGGCAAGAATGAGATTATGATGAACGTAGATACGTGTGTGTTTAATAAAACAAAAATACTAATACGTTCATATTGTATAAATCTAGATGTTGGCTATGGGTAAAATAATTTCCAGATAGTGGGGAAATGAACACGATTTTATGTCTGTTCGAGCTGCAATTACTGACGTACTCGTATGGAAGATACTTTTTTTTCCCTTCAATATTTAAAGAATTTCGCTTGTAAACGATGTTAATTCTCAAAATAACCTACACTGCGGCTAAGGAATCTTACTGTGTCATCCTCCTCTATTATTTGCTTAGCAACTTGGTAAAATATTTATTTCCTTGTATGGCGGGCTATATCTCCCATGGTTTTGTTAGAAACTATATTTTATTTTATGTTCAAATTTTATGACAAATAAATTTGTAGAAGATTTGTGTCCGCTATATGCGCCTTTTTTTTGTTCTTTTCAAAAATTAATGTATTGAAAGACACATACAGCGAAGAGTAATAGAACTGAAATGTCCCACAAAAATGATGTGCACAGTGTTTTACATAAAACTGCTAATTAACTTTGATACCTCAAATTATGTCGATTCAATATAGAGATGGGCCAAAGTAAGCGGAAACTTTAACTCTCACCCAATAATTCTTTTTTCCATTTTAACTCACGAATATATATAAATTTTCTTTTTTATATTTTAGTTCTGCCATCATGAAGCACAAAATAATGAATACAGAAAATGACATTGTCTGGCGTAAAATATGGGTGGGACTGGAATAAAAATGATTGTTTGACTTAAGCCACAACAGCTACACATACATTTGCACATATTTTTATAAACATTTTTATTCTGCATCTAATATTTGCGGTTATTTTTTATCTTCGTTTCTGTATCCATAAGAATAACTTTCTGTCCCTCTGTTTGGTTTTTTTTTTTTTGTTGTTGCCTGTCTACCATTCGTTTAGTAAATTGTTGTTGCTTTAGTGTAGTCAGTTTAGTCATTAACCAAACAATGATTGCAAGTAAAAGCGGATTTTTACTGAAAAGTTGTAAAAGCAAAGTAAGAAAAAATGTGGTAAAAGATTTGAATGAAAATTTTTTAAAAGTTTTATATATTTTTCAACATTTATTTTGTTCTTCATTTTAAAATAATTCTATTTTTTCTTCTTCTCTCGTTTTGTTAAGAATAAAAGTTTAACGTGAAAAAGTTAAGTTTCTAAAGTCAGCACAAGTATAATTTGGATTGTATAAGAAAATTCTTCTACTTCTTTTTGTGTATTTAATTTCAATGGGAAATTTGCAAGCATCTCCATATCGTAAATCGTTACTGTGAAAAAATCAAAATAATACAGAGACTTATTTAATCAATTCATGTAACAATTTTTGACAAAATTTCTATTCTAAGTTAGTTTTAAAAATTTCCTTCATGTCTCTTTCTTGGACTTATGTAAGAATTAAGTAGCGCTAACTATTGAGCAATTTTATATGGAATCCGTTCTTGGTATATAAAATTTCAACGTCAATTTCTTGGTATATTAATTGACAACTCTACGTTTGCGTTTTTTTATAATTCTGAAATAGAACTGCAGTAGGTAGACTCACTAAACTGTTTTGTGTACCGATTTTATTAATTGTGATACTTCGCGTATGACTTTGATAACCTTACGGGGCTGTGTTGCTTAGGATAGAACAAAAAGTATTAATCACTGCCGATACAAAAAAAGTTAGCACAATACCTTTCTAGTTCACATCACAATTCACATTTAAATTACAACTTTTTCCGATATTTCAAAAAATTAATTCCGGTTTTGTAAATTCAGTTAAAATTTTCAAAATTATTTTTTTAAACATTTATTAACTGTACAAAAGACTTTAAGAAAAAATTAAATGCCGAAAAATCCTAATTGAAACAATTAGACCACACAAAGTTTCGAAACACTTGTAAGATACATACAAAATGGTTAAATTAATGATTTTTCGTCATTTTATTTTTAATCTTCTTCAATATCCTTAAAACGATACATAAAAACTGGTCTGAATATCAACTGAATTTTACGTTGAATACGATACAACACAACAATGTTTAATGTTGTAATTTCTAATTAATTTTTACTAGACACTAACAGTAACGTTAAGCCTTTCAATCTCTCACAATTTTCAAGGAATTAATTTAATAACTTTTTTTTGTTTTTTTAATTTTGATTTTGACTTGAATATAGCTTTTTTTATAAATTTTAAATAGAAGAAACACCAAGTCTTTGGCACAGTGAATAAAACGAATCATAATCTTGTTTAAAAAGTAAATAAATACAAGTATGAAAAATAAGTAAAATTTGACAGGCAGATTAAAGCCCTACACGATCAAGTTGGTGTGAAGCAAATTGTATTCAAATCTATAAATAATCACTGAAATGTATGGCGAACTATAAAAAGTTACTCGTAGGATACAATCGCTATTTGACCATTTCGCTGTCGAATTCATGTTGCTGTTCCATGTATTATTTTTTGTTCTCTCCGCTAAACGATCATACATTATTTTTGTTAATAAATAAATAACACTTGGTAAAACACTCGCCCTGATTTCCCAAAAAAAAAAAAAAAAAAAAAAAAAAAAACATGGTACCAAACTACACACAAACCCTCACAAACAACAAAAAAAATTAAAATTGATTATTCATGCAATAATCCATAGTTGCCCCTCCGAATTTCTTCCTTGATTTTTACCAATAACAAATCTCTTCAACGAAATGAACAAGAATTTTTAAATTTGGTCCTTAAATAAGGGAATATTAAATATGTTGCCACCATCATTTAACAAAGACAAATGGGACTAGATTAGAAGAAATATGGAATTGGGAAAATCGCTCAATAATGTTTTGGAAAAAGCGATTGTGGTGGGGGAAACCCCGCCTCATTCAACGAAAAAACAAAAAAGCAGATTCGAAAATCGGTTCATAAATGATCAGTTATCGACGTTAAAAAAATGGACGCGCAGAAATATGCACCCAACAACTAAACCATTATAATGAAATTGGTGTAGAGGTTTATTTTACGCTGTTGGAAGGCATAAAAACAAACATTAAAAGTTCATGCCATAACGCAAGTAAAAAATAAACTTTGAGTTGAAAGAAAGAGAAAAAGTATGTGTTTTAATTAAAACAGCAATGATTTCAAAATAAAACCAAATGTATAGAAGAAAAAAGAAGCAAAGTTACGGTAATTTATAAAAGGTAATTATAAAAAGGTATATAAGTAGTTTAAATGTGCAGGTAAATAAAAAAAGAAGGAAATAAATAAATAAATAACAGCAGGTAAGAGAAGTGGTGGCATTCAACAACCTTAAAAGTTTTTTTTTAATTTTTTCTGCTTATGTTTTTCATTTTATAGCACAAACAATATTCTACTAAAACAAACAACCTTTTTTCCGCCTTTCAAGCGAATACATAATAAAAACGTATACGTACACAACACTCATACGTAACGTTGTTCGCCGTTCGTACACCTTTCCATTGGATTTATTTCATAAATGTTTTGCATAAATCAATCAAGTACTCAATCAGTCATTCAATTTCATTCCATTCCAATCGTCTCTATGATGATATTTTGTATTTTGTAAAATTTTTTCATGTTTTTTTTTGTTGTTGTTTTGTTTTGTTGCATTAAGCTGTTGATTACTAATTTAAGTTTCCATTGAATTTTGTTTCAAAGCAATTAATCATACACTTGATACACTTGGAAATATTTTTGCAGGGGTTATTATAGTTTTGAAATTTTAAAACTTTGGTTCAAATTGAACAACAACAGTTGTATGCTTATATTTCATGAGCTTAATTAATCAAGGACTATTTTTTTACATTTTATTTTTTTTTTGCTATAAATTTTGTTAAGTTTTTGGCTTTAAGGTTTTTAATTTTTAATTAATTTTAAGGCAAATCGGATGTTATTTTTGATCTTATTATAATTTGTTTGTCACAAAGCGACAAAGATCTAAATTATCCTGAGAAATATTTATACTAAATTGTAAATTTATATTAATAATGTTTAATCGAAATCTATTTTAATTAAGTATGATACAAAAATTCAATTGCTATTAAAAGTGTGTTAGCTGTTGCAAATGTAATTATTTTTCCAATTAAAATTACGAATATTTTCCAGTGAAATAAATTTTCGATTTTTTTCGATGCAATTTTATAAAAAACTTAGATATTTTATTAATCTTCCTACATTCATATATACTAGTATAGCCAACGTACGACATAATCAACCGTATTCTAGATGTAAATAATTTTATTTTAATGTTAAGAGAGAAATTAGCCAGACATCATAAAAAATTTCTCAAATAAACAGTCCCTCAACAAGTACAATTATGTATTAGGTCATTTGAAAAATACTTTCCAATGAGTTCAATTTATTTGCGGAGCTCTTTTGTGCTTTTAAATTTTTTAAATTGTCCCACATCCAAACATAGAAAAAAATGTTTTATTGTTGTTTCTTTTTCTGCAGATCCAATTGAATGATCCAATTTGTATGTGGTAGTAGCGATTTAACTTATTTAAACAAATATTATTAATTTGCGCTAGTTTTGTTAAAATCGGTTGAATAATGAGGCCATTCAATCTTTTTCAAAAAATGGTTTGTAGATACGAGTAGTTTCTTCGTACGTCAGCAGTTTGATAATTTTGTGATTTATAATTTTACATTTAACACTAGTGGTATTAACTTTCATCTTTCTTTAACTGGACTACTGTCGAATTTTGAAACTGCATCTATAAGTTTTATTTTGATAGTCATTGATAATACACAAATACACAGTCGTTGATTTTAATGAAAATTGAAAATATTTACTTCTTATTTCAATTAAAAACATTTTTTTCATAAAAAAACCTTCAACGGAACTAGAGAAAACCTTGATAAATACTATGGCTACTTTTCAGAGTACCTGCAGCAGTGATCCCCTAGATCACGACAAGGGAATAGGAGATGCGCGATATTCTACTACTTTATCGTCATTATATTTGGAGCAGTAATCGTTATATGGGAGACCCATGGGTCTGGCGTGGGTATCGAATGTGCAGTGTTCCCTGACTGCGGTCATAAGGTTGCGCAATTGCATCTTAATGAAATTTAACAGTTGCTTAGTTCTCTTAGCATATAGGCGTAGCCATAAGGTTCTTGCTGTGCAGCAGGTTGGCTCATTGTACCATCTAGTTTGAGCAATCTCCATAAGAGAAACACTCATCAAGACTTTTTGTCCACGTAACCATATTAGAGAAACAAGTGATTGATTCGCCACCGTGCTTATGACTTCCGGAATTTCAGGACCAGATTGGATGTGGTGTACACAACCATGAAGGCTTTAATTACAGGTTGGCTGTCTGCTATGATTTGGGTATCTCTATTCGATCGATATCCGATTAAACCAGTTAATTTTCTTTTTAATGGCGGATATTTCTGCTTGTATAATGCTACCTTTGTCCGGAAGTCTGGAAGAAATCTTAATCCTGAAATACATAATGTAGATACCCACGCTAACTCTCGTACCACCTTTGGAGCCAGCTGTGTAAGGACATAGTGTCCCGTGTGGTGTTGGGGAAAAGTCCTCCGACAAAGAATATCGAAATTATCTATTGAAAGGGGGCTTTGGAGTGGAATAGTCTATTAGATCGGGAATAATTCCAGTGGTCTCTAAATGATGAATCCATGCGCCAATTGTGTTTGATGCTAGCTCACACCAGAAAAAAACCGCATAATCGTTTTGCCTTAAAAGACAAACGGTAATGCGAGATGTTTTTTTTACAACCAATGCTAATGCGCAATAAGTTAAACGGACAGTTTTGTATTTGTTTTGTTTGATGTGGGTTGTCTCATAAAAAATAATGTTCTGTTGTCGTATTAGTCCCAAAGCCCAGTTTTGTCTTACGTCAGTAATGGTTCAGCATAAAAGTAAATGTACGGTTATGGCCACAGTTTTTTCTTTTAAGGAACGTCACTCACAGGTTTTGGCCAAATTAAACACGACCTCATCGAGGGAAGAAAAAGGTGTTGTTGAATCAACACAATTAACGACAATTGAATATATACTTGGCGAAAAGTCGTAAATAGGGATACGAGTTGTTACTCCATCCAACATACCCTTCAGATTTAGTCCATTAATCACGAAAGATTGCCGTTGCTTTAATAAATAAAATTTGTAGGAAATACAGATATTTTAAAAACTTTTAAAATATCTAACTACTGTTAGAGACAACTTGATGTCTACACAAAGTATTTGCTTTGAAAAAAGCATCAGCAGTATTTTCAATTATTATTTTAGTCATAATGAAAGAAAAACTTTACCTTAATTCCTTTGATATCTTAAATCACACTAAAATTTAAACGAATTAAATGTAAAATACTTTTCTATACATTCAACGAATGCAGTAAATCATTTTTTAATGATAATCGGCTATTAAATTCTTTAAAAATAATAATTTTATCTTCAAAATAAATGTAACACTTTATTCTGACCGTACTCAAACTGCAGTAATGTTGCAGTTGAATAGTGTTCACAAAAAAAACAACAGTAAAAAGAAAACACTAGAAATATTTTAAATTAAATCTTATCTTTTTTTGGCACACAACTGCAGCCGTTTGCCAGAAGTAACCCAGATTTGCTAACAATGACAATGGACAAAACGGAAAATGTATCAATTGCAGGCAGCTACAAACAATTACTTAAAGAGCAGGCAACAAACGAAACATTTTAGAATGAATAATGTTTCTTTTTCAATACAAACGCATACACAAACACTTGAACAGGCTCACACATCCTTACGTACAACAAAATACGAGTGTGCACATTCTAAAGGATTTGTTTAGTAAAAATTCAATGCTGTTGTTATATCGCTCGAATTACGAATCTCCATTGTGTTCCAAAGATTATTTTTAAAAAACGATCTTTGTGTTTAATAAAATAAACAACAGTCATTGTTGTTGTTGTTGTCATTGTTAAAATAGTCCTTTTTTAAGTTTGAATGTGTGTGCATTAATTTTAACATGAATCATAGAATAAATCTTTTTCTTCGTCTTGTATTTCTACATGTAAAGCTGTTGTTTGTAGATGATATTTTACTTTTTGCTGCTTTTTTTGTTAATTTTTTTGCTCCTTTTTTTATATTTTTAATTTGTATCGCAATAGCATAGCTAGAGCTCAGTGTGGCATTCTTAAGCAAAACTGTCTAATAAATGTCAACCACAATGACAGTTTGTCGCCACATTTACCACAAAATTCTCAGTTTGTTATTTTGTTTTAGTTTATTTCCTTTTTTCTTCCCGTGATTTTTAATAGAATATTCTTTGGCAGTAAGAAGTTTCTGAATTTTTATTGTATAAATATTATGCGATATTTAAATGTTAAAATATTTCTTATGTTCTCTTTAAGTTTGTTTTGTTTTTACATAAAAAAGTGCACTTGAACGATAAGCATTTATTTTCAGTTTTGGTTTTTTTTTGTTTTTTGAAAGGAAATTTGCTTTACTTCCGTTTTGCTGATACTTTCTTAAATGCTTTCAACTGGCTTAGGAAGCCAATTATGGATATTCTATTAAAGATTTTAAATCAAAAAAGATCTTGATTTTAATAAGTTTTTGCGAAACGAATGATGAATATTAAAATTTTTGAAATATCTGGTATTAAAGAGTAAAGACAATCTTTTAAGAAAATGTCATTGTAATATGAAGTCATGTCATGTCTGTCATCTGTTTTTCATTGTATTCAGTAGTGTTTACAATTTCATCATGGGGAGATATACGCCAGAACATCGTTGCTGATTTTGCCTTGGAAAAACTTAAAAACAATAATGGTTTTTTTTAAGAAAATCATCTTCTCCGATGAGGCTCATTTTCATCTGAGTGGTGCGGTAAATAAACAAAACTGTTGATTCTGGTGCGAAGAAAATCCACAAATTATTCATGAAAAACCGTTCACCTAAATTGACAGTTTGGTGTAGTTTTTGGTCTAGTGGATTCATCGTTCGGTACTTCTTTCAAAATGAAGCTGGTGACACCGTTCCTGTCAATGGAGAGCGGTATAGATCGATGATAACCAACTTTTTATGACCGAAATTGGAAAAAGTTGATCTTGACAACATTTGGTTCCAACAAGACGGAGCTACGTGCCACATAGCAAATGCAACAATTTAAATATTGCGAGAAATTAGCTTAATATCCTTTCTACTGAAAACGATGGAGAGACTTATTGATCTGCACATCAGATTGACGATTTACCACATAAATTTGACAATCACGGTGTTGTTATATTGAATTCAAGTCTGATATGACGATTACTTTTAATTAAAGGCCATCATAAAACATTTTATTTTTGCAGACAAGAGTGGTTTTTGTTTTGCTATCTACTGCTGTTTATATAAAATTGGTTAATTTTTAATTTAATGACATGTTCTATTAGATTTTATCCTTAAGCTGCTACATATAAATTTCACCATTATAGTTTTATATATTTTATTTGTTTCTACTTGCACTCAAGTCAAATAATATAATCCCAGCATATTTATGATCATCTGTTGCAGAAATACACACAATCCATTGCCATATTAGTCCTCGTCTTCATTTTGAAATTGATATCTGTTGCAACAGCAAACTTTTATAGCAAAAGCAGGACATGTTTTGCTTACAAATTTCTACAAAAACTAAAAAAAAATAAAAGAAAAAACAAAAAAAAAATACAAGACACTATAAAGAAAAAGGATAATAAAATATTTGGGAAAGAAAAATAGAAAAAGTAAAAAAAATTGCATTATGAATGAGTTAAAGTTAAAGCAGACAAAGAGTTTTTCTTTTTATTAAATTTTCCCCTCAGAAAATATTTACAAAATTTTGTTGCAAAATAAAAAATAAAATATCAAAAGCTAACACTTAGTGCAACACATATATTGTGCTGTAGAGCTTCAAAACACAAACAAACACACAAACTAACATACAACCAACACAACAAGTAACCCCAAATGGCAAATGCTGTGTAGTTCTTGTTTTTGGTAGCACAACACAAAATATGTTTGTACAACATTCTCAGTGTCAGCAAGTGAAAGATGTCTTTGGCTGCAAGCGACAGCCAGGCACAAAAAACCCACAAAGAAACAAATATACACACTACTTACTAACTTACATGTACTAGCATAGAAGGACGAACTGCCGCAAGGACGGACGAAATAATGATTGCAGTGCACTGTTTAGGAAAGCAGTGTAATGCATTTGAAGAAAACGTATTAAAGAAATAAAGTAAAAATTTTAAAAAAAGAGAAGAGAAAAACAAAGAATAAAAATAATATATACACGACAAGTATAACATGAACATTGTCGTCAGGATATTGAATCACATGGTAAAACCGGCAAAGGTTTGTACAGGAAATTCTATATATTTTTACGAAAATAAGTTGAAGGCAATGTTAACTAAATACACCAACCAACACCAAACAAAACCATCGCTATTAAAGAACAGAACCTAGCAGATATTTTACTTTGAATGTATTTCTGATATATGTAAATTAGGTTTTTCCCATTGTGATTTTTTTATGCGGACCAACATTTAATACCTGATCCCTATTCCTGCAATGTACTGTTTGGCAAAAAAGAAAGTTGATTAAAACTGGGAATATATTTGGATTGGGTGAAGTGCTGGAAAAGAGCTCTACATGAAAACCATATTTGAGACTACTGTACTGACCAACATTATAATATGGTATACTATTCGTCCAAAAGAGATTAATTTAACTTTGCGTGTTCTTGACATCTGCGTTTTTAGCGGCGTAAATTTACACTGGTAATTTTTTCAGACAGTATTCCAATATGGAATAATATGGTATAACATCCACCTGAATAAACTTATCTCACTTCCAGGGTTTCTTACTGATAATCTTTTAACATTTTAGAAGATCTCCAACATGATATAATGTAGTATACCAGGTGACCCAAAAGACGTATTTCATATCCAGGTAATCTGCAGGGTTTTTGGTATCTGCCTTTTTATATCAGCCGACCAAAGAGTTTTATTTACGTTTTGGTTCGCCATTTAAAATGAAAATAATGATCGAGGTAAAAATCGTTGTATTCTGTAGTATTTTGTCAATAACGATCGAAAGTACTAAAAGAGCGACCTGCTTTATCATTCATCTACTTTTAATGATCACTGATAGAGTCTCTGAAAGCCACTGCCGTTCAGGTTTTGACATTGATACATTTAAAGGATTCATAGTCAAAAGTCTCTAAGAAAACTTATCTCGATAACATTTAAGCTTTTGTTTGTTCTAATGTTTAACAAATACTTGTCAGGATCGCGTAGTTGCACTAGTTTTGTATTCTAACACAAAGCAAGGTTCAAAAAGTGTCATACCGAGGACAAAACTTCACATAAATTTTGTTTTGAATTTACGAAAATAAAAAATTAAAAAAAAAAAAACGTTGAAACTGAAGAAAAGCACAGCATTATGTTTACTGGGTTACATTCTCACCAATTTCAAGTTTACTACCCGAAGCCCCTGTGGCAGGAACAACAACAACATTAAGATAAGCTTGAGTAATTTTTTAGCTAGAATTCCTTGTAGGAATGTGATTTGTTCTTCAATGTTTTGTTAGTAAATCCTCTATAAACTCCAAGCATTTTTCGTCGTAAAAAAAATTTAAAGAAGAAAATAGAAACTGAAAATAAGAAAAACATAGCAAAGTTTAGTTTAAATGTTAGAATATATGTTTGCGTTGAAGAGAATACACCCAGCAAACCATAAAATAAACAAAATGTGACTGAATTTTAGAATAAGCTTATTTAAAAATAAAATGCTAACAGTTTTTAAATAATAATTGTTATTCACTTCTTCAGATAACAATTTAAGAAATATGATTGAAAATGTGTTATGTTCGGTATTGTTTTGTAAGAGTTTTTTGGGCGCATGCCAGAATTTTTATTATTTATTCAAATTATCAGTCTTATTAGAAATCTATTCTTATTTAAACTTATTTCACAATTACACAAATAATATTCACTCTAATTCCATTTAGCATCGTCGTCATCGTCATCAATTTCGATACAAAGCTTGTATTCCATAACAACAATGTAACGATGTCGATTGTGTATCGTTTTTTAAAGCACATCATTGCTTTAAATTTTTTTTTTTAATTTCTTGATAACTTTAAACAACTAAAATCTTTTTGTTTCTGTTTGTAATTCTGATTCGAATGATGAGGGAAAAAACCGGTGTTACAAAGAAGATTAATATGACAGAAATAAAACATATTTCAATTATCTGATGAAAAGTAAGCAATAAATTAAAAGTATTCTTTTTATTTGCCAGGAGTAGATTCCGTTTTTGTTTAAAAGGTTTGAAAGTTTTTTTCGCCAAAATAAGGACGCGTTTAAATATCTGCTGGTGACTATAAGACCACATCCACAACGAATAAATTTGTTTCGACACGAATAAGATTGACGACAAAATTAGAGTCAATTTATTTCGATGCCGGCGTTAACGGTGCTTTCGCCATTCCAAAAATACATCGACGCTTATCGACAAAAGTTAATATTGACAATGGCCATACCGATTTGCAAGAATCGACAAAAAACGATATCGTTTCGTATTGATGACGCTAAATGGAATAAGGGTGATCATCTTATAGGTTCATTTTTCATTATTAAACAATTATTATTGACACTTTTTACAATATCTAGTATTCACAACACTTTTCTAAGCTTCAGGCGTACATCGATTGGTAACCTTGTTTTAAGTGATATCTAAATTGTTTTGGTTTGTTGGGATAAGATGCAGCCACCAAGCAATACAGTAACATTTAAATAAGAAATAATGAAAAAAAAGAAAAGAAAAGAAAAGAAAAGAAAAGAAAGTACAAAACAAAATAGAATTGATATAAAATAGTCATGGTGTGCTTCTCAGTTTTACTTAAAATTCATGAAAGCAATTAAAAAAATTTTTTCTTCTGGCTACTTGAGACTTCAATACGGAAACACAATTTCACAAATACATTGAAACCGTTACATGTATGTAAGCTTCAGAAATTTATTATATATTGTATGTATGTGTAGTACCAACATAATATTAACGTGTTTATCCGCAATTATACATATTTATATGGATGTAGGAGTAGTATTTGTGTGACTATTAGTGCACAGTGGCTTAAAATCTATTTTTCAGGCAGAAGGCAATTCGTTGCATTGTGATCTGTAGAAAATATTTAATAATTATTATTTTGTAATTAGAGCCTATTTTCAAAATAACACATTATTAACAACTTAAGGTCGAAAAAATTAAAAAATACATCCAAAATATTTAATTTAATTTTTATATATAAAAAGATTCAAAGATTTGACTTTCTAATAGCAAAAATAAAATCTAAAATGAAAATATTTTAACTTTTTACATGGCTCAAGTTCAGATGATGATTAATAGTTACAGCTTCAAACTTTGTTTAGTCCATTTTTTCAAGAAGGCCAATTTAATGTCCGGAAGTTTAATTTAATTTTCACAATTTCTACATACAAATCAATGATTGTTTTCGCTAAAATTATATCTTTCCAAACCACTGTCTAGTTAAAGTACGTGCAGCACTAAGATTGTGTAAAATCACTTTGAATTAGATTTAATGTCAATTTCTATTTCTATAGTTTTATTTGCAATTTCTTCTATTTTTTCTTTCTCATTTATTTCTTAACATGTGTTGTTCTGGTTTGAAAAAAGTAGATTTTCTTGCACGTTTTTTTCTATTAAATTAAATTGTGTAGAGGTGCAAAAATCTTAGGAACGCATCACATCGTAAACATTGTAAAACTAATTGTCTTATCCTGTTCTCAGTTAGTGCTTCTATCTTACAATGGCAATGTGTGTTTGGATAATTGGAAATTATACTGAAATTAACTGAATGTTAATAAGACGACGAAAATGGTGTTTTAAATTAAGTCATCAAGGAGAAGATAATACGATTTTATTGTTAAAATAAAACAAACAAAAATATTAGAGACTGAGCGAATTTACACAACGGAGCTGTGTTCAACTCGTTCGGTCGGTCGTTTTTGCCAGAAACCAACTATCAAACCCACTTGACACTGATTTAGATTAGGAAACAACTAGAACATCATTAAATTCCAATAAAGACTGTTTCATAAAAAAAAAATTCAGATGTTTCTCTGGTACAAATTTGAGTTTTAATTTTTTCTTTAATTAAACTCATAAAGAAAGGCCATGAAAGTGCATATTTAAACTTGCAAGAAAAACAAGGATAAAAATCCTCTTAAGAACTGCATAAGGAATATATCACTTTTTTCATAGCCACCCATACAAATACAAATAATTTCAAGTATTTTGCAAATAATATTATATTCAATATTGGAAAAAAAGATCTATGATGCAGGTAAATTTTAATGGAACATTGCAACTTTGTATTTATTTATTTATTTTTTTTTATACATGATAATGATAATAATGATTTACAAATTTTTTTTAACGTTGTTGTTGTTGTTGTTGTTGATGTAGTTGTTATTCTTCTTTCGAACGTGTATTTACATTAAACATTCATAAATATGAATATTTAGGATGTGTTAAATCCTTGTTGTAGATTATGAAGTGCCTCTCATGATTGGCGGTGCAGACGTTTAAAGGAAATTCATCTTTCAAAATGGTTTCCAGTGCATTATATATACTAAGCTCCAGATTCAATATTATTTTAGTTTCAATTAACCGTTCAAACTGCCTGAGAACTTAACTACATGCAAAATCAAGTCTTTAAGCTTAAAGCTTATGATACAGTGTTTTTTAATTATTGAACAAATAAATGAATTTTTAGTCGAACTGTATGATTTTTAATTCACCATAATGAAACTTTCAACATCTATCTTCTCTACCCTATCCCTCTCCCTGAGTTCCGGCACAGTGTACTGCATACGTAGGGGTCATCCCTTGGGTGCTTGCTTTTCTGAATTTCACACTGTTAGATTTTTATTACAAATTGTTGTTCAAAATACACCGGACTATGTACTACAATGGCTGCTTTGTTTGATATTAAACGGAGATCCGCAGGTTTGATTCCTGCCAAGACCCTGGCTGTTTCAACATAAACGCCAAAAAAGATTTCAGCAAGTCAATAAGTTTTATTTATGGCGTTTGTTTTCTAGAAAACGTTTTAAAAGTTTGCATTTTAAAAACTATTAGAGTTGTTTACCTCTCGTATACCTCACTGTAAGTTACGGCACCCCAGGAGAGTACGTTTTGTCATCTTGGTATTAGCTACACCTTGATGCTATGCCTACTGGGGAAAATCGTAATTGTCCTTTTCAGACATTATCTGTGGCCAATTACCCATACAGTTAATATGTTACCGCCCAATCTCTGAAACAAGAGAGCAACGGATGTACATGCATATAAGGTAGATAAGTGAAGTAGGTAATCTATATTAGTCTGGTAGAAGGTGAAACGGCACCTAAGGTCACACTGCCCAAGAACAAAGTCAATAGCAAGTTAATCCTTAGAGATTCTCTTTCAAGGATTGGCCAGTAACCTAAACTGGTACCACGGGAAAGTGTCTATGGTTCCTATATTGGACACACACATTGCGATGCGATATAGCGAGATGCATATCTGTTCTCTTGAGGATGGATATGCTGGCAGCCATCGAACTACCAAAAGCTGGCAGAGCTATTGGTTTAAGGAATGATGCTAAAACAGTGCTTATGGCTTTCATAGTGTTAAGAGCACTGTGGGCTTAAGCCGTAATAGAAAGTTCCCACAATAATCTGTAACACATCTGTCAGCAATCTTTGTAAAAGTTAATAAAGAGTTTTTTAATTGTGGTTTTGAAATTCACAATTTTCTTGTCTTATCATTCAATTGCGATGTTATTCTTTATTCTAGGGATGTAACGATACGCCATTTCGCCGATCCGATACCGATACCGATACTCAAAAATAAATATCGCCGATACCGATTCCGATACCGATACGCATATTGAAATTGAGCTCAAGTAAAAATTAACAAAACTCAAGTAGAGTAATTCTTCTATTATACAAAATAACAGTGTTTATTAATGAGCCATTCAAATCATCAAAATTTTCAATACATTTTAGATTCTAAAATTCAAATTTTTAAACTGCAAAACGTCTGCCATATCTATGATTTTACAAAATAAACGATGGCATTCAGTTTAGATTGGCTCAAGATTTAAAATTGATATTAATAAGACTTAAAAAAAAAAGAATTGAATTTGAGATCATGTTAAAATTAAATTAAAATTATAAAAACAACATAGCAAAAGATTAATATTAAAAATTGATATTCATAAGATTTTTGTTTAAAAAACAAAGTGTTCTCAAATTTTGCGGAGATAGAAGATTTCTCAAATCCGTTGGAAGCAGATCTGCAGTGGAAAATAGTCTCTCAGATGCGACAGAACTCATTTGAAAACTTAAGTATTTCTGCGTCATTTTCTTTAAGTTTGGATAGGATATGTCATTGCGCCAGTAAACAAGAGGGTCTGCGACTCTAGGAATATTAGGAGATCTAAGGTTTCTCTCGACTTCTTCGTTAGCAGAACCACAGCTTAGGATGAATCATCACCCTCGTATTCTCTTATAATTTTTTCACATACGCTCCAAAGGCGAGTACTTCTCGTAGACTTATCAGAACTTTTGCGAGGTGTAGAAAGGACTGTGTCTTGAACACTTTCGGAATGTAGAGTCATGTTAAGCAGCTCAATAACACGTTTTTTCGATAGGATTGAAGTCGATTGTCTTTGAAATATTCGAGCTTTGTATCGAGGGTCAAGAATTGTAGATAAATAATAATAATAATAGAGCTGATGTTAAGTTAGTGGCAAGATTTTGGGACTCCGAACTACTCTCCATCTCCGTTGATTCATGTATTATTTTTTCTAATAATGTTCGAAGACTGTTGACAATGTAGTAGTGGCTTTGCTTATGGATTTTGTAGCTTCTAAATTTGTACATGTTGACATAGGGGCTGCGATGTCAGTTGTTATTTTAAGTTGTAATTGTTATACAACACATACAAGATTTAGCATTGAGAGAACATTTCATTACTATGGTGCAAAGAAAAATAGAAGAAACAAATTCATTATGTATTCTGTTTTTATTTTATGTTCTGCTTTTAATATGTTATTTCTCATAGTTGTCATGCAAAAAAAGAGTAGAAAATTGAATACTTTGTTCAAAAAACTCTAAAGAAAAATATAAGAAGTATCGGCGTAACGAGAGTAAAATATTGCCGATATCGATATATCGGAAAACCAGAAGTATCGCCGATATATCGGTATCGGTATCGGTATCGGTTGCATCCCTAGTTTATTCATACTTAGGTGGCGACCGCCTCTACATTATAAGTGTAAATATTGCAGGAGAAAAAGTGTGGAAGGAAAAAGTTTTAAGACTAGGTTTGCTAATTTTGAGTTAATATCTACAACGTATCTCCACCTCTGGGCAAAGTTTGTCTTATATTGAACGATTTTTAACGAAGTTCGGCAATAAAGACATGCTGCTTTTCTTTTATAACAAAGTATCGCATGTGCAATAACGGCTTAATTTAATTAATAATATGTTATATTGGTATAGTGAGCATAATTATTTTTTAGTAAATGAAATCAAGTGAAAACCGAATGGTCAACTTTAAGTGAAATGGAAATAAAGTTTTAAAATTCCATTAGAAAAATTAAAAGTGATTTTCTTCAAAATTATTAACTATGACTTAAGCTACTTTTCCTATTGCTCCTAATAGAAAACAAATTATTTATTTTTGATCACTTATGCCACCATTAAAACTTAAGAACTTTAATACAAAAAAAAAAGAAGGAATACTTTCTTATTGTTTATAACTAATACTAAAAGAAAAGAATATATGAACATCTTTAATATCTCTAAACGATGTCCTTCACTTGTACAAACGTTTTAGTATCACATATTCTTAATCAAAGTAAATTTTAAATCAAAACGTGGTGTTATAAGGAAGAAATTCTTCTAAAAACTGCTTTCAATTGCCACATATGATTTTTTTTTTTTTTTTTGTTTGTGAACTTCAAGTACATTCTTTGATTATTTTGTATTCATATATCGCACTCTAATGCATATTTGAAAATACGAATGAATGGGTGCAAGAGTGAATGAATAAATTGTAGAATGATGTATTCACTCGACCCTTGACAGGCATAAATTTGAAGTATAAAAAAATGCAAAAAAATCATAGAATTTTTATTTCATGTTGACTGAATGAATATTTTAATGATGTACTTTTGTTTAGTACGACAAAAAAAAAAAAAAAACAGTTAAAGTACGTAAATGCAAAATCATATATGGAGGAAAATATATATGTATTTTAAACTGACAAATAAAAGAAAGCGAATAAGACCCGAAAAATATGGCAAAAAATATTTAAAAGAAGGGTGAATTAAAAATGCTTAAGTGAAACTCACAGATTTTAAAAATGTTTTAACTAAATAATTTATGAACATACATACACACTCGCTTGAATATTTGCTTGTATGATAATATTTTTTCCACAAATACGAGGCCAGAAAAAGGGTATTAAAATTGAAGGCTTTTTAAATCATGATATTGAAATACATGCAGCCATTTATTTATAAGTGTAGTGCAAAATATATATTAGAACTAAAATGTAAATATTGACTAATTTTGCAACACAAAAAAAAAAAGAAGAATATAATACAACATGCCGTAACATTGGGGGGACATTATGTCAGCTCATGTTATGAAATAGAAAAACAACAATAAAAATTTTTAACACCTGGGAGAAATCTGTGGCACCATATGGTTGTGAGGTATTTCTATAGCCGCTGTCTCCGTCGAATATATTAAGAATATTCTGGCCGCAGAAATTTAACAACGAATGACTGTGGATCAAAACATGCTAAACAGTACTGGTTGCGGAAATTACGAAATGAAAATGGCGAAGGATTCGCCCTCATCATCCGACGAGAACAACACAAAATCATAACACATTCTCTAGAGTGGAACCCTAGGGTAGCCGCAGGTTAGGCCGCCCAAGTCATACATGGTGTCGGCAAATTGAATAAAAAACCACAAGAATTGAGAAATCGTGGAACGAACTGTAGACCGTAGTACCATACAGGCAAAGATTAAGCGAAATTGTTAATCCGAACTCTTCTTACGGGGTCAAAAGTAACTTTTGGATGTATTTTATGAGCGATCAACTAATATTTCTTATCTAACCGGAATGAGAGATTATTTCCTGTGTATCTATTGAATAGAGACTACGCTGAGTAATATCTGCATTCGTCGATAAGCCGATTAAATAACTATAAAGCTCAATTGCATCCTATTAGTAACTGAAACCAGCATGGAGTCGCTTTAAAGTCCCTTATTGGAGCAACAGTTTTTTTTTTGTGGCAAAATGTAAATGGTATCAGAGAACAAGAAGAGTGCTTTCCGGTTCTCTGTCTTATTTATTTGCTTGTAAAACTTTTTAAACTACCTTCGAAGACACAAATTCATACAAGCATTCACACATACACATATTTGTTTTCTTGTACTAAAATAAAAATCAAGCATCGCAGTCAAACAGAGTGTACGGTGTCATTTAAGGGTATCATTTTCTATATTTCTCCGTTTTTTCTTTCTTCTTCATTTTACAAATTTTTTGCGATAAAAACAATGTTTAGCGTGTTTAAGAAACATGCATTTTTGCTCTTTAGTGCAAAAAAAAAAAAAAATTCAAAAAGAAAAAAAAGCTCAGCAAGAAACTCTTGTTAATTGCATTTCAAGATTAAAACTTCAGTGTCAGGGTTTTTATGCCATCAGCATTTGTTTAGCTGCTGTTTTTATTATTCTCTCGTTTTGTTGTTTTGTTTTTTTTTTCTATAAGAAAACAATGTATGTTTACATAAACTCACCCACACATACGAGTATATTATACATTTATAAATCCTCTTGTATTGAAATCTACTTACAACAGGCGACATCATGTTGTGATTATTGCATATCCGTAGGTCACAAACAAAAGAGGCTGCACAATAAAATGAATAAAAAAAAAAAAACAAACACACAATCACACACATAAACGAATAAGATAAATGAATTCTATAGAATTTAGAAATGGGTTAGATAACCATCGTATTATTACTTATTTATTTATTTGTTTGTTTTAGTTGATATTCTTCTTCTTCTTCTTCTTCTGCTATTAGAACAATATTAGAAAGACTGATAGATAACATGCTGAAGTTCATTTAAGTAGACAAATATTCATCTTTTGTAATGTTTTTGATCCTTTCCAAGATTACTTGATTGAAAACAAAAGACAGTAAATGGGTTTTAGTTGGTCTGAATGCAAAAAAAAAAAAATAATTAATTGAATGCAAAAGTCGAATTAATTAGAAGAAGACGAAGAAAACAATGCCATATCGTCCATATAATCAAGATTAAGTTTTTAAGTTTATTTTTATTTAAATTTCTAAGCTCTATTTTTTTATCATATTAAAATATAATGCTAAACTTTTTTTAATTAAAAAAATATATATATTTTGGCTTTTCATCATTAATATTCTTCGTTGGTTTATGTTGCTTGTTGTGGTTTCAGTAATCGGTTGTGTTTAGGACGAGTGACTGATTGGGCGTCACGTCCGATCCTAGTGTTGGGGCTGCCAACAATGGATAGATAGCCAACTAATGGCAAATTAAACAACTGAGCCTCAGTGACCGTTTGTATTGTTTGTCACCTACTTCCTGAGACGCATCGCCATTAAGGTTACTCAGATGTGCGCCTTCTCACTCTAGCTGCCGACCGATGGGTGTCTGCTCGGCATTACCAGGGGGGTACTTGGTAGACCAAAAGTAGTGAACTGCTTGGTAATTTCGGACCAAAGGAATCACTTCTTGTCAACCCCAAGTGGGTGACAGGCAGATAGTTTTCAACTTCTGCGAAAAACCCCACCCCCTTTGTTCCTAATAGGAACCTTACAACATAATAATAATAATTAATCTTCTTCGAAAACTAAGTTTGAGTTTAATGTTTTGTAAGCTAAAAAATTGCACATAAGACTGTATTGCGGGATATAAGGATCAATTAGTATGTACAAACAAAAAAGTTTTCCTGCATAGGCGACAGGAACTAAGTTGCCAAATAAAGTCAATAAAGCGACTCGACAAGATTGCGAATTTATCTGTTTTTATTTTCGATAATTAATTTAAAACTTGTATTAAAAGCATTTAGTTGTTGCATAAATAATGTTGATCTATTTCATTGGTGTTTTAGTAATTTGTGAATAAAATCGGTAAGTGTCCATTGATTTTCATGAAATGTATGGCTCATTCTGTTTGTAAACCATTTAGACTTAAGAACATAAAGTTCCTATTCACATTTTTTTACGATTTCTTTAGAATTCATAAAATTATAAAATTTGAGTCTAAATGTATGACGTTTAATCAAAAGAAATTTTAATTATTCAGGCTTCAGTTCAATTAGTTTAATTTTTAATTAAAAACAATTTTTTGAAAAGAAAATTCAGACAGTGCGAAAAGAAAAAAAAGTTTAATTAAGAATTAAATCATTCAGTCACGTAGCTAAGAATGTATGTCACTGAGTTTATCTAATAAATAAAAAGGATAAACACAAAATATGAAGAAACATCTAATGTATCGGGACCCGGTTGACAGAATAAAAATTGAATTTCCTAACCATTAAAATGAAAAAAATGTGTTGATTAAACCGTTCAAGTAACTCAGTAGAATCAATTAATGATATAGGATGTTCAACTGCTTGACTGTATCTATCCTGATTGGAAGTGAGTTATAAGCGGTAAAAAACTGTGACGATGATACCGTGGTTGGTCTCGAAACATCGGTGCGTCTGTTTAACGTTATGTTTAGTTTAATTTTCTTTTTCTTTTCAATTATTTCGATCTTCTGAAATTTCTTCTCCAATACAAAAACAATGCTTGAATAATTTCTTTGGATTATAAAAAAATAATTTATTAAATATATTTTAATATTTGACATATCAGGACTAGCTTTTAGGTGCTTTAAATATTTGAAAAGCTTTTTTTTTGTTGCTACATATGTATAACGCACATTAAATATTTATTTAAAATAAAATCTAGAGTACTTATAAATAGTATATACATACATAGTCGATTAATTAAATAGCCAACGCCCATTTGTATGTATGTATATTGATATAAAAAGCAATACACAAAAACATAATCGACCCATGTTGACCACATGTTACTCTACATTAAGATTTTCACTAAATTTAGTTTATTTAAAAGTGCACACACATTTATATGGTCTTCATTTAGTTACACTAGTTATTGTTTCATTTATATCGGTAGAAAAATATTTGACAAAACGACATAAGTCGTGGTAAAACAATTTTACAAATTCTTTTTTTACTTTAAAGACAAACTTTGATGAGTTTGTTATTATGAAATTTAATTACAAAAATATTAATATTCAATGTCTGCTAATTTGCAACGGATATACAATTTCTAATGTATAAGAATAATTAAACAAAATTCTAATCGAGATCTGTAAATTATATTATAAATAAATTTTTTAACATTTTATATAATATGTTCTGTGTAAAGTCTACCATCTTTTTAAATAAACCAACATTAAAATATAACAAATCGTAATATATTCTTTTTTTTAAGATAATTTTTCTACAAAGCCTAACGGCCGAAAGCAAGCTCATTTTAGTTTGTTCCACTTTTTATGTTTTGTATTTATCATTATTTTCAAATATTTTCAAAGAAAGATATGATTTTTATGTTACGAACTCAAACTAGTACTGTAGGGTATAAAAATAGCCCAAATGCAATTTAAATATGATAAATAAAAAGAAAAAAAAAAACAAAATGGATAAACTGGCATGAAAATGGAACAATTCCCAACAAAAGGCCATATAGTATTTGCAAAGAAAAATAGTATGTGTGTGTATTGGAAAAAAATCAACAGGAAAAAAATTTAAATTAATGCTATTGATGCAACTGCAACACAATAAAGACATTGACAAATACTGGGAGAAATGTGGACACGAACATGTATGCATATGTGTAAGACAGTGGGAGTGTCTGCATTTTTTTAGTTTTTCAGAGGCGGTAAAGAGATCAAAAAATAATAAATTATTGGTTTGGTTACAATACGCACAAATAATAAATATTGTTGATTAGTGCAACCAAATTAAATTGTTAATGTAAATTGTTGTTGCAATTTGTTTCACCTAACAAATCGTGTTATTTAAAGTAACCATCAAAAAGTGTTCGCCATCATGACATTTTTAGCAATTTATTTGTAAGTTTTACCAACATACAATGTTAACATTTTCAACATCTATCTTTTCTATCCTATCCCTTTCTCTGTATGTCCTGGCAAAATGCATTTGCATAAGTAGTAGGAATCCGCTGATTGCTGGTCCTACAAAAAATCAAATTAATGCACTTTATTGCGTGCATCAAATCTGTCGCATAAATGATATGAAGGCGCCTTTCACCCTGTTTCCAATTACTTGATTAACTCCGTATTTTAAATCGGTAATAGTGAGATGAGTTGTTTGGCCTTTCTGGGAACTCTATATACTAAGAGCATGCGTTTAGTTCTAGTGCGGTGAAGCATTTCAGGACTACCACTGTTAATTCTTTGTTGGTTTATTGTATCGGGGAACCAATTTCATGTTAAGATCTATTCTGCGAACATTGCGGGTACACCTGTTATTGTTAACTTACTTTCTGTATTATAGAACCAAGTTGCTCAAGGCCATATGAATAAATACATAAAAAAAATAATAAAAATATTTTGCATCGATGATCGCTTAGAACTCTCACGGACTTATTTACTTACTTACTTTAGGAAAAAAAGAGACACGAAAGACGTCATATACATTTGGGGTTTTTTTTCAGAAAATCATCAGTAGACTTGAACCACAATTTTGAACAAATTCAACACGTCTTTACTTATTTGATAATTTTAAAAACTCTTTTAATATCAAATAAGTTTTAAGTTCTATTCCATATTTTATAAACTTCTTAAACTGCTGTCATTTCCTGTTTTCGCAAAATGGTTCCTAAAACAAAAAAAGGAATATATTTTAAATAAATTCTGACATTGTTATCTGATACAATACGTTGAATTTATTAACAATTAAAAGACATTGCGCCACTGTACCAATAACACGTATGGCTGTAGGATATACAGCATACAGCTATTACATATATATTGTATAAAATCACTGCACAAATGAATAAACATACATACAATGTAAAAGTACACGAAAAGTGGACAAAAAAAAGGTCCCATAACGCATAAGATGGCCATGTTACACCCAGATAAAAATTTTATTTAGAAAATTTTAAAATACCATTCTGCATTAAATATTGATTTAATCTGCCAGCTGGTCAAATTTTCTGACTTATAAACGAAGATCTTAAATATATTTTAATTTTTTTGATTTAATAGCTTCCTTATCCACACGGAAAAAAACTTAGTTAAAAGAATTTAATCGCAAACTATCATAAATATTTGAATATAGAATTGATTCTACTATATATATAGAATTTTTTATATAGGGAACATAATATGATTGTCATTATCATAGTATGTGCCCCAATTGTTGAACAATTTAAACATATTAGTAGACATACAAATGATTTTGTCAATATTATCAATGTTCTCGTATGTGAATGCAATTGTAAGTAACTTGACTCTCTATTAAAATAAAAGGGAGGATAATTATTCGGTTGTGATTAAGGAAATTTTAAATTTTTTAATGCCAAAATTCTAAGAATATTGGCAAGAACATGCTTAAATCATGCTTTTTCTTATGGCGTAATAAGAAACGAAAAACGAATTGTTTTTTCTTTTTATTAGGACCATCAATCAGGGGACGACACCTACTTATGCAGTGCACTGTGCCGGAACGAGGAAAATTTATTATTAGAGGGAGGATAAAGGTAGTAGTGTTTGTTTACATTCGATTTGAACCCAATCATACTAAAGTTGAAAGGAGAGTCCTCTGTGTGAAGTTTGTTCCACATACAAACAGTTCGGTTTAGTGGCGGTTTTCGGGAACAAGTTCCATCATTTTATTAGAATACCATCCGTTGTAGTAACGATAGAACTGCGAAATATGCCCTACATTGAGTCGATGCTCCAGTGAGTCAATAGACTTGATTACATCAGAGTATCTTCAAAATAGACTTTGAAGCACCGGCCCATACATGAAATTTGTATTCTATTTTGGGTTGAATATAGGTGGTACTAAGGTATGTCTTACACCGTCTTAAGACACCGTGCCACTTGAACGCTTCTTTTGAGACATGAAAAATGTGTTCATTTCATCGAATATCACAAAAAATTTTCATGCCAAGAACATCTAGAGCTTCTGATTCTCTAATATTTTTAACCTCCATAATTGTAGATAGAGCAGCATGTTCGCCATATTACCCCGATCTCTGACAGACATGGCCTAATATTCAGAAAAAGCGTAGCAGAAAGCACGCAGCCTTGCGGTACCCCTGAATTATTCTTGAACTTGTTTGATGGTATTGCATCTACCTGTGAGAAAGTACGACACAAGCCGAGTGAAGCAATCACAGGCACCAAAAGCAATTAGGTTTGAGAAAAGTGCTCAATGCCATACTCTATCAAATGCATTTGAAACATCTAGAGCCACCACTTTACAATCGCCAAATTGATGCTTGGAGTGGCACCACTTTTCCTAAAGCAGTGCCAGAAAGTCACCCGAAGAGCGTCCCTTTCGATAGCCGTACTTCCAAACATTAAGAAAATTGTTGGACTTTAAATATTTCACTTTAGAAGTTCAAGATCTTGGAAAGTAGGTTGATGGATGAGCGTTACATTGGCAGCCTACCAACATTTTGGAAATTCACCAGGATGGTACAAATTGCTGAAAAGGTTTGCAAATGGACGTGTTTACGTAGAAAAGCACTATTTCAAGACCAGTGCTGGAATACCATCTGGGCCAGAAGACTTGTTTATGGTAAGCTGCGCAAAAACATATTAAGCTGCATGCGCTAGAATTAATATCGGTGGCATAGTTACAGATACTCTTTCGTGAACGGGAAATGGTTGATTGCTTTCCTTTAATTGAGAATTTCTTGGAGCGGAGTGGGTCTGTGAATGCTTGGTGGTCCTTTAAAAGAGTCCACCTATTTTAATCCTTGACTGTTTTAACGAATGACAAAAGCTCTTGCTACACCGAAGTGCATCAAGAAATTTAGTAAGAAGGCGTTGCTTGTGCAAAGCTTTTTCACGTCTTAGTACTCTGGCAGACGATGATCTCGCTTTTTTGCGAAGTGAATTAGTATCGACATTTTTATTATTATGCCGGTTTAACCAAAATTTGCTTAGAGGAATTATATTTTTCTACAATTTTCGCCATGGCTTTGACGTTATTGTCTAGAAAATGACAACAACAATTAAATAGTTCAAATTGCGGAAAATTCGTTAAGCTCGGCCCAATGCGCCTTTTCGTAAATATATTTTAAACGTCTCGTAGCTGATTGTGAGACATTGCGAAGATAAGAGAACGAAAGAGTTTCGGAAGTGATACAATGATCCTTTTATCGGTCGACAGTATGGTACCCTTTAACACATGAATTATGTATTGACTCATTCAGTATTTGCGCAAGGTTATTATGCGCGGCGAAAAGCTCAACATATTGACCTTCTGGGGTTGTATGACTCGAATGGTGAAGCCAAGGCGAATTGTGAAAATTGAAATCACCAGCAACGATAATTCACTGTTCGGACAGCTCTCAAGGATCTTTAAAATTTAATCTAAATGGGAATCGAAATTGTATAAGGTTTTTTCCCTTATCGCGTTTGGACTTCTGTAAAGAAACCCGAAATACAAATATTGTGTCCCGATTTTGAACTTAAGCCAAAGACAGTTAAATTCATTCGGACGTGCCTAGTGTTTACTGGCACTGCAAGACAATTATAAAGACTAAAAAGTTATTGAAGGTGATAACCAGGTATATAAAAATCCTGTGGATCAGACTATTCAGACAGCTGATGCTCACATAAGGCGAGAACATCTGGCCGATAGAGACAAATGTGAACATATACAAAGTCGATCTTATCTTAGACAAAATTAAAATCTTATGCTTATTTTGTGATGCTGAAATTAATGATTTTTATCCTTTTCAAGTTTCAATCGTCTTATTTTGTTACACAATATATATATTTGTTGCTGGGATATACATACATACGTACAATATGTATCTGTATATACATAAGTATATATATATTGAAATACATTAAACGTTCGTATATGTTGATAATAAGCGTGATCATACACATTTGCATTAAAAATGTTCTCTTCATTTATAAAACTTAACCAAGGTGCCCAGAGAAGCCTACCACGATTTAATTTGAATATAAATGCATGAATGTATGCGAAATGAATGTGATAAAAAATAGATAATCCCCTTCCAAATATTTAGCTGACATAATTTGTTGTTGTTTGTGCAGAATAGTGATTTTTGCTGATTAAATAAAAACTAATTTATAGCTTTAATTAATTAAAAAAAAATAAATCATAATTCAAATATTTTACCAAATGTGTCCGATGTAATACTTTTAATACTGTATATAGTAGACACACAGACATTTTGATAAAATACACGTGATATGTATTAGCGCACACACATATAAGTTGATGTATACATAAACATGCTTGGATTGGAGTGAAACACAGTGCCTTATATTTCATTTCCGTTTCAGATATTGTGAAGTTCGCTTATATAAAATTTAAACATGGATGTACATACATATGTAGTTAACACATTTATGTGGATAGGCTGTATTTATAAGTACACACACAAACACATACGAGTATGTATTAGTGATGCTACGAATACTCGTATTCGTATTCGATTTTTCGACTATTCGCCTATTTTAAGATATTCGTATTTGTATTCGCCAAATTCAAGCAAATATTTCTCGAATAATTTGTACATACATTTTCCCAAAGAAAACCATTTAGAAAGTTTAAAAAAGTAGTACATAAAATGTACAAAAATATATTAATTTATATTAATTTTTATATTAAGAAAGAAATCCCTTTATCATTGACGCAAAATAATAATCTTTTTAAAAAACAAACGAAAATTGTATTTCGTAACTATCATTTAAAAGTTAAAGCCTTATATGTAAATTCATATCATATTAAGTTAGTAATCAAGTCTCTGTAGAGGAATTATGGACTTAAAAAATGGAAGAACTAAAATTTAGTAGGTGAAAGTCCACCGAGAAACGTTGCTGCACAATCTGCGAAAATATGCTATGTCAAACAACACTGAATTACTAATGAAAAGCGCAAGCAAAGCAAGAAAAACTAAATTT
The DNA here is from genome assembly GCA_947311025.1 of Lypha dubia. NCBI lineage: Eukaryota > Metazoa > Arthropoda > Insecta > Diptera > Tachinidae > Lypha > Lypha dubia. The sequence goes on along the minus strand of OX371263.1, from coordinate 86,456,317 downwards.
CAAAGTATCTATGTAGGTAAAGTAATTTAAAAATGTTCCGTAGTGGGCTTCAAATTCGGCATTTTAATGTCATAATAATGATATATACCTAAAGTAGTGTGACAGGTTTTTTCAATTAAATTCAATTTTCATTAATTTAATAAAAACTGAACTTAAGCCCAATAATAAAAAATTTCTCATTTATATGTAGATTAATATACATATATTTTTTTTTTTTTTTTTTTTTTTTAATTAGGACCAGCACTCAGGGGATGACCCCAACGTATGCAGTGCATTGTGCCGGAACGCAGAGAGAGGGATAGAGTAAAGAAGATAGATGTTGAAAATGTAGAAGGCTTAACTCTTTTACAACTCTGCTTTGCGCGTTATGTTAATTTTTATAGCAGTGTTGAGGCGCCTCCGGTGTTAGGTAGACGCATTAACTTTGTCAAGCTGTATTGGCAGGCATTTTTATTAATTGTTTTACTTCGCCGATGTTTCTGCTAACCGACGAAGGAGGGCGATGTTGTGTACATTAGCTTGGAACATCATCAATCGCTGTCGGAACAGTTTTTTAGTGACCAGTGCTATGCCTTCATCACTTAAATAGTCCGACAACAATTAATACAATGTCTCACTAATGTACATTACAGAAATTAATGATGTTGATTGACTTGCTCTGGCCAGGGTTTGAACCCAGGCCCCACGTCATTGTTTGCTTAGTAGTCAACGCGCTAACCACTTCAGCCAACACCACCCTCGAATATTAAATAATAATTACGTTTATTCTTAATAATATAAAAATATTAAATTGTTTATATAAAATTTAGTATTTGAGTTTTATTTAAATTAAACTACTTATAACAGCTAAAAGACTTCAACCTGTCATGGACAAACTCTTTATGCCTTTTAAAATACTAAACGAGCATGTATTTTAGCGTTTTTTATCCTTTTTGTAGTTTCCTACATTATTTTTTTTTTAAAAAGGCTAAACAATGATTTAAAAAATATTTTGCTTAAATTACCTTTTAGCGCCTTCAAAATAACGTTGCTTAAATTTTAGTGTTTCTAACTGGAAAAGTTGCTATTTGGGCTTAGAGAATACAAATTTACAACATTTTAGCTTAAATTGCGGCGAATTAAATTTTGATGAAATTGCCTAATTTAGCAATACGCATTACAGAATTGCATATTTAGCTTAAAATCTCTAAAACTATTTCAGAGATTTTTAGCGGTGGAGATTTAGCTTCAGGGCTACTAATGATAGTTTGAGTGAAAATGAGAATTAATAAAAATTTTGTATTGGGATGGCGTGTGCCGTGGCTAGAAACAATGTTTTCATATAAGTGTATAGTGGTGCATTTCCTGATTATGTAGTTTTTGATCTTCCTAAAGGCATCTCACTTCCGTATATTACCCTTTAGATGATGCATCCTGCACCATCAAGTGTTACAACTAAGCTTTTCAATGTATAATGTGTTGTCTGGAATGTGAAGGGTTGGAAACTTTTAATAAAACTCGAAGTATATTGGAATTCAAACCGAGGTACTTCGGTATTGTATTTTGGCAATATAACTACCGCACAACTTCACCCTACTGCCTGTCATTTCACATAACTACAACTTTCGTAATTTCTTACGTAAACAAAGAGAATATTTTGAATCTTGTAAGTCTTGTACTCAAAATAATTAATAATATTTTTTTAAATTAATTATTGCACAACTTTCAAATTTAAGAATAATTTTAAGATTGCAGACTCTTATTTCCTAAATTATTTTTTTATATTATTTTCATTGGTAAAACAAAATTTCCGTAAACTTGTAACGAAATTCGATGAAGAAAAATTTATATTGAAATTTTGTACTAAAACGCATGTGAACTTTTTTTAAAATATGTATGAATCTTGAAGAAATTTTTTTCAAACTAAATTCATAACTTATGTTTTAATGTAGAACTCCCATTTATTTCAAGCTCTTATCTTGTTATGAATGTTGAAAATTAAACTGCTCTTTTCTACGTCCTTTAAAAAAACTTTTTCAGACTACATATATTAATTTTCTTAAAAGATTTCATTTTATTTTTTCTAAATTTCACTTTCAACCGGGTTTTTTTAGTGCAAAATACATGATTTTATTTTACACAAAAAGAAAAGAAACAAATTTATAAACATATTTTTCCCAAGAGTAAAATTGTTTCTGCCAAACCTAAAAAACAAACCAAACACACATTCAAAATAAATAAATAAAACACATACATACATATATATGTATGTAAACAAGTAAGTATAACATGTTTAAACATGTTCATCTTGTATTTGCCTATTGAGGTTGTCCTGTAATATTTTGTGCAACATTACAGACAAAATGCCAAAAACACATAAAACCCCTACATATACGCAATACCGCATAGTAAATCCCTACAGGCCTAAACACACAACTGCGAGTACATTTACTACCTCAAACACACACAAATAAACAAAACAAAAATAAATACCCACAGCATCAAAAACGTAAATATGTTGATGGTGGTTCTGTTGTTGACATACTTATCAAAGCAACAACACAATTTATACTTACAAGCATTTGTATGATAGAATTAGTAGGGTTGTTCACACCTATTATGTATTATGTACATTATTATGTATGTACGAGTATTACTAGATAAATTAAATTAAAGTTGGTCGCGACTGGCGCAAATAAGACATGCGACTAACGTCAGTCCTTTTTCAACTTCCCGCTATAAAAAATAGGAAATTATTGCTTTCATATAAAATTTGGAAAATAGAGTTTTCATCAGATGTGCACGTTTTGAAGTCATGTCAATCTATGCTCTGGGTGTGTGTATCATAATTTACGACGTGTTTAAAAGATTGGAACTGAATTCGCTACATTCTAAAGGAATTGACCTCAGCTAGATGCTCTTTAGATAATAAAATTTAGGAAAATATAAATTACTACAAATGAGATAAACTACTGGATCCACTGGATCCACAAAATCTAAACAACTTAAATTAAAAAAACAACACTGACAACACTTTTAGTAAAATAAATCGATTCGAAAAATTAAATAAAATGGGTTTCAAATTCATATTCAAAACTCCTTGAAAAACTGCGGCAAATGCTGCAATTTTTAGCAAAATCTGTGCAGGTGTTTACAAAAGACAAAATGAAAAATTCAAAGGTTGTATCGCGTATTTTTTTTTTTTCATTCAGAACACTATTAATACATAAATTTTGTAGATCATGATGAAAATATTGACATCTCAAGTTGTACAAAAATAACATGATCAAAAAATAATTTGTTTAAACAACCAGCAACTTATTTATTACACACTGAATTTTGGTATCTCGTACCGTAATACAGGATCCAAACCTTTTGAAAAAATAATAGCGTTTGTGGTTAACATTAATTACTTCAAGAATTATGACGTTGTTGTCTCAACCATATATGTCTTTTCGCTTGCTGTAGATAATAAGAAACGATATCAACACAAACTATTATCCAGGTAGTTACAATCAGAGGGTAAAGTGAAAGTGGCAGGACTCTATCATTTAATGATTCAAATTGGTACCGGTCTTTTTCATTTGCATACAAAAACAAATGATATGGTTGTATTATGATTGCGTCAACAATGTTATATTAGACCAATATAGTTTATGATTCTGGCATAGAACATATTATTGTTTGAGATGATCCTAAGACTTTATATGTTTACAATCACTATAATAACATGACTTAAAAATTTTAACATGGTTGTATTTAACAATATATTGATAAAAAATATTCTAACTAAAAATCCTACTTAATACAAAACTGAAAAAAAAGTATTATTCTACAACAACAAAATGTAACAACAATCATAATATGAGAAAAACGTCTGCAACCAAACCATGGTTTTAAAATAGAATTACCAAAAGAACTTTAAAGAATCATTTTACATGTATTTTTATCAGACAAAAAATAAAGGGATGAGATATGTGGTAATATAATTAATATTATGACAAAATTTTGTGTTTTTCATTAAAGATTTTTGTTTATAATTGTGTTTTTATATAATTTTTAAAAATCAAATATATTTTATGTAACAATAATATTGTTAAGAAATATTCACATACATTTGCTAAGAATCATTGTATTTTTACATACAAATATTCTATGATAAGCTTGTCATATTTTATTTAGAAAATCTGAACATACTTGGTAGTAATTATTGTTATATTGTATATTATTGTTATGTTTGACAATCATAATAGTATAATTAGACTTAGACCCTATAATTCAAAAGTGTGTGGCTTTTAGGTTGTACCAGTTTAAATCAAGTGAAAAGTCTTTACAAAAAGAAGAGCTTCCAATTTCTTTGGATAAAAATGGAACGACACCTTTCAGCTCAAAACATTTCATAAAGCGATATTTATATGCAAAATAGGACTCTCTAATTATCGAATCTCTTCTTTTGTAGTATTTTCTTATTTTGGCTGGGCTACTAAATTTATTGAATATGGTAAATGTGGATACTACCAATTTTATATTTTTGCCATGATTAAATGGTCACGGTTAAAATATAATTTGTATAATGAAAATATATAATTTTATACAAATAGGACATTGGAAATAAAATATCAGTTTAAAATATTTTAAAACTTATAAACATATTTCGTTTAGCATATAAAAACCATTCAATAACAAATACTTATCTATGAGAATGTTAAAATGTAGAACACCATTATTGAAACATCTAAGTTGAACACAATCATAGAAAGAAAGAAAAAACTCACCACCATTTCCACTCAACTAGAGAGTGAAGCAGCACACTGAAAAAGTCATTGACTTTAGCAATAAAGCTGTCAGCCAGCCTCTGTAAATTATGATGTAACATCAAAAACACGGGTCGGTCATTGCTGAAGGGTCGTAATAACCTTTGCCATTATTTTATCATCGACAAATAAATTTATCTTTGTGCAAAGAAACTACACAACCAAAATGAATGTTTCCATTAACTATGTGTATGTATATGTAAATTATTGTATATATGACTGTGGTAGTGTGTCACAAACTTATGAAATTGCGGTATTTGTTCAAGTGTTTGTGGAATGTAATATTAAACCTTAAAATTATACCGTACCCGCATGTGTACTACGTTTGTACATCTAAAACACTTCCACACCAGCAATGTTTTCATAATGGCCCATCTCCTTTAACGAGTTGTAGTTATTACGTACGAGATGTAGTGAATATCTACTACGAATACTAGACACTTGATATTTGCTATTTGAACTAGAACATTGTTGTTCGTTGAAAGTGTGTGGTGCGTGCAGATTGTACAGAACCTTTGAAACTGTATATTCGTACTTTGTATAAGCAAATTATCACAGGGGAAAACATTGATAATTTTGACTGCACAATATTTTGTTACAGTTTTAAAATGTTCCCTTTCCCCCAAACGAATTTTCAAAAAAACATTTTGTTGAAGCAGACGCACAAATACATCTAAACTAGAAAACAAGTCGAACAGAAGGTGTAAATAAATATTCAACCATAAATAAAAAACTTAAAAAGGCATCATACATACATGTATTTCCCCCTCTGTAGAGTATATATTTTTAAGGTGGGGATATGAATGTATGTATCTATGTTTTTATGTTACTAGGCTAAACCATAACTTTTTCAATATGGTTAGTAATTTGGCCAACAATAAAATAGGAGGTTTGAGTTTGTTTTTCATTTTAATCAAAACTTACAACGAATGTTGTTTATTAGCAGCAGCAGGGGAATCTATAAAAACAAATAATGCAGTTCATGGAATAACATAAACTAATTAAAATTTTCCTAAAGGGTGATTAATGAAATGCCAAAACCTAATTAGAAGTGCTACAAATAAACCAGATTAAGTGTAGGCAAAGTAGGACAGCGCGGGCCATCTGTGCGAAAGGTTGGCAATTGAAGACTTTTCAAAAAATATTACAGTAAGAGCTAAAAATATTCTACTCGTATGGATAAATTATTAAGCTTACTATGAATTGCACATATAAAAACATACAAAGCAGGTGGTAATATGATATGTGACCCCACTTAGACTGACTCTGGGTTAAACAAGGGTTATATTACTCATATGTATACAGCAGAAGAAAAGTGCGACCAGCAGAAAGACTTTAAAACACTCGTATAGTGTACGGAGGAAAATTGTGTGGAATTATTTTCTATTATAAAGAAATTTCAAAGACGCGTAATAATAAAAAAAAAAAACGAGAAATTATTATTATTAGGCGCAAGTTCAGTTTCATTGAATTAATAAAAATTCAAATCACAATGAGTTTTTATTTTTTGAAAATCGTTAGCATGTGCAATCAGATTAGCAGAACGTATCAGTATACCGATTTCAAGGCCGCTACACCTCTCATCAGCGTTCATTTGTCCATCTTTACAATTTTCGTAAAGTTGATAGTAATTGGGAAGAATAGCAACTATTTGACCAAGTTTTCAACAGAAATATAATACGAGAATTATTTTAATTAATTTTTATTCTATTTTTATATATTGATACAATTTTGGTTAGTTTTTTTTTTTTTTTTAATTAGGACCAGCACTCAGGGGATGACCCCTACGTATGTAAAGCATTGTACGAAAAAAAAACTTTTTTTAACATTGGGAACCTTTGAACCTGATTTTGATCCACTTTGCCCCAATCAGGAAATCGATGGGACAACTAGTCCCCAAATGCTGAATGTTGCATAAAGGCAAATTGCTATTTGAAGTGCTGATTACTGCATATCTCCTACGATTATCGAAACATTTCAAACTATCGTATCGTATTAGTTTTCAATTTTAAAAAATTCTCTTTGTTTTAAAAGATTTGTTTACAGTTTCAGCCCACAATTGACTAGAACCACAAACAAAATTCATATATATGAATTTTTTTTTTTTTAATTAGGACCAGCACTCAGGGGATGACCCCTACGTATGCAGTGCATTATGCCGGAACTCAGAGAGAGGGATAGGATAGAAAAGATAGATGTTGAAAATGTAGAAGGCTTAACTCTTTTATTTTTATAGCAGTGTTGAGGCGTCTCCCTCCGGTGTTAGGTATTGCTAGACACTAAAGACACGTAGCTAAGAATTTTAATTTACCAATAAATTAAAGAGGATAAACACTAACAATCAAACATCGACTGTGAAGCCACATTGTTATGAAGAAAAAAAAACAATAAAAATCAATTTAATAATAGGACAAGAAGTTAGTGAATTTCCTAAACATTAATATAAGCAAAAGCTGTTGATAAAAACTTTCCTGTGACTCAGTAGAACTAAATTAATGATAAAGGATTTTTATTTTGTTAATTGCACGTGTCGTGATAGACAGTGAGATCTAAGCGGTAAACAGATCTGAAAATGAGACCGTAGTTGGTTTCAAAACGTCATGATGCCAGTCCCACCTTTCTTTGTCGATTCAATTATTACGATCTTCTGAAGTTATCTGTCTAATGCAACAACACTTTAACTAAAAAATTTTTTCTATTTAATTTTATTCAACCAAAAATATTACAAAGTAGGAAAAAATATCTTAAAAAATCTCTTTTTGTGTTAATTTGGCTTAATTTTCTTTAATAGTGTTTTCGTCATAATGGCATTTCAAATATTTCAAGTGTGCAAATGCGGTGTAGTTGTCTTCTGCAAACTTCGCTAAACAACTAACTTTTTTTAAGAATTCTTTATAAGATATTTGTTATGGTCTTCGTCTACGATACGTTTGTCAATACTTCCTAAGGATTTCATTGTACTTCATCAACAGAAACTTCTATAACAGCAGATTTTGCAATAAGGTTTTTATCAATAGTAGTAAATTCAATATATTCTATCAATATAAAAAGAACGTATCGAGTCATAACCGCAAAAATAGCTTAAACGACAAAAACAATTTTAGCTTAAGTGACAAGCGTCTATCACGAAAAAATATAAAGAATCATTCAATGCACTCTTACAAAAAATAAATTTTGCTATATATTCGTAGCGGTTTCGTGTGTGGCCATGAAATTGTAAGATATTGTGCAAATGTTGCGAATTATTTAATTTATTACAAAACAAAAAAAAATTAAAATTGAAAACCACGTCGCTTAAGATATTGTTGCGGTTGTGACTCGATATAAAGAGATGTCCTCCTCTGCATATAATTTGGCATTATAAGATTCTTTCATAAATCCTGCTTTACCTATTATTAATAGTATCGGGTGTTTTTTTTCCCACGAATGCTTAATAAAATATAAAGCATCGATATCATTTATGGTTTCTTTAGGTTTTTCGCAAAATAATTAGATTCAATACTTGACAATAAATTTTTTACGATTGTAGTTCCATAGTGGATCTTGAAATTCTAAATATTTTAAATTTGCATCTATCAAAGTTTCCGCTTATTAGATATTTTTGACCAAAATATGTGATTACCTCATGCCCGGTCATAGGAGCGTCGGCTTTAGGGAATGTATTTTGTTTAGGCTTATAAACTTGGTTTATACAGATTAACGATATGTCCGTTTTCAAAATATGTCCTAAACTATTTTGTATTTGTTGTTGTCTTAAGTGTACATTAATAAAATAAGAAAATAAAAAATTAACTGAAACAAACAACTTATATACGAAATTTAAAATTCAATTTAAAATAAAAACCGAGCTGCAAATGTGACATTTTTTTATGAATTAAAGGACGTTGTTAATTTTCGCGTCGATATAAAATAAACATTTTAAAAATATATAAAACATATTATTTTTAAATTAATACTTTTGGGGCGAATAAATATTTCGAAAATTTAAGAACAAATCTAACCCTTAAATGTCTAACACCAAATTGAAACTAAAAACAATATGAATGAAATTGCAAATGTATACCGGTAGAATATGAAAACAAAAAACACAAGTTAAAACAAAGCGCCAAACCTACAAACCACAGCACAAAATAAAAGTGAAGATAAGAATTAAAAGGCAAAAAAAATCTGAATAAAGACACAAAACAAAAACCGGTTGATAATGTCCTTAACCATAGACAACAAGCCAACTTAATGCTAAAGTTTTTTCTAAACTTGCATTTTTGAGTCTGCGCACAGCATTAAAATTGTTACAAATATGGCGCCCAGCTAGGGAAACACTAAAGAGACGACAGTAATACACCACACTAAAAAGGAAATGCAACTTCAATGGAGCTCTAAAGCGGCCGCGTTACTTGGGACATCAGTAGCAGTTGGGACTTTGAATGAATCGCACGGTTTAACGGATAAAAATGGAAGTATTTGGCTGATTCTTGTTAAGTGATAAGTGAAAGAGAGCAAGAGTGTTAAATCCAAATTGCATTCTTTAAGCAACAAAAACAATAAATCCCATACATTCTTATGCTCATACACAAACAGATATTTACTCTCCTCGCCGACAGCATAAGAAAAAAGTGTTTAAGAGTTGTATAGAGATTAAGTTGAATAGCTTACTTGTTTTTTTTTTCTTCGTTGCACCAAATACAAATGCAATGAACTGAGAGTATTTGAAAAAGCCTACAATAGAAATTAAAAAAAAAGAAACAAGCTTATAAACCAAAGAGCAGCACAAAAGGCGGGAGAGAGAAAATATACAACGAAAATGTTATCCTGCAAATGTCAAGTGTAATGTCATCAACATCTCAAGTTTTTATTGTTTGGTTTGTAGATATTTAAACATCGCCAATCTATAGAAAAAATACTTCCATCGAAAATAGTTATAAACGTGTTCGCATAAAGTTATCAATAAATTAAAAAAGCTTTCTCTCTCTCTCTAGCATTTAAATAGAAATAAATTCAATTCCAAGGATATCTGTGTGTGCAATATGTGAAATTCAATTCAAAATAGAAAATTAATCAAAATTTTTTTAAATAAATTTAAAACAAAAATATCTGTTAAACCTAGAAAAAAAAGTGCCAAAATTTTATAGAAAAATGTGAATAATTTTTCGAAGGTGAAACAAAATACAAAAGTCCTTTTAAAAAAACAAAGTGCATTGAATATGTCAAGATTCTTGCCTGCTGCACTATTTTCGTATACATACACACAACATTATTTAAATTTTAATCTAGTGCAGTGAAAAAGAAACAAACTAGCAAAAATAAAACAAAACGGATAAACTACTAAAAAATTTAAGAAACCTTCTACAAGTTTCTAACAAAAAAAAAAAAAAACCGAAAAGTGGAATTGAATATTTATCGTAAAAAAAATTGTAACAACAGATTTAAAAAAATAGAAAAACAAACCAAGAAATAGGAAAAACAAAACAACAATCATGTGGATTAGTTGCCATGCTGTTATAATTTTGCTCCTTTTGAATTCCGGTATGTTGTCTTCCCCATCATCATTATCATGATCTTTGAAAAACTATTTTTTTTCTAACATTTTTTTTTCAACATCTTATGTTTTTTTTTAGTTCTTTAGAAGTATTTATTTTATTCACGTGCGTGAACGTTTATTTTTTTATTTCAGTATGAGTTTTTGACGGAGAGAGTAAAAATATTGAACAAACAGAACGAGTGCATCCTAAGAAGACATGCTTTTAAAAACTTTTTTTTTTTTTGCTTTTTGTTAAAGCAATAAAATTTTATTTGTTTTGGCTCTTCTTATTCTAATTGATTTTTCGGCGTTTTAGTTTACGTCTAAGAAAATATTGTTTGTAAACAAAAAGTTAGCTACGGATAAAAAGGGTGAAGTAAAAGAAAAATGCATTTTATTGGAAAAGTAATTTGAGAAGAAAAAAGGAGAAAATGGAAACAATAAATTCAATCCATAGTTTATTCAAAAATACTTTTTTTTTTAATTATTTCAAAGATTTTATCTCTGATAGATTTTTTACATTTTTTTTATATTTGGTAAATTTTGAAGCCTTGTTATGCAGAAGATTTAATTTGTGTTCTTATATTGGTTTGGAGAGATATTCTTATGGTGTTTTTAAGTTTTACACAAATGCAAGTCTTTCTTTCTTTTTAACTCATTAATTAAGTCTTCGGATGATTTGATTTAAATACCAACACACAAGAAAAGAAACGTTTTTCTGCAGGGCTTTTCGAAAGTGTTAATCATGAACTACTGAAAGATTTTATTGATGTCCTGCAATACCAACCAGTTTTTCTACAAGACATTTTTGATGCTTCCTAAAATTTTTGCTGAATTTCATTCTTGCGTCGAAAGTTGAATATTTTTAACGTTCTCATACATCGCTATCATTAAATCACAAACTGAATAACAATGAAAATTCTTAAAAAAACGTCCCATTTTTTCGAATAATCTAAATAAACTAAACTGATACACAGAAAAATAAAATATTAAAGTATGATTTCAATCACAAAAACTATAGATTCAATTAATATCGTTGTTCAAGTTCAACCTACGATCAAAAATTTTATAATTGAAAAATCCAAATTTTCTATAATTCAAAATTTTTTAGGAAAATTTTTGAAAAATTAAGTCCTTGATCGGATGATAAATTGATTGAAATACGGACTTAAGTGCAACTAGTTTAAAATTTGGCTTCAATTTATGAATTTTTACTTGTTGTAGGAATAGTTTTTTATCTGTCATAGAAAATATCATCACTAATTTAATAATTTTCACATTGAAAATTAATAAAAAATAAAAACATCCAGTTATTTTAAGAAATTGTTTTCAATTTAATTTATCAAAATTTCACTTTTTCATACCAAAACTGCGATTTAGTGTTTCTTCATTTAAAATGTTTTGTTCTTTAATTATGTGGTTTTTGTTCTTTAAAAATCTAAAAAATCTCTCTCCGTGCTTCACTATCCTACACAATTGTGCGATTTGCCAAATATGAGAAGATTAGTGCCAGATTTTCTTGGAAAGTCGTGCGATATATAAAATTTAATGAAAAATTTCATAAAATGATAGTTTTAATGCGATCAAATGAGTATTTATTGTCAACGGGCTGATAATATTAACTTTGTCTTTATTCGTAACTCCATATTCTTTTTGTTTTATACAAAGAAAGGGACGTAATATTTTTTTTTTAATATAAATAAATGATGGCACAAAACAGCCAGATGTTTTAGCAACAGTTTTGTATGATAGTGTGACACCTACAACACCATATTGAAAATATTGTTTAAATCGGTAAGATTTTTGTACGATTTTCCTGTGAATGAATCGACATTTCACTTTATGGCACATTTGACTTTTTATTTACATGAAGTGGTGATACCAGACGATGTTAATTAAGCGCCTCTAAATTAAAAAACGAAATAAATAAACTTTTCAAGTCTATTTTTCCTACTGTTTCTTAAAAAAATGTCAAAAAACATTCAACCCTATCGTGAACAATAATTGGCAGTTTTGTTGTCGTCAAATTTTTTTCCGCTGCCAGTTCTCAGTAAATTTCATTAAATTAAGCTTAAAATAAATTCACAATCAAAGAAATTTTCATTAAAAAAATATACACACACATACATATGTATGTGTATAATATTTTTAAGAAAAGTTACAAAAACAAAAGCTAAATATTTACTCTAAGAGCGATAGTTTGGTTGCAAAGGTCATTTATTGAACTCTAACATTAATGTACATATAGTAAACTGGTTTGAAAAATTTTTGAAAACCAAGCAGGATAATGGTTATGTTGGGCTGTATGAAATAACGCCCAATGAAATAACATAAAAAAAATTGAAGTAAGTCCCAAAAAATTTCAGTACACATTGGGAGTAATTGAATTATGAAATACCATTCCTAAATATTGGGATTTATTTCATTTAATTTTGGAAGTTAATTATTTTATTTTTAATTGTTTCATTTAATAAAAAAACTGCAAAAGATTTTTGGACTTTTTCCATATATTTTGGGACATTTTTAAATTTTAATTAATTTTCGCTTTTCGATACAGAGTAACCTTCCGGCTTTGCTAACTGAGAAATTTCTGCATTACATTAAGATATTTTTTTCTGAGATATTTCCAAAACCGCTTTCAGTAACTTAATCATGTTACCAAACCGGCTTCAAACTTGGATCTACTTTAGAGTAGGAAGTCTTTGCGACTGGGCAATACAGAATTTTTTTTTTTTTTTTTTTGTAAATAAAGCAAACACAAATCAAAATATCTTGCATACTAAACTTTTGAGACAAATATTAAATTTTCGTTTATCATTAAGTTGTTAGCGAATGAACAACTTAAACTTGTTTTCTGCCAGACTACTTTCTTTGAATTATTACTCTATTGCAGCAAAGGCTCGATATAGTAAAGGTGTATTTCATAAACGATCCATAAAGTTACTGTGGCGTTATTATACGAATTTTGTGTGGTAAAACATATTTTTATGTGCACTTTAACTTTATGATTCGTTTATGAATTACACCTTTAATATTTTAATTCGAACATTAAATAATAATTTGCGGTTAATATTCCATTCGCCTCTTAATATTTCTCTCAATTAAATTTTATAATTGGGGTGTTCACACTGCAGTCATATCAGTCATATTGTCAAAGTGTCTTATTATTTAACAATTGGTTAAAAAAATGTTGTAGTGCTTCAAGCAAAAAAGGCATATACTATAAAGACTTTTTAGGTATGTTTATGGTTTGTAATAAATTAACAGTAGAAATCTTAGTCTAGCACCTGAAACTCTTCAGTCGATCCGGCGATAATATTTACAAGCCGCCGCTACTTATAAATAACACAAGAATATAAATATGTGTTTGTGTAAGTGATCTGCCTGGCAGCTTGTGAACGTTTTTCCACTTGCCGCCGACCAAAAAAATAATTCAGCTCATGTTACCGGCAACAGCCGGTATTTAAAATGAAAATTTTAATTGATAATGGACATTTTAAAATATTTATAGAAAATTTATTGTTTTCTATTTAAAAAAGTCGGATTGAATTAAAAAACAATTACATTTAAGCCAAAAAGCAAACGTATGCGCAATAATCCGACTAAAAAATGGAGTGTTGTTAAATGCTTATCAGCTGGCACAATTATGACATAGCACACTAATTTAGGACGGGATGTTCACACTTGTCATATTTTGGTGTGCTATTATTTTATGATATATGACTTATGACTACAGTGTGAATACCCCAAATGTTTATGAAATAGTATTTCTGCTAACTTTTAATTAATGAATTCGTTTTGTTGAGTTAAATAAATTGATTTATAATGTGTGGAAAATACCGCGAAAGCGTGATATATTTTAAATCTAATTCCGCTTTTCCCATAAATTAATAAATCCGAGAAAATAAAAAAAACTCGTGTGAGCATATTTCTCATTTGCCTCGAGTTACATACGATTCTTCTAAAACTATTTATCTTTACTGATCTCTAACGTATACTTGATATTTGAGTTTATTATAAGCAATATTACTTATACGATGCTAGTGAAGTTTTCATATTCCGCACAATAATATTGAAAATGTGGATGTCATATTTGAAGGTGGCATAAAATCTGTGGCTATAGGGAAGAAAGTCCAAAGTGTAAAATAAAAGCACCTTTAATTGTTAAAATGTGTTTTACAAATTTATTCCCAACTTAAGATTATTCGTTTTTCGATTCTTATGATTTACTAACACATGGTTATCTCCACTATAACAAAGGTCTTTAAATTTAAATAAAATATGTGTTTAGGTGTCAAAAATAAATTTATTAATACTCATTATTACAAAATTAAACTACAATTAAAAAAAAACTACAGTTTACAAATACCTTAGGTACCTATCTTAAGTTACCATATCTATCTTTTATTTATGTTCAATTGTCTTTGAACAACATATTATATAATTAGTTAGAAAAAGAAAAGCAGCAAGTAATTGTGAAAGAACTTAGTTAAAAATCGTTCAATATAAGTAAAACTTTGCCTATACTCGTACATACTTTTCATAGTAACTCAAAATTAGTTTACTTCAACTTAAGCACTTTTTCCTTTTTGCAATAGAAATATATTTTTGCCAATATATTTAGAGGGTTTTGAGTTTTATACAAAGTATAATTTACATTCTGTTGTTAACCGCATTATCTTAATCAGAGTTCGAAAAAAACTCTAGAACTTTTCCAAATTTGCTTTGCAAAAGCATTTAAGAAGTCGATCAGTTTTTGACTTCATACTTAAGTATGTTATTAGTTAATTTTTATTTAAATTTATGTTGTTTTTAAATAAGGTTAAATTTTTTCAGTGTATAATTAAAGGTCTTAATTAATTACGATGAAAATATGGTAGCACTACGTAAAATTAAAAATTTCCCGCAAATTTCTCTAAAGAACAGCTGACTAACAAATAAAGAACAATCAAAAAAAATATATTTTTATTGAAGCTAAAAATAAGAATAAATAGGAACTGTCGAAATTTTTGAAAAAATAAGAGCAACTTTAAGAATGATTGAAAGGTTTATGCAAATTGCCAGCAGTTTGTGGTTTTGCATTAGTTTTGTATTAAATAAGAAGAACAAGCAGTCAAAAACATATGGTAATTCGTAAAACTTAATAATTATTTAAATACCCAAGGTTGTTCATTTAATTATTAATTTAGGATTTTTTTTAGTGTGCACTTAAAAACTCAATTTGGAATTTAATTAGAATTTAAAAATAATGATAATTTATGTAGTCAAAGTCAAGTCAAAAACTGACCCTTACACTTCTTAAATTTAATAAATGTTATGTTTGGATATTCTTCTGTTATTAACATTCACTTAACATCATTAATATGTTAACTTGTATTTGTATTGTATGTTAATATATAAAATGGAGTATAGTTTTTGGATTTTCTTCTCTTCATAATCTACATATATAAATTCTATTTATAAGGTTTTCCAATAGGGATGATATGATTTTGAAGTGACGTTTTGGCTATTTGTAATGATCATTATTTGTTTTTCATTGTCTTCAGTAGTGTTTACAATTTCATCATGGAGAGATATACGCAAGAACAACGGTTACAAATTATTCAGTTTTATTATCAAAATAATCGTTCTCCAATTGCAACTTTACGATTTTTTTAAGAAAATCGTCTTCTTCGATAAGACTCACTTTTATCTGAGTGGTAAATAAACAAAACTGTCGATTCTGGCGCGAAGGAAAACCACAAATTATTCATGAAAAACCATTACGTTCAACTAAATTGAAAGTTTGGTGTGGTTTTTGGTCGGGTGGAATCAACGGTCCGTACTTCTTTCGAAATGAAGCTGGTAACACAATTACTGTCAATGGAGAGCAGTATAGATCGATGATAACCAAATTTTTATGGCCGAAATTGGAAAAAGTTGATCTTGACAACATTTAATTCCAAAAAGACGGAGCTACGTGCCACACCTCAAATGCAACAATTGATTTATTGCGAGAAAAGTTTGGAAATTCGATTATTTCAAGAAATTGTGAATGGCCTCCAAGAAGTCGTGATTTAACACTATCATACTATATTTCTTGTGGGATTATTTGAAGTCAATGGTCTTTCGAAATAAACCAGACTGTCTTCAAGTTTTACAAGTCAATATTGAACGTGCCATTTATGACATACGACTTGATTTAGTGGAAAAAGTGCTCGAAAATCGGGTTCATCGAATTCTTTCCTACAGAAGAACTCGTGGAGGTCATTTGAATGACGTTTTATTTAGAACTTGATTGTATCGATTGTACTTCACATTAAATAAAAAACTTTTTAATTTCCTTAACAATAAGTGTGTTTTTTTAAAGAAATCGTATCACTCTTATTGGAAAACCTTTTACATAAGTAATAGGCAATTAGGTTTTATGTACTGTCCTTCAAGCACACATCATGCAAACGATTTTTCCAAAACTTATACCAAATTAAAAACATTTTTACACAAAAATAAACGATATATTGTGGTTTATTGTTGGTTCAGTATTTTGATAGCTACAAGCGTTTAAAATTGCCGCTAATACATTCACACGTATTAATCATGCATGTAAGTTTTTTGTATGTTTTTTCGCTGCAAAAATAGTAACAAAAACATCACATTTATGTATACCAAGATGTGAGAGAGAGTTAAATAAATTTATTGATCTCAATGGAGAATATTCTGTTACATTTTTTTAATTTAAGCGAATTCGTGCAAATGCACCATTAAATAATTGTGTAACATAACAGAAAAAATCATTTACATCTAGAATACGGGGGATTGTGTCAGCCGTTGGTTAACTACAATTTATGATTATGAGTTTTATCAATATTTGTTTATTGCATTAATGTATGTATGTTTCATTTAAATTTACATATTGAAAAATTGTTTATTCAAACATTAAAATTTTATTAAAATTATCAATTCAACAGTTAACACATAATTTTTCCTGGCGATAGTAAGCAAATAAGTAGCGAAATATTTAAGATAAAAATACAATTGTTACTGTTTGTCTATGAGACAAAAAGCTCAATATATAAAAGTTAAAAAAACAAAAACAAATGTAATCCTATTTATGGCTTTTTTCATTCCCAAACTTCACTTCACCGTCCGATAGTTTTCTTAAGTTTCAGTGTGACAAATATGAAATTTTTTTTTTAACTTAAAATATGCAAATTGCGAATATATATTTGCAAGGATTTGTGAATATTAAATTCTTTTTATTTATAATAAAAACATAAATAGACTAATTTTCATACAAAATCTGCTGTGAAGTTGCTTACGATTATTAGGACAAGAAAAACAAAAAGAGAAGCTAATTTTATTTTTTGTTTAAGTAAAATATTTATATAAAGGATTTAATATAAAAGTCTCATGGTCACTTTACGAGTATTTCAATATTTAATTCTTAACATTCAGCATTAAATTATCTTATCTCGTTAAAAATGATCCTGGCATAAGTGTAAATATACATTTTATCTTAGTTTTTGTTGTTGTTGCTTGTTTCATTTATGTTTTATGTGAACTTATTTACATGTCATGAATCTGAATCGCATTTATTTTTCTGTCAATAGGGGATATAATGTATATTTCATTATAAATTAAATTTTATTACCAGTTTGTATTCATGTGTGTAACCCTTTTTTTTTTTTTTTGGGAAAATTTAAAAAAAAAATTTGTCGTATGCTAATTTTTTTTTCCAAAACATACAGATAATGTTTATGTATGTACATATGTATGTGTGCTTATATCTATAAATAAAAACAAATATGTGTAATTATGTTTTTATATGTATTTACAGTAGGTAGCAAAACGATTTAAATTTGTATTTTATAGTTTTTAACTTTAAAGGAAAACTTATTCCCCAAGAAATTTTTCAACTAATGAATTGAATCAGAATCTAAAACATTGAAGTTTCAATTAATTCCGTAATTGAATTATTGAATCATGTGATTAAAAAATTTTCTATGCAAATTTCGAATCTGAAAATATCAATTCTGTTGATTGAATATAAAATTTTCTTCGTTGGTTGCGCTTTACCAGTCAGTGATGTGGATTGAATCTGCAGGTTTTTTTATTTGAATCGTTTTTATATTTTTGATTTGTTTTTAAATAACTTAAATATAACGTAATTAAGTGCGCTATCTTGACGATGCCGAACCATACGAGTATATGACCGATGTCTGTCACAGATCATTGAAAACATTTAAAATTCGATTTTGAGAACTTACTGTTTTAAGAAAAGAAAATATTGGACATTCAATTTAAAATTTTTTTAAATTTAGATTTAAGTTTTGGCTAAGAACAAACAGCAAAACATTTTTCTTGACACTTGTTAAAAAATATGCAAAGCAATTTAAAAAAAAAAACTTGTGGTTGATAAAATAATTTCAGGTATAAAAAAGTCATAGTAGAAAACTCCAAAGTTATTCAAATTTTATTTCATATATTGTAAGTTTTATCACTCACTGTTAGGTAGTTATTTATGTTTTGCTTATATTCCAAAAGTACTTACATTCTCATAAAAACGTTACAACGAAAAAAAAAAGAATTTTAAGAATTGCTGTTCGTATGATTTTCTTTTTTTCTTTTTTATGATTTTTCTTTTTTTTTATTTTAGGTATTTGTTTTTTCATTGGGTTTCCATGAAAACTCTACAACATTTGAGAATGTTTTTGCGCGCGTCAATTTTTGGAATGTTCACATCAAAAAGGAATAAAATTATAAAGAAAATCTAGGAAAAACATTCAGCTTTATGATAAACATGAGGGCTCAGCTAGATATTTTTGTTTCATCAAAATGTGTTGCAGTCATATAGAAGATATAAGAAGCAATTTTATTCGCTTTTGTTTTTATATTTTTTACCTTTTTTTATGAGTGAAGAACAACTCTTTTTTGCTGCTACTTTTGCCCAGACCATTTTATAAAGCATTCATATTTATGTTTTATCCTCCTCATCAGTCGTTGGTCTCTATGAAAAAAAAATAAAAAATAAAAAAATAGAAGCAAATATAATGGTAGGATTCATATTTATAAAGAACACAAATACACTTTTACATATTTATAAAACATTGTTGTATAGCTGTTATTGTTAGGCAAGACAGCCAGACCGACAGACAGACACTGCTTCCACATAAATAAGTCGGCAAAAATAAAATTTCATCCTCTTTTTTTTTTTTTTAACGAAAACAACGATGATGTCTTTATTCAGGCACTGTTGTGATGTACATATGAAAATACTATATCTTGATGAGAAATGTTTACGATAATAAAAATATATTCCCTAGAGTTTAATCTGGATTTAAATTTGCCTTAAAAATTAAATGCCATGAAAATAAATGAGAGGAAAGAATATATACTTTCAAAAAGAAGTAATATATTAAATATCATGATGTTTGGAAATTTCATAAATATTTCGTTAGAAATGTATCGTATTGAGATAATTGATTAATTTTGAGCAAAATATTGCCCTACAGGTCTAAGATATTATAAACTTTAGAAGAATTCGCGTCTCAATCAATAATCGTCAATAACAAATAATTGTAAAAAGTTAAAGCAGAAAGAAAGAAAGTAATGCGCTAAACTTATTAACTTCATCAAAATACTTTTCTTGTTTTCATTAAAAAAAAAAAGAAAATATAACACTTTCTTTCATAGATTTTAGTTTAAAAAAAAGGTTGTGAGAAGATCAGATGGAAGAAATTCTTGAAACTAATTTAAAAAATATATGGAAATTTTAATCGAACTGTATGGTGTTTAATCAATCCTTAAAAATCTTAATTATTCAGGCTTAAAATTAAAAACTACGTATGTATTTATGTTTTCATCATACTCTTTGTTTTTTGTTTCGATTTTACCATGTTCATAATATAAAATTTTTAATTAAAAAATCGTCAGAAGATCAATATAATTGAACAGACAAAGACGATTTTGAGTTCGCGGAAGGTACAGCTGAAGTCAAAATGTTTCGAGACTAACTGCCAATCATGGCAGCTGCAATCAGAAGGTGTTAAAAAACTATTTATATTTAACATAAAAAAAAAAAAAATATAAATTGTTTAACTGAATATTTTTGAATTATAGAAATTCTCATTTGTTCTTTGAGAGTGTTTATTTAAGCTTACAAAACCTTAAACTATTATGAAACTTCGATATATCGAAAACAAATATATAAGGAAATTTTTTAAAATCCCTTGAAAAAACTCGCTATTACAAAGTTTTCCATACAAAAATACACTATAGCAATAACGAAGAAATTCTGAGCAATAAAACCTCTATACAATGCAGTATCCATTCGTAAGTGTCTATGCAACGAATTCAGAATAAATTAAAAATGGTCGAACAAACGCTGATTAGAGGTGAAGTGACTTAAAAATTAGTATGCTGATACGTTCTGCTGGTCTGATTGAAAATTCTGTTTTCAAAATAAAAACTCTTATTAATTTGAATTTTCATTAACTCAGTAACACATTCAAATTACTTTTATTACGAATAAACGTAATTATTATTCGAACTGATACGTTCTGCTAAACTGATTGGATATAAATAATAATAATATTTTTCAGCAGAAAATAACTCTTAGTAATTTGAATTTTCATTAATTCAATAAAACTGAACTTGAGCCTGATAATATTACTTATCATATGTAAATCAATATAAGTTCGAATAATAATCACGTTTATTCGTAATAATATAAAAAATAATAATAATAATCTCTTAATAAAGTAAAATTTTAAAGTTTCGTTGTCAAAACAACGAAGTCCAAATTTGTATACAAGTGAGTATGTTAGCGAAGTATTCATTCAAAAGCCTCTATACAACGAATTCCCAATAAAGGAAATTAAATTTTAAACAAAGTGAATGGTGAATGTTATTTAATAGTATATACCATTTATATAGAATTTTGATAGAACGAATTTTTTTTCGTTTCTCTTCATTATTCGTTATAACAAGGATTAACTGTTACATATGAACAACGAAAAATTAGTTTTAACGAATTATTTTGTGATCCACTTCAACTTCTTTACATCAAAATTGAACTGTAGTTTAAAATAATCCATAATTAATTGATTCTGCTGAGTCACATGCAAGCTTTAATCAATAGTTTTTTTTTTTAAATTTTAATAGCTTGGAACTGTACTTCTATCAGTCCTATATATTGCTCTATTGAGCTTTTTCTAGTGTTTCCTTTCGTACATAAATTATTCGAGATATTCTCCCAATTTAAAATTAAAAATGTATTCATATGTTGTGTATCAAGGATATTTATATGGATGCAATTCATTGGCGCTTGTACTGAATGATCATGAATTTGTTTTTGTTTTTCACAAGATAATTAGAGAATTCAAATGGTAGTCATAAAGTCACATGTCTTAAAATAATAACACAACAAAATATGCTTAAAGATAAAAAACCAATTAAACAAATGGAATACTTCGTTCTGCAAGTTAGTTCGAAATTGTTACGTGAAGGCTCAAGAACAAAGAAAAGTCGAAAAATTGTCAATAATGTTTGATGGATCATAAATGATCACACATACACATATCGTGGTTTTTTGTTATGTGAGTTATTTATTGAACCTTCATTTTTAAATTGAAATATCAAATATCAATTATTCAAATCTTCAATATAAAGATTTCGTCGTGACTATCAAGTCTTTTGACTATTTTAGCTTCCTTTGTCTCTGCAAGACATTGCAGTTTTTATTGTGGAAATTTTCCTTGCACTGTTTTTATTATTATTGTTTTATTAAATTGTTATTGTTTTATTAAACAGAAATGATATTTACAATTTTATGAAACCTATCTTTTGCTGTTATACTTAAATTATAATATGAAATTTGTACTAAATTTATGTAAAAAGCATATTGAAGGAAAATATAAAAGATGAAAGCCTGGGGTTACTTAACCTCTGACAAAAGCACTCATAAATAAACGATTCATTTGAGAATCAATCAATTAGAGCTTTTCGTTAAGATTTACTCATATTCAGAAAAATTTTCGTAATTATTTTCACATCATGGTCGAGTCATAACCGCAAAAATATCTTAAACGACAAAAATAATTTTAGCTTAAGCGACAAGCTGCTGTTGCGAAAAAAATAGCAATCTAGTGTTGCATTATTGGTTGTTAGTAATTCATAAGCGTGCCGTGCGTGACCATGAAATCCTAAAATATGATGCAAATATTAACAATTATTTAATTTATAAAAAAAAAATTCAATTGGAAAGAGTGTTACGTAAGCTATTTTCGCTGTTAAGGATCGCTTACATGGTTGTCTTTTACTTAAAATATTTCACTAATTTCTCAGTAAGAAGTTTACCCTTAAATTTTATTCTACTTCCATTTGATCTTTTTCTTCTATCAAAAAAAAAAAATTCAAACAATTCATTATTAAATATTTTTTCAATAATTATTTCTGGTTGTTTTCTGGTGGTAAATTATCAAAAACCTTCTACACTTAAAATTAAATTAAAATTTATTACGCTTAATTAAAAGCAGCCATTCAATTAGTGGTTTGTTTTTTTATTTCGTTGTTATATTTTTCGGAAAATCTTTGGAAAATTTATTTATCTTTGATTTAGTGGAACGAATTAAGAAAATTTATATTTTGAAAAAGTTAATCACTGTCCCTACTATGCTAGTGTAAACAGATTAGAACGCATACCTTACTCTGTGTGATATTTTTAAATTTTAGTTTCACTGATCAATTTTTATTTAACAGATTTTAGTTAGAACTTTTACATGTCACTCTACAACAACTAAAAACTAACCGTACAGATTTAATAAAATTCACAAGACTCCGTTTAGGTCACACTATAATTACCCACAATCACATAATTAAAGGGACTAACCCTCCCGTTTGCGATTGTGATACTACTAGTCTGCTTACTATATCACACATTCTTTCTATTTGCCCAAAATTCAAATATCACAGATAAAAAAGTTTCTCACAACTAGACCCAATCACATTACTTTCTTCACTAACAGAAAATTCCATTAAACAAATATCAGAATTTTTAAAATCTACTAAACTTTACAATAAAATTTAGTAAACATTGTAAATATCGAAATCTATAATTATAAATATATTTATGTACCAAAAATTTTGTATAAATAGTAATAGTAAATTACTTTAATTAAGGATTTTTAACAAAAAAATAATTAGGATAAATGCGCAAATCTGTAAATATCAAAGTTTAAGGCCTCGTTGCTATAGCTTATATTTAGTACTTACATTTATGTATGTATTAAATCTTGTAAATAAATAAATAAATAAAAATATCTGTAGTATTTTATTTTCCAAATTATGTATATCAACTTGTTCCGTTTTACTGCACCAAAAACTAAATTTTCAAAATATTTTGACATGGGCATTTTAATTTCAAGTGACGCCGTAATTTTTGAATTTAATATTTTGATGAAATTGGTTTAATTTTTTTATACAGTTGTATATTGATTATCCGGGCATCTATTATGTTTCACTTATTAAAAATAATGAAAGTCCTAATCCCGAAAAATCGCAGTTTGCCGAAAAATCATGAAGTTTCAAAATCCTGAATGTCGGGCTTTATAAAACCAGTGCCGTTTGGCAACCCTACCTCGTATGCATAAAGTCCTTAACAAAACATTTATCCTCTAAAACATTCAAAATATTTAATATGCCACCATTTTCAAAACTACCTATCCTTTTCCTTTGTGATCAGCTTTGTAGCGTCAAAAATATCGTAGATTTCGGTGTTTTGGTAAACTTTAAAATCAAATAAAGTTTCCGATATCATTAATCTTACTGTAAAAAATTATGTTCTCTGAAAGATGGTAAAGAAACTGCAATGAAGTATTAAATAAGTGATATTAAAATATGATGCAAATATATGGTAACAAGAATAATTGAACAATTTCTCGTTCTTGTATTCGTACACTATTTACAAAATATATGAGAAAAAAATTTAAAAATGTTGTCCAAACATTAATCAAGTGCTCAACAACTTTCTAAATTATTTTAAAAATTATTGACTTTCCAGTATTACGATATCTTGTGGGTTGATCTAATCAGTTATAAAAATAACCTTAATGTAAATTCATGTTTTATGAAATTCGTCTAAGTGAAACTATCATATTTTACTGCACTATGGGACCTTATGACAAAAATTCTCGGTCATATTTAATTACTCGTAAATGATTTAATTGGAAAAATATTTGTTTGTGGTTTTAAAGAAAAATCCGGGTTAAATCAGCATTAGCATTTTTTTTGTTTTTTTTTCAAAAATATTTTTACAAAGTGATTTTTAAAAGTGCGATGATAATGATACAAAAAGATATTTGGTGTCACGGGTATGAGCCAAAGAAAATATTAGGCAAACAACATATTCGTTGAATTCAACATGATTTTAATATTTTGCCAAATCTTTAGTCTGTGTGCAACTATAAATTCTTTTTGCTCCTCGTTTTTCGTGATAATACTTTAATGCAGCTATTAAGCTCCTGTATGATGAACATTGCCATTTATATGGCATTTATAGAACATTTCTTATTTCTCAGCATAAAACCCAGCATATGTCTGTCATTATGGAATTTTTTTTTTTTTTTTTTTTTTTTGCATTATTTTGCTTTTTATTTTTTGCGGTTATATTTTAGTTTCCGTTTTGGCAATCATGTTTTTCTCTTGTTAAAAATAATTTAAAGAAAAAACGAAGCACACAAAATAAAGAAATCATATTTATGTTTATATTTTATGAGCAAAAGATTTATGTATTGCATCATTTATAAACAGACATGATGATGTACTTGTGCAGGGGCTACACAAAACAAAAAAACTAAAGAAAATTATGATATTCAAAGAAAAACCTACCAGCCTTCAGACAGACGGAGTAACACACTTACAAATCGTCAATACTTAAATGGAATATTCATACTGTGTTTTTACAATTCGTTTTATTTTTTTATGCTTTTTGCAGATACTTTGTTGGCGGAAGTTTATGAAGCACATTTACGCGGTCCGGGGTTTGTGATGGAACCTCCGGGTCGTGTTGAATTTTCCAATTCTTCTGGCGGTTGGCTGGATTGTTCCGCTTCGGGCAGTCCACAGCCGACCGTTGACTGGGTGCATGCAGACGGCACGGCTGTAACGGAAATTCATGGTGTTCGTCGTGTGCTACGCAATGGGACATTAGTGCTTTTGCCATTTCCTGCAGCAGCATATCATCAAGATGTACACAATACGATATACCGTTGTATTGCCAGCAATGGTGTTGGCCGCATTGTATCCAGAGATGTGCAAGTCAGAGCTGGTGAGTACAAAATTAATTAGATTTTATTTATTTAAATTAAAAACAAGTTAAATCCTACATTTAACTGTTATTAGAACTTTATGGTGTCTGCTAATTAAATTTTCGTTTACCTACACACAGAAACCATGAAAATAATAACTTGAATATTTTTCTGCAAATAATTTTTATATGCAATTTTGTTTTTGTTTCGTGTGTGTTTTTCTGTTTTTTTTTTTTTGCAGTTGTGGCACAAGCTTACAAAGTTGATGTAGAAGTATTATCTGCATCACGTGGTTGCACAGCCATTTTACGTTGTGTAGTGCCAACGTTTGTTAAGGAATTGGTTCGAGTGGTCTCATGGGTTCATGAACCTGCTATCTACATATATCCATCACTACAAGGCGGTAAGTGCATTCAGAGATTTATTCATTCATTCATACGCTCACTTATACCCCCCATCAATACATACATACATGCATATAAAAACACTTTGAAATGGTTTGTATGTGTTTTTCTGTTATGTGCACAGTAGTATTTGTATTTTAACGTGTATAAAAGGACACATACTTTCAAACATGTTTGTATATTTTTTCTTATAGAATGAGTGTAACTTCGTTATGATACCTTTCCAGTGACGTATTTGTATTAAGTAGGAAATGGTTAAGAGGAAAGCGGGGATTTGAAAAGAAAAAATATATGAACAAAAGCGCAAAACTACAAAGTTAAATAAAAACGTATAAATACATCAAGTAATAAAAAAATATGATACGTTTCACAAAGTACACACTTAATTTCTTCTTTCCTAATCAAAATTCATTTTATGAAATGTAAATACCTAAGTACAGCGTGTTGTAAATAATTGAAAATTTGTTTTAATTTTTCTTTTTTGTAAAAAAATTATTGTTGAAATCACCATATGATAATTTTGATTGGTGGCAAGGCGCATATTTATTTATTCGTGATGTATGGAAAACTTCTAAATAAAAATGAAAAGCTAAGTTTTTTTTATTTAAAATCTTTCGTGATATTTAAAAGCATGCTGCTAAAAAGTTGCAACCAGGGACGTAACAATTTTAGATAAAAAAACTTGAATGTCCGTTTTATAAAACTTAAATAAATCAAAATTAGATTTTATAAGTAAAGCAACAGTTCTTTAAAAAAACATAATTTAAAATGTGCATTATCTATCAATTAAATATCAAACACAAATTATAAATTTCAATATTTCGTTTTATATCCGAATTAATTTATTTACACAGGCACACACACGCACACAAGTAAATATTTATAATTGACTATAATCAATCAGTGCCGTTGTACGAGTATGTCTAATGAAATGGTTTTTGCAAAATCTATTCTGGTTTCGTTGATGTCTTTATTTTTTTATAATAAACAAAAGTTCATGAATAATTAACATTTTCCTTTGGGCTGTTTGTATTCTAACTTAAGAAAGTGTTTACCAATACTATAATAACGACTATATTGTGTGAAATTATAGGCTCCATAAAAAATGGGCCCAATTAAAATTGGCTTCAAACCAAAAATGGAAAATTGCAAATTGAAGACAGTATTAGTTGAAGTGGTTTGCGCATTGACTACTAAGCAAATCATGACCTAAGTTCGATCCGTGGTCGGGGCAAGTCGTCAACACAATTAGTTAATATAATGTACATTAGTGTGATATTGTATTAATTGTTGGTGGACTGTGTTAAGGTGATGGAGACAAATCACTGGTCTCTAAAAGCTGTTCGACAGTGATTAATACTGTTCCGAAGTTATGTACGAAACGTCGCTCTCCTTCGTCCGTTAGCAGTACCGTCGGCGAAGTAAAACAATTAATAATATAATGGCTGTTCATTCAGCTTAATTAAGTTAAGTGTTGCGCCCTGCAACACTGCTCTAGAAAAATTAACACTACGCCTTTTATATATTATTATATGTAAAATATCTATCTTCTCTTTCCTATCCTTTTCCCTTAGTGCATTGCTTAGTAGAGGTCATCCATAAGTAGGGTCCCACAAAAGAAAAATAATTTGTAATGAAAGCAACAATACGGGCAATTTTTCCTATTTTTGTGCAATTTTTTCGAACATGTTCCCTAATTTTTTGAGCATTTTTTTTTAATTTTAAGTCTGAGCCCATTTTAAGTTTTCCATAGAATGATAAATAACCTCAAATTGGGAAATAAAAAAAGTCCCGACAAATGGAAAAATTTACCCTAAAATAAAAAATAAAAACGGAAAATGGCATAAAAAATTGGAAAAAATTTCTAAAAAGTTTGTGTTGTTGTAGGTTTTGGGGTAATTTTTCCTCAAGCTAAAATAAAAAATGGCCCCATAAAAAGTGGTCTTATGCCAACAACGATTACTTGCCGAAAGCCGCTTAATCTTAATCTGGGAATCCTTAGTAAGAAGTGCAGTTTTTAAATAATAATAAAAACTTTGCTTACTAGAGATTCTTAACGTGAAAAATGTCCCCAAACTGGAAAAATGGCCCCAAAAATATTTATTCTGTTTTCAATGGAAAAATGGAGCCGAAGTTATCATATGTGAAAAGATTTACTTGCTTTGATTATCAATTTTTTTCTCAATAGTTTATTGCAAATGGGACAAATAAATAAAAAAAAAACGTTTCAGAACGGTGCCGTAAGAATAAGGATGTGATAATTTTATTCAAAAGGAACTGTGTACTAACAATTAATTGCATTTTAAACATAAAAAATGTATACACTAACATACACTAGGCCTGTAAAGAAGTTCCTTGGAACATATAAAGGCTTTAGCTAAATGCTAAAAGATATTATAATCGGCACTGCAATTATATTTGATGTATAAAAGGTATAAATTTGTTTCCTAAATACATAAATAAATCTAATATCGCGTTCCAGAGTAATTAAATCCAAATTTGTTTTACCGTTTAGCGCATTTTATAAAAATTTTTTGTGTAGTTTTTTCTTCGGTTCAGTTGAAACTTAATCCTACATATCGCTACATTAACATATAGAGGCGTATTGATTTTGCTTATAGCGATAACTGAGAGTGTAACATATCAAAATATAATAAATACGCGACTTGAAATTAAAAATAATGACATAGGACCTTAAGGCAAACGATAAACGAGTACACAATCATATTGTAGGATATAATTCGCTGTTTAATATATAATGTTTAATATATAATAACAAATAAAAAAAAAATATATACATATATAAAAAATTCCCCAGCTAGCATCCAGTAGATATCAGTCGCGTATTCTATTTGTATTTGTAATTTGTATAAATAGAGTATGTAATGACATTCAACGAAGCTACATAACAAGTAGTGAAAAAGCATTTGCATGTGAAACAACGTTTGTTTCTATTCAGCCAGTGCTGTTGAAAAATCTACAAAAGGGATGCATAAATATTAAATTTTTGCTTTGTTGCTTGAAATATGTTAACAATGTCTACCTAATATTACGAACTTCAGCCTGTACAAATATAGGGTTATCCATTATGCGGTTTCAAAAGTAAACGTAAATAAAACACATATAAAATATTTTTTTTCATAATATTTCTTTTTTATTATAAAGTTTGAACGTTGACATTATGTGTGAAACACTACATAATTTAAATGACCACCACGCGAAGTGTTGCAAGCATTGATTCTTTTGAGGTAATTTTTGACCACTTTTTGACACATATTTGGCGGTATCTCAGCCAAAACTTGACGAATGTTGGTTTTTAAGTGCTCAATTGTTAAAGGTTTATCTGCATAAGCACGGTCTTTCGCGTAGCCCCACAAAAAAAGTCTAATGGTATCAAATCGTATGATCATGGTGGCCAGTTGACATCGCCACGACGAGAAATTACGCAGCAATAAAACATATTCGCTCGAGTTGTGTGGCATGTGGCACCGTCTTGTTGAAACCACATATTCTCCAAGTCGTATTCTTCAATAGCAGGCAAAAAAAGTCGGTTATCATTTAACCATAACGCTCCGAATTGACGGTGACAGTCGTTCCATTGTCGTTTTCGAAGAAGTAAGGTCCATCACACCTTCGGACCAAAGAGCGCACCAAACAGTGACTTTTTCTGGATGCAATGGCCACTCTTCAATTACTTGAGGATTCTCAGAACCCCAAATACTACAATTTTGTTTATTAACATACCCACCGAGTGAGAAATTTGCTTCATCGCTGAAGAAAATTTTGTTCGAAAAATCGCCGTCCACCGCCTGTTGTTCAAGCACCCATTCCACGTATCTACGACGTTGTAAATGGTCAGCTGATTTCAGTTGCTGTGTGAGCTGGACTTTATATGGATGTACGTGTAAATCTAAATGCAAAATACGCCATAATGTGCCGTAAGACAGTCCTAATTCCTAAGAACGACGAGGAATCGACACATTCGGGTCTTCGGCAACACTTTCACTTACAGCAGCGATATTTTCAGCGGAGCCAGCGAAACGATGATGCACAGGCCTTACAATATTTGTAACCGCTCCAGTCTCTTAAAATTTCTTCACAATTTTGCCAATTGCTTGCGTAGTTGGACGATTATGTAAACCATAATCTCCTCTTAAAGCTGTGGCAGAATTACCATTTTTGTAGTATGTTTTGATAATTTTTATGCGTTGTGTGATAGTTAAGCGATCCATTTTCGTCAATGTCAGACTTTCAACTGAAAAGAAAAAAATTGGTTTAGTTTGACAGATGTCGAATTCCAGTCCTATACTTTTGAAACCACGAAATGGATGACCCGTTATTAACAAAAATGAAAATTATAATTAAAAATATGTACAACAAAATTACAGAAAGTTGTTGCCCTAATGTACATTATTTAAACAATACATTTTCACATCATATTTTCTAAATTATTTTCGGCTTTTAATATATTAATTTTTAGTGCATAAATAATTTGTTTTGTTTTTGATCTTCCTACTCTTCAATTTTAGATGGAAAATTTCATTTATTACCCACCGGTGAATTACTTATTCATAATCTACAAGAGAGTGATGAATCCCAGTCGTTTCGGTGTCGAAGTATGCATCGATTAACACGTCAAGTTGTTGTTAGTACACCCACAAGGCTAAGAATAAATTGTAAGTTCAAATCGAAATGTGTGCTTTAAACATTAATTTTATTTATATTTATGTTGTGTTTAATATGGACTTTTGTGCAACTTGAGTTGCATTTATTTATTTTGTTTATATTCCATTTTCATTAAAAATGTTTTATTTTAAATGAAGATTGCTTAAACTATTTGAGAAAATTATAAATTTGCTCAGATTTTTAAAAAATTTCCCAGCAAATCCTTGATAATGTGTTGAAATAAATTTTCTCATTGATTCACTGTCAATCACTTAAAATGAACCAAAGTATTTTTTAATTAGAAAAATGTTTAAGCCCGATAATAAAGTAAAAAGCAAAGTATTCAAAGTTGAGCCAACCAAAATCATGATGTTTCGGTACCAAATACTTTGACATTGTCAAAAAAATTAGATGAGATTTTCGCTGTTGGTCCAGAAATGTCATAACACCAATTTGACCTTCCGCATAGTCAACATTTTGTTTGTTTTTGATAATCTACTGTAATTCAGATCCATGATTTATTGCGTCCTTTAAGAAGTTCTTCGCAGGAAAAATTTTCCCCTGGAATAAATAAATAAATAAAATATTCTAATAAGTCACTTCCTGATCTTTTACATTATATTCAGAACTGGAGAATATGAAAGCCAACTAAAAAGTATCGTGTAAAAAACACCAAGTAACGTGTAAAACAAATGCCAAGGAAATAGCAAACAGCGCCACTCCATTCCATTGTTGTATCCATCTGTTCCCGCGTTATTAAAGTTTTTTTTTCGAAAATACAACTTAGAACGATTTATATGAGAACTGCGCTCTATTCCTTGTAAGTTGGATCTGAGCTGAGCTTTACGTTTGTCATTCCGAAATGTGCGATAAACTACTAATGAACACGACTTTTTATATGACAAACTTTGCAAGGACTTGCCTTAACTGTTAACTAATATATAATTTCCTACTTGAGACCAGTCTGAAAAATTGTTACCAATAACGAAAATTGTAGTATCAAATCACCAGAATTAGTTCAACAGATTAAATCGTATATTTATAAAAATATTAATTAAAATATTTAAAAAAATCAACTAATTTCCTAAAAATTATGTCGCATATTCAAAAGAACTATTCAATCTGAACATTAGAATTTTCACCGATTAAAATTAAAATATATGGTCTAATTTTATATAATAAAAACTTTCCTATTCAATAAATTTACTTACGAAATCCAAAGTCGAAAGTTTATAAAAATTAATATTTCTTATTTAAGTGTTTTGCAGTGTATAGCGCGCATAGTTGTACAGAATTAATGTGGTAATGAGTTCTAGTTTAATACAAAAATAATAACTTGTTTTAAAAATGAGCAAAAGCATTTAATTTTTAGTCTATTTTCAATGACTTCGATGTATTAAAATTTTTAAAAATATTATTTTTAAGTTACAGTGGTCAGTATATACTTCGTTCAATCATTTCGAATTGGTAAAATAAACTATTAAAGTGTTAAAGTAATTTTGACTTGGTTAATTTCCATCAAAATCTTTGCTGGAACCGAGAGAAATAGTTAAAATTTCAAACAGTATTTCAATTAAATGAATAAATTTTAAAATATTGGAAGATATAATTATTCTTATACTAAATTTTTGTAATTTTAAACGATCATGTGTTACTTTACAGCTCACCGTGGTATAATATCGCCAAGTGTTGTTGAACACACGCCACATGTGCAGGTTTCGCAAGATGAAGGTGCAGTCTTGTTGTGTGTGGCTCAGGGTTGTCCATCTCCTGAATACAGGTAAGCTATTAAATATGTATTAGTTTTAGGAGATGAAATAAATTTAAGATCGATTAAATATAATATAATTTGCGATTTCACATAAGACTCATCTACTTCTTTTAAAGAAATCATATTAACACATTTTTCTTCAAAACTAATATCACCTCTTTCTGTTTGTCTAAGGATATTGAGCACCTTAACTTTTATCAGTGAAACGAATATAAATGGTATTTTCATCACTTGAAACTCTTTAAAACGCATAATTTATTAAAATTTGACACCGCTGTATATAAAATTCTATGTTAATCTGTTAAAATGGATTTTTTTTTATTTTCAAATGCAGAAACAACAAGAAATATGTATACCATAACCCATTTTGCTTCAGATTGTTGTTACACATCATACAATTGAAATTTTTCTTTACTATAGTCGTCGTAAAAACCAATTCATGTTTTCCAGTCCTGCGGACATGAATAAGGAAGAACGAACTTTCCTTTACAACTTAAAGTGTGTATTTAATTGTAAGCCTTCTTTTGTTGCTCTTTAGGCTGGTTCATGAGATGTTTTTGTTAAATTTTTTTCTTTTTACCGTTTTTTTATATCCCAGTGTAATGACGTTTTTATGACTTACCATAAGACCAATCTTAAATTTAGTATGTTACGCCTTAGCATTATTCTTAGCAATGCATACAGCTAAGTCATACACGTACCCATACACTTACACATGACTATTAATGCCAAGACATGCTGCTCGTATGTGCGTAGACAAGGACATAAATTTTGGTTAACATACAACCGGTTGGTTTTTAAAGTGAGATGTTAATGTTTTCTTAAAGAGAACAAAAATAAGAAGATGTCGTATATTTATTGAAAGCAGAGGTTACCAAACATGTACACTATCACATATAATTTCTGTACAGTTCTCATGGGAAGCTCGAGTGCTGTGGAAATTAGGACTTTGACCAGCAGTACAGTTGACGTATCAATAATTTCGTATTCTCTTTTAAAAAAATCAATTCATAAGAGCAACTCAACTTGAATGATCATGAAACGCTTGTTGTTGTTATCATGCTTAAATTGAGGAATATTTTGTTTCATGTGGAATTTCAAAAGCTTTTTTGAAAGGAATTGTATGAAATGTTGCCCAAATCAAATACCACTGTAGATGTGTCATGGAATAAAGATTTTTCTGCTGTGGATATACCGATACTTTTTAATCCGCTGTTTTCGGGGCAAAAATGCCAAAATATGAGAAAACCTATTAAAAATATGAAATTTTATCACAGGATCCAATGCCAGAACGAAAATCGCGGCGACCACTAAATGATTCGAAGAGATCCAACCGATATATAATTTGATATTTCTCCCTCGGGGCCACAGTTGTGCAACTCTGTGAGTAACCACAGTTTGGGCGGATAAAAAGTTAATCTCGCGGGTATGCCCTCCATAGGAATACGTACTGTAGATTGAGAGATATTTTGCGGGAATATTCGACTCACTTTACAATGTACTGCGTTATGCATAATATGTCCCCTAAATTATGGATACGCTAGTGACCTACGTGGTACCCTTTTAAAAACTATATTTTGAAGGTAATCAGAAGTACATTTCCCAGGCATTGTACCAGGTATAAAACCACAATTTTTTTTAAAGAAAATATTGGTGGCAAGGTTGTGTCTGCTTAGGATTTGAACAACCATTTTCAAGCACCTTTGTGTTTTTGATAAAGACAGAGGTGTCTATTAAAACTCAATAGTAGATATCTGATTGGTTGGCTGATCATACATAAGGATTTGTTGCCTGCTGTGGTGTCCTATTAAGTCACTATGATCTTCCTTCAAGTAGCCTTCACGCTTAGACCGGAAGGTATCACTCCTTTGCTGAGCTGAGCTGATATTTAAGTAAATATTTTAAATATGTATGTATCTTCAAGGAGGCAGATCTCGAGAGAGAGAGAGAGAGAGAGAGCGATTGTGACATCTGTTTGTATACTCTGGAATATATTTTTGCATTGTTAGGAATGCTTTGAAATAAGGTTCTCTCTGTAATAATTATTTGCTAAGAAAGCTTTTAAGTTTTATTTATAATTAAAAATATGCTAGAGATTTTGTTTATTGTTGTTATATGAAAAATTAAAAAAAATTAACAAAATACAATACAAACAGCTGTGTTTTGATTTCTGCCAAATAAATAACAAAAATATTTGATTTTCTCAATATTTACTTGCAAAGTAGGGAAACGGTATATGTAACCATGGAAGCATAAAATTAAGTTTTCTTCCTATTCATTCCCACTTCACTGGTAATTTAGTAGTATTTTCTTTATTTCGTATATTTTACTCACACACATCTTGTCAGTGTGTTTTTTATATATTTTTATTTTAGCTTTCTTGTCCTGTCAATATAAATAATAGTTCACTTTATGATGCAGAAAGATTACATTATCCTTTTATTTAATATCTTTTCTTACACCAAACTACAAAAGGCTTTATAGAATATGGCTTATATGGATACATACTTATGCGCACACACACACATTAATTTACATTGGGTGTGTTGGCAAATTATTCATATGGTAAAAAAAATAAGAGTTTCATTTATGTTCATGTAATATCTAGGCGCACGGTAGTGCGCCAGGCCAAGTTCGGCCAAACAGTGTGTATATTTACACGAAACCACTCGAGCTGTTTTAACGCCCTCGTAACTCTGCTCCTCTGGATCATAATAATAAGAAACTTGATACAGAAGGTCTCCCCACAGAGGTGACCTCACAGGTTAAATTTAAAAGTTCTACCATTAAAGCTTCCCGAGATATTAAGGTGTGAAAAGTCCATATTTTAGTACATATTCACTGACTCAATGACTCACTGACTCATCAATATTATTGGGCACTTCCAGTAAAGCTAGAGAGCTGCAAATTTGTACACAGGTAGTTCTTGATGAGAAAATAGCCAGAAAAATCTGAAAACGGGCACTTTCCACCCGGGGGGACTAGGGTCCCCCTTCTTTGTATGGGGCACTTCCAGTATAGCTAGAAAGCTAAAATTTGGTACACAGGTAGGTAGTGATGAGAAATTACCGAAAATGATTTTTTATCGGGCACTTTTCATCTGGGGGGACAATTATGCCCCTTCTTTGTATGGGGCACTTCTAGTTGAGCTAGAAAGCTGAAATTTGGTACACAGGTAGGTCCTGCTATGAAATTAACGAAAATGATCTTAAAACCGGCACTTTTCATCTGGTGCGACTATGGTGCCCCTTCTTTATATAGGGCACTTCTAGCATAGCTAGAAAGCTAAAATTTTCTACACAGGTACGCCACGATAAGCAATACATATAAATATTTATACAAAAACAACTTAGAAAAAAGAAGTGAGATCCACACAAAAACATAAATGTGAAAATAAGGCCAAGTTCCTATCCAAAATATTTCGTCCGTAAAAAATACTGAGATCAAAATAAGGACCAAGTTCTTGATAGGTACAATTCCATCTCATTTCTAAGTAACCTCTGAGATTGGCAAAATTTTTTTGCCTTTATAATATGGGAAAGAACTCTTGGAAAAATTTTGCCAAGCTTACAGGTTGCCTAGAAATGAGATGGAATAGTACCTATCAAGAACTTGGTCCTTATTTTGATCTCAGTACTTTTTACGGCCGAAATTTTTGGATAGGAACTTGGCCTTATTTTCACAGTTATGTTTTTGTGCGGATTCTGTGTTAGAGCAAAGCGTTATATACTGAGAATAACTATACGACTACATACAACATTTTTGAATTTTTACACGATAAGAAAAAAATTAATTAATTAAATTTTTATTAAAGTTAAAATAAATCCTTTTGTTTAAACTTTAATTATTATTATATAACTAATTAAGCCAGATTGAGGTTATTTGATGATTCCGATAATTTCCACTGAAGAAGTTTAGCCATATAACGTTTTCAAAAGCTTACAACGTTATAAAATTGGAACTACATATTTGCAATATTGAAACGAAAATTACATATTTTGAATTGTTAATACCTTGGTAATTTGTAATATTAGATGTTAAAAATTTTGCACACATATGCGTTATGATATAGGTAATAATAATCCATAAAAAACTCAATTTTGAAATTTTTGCAGAAAGGTTATTTTTTTTTTTAATTAGGACCAGCACTCAGAGGATGACCCCAACGTATGCTGTGCACTGTGCCGGAACTCAGGGAGAGGGATAGGGTAGAGAAGATAGATGTTGAAAATTTAGAAGACTTAACTCGTTCACAACTCTGCTCTGCGCGTTATGTTAATTTTTTTAAGGCAGTGTTGAGGCGCCTCCTGTGTTAAGTAGACGCATTAACTTTCTTAAGCTGTATTAGCAGGCATTTTATTAATTGTTTTACTTCGCCGATGTTTATGCTAACCGACGAAGGAGGGCGATGTTGTGTACATTAGTTTGGAACAGCATCAATCGCTGTCGGAACAGTTTTAAGTGACCAGTGCTATGCCTTCATCACTTAAATAGTCCGACAATAATTAATACAACTTCTTACTAATGTATGTTAGAGAAATTAATGATGTTGATGGACTTGCTCTGGCCAGGGTTTGAACCCAAGCCCCAAGTCATTGCTTAGTAGTCAACGCGCTAACCACTTCAGCCAACACCACCCTCAAAGGTTATTAGGTCTTTAATATGACGATATGGAATTTTACTAAAAAAATATTCTTATTTGTTAATTTTTTACAAACAAAAACCTTATAATTGATTAAATATAGTTTTTTAATTTTAAAGTTTAGGTTCTCTTTTATAAGAGCGTTAGTCGAATTTCGCTTGTTTTGAGATATTAAAGCTTACCATGATCTTTCTGTGGGTGTAAAAGTTTGAATGTATCGTAGATCATTACCGATCTTGTGCAATAAACCTACACTTTATTTTATATAATTTATCTTTTTAATTAAATCCGCAATTATATTAATTGATTTTATATTCTTTTTAAACATTGATATCAAGAGAATTTGTAATTAAGACACCATACAATTTCAATAAAAATGCCACATGCCGCTTGCTTAAGAAAAAATTAAAATTAGTTTGCATTTGTCCAGAAAGAATATTTCTTCAGAGTATGTAACAACAGGAAGTAAATTGATAATCTCTTTTAAATAAATCAATTAATTTTTTAACTAATATGGAGTATTTTTTAATTAAAAATATCAAACAATATATTGATTATTTTGTTGAGCTGGGAACAAATTATTTATTTTAATTTTTATTGTTTTTTTCTCTGTAAGTTAATAATTAATAGGTACATGGAATAAATTTATTTGGTGCTCTAGCTAATTATATAATACAACTTTAATACCATATTCGAAGTGAAATATAATATAAAAACAAGCAGAACTGAAATTTTTGTTAGGTTTTCATATAAAAATTGCCAAGAACTTTTATTTAATAAACTAAACATGCTAAAAAGCTGAACCTGGGAATATATGTTTGAGACGAGTGTGTCAACAAATTGTCTGTGTCCCACGCAATTTAAAAATAAACATTACTTTTTGAACACACCTCGTATTTGCTTCAATGAATGTTAGAATCTCAAACAATTTCAATTATTTCTAACTTCATATGTATGTACTTACATATGCGCAAACATATGTACATACTCGTAGATACATACCACACATGGTCCTTTCTTTAAAAAATATTCTTTGTGATGCCCCATTATAAATGTACTCCTCGTTTATGTTAGAAATGTATTTTCTTTTATTTTCTATTCTGTAAAGTTTATTTTAGCTTTTACGTTTCCTGTTACAAAGAAGAGTTGGTCTTGTGTGTACGAGTATGATGTGTCTACGTGTGTGCTTTTATTACTACTTAATTTAAGATTCATAAAATGACATTGAAACTAATTTTGTTTTTATGTCATTCATCTACGCGTAATTAAATTATTTAATTCGAACATAAAGATTGTTGATAAATCATTTAATTTGTTTTTTCTACAACCAACATGTATTAAAGTAAATGTGTATTATTTTTTGTACCATAAATCATCACGTCATAAATTAATTTTCTTTTATAACCACAAAGAATAATAAAGAAAGATGTGTGGTGAAAAAAATTATTAAAATTTACTCCATCATCTGAAACCGTTGGTAATTTTTCTTAAAGATTTAGCGTTGCACGTTTTGTTGATAAATAAATATGCGATAAACGTTATTTGTGATCTTGTTATTATCAGGGAAACCGAAAATATGAATTTTAAACTGTTTTCATCTATCGGAATATAAAGTTTCGTTAAATAAATTAATGGTCTTAAATTTTTACTAAGACATCGCACATATTTTTCAAATATTTTTCTCATAAATATCAAATCTTTTGTTTTCCATGAACTGCAAATAAAATAAAAAGTCACTAAAATCTGTAAAAGAAAACTCATTCGATAGTTTTTCCGTTTTCCATTCCTACCCACTTGAATTCCTGAACAAAAAGTGGATTTGAACAAAAAAACAACGCATTTATTTAATAAATATACATAACACAATAACAACTCCAAATAGTACTGCAGCAGTTTCTCGACGATTCAAGATTTAATACTGGGGGGCATGGACACATATCAAAAGTTTAGATTTCCGGTATGTGTATATACATGCATATGGCTGTATATTTAATTAAATATCGGAAGAGATATTTTATTTGTGCTTATTTTTTTTTATTACGTATCCTCTTATGACAAATTCTTACACATTAGTCTAATACAGAAGTCTCCAACCTTTCTAGAGGACTCGGAAAAATGATATCACTTACAGACAGACTGGCGGACATGGTTCATTCAACTTTCTTATCTATACGCTAGTAGAATGGAATATTGTGGAAATTCCACATAGAATGATAAACCTATAAATGCACTTACAATTTTTGCTAAAAGCTATAAAAACAGTAAAAATATGCTGGGAAAACATTAAAATTTGCTTTCGAATGTAGACAAAAATATGCATTGATAAAATTATTATTATTGAAACCCATAAAATTCATTTCAAATTGAAGCATACCGTCTTTACCAGTATATTCCATTGCCATCTGTTAAAATCTATTAGTTTTGGTAAAATGTTGTACATACGTGTATATTAAGCTAATAACGCCTATCTTCCAAGTAATTAAACAATATATTTACAATTTTTCCCGACGTTTCGTCGATTATATGTCGACTTCTTCAGGGGTTTGTCGGTTTTATTTTCAAAATATATTTTATAAAAATTAATATTATAATTTTTCTTTTTATAAATGGGTTTGAACTTACAATTTTTTTTATAAAGTTAAATTACATTTAACAAAAATAAATAAATAAAAATTGAGGATTAGTAAATCCTTCTAAGCAATTTTTTATAAAAAATCAACTGTTTATTCAATAGCCACTCTGTAACCGTTACTGATGTTATTTGTATCTTCTTTCATATTTATTGTTTTGTTTAGTTTCTTTCGTATGTGTAAGCTCTCTTCTCTATTTGTTTTATTTCGTTCCATTGTTTTCCTGTTATTGCAATTTACGAGTTCAACTCTCTTTTTTAAATGTTTTCCTCTTCTTTTGGTTTCTTAAACTGAATTTGTTGCATTCAATACTAATTTGTTTAGTTTGATTTTGGTAAAATTAAATATTTTTAACATTTAAAAAGAAATCAAAATGTGCAGAAAAACAAATTCTCAAAATACTTAAAAATATGCAAAATTATACTGTAAAGATCAAACTACGCAAAATTAAGCACAAGTATGCACTAAAAAATTGCTTCCCAAGTTCTTAAAAAAGTTTTGTAAGTTATAAATATATTTGGCTTATTCACAAGCCTGGTTGTATCGCTTATTGTTGTATACAATTTCAAACAAAAATTCTATCAACAGAAATCAATTGTTCTAAAAATGCTTTTGTTTTGAGAAATTTTGCTTGAAATTGTTTTCATATACATCATTGTTTTTGAAATTACTTTCGTAGTTCAGTAGGAAATATACAATGTAATATTTGCGGTTTCCCCTGTTTTAATTACATATATATAAAATTCTTCAATTGATATGGTGCTATTGCAAAACTCTTTGTTGAAAAGTTTTTTCAAATAACGTTTTATGAAAGAGAAACATTTAAAAAGAAAAATTGTAACATTGCTTCTATATTCTGAATTCTTTTGCCACAGATTACATTTCAGCAATTTAGCTACCACCACCGCAATACTTTTTG
The DNA here is from genome assembly GCA_947311025.1 of Lypha dubia. Taxonomy (NCBI): domain Eukaryota; kingdom Metazoa; phylum Arthropoda; class Insecta; order Diptera; family Tachinidae; genus Lypha; species Lypha dubia. The sequence goes on along the minus strand of OX371263.1, from coordinate 86,415,691 downwards.
TTTTTTAAAAACTTTTTGCAATTAATACACTTTTTATTTTCTAATCTCATGACAATTCAGCACATTTTTCTTACTTATTGCTTATGTATGAGATGTTAAACTCACATCATAATTATACGAGTATACTCGCACTTTTTGTGCTACACAATGTGGTAGACCGTAAAACAAATGTGCAATTAAGGAAAATTTCCTTTTTTTCAGTGGAATCAAGTGGCGTTTTCTGAAAATAAAAATCATCAATAATTTTTATCATTTTGTCTTTTATTTTTCTATGTATACAAACATACTTTTATTAATATAAGTATGTGGCTGTGTGTATATGTGTAAATGTATGCATATGTATATTTCTGTGGAACATAAATCATGTTCATTAATTAGCCTGCTTGTTGTGATCAACAGCGTATATTCCGTATATTGTTATTAGATATATTTTGTATAAGAATAAAGCTTAGATGATGATGATGATGATGATGAGTTGACGGTGTCTAATTTGTATTTACAAATGTCTGGAATGTTTTCAAGAATTCAAGCCACAACATTCGTGTATATTCATTCCTTAAACTCTGTAAGAAATACAAACACACCCACATATAGATTTAAATTCCATGTTCTTTACACAATTATTCATTTATTTATGATACTCAGAATGGAAGCAGCATTAAATGAAACAAAGCAAGAATTTTCATTCTATCTTTCCTTGTAACTCTCACCGTTCTACAGATTGTTAAGCCAACCAATTATAACAACAAAATTTTCTTCATCCCTTTTTCAATAATTACTCGTACTAACACAATGATAAAATGTTGTTTTTTTTTTTCTTTTCAATAATATTTCATAACATCCATCCTTCACTATCACTGTGCCGTAGTCTTGTTCTTACTCCTATTTATGAGGGTGTTTTTTTTTTTTGTTGCAACAATCACTCATATATGTAGTGAGTGAGTGGCATTTGTTGATTGTCATCATATAGTGAAATATTCCCTACTTTGTGTATGAAGTTGGTATTGTTGGCATCTTGTTAGTTATGTTATGTATTGTTTCTAGGAGTGATTGACATTGATCTACATAATAAAAATAATATTTAGTTCTAAGATGTGTGTCCTATACAAAAGCTACAAGATTTGTAAAATAATAAAATATTGAAATAAGAGGTTTAAATAAATTAAATTTTATGTGATTTCCTAAGTGATTGCAATAATGCTAAGATTTGTATTATTTTTCGTAAGTATCAGGGACAAATTTAAGGTATTTTAATTAATTCTGGCAAAAAATCCAATTTCAATACAAAAATATTTCAAGGCGGCCCATAAAAAACGGTTTGATATATTAATGCCCCTATTATGATTCACAACTGTCAATGTTACAACTCAACTCAACTATTTCATTGCATAATGGTTTACAACTAATTTTCGTTGTCTTCGTTAAGTTCGTGTCAACCTTAAGGGCTAACTATAATGTGCTTAAGCTAGCTAAAGCTACTGTCAGAAATCATCGAAAAGCATGTCAAATGCTTAAGCAAATTATTTACGACTTTTGTGTGGCTACATTGTACTTATTTCACTTAAAGATCTTCTTCGCTGAGTTGCAAATATATGTACTATTCAAAAACTATTTTCTTCTTATTTTTCCAAAAAATGATTTTAAGTCTACGTATAATTAATCTAAAACGATAAACAAACAATTTATTTAAATTTTTGTTATGTTAGAAATGAAATGAAAAAATTCACAAATAAAAAAGTACCAACAAATGCAACAGTTTCAACGATTGGTGTTGATGTTTGCTTAAGCAAATGAAATTTGACGAAACTTGACGAAAAGTTCTTAAGTACATTATAGTTGTCAACATTTGGTTGTGTGTATTCGCACATTTGCTTAAGCTAGCTTAAGCACATTATAGTTAGCCCTTTAATATGACAACTTGAATCAACTATTAGATACATACATGCATATGTATGTATGTATATTCAAAGTGTGTTGATAAAACTTTTGTAAAATTTATATAAATTAATTTATAAAAATGGATATATCTGTCGAAATGTATTTGTCGGAAGATTCAGAGGGAAAAAATGTGCATCTTATGCGTACCGACGCAGCATTAGAAGTCGAAGTAACTTATTGAAATTACCAACTGCCAAGTGCGTAAATGCATTAAAGAAAGCAAAATAAGCTACTCATATATTTTTATTAATTAGTAATTTTAGATTATTTGCTGAATGAACTAGATGATGTTTTAAATATTTTGAACAACACATCTGTTCACAATGGATCAAAGCAGTTTTGACTACTCAATTAGACGATCAATTTCCTCTTTTTTTTTTTTTGTAATTTTTCTGAAATTAATTTTAGTATATGTACATATGTACTTATAAATTTATACAAAGTTACATTGTTTTTTTTTATTTTTATTACTCGCAGACAGAAACACAACTGATAAAAAGTAGTTGTCGCAGTTTGACAGCATATACAACTAAACTCAGAATAGTTGTAAATCATTATACTCTTAACATCTTAACGAAGACAACTTATTGAACAGCCGATTGGAAGTTAAGTTGAGTTGTAATCCATAATAAGAATTTGACAACTACAACTCAACTATCAATTCAGTTGTAAATCATAAAAGGGGCATAAATAACATTTCAGGGTGCCGCTTACATTTTCAAGGGACCAATATTTCGAAGCCTCTCCATTATAAATAAAATATGTGACCAAAATTCAGGAACACAACTACAACAAAGAAATGTTTCTATCGGTATGGACGTATGCGATATTTTAGGAGGAAAAGCTGAGATGGAGGGACCAAATTGCCCCGATTTCAAAAAAGTTGCTAGGGAAATAGTGCAAAACCAAACATTTTTGTTGAAAATCAAAAATTGAACGATTTTCCCTCCGATTTAAAAATATATTATGGGACAAAAATGCAAGGAAAAAAAATTATTTTGAAATTGCTCCATAAATAGAGAATCTATTCGGTAATCAATTTCCAAAAAAAAAATAATTAAGCTAATGAAATTTTTTCATAAATGATGGAGTTATGGTGGTACAAATATAAAAAATACCTCTTGAATTGATATCCTTTTTTCGTTTTCTGAAGTCGGTTGAATTAATAAAAAAAATTGTCAATCTGTGGTGTTAAAAATTTTAAAAATTTAATTAAAAAAAAACATAGAAAATTTTTGAGCTTTCGGCAGCTTGAAATTTCTAAACATTACACAAGTACTCCTTTTTATCTCTTTTGTTAAATTATTTAAGGGTCTAAAACGAATTTAAAAATTGAGTTGTTGGTGTTTTTGCAGATCTTCCGCTCCATTTGGTTCACCACTTTAAAACAGTAAGAAGTTGTCCAAATAGAAAGGATGATAAAGAAAGTATACACAACCCTCTTTGGCGTTGCTTCGCTCTTTCTAAAAATGGATGGAGTCTTTTTGTACGTTGTTGCTTTATTTTATTTTTCTGTAGTAGGAATCCTAACTTTATACTAATTTAAATACAAGTTCCTGTCCTTTAGCTAATATCCTTCCGCAACAATTTAAAGCGACCTTTATGAACCCAGGACAAATATTGTTGCCGACGATAAATAGATTTTGTAAAAATTTACACAACATTTAGGTAATATGTTTATTTGTATATAAAACTTTGATTCTGTGCAACCATTTGATGATTGTATTTAATAATTGTATGTTTTCATTATTTCTTTTTTAAGAAAACTAACGTGTATACAAGTTAATAATGCCGATTTGGACAACATATGGCAAAACTATCACATATAGTGTTGTTGTTGTTGTATTTTGGATGTTAAGCATCTGTCATTATAATTCAGTATTCGATAGACGCCAAAGTGTAAACACAATTTTTTTTCCATCGCTATAATATGTCGAGTTTTGTGCCTAAAAAAGGTGTTTCGCGGCGAAGTCTGATAACCTTCTTTCATTTAAAGGCTGCTGAAAAATATCGATTGTTGGTAAAAGATAACGGTCAAGAGACACCAACGCAAAAAACTTGTTAGCGATTCAAAAGTGATGATTTCGACACAGAAGACAAGGAGTGGCCAGAAAAAGTTTTAAGGTGACGAATTGGAAGCAATACTCGACGAAGATTGTTGTCAAACGCAAGAAGAAAAATTGGGAATCACACAACAAGCCCGTTCTCTGCGTTTAAAAGCATTCGCATTCATTCGAAAGCAAGGAAATTGAGTCCCATATGAATTGAAGCCGAGAGACGTTGAAAGGCGATTTTGCAAGACCGGTCAAAAATTATTTGGAAAACAGTGAATGCGATGTTTTGGCTTACACGCTTTATACCCCAGACCTTGCCCCTTCTGTCTACCATGTGTTTCGATCGATTCAGTACGCCATTACTGGAATACGCTTCACTTCAGAACAGGATTTTATAAATTAGCTTGATTCATTCAAAATCTCAAAACCGGAGCAGTTCTTTTGGCGCGGAATACATATGCTACCAGAAAGATGGGAATAAGTAGTGACTAACGATAGACAATATTTTGAATAATGTATCAACTCATGTTGTTATTATAATAAATGCATTTTTTTTGCAAAAAAAATTTACATTACTTGTTTATCCAAAATATAATTGGACATAAAAAAAACAAAAAGAACAAAATTAAATTTTTAGGGTCAGTATTTCACCTTAATAATAAAGCTAGCAATAGTTAAGATAAGCTAACGTGAACGATAAATTGACAATTAAGTTTTCTCCATTATCACAGCTGTCTGATAAAATAAAAAATTTAATTTAATTTTATATAAAACTGTCATTGAAGTTTCCATATCTTCAGCAGAAAATATGGCAGCTTCAAATTCTTAATGTTCACTTGTAAATTTACCATGAGGATAAACCTGCTATTAGCTTATCAGTCACTATTTAGGTTATTGTTAACTTGTATGACCAAAAACCATTTATCTGTCAGGTAGAATTCTATAACAGTCCACAGTCCACACGAGCAATAAGTTTGGCAATTATTGCCGTGGCAACCGTCAAATTTGATTGCCGACACAAGATATTTGCGTGTGGACCGCACGAATATGTGTTCAAACACATGTTTAGCAACAATTGCTAGAAGATATTGCTGAGCAATTATCTCTGAACACAATCTATCAAATTCAGTTGTGATTTCTATGAAAGTTGTTTTTTTTTTTTGGGCAAATAGAATACAAAAAATTAAAACACAAATGTATAAATAAATGAAAACCACAAAAAGGTGAAACATTTTTAAAATAAACATTCATACTATTGATAATGCTGATTTTTTTTACAATTAAGCCCGTAATTAAAATTTACAATACAAATAATATACAACCTTCTTCCGTAAAATTTTCATATTTGTGTTCTAAGATATCTACGATTTCCCTACCACAAATACATATTTGAACACTGGCAATTTGACGTCTTAATTCTGCCGACGTTATTGCTTGTATTAAGACACATGAAATTGCTGGTCTGGACGGGGGGTGAGTAACTATGTATAATTTACAGTAATGGCACTTAATGCTCGCAGAAATACAGTTTTTTTGTTCACGGGCATATCTAATATTTCCATTAGGTATACCAGTATATTGGCTCAAAAGTTGAGAGTAGTAGATTCGATTTCGATGAGCAAAACCAACAGATAACTGTGAATAAAATCTGCATTTGAATATGAAAATAACGTCAAGCTTCTGCCCAAAAATAACGGCCGTAAAAAGTACTAGGGAAAAAATTTGGTCTCAGTTCGTGATAGCACTTAATTTCTACGCGAACTGTTTGTTGTGCAATATTTGTCTTACGATGGACAGGCGGACAGACGGACATGGCTCATATAATTTCCCTATCTTTAAGGATCCAGAATACATATGTATACATTATGGATTTCATATAAATATTGTTAAGATTACACATGGAATGGCATACCAATAAATTTCCTTACCATTTTTGGTGAAGAGTATAAAAATTATATTTCTCTATAAAAAAATAATATATTTTTTTGTTAGCAATTTATGAATAGAAAAGAAACTATAGTTTTCGTCTTTAGTTTAACATAAGAATTTCATAATAATAAGAAGTCCTTCCCAACCATTGATATGCATAAAGGATGTCTAAAGGCATTTAAATTGTATTAAAATCATATAAAATAAGACAAATGAAAAAATAATAAAATACTATTCTGACTCTAATGGCAGCATATACCAAATTTTGCAAATGTATCCATCTATAATATTTAGTTTTATGTTTGCAAATTATGTATCTTGTCACATTGCATAACCATCAAGGGTTATTGGATCGTATTCCATGTTGTATTTTTTTAATGGATTTTTTTTTTAAATTAAGGCATAAAATATTAACTTAGGGTGCATTTTATCGCTCTTGACCGACAAAGTTATTTTAGTACAACTATTTTATTTTCCATATATTTTCCTTTGCTCATAGTTTTATGATTTTGCTTATAAATTTTTTTTTTACACACACACAAACACACATCTATCGCTCACGAAGTATATCATTAATATTTACTAATACATCTAACAAAAGACAGAAATTACTCTCTTGTGATTGTCTGATACAACTCTGTGTTGTTGCTACCACTGATAGGATGGATGGTAGAATGTGGCAAAGTTGTAGCAGCATTTAATAAATTTGCAACACCGTATTGCTTGTGGTATATTTCTAGTTTTTTAACTGTTTTTTTCTATATTTTTTTGTTTTCATCACCGTCAACATCACAAATGCTGTGTAAGTTTCTGCTTTTGCCAACCGTAATTATCAACAATCATCAGTGTTTGCAAAAATGAAAAAAAAAAATAACACAGAGCAAAATTTTTTATTAAAAATATGTGTACATGTAAAGTTTATAATTTTTACTTTTCTTTTCTGATATTTTTTTTTAGAATTTTTATATGAAAATCACCGAGTTCTGTTGGAAGATGTGGTATGTTTTATTATCGCAGCTTTTAGGTGACGACATATATATTTTGACTGAGGTTTTGTTTTAAAGAATTATTAAAAACAAAAAGTTAATGATTAAACGCTGATTAGGAAAAAAGTTATATATTCTTTTAAACAAATTATCTAGAATTGGAACGTCTGCAGCAAGACAAAATCGAATATCAAATATGAAAGAGAGTCTCACAGTTTCTCCTTCAGAAACGAACTAATCGTGCTAGAAAAGAACTAAAACTGGTGTTGTAAAACTTAAATTTTTCTATTAAAGAACCATAATGACAGTGTATTTCAACCGGGATACTTAAGCGGGCGATTCATGCCAAACCAATTTCTATTCGTTTCAGCTTCGGCTACAAATTGTTCCATTCTTATGATGGACTAAGTTTGTCAGTTTTTTTAATACAAACGAGCAGCTATAAAGCTCATCCAACTTCAACTTATTTTTTTATTTAAAATTATGTATAAATTTTAAACTTCTCTATTACGCTGTTCACTCTACATATTAAAACTATCGCCTAACATGCGAATTCCGTATTTTTTACGTTAAAGGTAGTAGACAAATTTTTTACATCAACAGCAATTTGTGCTGCAATCAGTCACATAAAAAGTTCATTGTCTTCTTTAAGTACCAACGTAAACATGTAAATATAATGTGAAAAACTAGTAACGAATGACGATGGAGCAGAAGCGAATGTAAAAAATAATATAAAAAAATATACATACTCGTATGTGTGTGTGTGTGTGTGTGTGGATGTATGTGCGAATGTGATTTATTTACATTTATTTACAGAGAGACGTTTTTCACAAAACTAAAACTTCATGTTTTATTGAAATAAAAGATATTTACACTAAACGGTAGCAAGGCAAAACAAAAAAGAAAGAAACAAGCAATAATTGTGTGAAAATAATGTTAAAAACCGTTTAAAAAAATATTTCGACTTTCATGGCAGATATTTTAATAAAATTTTTATTGAAGAACAACGTAACTCGACTAGCTTTTTTTAAGTTTTTTGTTACGGAATGCTTAAATTTTCTTCTATTATTATTTGCAGACTTGCTGCTGTCCTTGGTCTGAATAAATAAATAAATTTCAACATCAAATTTTTGTTTTCTTAATTTAAACATTTTTTTCGTCTCATGGCTCTGATTTATTGCTGGCCACTCACTAACTTATTAAATTTTAGCAAAAATCTAACTTAACATAATTTCTTTGAAAAGCCAGTGAAGTACACACGGGCAAATAGAAGAGAGTAACGAGTTTGTAAACGTCCAAAATGTCATAAACATGTTAATGTCAGAAAAAAAATAAAGAAATACACAAGACTGTTGTTAATTAAGTTATTCATAGAAAGTTGTGAAGATACTAAGAATGATAATGATGACAAGACTAGATAAGATGTTGAAATTGTATATTAGAAGCATTCAAGTATAAAAGCTGGTGTGAATCATTTCACGTTTCAGTTTTCTTACAAACATTAATGAAATGTGACATTTTATGCAAAAGTAAAAAGGAAAAGAAAATTAATACAAAGTAATATTTGATCAAATGTAAGTAGAGTAAAATTTGACTGAAAACAGGTAAGAATGGGGAAAATATATGAAACATAGAGAAGTGCAGAAGTTTGCGTTTTTTTTTTACAATTGTATGGTTAATTATCTGGCTGCACCAAAAAATTTCATTACAACAATGCAAGAAAGTTAGCGTCCATCTTAGTTATAACTACAGTACGAGCTCGAAATGCGCAACCGAAAGGAAATCGGGGTTGTTACTTTTACCGAAAAGTCGCAATAACCGACCACTGAAAATTTAATATAAAAACACACCTCTATTTAACTTAAATTCATTAAGTTTTATTATTTTAACATAAATTAAATAAAATTTATAAAATTAATGTTGTATGCATACACACATACTTAAATAAAAATGATCTTCACTTTACTCATGTAAAACTTTCAACAAAACGTGCAAAGCTTTGTAAAGATTAACAAACAAAACTACTAAACTAGCTATTGATTAACTGCCTGTTTTTAGAAAATGAAAACAAAATAGTGAGTGAGAATTTATATTGAAAACAAAAACAAATTTTCGTATCTTATTTTTGTTTTCAATATAAATTCTCACTCACAATTTTTTTTTCATTTTCTAAAAACAGGCAGTAAAAAACAAAACTTTTTTCTTTATATTGGCGTAGAAGTATTTTTTCTTAAAAAGTATGAAAACTGCTTAAGCACCGCTGCTGCGTGAGAACAAAAAAGTAAAGAGCATGAATTAAAAAAAGTACCACCACTGACATGTGGAAAACATTTTTAAGATGGGTTCTTTGCTGAAACCTTAGGTACTTGTTAAAACTACGTTTCTGAACAAATAACTTCCGAGAGAATATTGCTTAAAATTTAATAAAACAGAAAAAGTTGCACTTATCGAGACTAGTTTTTGAAAAAAGTTGCACTTATAAGACTGCAATGTAAAAAACTTGGCTGTTGCGCTAATCGGTGGTTGCGCAAATCGAGCTCGCACTGCATTTAAAATCTTTATACAAATAATAATTAGAACTTATTTATGTATGTACACATATTGCCAAACGTTCAAATTATAATATTGGAATATATAATAGTAATGCCTACGCGAAAATGCTATTCGTACCTGTTTTAGTTTTCGTATTCACAGTAATAATGTTTCACATTTTCACGAATCAATCAATTTTCTCCTTACAAAATCGGTAGTCAAAAAATATTTATAACGTTAAAAAAAAAGTTACCTCGAGTTTTTTAATCAAATATATAGAATTTTAAGAAAAGGTCGAATTGGGCGATTTTGTTAAATTTTAGCGATTATTTTAGTTAATGGGATTTTTCTGTTTGGCTTTTTTAATATATTTTTTTTCTATGTGACATTTTTAAAGAAATTAAAGGATATAAATTATTAGTTTCTTTCCTGGTTACGTTTTTTTCGACAAATATTTGATAAATGTGAACGTAGCTTAAGTATCTGTAAGCAAATTTGTTCACTTTTCGATTAAGTGAATGTCTACAAAGTGTATGAAGCATAAGGAAACAAATCACGAATACAAATTGATTTCGTTTTATTTTGTGCTTCTACAAGTCATTTTGTTCGTAAACAACTCCATATATAAATTAATTATCTAAAGCTTTGACATTCATTTTAATTTATTTGTCAATTGTCTGCTAAAAGTAGAGTTTGCAAAAAAATTTTCGTATGTTACCAACAGAAATTTTTGTAGTGTAAATGGTGATAAGATTTTGAATATTTACATAATAATTTTTTATACATATACATATACATACGAGTACATACATATGTATGTATTTCATTTTCTCTGAATTAGTTTTTTAAATAAAACATTGAAATATTGGTTTTTCTTCCCTTATCTTATCTTTAAGTTGGTACACCCACAATGGTCCTGGTCCCATGCCTGTTCTGAGCGGTCCTCGTGTTCGTTTGCTGGGTCCGATATTAGCCATAGAAGCGGTAACTGGTGAAGACTCGGGTGTCTACAAATGTACAGCCAGCAATGTGGGTGGTGAGGCCAGTGCTGAGCTGCGTCTTTCAGTGGCCACACCCATACAGGTGGAAGTGCAACCCAATATATTAAGTGTTCATATGGGTGGTGCAGCTGAATTTCGTTGTTTAGTCACTAGTAATGGCAGTCCGGTCGGAATGCAAAATATATTGTGGTACAAAGATGGTCGTCAACTGCCATCATCGGGGCGCATAGAAGACACTTTAATTGTGCCACGAGTTAGTCGCGAAGATCGCGGTATGTATCAGTGTGTAGTGCGCAGACCAGAAGGAGATACATTTCAAGCAACAGCAGAATTACAATTAGGAGGTAAATATTCATTCCATTTGCAAATGATAAATAAAGATTTTTATATGCCATGTTGCTTATTTTCGATTTTCGTTAAAATTTTTCTCTTTTTTTGTTTGTTTTGCATTTCATTTAAAACTGTGTGGTGGGTGCTTTGATTTCAACTTTATTTTTTTTTTTTTTGTTATTTTAGCTCTTTTACATTTTATACTTTGTGTTTTTAATTCATGCCTTTTGTTTTATCGTTGTTTATTTACAGATGCACCGCCAGTTCTGCTTTATAGTTTTATTGAACAAACTTTACAGCCTGGTCCTGCTGTTAGTTTAAAATGTTCAGCAGCCGGAAATCCAACACCACAAATTTCATGGACACTGGACGGATTTCCACTACCATCAAACGGAAGGTAATTGAACTTTTATATGAACAAAAACAAAAAAAAAACCATAAAAAGAAATTTTACTCTCATGTACAGCGACTAAAGCAAACTGTGATGTGTATGAATGTGTGTGTGCAAATCCATTGAGTAAAAACGAATGAGTGAATGTTTAAGTGTATTGTTGAAATAAGTTTTCCTATTTATTTGTACAAAAACAAAAACTTTTGCAAATATTTGTGTAAATTTTCCATATGTATATATATTTGTATATATGAGTAGTTGAAGAAGCTATTTTTTTTTCAATGTCTATAGATTTTTATTGTCGGCCCAGCTGCACTCACTCAAAAATGTTTTCAATGTTTTAAGTAAAAAAATTAAATATGCAACAATTTTAAAATCAAATTCATTTTTAAATTAATCAACCTAAATATTTTCTAATATCGTTTTGAAAATAATAAAATATTTCTGAAATTTAGATGCTTCAATTTAAAAGTTTTTACATTTGTTCAGATAAACAACATACTTAATTTAATAAAAGCATTATTAAACTTAATACGAAACAGTTTTAGGAAATAAACTATTTTAAGCCAATTTTAAAGTTTCTTTAATTTTTAATACTTATTAGAAAAGTATAGAAAAAAGTGTTTAAAAAAAAATTCAATAAACAAAAAATACGTTTTAGAAGAGCTTTCTTACAAAATAATCTTAATATTAACTTCAACAAAAAGTCAACTACTTACTCATTTCATATTTGCATTTAAACATTTCATTTTTAGTAACTAAACTTTTTAATTTAAAGAAGCCATAGAAATTAATACTCTTACATATAGTATGTGCGTACAAACGTACATATATGTATGCATACATATAACAACAACAGTAGGGTAATACAATCCACCTTTAAAAGACGTTTTAAAAATTTAGAATTCTATCGAATAGTTCCGTTAAAGTTTAAGAGTTATGGTGTCACCCCACCGTATAATAATTTAACAAATATGTTTTACATTTTTTTATTATTATTTTATCGTATACACGAGTTTCCTGTTTTGCAACTTTATTCTTGTTGTTACCCTATTTTTGAATTCCAGACAAACTATTAAAAAAATATAATACATGTCAATGCACTTTCCACGCTTTATCAAAATTATCTAGAAATGCAATTTTGTCAACACACTTCTGCTGTTAACAAATAATTCCACGAATTAAAACAATAAAGACACAAACAAACAGGAAACTCACAAAAATAAATATTATTAATAAGCAAAATAATAAAAATTACCAATAAGCATTTTTTAATAAGAAAACAAAATTGTAACAATAAAGTTTAGTTTTTAACTCTCGTTTGATAAATAAAGAAGTAGCAAAAGCTACGAAAAAATAAGAAAATAAAAAGAATTTTATTTTTTTTAATTAATAAAAAACCCACAAACATATTTGGCGACGAGGATGGGATATATCGCGAAAAGGTTTTAATCGTTTAAAGAATTAATTGGTTCCTTTTAGACATTTTAATGTTTAACGCGATTTCAAAAAAATAGAAAAAAAAGGAAGAATCCTTATTCTAAACAACAACATTAATAAGTGAACTAAAAGTTAAGTAAAATAATAAAAGAGAAAAACCCTTACTCTAATCAAATAAACTAATTAAGTGAACTTTAATGCACACATAAAAAGTGGAAAATATCATCAACAAATTACTACATAAAAAAGAAATGAAAATAAATATAGACAAAACAAATTGCCTTATACATTGACAGAAAATAATAATAAATAAAAGAAAAAAGTAATAAAAAACATTTTTAAATAAAAACACTATTTGAACAGTGGAAATATAAAGTGATTTAAAAGCACTATTTGAACAAGTGGAAATAGAAAATCAGTAAAACCGAGAAGAAGAACACCAGAGAAAAATCCTGATCAGCACTAAGAAGGAAGAGAACAACTATAAACAAGGAAGACAACTTTAAAAGGATATAGTAAGAATAGTCATAAGTTATTCAAAATTTTTTTTTCCTCCATAATTTATAACTATAAGATAATATTATTAATTACGTGTACAAAAATTGTCCACTGAAAATTGCAAATAAAATCTAAAAAATAAACAAATTTATACCTTCCTTTAAAATGGCAGAACCAAATCAAATTCAATTAGATCCCATTAAATACTTGAATTCAATCCCTCAGTATAACGGTAACCGTAACGATTTAATTAATTTTACTAGACTAATAGATAGAATATATCCGGTTCTTAGGACTTATGATGAACTTTCACAACTTGTCTTCTCAGACATTATAAAAGGTAGATTAGTCGGTAGGGCCAAAGAAATTATAGAAATTAATACGCAGGCACAATCTTGGACAGATATCAAGAGTATTTTAGAGAACAATTTTGGTGAGAAAAAGAATTGCGAACAATTATATGATGAGTTAAGATCTGTCACTTTTGAAAGTACTACTGTTGATTTTTATAACGAGATAAAATACAGACTACGGCGTTTGAATAACAAAGCCCTTTTGGTCCTTGGTGAAGGTGAAGCAACAAATCAGGTAGCCATTAACAATCAAAGATCTGCACTGCACATCTTCAAAAACAAAATGCCGGAACCAATGCGGACTGTATTAACTTGCAGGAATCCTGGAAGCCTGGAATTAGCAATGGATATTCTATTCGAGAGCGGATACGACCGCATGGGAAAAGATGGTCGCATAGTGAAGAATAGTAATAGCAAAGGGAAACGACAGAATAATGAAGAACAAGAAAGAAACATAGAACCTTCGGGGAGCAGAACAAATCATAATAAAAAATATAATTATAATAAATTTAACGACAATAGTAATTACCACCGAGGAAACTACAATTATCAGCAAGGCAATCAGAGCTACAATCACAACCGGTACCAACAACGCAACATGGAAAGATATAACCAAAACTATAACCAAAATCAACAACGCAATTATAATCCGCCCCAACAACCAGAACCAATGGAAATAAATAATGTACAACACTTTAAACCGACAACAGACAGTTACCAAAACGACAGTAAGTACAATCATCACTACCAACAAAATCGACACTACAGCAGATATAATAGACAAAACTATAATCAACCCAGACAGCCGGAACAAGGCAGAACAGATGTTCAAAATTTTCGGCCGATGGCCTCAACGGAAACTTACCATATATAATCGTTAAAACAAAACTAGGACGTTTAAGATTCATCATCGACACGGGAGCAACACATTCCGTAATAAATCCTGGAATTTGCCATCCCAAATGGAGGATCCCTTGCGATGTGACAAACATTAAGACATTACAACATACTATTACAATTTCAGAAAAAGTAGCAATCCCAATTTTTAAAGAATTTGGTGAATTTACAGACACCAAATTAGAATTTTTAGTCTGCCAATTCCACAAACAGTATGATGGAATAATTGGCAATAACATACTTAGACAAATGAAAGCAATAGTTAATTTGAAAGATAACACCCTAAAAATCGAAAAAACCGAAATTCCAATTCGATACACAAATAACGGTATCGAATACTATTTCGAAAAAAAAGGACTACATAAAGTCATAGTACCAGTTGAGCACAAAAACGGTTTAGTATATAATCCCAAAACCTTATTAAACGATAAGAATATCGAAATAGTGGAGGGAGTATACGAAACGGAAAATTATAAGATCAATGCTCTTGTTAAAGTGAATGGAAATTTACCACAACGGGTAATTTTAGAAACCCAGGAAACAGATGAAATAACACCCGAAAATTTTTATACAATTGAATCATATAAAAAAATAGATGTACCAATGTTGGAACAGATTCGCGTAGACCATTTAAATAAAGAAGAAAAAGAGAAACTTTTACCAATCATTAAAAAATATAATAATATATTCTACACAGAAGAGAGCGATCTTACATTCACGAACGCCATCAAACACGAAATAAGGACAACAAACAACCCGCTCAACTTTTATCGGAGACAAATTGTAATTCATAAAACAATGTCAGGATCACTGAAAGTAAAAAACCAACAAATTTTCAAGAATAACAGGAAGACAATTTATGCTAAAACTTTTGACGAAGAAACACTAATAACTCTATTAAAAAATCATTTCAACCCTGATAAAACCAACGCAATTTTCATAAATGATGAATCTGTTTTTTACGAACTGAAAACTGTCTTTGAAAAATACTTTGGTGAAAATAGAAACTTCAAAATCATACGCTGTAAACACCTTCTTAAGGATATAACAGATGAAAACGAGCTGACCGATATAATAGGAAAAGAGCACATAAAAAACAATCATAGAGGAATAAACGAAAATTTCGCAGAATTAAAACTTGAATTTTACCACCCACAGCTAAAAATACGCATAACACAATTTATAAATAATTGTGATATATGCAACAAAGAAAAATACGAAAGAAATCCAATAAAACAACAATATAAAATCACTGAAACCCCTAATAAACCTGGAGAAATCATACACGCAGACGTTTTTTACAGTTTAGAAAAAACATTATTTCTAACATTTTTAGACAAATTCTCAAAACACGCTCAAGCCATAAGAATAAAGGATAGATCCTGGATCGAATTTAAAAAAGCACTTACCCAGTATTTATCAACAGTTGGAAGCATAAAAAGGTTAGTTATGGACAATGAATTAGGATTTAAAGCACTGCCCCTTCAAGAATTTTTGAAAGAACAAGGAATAGAAATACATCACACTTCTAATAACAACCATACATCAAACGCAGACGTCGAAAGACTCCATAATACTATTAACGAACATATCCGAATTCTGAAACACGATCCTAATAAAGACACAGAAAGTGTCGAAGAAAAAATTTATAGAATAATAATGTACTACAATAATACCATACACTCCACAACTGCTAAGAAACCAATAGATTTTAAAAATGGAACAGTTAACCCAGAGGAATACAGCTCGATTAAAGAAAAAATGACAAAGGCGAAAGAAAGGATCATTAATAAATTAAACAAAACTCGTGAGAACGTGGACATCCAAACCGGACCAATATATTTAAAGGATGAACGAGGCGGTAAAAATCATTCAAAATTCCGAAAAGTAATGGCGACCAAATTAGATGACGACCATATAGTTACAGATCGAAATTTTAAATATTATAAATCCCACATAAAACGAAAAAAGAAATTTCAGACCATCAACGACAATCAGACATCAACATAACTTACCAATATTATTTCCTTTTTTTTAGATGAAACTACAAATAAAACTATTACTGCTCATTTCAATGGCAAATATTATCCAACCCCAGCTAATGGAAATACAGGACCTAACAGAGAATGAAGGCTACATCCCAATTAAAGAAAACGACATAAGGATCGTCGACCACTACCGTAGAATATACCATTTAATCAATTTGACACACTACTACACTACTATAGAAATTATAGACAATAATATTAACTCATTACATGGTTCAATAATACCGCTACTCGATACAACAATAAATAATTTTAACATTTTGAAAACTAAATTAGATAATCTTTCACCACATTTTAGAATTAGACGAGGTTTAATAAATGGCCTTGGAAAAGGATTAAAATTTATAACAGGAAATATGGACAGTGACGATGAACAAGAAATCAGATCAATGCTCACGAATCTAACGACAACTACTAATGCTAACTCAATCGAAGTAGGATATATAGCGCGTATAAGTAAAACACTTTCTACACAGATACAAAATGTCACAACTCATATCAACAGACAACAATATATAGTAAAAACATATATAAACAAATTTCGCAATGAGATTCAGAATAAAATATCTACATTAGAAGACGAAATAGATTTCCTAAAACACATTTACCAGATTGATAATGATATAAATCTACTCAAAGACCATATTGACGACATTGCAGGAGTCATATTTACTAGCAAACTAGGTATTATACCGACGGACTTACTCGACGAACAGGAAATTGAAATTATAAATGACTTTGAAAAGTATACTAAAACAAAAGTTGCCGTATCCTTTGAAAAAGAACAAATTGTCATCATCCTTTCCATTCCCCAATTTTCAAACATATCCTTTACACAAATAATCCTTGAGCCAATTCCCAATAAAATAAACAAATCATTATTTTTAAAAGAAAACAGAATTTTAGTTGATGAGAACCAAAATGTCTATTTTCCAAATACATCTAGCTTATATAAGAATCTAAAACAAATTAATGATCCATGTATCTTAAGCATCGTTGCAAATAAAATAGCAAGTTGTACACTTAGAGAGTATAAAATACCAGAAATAAAAGAAATAAAAGAAGGAATAATTATATTTAAAAATTTCTTTAACAACTTTACACACAATTGTAATTACAAAGGAAAAACTATTAATATAAGTCACAATTTTATAATTAAATTTGAAAATTGTCAAATCAATGTTGGTAATTTAACATTTAAAAACGAAAAACTAATTGTAAAAGAAAAAATTATTCAAACTAACTTTTTAAAAGAGATAAAAGAAAATGGAACATACACTGAAATTAAATTAGAAGATCTATACATAAAACAAATTAAATATGAAAACAATTTTACTGATTTTAATAAAACCCAAAATATACACAGAATCATTAATATAGCTGCAAATAGCACTACAATTTCAATATTGATCATTTTAGTAATTACTATACCCATACTTTGTAAAAGAAGAGCAACTGTGCTCCAAATTTCGTCGGAGCCTCAAACTAACGGAGGGGGAGTTATGGTGTCACCCCACCGTATAATAATTTAACAAATATGTTTTACATTTTTTTATTATTATTTTATCGTATACACGAGTTTCCTGTTTTGCAACTTTATTCTTGTTGTTACCCTATTTTTGAATTCCAGACAAACTATTAAAAAAATATAATACATGTCAATGCACTTTCCACGCTTTATCAAAATTATCTAGAAATGCAATTTTGTCAACACACTTCTGCTGTTAACAAATAATTCCACGAATTAAAACAATAAAGACACAAACAAACAGGAAACTCACAAAAATAAATATAATTAATAAGCAAAATAATAAAAATTACCAATAAGCATTTTTTAATAAGAAAACAAAATTGTAACAATAAAGTTTAGTTTTTAACTCTCGTTTGATAAATAAAGAAGTAGCAAAAGCTACGAAAAAATAAGAAAATAAAAAGAATTTTATTTTTTTTAATTAATAAAAAACCCACAAACATATTTTTTAAGCACTTAACAATTAAAGCATAACCCCTATTACTGGTGCATCAAAAAGAAGCATGTATAATCGTGTTCAAGTTTGTTTTAAAATGCTTCCTACAGTACTTTTATTATTGGCACTGAAATAGTACAGAATTTTCCATCAATGTTATGCACACACACACACGTTATTTTTCCTCCCTTAATAAAAACTTTTCTAATTGTTGAAATATATTTACTCTGTCCTTAACATGTGTATTTAATTATCAAACGTAGTCTTAATGATTTCAATATGTTGCAATTCATTCGTAGTAGTTGCCAGATTATATTATTATGAAAATGTCAAGAATTTTAAAGTCTAAACGTTATTGCGCATTTTTTTAATAATAAATAAACACGTTATTTGAGTGGTCTAAAGAGCAAAGTGGAAGAAGCGGAAAAAAAGTTCTGAATAATATAATAATATAATTTTTAATAATATGATTTATTTGGTTCCACGAAAAATAGCCCCAAGCAAAAAATGAAAAATAGTCTCCAACTTTTGTATTAGAAACAACAGCGCAATATTTG
This sequence comes from Lypha dubia, assembly GCA_947311025.1. NCBI lineage: Eukaryota > Metazoa > Arthropoda > Insecta > Diptera > Tachinidae > Lypha > Lypha dubia. Next base: position 86,396,770 of record OX371263.1, on the reverse strand, counting down.
GGGCATTTTTTTTTTCCTATATTTGGATATTTTTAAAAGTTTTATTTTTAAGTTTGCGGACTATTTCACGGAACCTCTTTTTTCAAAATGACACAGTACAAAAAAAAAAAAGAAAAAACGAAAATTCATACGTTTTGAAAACTCTAAGAAAAAAAAAAAAAACAACAGAGGTAATTAAGTCAGTTAGAAGTTATTAAACCGGTCTGTATTTTTGTAGATCGCAGATTGTGCGTTGCTGCATGTGTGAAATTAAAAATATTTATAATTGTTCTTTTTAATTTATTTCTTAGAGCTCAGCTTGGAACTCCTAAGCATTTCTATCATTATCTAAGAGCAGTAATTATTAATTAATTCTTAAATAAATTACATCGCCTTCTTTGTATACTATCTATGAGAATAATGCTTAGGGGTATCTTAACATAAGTGTAAAAAGAATGTAAATTATAATGTTATTTGGTAAACATGTTTTAATTTCTCACGGTAGACGAGCGGCGTGTGTCTCAACAGTTTTAAAACTCAACGAGTACATACCTGAATTCAAGAGATATTATATGTTGTAGATATTTATAAATAAGCACATACAGTTAATAAATGTAATTTATTTAAGTGCATTGTGCAGCGGCCCTTGATCAAACGTATGGGTGTCAAGTGAGCATCACATAAAATATTTTGCTTGCAGTTTGTTAATGCAATTTGACACGGCTGCCTGTTGCGGTAATTTTGACTCGCAATGCTCACTACACACTGTCAGTTATAGAGATAGTTAGACCACGCTACACATTTAACTCATTGCTTTATTTCTATCAGTTGTACCACATACAAAGACATAACTTGGTGGATGGCTTCATAATTTAAAACTATCATTAATGATCAGATTAATGATTGAGTCTACTATATTTTGCATAATATGGTGTTCATATATCTCGCTCTGACAATCCCATTGTATGAACATAGTAGCTCTGCAAATGCTAAACAATTTGAAAGCATTATAGTAGCTTTGAAAATGTTAATACGTTTCATATGGAAAACAATTTGAAATTTTGTTTAGATAAACGAAAACTGCACACACAACTGCTTATTAATTAAATCAAATTATATTTTTTATAAATATTTTTATTTCAAGATATTTATCGAATACACTTTTTTGGACAAATTAAATTTAACTATTTAAAAAAATTAACTTATTTGTCGTCAAATTATATATAAATACCGATGGTAGACTTTTGCAGTTCCGTAACATTTTTCCTTCATGCTGCAAAGTAACATGCATTCGTATATATAATCCACTCCATATATCAGTATGTGCACCTTAATTAAACCACTGATGTTGATAATTTCATATAAGTTGTAAAATTAAATAACTTTCTCTATATAACTTAAATTTGTATAATAATTTTTCACTTCATATCCCCTTTTCTTATAAAATACCATGGACGACTGCAGTGACATACATATGACTGATAGCTATTTAACTAGCAAAGTTTAACTCTTATCATTTATAACCCGATTTTTAAAATTCTTCTTTTCTTCGAACAAGTTTGCTTGCATTTTGATGCCATAACATTTTTGGAAAATCTGTTTATGTTGTTTCCGTTTTTTTTATTGAAGTCGTGTTTTTCGCCAAAATTATTGTATTATAAAGTAGAAAAAAAAATGAAATAAAAATCATTTCGTGTATTTGACATCGTTGTTACTAGTAATAATTAATTCGCAGTATATTAAATACGAGTAATTTTAAGTATTTCATCGTCGAATCTTACAAAATACAATTTTCACAAAACAAACTACACTTAATTGCTGCAGTAATGCACTCAGTTGGGTTGTGGCTATTAAACGAGAGAAAATCTGGCAACCATGTTAGAAACAAAGCGTACACTCAATAAGTGGAATTGTTATTTCTACAGAAGCAATATTAATTAAACGTGTGGAGTTAAATGTTAAAGTTCTTTTTAGTTAAAAACTAATTAATTGGAATGATTTTTAAACGTTGGTGTCATAAAAATTAGCAATATTACGAAAATTTCATTCGAACACTTAATTGCTTTGCAATTATTTAAAACTTTAACAAACTAGTTTCGATTAGCGGATGTGATGGAATTTTTGTACTCAGTATATAAAAGTGTTTGTAAAGCACAACAATTACAAAGCTGAACCCATTCTATTAACTGGTTAATATCAAAATTAAAAAAAAAAAAATCAGTATAACTTCTACTTCCACTGTATGGTATTCATTCCAATGGCTGCGTGAATAAGAAAAAAATTGCCGTATTTGGTGCGAAAACAATTCTTAAGCCATTAACGATTCACCATTACATCTATTAAAATTGAATCTTTAATACGTTTTACACGCTGGCGGTGAATGGCGAACGCTATCGAGCCATGCTGACTGAATATATAATTTTGAAAATTAATAAGCTAAACATTAGCGACATTTCAGTCCAACAAGACGGGTTTATTTGTCATACAGCGCTTTTAATAATCGAAAATTAAAAAATGCAGCCTATATAATTTAATTTAATTAAAAAAACAAACGAATTTTAGAAATCGGTCAATTAACAAATATTCGATAATCAATGTTTTAGGGGAAAATCTTTCCTCCCATTTCCAAACAATAAAAGAAAATATTAGCCGACCCAACTTCAAGCAAATGCTTTCAAACACAAAATGAATTTTGAAAATTGGTTCATAAGTGATTTTTTGAAGTCTGTTAAAAAAATTTAAGTAATACTATTCTGACAGATACATGTATTGTGTCTTATCACTTGTAAGCGTAGAGAAACACTTAACGGACTACACACTTCCATGACACCACACTCTTATTATCCATATTTAAAAAATGAATACAAGTAAAATTTACGAACATTATGATTCTAGAAATAATGAATGAGGGTTTAAGTGATTGAACTTCTTAACTTACCTAATTTAGCACGATTAAGGACATGGAAAATAGTGACTGTTTTCTTTAGTGACTTTCGACAATCGACTAATTTTTCTACCGGGATAGAATTAGCAATTCCTTGTCACAAGGACCAGTAACTAAGTCTATTACGACAGAACTAAAATATAACTCGTTAATAAATTATATTTTTCTTATTAAAGCAATGAAAATTAAAATAAAACAAACTTAATTCTGATTAAAAATATTTATGCATTTATTAATTTTTTTTTCTAATTCTTATTTTGTGAACCCTTAACCTTTTTATGACCATTTTATGTACAGTACCACTTATAGTTAGTTATATATACATCAATATGTAATACAGACATGTTTTAACTCAAAAGGCTGTTATTAAAATTCTCGGCTCTTGTTGCCACTCCCTGGATAGAAATCAAGAAATCAGTATAAAAAATTGCCAGCTTTTTTAAATCTACCAGCAAAAGGATAAACGGCACGACAAGGAAAATCAGAAATTTTGGAAAAATAAAACAAACACAACAAAAATTTCCAAACGAGCCTTATAGTATATAAAGATGTAGATTTCGTAAGTAAAAGTATTTTCATATACATGAGCCTAAGTGAAGAGCAAGAGAGAATAAAGGATTAACAAAACAAATATATGAAATAAAGGTGCTTACGAAATTTTAATTACCCCTTTCACGTTCGTTAACCATAGAAGTAAAAGGTAAAACTGTGATAAAAATAGGGTTGCCAAAGAGTAATTTATGGTAAATATGATAAAAGCTTAACCCTTATTTTAACAATTTGGACAGGTTCTCCGTTTCCTTTAAAGGTTAATAAATTTATAATGATTTTGTTTCTGTACAGTTCCTTATGCCAGTTATTTTATTTTAACGTCTACAATGTTTAAAGTTTTTGCATTAAAACAATATCGCTTCTCTTTAAAATTTATTATTCTCGATTCCACATATCACGAGACGACATTAAAGAAAAATAATCTGTTTCGTTACATTCCTGTTTCAAGCTCCATATGATAATTTGATGTTTTTCCCCCTTTAAAAATCCAAAACGATGGTTACTCCTATTGCTAAGTACACAAATACATAAAAGCGAACGAACAGAGAAGAATTAAGTTTAACGAACATTAATACTGTTGCTTTAACGTCATGTCATGCCTTTGACTGAATACCTCTACATTGTAAAGTCTACAACTACGATGACGAGTGTGTGTGTGTGTTTGTATTTGTTTGAGTTTTAATTATAATTATTTGCTGCTGTGGATGTTGAAGTTGTGGGCCTCGACAAATAGTGGTGTTTTATTTTTCTTTCTCTCTTTTGATTGCTATAAAGCAATAAACTTATTTTAAATACATAAATACACATTTTTATAACCATTACATTACTTTTTTAAAATTTTTTAAATTTAAATATAAAATGGGATGTTGATATACTGTGTCATTGCCATGACAAAAATTAAATTTAATTCGAGGCTTTTGTATGCATTTATTTCTATCTTTTTTATAAAAGTAAACTATTGACACCTTTGTGTGTGTGTTTGCTTAGTTGAAAAATATGGATAATAAAAAATATGTGAAATGTATGCATTGGAAACTAATTTTGTTGTTTACGAAATATGTATTTCGTACTTTCAAAATCATATTCTTCATATTTTGAGACAATTCTTTACCCACTTATTCACTTTCTACGTCGGTTTCAGACTACAAAAATTATGTAAATGGAAAACCCAACATTGATTTGATTTGGTAATAAGCACTAATGTTTCGTATATAATACAAAAAAGGTAACTACGAAAGATCATATTTACTTTCGAAACATAGTAAAACTCTTCACAAAAAGTTTTTTTCTTCGTAAAAATATATATTATGCGAAAACGCTGAAAAGGATTTTTTTTTTTTGTAAAATGTTGCTGCCACTATTTTTAGTTTACGAGTATGAAAAGATTGTGGTACAATTATTTACAATTTTAATTAAATATTCAAAATACAGATACGAGTGTGTATGCCTGTACATATTCACGGGACGAATTTAATAAAGAATTTCATAGTTTCGTTAAAAATATTAAATGGGTTTTTGGTAACAGCATTTTCTTATTGCACGAAAACTCTCTAAATTCTTATAAATCTTCCGCCAGGGAGTACGCTTTACATGCTGTGCTTTCTGTGGAGAAGTATAATTGGCTTTTCCAGACATTACTCACAAGAAGGAAGTAGGTTGTCTATGTTAGTCTGGTAGAAGGAGAAAATGTACCTAAGGTTTCTGTCTAAGATCAAAGTCGATAGAAAGTTAATACCTATGAGTTCTTTTTCGAGGCATGACCAGTAACACGGTAACACGGAATAGTTTCTACCGTGGGTTAGGGAGCATTGTTTCTATATTGAAATCATCAGGCGATGTGATGTTGCAAGGTGAATACCTGCCGTCTTGGGGATAGGTATGCTATTTGGCTTACTCTTTTTCCTTGATGATATGCTGGCACTACCCTCGTTGGTGGCATGATTCCGTAACAGGTTATTGGTGACGAATCCTCCGGAAGTACACGTGGTGGCTGTAGTTGTACCAAATGCTGGGAGAGGTATTGCTTTAAGGACTGATGTTCGATCAATGCTAGCTAGTAGTTGATATTTATATTTGCTCATTATTTATTCTTCAGGTATTATTTACATAATCTGAAAAAAAATTTATAAACTTAAAATTTATTTAATTTTTCAACCACTCTTAATTATTAAATAGTTAAAATATTTAGAAAAATATAAAGTTATTATAATCAGGATATTAACGACCCTTTCCACAACTTATGCTAAAAAATAAATGAACTTTAACCACAAGAAAGACAAAACTTATTTGAATTAAAAATTTGTATTAAAGGCACTAATATTTTCTGTTTTATAGAAACTGCACATAAATTTTTTCTCAAATGTGCGACGACGAACAAAAACCATTTAACCAAGAAATGCATTTAAAAAACAAAACATGTGGGTTAAGATTCTACCTGCAAGAAAAATAACCGAAAAATTTTAAATTAAACAAAATTTCCTGTATAAAAAGAGCACAAACTGCAGCACAAAAAAAGAAATGGTGCCCCTTATAAATTATAAAGCTTTAAATATTCGCTATGAAATCTTGTAGAGCTTAAGCCACATTATTTGTGAATTAGCTTTGAAAAATACACATACAAAACAGTTAAATTATTTTCACTATTATCCCTATTCACGCATCTCTGAAGATCAATCCAAGATAACTTTTATACTTTTGATTTTTTGGTTAGCAATTTTTCTTTTATCGTTTCAGTTCAACTTTTGCTTCGTTCGTTGTTGATTCCTTTGAAGCAGAAAAAATGCAATGTAAAATTTAAATTTATAAAAAAACATTTTGTTTACGCGTTTTTATGCACAAAAACAAGAGAAAATATTTTATGGATGCGGAAACATATGGAATAAAAAGATTGTGAAATGTAAAATTTAACAACATAAAAATCATTTTGTAATAATTTAATAAAGTCAAATATTTTTAAAATTAACCGAATTTTTCTCTTTTTGATCAATTAAGAAATTAAAGTTAAAAGAAAATCATTTTTGTTTTAAAATCCTTTAAATAATCTTACAATTAATAATTTACTTATATGTATATTCTTTTTGCTTCATTAACACAGATTTATGATGGGCCAGTATATCACAATACACGGTGATGTAATCAGTCATGTTAATATCACTCATGTGATGGTAGAGGATGGTGGCGAGTACGCATGCATTGCTGAAAATCGAGCCGGCAGAGTACAGCATGCAGCTCGTTTAAATATTTATGGTAAATGAAACAAAAATAAGTATTAATTTTTATAACATGATGGAAAAAATAAAATCTAAGTGAACAATACTTTCGATCTCCTGGATCGTGGTTAGTCTTAAAATAACATCTTGTCTATCCACACAGAATAAATTAAATTCAAGAATCAATTAAGAAAAGTGAAAATGCAATTAAAAATTAATTGGTTCTCAAACGATCATGAAAATTGTAGTTATTTACTCAACAGAGTTAATGGAAAATATTTGGGCTTTTTTTTTAACTAAAAAAATCATGTATTAATTTTAAAGTTTAATTGAAACTTTTAAAAATGTTATAATTTTCTTAAAACAATGTCGCCTACTTAAAGGTTTGAATTACTGCACCAGCTGAAATGATTATTTCTGAAGTTTTATGTTGACTTAATTTCCATTTAATTGATAACATTATTTTAAGAGAATGTGAAATCTATTAAAACATTTGTTGATTTAGTTAAATTGTTGATTAAAAATTATTCTTTTTTAAGTAAACAGTTAATTGAAAAAAATTAGCAAATATTTTTTCTGTGCAAGCTTTCGCTTAATTTAAAATCACAATATTTGCTACTCTTACCTTTTTTAAGATTTTGCGTAAGGTTTTTTAAAATCCGATTTAATTGTTTATGTATAGCCGTATCCTTCGGTTTTGTTTTTTTTTTTTTTTGAGCTGTCCATATGTAATAATTCTCTAAAAAGATACCCTTTATTTTTCTTCTCTATACAACAGAAAAATATTCTTTGTTTGTTAAAAACTATAGTGTGTTTTTTGAAACCAATTTTTTTGTTTTTCGTTTTTGGTGTAACACATTTCATATTTCTGCAAATAAGGATGTTTTTAAAATTTTTTATAAAACTTTTTTGTCATTTTAAATGTCATAAATTGATGTTGTTTTATAGTTTTTCATGTGTGCATATGTACATAAGTATGTGTAGACAGCCACACAAAAGCCCATAAACACACTTTTACAGGTTGAAACAGATGCATGTACACACATCCATGCTCGTATATACACATCACCTTACCAGTGTAAGTTTATATGTTAAATCACATACAGAAATACTCATACAATTGTAAAAAGCTCTATATAGTACAAACGTCAATTTGGCCTATATAGATAAAAACATGCATTTGTAGTTGTTTGCCATGGGAAAGAAATCTAAACTGTCCCTTTTAGCTGGTCATACAAATTATTGTTTTAATATTATTTTTTCGCCTAACTGTTTGCTTGTGTCAATTTCTCACACTTAAGTAAACTTAGGAGTTGTGTAGGTGAAGTGTGGTTTAAATGGCATGGCACACAATCATACATCCTGTTTGATGGTTTCGTGTGTGTGTGTGTGTTGGAAAATGATATTCAGTGTAAGCTTATATTTACTTATCTTTTCTATTTTGCAGTTGAAATGCGGTTATTTCTATTTATTTTACAAAATTACACTAAATGTTTGAATTGGTATGAAAACAAAAATCATAATGGACTAATATATATATTTTAAATTTCAGCTAAATTTAAGTTAAAGTTAATAAAGAGCTCGAGAGAAGCCTTTAATTAAAACAAAAAAAAAAATAGTAAGAAAACTATTCGAAAAAGAAAGTATTTTGTTGCATTGTAACTGATCGGATTAAATATGTTTGATGAATCAAATTGGAAAATTTTTATTGTCAAAGAACTCAAAAATATTCTATAAAGTTTGGTGTACATATTTTTATAAAATTTCATAAAACTGCAATCAAGTTTTGTGTGAAAATTTTTTAAAATTTGTAAAAAAAAATAATAAAATTTCTTAAAATACTTCTTTTGACTTTCTACAGGTCTTCCTTATATACGTATTATTCCTAAAGTAACTGCAGTATCAGGTGAAACTCTAAACCTAAAATGTCCCGTAGCTGGTTATCCAATAGAAGAAATACATTGGGAACGTGGAGGCCGTGAACTGCCCGACGATATACGACAGAGAGTACAACCAGATGGTTCGTTAACTATAACGCCTGTACAAAAAAGCACCGATTCAGGAGTGTATACATGTTGGGCGCGTAACAAGCAGGGCCATAGTGCACGCAGGAGTGGAGAAGTAACAGTTATTGGTTAGTATGCCCTTTTTTTTGGTTGACACACAATTTTTAATAAAATTTTATATTTCATGAGTAAAAGTAATTTACAGCACCGACAATTCTTTCGCAGGTTAAAAATAAAAAACAAATCTATAAAAAAATTAAAAAATTTCATTCGCCAACAACAACATCATATTATTATTAGTGTTATAAAAAACAAACAAACAAACATACAAAGAGTACAAAAACACTTGTGGAAAACAAAAGCTTTCCAGCATAACTTTTTTTCTTCTTTTGAGCCTTATAAATGTATATTTAACATATCAAATACCTTTTTTTTCTGCCAGCAATTTTGCAGTAAAAAAATTTTATTGTGTATAAAGTTGTCTTTTATTAATTTTTCTTTATTGGTACGACACATTTTGCTTTTAAATGTTTTTATCGCTTATTTTTTGTTGCAAATTTAATTTAAACTCTATAAATATTTTTTCCTCCACCAAAAAATTGTTTTTAATCTTAACAGTACCACCGAAATTGAGTCCTTTTCAATCATCACAGTTGCAATTAAATATGGGCGATCGAGCTTCTTTGACTTGCTCGGTAGTCAAAGGTGATTTACCCTTGACTATAACGTGGCGCAAGGATAATCGTGCCATTGAGACATCTCAACATCAGATGTCCATTAAACTGGTCGATCAGTACAATAGTATTTTAGTTATTGAAAATTTAGCATCTGATCATACCGGCAATTATTCATGTGTTGTACGGAATTCAGCAGCTGAAGTGGAAAATTCACAATCATTGTTGGTCAATGGTAAACATAATATTATTAAATGGCTTTTACAGTTTTTATTTGTTCACTTATTTTATATGCATCGTTGTGGTAAATAAATTGAAAACATGTGCGTCATTCAAACATTTTAATGTACAAATTTTGGATTATCTGGGACATATTTTCTCATTCTCATCAAAACAACTTTAAATTAATAAATTGCGTGGAATGAAGGCCTCAAAGAAAAGAAAAACAAATTCATCAAAAGGAGTATTTCACAATTTCGAAAATGCCATTGTTAGTTTTCGAAGAATATGAAAAAATTTCAGTCGATCTGAAAATAACTTCCGCAGTACAAAATTGTGGCTGACTTTAAAATTTTTTGATAACGACATCTCTGAAATCATGAAACCAATATAGAGAAACTTTAGGGCATTTGCCACTTTTTGAAATTTAAAAAAATTTTTTTTAATTTTAAGTAGTTTTCGAAAAACAGATAATCGAAATTAATAAATCAAAAACAAAATATTTTCGAAACCTTTTTAGTTTGTTTTTCAATAATTCTTGCTGTTTTTCAATATCATTTTCGTTAATATATGAAATCTATGAAATTGTATCGGTTCAGGTTTAGACGATAGCCAAGTTCATCCGCATTTAAAATAAAAACATAATCCGACTAAAATGCAAGAAAATCTGCTAAAAAAAAAAGAATATTTAAAATTAGTTTACAAATGATTGACTTGAGGCACAAACTTTAAAAACAAATTGATTGATAACCTCATCCTTTTTTGAAGTCGGTTAAATCCCCTCTTATTCATGCTCATGTATGCGCAAGTCTAAACTATACTGTTTCATATTTTGTTATGAGTGCATTGCTTATGCCTCAAACTTTATGCATATGACTACGCGTGGCTTATAAAAATATATAAAAAATCATCGTACTGATGCACATGCGTCCCTACATATGAATTTTGCCCGAAAGGAAACACTTTGGATTAAATAAATGGCTGGATTTAAAAATTCAAATCCTAGCCACCATCCCAAGAATTGGAATAAAGAAATCATATTGTCAGCTTCTTATTGGTTGGGCGCATATGCCAAAAATTCGGAATACGGAGAAACAACAAATAAGGTTTTATATTTTCATTACTGCTTCGGAAATATATTTTTTAAAAAATACCAATATTTTGTTTACTTCCATGAATGTAATAAAAAAGCTAAAACTTTTCCTTTTTTCAAACAAATGCGTGATAGAAATACTTTGAAAATAGTTCGAACATAATGGATGTTTTCTTCTACGGGTTGATTTGTAACTGCTTCGGGAATATATAGGAAGGAAGAAATGTCGAGCAATTCTCAATTGTTGGCATCGTAGGAGGTGCAAAACGAAGTTTGCCGTGTCGTGTAGTTAGAAAATATATTAAAAATGAAATGGAAAATTTAGATTTTTGATTTTTGTTTTATTTACAAAAACAAAAAAACAAAAAAAAAAGTCTACTGCTAAGAACTATATCTTAAAATTGTTGCTGCCATAAATAAATTTCGTTTAAAGGGTTTTGAATTCAGAAAGATGATGTTGTACTGAACTTTCAAATGAAATATTTTTTTTTCTTTCTAATAATCAAGTTAAAAATATTTCGATTTTAGTTGGAAATCCAACAACATGATCTCAATTTATTTCTACACAACGAGTTGTACTTTATTTGTTTTGAATTTTGTTCCATAGAATGTTTCACTAAATTTATTTCAATGAATGTTTTTCCACCATTTTGAAATTAAGTAGAATTTGAATGCACCTAAAATAAAATGTTTTTTTTTTATTTTATGGTAAATTTGTTGTAATCCTCTATGTTACAACAAAACATCTATATTTATAATATATCTGTTACAATAAAAAATATGTACGATATTTTTTTTAAGAAACTTTTTCCTAATGTACTGTTTGTGTCTGAATAAGTAGTGTACAATTTTTTTAAACTTTTACTTCAAGCAAATACAAATTAAATATTTTAACTAAACAATTTTATAAATTTTAGTCAAATATTTTATTGTAAATACACGTATTTTTTTTTAATTTTAATATAGAAAAAAAATAATGACAAAAAAACTGCGAAGATTTATTTATAATAATTTTGTTTTCTTTCATACTTAAGAAAACAAGTATAAAAATAGTAATTTTAATTAAATATTTTTGTTCACAAAATATTTAGTTTTGAAAGCGCTGCAGTTAAATTTTAAGTAGTTTTATTTAAATTAAACATTTCATTCACTAGATTTTCAGCAAGGACTTGAAGAGCAAAAGGATACGAAATTACCTGCCAACACCAGCTCGTATTAATTTAAGTAAATAATTGTGAATGGCGGTCGTTATGAATGGTGGCAACTAAAAACCATATTCTTTTCTTTGCACAGTTGTTAGTTTGAATATTAGAAATTTAGAATTGTTTTTTCTCTGTTTTCTTTTTTGTATTATTACAGTGCCCCCAATTATAGAACCATTTGCCTTTCAAGATGGTTTAGCCGAAGGTATGCGCACCCGCACCGTTTGTGGTGTATCAAGTGGTGATGCTCCTCTTAAGCTGTGGTGGCTAAAAGACGGTGAAACATTGCCAGATCTATTGGGGGCCAATGTTACCATGTTAGATCAGTATTCATCGTTATTAAGCATACCTTCGCTATCGGCTTCACATTCTGGCGAATATACATGTGTGGCCAAAAATCCAGCAGCTGAAATTACATATATGGCCCTATTACAGGTCAAAGGTATAGTATTAAAAAACAACCTATTCTCCACCCACCCCTTTAAAAAAAAACAAAACAACCCCGACAAAAAATAAAACATACTAAAAAATAAAATTGTAGAAATTTGAAAATTATTTAAAACTTTAAATTTTTGTGTAAGATTAATTTTTATTATTTATTTTGTTGTCACAAAAAAACATATTTTATACAAAAACAACATATTCAAAGTGTTTTGAAGCGTAGAGGCGAGGCGAAGAATTTTGTTTTTTTTAAGTTACATTCGCTTAAAACTTATCCAGCGACCAGCCACTTAACTTTAGAGGGCGTATTGAAAAATTTTTTTATATAAAATATTCTAGAATATTTAACTGCAATTTTCGCCTCTACGTAGAAATAATTCATGACATGCATACCTTCATACATATTAATAAATACATATGCAACAAACTTAAACAAACTCAAGCACATTAAAACACAATTAAAATATAATTTCTGTTATTTGATTTATTTCAATACTCGTTTATAAGTATTTCGATTTTTATTTCAACGACTTCTATTATTTGTTGTTTTCAAATTGTTTTAATAACCGCCAGCTTTTTAAACGAAAAAAAAAATGTTTTTATAAGTTTATTATTACGCTTTTACTGACCCACACCTTCTTTCCGAACTACAAACATGAAAATGGTAACTTTAAAAAACGCAAAAAAAACCTAGAACTCTCAATAAAATGTTTTTGAAATAAAAATAATATTAAAATTACATATAGAATGATTGTTTAAGTGTTTGGTTATTTCGCTTGCAGCTTGATATTGGCTTAAAAAATTCTTCAAGGAAGCTATTGATTATTACGACATCTTAAGTAAATCGAACAAAATATTCAACTTAAAAATTACATGTTGTTCTTTTACTTTTAATTTGATATTCCTTGTTTCTTGTGACTTAGTTGGAACACTCTCTCTCTCTTTTCTGGTATAAAAACTTTTCATAAGTGGTAAAAACGATTAAACGAATACTACTGACAAGTGTACTGTCCTTGAAATCAGTGCCGTTCTACTAATCTAATTGGATATTTTAATGTCCTTATGTTCGTTTTCCACATGACGGACAAATGATTTCAGTGTAAAATTCAAATGAAAATAATAAGTGATTTTAATAAAAATTTTATACTCAAATCATAGCAATTTGAATTTGCAATAATTCAATAAAAACTGGTCATAAGCCTAAATAATAATCATTTTAAAATGAAAGAAAATATAAAAACTAACTGATGAACAGAAAAATACTAAAACCGTACAAATATCGAAGAAAATTCCAATGTTAAAATTTATTAAAAATTGCTAAAGTTGTAAAAAACACCTGTACCGAAAATGAGCGAGATTAAGAATATGTGTTATAACTTTTCAAAATGTTCTGAAGAGATCGTCGCTGGAGAACTCTTAATTCTACTCTGCTGCTGCCAAATTTGTACCAAGTTGTTCTTGTGAAAAAGGAGAGTTTAAAAACAAACAAAAAAAATGCATAGAAATTTTTGATAAAAGCAGGCAAAAATAGCCACAAAATGCGATGTTGGCTATGTAATGTTTTACTTGTTTTAATATTAACACTACCCTTTGTAACTAAATGAACTTTTTTACACATGTAGAGTTGAAGTTTATTTGCTGATTTTCAATACGAAGCATCTTAAGAAAAATCCTTACATTTCAGTCAAAGACCCAAGTCTCTAGCTCTTCTAGTGTCTTCGGAAAATCGATTTCACGTACAGACAGATGGACAGATGGATAAACGGACAGACGGAAATGGCTCATTTAACTTCCCTATCTATAGGGATTCGGAATATATATACTATATGGGCCAAATATAAATATTGAGGAACTTACACACGCATTGACAAATCTATAAATACCCTCACCATTTTTGTGAAGGGTATAAAAAGAAAGAGGAATACACAAAATCTCAAAGCTAAGAATATCATATCCTTTGTCAATTGAAAATTAAGAAATTGTTGAAAATCCTGCGCTTAGAACCAAAGCTTAAAAAATCACTCTCTATTTGTTATTATTTATTAAATAAACTATTTTATATTATTTTACTTCGATGTGCTTTTTATCAACCAAAAACCGATATTTTAGTGAATAAAAGTGATTATTTTATATTTTTTAAATCAATTTCCCCTTTTACTTGAAAAAAAAATTTTTTATATTCGTTTAAATCATAAAATGTTTAATGAACCTCTTTTCCCCGCTACGACCTTCTACTGATAAATCATCTTTAAGTCGCTTTTTAGCACGCTGTGGGTTTATATTATTTAAAATTTGTAATAATTAAAAAAATAACAATAATTCAAATAACAGCCGATCACCAGGTAACCTTTTTTGCACTGCTTTTAACGCTTTTTATTATTAAGTTTCTAAACAAAAAAAAAAAAAAAAAAATAACAACCAAAGAATAAAATTTAATTATAATTTATTTTACATTTATTTTATATACGCCCTCCTGTTATCATTATTGTAAATAATGAAATATATTGCAAATCCTTGTGTGTTTTAATAACTTTTAAAATTTTAAAATTTTAATAAAGAATTTAAATTGATATTTGGATTAGCTGCCATGGCAATGCAATATAAAATGTGAAATATGTTTAACAGCTTGTAAATTAAAAACGTTTCGCGTACAAACTCTTTTAATATAGTTGTAAACTTTTACATAGTTTACAATGATATCGGCAGCGTGTGTGTGTGTACTATATCGTATTAGAAAGTGACACAATTTATTCACAAACATTAAATGGCTCTAGATTTTTCTGTAACATATTTACACAATTATTCTGGTATGTATTTTTCCCATGATATTCCATTCTAGCGAATGCAAACCAAAAAGAAATTATTATAAATGTGTGAATATATCCAATACTCGTAATACTGAATAATGATTTGAAAGCCTCTCGATGACTGGTTGTATGAGCAATAATTTAGAGTGACTGATAAATTACTCATACGTATTACTCCGAAATTACAACCACGGAGCTGATTATTGAGAATTTGTTACAAATTGTTCAAGTTTGAAATTAATTTCAATTGCTTTGCAATATGTTTCATATTAGAGACTATTATTTAATTTCTATATTTAGTTTGCTTTATAAAATCAAGAAGAGAAATGAAAAAAAAAAATGCTTTAATAACAGCTTTATGCACACTATTGCAGCGCTTTTTTACACCAAACCTACTTACCAAATAAAATTAAATTACAAAAAAAAAACTATATGCTTAATTAATTTGTTTTAAATAATGGCAGCATTTACTATAAAATGCTTAAAATTTACAAAAGAAAAAAAAACTAAAAACCAAACTAATGCTTAAATTAAACATTTATTTAAAGCTTCGCAGTAAAAAAAAAAAAACATTGTGTACATAAACTAATAAATATTTACAAAATAGTTTTGGCTTGCTTTAAAATTTGTTAATTAGTTGTAGCAACTACACGTTAATAGTCTTAACACTGACCTGCTCACCCCAGCCTCATCCCACCACCAAATAACTGCATGCAGCAAACACAATTCCAATTTTAATTAAAATGCATGTTTAATTTGATATTCTTATTTGCATTTCAATTAATTTCTTTTGTTAAATAGAGGAATTTATTTAACAATAAAAATTTATTAAATTCCAAATATTCTAACACCAAAAAAAGTTTACCGAAAGAAATTAATTGTTAAAAAATAAAAAAAAACCTAACAGTTTTGTGCAATCATTATTGATTAGCATATCATTTTCATAGTTTCAAAATATATTTTAATTTGATTAGAAAGCTGTTTGTTTATGATTTATTTGCATTTGAGTTGAATTTTGAAGTTAATTTTTTTTTTTTGGTTTTTGTTATAATTTGATGCTACTTTTCATTATCTCCAATAGGTTTTGAGAGATTTTTGAGTTATCATATGGTTTCGCTTAGCCATCAGCAAGAGAATCGAATTATCAGAATTTCATCACAAATGAAATAGAATTTTTGGTGCACAAACATTTATGATATGTTAGATCTTTCGTTCAATATTAAGCGCAGAATACTAAAACTGATATCAAATATTCTCAGTAATTCTCGTTAATTTAATAGTAGAGCTGCTAAAGTTGTGAGGTTTACCAGATACTTGTTTATAATGAAAAATTCCGAAAAGAATTCTTTTAACTTAAATGAATGCAAACTGCTTTTTTAGTTCGTTTCTTTCGCAAAAGTCACTCATTTGGATCAGATATATAGAATCTAATATGTTTTTTATTCAATGCAAATTAATTGTTCAATATCATCATGTATTCATATGCTAAACTTTCTCCTCTCTCACTCTCATTCTTCCGCTCTCTCACTCTATGAACCACAACATGAAACAAATTTAGCTTTTAAAGCAAAATATTAATGAGAAAAAGAAATATTTAGCAGCTCTTAATTTATTTATTTCTTTTTAAAAGTTTTGTATCTACTTATTTAAGAAATTCCAAAAACTCACGTATTATATTTACTTCGTTACATCACGAATTCCCCAAATTAATAAACTCACAGATTCAAACTGTCACTATTTTCCCAGCAGAATTAAATTTTAATTTATTTATGGAAAAATTACATCTGAAATTTTTAATTTTTGTTATTTAATTTTGTTTTGCAAAAGAAAACCTCCACTCATTTTCAACTTAATTCAATCAATATTCATGTATTTTTTTTGCTTAAAATATCACACATTAAATGTATATTTTAGTTGTATGAAATACAAATTATTTTTGGTAAAATATACTAATTGGTTGCATTAAATTTTTATTTGCGCGCCTATTGTTAATTCTTTATTTTGCTCATTAATATTTAAGTCATAATATTTTAAACAGTTTGTTTGTTTTCTAATAAAATTTTTAAATGAAGTGTAATTTTAAACGAATTGATTATGATGTTCCGCCAAGTCACAGATATTAATTCCGAACGCAAATGGTTTCAATTCCAAAACTCGAGTCTTGAAAACGAAATGTGAAAATTTTGTTTCAAAGCACTTTTAAAATTTAAAATGGAATTGACAATGAACTTTTTTATTTACCTAATTTGTAGTAACAATACAAAACATGCGTACTTTTAGGAACGTCGATAAGATATCGTTTGCATATAATTAAAAAAAAATATATAAACTTGAGCTTTGCTAGGAGAAAATAAATAATTTAAACAAACGCCTCTGGTATCAGAAGGCTTCAGATTCCCTAATCGTATTCCGATTATTTTTTATTTACAATCTTAAGATTCCGTTTATAATGAATGTCGATTTTACAATGAAAAAGTTTGTTTATAACCACTAAGATATCAAAACCATGGCGAGATGACGTCTAGGCTTATGGGATCGACGTATGATAGCAGACTACTGCTTGAGCTGAAAAAAGCTGATTATTCTAACTTAACGAGTACTTTTTTTTGTTTATCAATTTTACATATAAAAAAAATTTTGCCAAAATAAAAATTCTTTTAATATTTGTTAATATTTATACAGGCTAAAGTTCGTAAATGTTTATAATCAGAGAAATATTAGGTAAACATTGTAAACATATTTCGAGCAACAAATGAAAAATTTGATATTTATACATCCGTTTTGTACATTTTTCGACAGCACTGGCTGAATAGAACAAACGTTGTTTTCGGAAGAAGCCACTAAACCTCGCCAGTATTCATGTGCAAGTGCTTTTTCACAACTTGTTATGTAGCTTCGTTGAACGTCATTACATATTCTATTTATACACAATTACAAATACAAATAGAATACGCGACTTATTTCTACTAATGGATGATAGCTGAGGAATTTTTTGTTTTGTTTTTTATTTATTTTTAATATATTAAACATTACAATGTTGCAGCGAATTATATCGTACAATGTTCAATTTCCTGATTTTTTTTGTTCTACTTAAGACAAACTTTTTTGGTTTGATTTTTAAACTTAAGTATATTTTTTTGATTAATGTTCATTTTGAACATATAATTAGCACAAGCGCTTGCTTTTTTTATATGTATATTAATTGTAATTCTTTTAATTGCTACTTCGTAATTGCGCGTAAAATTAGAACAGATTTTTATTATTTATGGTATGCAGGTATCAAAATGAAGAACAAAGTGTTGGTGATTTCAAATATAAATTGTAAAGATCTACTGATGAGATGGTAAATATATAGCTATTAACGAAATGCATATCTTGCCATAGTTAACCCATAACAAATAATAATTAAAAAAAAACAATAAAGTTTTTTATGATAAAAACCTAAAAATGTATCTTAAAAAATATGTGTTTTTCCGAAACATTTTGACTATTTTAAGCGTTATATTCTTCCCGATCCTTGAATTTTATTAATTGATTCAGACTAAAAACTTGTTCTCGATTTATTAAAAATTATGTGGTGCAAGCCCTCCTCTTTTCTTTTCCTAAATACCGGTAAATAACGCTCATCAGAGTTACTAAAAAAAAATTTATTAACACTCATTGGAGCTGAGTACCAGATGCATTAAAATTGACTCTTCAAATTGGAAATTCAGGTCACAAAATTAATGTTGACTTGTTAAGTTTCTGTATAAAACCTAATTAAAATACTTCTCCATATAGAATTAAAGGATTTACGTGTCCGTTGTTCTTACAAGAAAAATTTATTTTCCGTTAGTCATGTTTTTATATTGACAGGTGCAAATCGCATATATATTTTATTTATTCTTGCGGTAACTTCATTGAATTTCAAAATATATTGTTAGTTTTTGTTTTTGTCATAAATATGGCACTTTATTTACTCCAAGAGAAAATAATCAAAAATAGCGCAATAAGGATTCAAAATTAACTTGAAAATTTCGATATAAAGATAAATTTTTTTAAATCTCGTTTGAAATTGCTAAATTATATTCGAGTTTTCGGAAGTTTTTAAATACAAAACTGCATTTCATGTAAAATATTCTTACTAATTGCACAAAATTCTAATTTCAACGAAAGTTATTGAACACTGACAAAACTCCTCATCAGTTTTGAGAAAATTATATGAAAACAATTTCTTCAATAACCATAACATAAATAATGACAACTAAACTGAACTGACAAAGGCATCTTAGCAATGTAGGCTTTACAAGAGCAACTCCTAAAACGATATTTGGGAACTAATCTTTTAAATCGTGTTGTAATGAATTATTGTTCTTCTACAGTTTCCGAAATTTATTTAGAAAAGTTTTCAGTTGTATAAAATAAACTAACAAAAATTAATTAATTTAACGTAAAGGATGACTATCATATGTATCAATTTATTTCAGGAATTAATTAAATTTACTTTTCTAAATTGCCTAAATAAATATTCGAAAACTAAAATAAGAATTTAACTATTAAGTAACAACAAATTGAATGCATTCCTTTAGTTGTATGCTCCATTATTATTTTGCTAATTAATTATGTTTATGTTGCATATCAAATTTATGTTTGTTTATACTTTGAGTTTTACAATCATTTTATTAAATATTCAATTGATTTGTTATATTTTTTTCAAACCTTTTTTTCATTTTTCCTTTTTCCTTTTTCATTATTAAATTCTATTATTTTATTAATTATATTTTATTCTATAATTCAATAAATACATATTTTCATAACTTTTTCTCCCTCTATTCTTTAACAAAATAATTTCGTTACATATTGAAAAAAAAAGAAAGAAAAAAAAATACTCGTACATTATTTACATAATTTAAATTTTCATTACTTTAGTAAATATATAAATATTTTTTTTTTTTATATGTATAAAATCTTTAAAAATAGTAAATTTTATTTATAATTATTATAGAGTTTTCACAAAACTATTATGAAAAGAATTAACTTTTTTCCTATTTCGTTCTATGGCAACACTGTTAATATATAATTTATTTACGTGAAACTGAATTTCAATTTGTTACGTTGTTTATGTTTTTATTTGATTTATTCACAAATAAATATCTAGTATATAAACCAAAAAGTTTAATTAATGAAATAATGTTGCAATCATAAACGACAAGAAGTTGTTCAGGCAAAAGAAAAAAAAAGTTAATTAACAACATTTTGTTTTATTTATTTGTTGTGTGCGTATGTGTGTGTGTGAACACATTTAGTGCCACCGCGTTGGATTGTTGAACCCAGCGATGCCAGTGTGGAGCGGAATCGTCACATTATGCTGCACTGTCAGGCACAAGGTGTACCTACGCCCAGTATTGTGTGGAAAAAAGCAACTGGTAAGTAAAAGTGCAGATGTTTAGAAAATCTTTTACTCAACAATATTGCAAATTGTTAAGCAGAAATCTATGTTTAGTAAAAGTACTTCATTTATATTCAGCTTTATTTATACTTAACATACTTATTGGAAACATTTTCTCGGCCAGCTCTTTATAAAGACACAGAGATCTAATATTATTACGCTGCGTTTACACATGAAAGTAATTTCATGAAAGTCGCAATACACTCTCAATTCTTCACCAACACATTCATATATTTGTCACTTTCAGTCAACTTTCAGCACTGCTTTTAACGAAAATTTCATAAACGTGCTTTTTTGACACTTTCAATATCATTTCGGAAAACAAATGATAATAACCAAAGGTGTGTTGCCAGGTAAAGATAATCAAGCAACATTTCAGGATTGTTTTAAAAAGCAGTTACAAAGTTTGAAGCGTTTATACAAATTATTTTAATATCGAGCCTTTGCAATGAGTCATAACTCAAAAAAATGTAGTATTGCAGAAAACGAGTTTAAAGTTGCGATTGCTAATAACTTTTTGGTAAACGAAAATTTAAGATTTGTCTCAAAACTTTAGTTTTGCATTTTGTTGAGCAATACATCAGCTTGTGTATTATTATCAGACATTTTTCTAAACAATCTTTGTAAGCTTTAATATTCCAAGTATAAGAAGAAATACATAAATATTCTGTTCTGTTCCCTATCAAAAATAAAGTGAATAAATTAAAGGGAAAAGTGAAAAAACTCGTGGGAAAAAAATTATTCACGATAAGGGGAATTTTTTGAAGTGAACACTTTTTCACGTTATTATTCTTGATGGAATAAAATTTTTTCATGGGAGTCGTTCACGATTGCAATTACGGGAAAAGGGAAAAAATTACGGCGGAACATTTTTTCACGATACGGGTGACTATAAAAAAAATATTAGTTTCTGCGCGTTTTCCAAAACTCGGCTTAAGTAATTATCTTGGAAATTCTAAAAAATAAACTAAATAAAACAACAGCAATGAAGAAAAATTAAGTTTGCCCTTTGACGACATTTTAAAACTAAAATTTCTGTTTCATGAAAACTGTCAAGAAATTTTCATGAAATGCTGTTATTTGTTTTTATTTTTTATTTTATGAAAGTACTTTCATGGAAGTTCCCTTTATAAATTATTGTTTTTTTTTTCAGAGTTTCCAGGATAGTTACCCAAGCCGAGTTTTGGCAATCGCATAGAAACTAATATATATATACATATATATTTTTTTATTATTATATTTATATATTTTAATTAAAAAATGAATTGTGTGGAATATATTCTTCAAAAGAATATATTAAAATTATTTGTATAAACGGTTAAAACAAGTAGCTTTTGTAACTGCTTTTTAAAACAATCCTGAAATGTTGCTTGATTATCTTTACGTGGCAACACACCTTTGGTTATTATCATTTGTTTTCAGAAATGATATTGAAAGTGTCAAAAAAATACTTTTATGAAATTTTTGTTCAAAGCAGTGCTAAAAGTTGACAAAAAGTGACAAAAATATGAATGTGTTAAGGCCGAGACACATAGAATCCGTCATACGTTATACGTCGCCTTTTTCAACTGACAGCTAAGTTAAAATACATGTTTTCTTATGAACTTGATCACATACAGTACTTCTCCGTCAACGCAAAGTACAAAGTTGGGCAACTTTTAACTTTTAACGTACGTTGAGTACTTTGACAACTATTAGTTGATTTGTTCTTTGTTTTGGTTTTGTTATTCGCTCATAAATAAAATAATTTAAATTCAAATTTATTCGATTTGATAAACTTTTGGTGGTGTTATAAAAAAATAAAGAAAAAGTTTATAATTACATATATCAATTTTCAATGATTTTCTCTCCGTTAACAAAGTACTCATTGTGACAGCCTTCTCCGTCAATGTGTTTACGTCAGTTGAAAAAGGCGACGGATAACGTATGACGGATTCTATGTGTCTCGGCCTTTAGTAAAGCATTGATAGTGTATTGCGACTTCATTCACCTGGCTGGAGAAGTATAATTTCTCTATCGAAATTTCCTGCAGGGTATTTTATATATCCAACACCAATCTCGTACGTACATACATATGTATGTTTGTATGTATAAACATATGAAAACAGTTAATTACAAATTGATAACTTGCACTTTTTTCGTCGAGAAATTAAATCGTTGCATAAATGGAGCGCTATTAAATTATTACAAATTATTATTTGTCATTTAATATGATAGCGAATGTCAGAAGCAGAATTGAATGAAATAACAGATTTATAAACTGAAAATACAATTTATCATAATTCATGTTTTGTGCTTTCAAACATTTTCATCTGTCAATTGCAGTTTGTGTGCACTTCAAACGATACTACAATTGTTGTTGTATTTCAATTAATTTCCATAATTTTCAAAGGCATCTTAATCATACACAGACAAACACTAACATAATAATACATAAATACATATATATGTCGTTACCTTAATATATAAAAGGCCTAACTAGTTTATTTTTTTCAAATCACGTATTTATCATATTTCGATTGGTAACCCTCGACCTTATCGATAAAAGTAAAAAATACGCTATTTAAAAAAAATAGTTAGGGCATTTCTATATTAAGGTAAACAAAAAGTTAGTTTATAAAACTTTTCAAGAAAAATTTGTCAAAAAGCCTATAGATAAATATACACACAAAGTAGATATGTAACGATGAAATCAATCATCTTCAATTACCAATCACTTTTTAATTACAGGAAGCAAATCAGGCGAATATGAAGAGGTGCGTGAGAGGCCATTTACAAAACTACTATCGAACGGTTCATTATTGTTACAACATGTCAAAGAGGATCGTGAAGGTTTTTATATGTGTCAAGCCAACAACGGCATCGGTACTGGTATGGGTAAAGTGATTCAACTGAAAGTTAATTGTAAGTATATTTTTGTTGTTGTATTATATCATATTTTTTTTTACATTAATTTTCGGCAGACAAAAAGTGAAAAAAGAGAAAAACCTCATCATCGTTCACAAAATGTTTTTATTTTTAATTTTTATTTATTATTTATTATAAAAGAAACAGTGACAAATTAGAGCTTCTTGCAATTTAATTGGCATTTGAAAACCAAAATTCAATCAATCTGGTGTGTAGGTGCAAGTTGCTAAAAATCATTTTTTTTTTATTAAATTTTAATAGAAATGGGGAGTGCTTGGAAATAACGAATACAAAATGTTTTCTTTCTGCAAATCTACCGTATTGTTAATTGGTGTCCCTATAGAAAAGATCTGTTCACATAATTTTAAAACAATTGTTTTTAAGATTGATAAATACCTTCACAATGCATTTTAATTTGACGAAACGTCATGAATATTGAATTTGAAGAAGTAAAGCTGTTCAATGGATAATAATTTCCCCATAAACCTTATTAATGAAAATAAAGTGGGCTTTAGATGAGAGTTTAATACGTAAAATTTTCAAAAATAATTTTCAAAACTTAAACTAGATTTCGAAATTTTTACTTAATTTGAGAGTTTTTGAACTTACTTTGGAAAATTAATATTAAATTTTGAAAATGCTTGTATGCCAGCTCAAAATAAAGGCACATAGCTTTGTGTGCACAAAGCTTTTAGATGAAGAAATCGATTGGTATCGCACGGGTTTAAAAAAAATAATTTTTTTGGCATATTTGATTGACCACACTCTTTGGTAAAAATTTAAATATAATTAACCTTTTTTTTCGGACATCAAAACTTAAACGTGGATATCAATTCGTGTGGATTTCTTTGAAAGTTTAAACCATCATAACTTTATCGTTTATGAACTGATTTTTAAATATATTTTTTGTTTTAAAGAGATTCCCGTTAAATTGATAATGACACGCTAGGAATGAAGTTCAAAATTTTCTAAAAAATTTTATGCAGGAATGCCCGTATTTTACCCAAATTATTTCCCGGATATCTTCTAAAATAAAAAAATTACTGTAACAAATATATTTTGAGACTAACGTCTACTTATTATGTGTTCATTACGCATTACGTAAACGTTACCATTTTTATGCTGTCAAAATCGGTTAAAGTCAGTGAATTCAACAAAAACTTCACACAAAGCAGATTTCTAATCGACAGTTACAATTACAACGAAGAATTCACATTTTTTTTATATCAAAATGCATATTTTAACTCACATCTATAAATCTTTTAGTTCAAGTACTCATTAGCGTTTTGCATTTCAATAATTATTTTCGTACCTTTTAGCTAATTATTGTCATGCATGGTTTACATATCGCTTATCAAATTGCTGTTTTATTATCTCCAGGGTGTACTAACGAATAAAATTTACTGACATCACCATCATCAATCAGTTTTTTGTTCACTCACCACTTTTTTTTTAATTTTTTGTATTAAAAAATTTTTAATTATTCGCAAATTAATGAATACCGATTATGTTGCATTGAGGAATTAAATTTGAAAAAAATGGTTACTCTGTTAATCAGTGTGTGTTTTTTGTGGAGAAATGTTTTATATCCATTTAAATGTAATCAAACATTTTATTACACAGAGATGAGAAAAATTAATTTTTTAACATTTGTAAATGGAATTGATATTTTTTATTTTGTTCTCCTTCTTCACTTATTTTTTTGCATTCTGCCATTGAACATGCGAACAAACATGGAAAATATGATGAACTCAAATCCTTGGAATTGTTTTTGACTTTTGACATCAACACGCCGTAATCAACATCATCATTATTTTGCTATTGTCAACAACAAAATTATCATCATCATCATCATCAACACCGCCACCACCAAAAACAATTTTATGGCACAAATGAAAATGTTTCAACAAATACAAAACAATAGCTTCGCCCTATTTCCAATCGACATCGCGCTCGGTGACGGTAAAGAAAGGTGATACAGCGATTTTGCAGTGTACAGTAAGCGGTGACAAACCGATTAATATCGTTTGGATGCGTTCGGGCAAAAATACATTAAATCCATCGACAAATTACAAGTATGTTGCAAATTGAAATAAAATAAAAAATAAAAAGGTATTGTGCAAAAGTTATACAATACATACAAACATAGCTTAATTACATTTTGTTCTGCTTGAAGAAAGACAGTCCCTTTGGAGGTGTAGATCCTTGTAGTTGTAGTTGTGGCATATTGTGTAAAAGTACATGACTACAAAATAGTTGTGCATCTAACTTTATGTTTAATAATGAATTCTGAAGAAAAGGAAAACACAATTTGTTGCAGGACATTTGTTCGTAATTAGATACATAATTTTTAACATTTTAAATATGAAATTCATCCAAAGACTTTATTCCTCTGATTTGTTCATATGAAATTTTAAAACGATCAGACAAGATCAGCCGTTTAGTAATCTCTGATACAATTTTAAAATGTTGTTGCGCTACAAAGTGTTCGTTAATTGTTTTTATTTTCTATTCATTTATTAACTTATTTAATGGTGTTTTCTTTGTTTTTTTTTTCTTGAACTAGAATATCAGTAAAGCAAGAAGCAACACCCGATGGCGTATCAGCAGAATTGCAATTGCGTTTAGTCGACTCAACAGACAGTGGTCCATATTTTTGTCGTGCTAGTAATTTGTATGGCAATGATCAGCAATTAGTGCAGCTGCAAGTACAGGAGCCACCACAGGCACCTTCAGTGCTAGAAGCAGCGATGATATCCAGTCGTTCGGTGAATTTGAAATGGCAACCAAAAACACAAAATTCAGGAGATGTGACCAAATACATTGTAGAGTTCAAAGAAATGGATGGTGAGTGCAATAATTTTAATCAAAAAAATTGGAAGTAAAAAGTAAGCCTTCTTCTTGGCAGCAACTACGTTTTTAGATCAATGGCAACATATAGAGGTTAAAGATCCTCCCACTTATAATGCACTGATAGAGAACTTAAAGCCAGCCACTCGTTATGCTTTTCGAGTTATTGCAGAAGGAACGGCTGGACGTAGTGCTCCCAGTCAGGAGCTAGCTATACGCACAGAACCACAAAGACCAGCGGGCCCACCTTTGAGTCTATCAGTACGCCCATTGTCTTCCACAGAACTTTTAGTTAGCTGGGTAGCTCCTTTAGCTGAGTTAAGGCACGGTGATATACAGGGTTACAATGTCGGCTATAAATTGGCCAGTACTGGAAATACAGCCTATAATTTTACCTCAGTATCGGGCGATGGAGATGTAGGAAATGCCGAGCTATTGCTGACAGGACTACAAAGATTTGCACGCTACAATGTAGTAGTGCAGGCATTTAATCAAGTCGGTCCAGGGCCATTATCGGAGCCAGCTTCCGCTCAAACTATGGAAGATGGTAAGCTGATTAGATATGTAGATGATTATTTTTATTAAAAAAGAATTCTCACACAATTATTTCTCAAATAGTTCCTAGCAGATCTCCAGAAGATATACGATGTGCTGCCTTAACCTCACAATCCTTGCAAGTTTCCTGGCAGCCGCCACCTATACACAAGACGAATGGAATTTTACAGGGCTACAAACTTATTTTTGAGCCCATTCTTGATGATTATACACCCAACAAGGATGAAGTGGAGTCACGGAAGACAACAGCCTTAACTACAGTTCTTACGGGACTACGCAAATATGCCAATTATAGCATACAAGTATTGGCTCACACGCGCATGGGCGATGGCATACTATCGAATCCTGTTTACTGTCATACCGAAGAAGATGTACCAGAAGCACCCGCCGATATTAAAGTTGTTGTTAGCTCACCACAATCTTTATATGTTTCTTGGTTATCGCCCACCGAACCGAATGGTGTTATAACTAAATATAATTTGTACACTAGAGTGGTCAACGGTCGTGAAGAACTAAATAATGAGAAACGTAGTCTTCCCTCCCAGCAGGCCTATTATGAGGCCAAAAATTTACATCCTCACATTGAGTATCAGTTTTGGGTGACGGCTTCTACTCGAGTAGGAGAAGGTAAAAGTTCCAGAGTGGCCTCGCAAATAACCACAAGTCGAGTGCCGGCTCGTATTGTATCATTCGGTGGTCCTACGGTGCGACCTTGGCGTTCCACTGTCACATTATCGTGTACGGCAGTGGGGAAGCCCAAACGAGAATGGTTTAAGGCTGATGTACCCATTAGACAAGGAGGTCTACACAATACCCAACTTATGGATACCGGTGATTTAATAATATCGAGCTTACAAGTTTCCGATAGTGGTAACTATAGCTGTCAAGTAGACAATGGCATTGGGACTGATCGCCTCACTCATATGCTGCTCGTACAAGTACCACCTTCTGCACCAGTACTTTATGTGACCAGTGCTACGACCAGCAGCATTTTAATGCATTGGAAATGTGGTTTTACCGGCAATGCTGCCATCACCGGTTATACTCTGTATTATCGCCGATCAAGCGGTAACATTGAAGAGAAACTTTTGTCACGACACGCCTCAAGTCACGAACTTAAGGGTTTAGTTTGTGGCAGCACCTATCAAATACATTTGACGGCTCATAATAAAGTGGGAACATCGCCGACTAGCATAACACTGCATGTTCGAACTCAGGGACAATCGCCAGGTGTGCCTTCGACTACAACATTAATTGCTCCTAATTCAACTTCAGTAACGATAAGACTACACACATGGCCGGATAATGGCTGTCCTATGCTATATTTTGTTTTACAATATCGTTCGCTAACCGATGGACAAGAACATGATTGGGTGTTGGGTAAGTTTTTTTTTTTTTTTTGAAAAGTTCTTCTCTTTTGTTATTATTGCTGACCAACGTTTCAACGTTGTGAGAACAAACTACAAACATCACATGCAATTAAAAAAATGCAACAATGGAAACCATCTATTAAACAAGTTCAAACATAAAAATAATGATGGGAACACAATTCTGACGAAGGACGAATTTTTCGTTTAGAACTTTCGTCATCTAAAATAAAACACAGTTGTTCATATGAAAATTAACAACACTGGAGTCGGACGAAATTCTGCGAGATATTTATTTATATTTCAAAAGTATGCAAGAAATCATATAAGCAAAAAAGAAAACAAACCATAAAAAGTTACAAACTCGAAAATAAACCTTTAAAGTAATTAATTGCAAATGATTAAAATTATAGTACTGTATCAGTTTCTCAACAAAAAAAAAACAAAATTCCAGCAATTTCATATAAAAATTCGAAATTCGCGAAAAATTGCTAAATTTTTAAAAATCTATAATTTTAATTAAATCTTTCTAAAGCTTTAAGGATAAAGAGTTTCATATTGATTAGAAAAATCTAAAAATGCAGGAAAGCAAAAATTTCGAAAAATAACTATCACCGCGTAAAATGCGAAACTGCGCGAAAATTTTCAAAATATTAAATCACTAAAATTTGATTAAAATTTAGTTAAAATCCTGATAATGGTAAAAATTGGGAAGAAAAACACTTGGTAACATCGCTAAGATAGTAAATCGAAAATTAGCATCAAAATTGGTTAAAAATCGCTGAAAGTATTAAAATAAAAAAAATTTAATTTGGCAATTTGTCACAATTAAAATCACAAGTGGAAGAATAATTCTATGAATAATACTGTTTGTATTTTGCGACCTCTTTAGAACAGTCAAAAATTATTATCAATATCTATACACTTACATACATTCATATACTGTCATAACTTTTTTTAGTGTCAAATGCTCTTAAACCACAACGCCGCTTTACCGTATCTGGTCTACAATCATCTACACTTTATCAATTGCGCATGGAGGCACACAATGTGGCTGGTGTATCACAGGCTGATTTTTCATTTGTAACGCTCACTAAAGATGGCGATCCCCCGCCGCCGGAAATAGTACAACGTGGACAACGTGGATCGAATGTATTTTATGGAAATGCTAACCTATTAATACCCAGCATTGCAACCGTATCGGGAATGATATGTACAATTGCATTGGTTTTTATGTGCTACAGACACAGTAAGTATTTAATAACAGCAGCAGCAGCAACTGCTGCAACACAGCACAACAACAATAATATATACACAAATAAAATTAAAAAAAAAATCTCAACAACAATAACTAAAATAGACAAACAAAGTTTTTTTTTGTTTTTGTTTTCAAGTAAAACAATAAGCTCCTCGAGCATGTTGTGCACTGGCTTGTGTCCTGTTCGTGTTCAAGTGTATTTTAACAAAAACAAAACAACACTGACTGACTGACTGAGTGACTGTACAAATGAATGAATGAATTTAAAAGCACAATACTGAAACAACCCTCCCTAAAATTTATACAGCAGAGCAATTTAATATAAAAGAATGGCAAACGACCATATACACACACATCATGTACAATTGTTGGTCATAAACAAATTGAATATAAATTTTACAATAAATTACAAGAAGTGAATGAATTAAAAGACACCGTACGAGTAGTAATTATGGTGGCCATTATTTGGTAAAGTGGTTTAAGTCTTTTATTTATATAAACTCACACATATATGTACTGATAGTAAATATTTTAATTATTGGAATATATTTCATACCTGTTATGGGCTTAGCAACTCTATATGCCTGAATGTCAAATTGTCAGTAGTTACTTACTAAAGAAATATGCAGGCAGCCATAAAACCACAACAATCTATGATATTTCTCAAATAAACTTAGTGAATATTGCTATTTTACAGTAGATAAAAAAGAAATTGAGAAAACTTTTATTTAGATCCGGGTTTATAAAAGATTTTCCAATAGGGATGATATGATTTTGAAGTGACGTTTCTGCCACTTGTAATATGTCGCGATCTGTCATTTGTTTTTTATTGTATTCAGTAGTGTTTACAATTTCATCATGGAAGATATACGCAAGAACAAAGTTTACAAATTATTCAGTTTTATTATCAAAATAATCGTTCTGCAATTGCAAATTTTCGTGCGCTTTTGCCATTTTATGGTCATAATAATCGTCTGACTGTTGCGGTAAATAAACAAAACTGTCGATTCTGGAGCCAATAAAATCCACAATTTATTCATGAAAAACCATTACATTCACCTAAATTGATAGTTTGATGTTCTTTTTGGTCTGGTGGAATCATCGGTCCGTACTTCTTTCGAAATGAAGCTGATAACACCGTTATGCATTAAACACATACGCCACAGCAGTCTACCGCCTACCATCTCTCAAAATAAGAATACATGTGAGCATATGAGAACGATTATATTGACGAAAGCAAGGCAACATGGCAACAGGTTTTTGTCCATGCTGATTTTTTCGTAGCTGCCCAATTAAACTGATTTCTCTTTTTAGAGGCGACAATAAACAATAAAGTATTATCAATGCAATAAACCATGTAAAATAAATGAATGCTTAAAAATCTCTTATTGTGCTGAACGAAAACAGTAAAAATTTAATAAATTATAGTGTTGTTTAATAAAACATTTAAGTATATTTTATGTAAGTCATTTTATTGTTGAAAGCTTGTGGAATTTCCAAGTATTTTTTAAATAAAAATACTTCAATCATGTTGGTAAAAACATGAGAAGAACTGTAAAAATTCCATAGAAATATATATAGTTAAGTTTCAAAGTTGTTGTTGTGTCCATATACCCAATAAAAATTACAATTGGCTATGGTTATATATAATTTTAAACACTTATGTTTCTATTAGATGTCATAGAACTAACTGTATAGCTTTCAACACTTTCTGTTTTTAGTACTTGCTGTTTTGCAGTTGACAAGCAACTACATTTTATTTACATTTCACATAAAAGTGCAATAATTATTGTTCCCGAGATATACTCCAAAATATTTTAAATTTTACTGACACGCCTAACGAAAAATGTTTTGCTCTTGTAAAAGCCTCTTGCACAATAAATAAAAAACGCAGATTCTTTTAAAAAAGTTAAACTAAATTTAAAGTGACATCACTGTTATACAATAATATAATGTCGCTGCCGATCTCCAAATAATTAAGTAGCTGACTACCGGCTAAAAATGTAGCTAGAAGCATTTGTAGTCGTGTGCTCGTGTAGCCTGCTGTGGTGAAGGTGTTTAATCCATTACTGTTAATGGAGAGCGGTATAGATCGATGATAACAAAAACTGCAGATTCAATTTTATTCGTTCTTGAAGTTCAATGCTAGGCGAAAATTGTGTACTCAGCTGTTTTCTTTCCGTTCTATTAAAAATCTAAAATTTTTGCCTGTTTTTACTATTTTATTCTGTTCTATTGCGGACAAATCTGTTGAAAATAGAATTCAACCTTAAGTAACAGTCAAAATTTTGTATGTATTTCTTTCTTGTGGCATGAAAAAATACAAGTTTTTCAGATTTCAAAGTTTGTGTTTTATCTTAGAGGCAAGTTGCTCCCGAAATATTTTCTCCATAGAAAGATTAGTGTTCCTTGAAATTTAAAAATAAATTCAATATTTGTGAGCATTTTCGTTAAGAATTTCAATATGTTTCTTTGTAATTTTAAAACATCGGGATTTGTGGACAGAATCAAAAACTACTAAGTTATTTCTGCAGACAGTAACGGTACAAAACAACAACAGAATTTTATAGATTTTTGTTAGTTCTAAATGCAGAATTTAATGCTGCGTCCTTTCGGCAGATTTCTTCAATGTTTCGCTACAAAACTAATCTTCTTGTAATATTATTAATATTAAATTACATTCAGGTAATACAAATACAAGTTATTTAATTTTTCTCATTCTAAATTAAAAGTTTTCGAAAAAGTGTCCTTAAATGTTTTTCCAATATATATTTAAAAATGCACTTACTATGAATGGCTTTTGCCTGTACGGAGTTGTTGTTCGAACATAAAAATTCGAAAGCTATTTCAGTTTTCTTTCATTACAAGAGCAACAACAATGAAATACAAACATTATTTTATTTGTATAAAACATGCCAACCAATAAATAATAACTGTTGTTGTTTTATGTTGTAGAACAAGCTGGCCGTATACAAAAGGAATCATTGGAAAATCGCCAAAATTCAGAAGCTGCACAACGTGAACGTTATTATGCCACAATACATAAAGTTTCCTTACAAAATAGTGATAAAATACCAGGTACCAAAATACAGCATATAATTTATTTGTATCTTAAACGATTAACCCGGTTTAACCCTTGAATTACCAAGCGAAGTATATTTAAAAGAACAATTGAGAAAAAAAAAAAAAATAAATAAATATTAAAGTTTATCATTCAGCAGCAATTGTTTAATTTAATGATATTTTTTATTGTAATTTTGCTTGGTAATTAAAGGGTTAACACGTTAACATGTAAAAATAGTTTTGTGTAGAATGTATTGTAATTAATATAAATGTTTGCGGTTTTCTTTTTCTTTTTTTTTTTTTTTTCTGTATACGTGCCTGTGTGTGTCCGTGTGTGTGTGAACAGAAACCTCAGAGGATATTTCACCATATGCTACATTTCAACTATCAGAAAGTGGAAATATGTCTCAACCGCATCATGCTGGTCCAGCCAATACCCTGCTACATTCTTTTATGTATCACGAACGTGCTTTAACGGAGGGTTGCTCATCGACACCACCTGCTGCGGTATTAAAATCTACCCATCATCTCTACCACCACAACCAAAATCAACGTCCAACTAAGACTATTCATAATCATTATCAAACCTCACCGTTTCATAATATCGTGCGTTTATTTAATACATAATTTTTTTTGTTCTGTTTATTTTTTCTTTCTCTCTTTCTTTCTTAATCATGAGTTCCTTTGTTTTATATAAAATATTTATTTGTTTTGGTTTTTATTTTTTTTTTTTTAATAAAATGATTTATGAGTTGAACAGCTTTAGTTAGTTGTAAATATAAAACAAAAGTATTATTGTTGTGGCATCTCACCATGAGTCCTACAAATCAGCAGCATAGCGAACAAACAGCCACCAACCATCTCCAGTCAATTGGTCACAACTGCAGTATTTAAAATGCCAACTAAATACATTCTATATTTTATTTTATTTTATTTTTAATTATTTATATTTTTTAGCCACAATTTCTTGGTTTATTAATTTAATTGCTGTCAGCATTTTTTCTATTTTTAAATACTTAAAATGACGGCAAAAAGTGGGATTGTTCTATTCACTAAAACTCGCTTTGATTTTTTAATTGTAAATTATTTGTATTTATTCCGTTTTATTTTATGTAAAGTTTTTTTTAATTGTTTAAATTGTGTATAGAAAAAAACTAAAGCTAAATGAACGCTTGATATTATAAACTTTAACTCTCCTCTATTGTTTTTCAACAACTTTTTCTATTATTTTAATTTTTGTTCTTATAAAATTGTAAAAAAATTCATATTGTTCTGCCATTTCTATGTAGAGTAGAATGCTTTAAACGCTTTGGTAGCATTAATCCCATAAATCCTCATAGCTATTTTTTGATCGTGCATTTATTTTTATTAACAATAATTGACTTGTTTTATTTTTCTACTATTTTTTTCATTCATATTTAATGTAGTCTTCTAAAAATCGCCGACGTCATTCTCGTAAAACTGAGCCAGAAAGTGAGGAATCCGAATCGGATCAGGATCAGTTGACTTCAAGTCGTACGGAGTCCTCAAACCAGCATGAGGGTAAAATGAAGCATAGTAAGTTTATTTATTTAAAATGAATGCTTTTAAGACAAAATGTATTGGGAAAATAGCGTTTTGTTTAGTTTATATAAAAACACATTCATTCGAAGATTATTTCTAATGATTTAAATGAACTAAACTTAATGCTGTTGTAAGTAACCAATTATTTGTGCAAATATTTTAAAGCTGATAATCTAATTTTTTCACAGACTCAACACTAACACCACATTTTCAAAATCACAATATATCGATAACTTATCTGTAGTACTAAATCTTTAAACTATCAAAACAAATTGAAATATGTAGTCTATCCAATATTAATTATTATAAGGTTTAAATGTGTAAAAACTAATTTTAAAATTATCTAGTTAATACGCAAATTAAGTTGAAGTATTTTTTTTTCAAATTTTTCTTCACTCATTTCATTAGATGTCTTTTAACACGTTATTTATTTGTTTGTTTTGTTATGTTCGATTCACAAAAACAATAGTAAATGCCAACTTTGTTGTTATTTATATTATTTTATCTTCTTTGTTTTTCCCCATTCCCACAGGTATCATCTACCATGGAGCACAATCAAGCACATCCTCTGATCTATCACCAATGTCCGAACAAAAATCATTGCCACGTCGCGGTCGTTCAAGGTATCATCATCAATTATATCAGTATTCCACCAACACAACACCGCGACATCATAACAATAGCAAAAACTCGTCAAGCAATAATTCCAATTCGAATAAAATACTTTCGCCACGCAGTGGTGTCGGTAATCTAAAATCCATATCGAGTACATTTAAATCACAAGATTCCATACAATGTCACATACCCACATTGGTGAAATCACCATCCATAACACACCAGCAGCAACAGCAACACCTACAAAAACACAACCATCACCAACAACAACAACAACCACAGCAACAAAAATCAAATATAAATACATCCAGTAGTTTTACCAGTAGCAATAGCAGTAAATTATCACAACAACCCCTACTTGTCACGCCCAAAATTGCACAACACCATTCCCACCAACAGCACACAAACCTAAATGACCATCACTCATCCGAACTGTTAGATAATAATAGTAGTTGTACTAATTCCCTTGCATCTGTAGCCCCATCCCTGGCATGCATGCAGCCATCATCACAATTTCGTCCTATAGCTCATAAGGCCGACGAAGGTCTGTCATCGGGTGGTACACTATTAAATCCATCCACTGCACCTCTATCGTCAAAATTCTTTACGGCACCAACACTGCCCAAATAGGATACGGCCCTTGGGGGCAGTGTGGATGGAAGTCTGGTCGATAGCGATGGCATAGTCAATAGTTTTGGTTACAATATCGGCGAGATTTCATGTACCTACATGAACCCCATCGATCAAAAGTTTGACTATGAGTCATAGGAATAGGAGGAAAAGGCCACAGTAGGTGGTATTTAAAATTAAGTTTGTGGGAGGAAAAACTTTAATTGGTTTAGTCTTGTTTTGTAAATAAGATTCAGAATGTGGGGGAAAGTATAAGATATATTTTTTTTTTCATGTCAATAATTTCAAAGACAATCTGTGAAAAGACAAGCCACATGCCTGTTTCGCAGTGACTAGAAATCGCTTCCAGTTCTGAAACTTTTTAAGAGAGAAACCTGTCACTTGCAAACGGCCAGTTAACATAATTAAAATATTCAATGTGGAGTTCTTAAGGTGATTAGCCTCTCGTGATTTCATTAAAAGTAAGTAAAATTTCTGTACTTTAAACAACATCATTTTTTTATTTGATTAAAATCTGCTTCCACAATAAGGATATATTAGCACTAGCACGACTCAGGATCATGTTGTACCACTACCATTTTCACCAATCAAATACTGGTACGTTTTTTTTAATTTCCATGAAAAATATCTTTGGTAGGTAATAATAAGTGCTTCATCGAATAAATATGTCTGTCAGCTTTCAGCACATTTCGGTTGTGCCGAACTACATCTTAACAGAGAAACATCTTGCTGGACTTGATAATTTTGTCTTCTGTGCTGACCGCTTTAAAACTTTCAAATTCATTTCAATTTACGACTAGCAGTGCCTTCCGGTAGTAGATTTGTCCATTTAGTCGGAATTAAATTGTAATGTATCAAATTATTATGTCTGCCAGCGAAAGAAATACTTTAGTCCAATCTGTGTAGGCAATTTTTTCATAGCGAAGCTGCTTTTCCACATATCGATAATCATACAGATCTGCTACAAATAAACGTCTAGAAATGTTAATGACTCCAAAAAGCTGGTTATGCAGTTAATCAGCCATGTCACAGAACGCAATTCCAATCGCAAATGGTTTCAATACCTACAGTTCAGTCTCTGCAAAACGAAAATTGAGTTTTTAATCAAACCAATGAATTTCTTTCCAACTTAATTTGTAGTAAACACAAAAAACCTGCATAATTTTAAGAGCGTCTCTTAAATAATTCATCATACTCGTAATGTTTGTGTTTTAATAAAATGGCTCTATGTGAGCTTTGCTGGTTAAAACAATTCAAACAAAGACCCAAACAATATTAATGAAATCTAAGAATAAATCAGAAACGCCGGATAAATCGGAAACGACCGGAATGTATGATCTATTATCGATTTTTCAAATGAAATGTGTTTTTATTAAATTCATATTTTGTGTAAAAAATCAATTAAACTTTTTGTAAATCATTTTTAATTAAAAACCAAATTTTAATCATTCTTATACAGCTCTGCTCAGGAGAACTTAAAGAAAATTGTGTAGAAAGAAAACTGAAAAAATTTCGACAATAGTCAATGAAAATATGTATAAAAAAACACGATCAGCTGTGCTCTTGCATGTACTTGTATAAATATACTTTGTTCTGTTTCTTGTGGAATTTCTTTTTGAAAATGATCGAATGAATTCGAAATTGTTTTTGGAATTATTCTTATGTTGTAATTCTATTTAACAAGTGGTAAAGTTTTATATACCCATTGGCGTTAATTTGAATTGTTTTTACTCATATGCAATGCTGTTTTATTTTAATATGCAAGTATGCATATGTAAGTGTTTTAATGCTAACTAAAAATAAAATTAGATGAAAAATTCATTGTCAATTCAATTCTAAATTTTAAAACTGGTTTGTGTAGAAAAATAAGTTTGCATTTTGGTTTTTAAAAATTCAACTTTTGGAATTGAGTTCTGTGATATGGCTGTATATTATCTGAGTCAGCAGATGGACAGTTGATACCACAAAATTTTAATTTAATGATATATTTAAATCATTTTAGTCTGCCAGATAAGTATAGAACTTCTTTACTTTAGTAAATCTTCAAATAAAAGATCTTCAGAAAAAAAAGAGATATTTTTTAAGTATATAAGTTGATCGGACTTGAAAGCTGAAAGCTTTTTATCTGCCTACAACACCAAAGACTTGAAAAAAGTCTAGTACTGCAGTACTGTACATTTCAAACTTTTTTTTTTTTTATTAATGAAATAAATAAATTTATTTTTATTTGAATGTTTTATTGAAGCACTAGCGGCTGTATTTATAATGAAAACTTGGCATGAAGTTAGCATAAGTGACGAAATTAAACTGAAGCTTAGCGAGTTTTCTTTTACAATTTGACATTGAATATCACTGTAGATTGTAGTCAGGACTCATGACTATAATCTACGATGTCTTCTGATTGCACATCATGTGGAAAAACTCAATAAGATCCAGTTCAATTTCGTCACTTATGCTAACTTCATGCCAAGTTTCCATTATAAATACAGCCGCAGGTTTTTTTTATTTTAATATATATATATATATATATTTATATTTGTTTTCCATATTTTGCTAACAATTATTTAGCATACTTTTTTAAAACAAAAAGAAAAGGCCAAATCAAATAGTGTACAAATTTAAATTAATTTAGAATAATATTTTTTTAACTTTTACTTCACTAGAACCACTAATACAACTAATATTTCATTAAATATTTGATAAATACTCAATTTATACCTTAAAATAGCCAAACACAATATCTGTTAAAATAATTTTCTAAAGATTGATCTACTCTTACTACTGTACTTAATACTCTGAATCTTATTTAACAAACAATTACTAAAAAAGCTTAGCAGTATGATACATGATTTTTGAAATTGCTAAGCTTAAGTTCAATTTAGGATTAAAGTCGGAATCAGTCATTATATTTTCACTATTTTGCTATTTGTTCGAAAATCCTTTATTCTATTAAAGCTTTATAGTCTAAAATATATTATTGTTCAGCCAACAGCATTGACTCCAACAACAGCAACACAAATACTTTCATTTGGTAAAAGAAGAAATGAGCAAAAAAGAAAATATATTCGTTTTTAAAAATTCATATTGTTGTACTCTGTATACTCAATATTTATGTAGTGATCAACTTCTACTATAAAAAAAAAAAAAACAATCAAACAATAACCCAATTGTCATATACTACCAAATACTTGTCCAATCTATAATTAGGCCTGGAGGTGCTATACGCGCCCTGCATCCATTGCAGCTACAAGCTGAATGCAATGTAATTTCAAATAGTGGTGGATTCCATCAAATGCCTGTTGATGTGGCCATTCCTACAGAACGTGCTGAAGTTGCACAGGTTGAGTGTGATGTGGAAACATTGAAAAAATTAAAGTTAGGTCTTAGATCAACACTTTGGTCACGTCCGGCTTCCACAACTTCACATTTGTTACGTCAGCAACAGCAGCAACAACAACGACCACAAGAGAATCGTCCCACCTCACAGCCACAGTTGCAGCAACTGCAACAGCAACAACAAGTTGTACATAAAAATCAACAACAACAGCACCAACAACAACAGCCATCAACATCACCATCGTCAACAACGAAAACAACAACAGCTACACAAAAGCAACAAGCACGACAACATTCACCAGCACCCACACAAAAACGTTTAACTGAGAAATCTGATTATTCTATATCAGTGTGAGACAGTGAGATTCAACCATAGAAGAAATACTAAAATGAAAAAAAAAATCTTCAAAGACCCAAAAGATATGAAACGATCTCTCCTCCTCCTTGAAACATTGCATAACAATAATTAATTGAAATTAAGAAAGAGAACAAAGAAAACATGATAAGAATAATTTAATAAAATTAGCTAAATAATTAATTAAAAGAACAGCGTGTAGGAACTACTTTTTATGCTTCTTAGGAAAATCGACGAACGGATTTTTTTACGGTCTTCAGTATTGAATATCCGAATAATTAAATCTAATCAAATATTACAGTGGAGGGTTTGAATGTGTGAAAGGATTTCTATCCAGTAAAAATATTATTTATTTCCAAGTTGTTATTTAATTACTTTTATGTGAAAAACATTTGATAAATTTAAAATGACATTTTGTTTTTACCACACGGTTTTTTCTAATAGAATCAAACTGTATGTATTAATGTAGTGCGCTGTTTTAGCAACAATTTGTATAAAAAAGCATACTCTATTAAAGATAAATATTTCTCGCAGTGTTTTACACACAATTGCTAAACCTAAAATAAACGGATTACAATTTTTCTATACCAAATCACCATTACAATATGCGAAAAGAAGGTAAATTTCGTTTTTAAAAGTACTGTAAATACAAACTTTAAAAACAAGTACGTATGATTTTGTTTTAATTCCCAAGATCTCAAGAATTAATCGAAATTTTATATCCAATTATATATTGTATATGTTGAAATTACGATATTTCTCTCGTCCTTTAGCTAAAATATATTGAAACGATTATGTATAAAACTGTTGAAAACTTTATCCGAAGAATAGTATTGTATTTGATATAATTCGTATGTTCATATATTTTTCTGATAATTAAAATTATTTTGCTTCTGTTCGCATTGTTATCTCCTTAAATTATGCAATATTTTATTGTTAATTAAATGCCATTATAATCGTATGAGTAATACAGGTGATAAAATAATACTTGTATAACGTATATACTTCCAGCTGTTGTATTGCTAAACTTAAGCTACGTTCACATTTATCAAATATTTGTCGAAAAAAACGTAACCAAGAAAAATCTAATAATTTATTTTCTTTAATTCCAGTATTTTTCTAATTTTGCGTTCGCATTTTGTAAAACTGTATTAAACTACTTTTTTGTAGAATAATTAATTTGATTTTGTAATATAAAAAACAAGTTAAATGACAGCATCCCTAAGCAAAACTAGTGGTTACGTTTATTTGGGCAAATATTTGATAAATGTGAACGTAGCTTTAATCTGTTGAACAAATAGAAAAAATTAGGAAAATTGTCCAAAAATATTTAAAACTTATTAGCTGCTTACATAAGTCAATGTCATAATATCTCTAGGCAAAATTTTATTTATACTAATGACTTTCTCATTTCTTTTTCTAACAATCGTATTTTAAAATGTCGGCTTAATTTAGCTTATAACGTATTATATTTCAAATTGAATACCCTTGTTTAAGTGGGCAGAACCAAAACCAAAAGAATTATAAAGCGAATTATAAACTAGTTTTTTAAAAGAGTATAAAGTATGACTTAATCAGTTTTTCGTTATTGCAACATAAATATTTTTTGCATGGACATCTTTAAAAACATAATTTTTTTTAATTGTTGTGTGAAAATAATTTACGTTTTCTTTATTTAATGGGTGCTGTAGGGCCTGTTCGGAAATGCATGACTGCGCCGCATCTGTTACGTTGTACGTTCTGAAAATCGACGCTTGGTAACACTGCATATGCTGTTTTGTATCAGCTGAGCAGACTAATCACTCATGCGCATCAGATGCGGCGCAGAGATGCATTTCCGAACAGGCCCGTAATCTTCAATATGAGTCTCTTTTGTTTAAAGTCTTCTGATTCCATTCATTTTGTATATCGATTTTATGGTTGAATTAGATGTTTTATTTTTATGCTAAAAGACGAATCACATAAAATTTTCAATTTCATTTAAAATTCGCTTCATATCCAAAAGTTATTGGTTTATGTGATTTAAAAAAGAAATTGGAAAAACTTGTTAAACATTTTTATTTGAAGTATTTTGTGGAAAGTCCATTTAAAATAGGCAATGCTTCAGTATAACATTTTTTTTCAATTTAAATAAAAATGAGAAACATATATCCTGTTTTATTTTGCCAAATAATCATTTCGTTTTTCATTTATAACTCAAAAGGAAACTGAAAAAAATAAATGTATATTTCTTACTGGATATGAATTCGTGTGGTTACTAGTTAAGTTTTCTACTTTTTTTACTTCACTAGAGGGTGTACATTAGTGGGTAACTTTAGCAATCTGAATACAAATTAACTGACTAAGTCCTTTTCAGTAGGTATGTATATATATATCATATGTATGCATATATGTATGTATACGAAAATGTCATGTGAATAAGCAATTGAATAATTATAATAAACTAAACAAAACACATATAAAACAGATGTGTTAAGATAACAAAGAGAAATTTAGAAATAATAAAATCTCCTATTCTTCCTTATTAAAGTCCTTATATCCAAAAACCGTATGTATGCATGTATACATATGTACATGTAATAAATATCTAAATTTAAACCTGACTCTCCAACTCAGTATTATAGATGATAAACCAAAACAATAAAATATTAATAAAACAAACTTTCGGACAATCAATCAAAATTATTTATTCTTTTTATAGTTTCCCAACAAAATAAACCTTGCACTTACACTTTACATTATTAACTATAAACATATATACAAGTATGCGCCAATTATAAAACACTTATCTTCAATTGAATTGCTACAAATACTCTATAATATGATTGCATGCGTATCCTGAATGAAACTTCGAACTCCATTCACCGTCTCCACACCCCCCAAATATCCTATTAAATTATACATGTTATTTAAATATACTTTTGTACAACATATTGCAACCAAGTTGTAAGAAAAAAAGGAAAAAAACACAAATACTTATGTATGTGTAAGATATATGGAATTCTCTGCGAATTCAGGTTGTATTTTTAATGTGGTATTCATCCCAATTGTACGAACTTTGTAAATCCGTGAAATAAAAAATTAATTAAAAAATTTAATGTTTTATAATTTTGTAAAAAAAACGACTTAAACAAAAGATTTTAATTATGTACACAATATTGATAACAAAATAATGAATTAAGTTTATGTGAAGCTTAAAGTATGTACTGAAATATCGTAATATACATTCATATGTATGTATATACAATATTTAAGCAGTTTTTTTTTAAATAATTTAAGTGCTTTGATTTTTGTATAGTTGAAGGGCTGGTTGCGTATGAGTTTTATTTGATTTATATAAATATGAATATAGCAAGTATACGCCACCGGTATGCGTGAAGTATATTAGATTTAGGGTCTTATTTCGTTTAAAAAATTTCACATTTATTGCATATAAAACAAACCACCAATTTTAGGGGCACTATTTCTTCTTTTTTTGAGGGGGATTATTTCCTGTGGCTTATTACCTGCCGCCAATATACCAGTATAAGATTTTATCCATACGTACATATTACGTAATCTCCAACGATTTGTTACGGATTGAAAATTTTGCACTGAAAAATTATTAAAAAGCGTAACGGGGGGGCCATAAAATCTCTGAAAACAGCGTTACGTAATATGTGCACAGCCCCTAATGGACTAATTTTACAATAATTATTTCTTTCTTCACAACGTTTTTTTAGAAGACTAAATTTACGCGATGGAGTATTTTTTATTTGGAAAAAAAGTACTAAAAGAAAATTTCTGCTGGCTTTACAGCAATAACCAAATAAAAAAGTATATTTATAAAAATTTTTTTTATATATTTTAAATAAGAAGAATAAGTTTAGAATTTAGTTATAAATTTGATGAACTCAAGCTTGAATAATTAAAAATTTCTTTGATTAAGAAATATTTTGCAAAAACTTTTTAAGCAATCTAAAATTTTGTAATTCATTTAGTCACCGTAATTGATAGTTTTAACGAGCCAATGCCTAAATATTAGTCCAGAGATTGCCGGTTAGGTTTCAGGAAAAACCCCGTGATGTTTTCTGCTGACAAGCAAATCGTAAAATTTTTAAAAATTAGCTCATCGATATACGTTTGAACAATTATACGCAGCAAATACTTTCTAAAATACTTGAATAACTTATGGACACTTTATTGTAACTGTTTACGTCAAGTAATTATCATAAAATCTAACTTGCATTAAAAATACATTTTCTAAATTATTGACTGATATTTAATTATCTTTTATATGATTTGTAAAACTTTGTAAAAAAATGTATAAAAAATATTTAAGCTCTTGCAAATTAAACTAAAATATTCTTAATGTAAATAATTGAGGAACTAAAAAAATGATATAAATAAGTAATAAAAATAAAAACAATTACTACTAAAACTTACTTAAAGCAATTATATTAAAATATATTTTTCTTCTTCTTAGATTAATTAACAAACTACAGAATTATTAATTCACTATACAGAAATAAAACAAAAACAAAAACAAATAGAAAACATATAAATAACAATTAATATTAAAAAGAAAACGTAAACCCATGTACAATGAATTACAAATACAAAAATATAATTAAACAGAACTTTAAAATATCAAATAACAATGTCAAAATTATATATAGAAACTACAACAACAAATTAAAATTAAACTTATTTAAACATTAAATCAAAACTATAGTAAATAAATAACAAGTAAATGTTTAGTTTTTTTAAAAGAAGAAAGAAAAAGTTTAGATTTACGATCGATAACCAAAACCAGTGTATTAAACTTAATTGTAAGTTAGATACTTTTTGAGAAATTTTTGATATTTTTAATTTTTAAAACAGAATAGAAAAACTAAATATATTTCGGAAACAATGTGCCAAAATTACAAAATTAACAAGAAAACCAAACAACCCAAAAGTTGCCAAAAACTAATCAAAAATATTTTTAAATTTACAAAACAACTAAACAATTTAAAAATTTTTTATGCAAAAAATTTATGAAAACTTAAAAAAAAAACAAAAATAACTTGATGTTTTACAACTAAGGAGAAAAAAAAATCTTGAAAACAAATGTAAAGACTTAATAAAAATCCAATTTAACCCTAGAGTACTAAGCATATTTTACAAACGATGTAAATACTGTTCACCGATTCGATAGTGTCAATTTAAAAAGCATTTTATTTTAAAATTTATAAAAATGGATTGTGTTTTCGGATTCTTAAAACTACGGTTGGCTGAAGTGGTTAGTGCGTTAACTACTAAGCAAGCAATGAACTAGGACCTGTGTTCAAATTCATAAACAATAAACAAACAACACTAATGATCGAAACGACGAACATTAGTACTGTAGGGTTAAAAACTAAACAAAAATTAAGTCTTAAAACGACTGTCTTATACTCATCATGAAGTTAAATTAATATTTAGGAATTTTTTTCAAGTTATTTAAAATCTTTTTTTACGCAGACCAACAACTGCAATCAGTTGTTGCGTGAA
The DNA here is from genome assembly GCA_947311025.1 of Lypha dubia. NCBI lineage: Eukaryota > Metazoa > Arthropoda > Insecta > Diptera > Tachinidae > Lypha > Lypha dubia. The sequence goes on along the minus strand of OX371263.1, from coordinate 86,352,203 downwards.
AGCTTTCAATATAATTAAGAGAACATTTATGCTCTCTTTAGTACTCATATTCTAAATAATGATCGGGTCACATAATATTTGTATATACCCGGTTATTAGAAAAATTCAATCAAATATTTACAAAACTGAAAAAATAATGAAAGTATTTTGATAACTCGTTTGACCAATATTCTTAATCTTTTAATGTTGCAAAAACTACTGTTTTGCATACAAATTACATCTGTAAAATTAACTAAATAAAAAGTATAAAAATCAAAAAAAAAAAAAAAAAAACAAAAATCAAATCATCAGAATCATTTCAATCAAATTTGCCAAAAACCAAATAATCAACAAACAAAACTTTACAGGTTAAACATAGAAAAACAAAAACTAGTTTAAAAAAACAACAACAAGAACAAAAATGGTATTTAAATCAAACTGAACATCAACACTATAGAATTAAAATAATTTAATTAAACAAAAACGAAACAAAAAAATATATTTTAAATTAAATAAGAGAAAAGTATAAATTTAAAAATTATTAATTTTTTTTTTAATTCAAGCCTCATTTCATTGAACATCGAACAAAGTTTACGAATTTATTATGAATTTAACAAAAACCGAAACAAAAACGAATATCAACATTAAGTGAATTAGTTTTTTAATATAATTAAAATAAAACAGACACTCATTTTTCTATTTTTTTTTTAACTGGTTTCACTAAAATATATAATTTTTAAAACTTTTATTTTTTACAAAAAAAAAAAAAACATCAAGTCAATAAAAGTCATAGAAAACAAAGTAAAACAAACAAAAAATAGTAAAACAATCTATAAAATTCAAAAACCATTCATACATTATTAACAAAAAGTTTAAGAAATAAAATTAAAAAAAACAAATTAACAGAAAATCAATATTATTGAACGTCTTTCATGAAATAATTTATGTAGCACAACAACAGAAACAAACAAAATTATATATATATGTGTAAAAAAAAACTTAATTCAATAAACATTTAAAAATATGAGAAAAATATATAATATTTAAGAGTTTGTAATTCAAGAATAAATTTTAAAACGAAGCGGTAAGTGCGCATTGATTAATTGAGGTCATTCGAAATATTCAACAATTAGCAAAACAAGGAGAATTGATGAAAAATAACATTGGAATTTGTTTATGCAATCATCGATTGAGTAGCGATATAATTCTCGCACGCTTAATTCTCACACTACATATTGACTACAAAAGGAATTTAATAAGAAATTTTGAAATTACTTTTGAATATTCCGTGAGCACAGGTATTTGTAAATTGTTGTGGACTAAGATTTTCTATAAGGGATTTCGATTAACAATTACTGGAGGTTTAAAAATTAAAAAAAAAAAACCTTTACTTATAAATTTTAACAAAAATGGTTATTATTTTTGAGTTCTCTGTGATACCAATCGACGTCCATATAGATAAACGTTGTTCTTATTGAATATCAATGGTTTTGGACTTTTTTTAAGGCGTAGCACAAAAAAAAACAAGTTCCTAATTTTAGAAATTTAGTTCCGAGTTTTCGAAATTGTATTTGAATTTTCGAAATTAAACTTATCATTTTGTGTAATCAATGCTTCTCGTGTCCCAGCTTTAAAAATCTCATAAATTAATTTAAATTGTCAAATCAAATTATATTATTAATATTAGTTTTTCGTGCGCAAGCTGCAAGACAAGGCGAAGACCTTTGAGAAATAAGCACACCGATTATCAATAAACGCGATTTAGGAAGAGAAAAATTAATTTTTTTTGGAAAATTTTCAGAAAAGAGTATAATCTCTTGATAATGGCAAATATTTTAAAATACTTTTCTTTTAATGTTTAAGTTCCCTTCCAAATGACAGCGATGTTTTCCTCTACTTAGAGCCGGCTTTGAATATATTATTTTCCAAGTTTCGGAAGTAAGTTCCAAAGATCGAATTTTTGAAATTAAGATAAGTGCCTGTGCGCCGATATCGAAGATGCTCCTTCTTCCAAACAATTACATTTGAAACAAAAAAATTTTTGAACATGTAATTGAATATTTAATAGGAAATATTAATGTGATTTAAATCCGCACAAAAACATAAATATGAAAATAAAGCCAACTTCCTATCGCAAAAAGTACTGAGATTAAAATAAAGACCAAGTTCATGATAGGCACAAATCCATTTAATTTCTAGGGAACCTATAAGCTTGCCAATATTTGTTTGCCTTTCTAATATGTGAAAAAAAAAATATTCAAGAGTGCCCGTTTAAAAAATATTTTTGTTAATTGCTTATAAAGGCCTACCTGTTTACGAAATTTTAGCTTTCTAGCTATACTGAAAATGCCTCATACAAAGGGCAGCCTATTCCCCCTCAGGTAAAAAGTGCCAATTTAAAAATCATTTTTGTTATTTTTCATCAGGTTTTACCTACGAGTATGTACCCAATTTCAGCTTTCTAGGTATACTGGAAGTGCCCCATACAAAAAAGGGGCGTCCCCCTGGGAGGAAAGTGCCCGTTTTCAGATTTTTCTGTTTAATTTCTCACCAAGAACTACCTGTGTACTGTGTTTCAGCTCTCTAGCTATACTGGAAGTGTCAAATAATATTGTCGAGTCAGTGAATCAGTGAATATGTGCTAATATATGGACTTTTCATACCTTAATATCTCGGGAAGCTTTTACGGTAGAACTTTCAAATTTACGTTAATTACGATTATAGCAACATGTATAGCAATCAATGCCAAATGTTAATGATAAACAGTGTTATCTTTTCGTATAACAGTTTTTTTGACATGCTTTTACACAACATTAGCCAACCTTAACAGTTATACCAAAACCGTTTAACCGATTTATAAAATTAAAGTTTTATGAATAGTCTGCCTACGTTACGAAAGATGGAACTATGGCAAAATTTTAAAGAAGCTATGAACTACCACTATTTTAACATGACAATAAATCGGATATTCTCGACAACTAAACGTGTTGAAACAAAAGTGTTATAATTATATATAGGGATGGTTATTGAATAATTCAGTTACTATTTAAATTGAAATTTAAAATTATATTTTTAATGTAAAATATTTTTAGTATCTTCTTTTAAATTTGTTGCTTTGTATTTTTATTTGATGTTGCAATTTATTTAAATTTAAATTATATATTAGAAATATGATCAAGTTCTCTTTCCTAGTTAATCGTACCTAGAAAACAAAGAGATTGTTCATTAGTTCATAATAAAGTTAGATGTTCATTTTTACCGCAACGACCGCGTGAATATGCAAAATTGCAGAGTAGAAGTATTAAGTGGATGTGCACATATTACGTAACGCTGTTTTAAGAGATTTTATAACCCCCCCCCCCGAATAATTTTTCAGTGCAAAATTTCCAATCCGTAACATATCTTAACCCCCCTTGGAGCGTTACGTAATATGTGCACAGCCCCTAATAAAAGAAAAATTGTTAAACATATATGCATCCATTTATATGTAGATTATAGTTGCGAACTTCTAAAAAAAAAACAAAATAATTCGAACTTTAGAATATTATTTTTATCACAATTTCACAACATTTTTTTTAATTTTCATATGAGAGTGGTCAACAGCAGAGCCCGAGCAAAAACTTAGTAAATTGTTGCAATTACCCAACAACATACAAACTACTTACAGTCCGAATTACTTTACAGTACTTACACCAATTTCTTTGGTATTTGTAAACAAACAAATAATTGTTAAAATATGTAATTAGTAGGAAATCCAAAGTAGAAGAAATGCAGTGTATATTTCGTAGCGATTTTCTTATTACTTTTTCATCGAAATTTGTGTTGGGATGTGAATAATAATTGTATAAATATTTTTTATTTTTAATTTTTATTTGAATTTTTAAGAGTTATTTGTACAGAACGCAGCCTAAATGGCAAACAAATTACACATACATCTGCATGCGTACATGCTTATGAGAGCTCAACGGCAAAAGAAATTTAAATAATAATTCCAACAGTTTTACACTAATTATAAATAAAACTAAGCATAATATTTTGTTTTGAAATAAATATAAATCATACGCACAGTATTAAACAACTCAAAATATATCGTTCATTTATTGCAACGTAGTCATATCTCAAAAACAAATTTTTTTATTTACTGACGAGAAAGAGTTTCTCAATAACTTTTTTATTTGTAATTAAACATTTTTCATAAACATATCTCTATCTAAACCGAAGTTATAACCACTTATATGCTCAAGCCGTCAATATAAATGATTACGTTCTGAAAACTTTAAATGCATTTTGCCACGTTTAAGTTTATTGAGATATGACTACGTTGCAATAAAGGACCGATATGTATGTCTTACTTTGTGAATGCTCCGAAAACATATCCACATATAAAACGTCAAGATGAAAAATATCAAAGTAATCTTTTGGAATGCCCTCGTATTTATATAATTGCTACAATTATAATATGAACAATCAGCCATAATAATTTACAATTTTATAAGCAATTGTAAATACAATTTTCAAAACATCATTACGTGTATCATAATCATTGTAATTATCATCACTAAATTGTCAATGAAAAACAAAAATAACAATATTATCTTTAACATCATTAACATGCTTTCCAGCGAAATTAAAATTCAACAAATTGAAGCATAAAGAAAATAAAAGTTTTTGAACAAGTTTTATTTAAATTTTATTTTATATATAATTTTTGTTCTTATATCCTTTAGCTGGAAATGCGTTTTCATATTAAATGTCTGTGTGCGTGCGTTTATTTTGTGTGTTCTGAAGGAGCAGAAATAATAGAGAAATTCACGCGCTTACTCACACACACAATCATACAGAAATTTTTGCCAAAAAACTATGCCAACAATGACAACAACAAGAATACAAATTACAAAACTTTGCTTGAAACAATGTTTAAGACAAAGGAAATTGTAACGAGAACAAAGTGCAAACTGTTCAACTTAATTTAACTAAAATTGGCTGCAAGTCTTAAACGCAAAGCGCATGATATCTCATAGAACAGTATGTATTATGTGCGTATGTAAGTAAATAAAATTCTTAATTATTTTTATTTTTTAAAAATTTTATATTTATTTATTTATTATTTAGAGGAGAAGACTATGTCTTCTTTATCCCTTTAGTATTTATAATTATTTAATTTGCCGGAAGACTATGTCTTCTTATTCGGACTTCTTATTATAGATTACTACTAACTAATTAACAATTTAAACTTAATGTTAAACTTTATATAAACTTAAGAATTGTCGAACAGCAATCATCACCTTGAATGCAACGTGAGCTGTTCCAATTGCATTCAGTGCAAATAGGTCGTCAGCACTTTTAATAAATGTTGTAACAAAAAATTCGTGAATTAAAATTTAAATGGAAATGTGTCAGCAATTGAATTGCGACAGAGGAGATTGAACTTTATTAAGGTAAGTAAAATAATTATTAATTGCAACTAACGGAAATGTGTCAGCAATTGAACTTTTATTAAAAATAAATATGTTAATTATTAACTTGTATGTGTTTATTATAAATTGTTTGGTATGCCTTTCTGTTACTTTATTGTTTTCCTTATAGTCCAAGAGAAATTTTCTCAAAATTTACAAAATAAATGAGACAGTAATTGTTACATGTAATACAGTAAACGACTTCGAAACTATTTTATAGAATACGAGAAAGTTAAATATATATAGATAATAATACAATCGATAATAATATGGTTCCAATTTTATTGGCTATATCGTCAGCTGGTAAAAAGGTAAAAACAGGACCCTCAACAAACAAAAATTTAGAATGCAGAGTTTTTTTATTCAATTATTTTGTATTTCATCAAGATTTATAATCCTAGACATTTCACTTACATTTTTAGTCAAACTGAGTGATGTTTAATGGTATTCTATGTTAGTTTGGTAGAAGTTGGAAAGGCATCTAAGGTCTCTGCCCAAGACTAAAGTCGAAAGAAAGTTAATATCAAGGAGTTTTTTTTTGTTGAGGATCGACCAGTAACCATACACTGATAACGCATGAGTATCTACCGGGAAGTAGAGAGTGTTGCGTGATACATAATCCATCTCATACAGCTATCGCACTACTCTCATTGGTGGCATGATTCCATGAACGGTTATTGGTGTGGTTTCATTCTGGAGTACACGTGGTGGCTGTGCTACCAAACGCTGGGAGAGGAATTGGTTTAATGAGTGATGCTCGACCAGTGGCAGTGGCTGTTTAGACCTCTGTCCACAAATGGGGAGCTGTTGTGAAACAACAGAAGAAGAGAAAAATGGTTTGCCATACGTTGCCATTGTCTGCGCACACTGTGACTCGGGGCTGTTGGTGAATGCAACAATTCACACGGTGATAAAAGAACCTTCAGGTAAAGTCATAAGGCAGATACTGTATTAAAGTCATATGTGTTGTCTAATCGTATAATTATACAATATTGTATTTTTGTTGTTGGTAATTTTCATACAAAAGTGTGTTATAATTATACGATTGAATTTTATATGTTTTTCAATTGTTATATTGAGGCCGGGTCTGGGAATATTCTAATTGTTAAATTAATTTGTAAAAATATTTTATATATGTGATAAGTAGCACCAGAAAATACATTCTTCTTAATGATAAATATATACATGATTCATTTCAACTTAATTTTCAAACTAATTTAATCAAAATTGCTTGTCGCTAAAAAAGAAAGTTATATTTCGCGTCAAATTATAATTCCCACACCTGGTTTCACACCTTGATATAAAACTGACATTTAAATTTTTTTATATTAAACTGACATTTAAAATACGACAAAATAACGATACAACAAATTTGTCTGTTCACAAGCACATAAACAAATATCGTCTTTTTTTAAACCATAAGACAGACGACTGAGCTTGTGAATTGAACAAATATTTCATGTAGTTGATAAAAATTAAGATCAAGAAGCGAATGTATAAACTCCGTGCAATATTACTTCATTATTGACATTGACGGAATAAAAAACCATCGTCGGGTGAAAATTTTCCGGAAGAAGAGGGCATATTTAAATCACCAGCAGCAATTTTTTTCTTTTTTTTTTAATTAGGACCAGCATAGTGCACCAGCAGTGCACTGTGCGGGAACTCAGGGAGAGGGATAGGGTATAGAAGATAGATGTTGAAAATTAAGAAGACTTAACTCTTTCACAACTCTGATTTGCGCGTTATATTATTTTTTTAAGGCAGGGTTGAGGCGCCTCCGGTGTTAAGTAGACGCATTAACTTTGTTAATAGTTAATACAATGTCTCACTAAAGAACATAAGAGAGAAATTAATTATGTTGATTGACTTGCTCTTACCGTGGTTTCAACCCAGGCCCCAAGTCATTGCTTGATTAGGAGTCAACGCGCTAACCACTTCAGCCAACACCACCCTCCATCATAGTTAAAGTAAGAGTTACCAATTTAATAATGTCGGTACGCAATTTTAGGCGAATGTGGCGAAATGTAAGATGAAGTAATAAATATATTTTTATGCTTCAAGTTAATTATGATACAAATAAACTCAGTATCCAAGTTAAAATACTATAATAATACTTGTGAAGATAAGTTAAACATTAAAGCCACGTTCATGTCTATTAATTTTGTAGTTATGACAGGAAACTTCAGAGCTTAAAACATTTTCAAGAATCCAAGTTTCAGCAAATATGATAATACCAAAGATATTATTGAGTAAAAACGGCAGCTTAAAGTAAATGCTACGAACATTTTGGTAGGTTATAGATATATTATTAGACCAAACATTTATTTTTTTTCCAAAACGGTCATAACTCATAAAAAGTAGTTTTGCATGAAATGAATTTAAAGGTTTAGTTTTGCTAATAAATGAATGGTAAATGAAAAAGTTCTCTGCAAAGTTCAATATTTTACACATTATGAAGAACGATAGGAGAATTAATGCTGTATTTCCTCTATTGCAGGAAAGACATGATATATTATTAAAAAATTGTAGAATTTACTTATCGAGATAGAATTCGAGGTAGGCACATAAATAAGCAGAATGACTAGAAAGGAGAAGCGCAATTGAAGGTCCATCGTTGCTATACACTTATCTCCAAAGGATCAGGTTAATAGAAGAAAAATTTTGGTATTGCCAAGATTTTTTAAATGTGTCTTGTTTGCTTTTTGTTTAGGACAATATCTGCTAAGACTTACATATTACTAATAGACTGTACGTACAGGGGTCATTGCTAAAACTTGCGGCGACATTTTATTTATAAATTTAAGCGAAACCAAATTGATCCTTTGTACTCATTTGCATCTTAAGTTAAAGCACTGGACTATCAATCACACTGTTTAATATGTTTGATCTAAAATTAGTTTTTAATATTTACACACATGCTGTTCAAAATCTTACGCTCCTATTTTCTCCCAATCCTAAAGTTTTATATCACTATCTTAAGTTTTGAAAATTTCGGAGTAAAATTTTGTTGTTGAGTTTGTTTTAGTAATTTCAAGCAAATTAAGAAGCTTTTGCATTTTAAAAACCGTAAATAATTCAACAACAACATCGGTGGTATCCGCATAAGCGGCAGACTTATAATCAAGTATTGTGTTTTGCTGTTTACGTATATTTCTATAGTACTCGTATGCGAGTATGTATTTCTATATCTTCACATGCGTTCGTATACATGTATATAATAAGTATGTATGTATGGATACTTGTATGCCAAACGATATTTTCAACAATATACAAGTGAGTAGTATGTGGTAAAAAGTTTTATCATTGACAGTATACTATTTTCCGTTTCCGTAACAGCCTCATACACATAAATTCACACTCACACACACACACATACAGCCAACCAACCGAAGAAGAATATTGCATTCTTTTGACTACTTAATAAGAAAAAAGCGAGCGAAAATAAAGAGCAAATAGAAACTTTTTTTTTTTTTGTGTGCTTGTCTAACATTTTTCTTATCTGCCTGCATGTCTGACTGACTGTTGGATTATTCAATGCTTGCATGAACACGATACTTTTTGTTGTCCTATTCTATTTGCTATTCGAAATTCTACATATTTTTTGTACATTCCAAGGCGAGGGCAGTTCTAAATGACTTTAATTAATAAAATTTAATTTGTTCAAAAAGTTATTTATTTGTATACTGTTGATTTTTATGTGAGTAGGACGAGCATTTAGTTGAGAGGGACTTTTTAATTTTGGTCGCATCAAATATCAAATAAGGGTTAATATTTCTTCACATACATTGACAATAACACTTCCAGGTTTACCTAAGTGTTCTATTTGAGGATCCTGGCCGCTATAAACTTTATGTTCCCAAACATATCCATCATCACTTGTTGCACGTATTTATGTGTTTTTTGAGGATTATACTGACGAATTATTAGACGCCCTTGAAAATGAACCACTGACTCATCTACAACTATGCAGTCTTTCGGTGTAAGAAGTTTTCTACAGTTGCCCATAACGACATTTATAACTGGTGAAACCTTGTACAAACGGTCATTGACATCTCTTTCAGCTGTGTTGTCAACGAAATGCTAGCAACGCAATATTGAAATAAGTCTGTTATAAGACATATTTATGTTATTAACCAGTGGCTGATAAAAATTTGTATATATTTTTCAGTAACTTTCTATATTGGGAAATTTTATAATACCAGTAAGCAAGTAAATGCCCAAAAACTTTTCCATATCAACCTTATTGACTGGCTTCGGTTCATACGTAATCCTGGATCAGCGTATATATCATCAAGTCTAGGATATTGTCATCAACCAAAAAGGCGAAATTTTGTAAACAAATATGCAATTTGAAGAATGTTTATGGCGGATCCTACACCAATAAAAATTTGGTTATCCAAAGACTGAGTCTCATAATTCCATCCATTTTGCTCATAAAATTCTTTCATTTCGCTATATGTTGCTTGTTTTGAAGTCTTTCTTGGAGCTTGTTTGACCGCATTTCTTTCACTTCTTTTATCGACATCAAAACTATTTGGTGAAATTGATTGTGAACTGTTACGATTTCTGGTTGGCTTTTGAGGGAAAAATCAGGATCTGTCACACTGTCCTCACTATCTAAAGGCACATCAAATTCTTAATTTGGTTGTCTGCTGTTGGTGTTGTGGTTCTTATTGGAGCTTCAACAACTAAATTTTTTCCATGTTTTTTCGTCATCATCATCGAAATAAATCGCTTCATCGTCACTATCAAAATCTTACACATTTGATTATTTGGATTCACTTATAAGCCTGTCATTTCGAAAAAAGGGCTTTACAAATGCTAAAAATATTCGCAGCCCATTTGTGGTCTGTGGACTCAATAGACGGTTTAAAGATATTCAGCTTAAAAGAGTACACAGACCATATGTGGGCTGTAAACGAAACCCACACTTTTAGTTATTTTTTAAATTTTAAAATACGCCTATTTTGCACAAAAAAACAAATGGTCGTATTGGGCACATCTTAGTGCCAACCTTGGACAGTCAACCTGTTAAAAGAAAATTTAATAAACTATGCAGGAGTAAGTCTTATTTAAAATCAATTTTTTTTAACCTAAAATAATCTAATTTTATGTTAATTTTTAGTGGCTAAGATTCGTATCGAAATGATCGGAAATAATTACCAATTTTCAACAGAAATAGAATACGCGAATAAATTTTTAATTCATTTCTTATTCTAAATATTGAAACAATTCTGGTTAGTACAAAATTCCCTCATCACTGGTTGGAAATTACTAACAATCAATACAAACTCATATTCCGTTATCATCAAAGTTTTTATTGTTTTTACTCTATATATTAGGGAAATATAATAATATTCTTAATTTTTATTTGTTAATTTAAATTAATTAAAATATAAAAATATATTTGGGGTACTCACAGTGTATTTATAAAGTCATATGTCATAAAATAATAACACACCAAAATATGACAAGCGTGAGCACTCCGTATTACGGGTATGTGATAGAAATCGATTAGATTTGAAATCAAATCGAACACTTAAATCGAATCAAATACTCTTAGGTGTGATGGAAATCGGAACGAATCTATTTACATAAATTTTTTTGTGTGACCTCCGTCCGCTGGAAAATTCTTGCTAATTTTTGTTTTTTTTTTTTTTTGCAACAGGAGTAATTTTTTCAAAATTTTTAATTTCTTGCATTTGCTCTCAAAGCTTTAAATTTTATCAAGTGTTTTTACTTTGGCGATTTTCAATGCCGTTTTTGCATTTCTCAAATTTTTGGTAATTATGGCGAATGGTGTAATTTTTCCGAAGGTTTTGTTTTTTTTAGATTTTTCGGAACTCTTATTCAGTTCTGCGTTACGTTATCTTTTACATTTACCAAGATTTTGCGATTCTTCAACATTTTTGTGATTTCTACAAAATATTTTATATTCGTTAAACTTTTAGCAATTTTTAATCATAATTATGATATCTTTAAAATTTTTGCAGTTTTTCGCAATGAGCGTTATTTTTGCAAAGTTTTTGGCATGCTTACATACATATTACATAAATTAAAATTTTAGCAACTTTTTGCACTCTCATTAATTTCGCGATTTTTGGCGAAAGCGATCAATTTTCGCCATTTTTAACTAAAATGTTTTGCATTTGTTCATATTTTGCAGATTTGAAATACAAATTTTCGCTTGCATAAAAGTTGCCATTATTATCGAATTTTCGCGACAGCCATTTTGAATGTTTTGCATTTAATAAACTTCTAATGATTTTTAATCAAGATTATGACTTATTTAAAATATTGCAATTTTTGCAAATTTTCACTTTAGCGATATATTTTTTTTGGTTAAAATTGATAAAACCACGAATGCACTTGCACATTTTATCGATAAAGAAAAACAAAGAGGAAAACTTTTTTTATGAAATTATCTAAACGTAGCCTGTAGAAGTGTATTATTATAGTAAACTTTTGCATGAAAAAAATAAAAAAATATTTTAAACTAGTTTAAATATTTAGGAAATTATGACAATATGACTGATATGACTTCAATGTGAACACCCCAATTATGAAATATGGTTTAAAAGTTAAACTAAAGTATTCCACATCGAAATTTTGTGAAATGTATCGTACTTTTTCTTTGCTACCAAAAACAGTGAGCGCTCACTCAACATGTTCGCTCATCGCTCAGTAAACAAAACACTCAGCAGATTGTTGAGCAACAGATCTGTAGCAAACTGTGTCTGCTGAACGCGCCCATTGTTAATGCTTCAAGCAACAAAGGAGGTTTTTTATACACATGAATAATGTCGAGGCTTATTGGCGTCTATCAAAAATAACGTCTGTTCTATTCAGCAGTGCATTTGGAAATCTAAGTGATGTTGGATATTAAAAAGAAATTCTCAAAAATTAAATTCATATAAAATAATTTCATTTCTATGAGGGAAAAATTTACTTTAATTTAGTAAAAAAAAAACAATTTCTTGAATCTACGATTTTTTATGAACTAATTTAAAACACATCAACTATTAGTATTATTCAGCATATTATTTTTTTTACTATTATAGAAGAGTTTTTGTTACTTAAATTTTGTGGATGTCTTTTTTTTATTTTTAGTGCAGTTTTTGTGGGTACAAAGTGTTCGGTTCGTCAGAAATTTAATTTATTTATGTTTAGTGTTATTTGTTTTTTCGCTAATTATGTGATTGACCTCATATGTTGACAAAATCTGATGTTTTGTTTCTTTTATATCATACACACTTACATACATACACGTGCGTATCTCAATTTCGCGTTCTTTTTCATTGTTCTTAACGTTTTATTATCAAAATATTTTCTTGCAATTGCCGCGTATTCAGCTTATTGTTTGTTTGTTTGCTTTTTTTTCCAAATGTCTCATCATCATCATCAGAGTTCAAGTTGTGATGTTTTTACTTTTGTTCTTTTTGTTTTCGTTTTATTATAATGTCACTACTAGTCAACTGTCAACAGTGTCAAATAGTTGTTGTTTTTGTTAAATTTTTTATTTGTTTTTATTGCTTTTGTTGCTAAATGACATTTTGTTCTTCATGTGTGTAATCGAGATTTTATGGAAAATAAATTAGTTTTGAAAACTTCTCGGAGTGAATGTGAAAATAAGCACTTGCAGAAGATAAAAAACTCGCTGGGCCACCTATGAAATATGTTTTGGCATATAATTTTTGAAAAAATATTTTTAATGATGCATTTTAAAAAGAGTAAACTTTTTTTAGCATTTGTTCTTTTCGAAAAATTTGTTTTTCGACAGCAGTTCTTTTAGTTAAGAATAACAAATGAAAATATCTTAAGCTACGTTCACATTTATCAAATATTTGCCCAAAAAAACGTAACCAATAGTTTTGCTTAGGGATAGTGTCATTTAACACGATTTTTATATTACAAAATAAAATTAATTCTTCTCCAAAAGAGTATTTTTATACAGTTTTTAAAAAAATCGAACCCAAAATTAAAAAAATATTGGAATTAAAGGAAATAAATTATTAGTTTTTTTCTTGGTTACGTTTTTTTCGACAAATATTTGATAAATGTGAACGTAGCTTTAAACTTTTAATAGATTCTTTTGATAAAAAAATATAACTTTTGAAAAATTAATATTGTTGAAAAGAGATTTGTTTTAATGCATTTTAAATTAAAACTCTACTATTTAAGTCTGCAATAACCCACATTTAATTCGTCTTCTTCTTCTTAACTGAAGAATATGTAAATCCTTGAACTATTTTCTCATAACAAATCGATTACAAATTCTTTACATGTAAAATTTATTATCACTAAAATTTGCATATTTGAAATACAAGTATTTTCTTAAAAACGAAGGAAATAGTTCCGTAAATTTAAACCTTAACGACTTAAATGTCATATATCTTAAGAAGTAAAAAAAATTTAAGGCAATAAATGCACATTCATATATATAAAGTTACTAAAATCTCAAAGATTTTTAAACAATTTTATTTAAGTTTAAAATGCAAAGATGTTTGCCGATAAAGATAGTAAGTAAATAACTTACAGCTCGTACATCAAACAACATGCTTTATGTTTAAGTATTGAAAAGCAGGATGCTGTAAAAAAAAAGATGCAGTAGAGATGTTTTGCGTTATTGCTGCTGTTGTTTTCTTATAAAATTTTATGTATATAATGTAATATAGAATATATTTTGCTACTCATTTTACTTTAAAAGTGTCTTCCTTTATCTTTTGACTACCAAGTGTAAAACCATGCAATATAAGTTGAGATATTCACACATGCTTACAATATAAGCATACTATTGTGTAGAAGAAGAATATTGTTTATTTGTGAACGTGTTTTTTCATACTAACCTTATTCATGTAAGAATACTTTGTAACTTCTATAGATGTATGTATGTATGTTTTTGTGTCCAAATCTATTCATTCTGAAGATTTTTTTATAAACAGTGGATTTTGGGGAAAGATTGTTATCACATATAAATTTATTTGAATGCAAACACAGTGTCCATTTTTGGTTGCAAAGGTCTTAGAAATTTCTTTCTAACATAAATAATTCAACTGAAAATATCAAAACACATTTTAATAAATTTTCCAGTGATTTTGAAAATATTTTTTAATAAATTCCGACATATATTTCGGATCGTTTTCGTTTTAAAAAACTAGTTCCATTATATTTATTTATTTGAAGATTACTTTAAGTACGAGTTGTGATCTGAATATTCATAAAATATTCTTGAATCAACCCTAAACACGATTAAACAATTTTTCAGCTGCCTCTGTTCAATACCAGAAATGAACCAAAATAAATTAATAAAATTATTATATTATTTTATTATTATTTATATTATTTTATTTATCGATTTCTATATTCGACTGTGGCTGGCTTAGTTGTCTGATGAGTTGTGTTACAAACATGTGATTCTATTTTCAATACCAACAATGGACAACAATAAATTTGGAATTGAATTGAAGTAAGTAACCTACCAACCTAAACTACGACGGAAAGCGCAACGTAAATTAGCGCTTAGCTTTTACGCTGAAATGAGTAACCTAAATTAGAGCGTTAACAGAAACAGTAATGTTTACTCACTTTAATTAATGGACAACTCTAAATAAATATAAGAAATAATGATGAAGCCGCCAAATTGATCTGAAAGTAGCTAAAGTTACATTACTTAACAACCAACAACATTACTTTTGCAGCCAACTTCACTTCTTGACGTGCTGTCAAAATTGGATTTTCCAATTGCAAACCGTTGACGCCGCGTTATTTCACTTGGTTTCATACATTTTGTATGGGCATGAGAAATGTTTACTGCCAGACAACGCTTTGCGTCGTAATTTCGATTGGTCTGTTAAAACGTTTATATAATTGTTTATAAAAAATAGTAATTCAATTATGCCGCGTGATTGATTTTAGATGAAAGAAAAGAGTATGGCTCTTAATTGGATGCATCATGATGAAGTTGAACGTGGATTCGTGCATCCATTCTAAACCTGTTAATTTTGGCCTTAAATCAATTTGATCTTATCTTTTTCTGGAATTGAATTAAGCATTTTAGGATTGAATAAATTATTTTGGGATTGAGTAAAACGTACTTGAATGAATATTTTTAATCAAAGGATTGATATAACCATGTATGTTGCTATTATTTTCTTGTCTGTTTAACACTAATCATACCGATTAATACATTATAAATCTTACCAACGTGTGTCCCTAAGGCCCAAATTTACAGTCTATAGTTAACTAATAACAATAGTTTAGCCTAAGAGTTTCCATAGAAATATCATTAATAGTTAACTAAATACTGTAAATTTGGACGTAAGGCGTTTACGTGAAAATATGAAATCGTAAATGTTTACGATTAAACAAAAGTTTTAATGGCATGTTCTTTACAAACATTAATATAATATTATTGACAGTAATGCTTAACTATATGACGTTTTTAAAGAGTCAGACATAAAGCAGCAATTGCGTTTATTTGTTGCATAATGGGTGACGTTTGGTGAAGCTTCTTTCTGACGCATTTACTGTATGCCATGAATTTAATGCCATAGTAATACATTTCGCGACCTCTGACTTTTTCGGGAAGCAATAAGTCCTTCAGTAACTTCTCTTATATATTGTTCTTGGAGTAAATGTGTCTATGAGACACTTGTCAGTGGTTTATGTTGCATTTTTTATTTTGACTTATAACTAATAGAATAATTGAGAATTTCTACTACCAATATTTTTTTTTTTTTTTTTGTTCAAATATACCAAACAAATGTAAACTAAAAGTCACGAAGATAAGATGCGATAAGCCGAATATTTTCGATATGATATTAAACTAAACATCAAAATGTGTCTCACAGATACATGTTGGTAAGATTAGGCTTAAATCATTAGCTTTTGAAGTAATAATTACTTTTTTCTTATTCTTTGAACATTTTAGGCTTATTATGAATTATTTTTTTTTAACCACAACTTTTACTTAAATTGAAAAGAAGAAAAATATTGATTGGCAATTTTCTGTACATTAATTTTTAGTCTGGCATTGAAGAATTTGGAAACAGCAAAACATCGTTTTTGTATTTTCATACAGTTTTTGAATCTTCAAGGAAATAGAAAAAATTTTTCATAAAATATTATTTCTCTTATTTTTTGTGCAACTACTTCTACTGTAAATCCGTTTATACGAATACTAACCCTTGTATGGTGTTACTGTGTGTGTGTCTTCTAACCTAATAATCTTGTAGAATTTGTAAAGTTTAAGATGACCACTTTACTTGAGCAGAAGCTGCTTCCCATCCATTATGTAGAAAAACAAATACTAAAGAGTTTTTTGAAGAGCATGTTCATATGTTCTACGTGGCTTCTTATAATTTCTATTGTTTCTGTAAACTATATAAGATATACGAGATAGTAGATGTTAGACACTCTTTCGAAACTTAAAATGTATAAACGAATTTAGAAGAAATTTAAAATTTTTCAAATGGCAATTCTTTAAAGGACATCTTGTAAATTTGTATATTATGGAAGCACATTATTATTGACATATTGGCATCCACCTACACTGCTGCAGGAACTCAAACCAATAAGTGTATGTTATTTTTTCATATACAAAATATTCTCCTTACCAATTTTTTTTTGCCAAGTTGTAAAATGACCCACATTAAGACACATAAATTTTCCATTTAGGATACGAATAATATTTTCTTTTCTCTACTTTTAAGAAGTGCATCGATATTTTTTACTAACTCTTCAACTTTAGAATTAGCTGTGTGTGTGTATGTGTGTTTGTATGTTGCTAAGTAGTTGTACCAAAACACGTTTGATTGTGTTGCTCTTTGATCGAAACTGTAGCAACACATATGGCTACGGATTTGTTGTCAATATGTGAAAGGACTTGTGTTGGTAGTGGCATTTGTGTTTTAGATTGTTTAAAAGAAAACGGTCATTTGTTCCATTGGTGATTTCAAAACGTCAATAGAAATTCCAAAGAGCTTAAAAAGAACTTTATTTTAAAAAGGAAACTATAAAATTGTAAAAATATAAATGAATTGATTTAAATAAAATGCATTTAGATTATTTAAACCATAACAAATAAATTAATGGGTCGATTATGGATGGCAACCGAAGTCCAGTTGCGTTGTCAGTTGCTGACAATTGTATTACGGTTAGTTGCTTTTCTGCAACCACAAATTTTCAGTTGCCGGCTGGCAACGCAACTGAAGTTAGGTTGCTATCCATAATCGAGCCATAAGTTCTTGCGCGGATTTTAAAAATATTAATATTATGACATAATGAAAAAATAAACACTATCTGCCTGTTCGCCGATATCGAAGAAGTTCTTTCTTTCGAACAATTATATATAAAACAAAAACAAAATTTTTGAATTTGTTTTTGTTTCAAATGTAATTGTTCGAAAGAAAGAAGTTCTTCGTTATCGGCGAACCGGCACTATATTTAGTTATACATAGATACCTGCGCCTCAAGTATTTATTTTTAAATCTAACAATTCTTTTAAATTCCTGCTTATAAGTCATAAGATTTAATACAAATACCAAAATCTTTTTGCAACATCAATTACAATTATGTTTTATTAATTTGCCAAACAATTTAAAAAGCTTCACAAATTCTCTCCCCAAACAATTAGTGAATATTTTATAAAAACTTCATTATTTTGCTTTAAAATGTCTGTACAAAAGCTACTTTGTTTTGTTAAATACGTACATACATTCATTTATACGTACATATTTTTTTTAAGAAATTAATTTTTTATAAACTCTGCCAGCCTTAGGCATTGTGAAACTTTTCAAGTATAAAAATAAAATGTTACTCTTATCGTGTATGTGTATGTTTGTGTTTGTTTGAAAGGATTCGCTGCAAAATGAAAAATCTTAGAATATCCATCGTCTTGCTTTAACTTAACTTTAACTGCACAAAAAGCCCCAAAAAAAATTGGTTAACTTATACACAAAAATTTAAATAAAACTAAGATTTTTTGTTTCTCATCCTTGATTGTTTGGTTATTTGTTTGCAGTTCTGTTACGTATGTTGTTTAAGTAATCAAGCGGAATTACAATTTCGGCGATAGACGCCTCAAAATATTATACCAAGCGATTTGTATTAGCTTTTAAAAAGATTTTAAAAATAAAAGGGTCACAATTTATTTACTAATTCGTTCAATGTGTTCCCATCTAAATCTGTAAAATTTTTTTCATACTACATAAAAAAATGTTGGAGAACAAGTATCAAACTTACGCTTCAAACTCACCTATTTTTGGTAGTGTTAGTGAAAAATAATAAAAAGTATGGTTGCATGTGAAAATCTGAATGATTTACGTAGAAATTCGCCAAACCAAAATTTTATCAACACATGCACAAGTTTGACACATCAGTTTGATGTGTGGCCGTGCCACTTTAAACAAGGCGTTGTCATCGAAAGTAGTCCATTGACGATATTAAGGTACTGTGTGGCAGGTTCCAAGTGAGAGTTATTACAATTTACGTGTTTTGATGTACTTAAAATATCAAGAGAACACAAATTTCTTCCTCTATCTATTATTAATGATTCTTTGGATTTTTTTATTTTGTATTGCCGATTATTTGTGTTGTTTTTTCAACTGTGGCGAATTTTTAATTTTAGCGATTCTCGTTTGTTTGACTTTTTCTCTTTAGCAAACTTTTACAGTTTGGCTCTAAACGATTTTTTATTATTGATGTTTCTATTGATTCTCATAAGGATTTTTTTTTTGTGGAAATTTTCTTATTTTAACGGGTTTAATTTTTGTGTTGCTTGTTTTTTCCTTTTAGCGTTTTTTGTACTTTTAATGATTTCCTTAAATAGCAGGCGGTTTTAGGTTTTTTTTTGTTCAATTTAATTTCTTTAGGTATTTACAAATTGTAAATATTTATATAATCTTACATACATATGTATGTACATACAAATTATTTCAATTTGGAGGCCTTCATACATAAGGCCCTCCGTAAGGCCTTCCTAGACCTTCTTTTAGATTTTTGTACTCATGCACGCTTGCCTTCTCACGAAGGCATTATGGAAGGCCTACCAACTCCCTTCTAAAATTGTAGTGTTTAATATGGGTATGTATACATCAATAAATAAATAAATAGTTAACCCTGAAATTCAACACAATATAATAATCACTATTTTGTAGAGTTAATATTTACTGCCTGTTTGCCGATATCGAAGAAGTTCTTTCTTTCGAACAATTACATTTGAAACAAAAACCAAATTTTTGAATTTGTTTTTGTTTCAAGTGTAATTGCTCGAAAGAAAGAACTTCGTCGATATCGGCGAACAGGCACTTATGCTTTTTCATGGGTTTTTACTTCGTTTTTGCATTTCTAAAGGTAATTTAAAAATAAATAAGGCCTTCTATCAGGCCTGTGTATGAAGGGAATTTAGAAGGCCTTGGCTGGCTAGGACATCGTGTGTAAAAAAATTTATGAGTATGGAATGGGGCAAGAGGCCACGTAAGGCCTTCTAGAAGGCCTTATTTGGCTTAGTGCTTCTTTCCGCCGCTGGGTATTAATTTCCGATTAAATTTTCGTTTAACATTATTTTTTTTTTTTAAATTTGAACTTTTCTTGTACATCCAGCATTTGCAATTTACAACTGTTGGGAAACAATTCATTTTCAAAATTACACGATCGTGATAGATGTTGTTTAAATTTTTATATTTCCTTGGATTATCGCTTATAAGATACGAATAAATAGATTCTGTTATCTCAGTTATTTCTTCTGCGGCACCAGTTTCCGAGTAACTAAAAAAAAACTTTAAACTACAAATTTTTCAAATTTGTGTCAATCGTCAAACGTTTTAACTCTGCTTTTAAACCTTTAACCTTTTGATGCGGTGCGCTAAAGCAATTTTTATAATATTTTGCCAACTTATAAAAAAATGAAAGAAAATTTTTTATATTCTTCTCATTTGTTGACTAAATGCAATAATGAAAAGTCCCAAAGAAATTGAAACTATTTAATAATGTGATACTTGTGTCCTTAAACGAACGCCAGCATAAAACTATCTTCGACTGTTTTTATTGGCGTTTTTAGTTGGTGTCCTTATTTGTTGTCCTGACAAAACTTTACAATCGATTTTCATCTTTTCTTTTCTATTCTGTATATTTTTTTATGTTGAATTGTCACTCGCAGCCAACAATTGTCACATTAACTTTTTCCATGTATGAGTGTTTGTAATGGAAGTTGAAAATATTTTTTGCTATTTTTATTTCTGCTTGCTGAAAGCAGTCAGCAGATGCCTGCGTTTATAAATGTTTTACATGTTTCTCTTTTGTGCAACACACCCTTTAAATAGGTTTTTAAGTAAAATAACTTAAAATCTACACCACAAAAACAATTAAGGTTAATGTTTATTAATTGCTTACAAATTGAGAAAAACATTTTCAAGGAACATATAATCTTTGTGTTTTTAAAACATTTTATTTATTTGTTGTGGGTTAGCAAATCTATATGCATTTCGTTGGTTGCTAAATACCAACTCATTTATAGATCTTTACCATTTATGTTTGAAAAGTTCCAAAACTTATTTACTCATACATGAACTCGCAAATAAAAGTTATTCTCTTGTGCTTTTGAAATTTACAAAATTTATTATTTACAAAATTCTTGAGTATTTGCTCGAATAAATGTCATATTTTATAATCTTTATGTATAGAATTGTAGTAGAATCATCCTTAGTTGGTCAAAACGTTAAATGAAAATGTCCATCGTGGTTAAAATAGACGTTCTAAGCAATTCCTAAATCTTCAGTATGAGAATTACAAGATATCCCCTGCCTAAGTCGTAGACCGTAAGAGATTTAGATATTTTTTCTACCATCTTTCAAAATCAGAACTTATCAACTGGTATTTTTTGTGTTGTTTTTAATAAAAAATAATAAAACAAAAATGTACCTTAACATTTTTTGCGAAATGCTTTCTTTTTAATTTTTCTTCGAAATTTGAATGATTTTTTTTTTTATAATATTTTATTTTACAAAAATTCTTCCTGTTTATGACAGTCTTTATAATAATTTTTCATTTGCTTATTTAAATTAAGTACTTCCTGTTGAAATTCATAAAATATTTAGTATAAAAATTTTCTGAAAAATACAAATTTATTACTTAATTTTCTCGAAAACAAAATTAAACGAAATACATTGACTTGGGTTTGCATTATTTTGCTAAGAAAGTAGAAACTTTTCTAACAAAAACAACATCAGGCAAATTTGCAGAAAAATAACACTTTTATATGACTTAATGTGTGATAAATTTACAACAAGGCGTAGGCGAAAAAAACACAAACTAAAATCTAAAATTTATTGAAGAAAATACATAAATAACAAAAAAAAAAAACTGAAGAAAAAAATACCTAAAAATTTTTCTCCAATTTTTTTTTTCGGACAAAACATACAAATGACTGTGACGGCATGTTGCAATTTAAAATAATATCTTTTAAAAGTTTTTCGCATGTTGCTGTGCTGAGAATCCAGAGGCAAATCAATGGAAAAATCTCTACAGTACAAAATGTGCACTGTGCAAATTTTGTATAAAATTGCGAAGTAGCAAGACTACGGAATACAAACGTTGTGCGATTTTGTATTTGTTTATGCTTGTGTTGGTGTTTAAATTTGTATTGGGCAATGAAAAGTGCACAAGTTACGGCTTAAAATGCCTTCTTCTGGTATACATTTATTTAACAACAACAGCCAACGGATGCAGGACAGAAAGAAACATAAACGTTTCTCAGCTCCACCCTCCCACCAACAACCAACAATCAAAGAAAATTTATAGAAAATTTTTCAAATAAAATTTTACATTTGTTTGCTACATATCTTTAAAAGCGGTCTAGTTTGCATTTTAAGGATAATTTAACCGTCAATAAATATTTTTAATTGAAATTCAAAATTTTTCTAAAAAATAGGTACCAAACCTCCCCCAACCCAGAACATTGATAACTGTATAAATGAAGCATAGGTGGTTCAATTCTCAAACCTTGAAAATTGGGAGACAAGTTGTCACCACGAAAAATTAATCATCGTAAAACTCTACAATATGTGGACTAATTTTAAATATTTTTTTATTTTAACAGTTTTGCTTACAGTTATTTTTTAAAAGCATGGCTTTGTTGGGCCATCGTTTTTATTATCGTAATTTTTGTTGATTTCTAATTTTATTTAACCTCTCGCGTTCAATTTACTTTTTGTATTAAACTCATTTTTTTTTGCCAGAATTTCATGTTACCAAATTCATGTAAAATATTAATTGATTTAACTTTCACAATTTTATTTCATCCGTACTATGAAAACTACAAATTCGTTTAGGTTGATGTTGCAGTTTATCTGACCGTCAATAGATCTGTCTGTTTGGCAGTGATATTCTTTATACAATTTATTGCTTAAAACTGTATCTTATGCTAACTGCCATGCTGACATACATATTTTCAAAAATCTAAGTATCTATACAATATTCTCATTATTTTGCACAAATAAAGTATACATAAAAGATTTTTTGTTTGCTACTGATTTCCTTTGGTAATAATATTGCATCAATTCAAGCAAGAAAATAAAGAAATTATCTAACATCCCATGCTGATGGGTATACGACTCAATATGAATTTCCAATGTTTTGCATCTGTAATATTTGTATATGTACTCGTACATCTACTAGTTTTGCCAGCTCCCGCAACACCTCCCCTCTTTTTTCATTATTTTTTACACTCAGCGTTGTCATAGTGTCCAGTCGGAGGGGCAGAAGTAGTTTTGGGTTTTCCTAAAAGAAAAAATGTGTGAAATAATTGAAATTTTTTTGTAAATTTTGTTTAAAAATTACATTTTATTTTATGGTCATGAACTCTTAAATTAATAAAAAAATTTAAATAAGTTACAGTGTGAAAGAAATTCAAAGCTCTTGATTCATTCAAAAGGATTTTCGTCAAGTGCTGAATTATTTACTAAATTAGTTTTAAGCTTCGCCTTCATGTGAAAAGTTAGGCTTAGTTTTAGGCCTCAGATAATCAGGTGTGCAATAAATACACATTTCGCACTTGATCAACAAGAGGGTATTAACTCAAAATTTTAAAATTGTCAGTAGAGGTGAAAACCTTTTTGTGGTTCCATTTTAAGAGAACTTGAAAATCCGAATACGTCATTAGTAAGTAAATTTCATTAGAAAATTTACAATTTTAATTTTTTTTTCCCTTAAATTTGTGCAATTATTGCAAAAAAAAATCTATTTTTGGAGTTAATACCATATTTCTGAAATTTCTCGATGTTTTTTTTTTTTGTATTATTTTGAGTTGTGACGCTTTAGTTGATTTTTTAATAAAGTTTCCAAATCTTTTTTTCAACAAAACAATATCAACTAAAAATAAAACCAAATTTATGTAAAACAAATTGATTATTTTTAACTTTAATAAAGACTCAAATAAAAATAATACCTTTTTATGAAAATATACGATGCATTTCTATTTTAACTTTTGTATCAAATCAAAATAATACATTTTTGTTCATATAAAGGTAGTCACTACACAATCACGGAAATGGTCTCAAATGTTCTTTTAGAGATGAAAGAGATATCGGAATGCGTTGAAATTTTTACAGTAGATAGATACTGATGTTGTTAGTGGATTTCTTGCAAAAAGAGAATTTTAAAAATTTTGAGAGGGTATCTTGTTGATCAAGTGAGATTTGATTTTTTACTTAATTCAAAATTTCTAATCTCCTGAATTGGTAATCAATGTGTCTGCATAAAAGCTTAGGACTACTCGCTAAATCTTCGCCTGCGCCATAGAAATTAATTTTGAATTGCTTAATTTATTTCGACAAGCTAAATTCATTAATAAAATGATTAAAGCTGGAACACGATAAACGATCCTCACATAAAGTTTGACGTTTGAATGTTTTATATTTTATCGAAAATTTCTGCATATTTAAAATATTTAAATTTTATTAATTACACAGCTTTTTCACTTTGATAACATGAACTAAAACTTAATAAAGTGGAACTGAAGAAGTGGAAAATATTTAAATTAGTTTTAAGATTTTTTTTTATACAAGATTTTCTCTCAAACCATCTTAAGACACAGATGCAAGGTCGTATCATCTCTATTATTTTATATTCATTAGTTATAGATAACAAATTAAATAGCGTATTCAAATGGTAGTCATAAAGTCGTAAGTCTTAAAATATTAGGACGAAAAAATATGACTTCTGTGAACAACCTGTCATAATTTACTATGCTAAAATTAAGATATATGAGTTGAAATATTACGAAAGCATAATAACATTTTGTACTACAATGTTAAATTGAGTGCAAATCTTCCAACAATTTCTTTTATTCGATTTGTTTTTGAGAATTCAAATCGAAATCAATGATAATTTCCGATTTTGCATCACGATGTTGATTGTGCAAATTTGCATTTTGCAAATTTGCTGTGCATATTAGTGTACTTCGTGAGCGTTCTTTTAAATTGATTGCATTTTTAGGAAGAGCATGTAATTTTCATACAAAAATGTGGCAGCTCATCTAAAATTCTAGTAAAATAATTTTTACTAATAAATTTTAAAAAAAGATGACCAAAACTTTGTATATAAAATAAATTAAGTTAAAATTAGTTACAAAATTAAATGTTCTTTTTCTACAAATAAAAATATGACGTTCTGTATGTCACAATTTATTGTTTATTTTCGTTTTCAATTGATAAAATATCCGCACTATCTTTGCTCATGGTTTTTTTTTTTAGTGCAAACGAAGTAAAATGAAGCAAATTGCAAATACATACATTTTGTTGTTGTGGTGTGCAAATGTGTGTATATTTGCATACATTTGCATCGTTTGTACACTTTGCACTACCCACCCTTATTACCTTTACTGTGTAGCTTTTTTCCTTTTTTTGGCGATTTGTAATAAAAATTTTGGCTTGGATAAAATTTTACAAGTTTTAGAGAGTTTTCGCGACAGCGTAATTTTTTTTTTATTTGCCATTTTCACATGTTTCGAATGTTTTGCATTCATTAAAATTTTCTGGATATTTTTTAATCAAGTTTATGGTTTATTTTTCACTTTAGCGATATAAGTTTTTAGAAAAAAATGTTAAGACACGCAATGCACTATGCACGCCAAACCTTTTATCGAAAAAGATAAATAAAAAGCAAAACATTTTATTATGCCATTATCTATCATAAACATAGCTTGTATTGTAGAATTGTATTATTATAGTACACTTTTGTATGCAAAAACAAAAAAAATATATTTTAAACTATTTTAAATATTTTGGACATTATGACAATATCACTTGATATGACTACAGTTTGAATTCCCTATAAACATGTGTGAGTATGTTACTGTCTACATTTTATTATAACTATAATAATTAATTAACTAGAAAATTATATTTTAGACCTAAATTCTTATTTCCAGTTATTGTTCATTAAAATTTTTTTTAATCATTAAGCGCTTCCTATCTTTAAATTTAAATAAAACAAATTGTGTATGAGTTATAATCGAAATTTGTTGTTCGTTTGAAAAACCTATTGATGTCATTATGACTGGATTACAACAACGTTCAAATGTCCACCACAGCTTCTCCACCCCACAAAAAAAATATCGAACCGGGTCAAATTGCACGGTCTCGGTAGCCATTTCAACTCACCTCCACGTGAGATAGCCATCCAATATGGTATGAACTGTGCAGCACGTAGCGCTGTCCTGGTATTCAGATAATCCAATTTAGGTCAAAATAATTTAGTAATCATCGACCTTTAGTACTCGCCATTGACAGTGATGGCCTGGCCAACGTCGTTCTCAAAGAAATATGGACCGATGTCGACGCCAACCCAAAATCCACACCAAACAAAGACTCTTAGATCTCATGTGCACTGGTATCGCTGTAAATTTTACAATTTTGTTTGCTTTCGTACCCATTCATCCAGACAAGGTATGAATTTGATTAAAAAAAAATATATTGAAATCAATGCACTTATTTTCGATAAAGACATGTGTAGAATATTTTGTGTACAGCATTTTGTTAACAAATATTTAACGTTGTATTGCTCAATTCGGTCTTACACTTTTTGAACTTAAATTTTAAACCTTAGAAAGCGGTAAGAAAATTCATTCAATACGATTGAAATAAAAGCTTTTGAAATATTTACATTAACAAAAGAAAAAAATGCTGCCTGGCCCACGATGTCGAACGAATTTTTCTTTCGTTCAAATTACTTTTAAAACAAAAACAAAATTTTTAAAATTGTTTTTGTTTTAAATGTACTTTGTACGAAAGAAAAATTCTTTCGACATCGTGGGCCAGGCAGATAAACTTTGTATTCAATTCTTTCTTCATATTTAGTTCATTAAGGCCTTTAAATATTATTTCTTAATAATTCAAATATACATACATATGTAGAGTATATGCTTTTTTAATTACGCTGAGAAGATTAAGTAGACTAACTGCCTTTTCCAAAATACTGAATTTCATCTAGAGTCTTGAAAACTCAATAGATCATCATTAAGTAGATTTACTTAAAAATTAAGAAAAGTTCTTTCTAGCACCAAATATATTAATCAATTAATTCAAAATATTTGGAAAATATTTTTTATTTGTTTCTATTAGTTTTTAGCTGCAATAAAAAAACACTCTAAGTTTTTGCATTTCAAGAGAGCAATGTTGTAGCAAGTGTTTGCCATAATGAAAAATATAATTATTGCCAATCACCATTGGAAATATATAAAAAAAATAAAGGGATATTTATATTTGTAAAAAAAAAACGTTGGAAGTATTATTATGGCACCTGAGACTTAAACCTAAATAAAGCTTTTATTATGAGTAATGTTAAGTTTAATAATCAGTTTATTTAAGTTATTACCAACTCGCCTCAATAATGCCTATAAGGCGCTGAGGCAGCACTACTTGCATTGAATTGTTTAGATATTTGCTGAATTCACAACAATTTGTATCGTCTATCTTTTATGAAATACACTTTTGTTTATATGTTTGTGAACACCTAGTGTATATTGTATCGGCTTGAATCTTGTATTGATGGACGAAAGAAGAACAAGCACCATACAAATACTCTCTGAGAGTATATACATATACTCTCTGAGTATTGTATGAAGTACGATTTTTGCAAAACATATGAAATAAAAGTGTAATTGTGTATTTCCTTTTTATATGAAAATTACCAACAACAAATTTTACACTATTGTATATGATACTATAATACACTCGATACAATGATACAAGTGGTTTTGTGAATTCAGCATTTATGTAAATAATAAAAAAAATACATAACATTTACAAAAATATATTAATTTATAATCATTTTTATTTAAAGGAAGAAAGCCTTTTATCTTTGACGCAAGATAATAATTTTCTTAAAAAACAAACGAAAATTATATTTCGTAACTATCATTTAAAAGTTAATTTATTAATCAATTCGCAGTAGAAGAATGTTAGACTTCAAAAATGGAAGATGTAAAATTTAATATGTGAAAGTCCACCGAGGCATGTGGCTGAGCAACCTTGGAAAAATGTTCTCTCAAACAACACTGAATTACTAATTAAATGCGCAAGCAGTGTAAGAAAAACTAAATTTCAAAGTATGTATGTAGGTAAGGTAATTTAAAAATGTTCAGTAGTGGTCTTCAAATTCGGCATCTCAATATCATAATAGTGATAAATAGTTTAAGTAGTGTGACAGTTTTTATCAATTTATTGTTACTGACACAAATGGAGGGATTTTTTCCAATTAAATTTGAATTATTATGTGGATCTCAACCTTAAAAGTATTTAATATTCGTATTCGGCGATATTCGATATTTCAAATATTTGTATTCGTAGTCGCGAATCCCTAGTAGGTATAGACAGAAAATGTTCAAAAATGTTTTGTAAAGTCAAAAAAGTTACTTTTAAATAACAATGTATTAGAACTGTATGATCCAAAAAAAAACCAATAGTAGTAACTACCGATGCCCCCTTACGATGTAGGGGATGTACTGGTTCATTTAGTAAATGGGGTTGAAAAACCGGTTTTATTTGCTTCTAGTACTTTATGTCCATTAGAAAAAAATTACTTTCAAATTCATCGTGAAGCTTTAGCAGTTATATTTGCAATCAAAAAATTTCATAAGTACATATTTGGTCACACCCTATGTCGTGATAATGAAGCCCTCAAAGAGATTTCTAATCCAAATAGGGATACTTCAAGTACAGCAGCATCAAGATTACATAGATGGGCGGTAATGTTATCAATATATATGTTCGAGTTTAAATATCATCCAGCAAAACGTAATGCACAAGCAGACGCAATTTCAAGATTACCTTTTGAAAACGAAACACACGTAGAATCGATAAATACCCTCGCAAATGTAATTGAGTTACCCATTAGCTTAGAAAAAGTAAGAGAGTACACCTTAAAAGATTCAGTTTTAAATGAAGCTTTAAATTATGTTAAAACAATCAGTTGTTAAAAATATCACCTTTTTGGTAGAAATATCGTAAAAGTTTATACCCAGAAAATGATTGCATTCATTACAAGAAACCCTAAATTATTTACAAGCATGATGTCAAAACTAAGCCCAATGGAGAATCAAATTTAGTATATGAAATAACTTGCAATGGTGACGACACTGATTTATGCAAAAAAGTATATGTTGGTACTACACGAACTAAGTTAAAGACGAGAATATCTGCACACAAATCCGACAAATCTTTGACTCAAAAACTGTACTCTCGACCCACTGTGCAATGACTTGACACCAACCAGATTTTAAGAAAGTAAAAATACTGGAAAAAGAGAATAACTATAGTAAGAGATACATGCAGGAGATACTCCACATAATAAATATCCCCACAGATAAGAGAATTAATTACAAACCAGACACAGACAATTGCGCAAACATATATCGTTACACCATAAACAAACACAATAATGACAAAAATAATAAACATTTAAACATTAGGTTGCAAAGTTTACAAGAATAAACAACTAATAACGCTACAACATAATAAAATGTATATATTATTACTTTTAAAATTATTTAAAAATTAATTTGTTGTTTTTAGAAAATATTTTTATTTCCCTGAAGATGATCAACAAAGTTAATCGAATATTGGAAAAATAAATAAAAACAAAATATAAAATTTCGTGTTTCTAGTTTTTATTCTTAAGACCTTAAGCGGAACAATTATTATTAAAATTATTAATTACAAAAAAAAAGGACTACTATACAACACATTTATGTAAAATATTTAATTAATTACGTCCGACGCAATAAATTTATGCAATAGTTTATTATCAATTTTTAAACTATTTGGTTATCCAAAAGAAATAGTTTCGGACAATACACCACCGTTTTCATTATTTAATTTTGAGGAATTAAACATTATTTTAAACAAATCTCCACCGCATTATCCTCAAAGTAACGGAATGGGTGAACAATTAAAAATAGTTTAAAGAAATATGTACCTTACAGACGAAAAATTTAATTCACCTTGCACGACCACAAATAAGAGTCCAGCAAGTTTTATTTTTTCATTTACACCAAAAACTTTGATTAATTCATTAGCAAAAACGCACAATAAAATAATAAAAATCTAAAAACAAAAACCAAAAAAGGACAGAAGAGGAACGACAATATTTTTAAAAGAGGAGTTAAAGTTTTTTATAAAAGAGTTTTTTTGTGTTGGAAAATATTATTATTTATATCCAATCAGTTTTTAGCAGAACGTATCAGTACTGATTTCAAGGCCGCTACACCTCTCATCAGCGTTCAATTGTCCATCTTTACAAATTTCGTAAAGTGGATACTAATTGAGAAGAACATCAACTATTTAACCAGTTTTCAACAGAAATAGAATATGAGAATTAATTTTTAATTCAATTTTTATTCTACAATGAAACAGTGCTGGTTAGTACGAAATTCCCTCATTACTGTTTGGAACTAATAATCAACACAAACTCATAGTCCGTTATCATCAAAGTATTCTACTTTGTATTTTAACGTTTTTGTTGTTTTTACTCTATATTAGGGAAATTCACATATTACTTACAGGTTGGCTAGAAATGAGATGGAATTGTCCCTATCAAGAACTTGGTCCTTATTTTGATCTCAGTACTTTTTACGGACGAAATATTTTGGATAGGCACTTGGCCTTATTTTCACATTTGTGTTTTTGTGCGGATCTCACTTCTTTTTTCCAAGTTGTTTTTGTATAAATATTTATATGTATTGCTCTGGGCCTACCTGTATACGAAATTTCGGCTTTCTAGCTATACTGGAAGAGCCCTATACAAAGAAGGGGCACCATAGTCGCCCCAGATGAAAAGTGCACGTTTAAAATCATTTTCGTTAATTGCTCATCAGGATCTATCTGTGTACCAAATTTCAGCTTTCTAGCTCTACTGAAAGTGCCCCATAGAAAGAAAGGGCACCCTAGTCCACCCCGGGTGGAAGGTGGCCGTTTTCAGATTTTTCTGGATATTTTCTCACCAAGACCTACCTGTGTACTAAGTTTCAGCTCTCTAGCTTAACTGGAAGTGTCCAATAATATTGATGAGTCAGTGAATATGTACTAAAATATGGACTTTTTACACCTTAATATCTCGGGAAGCTTTTACGGCAGAACTTTCAAATTTAACCTGTGAGGTCAACCTTATGTTTCAAGTTTCATTCTATTATGATCAAGAGGAGCAAAGTTATGAGGGGGTAAACACAGCTCGAATAGTTTCGTGTAAATATACACACTTCGTGGCCGAACTTGGCCTGGCGCACTACCGTGCACCTAGATCTATTAGAGAGTTCGCAACGCACGACAAATTTCGTCGACGTCGCTGTCGTGTTCGTTTTCATATCCATACATGTGTTTTATTATTAATGACGAATGTTCGCAGAGAAAAACTCGTAGTTTGTTTCAATTTTGTTCCCAGCATCAATGTTGTATTTATATAATTTTATATGTATTTAGTTTTAAATTGGAATGTATATTTTTTTCACCAAATATGTATTGTATGAAGATATGTAACTTTATATTTTTGCTTTAACTTTACGTGGAGATTAATTATGTTTGTATGTTTGTTATATTTTTGTGTTTTTATTTATTAATTTATTAATATTCCGTTGTTTTTATTAATTATTTTACATAAAAAAGAAATATTAGACTACAATAACGAAAAAACAATTATTTACATCTTAACATGATGTGTGGCCAAGGCGCTTTAAGAATAAAAAGCTTTTTGTATAGCAGTCATGTTATAATTAAGTATTTAGCAAAGACACACTTTGAATTTAGCAACGCCAAAACCACTTAACAAATACAAAAACTTTTTGCCACGACATAAACCGGTCCTGGGGATTCCTAAAAACTGTAACAAAAATTCCTCAAAAAGATCAGAAATCCCGCATAAAACCAAAATATAATTGGCAACGCTGAAAAAGTAAAAAAAATGCCAAAGCGGCAACGCAGAAAATCAAATTAAGGAATATAACCTTTGCGCCGGAGTTTCAAATTGAGATGTGAGACATCAATCCGTTCGTCCACAAAAGTCTGAAAAACAAAACAAATCAAAATTAAGGAAATTTTTAGTCCAAAGTCCACTTGCAATGTGTATTGAAAAACAACAAACACATGCAAGATCGCTTGGAAAAATTTACTAATTTAACTCTAAAAATTCTCGCCAATCCGATTTCTAAATTTTTTTATATAACCGTAGTCGCAACAAAACGCACTTTCTTATGATACAACACACTAATTTTTATCACAACTTTTTCCACTTTTAAACTCACTCTTTCATTTATTATATGTACCATGATAGAGTTGACTTTGGATAAATAATAAACAAAAACTTTCCACACGTAAAGTTGTATATTTTAAGTACCTTATTGTTGCAATTAGTAAAAGTTACAACCCTCAACAAAAACTGTACGCACAACAGCGCAAAGATGACTTTCGAATATTAAAAATTTTTTGGTGTATTTCGTTGGTGAGTTTGCAAAAGGCGTTACTACAAATATGTTTTTGTCTTTGATAATGTTTGCAAGTGTGTCATAAAAATAATTTTCTAATTTATAAACTTTAACTTGCAACGTTTATTTAGCATTAAACTTTTTTACATTTTATTTTTAAAAAAGCTTTCAATAACATAAACTAAGTTGTAAATTGCACAATGCATTTTGCAGAACCAGTTTCTGTATCTACGCGGTTTTATTGTAATGTAAATCGAAGACGCTGTAACAAAAATAAAAGTAAAAGTTCAGCATTGTTTACGCGAGTTTAATTGGCAAAATAAAAAAACGAAGTAAAAAATAGAAAAGTCTAAACAAAATTGCCAAGAAGGTGTTAAAATTAAAATAAAAATATCGGCGCCAAATAAAAATATAAGTCGCCAAAACTAAAAAAATCACCAAAAGAAAAATTTCGCAGAAATACATTTAAGAAAGAAGCCTTAAAAAAAAGATATGTTGCACTCGGGTAATGCCGCGGTAAAGCTATTGCATAGCATTTTTTATCAACTTATGCAATTATATTATTACGTTTTGTTTAATAACTCCGTTGTTTTTCTGGCAAGAATGTATGATAATGAAATCAAAATCAATAACATACTTTAGGGGTTAATATACATCGGGCGATTTAAGTACTTAAAAACACAAAAGACTTAATAAACAAACGTTTCCAAATTTCTTGATTTGGTCGCCTCAAACCCCGCGATAGAAGCTATGCAATAGCTTAAAAATTTTCCATCGCTTTTCTAGTTAAATATTACGTCTAAAGATTTCCTCTATATGTTGTTGTTAAGGGAGCGACTTTCTAGATAACAGACTACTTGGTTCGTCCGGTCACTTTGTTAAATTTAGTCATATGCCATCTTTGATTATAAAATCCAGTTTTGTAAGACATATTGGTACTAACTGTGAATGCGTACGAAATTATTGCATAAGAATTGCTGTTTGTGAACACTTTTTTTTTATGAAGTTTCATTTAAATTTAATCAGTTTATGCGAGAATTTCATAAGAATGAATGTTTTGAAAGCATACATTTTGCGTGATTCGAAGAAATTTTTCATGAGTAAAAAGTTTTTTTTTAGTCTGTATTAAGCCGACTGCCGTCTTTTATCAGTTCTATAATGACGAATTTATTCGTCTTTGGGAAAGCGTTAAACATGAATTTACTTCTTTACGTGAAAATACGTGAAAATGGCAAACACGTACTCCTTAATATATTTTATTGTATGGCGGAGACATGCGGTTGACTAATATTTAATTAGTTGTGGCAATATTGCGTATACGTTGAAGTATTATACAGGCTGATTATTAAAGAGCTGAATGATCTACCTTTATGCTTTTGTGTTAATTATAAACAGCCCAATTATGAATAACAATTCCAAGGCAGTTTTTCCCTACTCCCTGTTCCGCTATTCTAAATAACATCTACCCAGGAGATTTCTCCCTATTCCCTTTTCCCTTATTATAATTGAACTTCGAAAATGGGAAACTCTTCCCCGGGAAAAAAGTAGATATTATGAATGTCATTAAAAGGGAGAATATGATAACAAATTTTCCGCCAACAAATGTAAGCATGTATTACTATTTTTATATGTTAATATTTTTATAGGCTAAAGTTCGTACATATATAACATAATCAAAAAAATATTATATGGACATTGTTAACATATTTCGAGCAACAAAAGAAAAAAATAATATCTAAAAATCTAATCTAAAGATTTCAACTGCACTGGCCTAATAGAATAAATATTGTTTTATTTTAGTTCTTTAACTATTAAAATTATATTTCACAAATTTTTTTTTTACAAATTTTAAATCAAATCAACACAGCTTAAAGCAAAACAGCTGACAACGAAAATTCGAACTCCCTCTCCCCTTTTATTGAATTCGCCGTCGGTTTATAATAAGGGAGTTTTATTCCCGGGAATATTAATTCCCCGGGAATATTCATAATTGGACTGAAAATGTCTATGTATGTCTGAAAACAATGTAAATATCTGACTAAATGTTTGATTTAACTCAAACTTCAGTTAGCAAAACTTTTGTCATACCATCAAAGGTTGAACCTTGTTTCTTAGTAGTTTGATGTGTTTTTGTGCTCATGAGAATGTGCGTATATATGCAATACATACATGTTAGCATATATATTTAAAAATTAATGTTTTTATGAATTTAAATTTTATTTATTTGTTGCTGGTTAGAAATATCTAAATATATATTTCGTTGGTTGCCATACCGCAACAAATAAATAAAATTTAAAAACATAAATACTTGAGTGCATGCTCAAATAAATGCAAAATAATGTTTTTATGAATTCTTAGTTTAGTCGAGTCGACTATGATACAAAAAAAAAAAAAAAAAAACAAGCCGATCATCTTCAAACGTGCTTTTTCTTTTGTTCATGCAGTTGTACATTGATTATTTTAACCGATACTCAATACCAATTTTGTTGCGGCGCTATTGCGTATACGCAGCCATCTTAATTTAAAGTTAAAAATACTAAAAGAAGTATTTTTCTATGTGTATAATTTTTGTTAGGTTTTTTTATAAAACTTCATATTAGAGAATTTTATTGTATTCGAAGATTTATAAGAGACTTTAAATGCGGGTGTGGTATTTTAGAGTTTCTCTTATACGAGTACACTTTTTGTTTTTATGGCCTAGCAACATGTTCGTTTTGAGACTGCGCTTTACTTTACAATACTTTTTGGTTGCATTTGAAATGAGCAGATTTTAAAATCTATATAAAGAAAAAAATGTTGAGTAGCAACCGAACAGCTGCAATAAGTTAGTTGGTCAATAAAAATGCAATTAATATGCAATTAATCTGCAATTTTTCACACATACATTTTATTATTATACAGTGAGGTAATAATTTGTAAAATACGCCATTTGAATTTGTAATTGCTTCTATTCTTAGAAATATATTAAGTTCTTTACCTGTGCTTTACTCCAAAATAATATTAAAATAAATTTGAAAAGTTTTTCGAAGGAAATTAATTATTATTTAACTAAAACTTAACGATTTTCACTGGTGAGGCTTTAGGTACCAGACAACTTTAGAAACTAATATGATAAAAAATGAAAAAAAAAAAATGAAGGCACGACAGCCACTTTTAGCCTATAATTAATTCAATTTATTAGAGAACTCGATTTGTCTACTGTTATACAATTTAGTAATTTAATTTTTTTCCATAATTACATTTCTCGTAGCATTTTTCCGCCTTTCTTTTAAACTCAGTCATCCTTATTAAGTCTCGTTAAAGTATAAACATTGTTTTTTCTTGCCATGATTTAGGCTAAACTCAAGTTAAATCATGTATAGAATATGAAAAAAGTTTTACATTTTTCCACATAAAAATTTGCGAAGAAGTTTTCAGCGAAAAATTGCAGATGTTGCAAATTTTTTTACTTTAGTTGTCTTGTACCTCTTTGCTTTGATTTTTGTTTTATTTTATTATTTTGTTTATTTTTTTTAATACAGGCAACGATTTTTGGAAAATATATTAAATACTCATACACCAACATGTGCACAATTTTATATTCAAACACAATATTGCGGAGATTTATGACTGTATCATGTTATTGTTGTTGTTGTTAGTAACTGTTTACTGCCGACACTTATGCACATCAACTTAAAAGTATTAAAGTATATCGTGATGCAAAAGAAAATTTCTTCTTGTCATTGCAACCCACAGATGTTTGGAAGAAGAAAAAAAGGTATTTTTTCTTTTTTTGAAAAAAGGAAGAAACATCTGAAAACTTTCAACTTTGACATAAATTTTGCCAATGTTACAAATAAAATTTGAAAAGTTTTACACAAAACTTTTTCTAAACGTTAAACGCTTTTACAGCACCGATTCGTGATGTAAAAGTTGATTAGTTTCGAACACTGTTGTAAAATTATAATATTCGAGATGCAGTTTAAAGAATACAACACCATCAATAATAAACAGGGAAAATGTTGCAATGAACTTTTGAAATCGACAAGTTTGATTGATGTTCTTCATGTCATTGTTTAAATATTTAAAATATTGCATTCAGATTTTTGGAATTTGATAAACTTATTTTTCTTAGCAGCCAAAAAGATGCTAGAGTACACATCAATTCTCCCCTTAAAGTTATTCTCAGGTGCAAACTTTCAAAACATTAATTCACGTATATTTGATAAGAATCATGCGATATATTTTCTGTTGTAAAGTATTTTTAATTAATAAGGAATAAATAACCATTAAGCAATAACAAATGTAACAGCTTCTTTTCAAATCTATATATCTGTGGAAATAAGGAAAAAGTGCTTAAGTCATATTTTATAGTTATCTAGAAGAGCAGTTTTAAATGTTTAAGTGGTTTGATAAAAATTTAATTGCGTTGTACCAAAAGTTGATCATTCAATTTTCGATTCTTTTGATTTGAAATTTAATATGTTATAACTTATAAGATAAAATAAGATGTTATTCCATATGAGATAATTATTTAGAAAAAGAAAAGCAACAAGTAATTATGCCAGAACTTCGTTAAAAATCGTTCAATATAACGAACGAAAACTTTGCCCAGAGATACCTTTAAATATACAGATTATGATGGTGATATTAATTCAAAATCAACTTATCTCGCCTTAAGCACTTTTTTCTTTTTGCCACAGATATATATATAAAAATTAATTTAGTTTGTATATATATACCTTATAGGAAGCAAAACGGTAAAACCGATGGTCTTGAAGTTTTGGAACCATATTACTGATGACAGGGAAAGTAAAATATGCTTTTTTTTTAAATTAAATATTATATTTATATATCTGAGCAACTAAAGCATATAATGTTTTAAAGTTCGGCATGTAATACTTTAGGAACAAAACACAACTTCCAGGAAAATGTCTTTAAATTAAGACTCTTTTCTTAAGTTGTAATGAAATTTCAGAAAAAGGATAGAATAATCAATTATTTATACGTGATATAAGTGATGCTTTTACAACAAGTTTGGGTAGCGAAGCCCACCGGGCACAGCTAATATAATATAAAAAACTTTACCTCCTAAAGAAAAAAGATTTGAGAAGCCTTTTTTCAAAATATTTCTAATCATTATAAGTTTTGCAGGTTTTTCTCTTCTCTTTAGTTTCATACAGCTAAAGGTATTCAACACCAACAAACAACTGCAACAGAACAACAATAACAAGTCAAGCTAACAACTCGTTTCGTTTGTTCTACTGGTGAAATTTAAAACTTGCCAAAGAATAGAAAAGTTTAAGCATATAAAATAAATACAAACCAAAAAGTTTTATAGATTTAAAGAAAAAATCGTTACTTAAGGATTCACACTGTTTTCTTACTCAACTTCCTTTAATGCGAATATATTGAAGCAACAAAATGCTGCAATCATATGAAATTATTAAAAAATAGACAGGAGGACAAGCAGGAATTATATTTAAAATTTAGTTTTGATTAACAAGAAAAAATAAAAGTAAACTACAAAGCAAAACTCAAAATTATCCTTAATGGCTTCGCTTTGTAAAACGATATGTTTGCTAAAGTTTAAACTTTTATATGAATACCAATTATAAATGCTTGAAAATATAAATATAATCATCGCATTCTTCACAGATTTAAACGGTTGAAATTGAAATTTTTGTTTAGCATTGGCTAAACATATAATTAATATTGTTAGATTTAAGATTTGAAAAACTTATTGATGTTTCAATTTATAATTGAGGATTCAATAAATAATAAATAAATAAATTCTTCACAGAGTTAAACCCGTTTTGCTTACCAATATGAGATCTGAATTTATTTCCATCAATTAAAAGAAGTTTCATAGGTGTGATAAAAAAATATTCGTTGGATGTAACAACTCTATCTGTAAATGTTGTCCATTATTGGTATTGTCAGTTATTTGTAACACATCGCTTTAGATAACTCAGCAACATTCGAATATTTAAGCCAAGAAAAAAGTTCATTATTTTATTTATGTTCATTTCTGGTATTGACCAGAGGCAGCTCAAAAAGTGTTTAATCCCTTCTGGCAGTGATTCAAGTGCATTTTGGGTTAAAATTTTTATCATAACTAGTTAAAGTTAGTACAAGTTCCACGTACGACTGTTCCACGATGTATTGGTAACCGATGATACAAACAACTACAACTAATTAGTTGCTTTTTATAACAACCATCTTTAAGATTTAGAAGTATTATTGACATTTTGTTGAAAAATATCATAAAAAATTTTCAAAACGACTGAAATACTTTAATATTCAAGTAAACTGCGTTTCCACTTCGGACCATACAATACATTTGTAAAAAGCACAAAAGTTTAAATTTTTTTTAATAGTTTCAGTGGTTGTTAGTGGCTTCACGATTTTTGTTAGTTTTATTTTTTGGATTTTCTTGCAATTTTTATGAAATTGATGTTAAAATCTCCCAATACCATTCTTAAATACTTTTTTTTTCTTTAATTTTTGTTTTTGCTTTTTATTTAGGATTTTACTTTTGACTTTAAATAAGACAACAGCAACAAACTTGAATGTTTATTCTCAATTGTTATAAATATAAACTTTGCCATGATAAGAATAGTTGAAACGAAAGTCATATCTGCCAAATATAAACTAGATTTATAGATTAATTTAAAAGGAAAGAGTATTTAAATTTTCTGTTTTAGAGAAAATGGAAAAGCATATTTGCTTTATTTCCTTACCTATTTTTTGCAGAACATAAAATAGTTTGACCAGTTATCAGGTATGTTAGAAATAAGGACGAAATGTAGGTTTAAAATAAACATATGATTAAACTCGAATAATAAAATATTATAATTTTTAAAATATGTAGATTCTACCGAAAAATTTGGCAGATGACGCAACTTATTTGTACGTACTTCGATGTGGAATCCATTTTAGGGTCCGCTACAATTTTTCCCTTTCCCTTTGCATTTCTTATTGCACATTGTTATTTTAAAATGTAACCTCAGGACTTATTGCAAAATACTTCGGAAAATATTTTAACTCTGTTTTCTTAAATCAGTTAAAACTCCCTTTCAGTGGCGTTTGTACTATGTTTCTCAGCCTTAATTGTCACCCCGTTATGTACAAAGCTTTATCCTAAATCCATATTAACACCGCAACTGCTTGAATCTTGTTTTGAGTCATTCTTCTTTATGCTCTTAGATGCCAGTTGAAAAATTCGACTTATAACGTATAACAGATTCAATATAGTTGCAAGTCAGTCACTTGAGTTTGGAAATATGAATTAGAGAACAAAACAAGAGTACATTTATGTATATGTGTACCCTACTTAAAAACTCTCACCCCTCTTGATTTTGTAAATAATACTACCATGCAGTTTACCAGATATCTTACCCGAACTTTATATTTCGTTTCATTACTTATCACCAAAAAGCCGAACTACGACGACTACTCGTCGTCCCTCACACGCAGGGCTGCCAAACATGACCATTTTACGTTATTTTGACGATTTTTAAGTGGAGAATTTTCTAAATTCATGATTGATAATTGACGATTTCGTGTTCAGTGCCCCTTATACCTTGACGACTTATTGACTTATTGACAGCAATAGTTTATACTCCAGAATAAAGTAAAATCAATTTGTGTTGAATACTGACGAGGCTTAGTGGCTTTAAACGAAAACAGCGAATGTTTTATTCAGTCGTATATTTTGAAATCTAAGTGATGTTGTATATTAAAATGTTTCCTTTGTAGCTTGAAATATTAAAAATGCCTCACGCTCTCTGATCAGTTACGTTATGAACTTTAACTTATAAAAATCAATACAGATTAATAACCACTCCGACATAATTAAATTCAATAAAACTAAATCATTTAATTTATCAAACACTTAAAGTGCTTTTCCAAGTTTATGTGAACTTGTGACCAACCTAATAAATTTACCAAACTCATCAGTCAGCAAATGTTGAAAGAATATATAGAAATTTAATTTTAATAATATGAATATTAAGAATTTATTGGAGAGAGAAACCCTTGAGGGATTCTGTTTCTAAAGAATGATTTAAAGAATAATTCCTCAGAATGTTATCAAAAAACCGAATAATTAAAGAAAAATATAAAAACAAGTTTTAAACACGAATAGAAAGTTTCGTTATTAAAGTTTTAATTTTTTAATTGGATTCTTAATTGGTACAAAAAATATATATTTATATAAATAGTATTGGGTTTTAAAAAACTTTGATTTTTGTTTGACGATTTTTCGACGATTCTTTTTTGAAACTTAACAATATTGACGATTTTATTTTCAAACTATGTCGATTTTGGTAAAAAGGTTGACAACCATAATCGCACGAACACACCGATCCTTGATGGCACCACACCGCATGCATTTAAATTCAATGGCGTTAGAGAAAATTATCTACTTTATACGTTTAAGAAAGCTAAAATATTCTTAAGAAATTTCTCCCAATTCTACTATAAACTTTCACCTTCACATTGCTTTGAATCCTTTTACCTTCTTATTCAAAATTAGTACTTAAATATTGAGTGAAACTTTTTTTTTTAAATTGTTTTTGCTGGAACTTATAATTTATTTTAAAAGTGAATATCATTTAACCAAACTTGTGCAAATATATGCAACAATAATCATTGAAAAATGTACTAAAAACTTCTTTGAGAATATAACCTACTTTAAAAACGATCTTTATGTCAAATTTAATAATTTATCTTTAAAAAAAAAATTTATTCATTTAATTTAAGTTTGCTTTTTATAATCTTCTTAATAGATCTTGGGAGTGTATTTGTTTTTTGTTTAAAGCAACATACCACATGTATTTCAGATTAATTTTTAAATCAACAATGAATCTGTAAAAGAAATGTTTTAAATAAATTTTGTAACATTTCTGCAAAAACACACAACAAACACACATACCTCTATATGTAATAAATACATTTAAAATATTTACATATAATATAAAACTGAACAAAGTAAATTTTACTAAAGTTTTATTAATAAAAACTCAATTTAAGAACTCAAGCAATATACAAATAAAATGTTTTCAAAAACTTTTCTCTATGATATACAAAATGTACATGCATACGACTACATTTGTATATTTGTAGAGACATTTGTACATGTTTTTGTTAATTGCAATGTCAATATGTGTTTGCATAATTGCTATGTCAAACTATTAAAATTACATTTGAAACATTTATATTACGTATTTAGTTTTGTTCGTTTATATGTAAATATTTCTAGGAACTAAACCATTTCATGAAATATCTAAATAAATTAAGGACATGCCAACATGATACTGGTAGGTCAAAGTAGCCTGAAAGGACTATTGTTTGTGAGCATTTTAGTAGTTGTGAAGTTTTATCAGCATTTGCTGCAGCTTAAGTTTGCTTAATACTTTTAGGCAAAAAATTGAGGCAGTCCTATAAATTATAAAACATATAATACGATCGCTTGCAAAATTTAGAAAACACTCATTCATAGAACACTTTATCTTGTTCAATTCACTATAGCAAATATATATAGATGTAGTTAAGAAATATTTGACCAAATTAGCAAAAACTACAATTTAAAAAATAAAATCTCAAAATCTTAAAAATGGGTACATTTCCCTTTGAAAACCACACTAAATATTACGCTTGAGCTTAACGCAACTATTAACAGATGTACCTACACTTGTAGTACTCGTATTTGTTATTGTATAGAAACACTTAAAGTTTCATATGGAAAATTTCGTTTAAAATCATTCATATGAAATATTTCATATTTGGTTACGTGAATGTGCAAAGGAATAGTTACAACAAAGTAGAATTGTGTTACAGAATGTGTATTCACAATACAATGCAAACATTTCTGTATAAAAAGAGATTTTAAAATATACACTAGTGACTCCTTTGGCGGCAACCAAATATGTTAATTAGCTTAAGCAAAATACAAAAAGGTCTTTAAGATTTTAGAAGTCTCGCTAATGTAACTTCAAACTTATAAAATATGTATCCGATTTTTATTGAAAAATACTTTCGAAAGATGTACAGGTGGGTGACGTTAAACAACAAGATTAAATTGTTATAGAACGTTTACTAACGAATACTCACGTTTATTCATAGATAATAAGCAAAAAAATATGGATTCATTTGTAAAAGTTATTGTCCAGCTAAACAATTATAAGGACACTTGAAAAAAGTAAAATAAGAAAAATATATTATTATTGCTGATATAAATAAAATAAACTTTAAGGTGGAGAACATTTTAATTCAACACAGTTTTGTTAATAATTTATTTTCTTTTTTTTGTATACACATAATTTTTTAGACTGTATGTTGTATTTATGCAAATAATTAATGGTTGTATAAAATTTTAGTTTTAGTGTGATATCCTGTATTTAAACTTGATGCTAAGCAATTAATCATAACACATCATGTCACACTATAAATTTATACATGAATTGTTCTCTGTCGAGTACATATTAAATAGGGCAACCAGCTAATATGAGCATACAAAAATAAAAACAAAAACAAAGCTATGTATGGACTAGTAAATGGCGTGAACTAATCTTTTCTCTAGATTCATCCATTAACAATACAGGGTATTTGAAAAAACAAAAAATATTTTTAGCTGTCATTTCGAACAAAGGCAAAAAATGGCAATAATCGTATTTTTAATAATTTCTGCTGAAATAAAGTCAACTAGAATTACTTAAACAAAGCAAAATAGTTTAAAAAAACTTATACAAACATTCAAAGTATACCATAATCAAGGGCACGCATCTCGGCAACAACATAAAAAATAAAAAAAAACAACACTTTTTGTTTGTGTAAAATAAATTTACAATTGTCAAAAATAGCTCAGTAGCAGAGGTGTAAGGAATGATTCCTTTTTAAAAGAATCTACGAATCATACATTCTTTTGATTTTTTAAAACATTTAAGAGTTTTTTAATATTGATCCTAATTCTAGTAAAAAAGTGAATTAAAAAACTGCTTTTCTTTAAATTCACTGAAAATTTAAATCAATTGATCTTTTTAGTTATGTGAATGCATGTGAGAATTTTTAATTCATGAGAGAAGCATTCGTGTTGTAATTAAATTCACATATTGTTTAAAATTAATCAATTAAAATTTTTGTAAATCATTTTTAACTAAAGCCCAAATTTTAATCATTCTTTTACAGCTCTGCTCAACAGAACTTACAGACCAATCTAAATTACGACGCAAAGCGCAATGCTTTTACGCTAAAATGAGTAACCTAAATTAGAGCGTTAACGTTGCGCCAGAAACAGTAATGTTTACTCACTTAATTAATGAAAAACTCTAAATATAAATAGAAATAGGGATGAAGACGCTAAATTGAGCTGAAAGTAGCTAAAGTTACATTACTGAACAAACAACAACAGTGCTTTTGGAACCACTTTCACTTCTTGACGCGCTGTCAAAATTGGATTTTCCAATTGCAAAGCGTTGACGCCGCGTTATTTCGGTTGGTTTCATACATTTTGTATGGGCATGAGAAATTTTGACAGCCAGACAACGCTTTGCGTCGTAATTTAGGTTGGTCTGTTAAAGAAAATTGTGTAGAAGAAAATATGAAAAAATGTTGACAATAGTCAATGAAAATATGTATAAAAAACACGATCAGCTGTGCTCTTGGATGTACTTGCATAAATATAC
The DNA here is from genome assembly GCA_947311025.1 of Lypha dubia. Lineage (NCBI taxonomy): Eukaryota > Metazoa > Arthropoda > Insecta > Diptera > Tachinidae > Lypha > Lypha dubia. The sequence continues at coordinate 86,308,131 of OX371263.1, read as the reverse complement.
TTTGCAAACATCCTTACAAATAATTTTTAAAATCAAAATGTTACACATTTTTCGGTTTTTAAATTTTTAATTTAAAACTTAATTCAGAATAAAAAATATTGTTTCATAGCTTAAGAAATGGTACAGTCGGCAAGGATTTAACCAAATGAGCGATATCACGTCTCAGCTCACGGCCACGTTTGCCAACTTTTTTCTAAAAAATATCGCTAAATTAGGATCGAAAATAGCTAAATTTAAAATTTAAATGTATTATTATAATATAATGTTACAAATATTTTAAGAAAACTATTTCAATTACTCCAACATCTGTAGATTCATCCATTAACTGTACTTAGATGATGAAATATCTTTCCTAAGCTCAATTATGAAATGAGGGGCTTAAACGTTTTTTTTTTTTATTATTGCAGTACATTTTGTTCTATGAATACGAATTTTGACACTTTCATCAAAATTCCTTTTCCACAAGTCACTGAGGTGGTCAATTGTATTATTTGATGTATGTTGACATATAAATAAAGCTAATGCGGCTTCTTGCACTTTAAAATTATCAACAATAGTTTAATTTTGCTCAAAATTGAATTTTCTCCAACATGACCTTCTAATCGAAGCGGTCGATTTGTGTTTCTTAGTTTCAGCGTAACATAGAAAATCATATAATTTTGCTAAAAGTGAGCATCTGCAATATTTGCAAAATCCTTTTAATTCGTTCTTTTCATCCTGCACCAGCCAAGACTTTAATTGACCATGGTTTAGCAATTCCCAACGAAATTTTTGCATTAAAATTTTTTGTATTGTTCTTTTTTTAAGTAAAAGATTACAATGTAAAAAAACTATCACAATTAACACATTAACAGATTTTTATATATACCGTTATTCTATACGCACTATGTGGCATTTCACAACTAATAGGTACACCCATTTCTACAACAATAAAAATTACTCTGTAGCTGTCAAAAATTATTGAAATAGTGTAAAAAAAATGTCATATGCCGTCATATAAGAAGGGAATATTTAGAAGGAGTTGGATAGTTGAAAGCAGGTGATGATATGATGAAAATTTCACCAATCGACTAAGTATGTGCTGTCAGCTGCTCTAGTACGTTAACTTGCCAGAAAAATTTACTTTGTAGCAACTCTTTGACAATGTCGACTAAAATTATATTATTAAAAACACGCTTGAAAAGTAAGAAGTCAGTAAACCAAAAAGCGCTAGATTCCCTGCTAATAGCTATTGTGATTTACTTGGTTTTTAACAGACTTCAAAAAAGGAGAGCGGTATCAATTCGTGAGTTTACTATTTTATTGATTGTGCCTCCATGACTCATTTAATTGGAAATGGATTTTGAATATTCTTGGAGTATTTCATCGCTTTGGCTTGCACTTGCAAGTTATCGTCACCAGAATTTTAAATTTTTGATGAGTTTGATCGGATTTTGTTTTGAAAATCCGCAATGAAGCCCCCCCTCCCAAAATATTGTTTATCATATAATTCCTCCATTTATTGTCCGATCTTAAAAATTCTTTATTTAATTTGTAAAATTGAAAAAACAAGTTTGAAATTCTAGAAAATAACTTATAAGACGTTCAGGTGTTTGGTGGAATATTTGAACCCTGTATCACAACATGCTGTGCGAGTAATTTTGTCCCTTTCTGTAAAAATTCCAAAATAATTTATGGAGTGCAATGTTTTTATGTTAAAATAAAATCCCTGTAATAAATGCTCAAGTTTTCAATATTTTTTTCATTACTTTGTAATAAAATTTTATTCAATTTAAACAAATTTAAGCTACATTTTGAATTGTTTTTCATTTTATCTTCACTGAAAAATAAAAATTTTAAGAATTAAAATAAAAAAATAAGGCGTTGTGACAAGCAACCAGCCTCAAATGTTTGTCATAATATTCAATTTAAATGTATTTGCAAAGTTAACACTTACTTAAGAAATAAAACCATTTGGTTTAAAAGAAAATTGCTTTTTTTCAAATTGGTTCTGCTTTATTTCAAGCAGTTTGTCAATTATTTTCAAAAATTAAAAAAAAAAAATCCCAAAGAAGGTTTTAAACAAATAAGTATATTACGAGTGTATTTTAAAGCCGAAAAAACATAATGGAGTTTCGTTCTAAATGCTTAGATTTATTTTATTCTATTTTATGTACACTCGTATATACTTAAACACATAATAACTTGTTTTTTTCTCTCACATAAACTCTGTAGTTTTTTTTTTCTAACAACACTCGTTCTACATAACGATACACATGTGTTAGTGTCGTCAAGGATTTGTCGTACTGTGAAGTTACCACATGTTACCGTGGGACGGATGGTAAAATAACATGCCAATAAATTTCATAACATGATTTGTGGATATCTGAAAGAATCTGTTGGCTGCGAAGTCAAGGTGAAATTTTCGAAAATATGGGTAGAAGTTTTACATCTTTAAACATTTAACATTTCCCATCATTCCCCTACTGTAAGGCAGTCGTTAACAAACATGTCGCAGGCATAAAATTCACATGTATTCGAATGTCTGCTCTCTCTCTAATACAAACACAATAGTTAAGTGCTTTTAAACATACACCAATACTTTTAGTCATTTTATTATTTTAATAAGCATGTGTTTTCATGTATAAGTGCGCTTTTTTAGTTTGTCGGTATGCGTGAATTGTTTTTGTGTGTTTGCTATGTATGTGTGTGTGTGTGTATCGCAGAAGCAGCCATTCATCAAAAGTCCTTAACAAATTCGAGAGCAATTAAACTCATCAATTAGATTGACGTTGTTGTGTGTTCGTTCGTTCATTTGCCTGCTTTTCCATTTCCGCCTCACTCTACCTCACCCTTGATCACTGTGTATTAAATTTAATGTTTTTTATTATTTCGTTTACGATTTTTACAAACAAAATCCTTTTATTTGATGTTTTTAGTCAATTTTGTGCTTTTAGTTTAAGATTTTTTTTGCGAGGGTTGATTTTCAGAATTAAATTTGTGTTTTTTTTATCCTTACACAAGAATTTGATTAATGTAAAAGTTTGAAGATTATTTGCTTAATTATGTCCCCGCCACTGTTAAAGTTTAAAATGAGCAAAAGTTTCATTGCTTTTAAATTTAAAGTAAAAAGTGTCGTGTAAAAATAGATTTTACTTTGCGACCACCTTAACTTAAAATGTCTTCTAATTCAACTTTTAAAATGTATAAAGTTTGCACAACTCTCGTATTTTGTTCATACCATTATCTTAACATACTATTTAGTGAATTTTTTATTATACAGTGGTAACTCTCTTAGGACGACACGTTAAAGAATTAATTCTTTATTGGATTTTCAATTATAAATTGAGTATTAATATATTAAATATTAGATTCTTTGGTTGACTGAGAGCAAAACTGTGTCCTTATCTCAGGCGAGAGTTGTGTTTAAGGTTTTAACTCAATTTCGCTTTATACATTTTGTAAAATGTTTGCAGTTCAATTCAATGGATGTCCTTATATTGTGGTAGTTCGACAAGTCTAATTTAAAATTAATATTCAGTTTACTAAAATTTGCCAAAAAAAATTATTAATATTATTTTGTTCACAAGTAGAGCTTTCACAGTACTTCCTACACAAATTGGTATTAATATGTATTTGTGTACACACAAGTTTATACACATTAAAACACACTCACACTCGTATTAATAGTCACCACACACTATTAATTTCTTTTATGTATAGTAAAAGTCTTTATATCAAGTCCTTATGTTTGACAATATCCGCTTTAACATTTTCTAATATCATCTACTTGCAAAAGGAAAAAAAAAACCAAAAAGAAAAAGCTTAATGTTAACATACACCCACAATAAAACGCACCCAAAAGTGTGTGCGTGTGTGTGTTTGCGTGCATGTGTATCTTTATATATCTAACATATAATAATGCCTGCCTTTGTTTGAAGTCAATTCTCTATAACGTTGACATATTTAAAACCTTTTTATTTTATCTAGAGCTCAAATAAAGCCGAACATTAAAAAAAATCAAAAAAAAAATTAGAAAATCTTATACGCATCCATTCATATATTTAGTCATATACATACATACATATGTGAAGAAAAGTGACATACAAACAAGTTTGACACAGATTGATTTACTCCAAAGCAAATAAAAAAAAAAAGAGAATATAAAAGCACGGAAAAAAGTTTTTTATTGTTGCGTTTTCTTCTGAACATCTAATGCATTTTAGTCGGAATTGACCAAATGAGTATTAAGGCCTTTTTAAAGGTGGCTTGATGTATAATTTTCTTAATGATACAATTTTTCACTGCTACAGACATAAAATAGTTTACAAATTGAAGTTAGCTTAGATAATAAATCGTGTATAATAAAATGGAGAATTTAGCAATTCAGTCATAAATTTTTTAATGAAAAATTTTGTTATTTTTTTTTAAGACTGATTTCAAAACACAGTACGAGCTTTAAAACCACTTTTTAGTATGTTTTTATTTTTTTTTTTGGTTTTTCACTTTTAAATTTGCTCTAATTCGTCAATTTCGAGGAAGTTTTATGTTCTTACGTTCACAAAATGGCAAAAAAAATGTAAACAAATGGCCACAAACTGGAATTAAAATATTGCAGGTAAACTTATAAAAAATTACCTAAGGTTACCTATACATACGTATATAAAGGTGAATGTTTGTCTGTTTGTCTTGTTGCAAGCTATTGACTCCGAAGAAATCTTCCTAAAATTTTCACAGTATATTTCAGATGGTCAAAGAGAAACAATTGACTAAATCTATATCTATAAAAATAAGTGTACACTTCTATGTCACCACTAACTGCGGAAACGGGTTTACCGATTTTCACCAAAATTTCAGGGTACGTTGGAGATGGTCTGTATATGGTTTATGTGATGTTTGCATGAAATTGGCCTAGTGGTTCCGGAGATATGGCATTCAGATTTTCCCGTGCGAAGCCGGGGCGTTCAACTAGTATTATATAATAACTTAAGTGGACATGGCACTTCCCATACTAAGACTCTTTTTTTTATGATGATGAAATTTTGTGCGCGTGGTCTATTTTTTGTTGGTTTTAAAGAAAAAGTATTATAATAATTTCGATATATCTTTGGAACTATGGAAGTAAAGGACCTAAGGAGATAATATGATGATTTAATACATTACTTTAAAAAAAAATTCACAATAATATGAGTGGGCGTGGCACAATCCACATAAAATTACAAATAATATCGAAGTATTATAGGTACGTACGGTGACCATATTTTTCGACAAAAAAAAAGGATACTCAAAATTAAATAAAAATTATTGGTATTAACTTAATTATATATATATATATTTTATATCAATAAAATAAAAATATAATTAAAAAAAATGTAATATTAATGACTAGTACAAGTAGCTACATATGTTATAAAAATAGACGAACGAACGGTGATGAGAGGTGTAGCTGCCTTGAAATCGGTATACTGATACCTTCTGCTAGTCTGATTGGATATCATCTTGTTCCGTGAGACTCTTATTATGTAATTTCTCAAATATCGTAATCTAACTTTATTGTTTTACAGGTATTGAATTTACTTATAAAGTTATAAAATTTATGGTTTTCTCTTTTGAAATATAAGGCTCAGATTTTGGTTAATTGTCTTCTTTTTACAATCACACTCCGTACACATTTTCGAAATTTTTGTTCGCCACATCCATTTTTTTCTATCTCTCGCTCTGAATCCCTTTTAATATTTTAGTCTTTTATTCTTTTAATTTGCCACTGCCATGCATTTTAATATTCGCATTTGTTTCTCTTTGTTTAATATACTGAAATAACAACAACAAAAAACGCAAGTCCAACTTTAGTTGTTACAGGAAGTCAATGTTATTTTAGCTGTTGCTCTGTTTTTTCTTTCTCCAGCATAAATTTATGTAAATTTAAAACTGTAAAGCATTCCTTCATGTTGCATTCGGGTTTAAATGAATGAATGAAATTTTTGTTTAAAATTATTAGCACAAAATATATGATATGATACGATGAATGGCAAGATGTGATATTTATTTTTCCCGGAAACTTTCCCAATGCGAATAATTCTGTGTAAATTTATATGCAACCATATAGTAGCAAGAACAATGAAGGAAAGGAAAGAAAACAGTAAGCAAATAGTTGCTAGAGTTAAAGTTGCACTTAAACAACAAGAAAATTAAAAACAAAAATTATAAAGAAATATACAAGATAGAGAGAAATGTGAAGAAATAATAGTTATTTGACTTTTAAAATTATGAAAAGCTTGAGCTTAATTAATTATATTGTTTATGTTGATTCTACTGCAAAATGTCATGTTCGAGGGGGTGGTCGGAACACAATCGCTGCTGATAAGCTCTAAAACTTTTCTGTTCAATATTAAAAAAAAAAGTTTATATCCCATTTATTTAGCCCCTGTACGAGTATATTCCTTAAATGGATCAAAAGTCTGCTCATCAGGGGTTTTTAACATAATATTTTTTAAGGTTTTTAAATTTTTGTATGAATATCTTAAAACTTTATAACATGGACATGAAATTACGTTATTCAGCCAAAGTATTGAACAAGATAACAGTTTCTGGTTCGAATCGAGCATACCAGCCTTAGTCTGAACATATTGAATATTTTAGAAATTAAGAATGGAGAGCACACAATGGAGATATTTGGCCACTTTGGTCAGCGCATATTTCTAACCAGCAGATTTTTTTTATTTGAGATATTTCAAAGAAATAGGTCTAGAAATCAGGTAAAAAGTCATAATAAATATTTATGCAATGCTGAGAAAAATCTCCACTTCCGTATTGCAAGACCAAAAGCTTTTTTCCTATCTGTATAGATAAAATTTTTTCGAGTACATACATTATAATATCATGGTGAAACAACTTGGTAAAAAGTTATAGTTTACGTTCTTTTTTTAATTTTAAAGCTTTTTGATTTGAAAACCATCTCACGTGATAATTTTTAATTACATAACCAATTTGTGTTAATTTAATAACTTCGAATTACTTGTGGTTCACCCTCATATAGAAAAGCAAATAATGCGTGTATTTGAAATGAAAATATTATTCCGAAAAACAATTACAAACACTTGGTTACCATTTGATGTTCAGGTATGGAAAAAGCTAAAATTTTTAGCCTGATATTGAGTGATAACTTTGTATCAACAAGAATAATTCATTCCAGGTTTTTTGGTTTATCAAGAAAATTGTTAATTGTTGTCTTCACTTTATGAAGAAATTATGAAAAATATTTTTAATTGAAAATATATATCACCAGTGCGCTGTTACCAGTCGAACTTTGAAGGAGAAGCCGTACACAAAAAACAAAATTAATCCCAAGCGGTGGTAATAATACGTCTGTTATTGATGTATTTTATTCTAATTGAGCCACACCAATAATATTCATTAAGTTCTCTATGGCAGCTTTTAAGCTGATATAGCTTAGTAGAAGCAACTATCACCATGTATAAGGCCAAGTTTCTATCCAAAAAATTTTGGGCGTAGAAAGTACTGAGATCAATATAAGGACCAAGTTCTTGATAGGTACAATTCCATCTCATTTCTAGGCAACCTATAAGCTTGGCAATATTTTTCCTAGAATTCTTTCCCATATTAGAAAGGCAAAAAAATTTTCGATGTTTTATAAATTTTTTAAGAATAAAAATTTACCTATTTTGCATAAAAGAAAATTAATTTTAATTATTGCAGTCTAAATAATTCCGAAACCGTTGAGTTTATAAAAAAATAATATTAGCATGGCTTAAAAGTAATTTCATTTAAAGTTTTTTAGTATGTTTTGTGACGAAATTGAACAAGTCGTTCCATAGTTATGATAAAATTGGTAAATCAGCCCCTTCGAAAATTCCAAAATTTAGAAAAAATTACAAAAAAAAAACTTATCCATAGAATTTTACCATTTTCGTAATTAGGTATCCATGATGCATCAAATCTATATAGTGGTTATTAAAGCCTTTAAAATTTTTTCGATTTTGTTCCCCTGTGTTATAGATTAAAAATGAATTATTTAATTTTTTTTTTTTTTTTAAGTATTTATTACTTGACCTTTTTCGTTTGTTTTTGATATCTATTTTTAATAAAAACGGGCTTTAAAAATAAATGAATTATTTAAATTTTATTATTTTTTTTTTTTTGATAAATAAACAACAATCCAAAAAAATTTACATTTGCAGTATTTTCATTAAGGAAATGACATCGGTGATATAACTGGTACATTTTGACTAGAGCAATAGTTGGGTTTTGCTGACCAGTGATATCTCCGGTCTTATCGTACTATTGATGTGTCAATTGGCTACCGTCAATGTCATCCCCAAGTTAAAATCGTTAGCCGAGTGGATTGATAGTAGTTAGGCTGGTAGTTAGTTGTAATGACTGGTAGTTAGCGAAATAGCTAGACATTCGCTAGCTACGCCGACTGCAGGGAACAAACAAACAAACAACACATACATGTTTAAAGAGAAAAATAACAACAAGACATCTATACTAAGAAGATGAGGAGAATTATAGGAAAAAAGATGAGAGAGTTGATTAAATTAATTTAGCGCAATGACTAATTGATCAAAAGTAATTAGTGAAGAAACCAAATTACACTTTTCCCAAGAGAGTATAGTCGGAAGATGTGGTTTGTCCCCCAAAATTCATAACCACGCCCCTATAAGTGGCATACAGAAACAGAATTGCATTATTTATTTAATTTAAATAATTACAATTTTGTGGTAAAAGTCTACTGATGACTTGGCATAAAGGCTGGTTGACTTTAAAGAAATTATGAATTAAAACCTGGATGCAAACTCCGGTCAGCGAAAGTCATAAATTTCTCTCTCAGTGTGTAATTTTACTAATTTGTGTTGGACTATTTAAGTGATGAAGGCATGGTCATTAAAACTATTCCGACAGCGTTTGATGCTGTTCCAAGGTAATGTAAACAGTAGCGCCCTTCTTCGTCGGTTAGCAGAACCGTGTTCGAAGTAAAACAATTAATAAAATGCCTGATCTCCCATAGCTTAAGAAAGCTAATGCGTCTATTTAGAACCAGAGGCACTGCAAAACTACTATAAAAATTAAACAAAAACTGTGTTCCGATATTTATTCTAAAAATGCAACTTTCCAACTCTGTGACATGATTTTATACATTTTTACATTTAAGTTGGTTCAAAAACTTGTTCTGTTGCAAATTAAATAAAGACTCGTAACATTTATAATTTATATATTATAATTGTTAAATGTTTTATCTCTGCTACATTAATTCATGTAATAAGAATAATTGTTCAAATACTGGCAGAGTTGAATACGCAAAATTTTTTATTCAAAGTATTTGTAATAAATAATTATTAGAAGATAATTTGCGAAAACTTTATAGAATAATTTTTAAAATTAATAAGAACATAAATAATAAGTAAATAGAGTAACTAATGGAAGATATGAATTTATGTAGAAAAACAAACACTTTGACTTCGTGGGACGGGCAGAAAATGCTTGTAAATTTTCATTATTAGCTTTTATGTTTTTTGACAAAAATATTAGAGCTGAAAATTTAATAAAAAGAAACAATTATTGCTTTTCTGCTGTTAATAAAGACACAGAGCTTTTATATTAGCGAAAGGTAAAATTGTTCAAAGGAACATTGGTTGTAAACACAGAAAACTTAATTTAATTTTCAATAAAACTTAATTATCGATACGGAAAATTTGTTGTCTATACTTGATTAAGCCCCGTCATATGTTATTTATAATTAAAAGCACATTAAGAAAATGTAAATTGTAGAAGTGGTAGTGTTCAACATTAAAAATGTTGACTATTATTTCCGAAATACAAAATTAGTTTCGAAAAGTCTAACTCGCTTTCCAAAATTTAATTTTAACTTCGAATTTGCAAACTTAGTTTCGAAAAAAATATTGATATTGAAAATCAGAGTTTAATTTCAGATTTATCAAAATTCTTATTAAATTTGGCACCTCTTTGGAAATTTGGTGATTTTAAAAACACGATTTATTTAAATTAATTTTTTATTTCTTATTTCTCATGTTTTTTTTTTTCTTTTTGGTTTATTTCAAATTTTTAATTTTTTTATCTGATATCCGTTCTTGGGTGCTAACCAAAATATGGAGATTTTTATTTATTGGCGAAATAAATAACTACTTAAAACAACAAATACAATTAAAACAACTTAAGCTGTATAATCACATTCTTAAAGAGGACTAAACAATGATAATGCTATCTCAGTATTGTTGTTTGGCATGCAACAATCTAACTTTGTTAATAACCGAAACAATATGCCAAAAAATAAATAGTCACAAAAAAAAAAAAACAAGAAGAAACCAGTTTCTAATATGTGGTAAAGTTTTAATAGAATATGGGGGTTTCCATGCAGATACCCCACCAATCAGCTTAATAAAGCTAATTACGTCAATGGCAACGACATGCAAGTGGAACGACCCATTTTATTTAAAAGCCCAACATTTATTTATTTGTATGGAAGATTTTTGCCAAAAACTTTTATAATTTTGATTGTAACATATGGTGGCAATTTGCCAAAAGAATTTGTAATACAAAAATTAAAATGGTTAAAAAAATATGACAAAAAGAATTTATAGAAACAATAATTACTGTATGAAAATAATTTAATGCACTTCTCTTGGCACTTGACTTCCAGCATATCTGCTGTTTTGCAATTATCAAGAAAGGCAAGGAATAGAAAACTATATATGATTGTATTACAAATTGGAAAGAAGACCGAATTGCATAAATAAACAGTTGCTCATTTAAATGTTTTGCAATCTCTGTGGTTATTATAAGAAAGTATATATGTTTGTATACTTGTAATAACTTTTAAATGAAATTCTAATTAACATCATTTGCATAACTCAATAATAACTGGCAATAATAACTGCAAAACTCTGTTACCAACAAATTTATTCTATTTAAAGCTACACGTTTCAAGCTGGTGTATTAATTCTGACATCTGGTATGAAATTTAGGGAAAGTATTATAAAATATTTGTTTTAATTTGGCATTAAAAATCATTAAAACTGTGTTGACAGACGAATATAATTTTATTTAGCTGGCCTGCACAATGGATCATTTTAATAAACTAATCAAAAGGCAAATATTTGCATTTGTACTTAAATATAATAATATTTTTAAACTTTGGGCTTTTAAGATAAAATCAACAAAAAACTGAAAATAAAAGCCCATATATGAATAAAATGTTTGTGAAAATTAATATGTACACAATTATGGCAACAATGCAAAAGTCCAATCGAGCCGAATACAAAATTTACGCATCTATGCGAAATTTCAAAATCTGTTATCATTTATTTTTTACTTTATATTTGAGTAGCACGAAAGAATAAAGTATTACATAAAAAATATAAAAAAACAGTTTCTAAAAAGGAGATATCGAGCCTTTGCTGCAATAGAGTCATAACTCAAAAAAAGTAGTTTTGCAGAAAACGAGTTTAAAGTTGCGCTTTCGCAAATGTTAAACGAAAATTTAATATTTGTCTCAAAAGTTTATTGTGCAAGATATTTGAATGAAATTCTTACACATTCTGAAGGACGATATGATAATTAATGCCGAATTATTAACTCGAAAATAACAGTTTTTAACATTTCGGACTGGCACTAAAACATATATGGGACCAATCTCAAAGCGTAGACGTTCTACTGGGTTTGCGGGATAATCAATATTCACAAAGGTCAACTTGATAGTCCGAATTAAAAAAAAATTGGAGCAAAACTGTTAGGAAACATTTTCAAATATAAAAACAAAACTTGAAAATCGGTCCATAAATGTGACTGTTATGCGATAATCAATAAATCGAGAGGGCAATTTGTCTCCCTAAATTAAAAAATATATAAAACCAATCAAACAAAAAGAATTAAAAGGCACGTAAATATTTTTCATACAGTAATTAATATTTCGTGGAGACTACTTGCCCCTCCGATTTTCGAAAAAAAATTATACAGATATTTTTCCTGGACGCATTAAATTTAATTTAAATAACAATATATTATCATTTAGACTCATTTTACTATACTATTATTGCCAAAAGTAATATGATAATTTAATATTATTATGTTTATGATTGTATGACTCCATATGATTGTTAGATAAGAGAACATTGTAATAACTTTCATTAATTAATATTTAAATCAATCATAGTTGCTTTATTCAGAAAACCCCTTGTATCTTTTTATATACAATAGTTTATAATGTCTTGTTGGCAATTTTCATATAAATCTCAAATACACATTTCTTAAAACTTTTATTTGATAAGATACTTAGAGAATATGTTTAGTTACCTTCAGAGAGTATTTGTGTGTTATTTGTAGTCTATTTTCCATCAATACAATATTCAGTGAGTGCTCACAAACAAAAATACCAAATTGATAAGTAACCATGTTGCTCTTACATTATGATTACCCCAACTATGTGTTTTCATTTCAAAATTTTAGACGTGACGAACAAAGCCTTTAGAATATGAAAAGTTTGTAAAAATTGGCAGATTTTCTTTCAGAAAATATTTTTATATCTGGATGAGAGAAAACTCGCAAATCGCAATCGGCAACGTCTTGCCTGCAATTTTCAGACGTTTCTAGTTATTGCATATAATCATTATTTCTCTACTATTATTGCAAGTGGTCTCTAACCCAAAACAAAATTTGTTACAATTTTATACACAGCAAGTTTTTGTTTCCTTTTGCATCTCATCACCACAAATAAATAAAATAACAAAAGACTGAGAAAAAAATACAAATATTTGTCTGCTACTGAACATACTAGTAATTGGAAGGATATTCTTTTACGTTTATAGTTTCTGAAATTGTATAAGTTTAAATTGTTAGTTTATTAACTTAATTAGTGAGAAACTATTAAATTATTGCACAACAAGGTGAAAGACAGAAATGCACATCAAGTAGTCAAATATTTTCTGCAATTAAAATTATTATTGCGTATTATTTTTAATATATATTTTAGTTTTTTGTGCTCCAATTAAAAGCAAGAACATTTAGTAACAACATTTTGAAAACTTCATTTCGATCATTTTATATATTGATTTTATTTATGTTTAAAGTTTGATATTTCACCTTTAAAAATATCTGGAGGAGAAATATTTTTCACCAGTTTCGTTGCAATATTTTAAGCTCAGAAGAAAAATTTATATTAATTTATCTCTAACAATTTTTGGCAAGTCTGTTTTGTACACATTAATAACATTTACACAACAACAACTAATATTTTTTTATGATTTATAATAAACACAGTTTTTATTATATTAAAAATTTCCTTTTTTTTCCTTTTATTTTTCATTTATTATATATTATGAAACCTACAAAATTAACACTTTTTTATATAACAATTAAGAAAAATATGAATAAATAACTTAATTGTTTCGCTGTTTTGGCGTCTCCTCGAAATTTTCATTCTAATTTTACATTCTACTTATACAACAGATTAATACGGTCTTACAGTTCCTAATAAACTATTTTGAACACTTATTTAACATATTTTCCTTTTTATTTCATTACTAATTACTTGGGCATTAATTCATCCTCCAAAGAAAAAAGAGAAATAATGCCCCCAAAAATTAAATAACGACCCCATTAATTGTTGTTGTTGGGCCTTCACACATTACTTAGGGTTATTTCTTTCATATGTTTTATGTGTTTTATTTCGTTGGTGTCTTAAATATACTTTTATATATATTTTTTGGGGTTCATATGAAAAGAACCACTTAAGAAATTTTAATTAACAAATTATTATCCTATAATTTATTAATTAGTACCATAAATAATTTTAATAGTAAAATCATGTTTAAAATTACTTGAAATATATACAGATTCTTATTTAATAATAAAGTGACAACGAATACTTCAAAGTCGTATTGAATTCATACCGGCTTTAATTAATTATTCCTTTTCGTCGAATTGTCTCACCGTTTTATGTATTGGTTTAAAATAAATTATCTTATAACTCTGAATAGGCGGGTAATTCTCTTGAAGAATACAGCGAATCTTTTGAAAAATATCATTTAATTTAGTAAAAGTGTATCAGAGTCATGTGAGTTTCTTTAGTAATTTTCGTAACTTGATAATAGATTCAGTCCAGATAACAACTTCAAATGTATTTCCTGGAGACCACGGTACGCCAACCATCATTAACACAACCTTTTAATTTAATCTTAAAAAAAAAACATCAAGGAAAGTTTTTTCGAACAATAGTCACATTAGATTCTTTCTTTAGTTTTAACTTTTTTACCATTTAGATCATTGAGTGGATACACGAGTGAGATCTGATTTCTAATGCTGAAAGAGATTTCTATTTCCATCTCTCTCTCTTTTCGGTTGTAACTAAGGCGCCTGGAAAACTTTTTTTTTTGTAATTCTTTCCATAGTGAGAACGGAGACACATTAAAACCAGTTTCTTATCAGATAATCCTTTTTAGTATTTATTGTCAGACTTGCAATTATTATCTCATCTTTGAATGTATTTCTTTTCCATTTCAAGGTCCGGCGATTATTATCGCAATTCCTATAGAGGAGATATGAAAAATATACATTCTACAATATTACAACTTCTTTGCAATAAGTATTTTTTTGTTTTGTTTATTTTTTTTTTTTTTTAATAGCCAACGATATCATTCTCATCGTAGCACTGTGTTATCTTTGTATATGTGTAGATTAAGGACTTTATTTACCAACATGTAAAAAACAATAACAATTACAACATTCCGTGCATAGATTCATATCAATTAATTTTTACTTTTACATGTTGTTTGTGTCATTGTAATGTTCAAACCAATTATGTACCTGTTAACACATTTCTAGGTGCTTAACATGCTGCCTATGTCTGTCTGTTTGCCTGTCGGTCAGCCTGACTGCCAACTTGTGGATTTTTATGTTTTACTATTTTTTTTATATAATACTTTAATAAATTAATTTATCGCGTGCCGTTAACATTTTGTTATTAAAAATAATGAATAAATTTATGCAAATTATAAATTTTGCGGGTGGAGAGTCTGACAGACATAAAAGTAAGAATTAATGCTTTTCAAATAGGATTAATTAAATTCCACAATTTATACCATTAATCAAAGTACGTTTTAAAAGTCTTCAATAAAATGTTTAATAGGACAATTCAATGCATTTTTGTTTTAAATTGCGAAAATTATTTATAATTTTTGTGAGCAAATGTTTTATAAAATTTTCAATTTTTCTCTCATGCAAAAGTTTTAGTCACCAGAAGCAAACAAAAGCTAACACACAGTAAACTCTTCGGAAACAAAAGTTCTTACTTCATTTAACATTCTATTAAGATTTGTGTAAAAGTAATTCTTTTTTCTATTAAGACTTTCATACATTTTTAGATGGATGTGCGTGCAATACTGCGATTGTGTGTATTTGTGTGTATGGCTTGCGTGTACGCGTTGCTCTATAATTTTTATTAATATTGGCTTAAGTGGTCTTTGTTTATTTTCAGATGACAAACTTTACCAATCAAATTGTAATATTACACTTAAGTGCGTGTCTTCCGCCTAAGATGTACATCGTTTTCTTTCTTTTTCTTTTTTTTTTTTGTTCTTTTAAGGATGCTCCTTCGTCTTTTTGTTTTATTTACATACGATACTTTCTGTTCAGTTTTCTCATAACAAATATAAAATATGGTGATGTATTTTTATTTAAATCATACACTTTTATTTGACTGCCTTTATTTCCTCCGTCTATAGCTTTTGGTTCGACTTCCTCCTGTCCCCTGAAGTTGGTTTGAAAATTTACACAAGATATTTTTATGTTTATTAATATTCAATAAAAATAAAAACAATTTTGTTTATGAGTTGAATACGGCATGCTTTCAAGTGTATTTTTATATTCTGTACTCTGAAGTTGTTTGTCAGAATCAAGGAAACAGTTTCCATAGCAATTGTAGTGTCCATTTAGGGTTGGTTGGTTTTTCTTCTTTTTCAGTTTATTATTTTTATTATTATGATTTATTTTTATTTATTATGAATAAAAGAAAAAGAGCACTAAGACGATAAAACAAGTTTTATTATTTTCTTTTAATAAATTCTTTATGAGTGATATAAAGTTAAATTGGGACAAGTTTAATAGATTGGATAAAACTTAAATATCAATTAAATGGTATTTATGCACAAATATATTGCGAAAATGCTTTTTTCTCTTTAGCAAAGTACGAATAAGTCTTTTCGGTTCAACAGCTTTTACTTTTGTTATCAAACTAATTGGTTAGACACAAATAATCGTAGAGAAAAATTGTGTTATAACTATAGAGTTTTTCACAGTATTCTTGTTCGCTGATCTAAAATATTCACGATAAAACAGTTTTTTCATTTAGAAGATAATTCAAATAGATAAAAGTGTGTAAGCAGGTGTTATCACTTTAAACTAAAAATTGTTTATTATTTAAAGAAAAATTGGAGATAATGTTACAAAAGGAACGCTTCACATTTAATTTTTCAAAACATATTTTGATTTCATCTCAGAAACTTAATGAATACCAGCTCAAAGGAAGTTAGTAAAGAAATTTTTTTTTTGGTTTGGGCGTGACACTGACCGTTTATCTGATGATGAATTAGTTTTACAAAAGCTAAATTTGTTTGCTCATTTTTACACTAATCAATTTAGCAGAAATAATTTAATAGGAATAATTGGTTTGCATAGGAGCGTATATTTTTTTTGCTTATATTAATAATTTACAGTGTTACCTATCGAAATATGATAAATAGTCGTTTTGTAAAATTGTATAAGTTAGGGCCTTTATATATTAACCACAATTTTGTACTGTAACGAAAACAAAAATGTGTGTATAAATTTTCATAAAAGAACCGGTTCACTACAAGCAGTTTATCAGGAATTATGATTATGATTATCAGGAATGTTCTGAAATCACGGTGATATCAAATCACGAACGATTTTAAAATCAAAGAAGTGGTATTAGGGCAATGCTACATGTACAATATATATATTTTGATACTTGGATCGCGATCCAATCGCAAATTACGCTAAAATATGAAATCTGAATCGTGGATCGCAGGTCGCAGTTGTTTTTTTGGTTTTCTCCCATATCGAAGTATTTGCAACATACATGTAAAACTTACTATATTTTCATTAACTTTAACAAAGCAGTTTTTTACCGGGCACTGAATAAGTAATTTTTATAAGGTTCGGCTAAATTAAAATAGTTCAGAAATAAATATATATGTGACAGCGCATAGAGAATGGGACCTAAGGGTAAAAAACCATTTGCACTTTTTTTCTTTTTTTTGATGTGGACAACATCTGAGCATCGAATGAGACCGATCCCATGCCCCAGAAGTGTTCCCTCCCAGAGATATGCGCGTTTTATGAAAGTGATGGTACACCAAAGATACACGTATTTAAATCTTTAAAATTGCTCTCCTGAACAAAACCGGTTCTTACTCTTAGGTCCCTTTCTATTTTGCGCGTCACATATGCACTCGTATGTTTATAAGGACGACACATTTCATCAATGTAAATAAAGATTATGGAATAAAATCTTAAATCAGTTAATACATGGTGGAATCTAGTGAAACATACATACAAAAGACTATAAAAGACGAATTGAAAATCACCCCTATCGTTAACAAAATCTTCATTAACAAAATTAAAAATAAATGAAATTTTTGTTCAAAAATATACTCGGTCATATATACATATGTATTTTAAAGAAAACTTTAAAAAAGAAAGCTAAATATTCACAGCCTTATGCAACATTGGTAATGTTAAGCAAAATTCCTTAAAGTTTCATGCAAAAATGATTGTTAGCTAAACACACGTCTCATGTAAACCAATGTTAACATCAAATAATTTAAAGCAGCTATCCTTCTTTAAAGCGATGTTAAAATATTTTATTGTTTTAACGAATAAAGTTTTTGTGAAAACATTTAATGAAAACATTTTAAATTGTGCGGATTTATGCAATAAAAAATGGATACTTTAAATTTAATGAACAGAATTCGTAAAACTAATTTTCATTTTATGTGAACAGTATTTTTCAATGTGTAATTTTACAATTTTACATTTAGAACGTATAAACCAATTGGCGGGTATTTATCGGTAACGAACTTATAAGAAGAGAATTAATGGCTTCTCCCTTCCAGATGACCACTTCATAGGGAAATATCGTTTTAGCAGGGAATCAGTGAGGAAAATTGTAAAATTAATAAAACTGGACAATGTCCATGGGGTGTGGAACTTCACCAGAACTGCAAGTTTTGGTAGCTTTACGTTGCTGGGGATGAAGGGAAGTAAGTAGAAGATCGTGACAGTAAGTTGAATACACATTTGCCTATTCAAGACGATGCTGGTGACCTTCATGGCCTGACCCAGAGCACAGTCAGTAAAATTTTTGCCAGAGTGTCTCGCTCTTTTGAACAAGAAGTGGAATTGGCAAAAGGATTTAAAGCCATTAGAAATTTTGCAGGAGTCATTGGCGCAAATGACGGCAATAAAAGAACGGTTCGAAAACCGCGAAATTCAAGCCCGGTTGCTTGGCGATTCCGGCTATAAATTTACGTCATACTTATTTATCCATTTTTTATTAAATTTTCAATATATTCACCAAAAATTATTTAGCAAAATAACGGAAATCTACAGAACCTTTCAGTGATGTACGTATAACCAACCAAGTAAACAAAGCTCGTACATCAAATAATCGATATAAAATTTTAACCGGTTATTTGACGTAATTTAAATTCTTAGGGGCTGTGAACATATTACGTAACGCTGGAGGGTTACACAGCCCCTTAACAAAAAATAGCTGTATTTATTTACTTTAAATTACTATAATTGTATTTAGTTTATGTAGCTATGTAATACAAATAGTAATTTACATCTTTAATAAGAAAAAAATTTAATTTTATATTAAAACTATACAATACACTATCAATATATCTAAATATCCATATGAATTAAGAAAAGTTTATTTGCAGCGTTAACCATAAAGAGCCAACGGAGAATTATGGTATTGTCAGTTTAATCTATTAAAGCATGCACTAGCTAACATAGTGTTTTTGCATACTATTTTTTAACATAGGTTTTTTAGAAAGGCTATTGACTGAAAAACGGAGAGCTCGACGAGAATGGCAACGTTACAGATCGCCTCAGCTAAAATTAAGGCTTAAGGAATGTACCAAACATCTCAGGAAACTTTTACAAACACAAAAAACAGCTTCGCTGCAAAAATTTCTTCAAGAACTCGAGGCAACTCCACAAACAGATTATTATGATATATATGCAAACCTTCCTTACGAGTTTCGAATGGTGACTGGGCAAGAACTGATGACGATAAAGGTGCTCTTTTTGTTAAACACTTAGAAAAAGTATTTACCCCTAATATTTCTGCTGATATTGTTGAACTGCCACCAGTCGTCTCTCTACCAGAAATACCGCTAAGATCACCAATTCGGTTTTCGCAGACAAGATAGCACTATTGAACAAACTCACAGACTTCTGAACGTAGTTAGAGACACCTTTGAAAAAAAGGAATATTGTTCTGGGCTCTTTATAGATGTTTCTCAAGCTTTCGATACAGTATAGCACGAAGGGCTAATCCACAAATCAACACAAAATCTACCCGCAAACATCGTCACGCTTTTAATAAGTTACTTAATGAAACGAAAATTTGTAGTTGTAGTTGTAGAAGGCAATTTTTTAAGCCCACCGAAGTCGATCGAAGCCGGAGTTCCCCAAGGCAGCATCTTTGGTCCCTTGCTGTATTTAATATATGCCTCTGACTTACCGTTAAGGAATAACATTCATACATCAACATATTCTGATGGTACAGTTTTTCTAAACGTTCATGAAAATCCAGTAGATGCGCAACTTACAAGGGTATATATACAAATTGGAAAAATGGCTGAAACAATGGCGTATAAAAGATAACGAGCAGAAATGTATACATGTTACTTTTACGTTGCGCAGAGAAACATGCCCGCCTATAGAAATTAATACCGAGACTATACCGCAACACACTGTAGTCAAATATCTAGGCGTTCATCTTGATCGTAGTTTAACCTGGAAATCGCACATAGACGCAAAGTTGATCCAAATATATGCTAAGCCTAGACTGTAAACTTCTATTATACAACGCGATCCTGAAACCAATATGGTCATATAGAATCCAGTTATGGGGCACTGCCTCAGGATCGAGTGTAGAAAACATTCAAATAAAATTCTACACACAACTACAGCAGCCCCCTGGTATATCGGAAATGAGTGAATTCACAAAGATCTTGATGTTCCGTTGGTGAAGACAGTATTTTCAAAACACGCGAGAAAATATATTAAAAAACTTGAGTTGCACCCAAATCCACTTGCGCGCAATATTCTAAATTATAGAGGTTACACCCGGCTGAAAAGAAGGGATACTATTTTTCTCAGCCGTACACGAGAGATGTAAAACAAAAATCAACCGTTGAAAATTTAAAATTTTGTTTAGCTCAGGCTAAACATATATTGAACTTTTTTTAGATTTAAGATTTGAAAAACTTATTGATGTTTCAATTTATAATTGAAGATTCAATAAATAATAAAAGCTAAAAAAAAGGTTTGTTTACGTTAAATTTGCTGGCAGCTAACACGAACTTCAAACCTCAATTAAGATTTTTTTTTGCATAAGGCTGTCAGTGTTGGAGCGATAGCTTAGTTGCAGCGTTTGTTTATTCCGTTCTTACTTTTATGTGCTAAAGTAATTCGGCTCCTTTTTGGAAAGCGAATAAAATAAAATAATTCCCCGCAAAAAATAAAGTGAATAAATTAAAGGAAAAAGTGAAAAAAATCGGGGGAAAAAGTTATTTACGATAAAGGAAAATTTTTGAAGTAAACATTTTTCCACGTTATTATTATGGACTGAATAATTTTTTTTCATGAGAGTTGTTCATAATTGCAATTACGGGAAAAGAAAACAAATTACAAGGGAACATTTTTTCACGATATTTTTATTTTTTTTTTTTTTAATTAGGACCAGTACTCAGGGGATGACCCCTACGTATGCAGTGCATTGTGCCGGAACTCAGAGAGAGGGATAGAGTAGAGAAGATAGATGTTGAAAATGTAGAAGGCTTAACTCTCTTACAACTCTGCTTTGCGCGTTATGTTAATTTTTATATCAGTGTTGAGGCGCCCCCGGTGTTAGGTAGACGCATTAACTTTGTTAAGCTGTATTGGCAGGCATTTTATTAATTGTTTTACTTCACCGATGTTTCTGCTAACCGACGAAGGAGGGGGATGTTGTGTACATTAGCTTGGAACATCATCAATCGCTGTCGGAACAGTTTTTTAGTGACCAGTGCTATGCCTTCATCACTTAAATAGTCCGACAACAATTAATACTATGTCTCAGTAATGTACATTAGAGAAATTAATGATGTTGATTGACTTGCTCTGGCCAGGGTTTGAACCCAGGCCCCACGTCATTGTTTGCTTAGTAGTCAACGCGCTAACCACTTCAGCCAACACCACCCTATGGGTGAATATTAAACGTTTTTGAACTGAATAAAATTTTGTTTTGCAATCCATCTTCAAAATTATTTTAAACAAAAATTTGCTAAGTAAAATGGAAATAATTCAAACCGATCAATTAGAAAATAAGAGTTTTGCAAGAATGTTTCTTTAGTTTTATTATGAAATATATTATCAAACTTTTAGCCAATTATCTAGAGTTAAGGTTTTGCTGCACTTAAAAGCAAACAACAACAAATATAAAGAAAAGCCTTATTCATCCAATTACCAACTTTATGCTCTAAACGTGAGATTTCATGCAATTTATTACTTTCTCGTGCAAATTCAGGTTAAAACACAACAATCCGTAACAGAATCGTGTAACACCGATGACATTTTTTTTTATATATTTGCTGTTGTTGTTTTTTATGCTATATTGCTGTATGTTTTCAGTTGTTTTTGTTTTTAGTATTTTCAGAACAACAACATTTGCAGATACGAACAGTTAGTATCCTTTGCACAAAATGAATTGTTCTCAGTCCATGCCATCTGTATTTTACCACTTCACTTAATGTTCACTTAAAAAAGATTTACAAAAATCGGCAATAAATAGTTGTGTTTTAAATTTAGATGCAAAAAACGTGCCTCAAATGCAATATTCCGGATTATATTTGTGTTTAGTATTTATGATTTATATTCAATAATTGTTGTGTTTGTTGTTGTTTTAGTGATTTTTCTTTGCTGCTTGCTGACTGTGTTATTTGTTGTCTCTTGTCCGAATAGTTTTTCTATTTGTTTGTATCGACAAAAGGTAACACCAATTGCCAGCGTGTATGTGTATTTTATTGATTAAATTATATTTCATAGCAAAATACATACATACTAACAGAAATTGTTAAAAATAAATTTAAACTTATAATTATTTGAATAAATATTTGCAAATTATATTTATTTATATATATTTATTTTATTTATTTATATTTAAATTCTGACTAGAAAAGGAGAAATAATTTATTTTGCAAATATGCAGAGATGTGTTGCAACAGGATATTAAAATTATGTTATAGAAATCTCCTAAAACTCAAAAATAATTGAGAAGGCAGGCTCTTAACTTCTAAACGTTCGTGCACTGTATTTCAAAAATTTTTTTAAATAAAAATTGTGGAGCAAATTTTAGAAAACCAAATTATATTTCGGCAATTTAAATTACGTATATAAAAAATATTTTTTCTTAATTTCAAAGTTTATTTCCTAGATATCAACTACCAGTGTAATACGTTTTGAAATGAAATCGTTGCCTTCAAAAGGTGCAGAGTTTTTTAAGTGTTATGAAAATCGTATTGATTTTTTTACAAATTATTGCTTTAATACAATACATGTTTCTAACAAAATCTTACTTTGTGTTGCATTTATTCACGAATTACAAAAAAAATATTTGACACAAAATTATATTTTTTTCTGTTTAAGGTTTTCTGTGATCTTTTACTTTAAAATATTTTTTGCGAATTTTCATAATTTTTGTATGTAAAGTTTTAGCGTTTTTTGTTGAAATAATGATTTGTTGAAAAATTTGAGGTAATTCACGAATTTTTGCTTCTTTCGAGACGGGTGTAATTTTTCCGAATATTTTGGCTTTCTTATATTTTTAAAAACTATCAATAAAAAATACATACATATATTCAAAATATACATATAAAGTTTTAGACATATTCATTTTTTTTTGCGATTTTTTCTGACAGCTTACAACTTTATCAAGTTATAATCGATTTTTGGACTTGCTTTCAATATTGAAATTTACATTTTCGCAATAAGCGTGATTTTTTTCATGTTCTTTGCATTTATACAGTCTGAGTGTCTTTCATTAAATTTCAAGGAATGATATGTTTTAAGGCCGTGCCGCACTATCCTACACAGTCGCGTGATTTGCAAAATATGACATGTGTGCTAAAAATGTATGGTAGTGTGGACTAAAAATGCAACTGTGTGACAGATTTTTAGGCAAGTCGTGCGATTTGTAAAATTTTATGAAAATTTTCATAAAATGATAGTTTTCATCCGATCAGAGGAGTATTTATTGTCAACCAGATGTTTTGGCATCAGATTTGTATGATAGTGTGGCACCTACAACACCATTTTGAAACGATTTTTTAAAGTCGGTCAGATTTTTGCAAGATTTTCCTGTGAATGAATCGTACGATTGTGTAGGATAGTGAAGCACGGCCTTTATTGAATACATATATTTGTTTGTTAACCCAAATCATAAGAAATATATGTATGTACGGTGCAATATTATTTAAATCGATACATTTCAAGGTTGTTTATTGTAAATAAAATATTCGGGCAATTCATTCATTCCGACTGGAATGGTTTCAATTCCGTGTTTCTATTTCGACTTTTTTTAATTTACAGTCTTCCGAATCGAACGAAATCCGTTCTATTCTCTTAAGTTGTGATTAAAAAAATAAAAAACTTTTTAATAAAATTGTATAATTATGAAATTTATTATTTAAAATTATGTATATGAATATTCCAAAAACAAATTAATCAAATAATATATCTTCCAAATTTTTAGCGAAATATTTTTGATTGAATTTGTACACCAGGTGTGTATCGCAAAATTTTGTAAATGTTTTAGCACCATAAACCAATAAAACATTTTCGCCATCATGCAAAATATTTCTTGTTTTTAAAAAGATTAAACTAAATAAAAAAGCGTTCAAAACATACTCAGCACAATTGCTTTGATCACTTTCTGGAAAATGCATAAAAACTAAATTATGATATAGTGATATATAATCGCCAAGAGATTTAGCAGCTGATGCATGAATTATGGGAACCTTGGGACGAAAATGTGACAATCTGAGGGCCATATCAGGCCAGGCCGAACATACTACAATAGCTTTAGCATGTGTCTCAAAAGAGGCTGCCACACAGGATCGTGCAATGGTGTCATCACTCAATTCGGTATGATCGCAAATTAGCTGATTTGATAGTTCAACCAGAGGCATATTTTCTGTAAAAGCATTTTGTGAGTGATAAAATGCGAAAGCATTTTTATACGATTTACTGGAGAATATAAATTTATCAGGGTAAAACAGTACATGGGGAATATTACAGGATTTCACAAGTAATTGACGTGCCGCAATCAGATGAGGATTTAGTATTATAGGTTTTTTCATATTAAAAACTGTAGTCATGAAATTCATACTTGCTGTGGATAAATTTAAAATATTCTGTTCTTTGCTGGAATACAGCTGGTCCTGTTGTGAGCATTTCCTAAACGAATCAATACTGAAATCGACAAAAAATCCATCATAACTCTCGGCAATCCTATTGAGATCATCGCTTACTTCACCTTCGTAATCATTTAAAACTACACGGGTGAATATTCTTAAATTATCACAATTTAGCAAATTTAAAGATTCACAAAGATCCTTAAAATATTGCCGGCTACCAGGCTTATAAGATACCACAACATTAATGCCTACTTCACGTGCAAATGTTATGTCTTCTAATTCTTCCAAAGATATTTCTAATCGATTGCATCTAGCTGGGAAAAGTACGGGTAGTCGTGAACTTAATACACCGCCTACCATAACTACACAATTTAGTTTTTCCTCCAAAACCTCGATGACCGCCAATTGAATAGATGGCCCGAGAAGAATAAAATCATCTTTTCTACAGTCTTGTATTAAAAAGCGTGCATTCACATAAATTCTATTACAACTGCTACTTGATGAATATATTCGTTTGGTAGTCAAAGTTGTCTTGTCTCCTTTGCTGAGTTCCACAGTAGGATGTGTATCATCCATAACACCCGTAAATTGCAAGCGTGGACTCAACATTGCAAACAAAGTTGCAGTGATTGGAAATCCATATTCTCTGGATATTTTTAATTCACTTTCCCGTAATTTAAAAATAATTTTCTGTTTCTCTAATTCGGTTCCGATGAACAGATCAATCATAAAGCATCGTATGCCAGCACGTAAATAATGCTGAAGAGTATTGTTGTCATCCAACAAACTAAGTTCGATACATTGTTTGTTTTCATTTAAAATACGTTGTTGTTGTTCTTCTAAAATCTCATATCCGCGAAAAAATCCCAACCAGGTGTCCGCAGATGATAAATTGTCGCCATCTAAACTTTGATTCAACTCATTTTCCTCAATTTCATATGAAGTTTTTCCAATTTTGCTATCGTCTTCAATACTGATAAAACTTGGCTGAATAGCATCCAATCTCTGTTTTGTTTTCAAAAGTATATTCGAAAATTCCGGAAATGCACCGAGAGGACTCACTATTGATTTATCAATGCTAGAGTGCAGACTTTTAAAAATTTCTGTTTGTTGTAATTGCGCTAGACTTTCTCGGGCATGTTTAACTCTTTGAAAATCTTCAGCTAACTGGGAACAGTTTAGTTTTTGACACAATTCATCAATAATTGTTTGGGTTTCAGAAAATCTTTGCATTTTCTCAGAAATATAAATGAGAAGAGAGAAGAGAATATTTTTATTTTTGTGTAATAAAAACTTCGGTCTTTGTGTCAGTTTTTATGTCGAATGATAGTAATAATGGTATAATAAATAAGGTAGTCTTGTCGCTAAACCAAATACAACGTCACAAAAGCAACAGGCATTTTGTTAATGTAAAATGTTTTCTGTATGTCAAAAATAGAGAAACAAGAAAATAAAATATACAAAATTAAATTTTTGTAAAATAAATTTCAAACAGACATACAGAAAACAAAAATACACATCTACAGCTGCCGGGACAATTTTACCTTATTTATTATACCTTGGTTTTAATTATATATTAAAAAAATTATGTACATATATTATTTAAATGTTTTTATTTACACCATGGTTCATACACATCAAATTTTCGTGATCAAATTGAATTCAGTTGGTGGAGACACAGACGAAAGAGATATTATCTACTTTGTCTTTTCCCCAAAGTTAATTTTTTTTTTTAGTGTGAGTTGCTTTCTTTTCCTTTCTTTTAGTTGTGCAAGAAAAATTGCCCTGTACCAGCCTAATACTTGAGTTCATAAAACAATTTTATTTTAGAAAAGAAATTTTAGGTAAAATACTGAATGCTGAAATCGTCAACAACATATCCACCAAAATCATGAAATAAAAATTAAGTAGTATTGTCCCTAAAACAAATACAACGTCACAAAAACAGAGGGCATTTTGTTTGTGTAAATTGTTTTCCGTGTGTCTAATGTGATATTAGACGTTATTTAAGCCGTTCTTTAATATAATGTATAAAATTTCCCAAATAAAATTATATACTTCACCGGCGCGCCGCCGCGGGTTGAAATAAATTTTTTTTTTGCTTACACGCAGCTGAAAATTTTTAATCAGCTTGTTGCTCTGCTACATATAATTTAACATTTGTAATACAAAAATTCTCTTCTACAGCAGGAAGGAAGATTTTACCTGTTTTTATTGCACCATGACCAAAATTGGAAAAAAAATTTCAACACCTTCACCCCAGAGCAGACGAGCAATTTCATGTGTCTTAATACAAGCAATAACGTCGGCAGAATTAAGACGTCAAATCGCTATTTTTCAAATATGTATCTGTAGATAGGGAAATCGTAGATATTTCCGAACACAAATTTGAAAAATTTTCTAAGGAAGGTTGTGTATTATTTGTATTGTAAATTTTAATTACAGGCTAATTTAAAAAAAATTACTTTTATCAATAGTATGAATGTTTAGAAATTGTTCACTTGCTTAGTGGTTTGCATTTATTTATACGTTTGTGATTTTATTTTTTATTCTATTTGCCCAAAAAAAATAATAATTTTCATACAAATAACAATTGATTTTGACAGCTTGTGTTAAACCATTATTGAATATGCATTCAATTAGGCTATTAAGGCCTAACGCAGTTTATGACAATAAAAAACTTTTTATTATAAGTTTCATTTTGTTTCATTAAAAAAAAAGTTTTGGCATGTGACGAATTTCGATAATGCCACTTTAAGCTCGTTTTTAAAGTAAGTGAAACATTTTTATATTCAGAGAAAAGTACTTTTTTAATGAGAAAGCATAATCTTAATCATTATTCATATGGAAATGTTCTATATATCTGCTAATATAACGACAAAAATACAAACATATGTGTATAAATACCCACAAACTTAAAAGATACGATTTGTGTCTTAAACATCTTTGTCGCAAATTTTCGCAATTTGCCCTTTTATTTACTTAAAAGTTTATTAGGGAAACTGCAACTACAAAACATTTTTTAATTTAAATTATAAAATTTGTGTTGATGAAAAATTTTATATTTCTTTAAATATAATATACATACATATATACATACATATGTATGTATTTCAATCACATGCACATACTCGTACAATTACAATTACATTAAAATATTTTATGAAGTTGTATTTGGAAAATATACATATGTATGTGTGAAACGATACAATAGTGGAACATATAAAATCGATCGATTTCCATCAAATAAATTAATATCTTGTGTTGGCAACAGATTTTGAAGGTTGCCACGGCAATAATTGCCAAACTTATTGTTGGTGTGCTCGGGGTGTTTAAAAAAACGTTGGCAAGCAGAAAAAAAATTTAAAATCTATTTTCACAAAATTTCAAAATAAAAGATTCAAATTCGACAATTTGCAGCAGATTTATTGAAAATTTTTATCCGTAAATATCGAATAGCGACGAATGTGATATGGAGCCATCAACCGCATATGAAAATTTTATACCTGAAGAGAAATTTGATCACGTATGGGCTCATGAGCTGTTGGCCAACAAATGCTACAAAGATTATCTGTCACCTATTGAATTAAGCTGCAAGCAAACGGATGAAAGACAAACTAAAATGAAAACCGAAGATGAAATTGATCAATTGCCATATCGCAGTGCAAACTCAAATATTTTACCTATAGATCAGCAATTAGACATTCTACAACAAGATGTTGAAGTACGTCAAAAACTGGCCAATGATTTTGCGAATCGTACATTTCCCTGGTATATACAGCGCCCTTCATATCAGTGTGATTTCAAAATTACCAATGAAATCAAAAAGATTTTTCAAGATAAACTTGAGTTGGAAGTTCTGAAAAACATACAACGTTTTCAATGCAATTTGCTAATAATAGATGTTGCTGCCACTGTACCTTTAAATAATCTAGAAAGGTGGCTAAAATTTTCTACTTATGCATCCATTGTGACTGTCCTGCATGATGCAGAACTTAATGGAAAAGTTCAAAATTCCATTTCTTGTTTTAAATCAATACGGACGGAAGAGAATACAGAAGGGATCAGTTGGCAAGAGGAACTTCAGGGCTCCATTAATATGGGAATTGCTCAAGCAAAAGAATTTTTCTTACTTGATGACGCCAGAACACAACCATTCATTTTCATTTTTACCCATAAACGGGGTCTGTGTGTTTGCGATACTTTTAAAGTTCTTAGAAAATCTTAAATATTAATTACTCATGTAGAAGCTCTTATTAAAAATTATCTTTACTTTCTCTACTTTTCAAAAAAAGTCCAATTTTTCAAATACTTTTGACGATCGTTTCACCATCTGGTTACCAAAACGCCACAATCTTTTGTCAGTGATTGGATTTGTAAGATTCTCTTCGTACGGTGGCTCTCGATAGTGATTCATTTGTGCGTCTGTGCTGCGGAAAGTGTAATCCCTGCAATTGGCACTAAAGTAAACGGGAAAATGATTGTGAGTTGCTATAATATAGTCCGTATTATGGAGACATTTCATGGCC
Source organism: Lypha dubia (assembly GCA_947311025.1). Taxonomy (NCBI): domain Eukaryota; kingdom Metazoa; phylum Arthropoda; class Insecta; order Diptera; family Tachinidae; genus Lypha; species Lypha dubia. The sequence goes on along the minus strand of OX371263.1, from coordinate 86,278,880 downwards.
CAACCATATTTGGCAATTTCCTTTACACGCTTCACATGTTGCAGCATATAAAAGAAACTAGGAAATTCTTCACTATAAACAACATTGGTATCATAGCTGGGAAAATAGGCACATAAAAAGCAAAAACTTGCATAACTTTTACATATGGCGCTGTGGGATATTTGTGCCGCTGCTAAAAGTTCATGCCAACTGGTATAATTGCTCAAAGGAATTGGCAATTCATCCACATCCCAGACTCCAATGTACTTGTAATGATACATATTTCTATAGATGCAGTCATTGTAGGCAATACTTTCGTGTAAAACATATGGACCATAGCTGGTAACATTTTGCAAATGGCGATATTCTGGTAAATTTGAGTATTTTAGAGAATAAGTAAATGGACGATATTCCAAAAATCCAGTTGATTGATAATAATCTAAAACTTTTGTTATATTTTTATGTACCGCCAAAGTAAAAAGTATAATTTTCTCAGCACCCAGTATACGTAAGGATTCTATGTACTCCACCAATCGGTATGATTTATCGATGTAGGGGAAACGTAAAGCTTTTATACAAACTGCAAAGTCTTTCTTTTTTTCGTTCATCTTCAAGGGTCGATAATAAGTTCGCACATTGTTTGTGGCAGTGTCGCAGGGTTGCACTACCACCGAAACACTTTTTGGTTTCCATTTTCCATAAGCTTTTGGCATGATGCAAGTGAGTATGTGAGGATAACTGTCTTTGTGATTGAAACCCCATATAGTTCGCCATATAAATTGTGTTGAGCTTACGGGCACAATGACTGGTGCAAATTTTTCTCTAAACCATATTTGACAATATGCCGGCGGATAATCATTTGAATTTTCAGCTATAAAATCAATCATACTTAATATTCGTATAAAAGTTTCATTTTTAGTCACTAGTGGTCTATTGTCCAGATAGGCTCCAAATATGTAATAGGTTAGATTTCGACTGTGGAATATCTGCCAATATTCATTTTGAATTTGAATTGTCATCATGTCTGGATGCCAAGCACAAGTAAAATTATAGCTGCGCAAAAAGTTCAGTGGCGACTGCAGTTCTTCGATTGGTAGATATGGAATATCATGAGCAACGCGTTGCTGGAGGAAGAACTTATTCGGCTCTAAAATTAAAAAAAAAAATGGTATAAATATTTGATCTACACAAATTTTGTTTTCTTTTAATTTAGTGCCTGTTCGCCGATAACGAAGAACTTTTTTCTTTCGAATAATTACATTTGAAATAAAAACAAATTCAAAAATTTTGTTTTTGTTTTATATGTAATTGTTCGAAAGAAAGAACTACTTCGACATCTGCGAACAGGCAGTTAGTTTTTATTATTGGGTATATTCATGGCCCTGAAATATGCAGTTTTATTATTTTGACAAAAAAATATACAAAAAATTAATACAAAATTTCTATCGAATACTATTAAATTATTTTTATAAGATTTCCTTGAATGAAAGACTTTAGGCAGATCTCGTTTCAAAAGCCAGCAGTAGTCTGCCATAATATGTGACCCCCACTTTCCCTGATAACGGTTTTCTATAGTCCGAAGATTTTGATGAAATCTTCCTCCTCACTAAAATGTCCCAGATTTTGTGGAAATCGGTTTAAATGTGAGTGCAGGTAGTGAATTGTTATACTCATATATCAACTCTTGCGTGTTCAGTATCATTCACTTAACAAGTTCGACATGGTCGTCAGATTCAATTTTGCCTAAGAAATTACTCATAACCAAAACAAATGAATTCCAAGCTTTGGATTCGACTTCAGTCATTGATTTGACGAGTTGCCTAGTCTGTGACCCCATCAAAAAAACCCGCTTTCACTTTTTCTGTACTTAATCCTGGAAACTTGCGTGAAAGAAAATTTAAAGATTGTGATGATACGTGGTTTTCACAAACTCCAATAAAGGTTTTATAAATTTTTCAAATATACATACATATGTATGTACGTTCACTGGAAATAAGCAGAGAACTTCTTCTTGAAGAAGCCATATCTAAACCATCAACAAAATATACTTAACTGCCGATTTCACGATGTCGAAAGAATTTTGAATTTTATTTTCATTCGTACAAATACATTTGATACAAAAACAAAATTTTAGAATTTGTTTTTGCTTCAAATGTAATTATACGAATGAAAACATATGGAAATTTTCTTTCGACATAGTGAAATAGGCCGTAAGTGTTCAATATAAAACGAAAGAATAAGTAAAAATATTAAAAGTGGGTAGTATGCTATAACTCAAAAAAAAAAAGAAAAACTGTTGACGTATTTAGAAAATACGCCTCAATTTGAGATAGAAACAAAAAAACAATCAAAGGAAAGAATCAATTTTTTCCCTTTTGTTGACCAATGTTATTAATGTATGGAAATTTAAATGTATAGTGCGATTAACAGAACGATTAAGCAGTGACACAAAACAGAATGAATTTGATATACAATTTTTTTTTTTAATTAGGACCAGCACTCAAGGGATGAGCCCTACGTATGTAGTACATTGTGCCGGAAGGAAGGAAGGAAGAGGGATAGGTTAGAAAAGATAGATGACGAAAATTTAGAAGGCTTAACTTTTTTACAACTCTGATTTGAGGGTTATGTTCAGCGTTGCCATTTTGGTGCTTTTCGGGTATTTTTTGGTGCTTTTTAACTTGAGCAATACCCGAAATTTTGTTAAATACCCGTTTTTAAAAAGCGGGTATTTATAGTGCTTTTAGCAATTTCTCACAGTGCTTTTGGGTGCGTTTTAAATAATCAACATTTTTGGCACTGAACAATTTTCCTACTATTGTTTAAACACACCTAACACTTTGTTTAACCAACTGCGTATTATATGCATCTATATTTTGATTAGTAGTCGAAAACTGTTAAGGGTTTGAATTCTATAAATTCTCAAGCATCTTTTTTTTTAATTCGTGCAGAAAATTTTATGATTTATTTGTTTAGCAATAATTTTACTTCAAATATACATATCCGTTGATTTGTTTGCAGTGCAAATTTAAGCAAGAAAGTGCCTTGTTTATTATAAAGCTGAACAGTAATTAAAAGTAAGTTCTTCATTGATTTTATATGTGTTAAAGTTCATCATCTAACAATGGCTTTCCTTTATATGGAAAAACAAATATATAGAAAACCTTGGGAGAATGATCCAGCTTTTAAAATGTGGCTTAGATTAGCAAAAGATGAACTTAAAGCATATTGCATTTGTTGCAAATGTGAAATAGATTCACGATAAAGCGATTTACTCCGACAAAGTCACACAAAAAGAACTATGAAAAGCAATAGATCCAAATGAAAGTTTTTCATTGCAGCCAAGGCTGTTTTTTGAAACACCAGACCCAAAACAAAATTAAGTTAGTGCTTTTGTACCCGATTTTTTTTTAATTTTTACCCTTTTTTACCCTATTTCCATGGGCTCACAGTGCTTTTGATGTTGCCAGAGTTGGCATCACTGGTTATGTTAATTGTTTTAGCTGTGCTGACGCGCGCCTCTGGCGTTGAGTAGACGCATTAACTTTGTTAAGCTGTATTAGCAGGCATTTTATTTATTGTTTTACTTCGCTAATGTTTCTGCTAACCGACGAAGGAGGGCGATGTTGTGTACATTAGCTTGGAACATCATCAATCGCTGTCGGAACAGTTTTTTAGTGTCCAGTGCTATGTCTTCATCACTTAAATAGTCCGACAACAATTAATACAATGTCTCTCTCACTAATGTACATGAGAGAAAATTGATGATGTTGATTGACTTGATCTGGCCAGGGTTTGAACCCAGGCCCCAAGTCATTGCTTGCTTAGTAGTCAACGCGCTAACCACTTCAGCCAAACCACCCTTCTGGTTGGTTTCATTGACTACAACAACACCGAGTTTTTTACATTTGCAAAACAACTCCAAAATAAGGAGTGACGAGTAAAAAATCGGGTATAACTATGCACTTATAAGCCAGTAAGTAGGTAGAAAGCAAACGTATTTATATAGGAAGATACTGCGGCCCATCTGATGGATTTTATATAATCTAAGTTGTCTGCTTAAATCAATACATAACTTTTCTTTTTTGTGAAAAATTTTGAATTCAGAGATAATTCGGTTAACTATTTTATACCTAAACCGTTTTATTTATTAAATAATTAAAAAGTATGTTTATGCATTCTGTTCTCTAAATTCAACTTAAAATTTAGTAAGTTAATAACCCTTTCGCCCCTAGTGGGATTTTATAATGTTCCTTTTATATCCTAACTTTTTCTTTGCTCCTTCAATTCTAATATTCACAAAATCCCAATAAAGTTTAAAGTATTATTTGTGGTTTAATAGTAAAAATCAGTCTTAAAATATTACGGTAGGTCAGCCGTGTGCAGTTCTTTCATACGCTGATCGTGCGATGTTTTAATAAAAAACGCTGCAGGTTTTCTGTTTTTATTTACAATTTTATGCAATAATAAAAGGAAAGTATTAAAATATAATTTTTAGAAATTTATAGCAAAAAAATTTTAAAATTGTAAAATATTAGAAACATTTTTTTTTTCATGGAGCATATTGTAGTAATAAGATTTTCATGTGCGTACGTAACAGTTCGATCAAAGCGAAAATTAGTTCAATTGCTGAGAAAGCATAAGGATGGCACCCTTGGGTCATAAATGACTAAGATAAGATGATGGGAGGAGTCGATCTTGCCGATTAAAGGAAAGCTGTTTACTAAATGAAAAGGAATATTCAGAAAGTGCTGCGGCGAAATATTTTATAATGTAAACACGGACTTAGAAAATTTGGGCTGATAAAAAAAAAATTGGATGTTATTGAAAAGAAAACACAGTTTTCAAATAGACTCATGATTAGTACGTTTTAAAAATTTGCTAAAAAGATTAAAAAAAACTTGATTTTATTAACAAATTATTTACTGATTTTTAATAAAAACTCAAAAATTATGTATATTATGTATATCATCAGAAAGGCGTTGGTCTCTTCTTTCTAGATCAGTTTGTAGTAACTCCTGATTTTGGAGGTGTTTTGAAATTTAAAAAACACAGTACTGTTGTACTCTGCAAAACCTACAAGCAAAGTATTGTTACTTAACAGCTTTTATTTCTTGTCACACAGTGTTAATTAGCTACACAGAGAAAATAGATTGACGAAAAACATTCTGAAGTATTGAAATTGAATTGGCGTATTCAATATTAAGCCTTCATAAATTCGATATGACCCCAAGAAACCATGCCATAAGCTTTATGAAACTAAATTGTAGAATAAGCTTACCATAAGATACGAGTATATTGTACAATTTTTATAGGCATACTTACTGCAAGCTTTATTAAAAACAAATTGCTACTTTCTTTCAAAAACTGTTTGAAAAATTGATATACGGGTACTGTAGATTGTATTTGGGACTCATGACTATATATTCTACGATGATTTCTGATTTAACAGCATGTGGAAAAACTCAATAAAATTTAATTCAGATGCGTCATGCTTGCTATGCTTTCATTATGCATACACGCGTTAATTTATACATACTCGTATGTATAGCTACTTAACACATATCGCTGCTTCATTGCGGCTTGGTCATATTTCAATAAACCGAAATTATTTAGTTATTGGAAAAGACTTTCTGAAAACCTCTTTTATATGTAAAATATTTTCACAAACATATTTTAATTATATTCGAAGTTAAACCAATAAAAAGCTCAAGCTGGCAATTTAATTGCAAAATCTTTAAATACATTTTGCCAAGTTAAATACTGCAGTTTCATATTTTTTCATTGGCACATGCCCGAATTTTATATTATTTGTAAAAGTTTACAGAATTATTTTTCGGAAATAAAGATAAGAAGAGTTTGCGGAGCTGAGTTGTGAAAAGTGGTACATCATTATTTTAGTTCGCCAAATTTAGGCAAGAGAAATTTTCTCTAAAATTGTTTCTCTAAGACTTTTAGCAATCGTCCAGTTGAATGGTTACAGTTGTAAAAGTTTTATTTTAAAAATGGTATAACGTTTTTACATTTGTCAGTAGATACCGATTATTTGGTGACATCTTCTTTCTAATAAAAATTTAGGATTAGATTTTAGATATTTAAAAAACAAAATTAGCACCCCGCTGCAAATAATAGGACTTTTTATATCAATCAATAAGAGGCTATAAGGCATTTAATGTTTGTTCCACTAGAACTCGAACACAGCTCAATGGATTTGGATGAAAATGTAGGGAGAGAGGTATTCAAGTTTCTGTATTTTGTGTAGTTAAAACTTTTAACTAAGTTGCAACATATGTGTTTCACCAAGAACTAATTTTTGTCTTTATCCGCCATTAATTATTGATGCTACAATGAAAGGTCGTTTTAGACCATTTCTATCGCACTTTATAGAAATTTTGCCACAGCATTGTGTCCATCGCATCAACTCTATCTTGGTTTTTTTTATAAAAATCTCCTCAGATATCAAAAATTTCGGCGTCAGCACATAAGCAATTATGGAGCGTCTCTAGGCACGGCAAATGGTGCCCCAAAATGAAATTATTACACATTATTTGGATAAACACTAAACTGTTTCTAAGAAAATATTTTCTTATGATTTTGAAAAATATCATTTGTATATCCTGACATAAAGGAATATTTTTACAGAATTTATGTAAAAAACAGCACCAATTTTGAATGTAATATTTACGCAAATTTAAACAAATTTTCTCTTACCACTTCGATGATCAATGTGTAGTTTTTTAATACTTTTTCTTATTAGTTTGTTTTTGTCAAAACTAAAGAAACTATAAATGTATAAATAGAATGACGCAATAAAAATAATTAATAATAAAATAATTAAGAATTTTGAATTTTTTCTGCTAAACATGTTCCCTTATTTTGCTTACAATTCAAACTAAACTGTAAGATGATGATTATAAATTGAGGCAGTCAAATGTTATAGAAAACATCTGTTTAAACACTTCTATAAATACTCGTTTTACGCAAATAATATTTGCAGTAAAGCATCACAAGTTTTGTGCATTTCATAGAGCAGGTGATTTTTTTTATGTTGATTCAATGGAAGTAAATATTTGTAAAATTGTTTTTTTTCAATATATTTCTAATGTTTCATCTTAAATGCAATGATCATTTTGATCTTTTTAAACTTTATTAAAAAAAAATTGAGATTTTATGGAATTTCGTGTAGTTTTCTTTTTGATTTCACTACTAACCTTAGAGTTTTATGTAAAAACAAACAAATAATACATTTTTTAAGATCTTTGAAAAAGAAATACAATTTTCAGTCTATTAATAAACGTCACGGGGACCATCAATATGTAAATAACGAAACCTTTAAGCTTAAACGATTGCCATCATATGTAGATAAAATTTTCATTTACTTAAAACGTTACAATCATAACAGCTTCTCTTATTTTTAACTAAAACATGACTTATGCCAACCTTTTTAACACTTGATTTGATTTGAACGCTTCTTAAAATATTTATGCTCATTCTAATCGTAATGTTCGTAATAATGGTAGAAGTTAAAATTTTAAAAAATTCTATCATCGTATCCCAGCAAATCTAAGAGCTTCCAAAGAAGTAAATAAGATCCAGAACTAGTGATGTTTTATAATTTATGCTCAGTTAATAAAATATAAATTTTAACATTTTATATATTAGTTCCGCAAGTTAGCAATACCTAAATTATTTCGTTGGTTGCTGTACCAAATCATGAGTAGATGTATACCATTTATGTTTGAAAAGTTCCAAAGCCATCTACTTATACATAAATTCTTGAGTATATGCTCAAATAAATGTAAAACTTTATAAATTTTAACTTAAAAATATAGAATCCGGAAACTCTAAGTTTTTTAGCGGTCAAAGACGAGTGAATAGAGAGTCTAAGTCCAATTCCTGAACTTAAATAGTTTTTTTTTTCGCGCTGCATTCAATTTTTAAATAAAATTATTATTAATAAGAATATATGAAGAAACTACAGCACGTTGTCTTACAGTTTAATTAATAAATATGTCTTCTTTCAGCTTTTGAGTTTACAATATTTATGAAACATATTTTATTTTTTAAACCAGTAATAAAATGCCTGATTCATAAACGATTTATAAGAATGAAATAAAAATGAAACGTTTTTACTACTTTTTTTTATGTTTTGTTGTTGCCAACATCGTACTATTTAAATTGTAATTTTTTTAACAGATTTTGTAAAATATTGTATATAAGTACATATATTTACCGCCTTCTACAATACGTATTCGAATACCCAATTAATGTTATTTAATTCTGCATCACTATCTTGTTTATATTTCCATTTTGTACACTAACTGTCAACCCGTCTAACAAGCAGCGAAATCGTTGCTTCCAAACCCCGAATCAACGTTCCACAGTATTTCTGGTATATATATGGGCAGCATTATATTTGATTTTTTTTGGATTTTGTAGTTTAGATAGTTGGATAAATAGATAGGTATGCAGCTTATAGCCTGAATCTCCCAATAAACCACCTCTAAACTCACCGCTTACAAAACGTTGTTTGATTGCTCCACCTTGTAACCACATCTCAAATTTTCAAATTTTCATCGCAAACCACCTTAGAATGTGCAATAATGTTGAAAAATTAAAAATTACCTGCACATACAGGGAATATTATCCCTTCCGGTTTATATAACATTGGGGCTAAGTTCCCGCCGGTCTTCTTTATATGTACGTATGTGCGTACCATCAATGGTTCCAATACTGCCTGAAATAATTTTAACCGCTTTGAATTCTTTTATTAGAGCTTCTTCGTCTGTCAGTGATAAAGACATTTTTATTTTTTTATTGCCCCAACGAGCTAAGGTACGAGCCACTCTGGCCGAAAATCTGCAAACCGTTGCTTGTGATAGCCCATGAAGATCCGCCGCATCATCTTGAACCTACAAATTGATTTTGTTATTACGACAAATTATTGCTTAATCATACCTACATACATATGTATATACATATCGCAGGGCTACCACAACCTACAAATCGGCAGAGGTACCACAGCCTCTTGCATCTAGTTCTATCTCGGCCTTAACCAGCTAAAGCTATTTTGCTTGTGCTTTGTAATTCACTTATACAATTTGTGAGTTTATGTATGAGTATATGAGTTTTGGAACTTTTCAAACATATATGGTAAACATCTACTGATGAGTTGGTATAGCAACCAACGAAATGCATTAAGAACGCAAATGCTAGCCCGCAAAAAATAAATAAAAAAAATTTTAAAACATAAATTCTTGAGTATATGATCGAATAAATGTCAAATTTTTCAAGAAACAAGTCTCGTATTATAATTCTGTTGAAAACTTGGTTAAATAGTTGATATTCTTCCCCACTTTACTTTACTTGTATAAATGGAAAAACGAACGCTGATGAGAGGTGTAGCGGCCTTAAAATCGGCATACTGTTCTACTGTATACGTTCTGCTAATCTGTTTTAATGCTAATGTTTTTCAAAAATAAAAAAATCATAGTAATTTGAATTTTCATTAATTCAGGAAAACTGAACTTAAGCCTAATAATAATAATTTCTCATTAATAAAAAATTTAAAATTTGAAACAACGTTATAAAATAGTCTCTTAAACATTTATGAACTCTCTTTTTTCGACTTTTGCTTGTGAACCTCTTATGAATGTGTTAACGTGCGTTTATGAATTAGAATATTAGAGAGTATAACTTGCAATTGGTATTTGGATTTTGAAGACACTGCCTGAAAAATCCTACGTTCATGTGGAAGAGACATCTGCACCAGGCAGAAAATTTTCTAAACATAAAGTAAATTCTTTATTTTGCTGTAAAAAACTATCTGCTGACAGCACCCACTCAGAGAAAGGCATAGATATCTGGCACAGCATTCAAAAGGTGGCAGGTGTGTGTGTATTGGCGTAAACAAATTCTATCAGCCAATGAAAACAACGTTGTATTCTTAACTTTAATTATTTTTTAGAGATCTACAAGAAGATGATATAAAAATGTGAAATGTATTCAATCGACAATTTAATTTTATATCTCTGAGCTCTAGATACACTGTTTGACTATAAAATGTCAGTCTATCTGAAAAGAATCATTAAAGAAAACAATTAATTTGGTGTTTGTTACAATCTATCATAAGTTCATCTCTTGGAAGCTATTAAACTAGGTCTACTTTTTTAACTCTTTCTAAAATACTATAAAAGTTACGATATTTTATTGCTTGGTATCCTAAAGTAGGGTTCTTACTTATCGGAAACTTTACTCTAAATGGATTTCAGGACTCTGAAATTTTACCACTGAAACAAATTTAAGATAATGCTGCCACTATTCATATTTATTCAGTTTTAGTTCTACATTCTTCTGTTAATTCTCACATTTATTTATTGATATATTTATTCTATATCTGCTCCATTTGTTGGTGCGGGTGTGGTTGTTGTTGTTGTACGGAATGGACAAAGCGGCGATCTAACCAAACAAGCCCAAAGTAAAAATGTTGCATCAGCCGCTGGTGCACTGAGCAAGAGTAAACTTGCTACCACCATCAGATACAAAATAAATGTTGTGTACTGCATTTTATTGTAATTGATTCCAGATGTTGAACTGGCTGAATTAATTGAGCTTCCAAATACTGAATGACTAAAATATATACAGGTCAGTGATATTTATATGAAAAATTTATTGCAAAAAATTTAGTATTTCAACTTCCTGGAACCTTGTTATTATATTCAAATTTTTATTGCAATTATGCAAACAAATTATTGTTATTATAATTAGCATTTAATTAGAAAACAAACAGAACAATTTAAAATGGGTTAGTTTAAAAAGAATTATGTTAACACTAAACAGATAATCATATTCTGACGTACGTAAAAGATAAGATAGACGCATGCTTTAAAATGGTAAATTCTCATATTTTAATGTTTAATTTCGAATAAAATAATGCTCATTACATTCTCTAATATAAATAAAATGAAAAAACGAACATTAAAAATATGTTCAAATATATTATTTGAAAAAAATAAAAGCATATTAACTACTTCAGTAATTTACAAAATTTATGAATCATATTTCTTCAGACATTTTCGGTTTCTAAAAAGATAATCATGCAAAATTTAGGCTCAAGTTCTCGTAATATTTCAAAATTGGTAATAACTACCACACCAAAGGTCTGCAAAGCGATTGAGATGTCTAAAGAGCACAACACCGACTTCCTTGTTAATAAATATATCATTATTTTTAAAGTTCATGTGTAAATTTTAAGCGGATTATCTATCTAGGGTTAAACAAATACAGTGTTAAAGAAAATCAATTCGAATGGCAAAAAAAAAAAAAAAATTAGTAGGATTTTAGGGTTAATTTCAAACTTGAAAAAATTCCTTGACGAATGAACAAAAAATATATCAAAAGGACTTTTGTATATAATTTTTATAGGCGCAGAGTTATTCGGAGTGACATCTTTCATGACATTTAGTTAAGTAGAATTGTTTATTTTTTATTTTTTGTTGGACCAACAGTCAGGGGATGGCCCCTACTAATGCAATGCATTGTACCAGAATTTAGGAAAAGAGATTGGGAAGAGAAGATAGATGTTTGAAAATGTAGAGGGCTTAAATCTTTTACAACTCTGCTATTGCGCGTTATGTTAATTTTTAGGGCAGTGTTGCAGCGCCTCTAGTGTTAATTAGACGAATTCACTTTCTTAAGCTGCATGAGCAGGCATTTTGTTAATTATTTTACTCCGCCGAAAGTTCTGATAACCAACGAAGGACGATGTTGTGATGTACATTAGCTTCGAACAATATCAATCCCTGTCGGAACATACATATTTTAGTGACCACTGCTATGACTTTATCACTTAAACACATTCCAACAATTAATACAAATTTTCCATTGTGTAAATAAGACAAACTCATGAAGTTAATTCCTTGTCCTGACCAGGGATCGATCTCAAACTCTAAATCATACTTTGCTTAGTAGTCGGCGTGCTAACCAACTCAACCAACACCACCCTCAATTAGTTGTGTAACAATATTTACTTGAATGGGCACGAACCTGCCCAATTTCCTAGTACATATGTAGTTTTTCCTCATGCTATTTTAAATGTTTCTACAAATCGAAAGTTTTATATCAATCGAGAAAAAATTTTATTTTGAAATGGTTTTAAACAAAATAAAGTGGTCGCATGGACCACAGTGCATCGTTTTAAGATTAAAAACAAATATTTTTATTAAGTTGCAGCTTTTAAGTATATTCATTTATTTATTTACAATTTAGAAACATTATATTCAAGTATTATCACCACCGCCAGCATCACCACCATTCTATTTATACATTTACATATGTTTATACAAATGTATGTATTTGTATGTATTCGTATGTATTTAACTATTGTTTTATTATTTTCTGGTAATTTACATTTTCATTTATTATTAACTAGTTTCCTCTGCTCCTGGTGTTGTGCTTGTTGTTGTTGTTGTTGTGCGGAATGGACAACGCGGAGATCTACGTAAACAGGCCCATATTAAAAATGTTGCATCAGCTGCTGGTGCACTAAACAAGAGTAAACTTGCTACCACCATCAGATACAAGATAAATGTTGTATACTGCATTTTATTGACGTTGATTCAAGAAACTTAATTGGAACTTCCAAAAACAGAATGAATAAAAAATATTTAGGTCAGCGATATTTATATGAAATATTTTTATATCAGCTTTCTGTACTATTTCTAATGAACATCTTTCTATGACGAACATCGAAATAATTGCTACTTATTATTAATTAAAATTACAACGCAAACAACAGAATTGAAAAGAATGAATAATATTAGTTTAATAATATATAACTTATGTAAATATACATATTATTAAATATTATTGTTTATTTTATAAAATATCCAATTGAAGAAATGTTTGTTAAAATTCTAGCTAATACGAATATATGGAAAAATTTCATTAACACGCAATTCAATTTTATCAACCCCAAAATATTATGCAGGTAAATTTAAATGAAAAATCATTGCAAACAATAGTATTTTTTCAGTTTTATTGAATACTAGATATACCCGGTGCGCTTCGCTACACCGCTCGTTATAAAATAAAATTCCGTTTGTGAAAATTTAATGACGATCGGTCCAGTACTTGACTATATTACGATTTTTTATTTTCCTAAAAAGGGGCGTTATCCCATCCACTTTTCTCCTGGTACGTATTCCAAATTATGCCAATACCATATGTACTAAATATCATCGACGTAGGTCAAAAAATGCCCAAAATATGGCGATTTAAATTTTTGGGTTATATGGGCGGTGCCACGCCTCTTTGTCCAACCAAAACTTCATATAGCCTATGTAAGCCGCCTGAATATTCTGAAGATTCCCTGAAAATTTCATCAAAATCGGTCCGGTAGTTTCGGAGCCTATTAATTTCAAACAAACAAACAAAAAATCAAATCTTTCCTCTTTATAACATTAGTGTATAGACAAATTTTAGAAATTTGAAATCTATTGAAAATACTATTTAAAAAGCTTTCTTGGATCCAATTTTTAAAAATAATTAATTTAAAATTTCTTTATGCTTCTTATGGCGATCATTTATAATAGTGCTATTTTGTAATTTGCGCTCAAGTTATCCGTACGTATCTCTTTTTACCGTTGTTGACTTTGTCAAGCATATTATATTAAAGAAAGTAATGTTACATTTTGGAATAAAATCTGTGTGTTAAAGAAAAATATGGTACAACGAAATAAATTATTATTTTCTTTCTTGGTTACTTTTTTTTCGACAAAAATTGATAAATGTGAAAGTAGCATAAGTTGAAGGTGAGTTTGTCATACGAATGAAATTATTTTATTTCAGCTTTAAAATCAAATGATTTCGGATATGAAATGAAAATTTGATAAAAAAAAATGATTATTTATTTTTATTATCATGGAAAGTTGTGGTATCTTACTGTTTTTGGAGCCGAGGAATTAATTTTCGATATTTATTTTTACTTAAAACTAACGCTAGATGGCGCTGTCATGCAAATGGTGCTTGCAAAAACAACTTTTTTATTTAAAAGTATTATATTTTATTATATCTGTTTTGGATCTCATATTGGATCCGCTTAATCAATTTGTAGGTTTGTAGAAGCAAAAGCTCCAGAAGTAGTAGGCTGTTGGTTGTATGTTTCTTTTTCTTGGTCATCGTCAGTACCCTCTTCATCGGTTGTTCTCTTTAACCACCAGCATGAATCACATATTATAGAAGTGATTATATGTAAAAGAAATTTGTACGAATTTCAATTGGCTGCATCATGTTGATGTTGGACGTGCATTTTTGCATCCAAATTAAGGTCGTAAGTTAAGCCGCAGTACTTTTAATGTAATCATTTTTTAAAATTGAATAAAAAACCCTTTTAGGATTAAATAATCCGTACTTGAATCAAGAAAATTCATATTCGTAATTTTTTTTTTAATATACAAATTTTTAGTTCATGACTTACAGGTTTCAAGAAATCAACTTGTTATTGGAAGGCTTTACGAAATATTTACGAATTTAATGGACGCCAATATGTGTCTTAGTGGTTAGCGTGTCTAAATACTAAAACGAAGTACCCCGGTTCGATTTCGAATAATCTTCTACTTTTATTAAAAAGCCTTCAACTCTCCTCATTCCAAAGAAGGAGCACAACAAAATGGACGTTCATGTACTGCCATCTATTTGGGAAAACTTGCCAATGAAAAGTGCTTATCAAGATAACAAACCACATAACAATAGGAGTTGCACAACTACACATTGTTCGTAAATTGGCACGGCAGATGGCAACAATATGAAACTATTACACATTATTTGGCTAAATACTAGACTAGTTTATAGTTAATATTTTCCTTTTATTATAAAAAAGTTTTTGTGAAAGAGTATTATTGCATTTCCTAACATAAAGGAATTGGTTTAAAAGCGGCATTTGTGGCACACCTCAACTATTTTAAACGTTAATTATGTAAAATTTTTCAAATTCTAGTTCATTTTTTAGTGTAACTTTTAACATTTTTGAAACCCATAAAAACCAGCAAGTAGTAGCGAATTCAATATTGAAGAAATTTCAGGGGAAAATACTCGCGTTTGTAGCTAGTTAGAACTTCAAAAATGTATTCGCTTTCGGGTTGTTTGTTTACTCTAAGATGAAAAGTGAGTGAATTATACAAAAAATGTTTCATACATTCAAGGACACGGTATCAACCAGTTTCAATTGTTAAACTCTTTATTTAAAATAAAAATGGTCGTAACATTATCAATATTTCTTGTTTGATATAATAGTTTTGTTACCTTTAAGTCTTTACGTTTTTAGAATGATGTTGTTTTTATTTTTTGCAATTTAAATATTGACAAATTGTTACGAAAAACCGATGAACATTATTATCACATTAACACACCTGATCAAATAATAAAACGTCTAAAACGACATGTTGTTTGCTTATCAACAAGTCATCTACAAAGTCATAATTATTATTTTTTCTCAATATTTTTTCAAGAGTATTACAATTAAATGGGTATTGTGAAAATTGAAGCATCGATCGCACTTGTTGCTTTTAATATTGAAGGTTGCGGAAAATTAACTTTCGAAAAGTGAACTATTTTTATTTAATGTGTTTTTTTTTAGCATAAGAATTATATATATTTTAGTTCCCTTTCGGTCCAATTTTATAACCTGTAATATTTAGTGATGTGTCAGATCATTTCCTCCATTAAATTTTCAAGATATTTCGTTCATGTAACAAAAAAAAAAACTAATGCTGAAGCTTTTTTAAAACCTCTTTTAACAATCAACTGTTTTCTGTCTTTATTGTGGAAATTTAAGGAATCAATTAATAAAAAAAATTCAATTAAAAAATTAATTAGTTCTCAATCAATTACGAAAATCGTTGTATGAACTCACTAGAAATAATTGCAAATATTTTAAATGCTTTTATATAAAAAACGTAAATTAATTAGAAGTTTTGATGAAATATTTTAAAAATCCATTAACATCATTAAAATAATCTTGCACACTTAAAAAAACTATTGAATCTGTAAAAATATATCTAATTTTAGTTTTTTTTCTCTATTTTCTATTTTCTAGTATCTTTATTTCTATTAAAAAAAAAAAAAAAACAGAAAATCAATTAATATAATTGTTGATTTAATTAAAAATGGTAAATATTTTTTCTGATTAACATTTAAATTGAAAAATATTAGGCAGGATGCTAATGCACACTTTGGGTTCTTGGTGAAGGTGAAAAAAAAAACATAAAATAATAAAGGGTGAAAAAGGAGACATAGACAAAAATGTCTGTTGTCACATGTCGTTAGAGGGATGGTTAGTCATTAAACCATCCACTGCTCCTGATGAAGGAAATAATTTTGACGAAGGCCGAAGGACGATCAGCCTATAGTTGCTATTCGTTAGTCCTCCACAGAAGAACAGAAACATAGAAGGTGGGAGATTGATTCCTTCTCCTCCTACTGATTTAGGCAACTGCTATAGCATTCGTGGGACGTTAGTACCATTAACTTTGCATGGTTGCCAATTTTGCAGTGACCCGTAATCACAACAACAAGGTCTTTCAGGAAAAGTCATCGGGAAACGCAACAGTCTTCCGCTACGAATTAAATTACATCTAAGCTACATAAGCGCAGAAGTCCTACAAGTAGGCTTCCAAAACCATCTATTCCGGGCAAGTTCCCGAAAACTATGTCAATTTGCTGCTCAGAAAACTGAATTTTATAAAATAATTTATCTCTAAAATTTAGTATAAAACATGACGAATAATTTTTTTAATTCCAAGGTTATTTTATAAGCAAGAAGTTTTGTTTTTAAAACTGAGAACAAACGACTTCCTATTTTAATGATTATAATTTAAAAGCGCTGGAATTTACAAGAAAACAGCTAAATTATCATTATTGCACAATAAGTGTGCTTTTGTACTAAAGACAGTTGTTTAAATTAATAACTTGCAAAAAGCATTTTTATCAAGTTGTGAAGCGTTCAAGGTTTTGAACATTAAACAATAAAAATTTAAATATTTAGTTTAGTTATTTTAAGTAGTCTTGTTGATCGATTTAAAAGCATTGCAGCTTATTTGACATCATTTTTTTTATATTTATTTAATTGCGTTTTTTATCTCATAAAACATTTTCCATTATACATAAATATGTTTTGATTGACGAGATCATCATTTATTCAGTCATTAAATATCGAACAGATTAAACGTGTTCTAGCAAAAATGCTCTCAACTAAATCTATAATGACTCTACTGTTTGTGACAGGCTTATTGTTATTGTGTGTAACACAAACCGAATCAACTATTATACTTTTCTTGTGTCTTGTCAGATCTCCATTGTGTCCATTCCAAACAACAACGCAAGCGATGACTGGTAATGGAAATTAACTCTTTACACAATATCAACTACACTTGGCACTGAGTTACCACTTTAAGGTATTCAATATTAAAACTGATTTTAAATTACACACAACAAATAATTGTATAGAAATAAATAAAATGTATCGTAATAAAATATCACTTATCAAATAAAATTAAAAAAAATTACTATAAACTAGCGACCTGCAACGAGTATCATTTACTCTGAGTTTTTGTGATCCAAACTTTTTTGTTCTATAAAAAGCAATGATTGGTAACGCAATAGAGCATTTTAAACAATTACTACTAACAGTGAACATAACTAGTTGTGGTTGGTGGAATGAATGTAACCGTTACTACACTAGTAATTTATTAGGTGAGGATTGACACAAACAGAGATTTTACAAGTGTCAAAAACGGTCTCGGTCGCGAGTTCAGAGATTTAGTCTCAGCTAAAATCTGCGTACCGCACTAAAAGAAGTTTTCACTTCAAAAATTATGTACGCGTTGTATGCTGATATATCCAAACTTTTGTATAAGAGTTTGAGACCATCGATTGTTTCTCTTCTTACAAGTTTTAGTACTAATTAGTTGTTCTAGTGTATCGACTCCGGACTTCATTTCATTGTAAAAGTAAATGATTTCAGACTTTTTGGAGTTAGCTTTTATTTCTTCGGCGTGTTGTTATATGCTTTGCAAACTACGCTTTGATGAAGGGACAGCGTGCGCTGCTTATCTACTGTCACACATTCACGAGGGTTAAACATTTTCCGTAGGTTTGATTCCCAATAGTTCCAATCTCTAATTGCAGCAAGTTCTTGCTCGCGATATATTTTGAAACTTTCGTGAACTCACTGTCTATTTGAATAGTGATCTGCCTTTGTGGTTATCCCATAGACTCCAATGCTTCACCATGAGATCGGTATCTGCTTCAGTGGTTATGTTTTCTACAGGAATCCAATTTCCTCCAAATAATGATTGACTTAAGAGCATTGGTTGAATACTGGCAACATTAAATTATTAGTTACCTTACAAGTTTGTGATATCAACTAGATTTATAACATCAATTGGCATAAATAATAAAAATTATGACTTGTTGCTGTCTCCCCTAGAAACACGAGGAACGAGATTTATATTATAAAGCCTGCCAACCACTTTCACTATCGATGTTTCTGACAACGTATACCTCCCATATTTAAAATTTTATGTTGTATCATCAATTCTATTTTGTTGCAGAACTTCACCAGAACAAGAAGATATAATAGGGTCACAAAAAAAACTGAACTTAAGCCTAATAATGATTTCTCATAAAATATTTTCACTATTGTTTGAGACATCTTTATTTGTTTCAATCAATAATTATAGAGTTATGGCAAAAATATGTAGTTGTAATGAGCAGTTTGCAATCATGTCTCTTCTTTGCGTATACAATTATGGAATTGATTAAAAGCTAATAATTTTTTTTATTATTAAAACTTTTTTTTAAATATTTTTTTATATATTTTTTTTTCTTTTGTGAACTACTCGCTGGATTCGAGATATCAAACATTTTTGTAACTACATATAGTACATATTTCTTGTATGCGGCTGATTTTATAGTAGATAAATGTAAACATTTTGTCGAAAGTGGCGAGTTAGATCTAAATCATCAAAGCGGTTCAAAATTTACTGGTGGCGAAAATCTTGAAAGAAGTTTTTGAAGATTTCATAAACCAACCCCTAAATAAAATATTGTTTTTTTTTTTTTTTTTTTTTTTTTGTTGCTGTCTACCTATTAGTGCATCTGCCTGTCAGAGACAGCGAGGAGTTAGAATGTTAAAATATTTAACAAAAATCTTTCTTAAAACATTCCACATTAAACAGGACATTAAATAACTTAAGTATAAGGATTACACGATGTCTTCCTTTCTTTGTAATTTCTCGCTTTTATGGATGAATTTAATGAAGTGTCCAAACAAAAAATTATATCGTATAATTTACCATAAACACACCATTATTAAAAGCGGCAGTAGGTCTGAATTTATGATTTCATTGAAACAATAGAAAGATAATACATATATAAAAAAATCTAAGGATGTTAGTAAAATATCACATTAAAAGAACAGGAAAAGTTAAATGAGAAAAAAACAACAGGATATCGAAAAATTCCTTAATAGAAACCCCTTTCATGTCGGTTTTGTGTGTTGGAGTATGTATGTGTTTTTTTTTATTGTTATATTCTCTTCTTTGCTATTCTCTTAATTGTTCTTTAATGGAACCGAAAGAATAAAGCGATAGTGAATGAAGTTTATGAGGGCGAAATATTTCAGATAATGTCTCTTCCTATATTCTTTATTCTTTATTTTTTATTTTTGTTATTTTTTAGTTTTTGTTTTGTCTTATTTTGTTAAGTGTCGGATTTGGCTCAAATATCATAAAACAAACCAAAATGTATGAAACAATACGCTTTACAGCTTTCATTTTGCTTTTATTTGATGTTTTTGGACTTTTGAAGCTTTTCATTTTTTTGGCTTTTTGTTTTCAAAATCCATTAAAGGCAAATGGCCAAATGTTAAGTGTCGCCAAAATACTTAAACAGTTTACCTTTGTTGTGATGATGGTGTTTTACCAGAAAACGTCACTAATACTTGGAAATTTTAATTTTGTGGTTGGTTGTATGTTTTACAGATATCCCAACAAACTCACTCAATGTGAAATGAAGAACTGTTGTTATTTCAACAGAAATCGCAATATATTCAGTTGTTTTTTTTTGTTGCCTCTTTCTAATTTTACATCAAAAGGGGATTATTCACAACTTCTCATGTCTATATCGTTAACACAACATAGAAAGGTCAAACTGATTTTTTTAAAATCCTTTTTGTTTTTTTTTTTTTTTTGGTTATATCGATAACTAAGAAATATTAAAAATAATCGATATGAAAATAAATAAGTTAGGGTGTTTCTATATTAAGGTAACAATAAATTGTTAAATTGTCTTAACTGCCTCAGAACCAAAAGGTAGTTCAAACCAAAATCTGTCTTCTCGTGACTAAGTAAAACGCTATCGTTATTAATGTACCTTGACCTTAAATATGCTTTTGCAACAATGATGCAAACATAAGTATGCCGTTGTGATCATTATATGAATACAGTGATTGAGAAAAGATGTTGAGCTTTAGCTTGAAGAAAATCACTAATAAAAACAAATATGATTTTTCAGCAGGCAATTTTATGATTTTTAATTCACTATTTAAAAATAAAATTTTATTCGACTGGCAAAAAAATTGTATTTTTTTATTTGCACAACTTTTGCATAATTATATAAAAAATCACGTACTTTTTAAGACTTAAGACTTTATTGCAACAATGTGCTCAAAATATAAGTAGTGAAATAATCTTGTTTCTAAGATTATATGTATATTTTGTTCATTTAAGAACAATTAAAAGAAAAAAAAAACAACAAACTGTTTAAGTATAAACAAAACTTTACTTTACTTTTCTAAACTTCAAAAACTTTCTACACGTCCGGTAATTTAATACTAGACAATGGATACTTATTGGTTGAAGGCAGAATACAAAGTGATTTTATTCATTAAATGTGTGCTGCTTATATACAAATCCAGCACTTATGTTTGCTGGGATCCTTATAAAGTCTTTTGTGAAAGCGTGACCATTAGAGGGTGTGATATTCAAAGTGGCTTCATATTAGGGTGTCACCATATTTGAAAAAATATTTTAAGTTTTTATGCAAAACAATACATTTGAATAAAATTATTTTGAGATTTTTTCAAGCATATTCGTAAAGATTTAGTGTCGAGTTGGCATTATCAAGCTTATTGCTAACATATAGATTAACTAACCCATAACAAATAAATAAAATTTTTTAAGATAATACTTTAATATATGAAAAATTATTCAGAAATATTATTTAAGTGGAATTTAAATTTTTTAAGACTTTTTATACTGCATCTATTGCGAATTACAATTTTAAAAATAATAACAGATCGATCATACATATTCCAACTCGAATTGTACTGAAATAAACAGCAAGATAATGAGGCAAGTTCATATGGGTTATTTTTCTGCTATAAAATAATTTGTCAAAATAAACACATTAAACTTTAAAAAAATTTATTGTGAATTTAAAATCATATACTAATATTATATTATATTATATTTATTATTTATTATTTATTATTATATTATATTATATATACATATATATAATTTATAAATTTATAAATGTGAATCTAAGTTTGTTTGTTGCGTTTTCACGCAAAAACTACTAAACCGATCATCATGAAATTTTGTACACATATTGGCTGACTTCCAAAACGTCAATTGCTTTGTGTTTGAACAAAGCATCACATTTCATAACGCCGCAGTACAATAATTATACAATGTATACCATTTCAAAACGCCGCCGCATAGTATTTTTAACGCAGTAAGAGAGCAAACAAGGCATCGGTTTTATAGTTGTTGCATTGTTTCCGAACTTTGCATATGGATGTGATTTAAATACAGTAGCAATACTGTATACAAACATTGTATACGAACGTTTTGGAAGTCAGCCATTCTTGGAGCTATTAGAAGTAACATAGGAAACTTTTTATTAAAAACATATTTATTTCTTACGAAAGATAAAAAAAATTGTTTGTCAAAACAACGTCATCTAGCATTAGAGTAATGAAGCTCCAACCCTGAGTGCTGTTATACCGACGCTCTGTATTAACGACATTCACGTCAATATCCAATCCAATTTACTATAGTATGGCTTTAATGCGAGCATAGCCGCGAGTAAAAGCTAGTAAAATATAAAGCAGTTTTTACACTGTAACTCCAACCAGTGATGGAAAATGTGGCACAATTGGGCCATTTGTGGCAATTTTGAACATATGATGGCCCTGTGGTACTTTCTAATCTATTTTGGCCCTTTCAGCTCAAAATTCATCTAACTGCTTCAAATCGTTCGAACGTACCGAACGCTTTCAGTACATTTTCAATGTAATTTTCTTCCTGTTTCGAACAATAATTTTGTTTACAACATTGTTTTGTTCGTCAAGAAAAAACTCCTTACTTTTATTTGCAAACCTGTCTTGTGCTAGTACCCAAGGCGAATTCATTACAGGTGAACTTGTAAGTACAGCTGTTAAATTTTTTTTTGCATTTTCATCATTGTCGGATGTCAAAATTAACTATTTGCTTCTTGAGTTTTACATTGTACAATGATTTTACAAAAACAAAATGCTTGTGGTTTTTGTTACATGTTGTACTTGTTTTATTAGTGCGATCACCTGTTATGAATTCGCCGTGGCAAGTACCAATATCAAGTAAACACAAAAAAACTAAGTAGACTGCCAAACAGTAAAAAATTCGTTATGAATAAAATTTGTATTGAAAAATAAAATTTCGTATTGCTTTTGAGTAATGATATACATATGTTTAAATTTATTTAAAATAAAACACATATACTGCATTAGTGTTACTATTGTTTTTATTTAAATAAAAACTTGTTATCAAATATATTCCAAAAAAGTTTTGTTGGCCCTCTCGAAGCTATTTTGGCCCTTTTAAATTGTCAATTTGGCCCAAAACAAAAAAACTCAAAATCCATCACTGACTCCAACTGTGATATTAGAAGTTCTAATTTAGAACGTTATGGAAAAAAATTGTATACTGTGATATTTACCAACTTTTGATTATTTTTGCAGTTATTTTAAATTATTTGATTTATGTCGTATGTAGTCAAGTCGCATTAAATTACTTTAACATCATTTGTAAAAGTTTATTACAAGAGTAAATATATTTCAATGAAACTACTATGTTGGAAAATCCCAACGGAACGTCGGGTATAAATAAATGAAAGAAAATTTGTCTGTTATTTTCATTTAAATCAAATTTAATGACCTTAGAAGCCCGAAGAGAAGCAAGTCTATATAAAAAACTGTTTTATACTTTAAAATAAAAGTCGAAAAATTACATGTATACTAGATTGTCCGGCAAACGTTGTTTTTCCATACAAAATATTTCTAGTGCATATTTTGGGTGTTATATAAAAAATAGCGAATGTATTGTAAGTGTGTGACGATGACGAGAATTTTTTATATATATGTTTATATATAAGATGTTACAATAAAATAGTTTGGAATTCCTATTGGAAAGATTTATTTAAACATGTGCAGAGGTGCTCTGGCATATATGACCTTCCTAGCAAGAAACATTATGAGATGTACTCCCGTTGGAAGAGATGCAAAAGCACAAAAAACAAATTTTAAATATTTTAAAACTTCATATATCTAATTTACATACAAATTCTTTAGTAAACAAACGCATCTAAAATTCAGGCGTTGCTTTGCCTTTCAAAAATTTAAAAATTTGTATGAAAAAAACCCTTTTTTAAATATTTTAGATAATAATTTTTCTTTCCATATAACATTCACTTAACGCTGTTTTTGAGTTCAAAAGTTGATTAGATTTCGGATTTTATCGGTGCTGTAGCTTAAAATATGTACATATGTACATATATTTAAAAAATTAATATTTTCGAAAGTTATATATATACACACGCACACAATTATGAACATACATACATACATACATTCATACATACATCCCTACGAACATCATCGTAAAAATAGTCATAGTAGATTCCCAAGTATTCAAAATGAAATAAGGGAAATTAAAAAAATTTAATAATATTTTCAAGGATATTTAAGGATACAGGTTATTTTTAGCATTTCAGTGTTGTTTGTATCAATATTTTTTGGTTTATTTTAACTTTAGGTTTATTAAAACGAATTCTAAACATTTTGAATGATGCCGGCATTTCGATACGCTGATGACGTGCTGCACATCTTCCATTATCGAACATGAATAATGTTTTGCGAAAAAAAAAATAATTTGTGATTAGAAAACAACAACCCAGAGAGGTTCCAGCAAATGTATATTGAATTTCCTTAAAATCGAAGATTGTGGATTGTTAAACAAATTTTAAATTTCCTTAGAAAATATTTTTTAATTCAATGTTTTTGCCTTTTTTAAGGAACAACCTTATTTTGGTGTTGCATAAATAACTTTTTATGAAACCACACACTGTTGCAAATTTAAATACTTTATCAGAAATATCTGACAATGGGTGGTTGTTTTTGGCACATGTTTTTGTTCTTCTGATGCTTTTTTTTCTCTCACTCTCTCTGACTTGAAACCACAAAACGGCCAATCATGAATCTTTACAAAATACTTTTAGTAGCTGTTGATATTGATCGTGATTATCATGGGTTTTATTTTAAATAATACCCTACTTTATACTTATGTAGAGAGGCTGAAAAAATTCATATAAATATACGGGAAATATATAAAAATATTCTTAATTTGTATATACTGATCGGATAATTTGTTTATGGGAATTTGATTAAAAGTTATAACGTCTTTTTTGTTTTTTCAAAAAATAAAAAAAAAAAAATTACCTGCTAATGTTTTTCATTAGATTTTTTAATTTCCATATTTTTTATAAAAATTGTACAAGTTGTTACGATCTTATAACATAGTAAGTCGGTGTGTATCTTGTACAATATTTAAATTACTTCTTTTTCTTATTTGGTTCATTTAACAAAAAAAAAAAAAAAAAACAGGATGGTTGCAACTTACTTGATACACACGTAGTGTGGGCGCTATGTTCCAATTTAGTTTGTTGTTGTATACAAAATTTTTCTACACAGAATAACAACTACAACTTGCAAGTGCTCATAAAGACTTGTTTGTTGTTCCAATTATCCAATCTGTGGTTGTAATAAATTGTTATCACCACCATCACCACCACTCCTGCAAAAAACAACAAGTATCAATATAAAATGAAAAAAAACAACAACACACTCACATATTGAATGTTGTTTATATCCTTGAAAATGGGAAGTGAAAATGGAGAAGATGAAAAAAAAGAACGAATAACTTCTATTAATATTTTTGGCCAAATGAAAGAAATTTAATTTAAAAAAAATAATATCAATTGCAAATGAATCATATTAAGAGAGTAGTAAATATCGCGTCCAGTGTCTGACAATAAATAAATATTTCCAGCTGCTGCAATTAAAAGTTGATATTTGATTTTTGTTTTCAGCTTCTTGTGAAGTAAAAACATTAAGTGTATCTGAACAAGGATTTGTATCAGTATGAAATCATTTCGTTTCACTATCATTTACTTAAATATTTTTAAATTAAATGGAAATTATTTAAATATTAATTTTAGAATTATACAAAATGTGTGGTTGTGTTTAAATGGTTTTATGTTGGCGTTGAAATTTAACACTTTAGCAGCAACATTTTTTTTGTTTTTTGGTAATAAAACACTTTTATATACGGATACACACACATACTTATTGTATTTCTATACAACAAGTACATACAATGTACGACAATGCAATTGTTTTCAACGCTTCTTTTCGTATGAAAATAAAACTAAAAGAATCATTTAGCGGCACTAGATGTTTTTGTTATTGTTGTTGTGGTTTTTTACATACAAGTCTTTTTTTTTCTTTCATTTCGCAATTTTTAGTGCCTTCCTAAAGCTTTAAATTTAACATTTTTATTACTACAACAACAAACAAACACACACACACCAAAAATACTATTTTAAAATGATTTTTTTTTGTTCTGTGAATATTTCCGCTTGATAGGACGAATGAACTAAATAGAAAAAAAAATAGTTTTTCGCCAAAAACAAACTGAAATGAGAGTAACAAACAAACTAACAAATATTTCGTTTCGTGCACACTCTCATAATAGAAAATTTACTAGACAGAAACTGTAAGAAATAACTTGAATTGCAGGAAAATTTTTGCAAATGTTGCACGGCCTGTTATGTATGTAGACATAAAGAGTATTTGAGTTTGCCGGCAAGTGGTTAAGTTAAAGTTTTTTTCTTATTTTTTTGGTGGATGTTTCCGTGTTTGATTGTCTGCATTTCGGCTGTAGAGTGCAAGTGCATTTTTCAGCCTAAAAAGATAACGAACAGCATAAAACAACAACAGCAACAATCAAAATTATATGTATGTATCTAACTCGACCAAAAATACATTCCTTCTTTCATATTAAATTTATTTCCACATACATTTATTTCTAGTAACAATAGCGACACAGAGGCACAGACATACAAAAGTATAGTTAGTTTCTCACAAAAAAGGGTTTGCGATAAAGATAATTTAATAATTAAATTATGAATGAATTTTTAGTCGAACTAAATATTGTTTGATCCAAAGAAATTTTAATTATTCTGTCTAAAGCTCGTTCCAGAAGTTTTGTAAAAATTGAACTGACAATAAAATGCGGCCTGATTATTAAAATAAATGTTTTAAAAATTTAACTGTACGAGCTTGAATAAACAACAATTTTTAAACTCTAAACGCACGTAGCAACACATACCCATACTAAAAATATCAAAAAATTTGACTTTTCAATAAAAATTATTGAATTTTATTTATTAAACCAATTTCACGATATTGATTTGTGCATTTAAATTAATCAAAATTTAAAAATATTTTATGAAATTTGATTCAAAAGCCAAACTGAACTGAAATATCGTAATTTGATGATATGTATCGTACTTTTTCTTTGATAGCAAAAGCAGTGAGCGCTCACTCAACATGTTCGCTCATCGCTCAGTAATCATAGCGTTCAACAGATTGTTGAGCAGCAGTTGTGTATCAAACTGTGTCTGCTGAACGCACCGATTGTATTGTTATCTCCTAGCCGCAATTTAGATAGAATAATAAGACAAGAAAATAGTGAATTTCCCAACCATTAATATGAAAAAAGTCTGCTGATAAAAACTTTCATGTGACTCAACATAAAAGATTTAACTATTTTATTAAAGCTGCCATTATTGTAAGTGAGCTTAAAGCTGTAACCAGCTCTGGTTGTGGTTGAGACATCATGATGCCAGTACCAACCTTCCGTAAATTCTAAATTTTCTTTCCCTGTTCGATCATTACGAACCTCTAATATTTTCTTTCCAATAAAAATAAAATATATTAAAAATTAAATTATACGATATTCAGTTGTTTTTTCTTAGAAGCTTAATTATAGACATTAATGATTTTCCCTTCTGAGCTATCTGTCAAGCGATATCTTGTACTAGAAACCCCTTAACTTTCCCAAACAATTCCTTTATCACTATAAACTCTTTTTTTAGTCAAACACCCTCATTTTTTCCTTTTTTTTTTTTGGTAGAAAAGTTGTCTTCATTTCGATAGCGTTCCAAGTACAGGCAAGGAAATATAATAAAATAAAATGAAAACTGACAGTCAGGCAACAGAGAAAAAAGAATTTTACAAACAAAAAACAAAAATAAAATAATATCGCAACTATCTTAAATGTATAATTCTTTCTTGATATGATGACTTTTGTTGTAACTGTGTAGCCTGAGTGCAAGTAAAAATTGCATTGCCAGGGCAAAATACTTACTAGAGTTCAGGAAAAAAATTCACGTAATGAAGTGTAGTCGTTTAGAAATGTCGCAGCCAAAATACATACAAGACAAACAAACCAACAAACAGAAAAAATAGCATAAAACAAGAAAGTAAATGCTAAAATAAAAAGAATCTTAAAAGTAGTCGTCGTTGTAGGCTGGGAGACAAAAAAGACTAACAGAGAAACCCAACTGATTATTTTTAGTTTGTTTTTTCTTTTGTTTGAAGAGGGGCAACTTGCAAAATATACAAACTGTTCTGTTGAAATTTACAACACGTTGAGTTGGTGTTCCTTCAACATCAAACAAAAACACATTTTTTTTGCATCTCATTGTTTTGCTACAGCGAAACTAAACGTATATTAAATTTAAAAATATGTTTGAAGAGATAAAATCAAATTTTTTTGGCCAAAATTTAAATAAATTTGTTAATTTTAAGGCGACAATAAAATAACTCAACGTTCTAAAAAACTGATCACAAGAGTATTTTGATTAAATAATCGAATTGTTTTGCCAGGGGATGAAGTTTTCATGGTGTCTTAAATGTTATTCCATAACATAAAATTTTACACACCTAAGCTACACACAATATTTGACGCAATAAAAACCATTAAAGTTTTGATCCTGATACAGGGTACTAGAAACCATAAGCATTTTACAATTTCGGGATATTCAAGATTTTATGTTTAAAGCTACATACATAGATATATTTTGTTTTAAGATTTTCAATCAATGAATATTCTTTTGTTGCTGTGGATACTTTTGTCCTTTTCGTAAAAGCAATGGATTAAAATATACCGAAAAATTTTTCTTATATTTCGTCATAAGTACCGCCATTCAGATTGAACGATTAAATTTTGTAAATTGCAATGTTCTTAAAAAAAATATCAACAATATTTTCAAAACCATGATAAAATTATTTAATTTTCTCACGAGAAGAAAGAAGTTGGAAAGTTGAAGTGTGTGGATTTTTCTTCAGGTGATCGTACTGAAAATGAGAAAAAAAATATTTATATGCATGTACATCAGGGGTTTTCACCAAATTCCTGTTCACGGACCCCTTGTAATTTTTTTTTTCGCGGACACCGTTTGAAGCACAGTTTGTAGTTTAGGTTGAATTAAAATCGCAAAAGAGTAAAAAAAAATTATTTTCAAAGCCAGATGATTTGCTTGAAGATGCATCTCCATTTTAGACCCTTTTATCGCATCGTTCGAAATAGTTTTGTGGCATATAACGTACTGTAGACTTCACCGTTTTTATTTAAATATGTAAAGCTAAAATTTAAATATTTTCTTTTCTTTCAAACTAAATTATATGGCAATAAAAACCATATCTGTTATTTGGCAATAACAGACAGTGCATAGTCGCGGGTACTTTGTATTAAAAAGTGAAGAGTAAGCGATTGCACTAATATTTTGTTGTTAGTGTTTGAAGATTTTAAAACATAAATACATACAAATGTACCAGTATGTACGTATAAAAAGTAAAAAATAATATATCGAAAATAAAATTTTGTAGTATTTTTGAAAACACTTTTTTTTGGGCTCTTCATGCGGACCCCTTCGATGGTTGCTACGGACCCCTAGAGGTCCATGGACCCCCATTTGAGAACCGTTGATGTACATGTATAACCATTCCGAAAATAAAGTTTTTATTATACATATGACAATGCCTCAGTATTGAATCTTGAATCATCGGGAGTGTTTTGAATACACAATGCAGCAGTGATAATGTGTTGTAAAAATTAACATAATGGAAAAGGGAAAAAATATCAAATAGTATAAGAGCCACCCCAAACAAAAGCCGTCCAAAATTTGTGACTTAGTTCAGTTTACATGTTTATGTTGGAAATTATATCAAACTGATTAAAAAGTGAAAATTTATAAAAAGCAAAAGAGTGCCAAAGGTCCTAGGATTTTTATCACCCAAAATTTAAACCAATACTTAATTTAGGCTATAAACTGTGTGTTAAAAGTAATTATTTCAAGAAGAGATTAAGTACCAAATGTACTCTTATAATTTCTAACCGTAAAAAAGTACACAAGGTAATAAACTGTTTAAATACCAAAATTCATTGAAAAGAAAACAAGCAGCTTTTGGCCATTTCAAACCTCAGAAATTATACCGCACCTTTTTTTTTTAGTCCCAGCTGGATATGACCCCTACTTATGCAGTGCATTGTGGACGAACTAGGAAAATTGGTTGTGGGAAGGAGGATAAATTAAGTAGTGTTTGGAGACATTCGACAAGAAAGACCTCTGCGGGAACTACGAGTACATTCAACATGTGAGCAGTTTGGCGAGAGGAAAAATTTTCTCTGTAATGCGTGGTGCGATTTAATGTCATATCGACCACTGAGGAGTTTCATAAACAATAATCCTGATTATATTAAAACACGAAATAACATTGAAATACAACCTTCATTGCGCCTATACTCCAGTAAGTCAATATATTTTGCTACCGTCATCAAGAGCTTTTAATATTATAAAAAATATTATAACCCTTTTTTATTACAGATGGAGCAGAATGTGCGGCCACATGTCTGGGCGTGATCATGTCACATTTGGTCTTACGTGCATTAAAATTGATTATATTAGCATGATCCCAATTGAAATTGTCAGATGATCGCGATTAAGTGTATTAATGTTTTGCAGCGTTGCCCCGATCTCCAACATGCATGACCTATTATTAAACGAATGTGAATGGACAAAGCTGCACAAAAGTAGATAGGATTGAAAGTTTTATATAGAAGATCGTTAAGAAAAATTAGGAAAAGGCTAGGAGAAAGAACAAAGCCTTGCTGTAGCCGTGAATTAATCATGAACTCATTTGATGAGATGCAATCAATCTACAACAACTCGTATAGTGCGATCTCTGAGAAAGCTCGATACAAATCGAGTAAAGCCATCACAAAAAAAAAAAAATAGAAATTAGAAATTAGAAATAATACTGTATGTTAATAAATATCTAAAAAGAATTATTCAAAATATATAAAAAGCAACAAGAGTGTCCTTTTTCAACCTATAAAATTCCGTATATTTCAACCTGCGTCGTATGCGGTTTTCACGTTATAGTAGAACCAACATCCAAACTCAAAACCATACAAACTTTCTTGGGCATAATATCAGTAGGAAATCATTTCGGTTCAGTGAAAAGGTATGACAACTTTCTAACAAAAAATTTCCACTAATCTTTATATCAATTTGAATTTTATTACCAACTGTAGCGTACTGCCAAAATGTGATTGCAATGACAACATAACAAAATACATACTTAAATCTAAAATAGAAAAGATCCTTGAACAAAACGTATTGTTAAATATTAAGCAAATTGGTTTGTTAAAAAGTTCCTTATCCTCTTTTGCAAGAAGTAATAGATTTTGTTGTTTTACCAACCAACCAAAAAGGAAAAAGGATATAATTTTAGACAAGTTCTCATTTGTTTAGGTGTCGATGTTGTACATCCTTGTCTTGTCTTGTCAGTGGAAAATGTTGAAATAAAACAAAATGCATTTTTGGGCCTACGTAAGATTCAAAAAGGAAAGTGCAAAACCAAAAACAAATAGAAAGAAAATCGAAAAAATACACTAAAAGAAATTTTTATACATAAAAACCACAAAAATTAAAGAAAAATATTATTTTTTTATGCTAGTACAAAATTTCAATACAAATTTTTCTTAAAATAGATTTCAAATCGATTTAAAATTTTATGAATAAGGAGGTTAATTATTGTATTTGTATTGTATTTACTTTAAAGTTTAGATATTTAGTAAAGAAAAAAAGATACATTTAGTCAGGGCTTAAAATAAGTTTTCTTATTTTTATTTATTATACTAGCTAGTGAGAAAATGTGATCCGTTTCCATTTTTGATAGTAGAGAAACTAAAAATATTTACCTGATAACAAATAAATTTCCAGTTTTCTAAAAAAAATGTTGTACTTGACAACTAGTAAAACTTTTTACTAGCACACAAAATAAAAATAAATTTTCTGTAATATATTGTTCAGCAACAATTTCTTGTCAATGAAAACTAGCATCCACACAAAAATGCAAAAACATACATAAATTACATACATTCACATAAAATTACGAAATATGAGGGGAATTTTTACTAAATATATTAGTTTTTTTAAACACTGCATTTAGTTCATTATCTTAAAATAGGCTTCAAGAGAGACTATCATATTAAATCATTTGAAAATATTTTTACTGTGTAATTTTCTCTAAATGTTTAAAAATGAAAAAAAGAACAAGCATACATACATATTTAAATAAACATACTTTTTTGTTGTCTGTGATTCAGGGTGACATTTTGGTGATTTAAATGCAAATTTATGAAGAAGAAAAAATTTATATTTAAAGTAATAAAAATTGTCTGGAATTTTTCACACAGTAAAAAAAAAATAAAATAAATAAAGGATGTATATCACTACAATTACAATTTAAATAATTGGATATTTTTAAAACTTTTTAAAACCGATGACTAAATGATAAATACCGTATAAAAATAACTATAAAAATAACTTATTTGTATTAAATGCAAATGTAATTTTTGTTAAGCAGTAACATTCACACGTGAATATTTGCCGATAATACAGCTTTTCTAAGCGTTCATGAAAAAAAAGGATTCTAGAAGCATACTGCAATTTATACATAAAAATTTTAAAAATGGCTTAAAAAACGCGTAAAAGTTAACGACCAGAAGTTTGTACGTGTCACTTTAGCGTTGCGCACGGAAACATGCCGCCTATAGAAATTAATACCGAGACTATACCGCAACACGCTTCAGTAAAATATATCGGTGTCCATCTTGGTCGCCGTTTAACATGCAAAGCTCATTGAAATAAAATTAAAAGCAGCTAAAATGCTTCGGCTTATTGGAAGAAACTATATACTAAGCCTAGATTGTACACTTGTATGAGATCCTAAAACCGATATGTTCTTATGGTATCCAATTACTGGGCACTGCCTCAGCATCGAAATTGGAAAAATATTAAAGACAACACAACTAAATTCCCCGTGAAGTTTGCAGCAGACATTCTTTAGCAAATTCATAAAGATCTAGATGTTTCGTTGGTTAAGACTATGTTTTCAAAAGATGTGACAAAATATATAAAATAAAACTTGAAGTGCAAATAAATCCAATTGCTTGCAATATTCTAAACTATAGAGGCACACTCGGCTGAGAAGGGAGGATACTGTTTATGTCAGCCGTACACGAGACATGAGCACTGGCTGGCTAAACATATAATTAACATTTTAAGATTTAAAATTTGAATATTTATTGATGTTTCAACAAAACTATACATAAGAAAAAAAGTATGACACTGACGATTATTGCGTGACGATTTCCGAAATCAACATTATTCTGTTATTCTGTTTTGCTGTGTATTTTGAAATTTAAATTTGTGACATTCAGTAGTTAATTTATTCTTTGGCGTATTGTTATAAATATAACTTTACGAATTTTAGACTGTAAAACCATCAGGACACTATTTACTGTGTCCTAAGTTTACTGTGGGCTAAGATCATGTCAAAAATCAATATCTCGTTGTTGTTGTAAAAAAAAATATATATTATTTCTTTAGTGTAGTTAAAAAAAAACATGAATTGCATTGTAAATATAACAGAGATGTAAATGAATGAAATCAATTTAATTACAATATTCAATTTGCATAAAAACTATGACTTTCTCCTATACTGAAAGTCAGGGACATAATTTATAACGCTTTCCACCATTTCGATCCTTTTTTGTTTACAATTTTCGCGTTTTTACTATGTTCTGCCAAATTTTCTCCATTTTCCCGTGTTTTTCAGAAGTTTTAAAATTTTTGGTAATTTTAATTAAAATTATTCGACATCTCGAATGGAAATCATGCATGTTCAAAGCGCTTTTCAAAGTAGAAACACAGCAACAACAAGCCACTCTCTCTTAAAATCCTGCTTAGGCCGAAGCAGTGGTTTTTGCTGGGTAATAATAATTTCACATATACGATTATATGTAAATTATTTTGAAATCTAGGAATGTAATCAGCTTGATTGAAATGAATTTGACTTTCATCCAAACTGCAATTTTTAGAAGCTCTTTTTAGAAGACAGTCGTATTCAGTTTTTCATTAGCCGAAAATTTTCTTGATTTTGGAGAATTGGTGCATGACATAGGAGATTTTGCAACTTTTCAAAAATACAGTGGAATGCAGATGTATTATATTCTTTAATAAAATGATATATTTTAAATCAAACTGTAAGGTGTTTCATCGAAAAATATTTTTTTTTTCGGGTCAAAACTCGTTGTTTTTTAATATCAGAATTTTGGTCCGCTTGGGCTACCCACACTGTCAACCACGACAGACTTTAACTTTAAAAATTGTTTGGATTATTACAGCAACGTATGGTCATTTATTAGTAATAAATTTAATTTTATATAAAAACCTTTGGAAAATTCTTTTTTTTTTTTTTTTAATTAGGACCAGCACTCAGGGAATGACCTCTACGTATGCAGTGCATTGTGCCGGAACTCAAGGAGAGGGTAGAGAAGATAGATCTTGAAAAT
Organism: Lypha dubia; assembly: GCA_947311025.1. Taxonomy (NCBI): domain Eukaryota; kingdom Metazoa; phylum Arthropoda; class Insecta; order Diptera; family Tachinidae; genus Lypha; species Lypha dubia. Next base: position 86,244,534 of record OX371263.1, on the reverse strand, counting down.
TTAGATGTTTCTGCTAACCGACGAAGGAGGGCGATGTTGTGTACATTAGCTTGGATATCATCAATCGCTGTCGGAATAGTTTTTTAGTGACCAGTGCTATGCCTTCATTACTTAAATAGTCCGACAAAATTAATACAATGCCATACCAATGTACATTAGAGAAATTAATGATGTTGATTGACTTGCTCTGGCCAGGGTTTGAACCCAGGCCCCAAGTCATTTTTTGCTTAGTAGTCAACGCGCTAACCACTTCAGCCCACACTATCTAATTTTCAGCAAATAAATGTGTTTTTTTTTTCATTTTAATTTTTCTTATTCATGCTAACATATTAATGTCTTTATTTCTCATTTTTGTTTATTTCTTCTTAGTAAATTCATATTTCCGACCTTGTAAAAATTTACTTTGTTACAAACAACGACCGTCAAAAAAACAAAAAAAAAAAATAAACAGAAAAAAAAAAAAATAAATGAAAATAACGACAAACGACAACCGACAACAGACAACATTTTGACACTAATGTTTTAATGTAATGAATTTTACAGTGCAAGTGTAACATGCATAAAGATATTTTAAATGTTAATATGCAACGTTTTTTTTTTTATTTTTATTTCATGCATATATTTTCTCATTCGCAGACATTTTATGCAACATTTTGCATTATTTCGACGGCTGCGGTGTGTTTTTGTTATTGGTTTATTTTTAAGTACCTTTTTATTTTTTGTTCCACTGCATGTTCTTGACTTTGAATATTTCGGAATATTTAAACAAATATATTTATGTTTTTTTGTAAAGACTTTGTTGCCGTGTGTTACTTTTGTTACATTTTCTATATTATTTCTCTATTTTTGCATTAGTTTTTGCTTCCTTTAGCAAATGTAGACGCATTTACTTGTTTGAAATACATGCACACATACATACGTACTAATACATAAATAAATGTTGCAGTTTTTCTCGCATTTTTTACCAAACATATGTTTGCGTTCCTCTTTTGTTGTGTTTGTTTTTTTTTTAATTTTATTTTGGTTTCTTGGGCTTTTCGTAGCCTTTTTTTGTTGCTTCTGTTGTTGGCAAAATGCCTGTTTGTCAGATTTATTCACCTTGATATGTGCAGACGTGTTTGCAATACACGCACACATACATACGTACGTACGTAATTATTAAGTAAAATACGAGTTAGTTTGTTCGCATTATATCCTGTGATTTTACGTTGTAGACATTTGCGAACTTTTTATTGTTTTCCCAAATTTTCTGAAAATATGCTCCAATCGAACTGTTTATTTTTGTATTTTATATTCATACTGCACGTTTTATGAATATTGTTTTCCATATTAATAAATACATTTAGGGACGCAAGTTCGTAGAACTTTACAGTTTGGTTAAAAGCCGATTAAAAAAAGGCATCCAATAAAAAAATGGCGTTAAATGTAAAAATAAAAACTGGCTCCATAAGAGAAAAAATGTCACTTAAATAAAAAAAAAATATATTATCCGTAAGATGATCCGAAAATTTTTTTGAATATAAAACTTCCTCAAAGTAAAATAAAAAATTGACCAAAACCCAAAAAAAAAAAAACTGAACTATAAAAAATAAACCTAAACCATAAATAAATATTGGCACTAAAATTTCCTTTCATAGCTGGTCTTCGGTAATCAATTTGTGTATTAAATTTTTGGCGTTTCTACCATTTAGAATTTTGTCCATTTATAAATAGATTTCATATTAATTTTCTTTATTTGAAAGCAAGCGCTTGTTGCCGTTTAAAATTTGGGCATTTCAACGTCTACAAAAACCAAACTCATGTTCTCTAATTCTTCTTCTACTTGACCGATTCTTGCAGAAAAATAAAGAATTATAGATTCCCTCAGCTGAATCAAAAAGCTAAACATATTTATAGGTCACTTCAGTCGAATTGATTGACATTAGAGGATATTCAACTATTTGATTGAGAGTAGCTGCCATGATTGGCACAGAGCCCAAAGCGAACGTAAACTCTGCTATTGAACTCTCGGAGTATTGTGATTGTCAATTTGAAAATTTTCCCCCATTGACATCGCTGTACATAAAATTACAAATTGAAAAGAAGAAAAATTTGTGGAATGTAAATAAAACAATGGCGTATACTTAATATCATTATTAGGGATCTCTAGCACGTATACGCAAGCTTCTTAAAATATATATATTTTAATCAGCTAAAAGATGTACAATAAACATAACATGCAAATAATTTAATGTTTCTTATTGAATAAAACCGCAGTATATTTCCAATTCTCAACACATTCCTTTTTTTGCTAAAACTAAGAAGCAAAAACAAAAATTAACCACGCTGGGAGTAAAAAACAAGGTAAACTCTTTCATATCAAAAACAGGAAAAATTTTTAAATGGAAAAACAAATCGTCAACTTAAAAATGAAGTTGTTTTGCAAACAAATGTACGTGATGTTGCAACATAAAACAGAACAAATACATATATTTTTTTAATATCAAGAGTACTCGAATATTCACAACAACACAATTAAATTTAATTAAAAAAAAAAAAATTGCAACGAAATAACAAAAGAAAATAAATAGAAATAATTTCATTTTATGTTGCATGTAAACATACTTGTAAATGTTTATTTGATTAAAAGTTGTATACAACAAACTCCCCAAAAATATTTATTATAAAATGTGTAGACATGTGTACAACGGAAACGTATGTATGTATGAGTAGAAGGACTAGACAGACGAAAAGGGTGGAATTTTAGAAAAAATTTATTTTAAAATTACATTAAATAGTTTGGAGAATTACATTTTGGGATTTATGCCTGTAAAGGCATATTTATACAAGTTATTCTAACCCCAAAAAGTTATTCTAGCAAACAAATGATTCAATGGGATTTCCAAAAAGTAAACCGTTTTTTATTTATGATATCTGAGTGAGGGATCTAAAACATAAAAGATGAAAGTAAGAGGAAATAGTTACCAGAACTCTCGCTAGTTTTGTTCTTATGTCATTTTGCCGAAGGCATACCCGTATCACTTTAATGGAACCAACCAGGTGGCGAATTCGTATTCATGAACCGCCAAGCATAAAGAAAATGTTTGATCTCTGCTGCACCACTAAGATGTTTAATAATGGTTTGATCAAGTCCAAAATGTGGTAAAGTTCCACAATGCATAACCGTGCCACGCACTTACATAGCTGCATATAATTTGATTATGTATTTTTAAAAATTTAAATGGTCAGTTTAAAGTCCCGAGTCAATTTACAAGACAAAATATAAATATAAAACACAAGTATTGAAATTTTCATTCGAAATAATGTATGCAACTGTCCAAGATTAATTATCTTATTAATAATTCTTATCGGAGATAAAATAAAAATTTCCATATAAAATAATTAAAAATAATTATTTTCGATCGCATATCCTGATTTTCTTTAAATTCGAAAAAATAGTTTTCATAATAATCACAGTCATCAACTCTTAGTACATCTATTTACTTTTCTCATTCGCTAAAAGAACCTAAAAACTGAAATTCTACGGATGCTTTACAATATTATTACATTTTTTTTTTTTGTAGTTTTCATAAAGAACAATTAGTTAGAATTAATAACCGGGGAAAAGTGTAAAATCAAGTTCTAATTTCTTTCATCTGTTAACAGTCGTTCAACAATAACTTACACACAAAATATATATCCCAGTTGCCTGTCAAACATCACGTGCCACAAAAGCGCTGATGCATAATATTTAACAATCACCCAAAAATGCGGGTGACTATTTTATCCCTATGAATGTGATTGTGGTGTTTGTGTGTGTGTGTGTGTGCGTTTCCTGATACTCTTCAGCTAGTTTTTTCATTTATTGTGGCCGACAATAAAATTTTATTACGTTTCGTTTTTCAATACATTTAAAAGCTTTTGGATAATTTAGTGGCGTAGGTCGAGAATATTTCGCACACAACTTCTAATGACAAGTTGCGAAGTGTAGAAAAGAGACATTCCAAACATGTTTGAAAGGAGCTCTTGTTTCCAGCAGTAAAAAGAGATGGAGGAGGATATTGAAACATGTGTGTGTGTGTGTATAAAAATAAAAAAATTTTGTATAAGAGTAAAAATATTTTAATTTAATATTTTTTTGTTTATGGTACAAGACTATCTTTATATTATTTCTGATTTACTTGTCTATTCTTTTCGGTCGAAAAATTTACCTTTATTGTTCTGGTGTATTGTAATGGAACTATGTTTCATCCGTATTTAGAAGATGTCTCAAAAAATCGTATTTTACACAGATGACATATTTGCGCTTATCGTCCACTGCGAGTCATTGCGGCCCCCATCTCTCAGTGCGCTTTCATAAAATGCAACAAGTCTTGCACTCACTGCGATCGGACGCGATTTAGCGCGGCGACATATTTTCGGCTACCAAAGAGTTTTCATCATTTTTTCATAGCTAGTATGACCAGAAAGACACTTAGTAAACCTCTTTTCGGCCAATGATCTTGATGGTCCAGATTCCCCAAAGAATTTATAAAGTTTCGATGATGTTTTGTTTACATAAAAATTAAAGGTATTTGCCTTTTCTTATTTCTATGAATGCGCTCTTTTTTCAGTAACCCGAAAAACAAAAATTAAGCAGAATATAATCACCTGCCGCTAAGTTGGGGCCTGCTCAAACTGCTCTGCTCTGGACATTAAATTTTAAGTAAAATGCAGGAGAATAATGAGTTTAGTTAATAGTTTTAGATAAAAATTAAATTACCTCCCAAATGTGCAGTAAAAATTCTTTGCTGGGACACTGACAACATGTTTGATAAGAAAAACGACAAATAAAATAAGAGATAAAACAAAACAAAACCATGAGTGGAATTGCACGATTAACATGCAACCTTACTAAAGAAACAAATGTGAAAAACAACAACAAACTTGTGAAGGTAAATACTGTTGATATTTGTTCGTTGTCTGGCTGATGCAACCCGATTAACTTTTTAAGTTAAAAGGACTTAGATTTAAGTTCTCATATTTTTTTTTTAAAAGGGACCACAACAAAAAAGGTGCATTTAATAAATAGGAAATGCATTAACTATCCTACATTTTTCTTGTGTTTGTTGCAAGCAACACTAAATAGAGCGTTCTGGCAAAGTGGGTAAATAGGTTTGAATATTTTTTTTTTTTTAAATGCAACATTGACTTTTTTGCCTTCATTTAATTAATCTGCTGCTTATGTCTTCTGCGTGATGAGACTTCTCGTTGTAGTGTTTTGTTCTTTCAGTTCAACTCTATGATGTTGTTATCAATTCGAAGAGTAATTATTTTTTATGTTTGCATACTCATAACTCTATTTTTTGTATGAAATGGCTTTCCTGCAGTTTTTTTTTTTTCTGTGAAGATTTGGGGGAAAATAGTTTCCTTTAAATGTTAATTCGATAATTAGATTAGATTTATTAGATTTATGAAGCGAACGCTTCAGAATGTCGTTTTATCTGTCGTAAAAATAAAATATAAACTAAATGTTAAGTAAATCGGTTTTGAAACTTTTGCTTAGTTTTGTCGATTTCGTAATTGGTTCGATTTTTTTCTGTATTTGAGTCGCCTTTTTGCCAAAATTATTTGGTTTTTATTTTATGTAAATCATGAAGTAAATTTTAATGCCGCAGATAGTATTTTGATTTCTAACGGTTAATGGAAAATATATCTTCAAACATTAATGTAATATATTCCGAGTGTAAATGGCAAAGAAGCAGTTGGACTGTTTGTTTTGACTTGTAAAAATATATGTATGTCGTTTAATAATCGTCAATAGGATGTGATTGAATGAAAATATTTAAATCCCTTGAGCTTACTGGTCAATTCCGATAATATTAACGTTAGATAGTTCTTTATATTCCGGTCCTAGTAAATTTTTTTTTGGAACTCTTTTTTAAAGTTAAATTTAGAATTAAAAAAAAGGTTTGCAATCAAAAATAAATTTTACATTAATATATTGAACTCAAGCTGAATTAATAAATTTAACACTTTTCATCGAACGCAATTAACGCTACTGCATCTTGATGGATTCCGTCATACAGTTACAGTAGTTTAGTAATAATCTTCAGTTCTGGTGAATCATAAATCCTGTTAAAATTAAAAAAAATAAAACATAAAATTACGTCTCCTGTAGGAAACGCATTTCGTAGCGACTAAAGTTTTCTAATCTAACTGCAATAAAAAGTTGTTTTCTCAAAGTTGGCAAGACTGTCAGAGTTCAGGACTTAATTGACCTGTAACAATTCAATCGGGTTGTAAAGACTTCGGATAACGAATTTGTTGTTAATACAATTCACATACAACAACGAACTCAAATTTACTATTGTTGTTATAGCGCTGTTGTTGTGGTACGTATGGTTGATTTGATTTTTCTCTCTTACTTTTTGTCGTGTTTCCTGCTTTTGTTGTATTTATTGTAATACTTTAGTACAGTAGTAAGATGTTTGACTACGACGGGTGATATATATTATCTGCATGAAGTTGTACTTGTACTACTAGTACATATACTACGTTTATAATATTCGAACATTGTATGAATAAGATGATGTTGTGTGGGTGCAATTGTATGACAGTTTGTATGAAATTGTTTGTGTCTATTCTTTTAGCTGTTGTTTTTTTTTTATTAAACTGTTTGTCTTACTGTTCGATATATTGAAGTTTGTAATTTTTTGCTTTTTGATTCCATTCCATTCATTTGTGTCCTGTTGGAGAGTCTGTATTAGTTTAGTGTCTTTTTTGTTAGTCACACAGTCGATGATTGTTTGTTCACTGATTGCTGGCATAAAATATTCTACACTTGCAAACAAATATCCAGCCGTAATTGTATTCAGTTGATAGCGGCATATCGACTGAAGTGGTTGTGTTCTAATATTTTTGCTACTCTCTATCATTATTTGTATATATTTTTTTTCCAGGAGAAAAACATATAAGAATTTAAATTGAATATAAAAATGTGTAAAGATTTAATAGCTTCAAGTGCATAAAAATATCAAATTAAGTAACTAAAAATTACAGAGTTATCTAAAATTGTAACAAACATTAAAATCTTCAGCTAAACAAAATATGGGCCATTTCCAACTAAAAATTAATTAATAAAAAAATACAAACATGGTTTTAAATAATGAATCAAAAATAACAAAAATTCGTCTAAATAAAATTCAGTTACAACAAAAAAAATATACTTGTATATAAAAAAAACGGCAGAAACTTCAAGTGAAACATTTTTGTGTCGCCTCCCTTTGTGTTTTTCATTTTATCTATAAAAAAAGAATGATGGACAACATGTGTTGCGATTCTCATCGGTATCTTTTGTTTTCATGTCGTATGTGTGTTAAAATGAATTTACTGAATTTTTAAAAACATTTGGTAAAAGCTTGATGTCTGTCGCCACAACTTAAAATGTGACCACAAAATAGAAAAACAAAGTTTTTGCTAAATTTAAGTTGATGCATAAATAATTTAATACAAGCTCCTTTCTTCTGACGGTAGGTATTTAGCAGTTAATAATACGTTACATTTTTGGAATAACATGAAATTTTAATGAATTAAAAATGTATTGAAAAATTTTTAGCAGTAACGATCAATGACACAATAATGTATGAAGAAAACCACTGAATACTGGCTTCCAAAATTATTGATACCCCATAGTATATTAAAATTTGAATGTGCCAAACAGTATCAGAAAAAAAACATTGACTATTTTTTTAATTTTGTAACACAGATCATTAATAAATCACAGGTTTCGAAAAGAATACATAAGAGTCACGGAACAAAAGAGCAGTCTATCTTCGTCTGATGACCAGTAAAATCCGCATAGCAACAAACTTGCCTCTCCACAATCTCTTACTGCTTCACGATCTTTACTGGCAAGTTATTCGTTAATAAGTTTAAAAAGTGTAACAATGTTTAAAAAAATTAATATAATATAAAAAATTACACAGATATTTATATCACTTCCATTTTACTTGGCCTTATTGCAATAAAACATAATCTCCTAGATTTCTTGCGAGTAGTAGACACCCACAAAAAAAAATATTAATAGTACGAACCATTGAGAGAACGTTGAGAAAGAGAATTTATTAATTCCGAGAAATAAATTTTACTAAAAATAGATCGTTAAAAGATTTGCTAAACATAATCTTTTCTTGTTTTAAGTTTTCATAATCGTTGGCTAAGCTAAGAGTGACATCACAGCTCAGGAAGTAAAATAATTATATCCGTTAACTTGTTTACTTTGCGATACCCTTCATCAGATAATGAATCTATCCTGTCCTTGTCCAGATTTTCTATAGATTATTGAAGTCTGAATTTAAGGCCGGGCCACGGCTTAAACTAAATATTTATTCAATAAAACAAACTTTTTTAAACATTTATCTGTGAATTTCAATTGCATAAAAGTGAAATTTTGCAAAAATCCTTATTACCATTTTGTATCTATTATTTGAAAATGAACTTCGGAGTGGATGTGTGTATGTATGGGCTTAAAGAAATAACTAAGGAAGATCTTTTGAAGAGGCAAAATTTGATTTCAAATACCGGCATCTCTTGGCGCGATCGGATGTGCAGGCTTTAATTGTACTATTGCAGATTCTTTCTGAATAAATAGTGTGTCATGAACCAGTCCAAACTAACATCGTTTATAAAATCCTTCAGTTCTGTAATAAAAATTTTAATTTCTAAATCAAAAGAATTTAAAATAATTACACATGTGCTAAATTGAAGTAAAAAATATCCTTCAAAGTGGTTAAAAATATTTTGAAATTTAGAAATATTTACAAAAATTAAAATAAGAAAATATTAAACACATAATTTATTTGAGAAACAATTTATAATATTAAGCTGCGTTTACATTTATCAACTATTTGTCAAAAAAAAAAACGTTACCAAGAAAGAAAATAATAATTTTTGTGACAATAAGGACAGTTTTAAATGTTTAAGTGGTTTGATAAAAATTTACTCGCATTGTACAAAAAGTTGATCATCAGTTTTTTGATTCTTTTGATATTTTAACACATGGTTATGTCCACTATAACATATAAAATAAATTTGAAATTTTATATGTTATAACTTATAAGATAAAATAAGATGTTATTCCATATGGGATAATTATTTAGAAAAAGAAAAGTAGCAAGTAATTGTGCCAGAACTTTGCTAAAAATCAATGGTGATATTAACTCAAAATTAGCTTATCTCGACTTAAGCGCTTTTTCCTTTTTGCCATAGATTTATTGCCTTTAATTCCAATGTTATAAATAATAAATGTGAACGTAGCTTTATTCTACAATAAAATTTACTTCCAAAGAAATATTTATTTATTTGATTAAAATAATTGATTTCCTTAAAGGGTTCATAAAACTTTAAATACTTGAAATGGGAAAATTGTTGTTTTCAACATAAGTTTAAATTCTTCTTAAGTTAGAAAAATTTCCATGAATTACAGAAGAAAATTTTATAAATTGTTTGACTAACAAGTTTCAAGAAATTAATGGAATAAATTGCGAAATTTAAATGCTTATGTGAACTAACAGCTAACAGGTAGCATAATGTAGTTTATACTGTTCCTTTCCACCAAACTGAAGTAAAAGCCTTGTAACACCCACTCCAACCCCAACCCTACCCACTCCCACCAGGCAAATATCTAACCTTAAGGAAGCAGTGATCAAATACTTTGGCATTACCAGTTTGGCGATTAGAAAGTGCCATAAACAGGAGAAAACACGGCAACGAAAAATTCGAAAACTATATCGCAAGAAGAACTGCTCCACAATTATACACATTTATATAAAGACATTGTTTTTAGTTACGCACAGAAGAGCGCACTACAAGATACCTATAAAATAATAAAGTGTAAGTGATTATAAAAAATTTCTTGTGCAGGACGAAATTTAGATTTTCTAACTTCAAAAAAAATTTTACAGATTTTGTGTAAAAAATGGCATTAGCGCCATACGACAACCATTTGAATGATAAACTAAGACAAATTTCCCAAATTTAGGATTATTGAAAACCAATGAAATCAGTGAATTAGAAGAGGATTCAATATTTAATGGTGGACAAGTAAGTTAATGACAAATAAATAACTTTTACATTAAGTGTCTTCTTGAGACTTTGCATTTCGAAATTGGAAATAAAACAATAGACATTTTTTGTTTTTAAAACAAATTTATTAGGCACAAAAGCAGAAAGCAACCGTAAGAAATTAAGGGGGTGTAAAGGCTAAAAAAAATTGGATCACTTCTATAAATAAAACTAAAGAAATGTAATTGAAATTAACTGTTCTTATTAGAAGTAGAAACTTTCGAAGTTTTACAAGTATGAGAAAAAAAACTAAATAATAAATTGTAAAAAATATAGAAACAACAAATTTTTGTACAAATAATCTAAATTACCTTTTGGTGTACATGTTTTAGAAAATTTATGCATTTATTTATTTTTAAGTGACAACATTTTATTTTATTGTTTTTCCAGCAAAGCATATTTTGGATAGAATCCAAATAATTTATTATTAAGTTATTTTGCAGACATTAGAAGACAAAAAAAAAAACACATCAAATAAAACGTGCTTTAAATCTGTTTGAATGAATGCAAAACTCTCAACTGCATGTAAAAGATTGTAACGAAATAGTTTGTGTGTTGCATTGATTATTCCAAAAAGTAAATTTTGCAAATAAGAAGATAATTTTGAAAAAATTTTCCATAATCAATTTTTGCTACATAATGCCATGAAGTAGGTTTCGCAGGTATCGCTAAGAAATATCAATATGAATAATATTAAATTAAAATTCCTACAGGATTAAGTTAGCGATAAATTAACAACATATGATTAATAAAGTAACGTACGAAAACCTTGTATACTCGTATATATATGATTGTCTTTCTGAATGATCAGCACAGACTTTAAAAATTTCTTCTGTTGTTTGTTTCATGCCAATAATATTTTTCATTATAAAAACAAAGAGGGTTATGTTAAAACTTGTGGACAATTAAACAAACTTCACTACAAGAAATTTTCATGGGAGCCAAATTGGGATCACATTGGGTTATCAGCTCACTGGGACAAGCCTTATAAGATCGCCTCAAGGAAATCTCCATTACATTATAATTAATATTTTATCTTGTACAATAAAATATGAATAAAATAAAATATCTGATTAACTGCACAAGCTAGTGAGAATATTGTGAATGGACGTATCTCGATATTAATAGATTTTATTTGTTTGCCACTTTTATTACTAAAGTGGGCCCCAATACGAGTATGTTCATTATGGCAGTTTCTAGCCTAGTCTAGTCTAGTCTAGTCTACTAACAAGATTTTAAAGTTTTTTTTTTTTCGAATATTACACTCAACGAAAATTAATATGTACGTACACATTTGTTAGATGTATAGAAGAGTTGTATTGAGTTTGAAACTTTTGCCTAAATTTGAATAATTTCTAAAACGAACTCTCCCCTTGTTATTTAATTTTTATTTTAAAAATTTTTTATGTTGCTCCATTATTTACATGAATTTATATTTTTTCTTACGCCTCAAGTAGTAGTGTTTTTAACGTTAGCCATGACAACAGCACAACTGCAAACTTTAAACAAACTATTTACTTGAAACCATCAAACACTTTATGAATATCTAAATAAGTTGGAAATTTTTTTTCTCTTGCATTCATAAAACATCAATCAATTGTTTTCTCAAAGGCAGGGTTGTCAGTTTTCCATATGGAAATACCGAAAAATGTGAATAGAAAATAGTTTAACAGTAAAGAGACAAACTACGTACAACTTTAGTTAGTTTAAAGATGTGATTGGGAAATAACTATTTAATGCGATTAACATTTCTTCATTCTGAACTAATTTATATCGTCAGCTAATTATAGGTTTGGCACACCGAACATTTTAGTAAAGAAAAATTAGTTAAGAATTTATTAAATTTTGTCAAAGATTTTAATGTCACATTAGTATTATTTAACAACTCACGCCCTTGTTTGGCGATTGCAAGAAAATCTCTATAAAAAAACACGCAAAAATAAATGAAGCAAAAATTCAAGTCGACGACTTGCCGAAAAATCATGATAACATAAATTTTTTAAACACTAAAAAATAAATAAAAGGAACGCCTCCTTATGCAGAAGCTATTATTAACCCTAGAACTACAATGTGCAATTTCTACGTGCATTTATTTTTAAAACATAGATAAAACATGTATTAAACATTTTAAAGGTAATTCTTTTCAGGTATGTTCACATCAGGTGTATTGCTACACTCACAATTGATAAAAAATATATTTATTTGACAAAATTGTATGATCATCAGAATGCTGATTTGAATGTATTTTAAATTAATTTTAAAAATTACTTTTATTTTTCATAAAAGATAAATTAAAATAAATGCATAAAAATATTTCCTACTGCAGATTTTGTTTTTATTTATATATATATCTAACAAAAAATATTTTGTACTTAAAATTTACGTATCGTTGGTGTTAACTTAGTATAAAATATCGGTATGGTTCCAAGGTTAAATTCATTGTGACCTTAATGTACGAAATCTGTTTGGAGAAAACAGGGTTTATTGTGCAATTTCAGTTTACCGATCGTTTATATTTTCCCGAACTTTAGAAAAATTATAAGATGCACAAAGAACTTGTATTCATAATAATTTATTTTCACTAACAAAAGAAATTAGTGAGATTTTCAGAGCTGGCCCAAGGTGGAGTAAATTTTTGTAACAAATATTATTACATACATAAATTACTTTCTGATTACGTTAGTATCAAGATTAAAATACAAAAAAAATAAAAAATCAAGTGAAAAAATATTGGGATGTTATGCTGCTCTCTGCAGATGATCTTACCATAAAGTCTCTTAACGAAGTCACCTATACTTGAGAAGAATTTGTTGCGTTCAATGTACACAATTTTTAATATAATTTCGAAAATTCCAACTTCAATTTAACCAAACTCATACAACATTTTGAAAATATTATTTAAATTTCAAAACTTGGATGTTAATTACAATAATTCTTAAACATTTGGTGAGAACGCAGCTCTTCCAACGAAACATCAAAATGCATTACGGGAGACTTCAATGATGCAATTTTTTTCTAATTTTAATGAATCATTTGCTTTTATTATAAGAAAATAATTTATATTTTTAAATCTCTGGTATTGTTAATCCATGTAACTATACAAAGCTTAGTCTGCAACAAATATCAGGAGCCCTGCGAGTTTCTTAGCGCTGCCAAACGAGAAGTAAAACTTTTAAATTTTTTATACCGAATTTTTTCTGGTGGCTATCAAAGCACTTTATAACGCATAGCTAATTTAAGATCAAGATCAGCGAGAAGATTAAACATTTTATATATATGTTAGCCTATTCTGTAGAGATCCATATTTTATTAACGATAATTCAGTGCATTTGATAAGGAACAATTCGAAATTAATTTCGATGATTTAAACACGATTTCGTAAAATAAATATTTATTTCGAAATTTTAAATTTATTTTTAAAACTAATTTCGAAATATCGAAGATATTTATAATATTAAAAAATTATATACATATATAAAAATAATATTATTTCACTATTGGCGAAAGCTTTTGTTTTCTGGGAAGTAACTAAACAGCTTTCATATTAATGACAATATGAAATTATTTGTGAAATTTCATTTTATTTGGCCGTTATTATTAAGACTATTTCTAAGAAATTCCGCATAATTCTCCTGAAACTCTTTTTCGTAAAAGTTATCGATATTCCCGAAAGAAGAATTATCTAAACTAAAAATATGTATAAAACAAATTATTTCAAAGTTTGAAAACTTTTTTCATTACATCCAAAATATTTGATTAAATAAAAAACTTTTTTGTTAAATTTTTTCTAGCATTAATTTTTGTTGGTCAACTAAAAGTTAACAACACACACTCAAAGAAATGCAGAGAAGTGAAGAACAGAAAGAAATTTTATCAAAATAAAAATGAAAATTGAATTAATCTCTCCATGATAATTAATGTTCTAACAATGATTGTACAAAAAAAAAATTCTAAATAAAACGATGAATACAGTACGGCACTGTTATAACGAATTTATTATTATATAATTCAAGTTCCCAATATTAAAGAAGTAGAAAACTTTATTTTTCGCAGGTTTCGCTAAGAAATATCAATATTAATAATACTAAATTAAAATTCCTACAGGATTAAGTTAGCGATAAATTAACAACATATATAATAATTAACAACGTATATATATGATTAGTTCAATTCACAAGCTCAGTCGTCTGTCTTATGGTTTAAAAAAAGACGATATTTGTTTATGTGCTTGTGAACAGACAAATTTGTTGTATCGTTATTTTGTCGTATTTTAAATGTCAGTTTAATGTTGTCAATTCATATGAGTAAATAGTTTATGTAAAAAAACAAATTTCTTTTTATCAAATAAAAAAAAATAAAAATGAAACCAGGTGTGGGAATTATAATTTGACGCGAAATACAGCTTTATTTTTTAGCGACAAGCAATTTTGATTAAATTAGTTTGAAAATTAAGATGAAATGAATCATGTATATATGTATTTATCATTAAGAAGAATGTATTTTCTGGTGTTACTTATCACATATATAAAATATTTTTACAAATTAATTTAACAAATAGAATATTCCCAGACCCGGCCTCAATATAAAAATTGAAAAACATAAAATTCAATCGTATAATTATAACACAATTTTGTATGAAAATTACCAGCAACAAAAATACAATATTGTATAATTATACGATTAGACAACACATATGACGTTAATACGAGCTTGTGAATTGAACAATTGTCTTTCTGAATGATCAGCACAGACTTTAAAAATTTCTTCTGTTGTTTGTTTTATGCCAATAATATTTTTCATTATAAAATTTTATATCTGGTTGCTTTTTATGTAGAAAATTTATTCAAGCGATATTCGTTATAACAGTTTTTGACTGTAAAAGAAAATAATACTAAGAATGGAAATGAAAAAGAAGCCACAAGAGAAAATAGTAAACGAGTTACCTTCTTTTACAATGTAGATACAAGAATAAGTCATGTCAGCCCGTGCTATTCATATACACACATTCCCATATATAATTATACATGTATTGGAAAAGCATTTGTTTGTTCTTTGTGTATTTGTGTGAGTGTCGAAAGTTAAAAAATTAGTAATAGTAAAAAGTTACAAATTCATTGTGTGAAAAATATAAAACCACACGAATGCACAATAACGGACACACTGATATACATGCATGCATACAGTCTTATGTATGAATATAGTAAAATATATTTGTATGTATGTTTGTAAGTATACATACATGTAAGCAGACGGATATGAGTAGGAATAAAGTTTCTAGTAGTTGTTCTGTTACGCATCTAGAAACATGTTCACGGGGGTGTAAGCAAAAAATGTATACTTTAAATATCAGACTATTAAAAAGTAGTACGTGTATAGATTGAAAATTAGTTAGTAACTTAATTTTTCTATTTACAATAAATATGGTTGGTACAATAATATTCGAGTATTCAAAAGCAGTTATAAATAAATCACTGAATATATCTCTAAGTTTAAATATTACTAAAAGGTTTATAAATAATTGCTTTACATTTTTAGTATATTCTAATGTCTTAAATATAACAACTGGATATACAACAGATATAAACATCACAACTGAAAATATTTAAATTAAAAATTATATGACATGATGTCTGTCTTTCATGTTAGTATTAAATAGAAACAATATTGATGAAGAAAAAAAAATAACAAAATAATTATTGCAACATTAGACTTCATACATTTTCTTTCGTATGTGACTGCCTTTCAGTACACAAGGAATGCTCTACAGTACAATTTTATGTTGAATTTTCAATTGATCGTCGAATTTCTATCATAAAATGTATAGTTATCATGACACATTAAAGTATTTGCATACATACATGCATATGTATGTATGTATTTATGAAAGTAAGGTGGTGGCAATTGATATAAATTTAGTCTACGGAAAGTAAAGATATAACAAAATTTATGGCCACCATGATGTGGTTGGTTTGTATTGTTATTCTCACATCACACTGTTATTGAAATAAATTGGTTTTTAATAGATGGTGCTTATTTTTTTTCCAAATCATAGAAAGAACTGAAATCTCATAACGGCCGTGGAATCTAAATTACAGGTCCAGTTTTCGATAACAATTTTTTGATGTTGGCGGTCGTCGTATGAAATGTGAAAGTCCTGTGAAAACCACAATGCACTCATGGCTTAATTTTTTTGTAGTGTTGTCCAAGAGACAATCTATTTATAACTTAACTGAGTTAACTGATCGTATGTGTCAAAATGGAATCGCAGAATGCGGGCAGTTGGTTTGACAGTTAACATTTTCGTATGTTTATCTATATTTTTTTTTTTTTTTTTGTAATTAGGACCATGGACCAGCACTCAAGGGATGACCCCTACGTATATTTATGAAAATTTGGAAGGCATAACTCTTTTAAACTTCTGCTTTGCGCGTTATTTTAATTCTAATAGAAGTGTTGAGGTGCCTCCCGTGTTGTAGATGTAGATGTAGATGTATTAACCTTGTTAAGCTGTATTAGCAGGCATTTTATTAATTGTTTTACTTCGCCGATGTTTCTGCTAACCGACGAAGGATGGCGATGTTGTGTACATTAGCTTGGAACATCATCAATCGCTGTCGGAACAGTTTTTTTAGTGACCAGTTATTGTTTGTTTAGTAGTCAACGCGCTAACCACTTCAGCCAACACCACCCACATTTTTCCTGGTCTAGTTCTACATATGTATAATAGGGTTTAAATCAGGAATGATCTCAAATAACTTTATTTATACCATTATTTCTTATCAGATTTTTTATAAAAAAAATATGTCAGAAAAACAATTATTTTTCATTCTTTTTACATTTAATGTTTTTTTTTTCTTCAAAGCATTTATCCAAAGGTACGAACAGATACATTTTAAAGGTACATAGTCACATCTTTTTTAAAACCATAATCAAGTTGACTTCAAGTTATATATATTTTTCGTGTTTTAATTTTGTATTGAAAAAAACATTCAGTATTTTTATTTTTTAATTAAATAGGATTGAAATTACATTTTTTTTTTAAATTTTGAATGCTGATATTGTGATGAAAAAGAGTTACCATGACTTTGTTTCCTGAAAGTTGTTGAGGCTTACAATTATAGAAAAACAAAATAACAGCTTGTGACATACCCACTACCATAAACTATATTGGAAAACATTGTATTGTTGACGCAACTCTGAAATAATCATATTTTAAACTAATTCCGTGTGCATAGAATGTCTAGTATGCATTTAAAAATATATAAAGTAATAATCTTATTATTAATATATATATATATATATGAAAAGTAATATTATCAGGCTCAAGTTCAGTTTTATTGAATTAATGAAAATTCAAATTACTAAGAGTTTTTTTATGTTGAAAAACAGTTTAGCAGAACGTATTTCAAGGCCGCTGCATTCAATAAAACTGAACTTGAGCCTGATAATATTACTTTTCATATGTACATCCAATATAAGTTCAAATAAATTTTTCCTTTGTTGCTCGAAATATGTTAACAGTGTCTACCTAATATTTCTCTGATTATAAACATTTTCGAACTTTAGCCTGTATAAATATTAAAAAAATATTAATAATAAACAGTTCGTAGTAATTTAAAAAATTACAATTAATAATAAATACGTTTATTCGTAATAATATTAAAATATTAAAATAAATATTCAAAAACATTCTCAGTTTTTTTATACTACCTCTTCGATATTAATTTTGCTCAAATTTAATTAGTAATTTTAAACATTATTGATATAATTTGAAAATAAATTTTTAAAACATAATTGTAATAATTATTGCTCCTTTTTCTTTTTCTCATTTTTATTTAAAATAGTTCAAGACAACCCTAATATATTTTTCTGAACTTAACATTTGCAAACATACAAACAAAAATGTTGACGAAAGCAACGCTGCTTTTGTGGGTGTCTGTTCTAGAATGTTTGTTTGTTAAAAAACTTAAATACATTTAACTATACAATACAAGAAATTAGTTTGCAAATAAGGGGCAGGATCCTTAAATATCTTTACAATGAGTCTACAAGTTTTAATAAAGCTTCAACTGCCATAAATCATTTCGAATTGACTTCAATACTTTACAATTTTCAAAAACTAGGGCTTGAAGCGATTCTTAAAGTATTTTGATGACAAAAGTATGTAGTTTATTGAAAAATATTCATAGTTTCTTAAATTCGTTAAGTTACTTTTAAGGTAATAAAAATAAAATACAGAGTTTAGCTCACGATATAAGAAAAATTCTTTCGATATTGTCTAAACAAATTATTTCCACAATCAGTATTCTTTGTAAAACTTAATACGTATACACATTGCCAGAACACGATTTTCATAGAAATTTCATTAAAAAATATCTACATTTTTAATTTAATAAATCTATTTATTTGTATGGGTAGGCTGCATTTCATTAGTTGCTAAATATCAAATCATCATTATACCTTTATCACCAGGCTTTAAATGTTTTAAAACTCATCTTTTTATACACAAACTTCCAAGTAAGAAATAAGAATTGCCAAAAGAAAAGCAAAACAGTTAAAAAAAAACTTCTACAAACAACACACCAAAAAATATTTATTCGATTTGAATCTGTTTAGTTTATTTATTTATTTATTTATTTTTTTTTTTGGAACATGAATTCTTGAGCAATTAATCGAATAAAATGTTCTATTTTTTAAAAAAATAAAAAAAAAATTAAAATTTTATTAAAAATATATTGAAGTTGCTTATTTTGCAAATTAAAGGCTCGATTATGAATAGCAACCGAACTTCAGTTCTGTTGCCAGCCGGCAACTAAAAATTTGTGGTTGCCAGAAAAGCACTAAATAGCAACTTAAACTGGAAGCTCTTAGTTGCCAGTTGCCATCCGTAATACAATTTTCAACAACTGACAACGCAACTGGAGTTCGGTTGCCATCCGTAATCGACCCATAAGCCTCCTTCAAACAGCTACCAGTGATTCATAACGTATACTTTTTTTTCGATTGTTTTAAGAAAATATATTAATCATACGAAAGGATCATGTTCATGTTGGTATCCGTTCAGACTTGCAATTTTATTGGCAGCAATTCTTTAAAATTCTGCTTCTAAAATTATAAAATTATAAAAAGCTAGTACATATTTCAATATTTATATTTACAGCACCACAGAAAAATTTTTATTCAATATTAAAAAAAAAAAAAATATTATTTGTTATGGGTTAGCTAATCTATACGCAATTCGTTGGTAGTTAAATACCAATTAAATACAAATATTTAAGAGTGTTGATCCTATTCACATTATGCTGAGGCTAATGCAGTTCACGAGGGAAACCTTACTCTTAACAACAAGTAAACTTACCCCATGTTATAACTATATTTTAACCGATAAAATAAGGTATATATATGTATAAAATGTACACCTATTGAAATAAATCGAAAACTTTGTTTATCTAAATTTCATAACATTAAAAAGGGACACTTTATCACTTTTTAATTATTTTGCATTGGCCAAACTTTTTTCAAGATTAAGAACCAATGGTTTTTTGGTCTTCATAATAACCACTTATAAAATATGCAAGCAAGTGCAAATCTAGTGAATGTTTTGTCTGCATGCAGCCACTGCAGTGTCTACATAAGTAACACTTGTGCTCAAAATCATATTGAAAGCTTCCACTTTTTATACATGATGACTGACAGCCTTTAATTTACAGCCATTCATTAACCCATACAAAATGAAAGGTGTGTTAAATCAGGTATTTATTAATACTAAATGCAGAGATGAGTAGTTGTTTAAAAAATATGTAAAAAAAATTAATTAAATTCAATATAAAAGTTATTAATACAGAAGGATGATAGATAATTTGCTTAAATAGCTTAGAAGTTGTTTTATCAACGTATACTTAATATTAAATGGCAGTGAAATGAATATATAGATCATACGTTATGTAGCACTTTTCGCAATTTTAACTGCTAAACTCAGCGAAAATGTTATTTCCCACAAAACATGACAAATAAAATCGATACATATGTATAAAGAAATTGAATTAATTCATAATTTAAGGCAGCACGAAATAAGCCCCAAATCGAAAAATGAAATAAGCCCCAAAAAATTTTATGAAATAAACCCCAAAAAAAATGAAATAAGCTTTAAACAAAATTTACGAAATAAGCCCCAAATAAAATGATATAAGCCCCAAAAAATTTTATGAAATAAGCCCCAAATTTTTAAAAAATGAAATAAACCCCAAAAAAATTAAATAAGCCCCAAATTTGTTAACTTTATGATGTAAGCTTAAGAAGAAATCATAAAATTCAAGAATTTTATCCTCTAAATTATATCGAACACCGGCTTCGCGTTCCAAGCATTCTCTGCATAACCGGCCTACGGCCGGGCGCAAAGCCTTTATCCTCTATGGTATATCGAACACCGGCTTCGCGTTCAAAGTATTTTCTGCATAACCGGCCTACGGCCGGGCGCAAGGAATTTATCCTCTATGGTATATCGAACACCGGCTTCGCGTTCCAAGCATTCTCTGCATAACCGGCCTACGGCCGGGCGCAAGGAATTTATCCTCTATGGTATATCGAACACAGGCTTCGCGTTCAAAGTATTTCCTGCATAAGCGGCCTACGGCCGGGCGCAAGGAATTTATCCTCTATGGTATATCGAACACCGGCTTCGCGTTCCAAGCATTCTCTGCATAACTGGCCTACGGCCGGGCGCAAAGAATTTATCCTCTATGGTATATCGAACACAGGCTTCGCGTTCAAAGTATTTTCTGGATAACCGGCCTATGGCCGGGCGCAAGGAATTTATCCTCTATGGTATATCGAACACCGGCTTCGCGTTCCAAGCATTCTCTGCATAACCGGCCTACGGCCGGGCGCAAGGAATTTATCCTCTATGGTATATCGAACACAGGCTTCGCGTTCAAAGTATTTTCTGCATAACCGGCCTATGGCCGGGCGCAAGGAATTTATCCTCTATGGTATATCGAACACCGGCTTCGTGTTCCAAGCATTCTCTGCATAACCGGCCTACGGCCGGGCGCAAGGAATTTATCCTCTATGGTATATCGAACACAGGCTTCGCGTTCAAAGTATTTTCTGCATAACCGGCCTATGGCCGGGCGCAAGGAATTTATCCTCTATGGTATATCGAACACAGGCTTCGCGTTCAAAGTATTTTCTGCATAACCGGCCTATGGCCGGGCGCAAGGAATTTATCCTCTATGGTATATCGAACACCGGCTTCGCGTTCCAAGCATTCTCTGCATAACCGCAAGGAATTTATCCTCTATGGTATATCGAACACAGGCTTCGCGTTCCAAGCATTCTCTGCATATCCGGCCTACGTCCGGGCGCAAGGATTTTAGATCTATTTTACGGATATGAAATAAGCCCCAAATAAAATTAAATAAACCCCAAAAAATTTTATGAAATAAGCACCAAATTTTTGAAAAATGAAATAAGCCCCAAAAAAATTATATAAACCCCAAACAAAAAATTTGAAAATTTTTTGGGGCTTTCATTTTTTCGATTTGGGGTTTATTTCATTGGGGCTTATTTCGTGCCACCTAATTTAATTATACCTATACCTTTTACTGTACCAGCAAGATTTAATTAATTTCGTTATTTAATCTATTTGTGATTGGTTTTGATCACTTATTTGTTATAAACGCGTTAAAAATATAAATTTTTAATCTGATATTTCCTAACTTCTTTGTGTGGCTTCTTCAGAGATAAACATATATCCTTATTAATATAAAATATAAAAAAACTCGCAGAATAGAAGAGAAAAATAATTCATGGAAATTATTTATGCATATTCAATAG
This sequence comes from Lypha dubia, assembly GCA_947311025.1. Lineage (NCBI taxonomy): Eukaryota > Metazoa > Arthropoda > Insecta > Diptera > Tachinidae > Lypha > Lypha dubia. The sequence continues at coordinate 86,222,616 of OX371263.1, read as the reverse complement.
TCGCTCGGTTATATTTACTAATTCAAACAGAGCCTGTTCACTAAATGGAGAAGTTCACATAATTGAAAGAATATAAAATAAGTAATTCAAAATACATCAAGTTTTTATTTTTAATAAGTTTTTTAATAATTAATGTACATGAAAGTATTTTCACTCCAATAACTTTATTGAATGCTTCGATTGCCTCCGTTGTGCTAATTTCAGCTGTTGTTACGATGCACTGCTCGTGATCATCATCTTTAATTTTGCTATCTATATCTTTGCTACCAATGTCTTGATTCAACGTCTGAATCTCTTCCCGCGAAAGCTGTACACCATTCGTGAATTCATTGACTAGATCAATGACTTCATTCATAGGTGCTTCAATGTCGTTTTGATATTCTTCTTTTAAAATACTGAGTGGAATGTCTTCTTCCAGGTCATTTTCTTCCTCAAAACTCAAAATATTCTTCCACTTTTGTATTGTGAATGCATCAATTTTATTCCATGCCAAACTTAGGTTTATAACTGCATCAAAATGTCACTTTTTTATATAACGTTAACACCTTGCGATTCATCTTCGATGCACTATGTAACAAACACTAATGATCTCAAAAGACAAAAGACAATCACTCAAAACTCAACACTCAAAACATTAAAAAAATCAACGGTTGCAGGTTCTTCACTTATATCGGGGAAAAACATACTTCTAATAAGACAAACATTTAAAAAAAACTCGACGGTTGAACGATAATAGAGATAAGATAGGCTGTGTTCACTCTTTAGAACCTCCTGTGTTTAAATTTTGTTGTTCACTATTCTGGAAGTTTACACAACTAGATACTCATATAACCGAGCGGCTACTGTATTCTAAATTAAAATTCCTAAAATTTATTTCTGTTGAAAAAGTATGAATTTATAATATTGAAATAAGGGAAGTTTTTTGCGAGACTAGACAGTTTTGTAAACTCTTTGCGGATTTGTGAATACGTTTCTCTGCAGTAGGATTAACTATCAATATCACTTCATTAAACTAAATAAACATTCTGAAGATCACATTTAATCACTCCTAAGGATCGTGCTTTATTTGACACACGAAAGTTGTTTCGAATGAAGTTTCAAGTAGACAGTCATCTTAATAGCAAACGTTTCGACGAAAAATTTCTGATCTTATCAATTTTGGAATATTAAAAATTGTGTCTAGGCAAATGATTGAAGTTGAGACATCTATGGATTTATCTTCAGAATAATCGCCTACTATTGCCACTATATACTCAAACAAAACGTCATCACCTTAGTTTGATTTATCGATCAAATTCGCACGAATTACCTGGTTGAAATACAAAAAAAAAAAAAATTCTTGAGTGTCCATTGCTTGAAAAATATGCCGTTGAAAAAACTTTCTGACAGAGATTGTTTGAAGTACACGTTAAATGCAACTTAAATATCTCGGCTTTCATCTTAATCGCCATTTAGTATGGAATTCGCACAAAGCTGATTCAATTTGAAATTACAAGCAGCTGAAATGAATTGGCTATACTTAGTCTAGACTGTAAACTTCTATTATACAATGTGATCCTTAAACCAATATATTCCTATAGAATCCAGTTATGAGGCACTGCCTCAGCATCGAATGTTGAACATATTCAAAGGCGACAAAACAAAATTCGCCGTAGAATTGCAGCAGCTCCCTGGTATGTCAGAAATCAGCGAATTCATAAGGATCTAGCTGTGTTTTCAAAACATGTGAAAAAAGTTATTCGTAAATATTGAAATCACTGTTTATATGCGATTAGAATACAAAAATTTTAACAGTGGCAATATTTCTTACTTTTATTCGCAAGTAAGCAATGCGTTTAATGCGTCATTGAAGTGATAAACATAAATTAAAAAAAAAAAATTTAATTTAGAAAGAAATATATCATGATTGATGATCTTTAATGATAATTTCTTGTTAATGGTAATAACTTATTTTTCCCAAATGATTAGTAGTGAAACAATTTCATTCAAAAGCAATATACTGCACTAAAATAATCGATATCTAACACTGGTCAACAAAAGGGAAAAAATTACTTATTTCCTGTGACTTTTGTTGTTTCTATCTCAAATTGAGACGTATTTTAGCTTTTGAGTTATAGGTAGCAACTCACTTTTACTATTTTTACTTATACATATATCCGTTTTTTATTGGACATTAAAATAAATTTTGTTGATGTTTTAGATAAGCTTAATCCAGAATTATTTTGCTATATGTATGTTTGGTGAATATATATATTTAAAAAATTTAGAAAACCTATATCGGACTTTATGAAAAGAACAGAAATAATAAAACAGCATATTTTAAAGAGTAAAGTTGTTACCGATCTCCCAGTATATTTTTCATAGTCAGGGGCAAAGAAATAGCCAATAAGAGGGGAAAAAAAAAACAAAGGAAACAAGAGTTGTGTTGACCAGTGTAATACTTTAACGAATTATTTTTATGTACTCGTATGTGTAAAATATATATAATCAAAGAAAAGAAAATGTTTCTTGGTTTTTATTCTAAAGTATTCTCTTACAAATTATTAGTTTAAGTTAAACAAAATGTTAACTTTTCTATGTAGCCAACTTAAACTATAATTGGCTCGAACTGTTTAAGCAATAATGTGAGAATAAACTTGAGTTTGTTTAAAAGTTATGACATAGAAAATTAAATTGCAATGATAAGAAACACATCACCGTAAAAGCAAGAGAAACCTAAAACCTAAAACTTTACCTTCTTTCTAGTCTCCCGCTCACCTGCTTCCAATGTTTTCTTTAATTTGCTAGTAAGTAGCAGAAGACAGTTGACAGCTGCATTAAATCAAAACTATATTTGTGTTCTGGAGTAGAGTGAGGGGAGAAGCTAAATTATAATTTAAAGGAAAATAAATTACAAGTTAAATTTTAATTACACATCATTTCATTTGCATTCAAAAGTTTATTTAACTTTCAGCACTTCTTTGTATTAATTATATTTGATTTTAATTAATGACTAGTTACACGTTTTGTTTTATTTTTTTTTTTTTTTTTTGTTATTTTTCGTCCATTTATTTTATGGCGACATGTTTTTGAACGTTACACTTCAATTGTTTTATTAATTTTAATAGTGTAGTAATAATTGATGACAAACCTTTTGCTGTTTCTTAAAAGGGCTGGATGGAATAATTAATTTGCTTTAATTGGATTTTATGCCAGAATTATTACGATACTGAAAAAATACCAACAAAAAAAAAATAGAGATGTATTAATTTGTCAAAATGTTTATTTTTTTAATTTAGGAAGCAGTGAATGAAATGTTTCTTAATCAATTTAAAATTTCATGATCTTCTGACGAGTTTCTATTAGCAACCAATGAAATGCAACATATATTAAATCTTTAAGAATAAAACTCGTGTATCAAAAAAAGCTTTCTCATAATTTGATGGATACCTTGAGTCGTAACGGAAAAACTTTAAAATGTCTTAGGCCCAAATTTAATTATTTAGTTAACTAATGATGATATTTGTATGAAAAATCTTTGGTTAAACCATTGTTATTTTTATATTATTACGAATAAACGCAGTTATTATTTGAACTTTGAAAATAATATTACCAGGATCAAGTTCAGTTTTATTGAATTAATGAAAATTCAAATTAGTAAGAGTTTTTATGTTGAAAAACATTATTATATACAATCAGTTTAGCTGAACGTATCAGTACACCGATTTCAAGGTCGCTACACCTCTCATCAGCGTTCAGTTATCTAAATACTGTACATTTGGGCCTTAATATTTAAAAATTCAAAATTTGATCAAATTAAGTTCACGATTCGTATCCTTAAAGGATTTGGAAATTATAATCGAAATATTAAATAATTTAAGCTTATATTCATTTAATCTTTTTACATTTAAAATTTAATTTGTTATAAATTATATTCTTCAAAAACAAGTACATTTTTAACTCAATTTTTTTGCACACCATATGGTGGCGTTAAAAACTCCTTAAAAAATACAACTTCTATCATATAGAAAATCTTAATATATTCACTGCACTATAATTTTATTAAAATTATATTTGTTGGTGCTGCTGCTGCAAATGCTGCTGTTAGCTCTCCCGTTTTCTAAATATAAAATAAATGCTAATGCTTTCGCCTGTCAGTTTAAATTCCTGTCTTTCGTTAGTTTTTACTCAGGTTTTTCTTTTTTTTTTTTAACCATCTTTCATTTAAGACACAATAATGAAATGCCTTGTAAACCAGGTAGAACAGTGGTTAAATTGGAAAATTTTAGAGCAACGCTCAGACTCGCATTGTCTTTGCTGTCGATTTTAAGGCCCATTACGTACCAATTTTGTTGTTTTGTGCGAAAACTGTGGTAATAAGCGATTCGATAAAACGAAAATAGAAGTTTTCGAAACCACTGTTGCCAGATAATATACATTTAATGCCAGGCAACACATATTTATTTTCATTTAGAAAAAAAATGATTGTGTATATCTGCCAACACACACCTTTATCAGTTTTTTTTTTTACTTTCATTTGTTCGTGCGGCTTTTTTCTTTTCTTTTTGTGCAAGTAAATGTTTAGGTAGAAAAATAAGAAGAAGGTTTGTGATATTTTATCCTGACTCTTCTTCGAACTAATTTAACCAACTCAACAACACCGAGTTGAAAGTACTTAGTTTTTCTGTGTGTGGTTTTTGGTTTTTGTTCTTTTTTTCTTTTCTTTAAATTAAAACCACAAAATACACAAAACATACATCTGAATTGAGAAGTTAAAGCAGTTCGGTTGTCGCTGGTGTTGTTTGAAATTGCTGGAGCGAAGTTTGAAAGAAAGTGTTTGCTAAAAAAACAAAATGTTTTTGTTTCTTCTTTTTGATGATTAGCCACTGAAGAGCTTTTGCAATAAAATAAAAAAAAAAAAAAAATTGCGGGAGGTTTTCGTTCAACCTAAAGCTTTGCAATGGAATTAAGTAAAATAAGTTTGTTTTAAATATTTAAATATTTTTATATATTTGTAGATTGTGGAGCACTCAAAACCTCTTTTGTAATGCACAAACTGTCAAAAATAATTTGAGAATTTACATATGATTTTCGAAAGTTACAAATACAATATGCGTAACAATTTGTAGTCGATATAAATATATAAAAAAAAATTAATGAAATTAATTATTATAAATATTACAGAGAACCAAACGATCTGTAGTTATTCTGATTCACAACCCAACTAAGTTCAGTTGTCAAAATAGTTTTGCATTTACAACCTAATTTATTGCAATTCTATTTTACTAATTTAATTTTTTAGTAGGGGTTTTTCCTACAAGCTAACGGCCTTTTTATAATATTTTATAGGAATTTCAAAATTTCTGCATAAATTAAATATTTTGGAATAAAATACCTAAAAGTTGCCACCGATTACATTTTTCCAAAGTATGAACTTTAAACTATTTTTTAAAAATATACAAATAGTCAAAACTAAAACATCTATTCGAGCAGTGAAATACTTCAGGAAAATTAAAAGTGGATATAGAAAATCCCATAATACTTTTTAAATTATGTCGATAAGAATTTTACTTTATTTCTGCTGTTCACGCTGGAATTTGTAGTAAATATGTTTGCCGACGTAAGAAAGTATTTGACTGGCAACTGTTAATGTCTAACCAAACATCATTTCCGCTGCAGTAAACATACTGCATGTTATTTACCCACCTTTTACATTTTGTAGAGTTAAAAATAATATGGCAGAAGAACATGATGATTATCCCTTATCATCATCATCATCATCATCATCGGCGTCATCTGTTAGCTATCACGTTTCTATTTTATCTTCTCTTTGTGTTCTTTTTCATTTGATTATTTTTTTTTTATTTTATTTTAAATAAAACCTATTACTATATTATAAATATATGTTCTTATATAGATTCCTTTTATTCTATCCAATTTTCGTCTTGTCTATTTGGTGTTTGAAAAACACTTTGTATGTTTTCTATAATCAAATTTAAAATGAAGCAGATCTTACAAGTACAACCAACCATCCAAACAACCAACTGAAATTTCTTCTTGTTAAAGTACGGAACCGTATAACAAGAATCGAAGAAGAGCAGCATACAAAGCTGTTTTTTCTCTCTTAAATTTTGTTTTTCTTTTTTTTTGTGTTAAAGTGTTTGGTGTAAGTACTTCTTGAAGCAGTTAGTCAGTTAGCGTTGTTGAAAGACTCAGATGAGGCAGAAAGCTGCCAGTACTAGAAAACTTAAAGTGGTGGAGTGAAAAAATTTTAGCTTTCTTCTTAAGTACTTCCATATGGCAGTTATGATGGTGTAGTTTTAAAACAATATAACGATTTTAATTTATTTGAGTTAAAGATAATAACTCTTATGATATTGCAACTTTAGTTTTTGCACATTTTAGCACCTTAGAATTGAAAACGTATATTAAGAAACTCGAGGATACCCTACGATGGCTAAAATAAGAAATCTTTGAAGCATAAATTACTAATGTTCCGGGTAAAGGCATATTCTACTTCAGACCGTCTTAAAAATATTACAATTCTATTCAGCCAGTGCTGTTGAAAAATCTACAAAAGGGATGTATAAATATTAAATTTTTCCTTTGTTGCTCGAAATATGTTAACAATGTCTACCTAATATTTCGCTGATTATAAACATTTACGAATTTTAGCCTGTATAAATATTAACAAATCATTAAAAAAGGACTTTTACAAAATTTCTATAATTATATTATTTTCTTTAAAGTCAATAAAATATTTTTTGAAATGTTCGGTAAATTTTCGATCAAAATTTTTTAATAATTTTAAGCATTTTTTTGTTAAAACTAAACCGAATCAATGGGAACCCCATCTTTTATACAAATACTTGTGAGTAAGTCAGTACTATTGTTTTATCTGTAAATGGTACGGTAGTTCTTCGGATTAGTGTGAACTAGTCTGAAGACCGGGTAATTAAAGTAGCTCTACATACGAGGTCTGTTCAAAAAATTTGATGAATTAAATTTTGAGGGATTCGTAGATTCGATTAGCCATTTTTATATATTTTATATACTCGAAAAAAAATCTGAAATGTTTAAATTGCCATACAGAGATTGTGCTCAGAGTCAGAAATTTGTTTTCAAGTCGTTATTGATTTTTACGGAAAGTCGAGAAGGTGTGCTTGACGAATCGCCAAATTAATATTAGTGAAGTTTCTTAGGATATTGGCATGTCGTTTGGCTCAATCCAATCGATGCGTAGTGTATCAATAGTTCTTTCCGTCTGCTCTTACGGTAAAAAAAGAGTATTATGGAAAGGTTACGCGCTGCTTGCGAAAAACAATACAATAATAAAGGCTTCTTTTGCATCACTATAATGCAGCTGCATACACGTCATTGCTTGTTCTTAATTTTTTGCCAAAAATAACAGCGTAATCATGACTCAGCCAGTGCATGCACCAGATTTGGCTCCCTGCTACCTTATCCTGTTTTATAGACTGAAGAGACCAATGAAAGGACGGCGTTGTAACACGATTGAAACGCGGAGAGAAAGTTAATTTCAGAACTTTTTCGAGGAGCAGAAAGGGACTATTTTGGAAGCGGACTACTTTTAGTACTTTGGACAAAACACAAATTGATGAATAAATAATTAGTTTTTAAGAAAAATTAATATTTACCTTAATTTTTGATCAGACTTCGTAAATATGTAGGTAGTTTTTCATTTGGAATTTCCCTAAAATTTACTCCAATATTAGCAGCTCCATGTGGTAGCCAGATACGCTTGATCGGAAATGATCAAGAATTATGAGTTAATCAACTTTGCAAGAATTAAAAATTCTATTAAAATCTATGATGTTTTAAAGGATATAAATTTCATAAAAAAGTGTGAAATATCCAGATGTAAATTTTAAATTTACAAAAAATTAAAGTTAGTTTGAAATATCTTAAAGATAAAGAAAATTCTAATAAATTTCTAAACAAAAACTTTAATACATCAGAAGGTCATGATTTGTTTCAAGGTATGTTAGGTTTCTGCTAAAATTCAGAAAAAGATGTCAGGCTACTTGGGGTCAAAAATTAGAGAAAAGTTAAATAGATAAGCGGGATTAGCGTCAGATTTTATTTAATAAAAACAGCTTAGATTCAAGTGAAATTGCCTTTGCATAGGTAGAGAGTTCAGAATTGGAAAGATCGCAAGAACTTTAGACTTTAGAAAACAACCTTTGTACCGCTAGGTCAGACAGACTACGGAAGGAGCCTTTGCGTAGCAAGCGAAAGATGTAAAGTTCAGATTTTCAGTCGGTGCATAATGTTCTCTTCGTCTACTTCGGCATTGTAGAAGAGACTGGGTGCCGAGGTTGGGCATATGTTACTTAAACTAGTCTAAAATATACCTAGTTCTTATTTCAGATACCTTTATTATTTTTTTATTATTTTTTTATTAGATATTTATATACCATTATTTCATTCATTTCATTCTTTTGATCTTTTCTATAGACAAACTATACGAATTAAAATATTTATTACAACTAAGCGTTCCAAATAATTTCTTTTTTCATTTGATATTTTCTTCCAGGGAAACCCTTGAACTTTGAATATTTTGATTTCTGCAAAACCATTTTAGCACTTCACCTTAACTTCATTTATTTTTGCTAATTTTTCAAACTCACACCTACAAAACTGATATTTTGTCTTACATTGAAATTTAGAGCAAGAAAAAAAAAACAAAAATGAAAATGAGGAACGAAATGTTCTTTGGAAAAGTTTCATTTTACGGTAAACTTCAAGGTGGTAATTACTTTGTTATTTTGCAAAGTGCAACAAGAAATGTTAAAAAGTGTTGAAGTGTTAAGGTCTTTTTTTTTGCAAAAATTTTTGTTTGACGTTTGTTAACACACAAAAAAATTGTTTAAAAGGGAGAGAGAGAGAGGCAATATTAACCAACAAACAATGTTAAAAAGCATTTCAAGGGAAAAATTATGTTCATGATGTTTAAAAAAATATTTACTATAGGAGTACACATAACATTTCTATAAACTAAATAAAAGATTTAAGATATTAATTTTATTCTTACAAAAAATATTATTGCTTGCTGGGTTATTAGCATACTTTGTGAGCTGATGTCAGTTACTTGAAAATATTTGCATACAAAATGATTACAATTAGATTCTCTTCTTTTTTTCCTTTCTTTTTTCTTCTGTACTTTAAAACCTTCATAGCCAGACACAAAGTCAAACATACAAACTGGCATATGGAATTTTAAAGTTGAATATAAAACTTACAACAAAATAAAAATTTAACAAATCAGCTTAAAACAGTTGATTGAATGCATTTAAGTTTACGTGTCTTTAAAAAAAAATTTGAATAGTACGTCAGAATATTCTGCTCAATTGATTGAATCAATTTTTAAGAATCACATGATTAAATCTATGAAATCTCAAAACAACTACTACAAAACAACTGTTTTTTTTAATAATTTAATTGAATTTTCGCCACAAGTAGTAACTTTGAAAATTGAAAAATATATACAATAAACTGTGTTTTTTTTTTCGTTATCAGTAACGATCAGTTCAGCATCTTTGATGATTAAACTCGTATATCGTAATATTTTTCTCCTAATAATAATTGAACACAACACAAAATTTCCAACTAGAAAATAACACACCAATTTCAATGCTAAAAGACACAATTCTCTTGGAAAATATTAAGCTAGATGTTACTGGACAAAAACAACTGGTTAGTTGTTGCAACTTTATTTTCTTGTGAAGTTTTAAAAACAAAAATGTTATCAAACTTAAGTAAAGTTATTTTTACTACTGTGCAGATTAGGAAATCACGTTTGCACAGCTTAATGATTATTTTGTTGTGGAATTTCGGATATGTTTTTTAACCGAATATTGGAACACCATCTTAAGTTATGATAATCGTGCTGCATGTGGCGAAAGAGCCTTTATTTTGTTTTTTGAAAAATTGTTATAACAAATTGGAAATTTTGTGTGGCACAAGTATTAAGTTACGTCTAAAACGTTTCTAGGACGGTATGTATTGTTAAGCCAAAATAATCTTTTCAAACAGTTGAAAGACAATATATGAGTGATAGCTTGAGTTTCATTATTCCCATAATGGAAACACAAAGTGCCGTATGAGTAATATTTAATTAAAATTGTGATATAACGTATACGCATCATAGTACAAAATATATTAATCCCTTGACAAGAAAAAAATTATGTATTTAGCATCCAATAGAATTTTCTACAAAATGTAACATGTTGCAACACATCATGAATATAAAAACTCATACACACAGACACACACACACAGAAAAAAAACACATTTCATTGCTTTCAGTGCGCTAAAAAATGTCTACACCCGCATGAATAGATTTTAGATGCTTAAAGCAAGACCAAATTAATTTATTACTTTAATAAACACAAAAATGAGTATTTAAATGATTTTTGACCGACACTTTATTAAATTAATTTCAGTTTAGTGGTGCTCCTCAGTACACTAAATAAACAGTTTACTATTGCAGTTTGGCAAAAATCAATAATGTGTGTGTCTGCGTGGACACAAGATATATGTACTTAATTCATTAAATAACTCCGTAATACAAGTTAATACTAATTAAAATGAGGTTTAAAGCAAAACTTTATTTGTGTGAAATCAACACTCTACATGATGTACGGGAAATATTTAAATTATTTCAGGATTATAAACAACTCATTTCCTTTAATAATTTTGTTAAGAAATAAATTTTCTTAACATACATATGAAAAGTAATATTATCAGGCTCAAGTTCAGTTTTATTGAATTGATGAAAATTCAAAATTACTAAGAGTTTTTTTGTGTTGGAAAATATTATTATTTATATCCAATCAGTTTTTAGCAGAACGTATCAGTACTGATTTCAAGGCCGCTACACCTCTCATCAGCGTTCAATTGTCCATCTTTACAATTTTCGTAAAGTGGATACTAATTGAGAAGAATATCAACTATTTAACCAGTTTTCAACAGAAATAGAATATGAGAATTAATTTTTTTAATTCAATTTTTATTCTACAATGAAACAGTGCTGGTTAGTACGAAATTCCCTCATTACTGTTTGGAACTAATAATCAACACAAACTCATAGTCCGTTATCATCAAAGTATTCTACTTTGTATTTTAACGTTTTTGTTGTTTTTACTCTATATTAGGGAAATTCACATATTACTGTGACCCCTGTTATTAGGGTATTTATAGCTCGTGCCCAAGCGGAATTAATCAATTAGTATCCACTTTACGAAAATTGTAAAGATGGACAATTGAACGCTGATGAGAGGTGTAGCGGCCTTGAAATCAGTACTGATACGTTCTGCTAAAAACTGATTGGATATAAATAATAATATTTTCCAACACAAAAAAACTCTTAGTAATTTTGAATTTTCATCAATTCAATAAAACTGAACTTGAGCCTGATAATATTACTTTTCATATGTATGTAAATCAATATAAGTTCAAATAATAATTACGTTTATTCGTAATAATAATAATATAAAAATAAATTTTCTTTAGTTTTAAAATAATTTCTTAATATTAATGTTTGCATTGTTAAATTAACAGCAGAACACATTTCACTGTGAATATTCTAAATTAATATTAAATCTTAAATATTTTAAATAAAACCATCCCATCCGTAAACACACATTTTTGCTGCGCGATGCAACTACGAATTGATTCCAAATAAATTTAAGAGAAGTGTCAAAGATTAATTTAAAAAAATGTTTAATTATATTGAAAATTTTATTTTGTTTTTTATGGGTTAGCTATCCTATATGCTGCATTTCGTTGGTTTGAGGGTGGTGTTGGCTGAAGTGGTAAGCGCGTTGACTACTAAGCAAACAATTAATTAGGGGCCTGGGTTAAAACCATGGCCAGAGCAAATCAGTCAACATTATTAATTTCTCTAATGTACATTAGTGAAAGACATTGTATTAATTGTTGTCGGACTATTTGGTGAAGGCATAGCAGTGGTCACTAAAAACTGTTCCGACAGCAATTGAAGCTGTTCCAAGCGAATGTACGCAACATCGCCCTCCTTCGTCGGTTAGCAGAAACATCGGCGACGTAAAACAATTAATAAAATGCCTGCTAATACAGCTTAACAAAGTTAATGCGTCTACTTAACACTGGAGGCGCCTCAACACTGCCTTAAAAATTAACATAACGCGCAAATCATAGTTGTGAAAGAGTTAAGTCTTCTAAATTTTCAACATCTATCTTCTCTACCCTATCCCTCTCCCTGAGTTCCGGCACAGTGCACAGCATACGTTGGGGTCATTCTCTGAGTGCTGGTTCTAATTAAAAAAAAAAAAAAAAAAAAACAACTCATTATCTTTATCTTGCTTGAAAAGTTTGCAAAAAAAAACTTCCATAAAATTTTACTACAGATATAATCTCTTGTGTCTCTCATTGCTAACAACTCTTTTAGCTTGAAATCTCCTTCATATTTTAATAATATTTATGTTTTTTCTTAAAATTCAGTTCTTTACACTCTCCAAATAGTCTGCATTGTATAGTTATTAAATAACTTTAATGAGCCGCTTTAAAGCCTAGCAGGGATAACAAAAATGTTCAGTTCATTTCAATCCTTCCGAAAAAAAAAAACAAACACATAATTTCGCACAAGAACGCGCAATATTAATACTTATTGCCAGATGAAGCGAACGAACAAAAATAACAAAATTAATAAGTGAAAGAAAAAAACTTTTCTGCACAACATTTACACGATTTTATTATCATTTAATTGCATTTTATGCAACTAAAGTTGTATGTACGACCTCAAGCACATACACGCACTCATTTATGGCTGGAAACAGACATACACATTAAATTACAGCGCACACACATATACACAGAGATGAATGTAAACATGTGGCGTTTTATAGCCTGGTTAAATAAATATGTAGAATATTTGCTGGAGTGTGTGTGAGATAATATTCAACAAATGCAGAGTTGCAGCGGGGATTAAGACGCCTGTATTTTTGCATTGATCTGATTATAAAGAAAATTTAAAATTTCTGACTATTAAAAACTATATTGACTGCATAATTCGCTGATGAAGTCGACAATATTATCTCCAAAGCAAAATCTTCTTGGGTCTGGTGGCATCTACATGCTAATGTTGAAAAAACTCGTTGCCGTAGCACTGTATTTCCTCACATGAATTGTATATCTCTCGATCCGCTACCTGGTGATTCCATATTCATATCTGCAATATTGCAAACATCATCATGATTTTAAGACCAGAAAACACGTTAACGAAGGAAACTCATATCTCCTTATCTCTCGTGTTTTATCACTTATAGCAAAGGTTTTGGAAGCAATACCTACATGGAAGGTAAACCTAAAGCATAACACCGGCTTCGAATCAAATAGCTACCCAGATTGCCACTGAGTTCAACGCATAATTTTGGCTACACTGGACTTTTCTAAGGCTTTTGACACAGTCGGTATATCGATACTGATTAAAAGCACCATGAACTCCAATGGCAAGACACGCTGAATTGCCAACTACCTCAATGGAAGGCAAGCGTTTGCGTAGTTTAGAGGCCAATAATCGAGTTACCACAAGATATAAATAGACATGCTTCAAGGAGGAGTACTATCACCCAAACTATTCAATATTTGTCTTACCAAAATACCCAACCCAGCGCATGAAGTCTCCCTAGTTTTATATGCTGATGACTGTTTTGCCATGGCATTTGGTGTTAATTTCCCCGATATAAGTACCAAAATAACCAACCACTTGGCCACAATTACAGACTTTCTGAAAGAGCTTAACTTAAAGTTATCACCTTCTAAGTCTCCGAACAAAACTTATAAAAGTTCTGTCTGGCAACTCCTGGGGCATGAATAAAGAGGAAATTGTAGCAATATATAAAGCCATCGATTGCTTCCTCTTAAGCTACTCTGCACCAATGTGGAATCCTTTTTTCAGTGACACGACACCCAATGACAATTATTGCAAATGGTTTGAGCATTATTATCAACTGCTACCATGAACGCATGTTCTCCGGAACTATAAATAGATGCCCAGATTGTGCGTACTAGTTTAATTGCACCAATATGCCTAAATCTCTTTTCTCAATTGACATGTGGCTAAGACCAACTGAAGTGGCAAAGTTTCTACAGCTCCCACTCCCACCATATAATTAATATTTTACAATTACATGAAGGAACTGCCGACAACAGCTGAGCTGCTTAATTTATATTTTATGACCGATTCGCATGTGGAACATTTTATATTGTCCTTCGTTCAAATCTATTGATAAATTTACTTCAAATCAAAACAAAAACAATTAAAATAGTTGTTGATTCAATTAATATTTTAATTGAAAAATAATTTCTTTTCCTGATTACTCAAGATAACAGCAACAAATTATATAATATATATTCTGTACAGGGGGCAAAATTATGCTTTTAATAAGGAACATTTTAAACTCCTACGCATCTCGTAATTTTTTGATGAAATGAATTTTCTCCATTCGCCTTCTTTGACTCTGCGCCTTTGTATTTATTACTGCAATTTTTTTTTTCCTTAATGGTTTAGTGCCCTAAACTATTTACAAACGGGGTAACAACAAAGTATACGTATCCTACAACAACTAAGAAATGTACAACTAAAACAATCTAACGATATTAAAAACACAACCCCAAATGAACGATGTGTCTGTGTGTCCTCGCACTTCTCATACAAAATTATTGGAGATTTTCTTGTTGCTGTTGTTGTTGTTGTGTTTGTTATTGCTGTTGTTCTGACTATACAACCAGCACAGTCTGTTGTTTATGGTCTGATAAAAATGATTGTTTGGTCAGACTTTAGGTCACCAAAATAAGTTGCTTTTTTTCCATATTCCTGCCTGGTTATCTGTTGTATACAAAATATAATTTATAAATATTTTTTTCCAAATTATTAACTCATTTAATTTTTCGGTTCGAAATGTATTTTGCGATTAAACGGAGCTGCGCTGCGCTGTTGGTGCATAAATAATTTGCATAAACCTATTAACAGTAACAAGCGTTCAACAGCATTTTTGTTTAAATGTAATTTTCACAAAAACCGTCAATTATTTTGGGCAACATAATTAAATTTTTAAAACTTGTTAAAATAAAATCTACCTGAAAATAGGAGGGGGTGGTGAGGAAAAAGCGGGTGGCAGAAACATACAAACAAAATTATACATGATGTGTTTGTGCAAAATAATTATGTGTATGTGTGTGCCTCAATTTTATCTTTTGAAGTGTTTGTTGTTGGTGCTTAAAATTTGTAATAGACTTTTACAATTTCATATACTAACATGAAAGCAAACCAAGTTATTTTAAACTTATTTTATGCTTTAGTAAAATAACAACAACTACAACAAGTAGTGAAATTTTATGACAAAAATATTGCACAAACAAATGTATCTGAAGCAATTAATTGCTTTAATATTTTTTTTTTTTTTTGTTCACTCTATCTATTTTCAACTTTTAGTAAAAGTTAATTTAAAGCAAAAAAATACACACAAATACATACATAAATGTAATAAAGTATTTGTATGCATACATGTGTATGTGTATACGTACATATCCCAACAAACCAGTCCATAAAAAAAATTTCAAATTAATTCTCCTGATTTTTTAAACGAAACATAAAAAGTATGACATATCACTCAAGTTTTTCAACTAAGTGTTGTAGTTTCTTATAAAATATATATTAAACTTAAAGGAAGATGCTCAAATGTCACTTAGCACAATCTTCTTTTGACATTCTTCGTTTTCAAAATGTACAAATTTCAAATTCATCCTTTTTCCAGTCCAACTTTTTGGAATCATATTTTCGAAATCAATATAATTATTAATTTTAATTTAATTTTGGATATCATTTCATACTGTGCAAATAATTAGCGGTATACCAAGCCTTTCATTCAGTTGATTTATTATAAGATTTTCATAAAGTGAACTCAACATGGAAGTTTCGGACACCTTGATACGTATTGTACGAATAAATTATAAGTATATATGTATAAGAATTAATGAAACATATGTACGATAGTGGTTTGGTATATTTGTGTTTGTGTTGACAGCGACCTGTTTGTTAAATGATGCTAAAAAATCAATTACTTTGTTTGGCATATAAGACAACAGTGTTAAGGTATTTTCGTAGCAAAACATGCCCCTACCGCACCTACCAACTTATTTCTTTTAACCCTACTGTGACACAATCTGTTGCAGTAAGGTCGTTTTCGAATTTATCTTTGGTGTTACCCCATGAAAGGAACTGCACAATTTGATTATCTCTTTGTGACCGTTCATTAATTAAAAATTAAAAATACTGTTAAATAAACCGAAAAACCTGAAAGCTCATTCTTTATCATTTTGACTACGGAAACAAATTAAAAGCGAGAAAAAAGCCACTTTCCAAACGTTCTCGTTCACCTACAGCTTGCAAAAAAACTCACGCTGCAAGAATAATGATTCAAATAAAAGATAAATAACTGTTTTTAATTCGAAAATAAAATCGCACGTCCCCTTTTTGACGAACGAAGACGATGCAGGGTTAAAATCAAAATGATAAAAGTTTCTAAATAACACTGCACAACACAATAGCAACAAAAGTCTGATTAATGACTTTTACCACGTGATGTTTACTAATTTGAGTTCGCTGATTCTAAAAATACTCTGCTTTTTATAACAGCTCGAGTTAACGAGTTATAGCTTTTACTTAAAATACGCTGTTACACTGTACGTTAATTTGTTGTTAATTATTTTTTTTTTTTTTAAGTTTTTTATAAAATAATTTAACATGACATTTGTGTGAATAATCCGAATACTTTTTGTTTTATTTGTGGGGAATATATGTTTAATGAATGCCGTTTAAACGTGACAGTGTTCGTAAAAGAATTATATTTTACATACTTTGGTCACCCGCTGGAAATGAAATATAAGCATTGGGTTCCGCAAATGGTATGCGAAAGGGGCGTTAAGTTTCTACGTTTGCGGACAAATAAGAGAAGGAACAAATTTAGGTACGTGAACCACTACGACGACTGTTATTTTTGTTTAGTGAATATAACTGGCATGAACTGAAAATAATCGATCTAAATGGGAACATCCTTGCATACATTCAGTATAATGGAACATTCTTTGAGCCCTAATGTATTACCTGAACCTTAATCTGATGTACCACAGGAGGAGGAAAATAACAGTAGAGAAAGTGATTTTCCAAAAGTAAATGCTGAAAACATAAAATCACACATTTTTGATGGGCCACACATAACATCGTTAATAAAAGACTCGGATTTTAGAGCCATTATGACAGCGACTGAGAAAAGGGCATGGCATGACTTTGTTTGGCTTGTGAAAATTTTTTGGAAAGTAAAAAAGTTCAGACTATTCTCAACAAATCAAATAAAAGAAAATGTTTAAGATATCATAAAATAGGATTAACTTTAAATATATAGAGTTTTACTAAAAAAAAAGAACCACATGCCACATTTTTATAACTAGAGCTGATACAAAAATTTTAGTTACAGATTTCCAATATAATTTCATGTTACATAGTAATTGTTATAATTTTGCTTGATAAATTCAACACATATGATTGCAAATGCCTTAATAGTTGCTTAGAACTGAATGAATTTTTGTATACTTGTGAATTTAGTGGTTTTAGAACAGTCAAGAGCATAATTGGTAAAGGTATAAGAGAATTAAATTTTTTTATTAAAATAATTTATAAAGTTTCTATGTAAAATAAATAATTAGCAGTCAGTCAGCTTATGGGTAACAGCGATCGTTTAGAAAATTTAAAGGTCTCTTAGCAACGAATATGATTGTTGTTAAAATGAAAAAAAATTACTAAAAAATTAATAAATCAATAGCTGCGAACAGTACTCCTTGCTAGCATGGCATTTAAATAAGCTTATTTCAATCCATTTAATGTTCGACTATAATGCCAAAGGATTTGTCGTTAAATACAATTACTTAAACAAATTATCACCACTGTATAATAATTTATTTTATATTGCATTTGCATGTGTTAAATGCAATAGATCACATATGAACATACAAAACATACTTAAATACATACGTACTTAATGCAATTATATGATTTATTTTCCTTTTTAATGGATTTTAAATAAAAACAGTATTTTGCATTCTTTTTAATTTTCTTATTTTTTCATTTATTTATTTTGATGTCGAAAATTATCTGCTGCATACTGAAATAAAGGCTTATTTATTATGGCATCATAAATTTTCGAAAAACTAATAAAATAATTTATTAAAATTCAAGAAAGAAAATTATGTGTAAATAAAATATGTACTTATTTTGACAAAAAGCTTTTAAATATACATTTTTAAAAATTTTTATGAAAAGTATTTTATAGTTCATTACGAAAGTTTCTTTTAACACGTGTCCAATTAAAATTTTCCAATTTTTGTTATACATATTTTTAAAGTATCAACAATATGAGTTATCGAGTCAAATCGTAGAAGAGTAAAATAAATGTATTCGGCATAACTTTTTAAAAATTGAAACAAACAAAAACCATTGCAGCAATATCCTTTAATTTACTTATTTTGTTAGTCGTGAAACAAGGAGTGCAAGTGCTATAATATTTTTTGCGAGTCATGACAAAGAGAACTCATACTTAACTAGAATGAAAATATTAACAAAATAACAGCCGTTACTAAGAAATAGATTATTTTCATATCAGAAATATTAAATTAAAGTCTAGTAATTCGATGTGAAACGTATTTAAAAACCACCAGAAGACAACTATTTGTTGCACATCGCCAAAAAAAAAAAAATTAAATTTAGGAACAACAAAAACTAAAACAACTCATGATTAGTTTTTTTTTCAATTTAAACCAAATTCAAACTAACACTCAAATTATCCATAATTAAATCAAGTTATATGGACATTAAAAGTATTGTATGATTAGAACGATATTTCTACAATCAAACTTTGTTGGAGTATATAAACCATTTGACCATTAATCTAAACACAGAGCGGAGCTTTGGCATTTTCTGGAGGCCCTATAGCCCCTCCCCCTCGTGAGTCACAAAAAGTCTTTAATAATACAAAAGATTAAAAAATTTTGTGGTGCCTAAAATGTTCCAGGGAGTTGCTTAGGCTACGCCAAACTCCTTATTAAGGCCGATACATCCAAACAAACTTTAACGTGCTCCTAACACACAAAGAAAATACATGATATTTGGGACCATAATCTATAATCATCATACTGTGATCGAAAAATTAGTCACTGATCAACAATCGTACTGTGGCCGAATTATTAAATTAAATTAAATCCAGTCATATTGAGAATTTTACCATCTCATACAAACGTTTATTTAATTCAATGTGATTATAATATAAAACTAAAATGAAAGAAAAGCAAAAGACATAACATTTTTTTCAGTAGTACACAACCCCAAGTAGACAACCCCATCTATTTCATAATCAAAGTTTTATTGCAAAAAGATAATCATGTTATAGTTGTATTTTTAAATAAAATTTGATTTTTTGACATATATTTAGTTTAAGCCAACATATCTTTCTTTCTTTGGGTGCCAAAGAGTGAACATACAAAAAATATTATTTATTGTGAAAATACGGACGAATTATCCATATTAACATCTGCTTTCTATTTATTTTATAGAATTTCTATTTAAATTTCCTGCTTAACTGTTGTAGCGCTATAAAATCTATAAGAATTAATTCAAATGATGAAGAATCTTATTTGAACAGGATATATATATATTTCTTCCTTTTACTCCTACAAGGAGCATAGGGCCGCAGGAAGCTCACATATATTACATTCATACAAATAACTACTTATTCATAAGAATATAAAAATATCGTGAAGGTATTGTGTGTGTGTGTTTTATTTTTGCTATATTAGACAGCTGGATGATGTTTTATATTAGAAGTTTAATTACACATATTTTCCAAAAAATATGTACATATAGATATATTTAAAAACTTAAATAAAAAAAAATTTCTATTTTATTTGTGTAAATGTATGTGTGTATCATTATATTCCCTTTTTCGGTGGTTGTCGTCTGTAGGAGAGTTTGTTTTTTTTTATGAAATTTCATCAGTTTCATTTTATTTGTATTTCTTAAATTAAGGTTTGTGTTTGAGCTTGATAAATTGCTTTGTCACGAGTTTTAGTAATGGTTTTATTACATATGTATTTAAGTATGTGCTAGTGTATTTTTGTATGTATGCATCTATATGTAAACTTAGGCCCACCAAACATGAGTTTTTGAATAATAAAAAAATCTAAATTTTATATGCACATAAAAAAATAAGAATATATTTAACGTGAAACTTTTAATATGGACTTCGTAATTTTTCTGTGTGGCCTAACTTAAGTGAATTATCAAAAAGAACATCTATATAATGAATAGGCTAGACTTTTTTTGTGATGGATTTTATGGTCACATTTTTAAATTGATTTTGACGAAACTTATAGCAATTAAAAATATTTATTCACAGAAGTTAACAAAATATTGTGGGTGCACAGAAAAAAAATTTTCACCAATTAACTCTTTACTTAAAAGTATAAAAAAATTTGATTAAATATTTAATTTATTTAATTAAATTTTTAATTGTAATAAATAATTTTAATATAAAATTTAATTGATACTATTAATTTGCTTACTGGTGCAACGACTTTATTGTGCACTTCAAATTTATCAATAGTTTATGGATAAGGTGCTAAATTTCTAAAGTAGAATTTGATAACAAAATATCTTATTAGGACAATTCATTATATTTTTTAAGACAGTAACAACAAAAAAACCCATACTGCAAATCTAAAAAGGATTCAAATACGTTCGTCGTTGTGTTTTATATAAAAATGCTAAGCACACATAATAACTTTAAGGACTTAAGGACTTTACATGCCGATTAACAAAAAAAAAAATAAATAAGGGAATATATGAAATGTTTCGCCTTTAAATTAAATTTGTGATGTTTCAATGCATCACAATATCATTAATTATCATTGCTTAAGACTGCCCATCCCTATTAAGTGTAACTATTGTAACGACAACTAACTTTCTTTTCTTAATGCGTGAATGTATTGTATTTTTATTGATTTCTTATTGCGGCAAGCTTTAAACGTGTTAATAATGTCGAGCAATAAAAAGGAAGCAATATTGCCACATCACTTGTAAATTATAAAACTCTAAATATCCTTTCTTTGTTATCCATCCATCCATCAGTTATTTTGCGCCAATCAATCCAATCATTCAAATGTATGAATGCCATGTATTATTATGACTGCTATAGAAACCAAAGCGAAAAATGACATTTATCCATCCTTTCATGTTTTTTACTTACATCTTAATTTAGTATGAAATACTTGTCAAAAGAGATTCCAACTTTTTCTAACATTTTTAGGTTTTTTTTCGCATTTTATTTCACTATTTTCCTCGCTTTTCTTCATTGTCATTCTTTTGTTTTTTTTTTTTTTTTTAATTTCTAAAATTATATATTTAGTTTTTTTTTTGTACTGTTTGTAAGATTTTTTTTTTTTGTTTGCAGTCGGTTACTTTTGTTGCTCATATATGATTAGATCTTGTTTAATTTGACATGTCCTTGATAAGCGAATTTTTATAAACATAATTGTTTTTCACTTTGTGGATTATAAAATAAATTATAAAAAACGCTAAATTCATTTTATTTCTTTGTGTGTGTATAAATACAAAGCGGGTGCACCCTATTCTTAATTGGGATTTCCATAACGAAAATAGCAAATATTCGTAACGTCAGTGCGGGATACAATATTTGCTTATCTCTTTTATTAAAAATATTTCGTTTTTGTCCTTAAGGAAATCTCAATTAATAAGAGGAAAAATGAAACAAGAAGAAAACAATTTCATTGGAATTAATTTTCATAATTGTATTGATTATTACGAATTTTCGTAATTTATATTTGAACTGCACGAAAACTGAAGTTCACAAGTACTTCATTGAAAAAAATTTGAATTTTGCGTGAAAGTAAGTTAAAAAAATATTATTATTTCGTCTTAAGTTTAAAAATTTCCAGGAAGAATTATATCACATCAGCGAATATCAACTAATTAATTAACATTTCAACAGAAAGAGAATTCAAGAGACATTTGTTGTAGTGTCCATTTAAAAATTTTGTTATTTACATATATTTTTTGTGGTTGTTATCGTTCTTCTTTTGGTCTTGACATCGGAAATCTTTCTAATCGTCTATTTCTATGTGTTTTAAAAAATATATTCGCTAAATATGCATACAATTTTAATGTGATATTTCAGTGTTAGAAATTGTCCTCTGTAGTTGTAAAACTTGTTAATACAGTCGAATGCGGTTAAGCGAAATTAAAAAAAAATACTAGTACTTTTTTCCGCTTATGCGAGATTTTCGATAAAAAGGAGTTTGGATAAGTGAAAAACGTTTGAGTTAAATGAACTTATTTCAAAATTGCTCTGTAAAACGAAAATATATCATTAGAAGGAAAACATTTGTGATTTGTTTTAAATTTCAGATTCATTTTAAAAATTTTGCAACGACATTTGAATATAATTAATAGTGAATTATATTTCATTGAAATTTGCGGTCACTAAAAAGTTTTTCGTCACTAGTAAATTAATAATTTTTTCTTTAAGCAAATGTAATTGTTTCGAAATTGATCAAACATAATAAATAAGAATTTTTATTTTCAATTAAGCGATTTTTTCTTTAAACAGCGTGCTCTTATCCGAATTTGACTGTAGTACTTTTGTTTTCATCCGTAAGGATTCATCCTGGAAAATGAATTCGGGCAGCCATTGGTAAAAACACGGAAAACTTTGCAAAAAGTGGCAAAGTGGGATAAGTACAGAAAATTTTTAAGCTATGTACATACATACATACATATCGCACTTGATCAACAAAATTTTAAAAATTAAAGTAGAGGCAAAACAATTTTTATATACTTCTATTCAATCACAAAGAGAGAAACAACAGTATTTTTTACCGAAAGAGTAGAGAAAAATATATAAAATTTGTACAGTAGGTAGATATGAATACGGCACAAAATGTAATTTTAAAAATTTCGAGTTATAGGGTATTAAATTGTTGATAAAGTGCGGTATGTATGTATAGATAACATTGTGTTGGAAAATCAAAAATGTACATGAAGCGCACTAAGTACGAAATATTAGGTTCGGTCACATACTACGGCATATATTGATATTTCAAAAACGCAACCTAATGTTGCAGTGAAAATGTGTTATTTAACGTCACGCTAAGTTAAAATTACTACATATTTGGTGTGTTCACACTGCAGTCATATCAGTCATATTGTCATAATAACTTATTATTTTACAATAGATTAAAAAAATTATTGTTGTGCTTCAAGCAAAAAGGCATGTAATAATAAAACTTTATAAGGTATGTTTATGGTTTGTCATAAAATAACAGTAGAAAAATTAGTCGAGCAGCTTAAATTCTTCAGTCGAGCCGGCGATAATATTTACAAGCCACCGCTACTTATAAATAACAAGAATAAAAATACATATGTGTTTGTGTGAATGATCTGCTTGGCAGCTTGTGAATGTTTTTCCACTTCCCGCCGTCAAAAATTAGTTCAGCTCATGTTACCGGCAACTCTGCTTTTGATAATATTATTTCAGCAAGTTCGTATAGATAAAAAACAATTTGAAAATTTTAATTGATAATGGACATTTAAAACATTTACAGGAAATTTATTAATTTCTTTATTAACAAGTCGGACTGAATTAAAACACATTTACATTTAAGCCAAAATGCAAACGCATGCGCACTAATCCGACTAAAATATGTAGTGTTGTTAAATGTTTATCAGCTGGCACAAGTATGACATAGCACACACTAAATGAAGACACTTCTTATATTTTGTTGTGCTATTATTTTATGACATATGACTTATGACTGCAGCGTGTCTAGTTTTTTTTATATCGACAAATAATTGGATTTTAGTTTGCAATTTGTTTAAAAAACATTAAACAAATTTAATTTTTGATTTAATAATGCAGCATTAATTATTATCGTTTTTCATATTGATTCAAAATATAATTTAAATATCTTATATGCTAAGCATTTGAGAGACAAATAATACTTTCTTTTAAACTCCTTTTAATTTTTATGAGTTATGATCCTGTTGCAGCAAAGGCTCGATATATAAATATGGAGGAATATAAAGAAATTATTTTCTTTATATGGTAACACTATCGCTATTACGTTTGTACACTAGAGCCCCGATTTGCGTCGTTTACTGGGACCAGGGTAAAACGAATCTAATCGGATCACTTTTTTTAATGCAAAAATTCTAATTCTGATAAAAAAGTGATATGTTATAAAAATGTAAGTAGAGAACGGGGAACTGCCATTTTTACATGCTACTTGATAAATTCTTCACTAGTAATTATGACTTCAGTTAAAAAGTTCGAACAGAAGTATGTATGTTGGGACGAAAATCGGAATTAAAACGACGCAAAGCTCGTTCAAATAAATTTTAAAAAGCGATGCAAATCGAAACGACGCAAAAATGATCGACGCAAATCGGGTATATATAGTGCATATAAAAACAAATTTGTAACAAGAAATACACACAATTGTTTTATTATTATGACAGCAGTTATTTGTTAAGCCTACAGTACACGGCATGTCAAAAGCCACATTCGCATGTGGCTCTGACGTCACGAGAATTTGCAGCATTTTGTTTACATTTGCTAAACATGCAGAAGTGTCTACATGCTTCAAAATTTTGGTAGTACATGAAATGTTGTTTTGTCCCAAAATTTATATGTGACAAATGTAGCCGAAGCGTTAGTCCCAATTGTGCGCCACACGACGAACTTAAGCAACAAACTTTTACCAACGAATTCGTCGTGCTAGACGAGATTCATCGTTCTTCCCAATTGTGTTCGCAGCATTACTCTCAAATAATTTTTGTATAATTCAGAAGAAGTTCAGAAATTATCACTTGTGTGTTACCGTCCACACCAGACAAGAATTTCATTGAAATAAATTAGAAATTACAATTTACGTGTGAAGGCATTAGGATAATTACTTCTAGGTAACTGGAAGTCTAGAGCAACACCTGACAATAACTTAAATAACGAGTAATTAATTCACTGGCAGATCAGTTTAACAATTAAATATGGCAAAAACATTGGCGCGTTTCAGGCATCAAAAAAATACACTTCGATTTTATCCACCCATTTGAAAGAAAAAATGGTTGAAATTAAACATTTATTTGACGGCGTCGTCAATCATATGCCTGAAATCACTTTTCATAATTTGCTACAATATTTGTACTCTAAACTGTCCTAAATTTTTCTTTTGAATCTAGCAGCCTCTTTGGCGCTATAAATATGTGTAGAAGTGCCTTGCAAAAACATAAAGTGTAAAATATTTTTCCGAATTTTAACTTAATTAAAAGTTTTTATTCACTTAAAAAATCACTCGTTACATACAACAAATGTTATTTTATGTGCCATATGCCACATAAGGAGTAGAGAAAAACTTTCACAAGTCGCAACAACGAACGATGGTGTAACAAAACTGCAAAAGAAAATCCCAAGAAGCAGTTTATTTAAATTTTCTTTGGTTCCGATAAAACTCCATTTAATATTTATGTAGATTGTTATCATTCTATTATAATTTTGCTCAAGATGATAAATTTTAATCATCATGGCATATTCGAACATGTCTCCTACTGTGTGTCAAATTTATAATTTGCATATTTTTCTTATTTTTTCTGAAATGTATGATACCTTCATACATACATACATATGTAAGAGTGTATGTGAGTATTTACATACAATGTGTGTCTTTTTTGCGAAAGTAATGGATTTAAAAAATTATTATACATAATAATAATTTTTCTTTTATATCAGTCTAACAATTCTGTATGTAATTTGCTGTTTTGCAACAAAAAATACCTAAATCACTATTTTGATCCACCTCTATGACATGCAAAAATAAAAAAAAAAAAAAATAGAAAAAGTCACCGGAACCACCAACCTCCACAATTTTCGTCCCAATAACTTGACATTGTCAAAAAGACACTTTTGGTACGGTATGGTTGGTTTTTATCTGCATGTAAAAGCGCTCTGGCCTGTCATTAATCATCATCGCAGTTTGTTTGGAATAAATTGTGTATCAAAAAGAATTACAATATGTTTTTTTTTCTGTTTCTTATATCTCAAATCTGTTTTTTCGGTGGAAGCTGGGTGAATGCTTCACTGGGTGAGTGAAAGCAAAATACGAAAGGAATTTTCCTATTATTTGTCATCATGTTTTTCTCTAATATTTACATATTTTGCATTTGAGAACAAGAATTTGTCATCGTTTCATATTAATAAGAATTTATTATATTCAAAAGTATGTGTCATTTTACTTGAAGCGTTCTCTGCAGCTAAACATTTGCTGTGAAGATAAGAAACGAATACAGCCGAAATGGTTTTATCTTTAGTTTCTAATGGAGTTCTATTGTGTTGTTGGCAATCTTATTTTTTCCTATTCATCTGTGAATTTTTTACGCTTTTAGGATTTTCATTTTTTCATTGTTAATCTTAACATGTGTATCTTTTTCTTGAGCCTGTCTACAATAAATTATGGAATTATCCAATCATCTATAAGAAGAAAAAAAGTAGCCAATCAAAATGAAAACGTATTGATCTGTTTTAAGAATGTTCATTTAAAGTTCTTATTGACCATACATATATGTATGTACATACGAGTACACATCCGTAATAACTCCAAAAAGTCCTTGAAATGGAGCTGATGGCTGTAATTGGTTGTCTGATCTGACATGATTTAAAAAATTTGTGTATCCTTCCTTCATATCAGCATAAAGTTTACAAACGCAAATATTTTACACTGGAGAAGAAACAGCGTCATGTAATGAACAAATATACATTTTAATTTGAAAAACTAAAACTAAAAAATTTGAAAAACTAAAACTAACTTTTTCTTAATATTCGTTTTAAATTTTAAACTTAAGTTCGAAAATGTGAATTTTATTTTAAAAATCTTTACATTGTTTCGAATTTATTTTCACAAAGTCAACTCGAATTCGAAAAAATATTGAAATTTTGAACTGCAGTTCGAAAATGCAACTCGATTTAAGATATTTGAGCTTACGGCTTGGCCCACGATGTCGACAAAATTGTGACCATCTATGAATTCATTTTATTTATTATTGTTTAGCTTTTGTGCCTGTTTCAAAACTTTAAGCTTGTTTTTTTATTTAGAAAATTTTAAAGTTATTTCAAAATGAAAAGTAATATTATAAGGCTCAAGTTCAGTTATATATTGAATTAATGAAAATTGAAATTACTAAGAGTTATTTTATGTTTTGAAAATATTATTATTATATCCAATCAGTTTTTATTTAACCAAGTTCTCAACAGAAATAGAATACGAGAATTATTTTGGTTAGTACGAAATTACCCATCACTGGTTGGAAATTACTAATAATCAACACAAACTCAAAGTCAGTTATCTGCAAAGTATTCTACTTTGTAATCTAACTTTTTTTTGTTGTTTTGAATAAAAAAAAAAATATTATTTTAAAATTTTAATCTTATTTCGAACATTAAAACAGATTTCGTAAGTTGTATCTTAATATGTAGACCTTAAACGATAGTTTTATCTCGATATCAAATTTAGTTTCGAAAATTCACACTCAATCTAAAAATATTAATCCTATTTTAGAAATTTAAAATTAATATTAAATTTTTAGAAAATGTTGAAGTTTATTTCAAGTAGAAGTAGCAAAACTAATGGATATAAATAAATGAATCAATAATAAGTAACTAAAATTTGGAAAACTATTCTTAATTTATGTTCAAATAATTGTCGTATGTCGCCAATGCCGTTTTGTACAGAATTCAGTAATATTTTCCTTGATGTTCGGAAATACAAATTTTTTGGTTTTTGTATGGAAATTTTGTATGTTTCAATTTACTACTTGTTTTTTTTTTTTTTTTTTGTGTAGTAAAAACTGAAGAACTTTTTCCACCATCTTAAACTCAATAATTTACATTAGAATATTTACTTATTCAAGGCAAATAAAAAATAAAAACTATTTGATACACAACAAGGATTATTTTATTCACTGCGATTTTTTCAATATATATTTTATTAGTACAAGAAACTTTCTAACTTATTTTTAAAAAATGTAACCCTGGCAACTGGTTTTACCTTTACAATTTATTTATATTAAGAATTTATAATTTATAAATGCTGTATTACGAAATCAACGCGAGTTTCTGAAGTTTCTTTTTGTTTTGTTCAAACACTTTTAAGTTATCATGTTTAAAAATAAATAATTGCTTAATATAAATTTTTTATAATTGATAATAAACTTATACACTTACACATACATACATAGATACATAAATATTTAAGCATTTTAATTAATGTTTCAAAACTTTTCTTTTTGTTTAATTAATTTTTTTTAAGTTTAATGATTAATAAAACAAAATTGTGCATAATAAACTTATGCTATATCTGCTCAAGCTGTGGGTGGTATTGGCTGAGCTGGTTAGCTCATTGACTACAAACTATGATCTATGACCTGGGTTGGAACCCTGGTCAGAGCATGTAAAACAACATCATAAATTTCTCTAATTTACATTAGTATGGCATTGCTTGCTTAGTTGATGGACTGTTTAAGTGATGAAGGCTGGTCACTAAAAACTATTCCGACAGCGATTAATGCTATTCCAAGACAGTTTACACCACGATGCTTTCTTTCGAGCGTTTACTTCGTCGGCGAAGTTAAACAATTAATAAAATGACTGATCTCATAAGGATTCAGAAAGTTA
This sequence comes from Lypha dubia, assembly GCA_947311025.1. Lineage (NCBI taxonomy): Eukaryota > Metazoa > Arthropoda > Insecta > Diptera > Tachinidae > Lypha > Lypha dubia. Next base: position 86,193,790 of record OX371263.1, on the reverse strand, counting down.
ATGCGTCTACTTAAGACCAGAGGCTTTTCTTGTCATATTTTTTTATTATGTCGGGATCTCAGGGGCTGAACCCTACTCTATGTGAATTGTGCCGGCACGGGGAAAATTGATTATGGGTATGAAAGATAGAGGGAGTAGTGTTTGTGGACATACGATTTGAAAACCACCATACTGAAGGCGACTGGGAAAGACCTCTGTGGAGAGTTTATTTCACATACGAACGGTTCGTCTGAAGTGCCAATTTTCTCTGTAAAGCGCAATGCGATCCACTGGCATATTGACCACAAAATTAAATGTAAGAATACAATTTTTTTAATGGCTAATGCTAATAATTGGTACTGATACTAAGGTCCAATTCATTTTTGACTTGGTTGACTTAATCAATTTACGAATTATAGCAATCGAATTTTTCTTACAATTGTGGTTTTATGGTCATGATCATGGAATATTTTTTCGATTCATACATACCGCTCATAAGTTTTTCCACACAAAATGAGTTCCCATAACTGGACGCTCTATTTGCCACAGGCGGAGACTTAATATCTAAAAATTTCGTTCAAAATATCGCTCAGAAACGGACATAAGAATTAAAATACACAAACAAGAGTTGTATTTTATTACTAGTTCTCCTTTTTTTTCAACCTCTCATTCATTTTTGTGTTATTGCCAATGAAATTGTTTATTCCCATGCTTAGAATGTCAAATTAATTGATGTTTACTTAAACCTTGGGGTAGAGAAAAGCAAGTTTGAAAACTCTGAAGACGAAGTAAACTTGAGAAACTTGATTCCGTAAATTATTATAAATTCTGGTGATTTCCTGTTGCAATACATGCAAATGAGCTCCAAAACCAACTTGACATGTACGCAGATGACGTTCAATGATACATATTTGAGCTGTCCCTTACAGTCTGTTGTCCACAACATTATGAAGTCTAATGATGATTTATGCAAAATATATTGCGGGGCTTCTGCAAATAACTTTTATTAAATCCGTTAAATACTGTGAGTAATAATTTCAAAAAAAAAAAAAACGATTAAGACTGCTTTTAGACATTTTAATAAATTGAGGTCGTGAATACTGCTTAACATCTCGGTATAACTTTTAACAATAATCTTATTTGTTCGAGACATGTCATCAAAACACAACTAGGTAAAATAAGAGTTTTGCTTAGGTTCGTATGGTCAACAAAATTTTGTACGGCCTTGTAAATAGAAAAACTTTTTGCCAAATCTTAACTTATCCTGGTGTTATTTTATCATTCGAGAGTATGATCATGTATCTTCCTTAAAGATTTATTCACAAAGTTCCCAATATCTTTATGATAAAATTAAGTTTGCAAGATCTTTTAGAGGGAAAAATATCATCAAACCGTGCCATCGTTATCAGGTATCGAAATGCTGCTTTTTCCTCTATGCGGAACGTCCTGGGAATCCCATCAATTTAATAGCAACGTAACTACTTAAAGACGTTATATTTAATAATTTTCTTGTAATCTTGCTGTATACGATATGAACAGGTTATAAATAAAAATAATAATAATACTATAATTCGTGATTAGTTGGAAATGAAGTTTTTTCATTAAATCTTCGTTCTTATATTTTTCTGTTTTTTTATAGCAAATAAAGCAGTTCATTATTATGTTTTAGTTTAACAAAGATTTATTTCCATTTTACGTGAAAAGTTTGATATAATTTTGGTTTCTCGCGAAGCCATTATTATCCCTTGAATTATGCTTTAATGCTATTTAGCAATTTTAAAATTCTCGAAATATAATTTAAATATTAAAAACAAAAGATTGCTTCTTTATCTTGTTCCTAATAAATAAAATATATACATTCTCTTTATTTTCACTTTACTTGATAAAATTCTCCTGTTTATACGAAACTGTGTTTTGTAAAAACTTTATTTACTTCCTTTTACTTTAATAAATAAAATCGTGCTAAACAAAAATTTTTAAGAAAAAAAAATAACAAAACATTTTAATTTATGAGAATCTCCATAATTCCATAAACGTAATTAGTTTTCAAATCATGAATGAATGTACGGAAAAAAGAAACTGCATAAATTTTGTTTCTTTGATTATGAAAGAATGTATTTGTGCTACCAATACAACTACATACAAGCATACAAACAACGGTACTCTGCCATAACAAGCCATTAGTAGAGATAGAATCTTTTTCGCATACACGCATACACGCATACACTTCAATGGTAAAAACTCTTTTTGCATAATTATTTGTGTTAAAAATGTTTGTTATTTTGCTTCCTTTTTATTAATGGAGCGCCATGCCAGTTACTTAAAAATCCCTTTTAGTGCACCATTTCCCATTTGGATATATGTTTTGGAAAAAAAAATATTTATCGTATATTGAATAACAGGCGCAATTTAAAAGGATGCTAATGACGTTATAAAAAATAGACCCAAAATATGAATTTGCAAGTCAGAAGAAAAAAACATAAATATCAAAGGAAAGAGGTTTCTAAAATTTCTATAGTAAAAAGGAATTTATTACACAATTACATTCATATATATTTACTTTGGCCTCTTTGGTGGACATCTAAGTAAATATGACTGCAAGGATAATTAATAGCGTAGAGTTAAAGTGTACATAGTCACTTTGCTATTTATCTACTTAATTTGATGAAGCTTTACAAATACCATGGCAAAGGTTTGGTTTATTTATAATGATTTTCTTATTTCATATCAGATTTAAGAGATTTAAGTCGTAAAAAATCATTCTAAACCTTTTGCATTTTAATATGTTTTGAAAGAGACTTGCTTCTGGAATAATTGCAGCTGAAAAATTTCTAAGCAACTTTTCATTTATTAAATAAAACAAGGGCAAATGATTTTCAATTAAACATTTAAAGTAAACTTAAATTAAACACGTAATTGTAGCAAGTAATCATATGATTAAACACGTTTATTTTTAATTTTCAGTGATTGTTAATTGAAAAATTTAATTTACAATTCTCTTCGTAGGTTGAATTTTGACATTTAAGATTTTGTACTTCAGAATGATGTCTTTTCGCTGGTTTCAAATATTAATACATTACAAGCTTTAAGTAAATTTGCTACACGGAAAAGGAATTTCGATTTTAATTAATGTACTAATTAATCATCTGTTTAATTAAATTGATTTTTTTTATGGATATATGTCTTAAAAATCTATGAAAAATTATAAATTGGTTGTGAACTTGTTATAATTTGACAAAATTTTTCTAAGTAAATATTGAATGCATACAAAAGTAATGTTCGATCAGAATAAAGGACTTCCTTACACCTCGCTAAAACTCGGTAAAAAAAAAACTATTGCCTTCCCTGTCTCCAGCCGGAATTACCCACTTTTGTCTTTTTAATTTTTAACATTTATCTTTTCTAGTCTATCCTTTCCTTTACTTTTTAGCACAATGCAGTTCAAAGCTAGGGTCACCAGTCTCCCCCACCCTGAGTGCTACTAATCCCACTTAAAAAGCAGACAATTTTCACTCGTCACGTGCGAGAACATTTCATTCCGCGAACAACGCCCTAAGTACAGAACATAATAATCGGTCATATAATATAGCTTATGTGGATTTTTCAGAAGCGCATAGTAGGCACTAATTTAAATATTACATTCAAAAGATGTTAAATCCGCAAGAAATACAAAGTTTTGCATCTCTTTGGAACTTCAATTAAGTCTAATTTTCAAATATCTGCCAATATTAAGTGTTAAGATGGTATTAAATTAAAATTTTGTTCATAAATTAAAAATAAAAACACCATGATATTTAAATATGACCCACACTAGGAAATTTGAAAAAAATCCTAAGCTAAATATTTCATATTCAACTTTTACTGCTTAACGATCTTTAACTTCTTACTAGAATAAGATAACAGGGAAATTGCACAAATGAAAAACTTCCGTTTTCTTAAAATGCTACACGTGGTAACCCAGCAAAAAACTATTATGATTCTGGAAGCAGTAAAAAAAGTTCAAGCTTTCGAGATGCGCAGTTTTGAAGCGCTTCCGAGGCTGCACAAAAAAAAAAACAGAGAGATCGCTCAACTTATTTTTAAGCACGTTGAAGTTGGTCGGCTGTTTACATTTAGTTGACACGAATAATAAAGTAAACAGCGAATGGTAGAAAAAATTTCATTTATTTGCTCTCTGCCTCTCTCTCTCTCTTATTTATTTAAACTTGTGTATTTGCCTACTAATGAATTAATTTATTAATATATATATATAATTAATATATATAATTAATATATAATTAATAGTAGATGACGCAGTAAAACGAAGATATAATGCAGATAGTTCAAACATGATTTTAGCGCTTTTCGGATGTTTAGAAAAAAGCGCTCTTTTATGTAAAAAACAAGAGCTCCAAAGTGGGACAGCGCGAACAAAAATCATTCATGTTCGAAGCGCGTTTTCACAGCAGTAAGCACAACAACAAGAAGCATTATCCCGTATAAACCTGCTTCGGCCGAAGCAATAGTTTTTGCTGGGAATGAAAATATTCTTAGGTTAAATCTGCTTCTCATTAACTGAAAGAATAATTTGATATTTATAGTTCACTTGCATAAAAGTGTTTGCTTGCCACTGATAATAATCATTTATATTCCACTAAAAAGGCATTATCGGAAATTCAAATAAAAATTAAAGAAAAACTTTTGCAACTCGTAAGTTCCATTGAAATTTTATGCATTCATAAGAAGAAGAATAAAACAAACTTTTCTCTCTTTATTTGTGAAAAAAAATATAAAAATTAAAAAAAATTCAGGAAAGAAGACAATTTATGTGTGTGTGTGTGTGTGTGTGTGTGTGTGTGTGTGTGTGTGTGTGTGTGTGTGTGTGTGGAAAAATGATTGTAAAATGACTGCCCGTCATGGCTAAAGGTAAGAATTTTAAACAAATAATACTGATTTTTTTCTATAATTTCTCATGTGCTGGCAACAGTGACAAAATCAAAATAGAAAAGAAAGAAAAACACTTGCTGGACCATGTCGTCTAACATTTTGTTATTTGTTTTTTTTTTTTTTTTTTGCTTGTGCACTTAAAGGCTTGTACATTCACAGTATGCAGGAGCATATTTTGATTTGCAATGTATGCTTTTGTATAAATATCAACTAGACATAAACCACCCACTGTAACTGCAGTGCAACTAACAAAAAAGTTTGTATGACGGGACAAGCTGACTGACGCCAACACACACTTTTGTTCTGCCATCACTCCATTTATCGGTATATTTTTTTGTGCCCATCTTAGTTGGAAAACTTTTTACTTTACTTTTAGAATGAAGAAAAAAAATGTAGTTATAAATGTTGTTTTTTCTTCACATTTTTAGGGAAAAATTTAGCAAACTTAGCAAATTTGTTACTTATTTTTTTTTTTTTTTTTTTGAAGCGTAAAATAAACACACATTTTTGTGCTAAACTTTCGGTATGATGAGATTGCAATCGGCGACATTTTTTGAAAAACCATTTGTTTTGCAAATTGTCTAGGCTTACATTTTTTTTTATTTTAAGATGAAATATTGCCACTTTTAGCCTTATTGCTTTGTTATAAAGTAAGTGCTTGTGGCTCCTTAATGCATCATCTATTTAATGTGATCATTTCGAATTTAATTAGTTTTCACTACATTGCGATTTTGGCTAAAGTTTTTTTAAATTTTGACAGTGCATTCAACACCGTGTGAAGATGAGTGTTCAGCACCACCACCCCGGGAAGGACACTAGTGTGATTTACAGCGATCTGAACATATAACTTTTATGGGTAATTTGCTGAAAGTAATGGATTGAAAAACAAAGGTTTGATTCGTTGCTATGATACATAAGAGTGGCCCACCCCCGGTAGGTTTATATACAAATATTTGCAAAAAATATTTCTTTTTCAAGTCTGGAGGAAAGTGTAAAGAATACGAAGGTCTAAATTAATCGACTTGCCTTGATGTTTGGTTGAAGAAATATCATCTATTGTAAAATTGGTTAAAAATACAGGATACTAAAAAATTAATAATAAACAAAATTATATTTATCGCCATGAATTTTGTTTGCAAATGAGACCTGGCCCACGAGAAGTGTTTCATATACAACATTTCTAAATTTTAAAAATTTTATATTTTTTGAAAATTCAAAGTAGATTTTAAAAATTTATTCTTACTTCAAAAATTAGAAATTTATTTTATTTTTTATATAAATTGTTTGTATTGCTTATCGATTTTTCTATTACAAAGCTGAGTACACATCATATTATCAAAGTGATTCGATTTCGATTTCCTTAGAAATGAATATACCAAAAGTTAACTTTTTAAGAGTGTAGATTATATCAGAAAAAAATGTTTGCCACAAAAAACCTATTGCTAATTCGTCTACTATTTCCTGTTGATCAATTAATAAAAGTGATGTGGTTTCAGTCATTTTTTTTATAAAAAATGTTAAAGTTTTTTATATGAATTTTATTATTTGGAACTGGTTATAAATGGTTATATTTTAAGCAATAACTTCACTGGCAACAGTGAAATCTTTACTGTGTGGTGCAAAATAAAGATACAGATTAACATAAATTTTAGTTGTGAGAAGTCTCGTATTCCATTTGGATTCGAAATGTGTATAAATTTGATATGAAATCACGTTCAACAGAGCTACCTAACAAGTAGTGAAAGCATTGTACACAGTAATACCGAAAGCAACTTTTGTTCTATTCCACCTCGTACTTGAAATCTGAGGAGATGTTTAGATACTAAATTTTTCCTTTGTTGCTTGATATATTAACAATGTCTAATTATCTCTGGTCAATGCGTCACAAACAATACTTGATAAATATTTCTCGAAAAAACAAAGTTCTTAGATTGCTCCATAAGCGGAAAAGGCATGCGAAAATCAGCAGTTGAAAGGTCCAAACGAAGTATAACCAAACTGCAAGCAACACCTTCCAGACATAAAAATAATTTTGAAAATCGGTTCACAAACTAAAATCTCATCAAAAAAAAAAACTTTGCATAAAAAAAGAAAAAGAATAATTAATTGAAAATTTTATAAATATTGAAAAAAAAAATTAGATAAATAAACAAAAATCCATAAAATTTCAACTTCTGCAGTATTTTCAATAAGGAAATATCATTAGTGATCTAACTGGTACATTATGACTAGCGAAATAGTTGGTTCTTGCTGACTAGTGATTTCACCGGTCTGTTCGTGTCAATTGCCTACCGTAAATATCATCCCCATGTTAAAATCGTCAGTCGAGTGCATTGCTAGTAGTTAGTCTGGTAGTTAGTGGTATCGACTGGTAGTTAGCGAAATAGCTACTCATTCGCTAGCTACGCCGACTACGGGCACTTTCTACTGCAGTTCACTGAGTGAGATTGCTGCCATGAATAGCGTATGAGCATTATTTTAACACACTTAAATATCATTCGTAATATAATATAGCAATCTATTTAACAACAACAGAATAGAAGATTAAATTTCTCTCTTAAACGATAAATTTAATTTGTGTTTGTTGTATTATCGGAAGTCATCTATTCTATAATTTAATTTTAGCATTCACCAGATTAAAGATAATTTGATTGACACACATACACACCAAACACACGCAAACAGCGGGCGACAAGAAAAAAAATGCAGGTGGAGTGCGAACTTGAAAAACTTAATTAACTATTTTTAGAGAGTTTATATTGGAAAAAAAACAAATTTTCGTATTTTATTGTTGTTTATTTAAGTTTATTTAAATAATCCAGCACCTTTTATCTAATTCAGTTGCATTTTAATTCTTACTATTACCAATACTGTCTGACTAAAAATCGATTTTTAAAGTTCATTTGCCATAGTGCATTCGTTGAAGCAATTAAACAATTAAAGATAGTTTTGCTGAATTACTGACATAAAGTAAAATAAAAAATGTTTCATTCATTTGATCTTACAAAATAAACACTTTAATCTTCTTGTTAAGAAACTTTTGCTGCTCTGCTTATTTATTTCCAATAAATTAAAGTCTTTTTGAATTTGCTTGCTTGTATCACATTGAAAAATCCAAAGATATAAAAAGCTTTATAATTAAAACTTCTTGAGCTCAGAGAATGGATTTTAAAATTCCACAATGATATAAATATCTAATGATGTTTTTCAAGAATTTTTTTTTTCATATTTTTCTTCTTTATATTTTTCAAGTCTATTCATATTATTTACACTTGAACAGTTGATTGGACCAAACATTACATTTGAAAAGCATTCAACTAAATATTGTTGACGTCAGTTTTTTATAATTCCCTCACATTATTTTACAATAAAAATATGTAGGGAAGAGAACTGGTTTGCGCAATTTTTTAATGTAAAAATATTTAGTTTTCTGTATTTAATTTTATCTGGTTTAAATATTTTAAAAATATCAAATAAGAGGTCTGGGAGTTCTGCCTTCGTAGGAAACTGCTATTGCAACCGTGGCATTTTTTTTTTTCAAATATAGACAGTACGTTACAATGTTCAATAAAACAGAAACATCGAAACACTCAAGCAGAAAGTAGTCTGGAATATACGCAATAGCAAGTGAGCAGATAATGACTCTCTGAGAGTATATAAAACATAGAAATGAAAATAATATACAAATCAATAGAAGGCCTATTTATTTACTTTTAAGAAAAGACTTTTAACTAATAAAAAATATCGATTGCCTTATTTTGTATGTCCAAAATACGTTTAATTCAAAAACAAAACTTGAGATAATTTGCTCAGTGTATTATTAACTATACTCTCCACAACTCCAATTAATTACAAACGATTCGTTAGATTACCACTGCAATCCTAAAGGTTACAAATCTTTGTCAACAAAGATATTAATAACAATAGTAATTCTGAAAGTACACCAATAAAAACGCTTGCATCTTGATAAGCAACAACAATTTTTTACAAACTGTTTTCCATCTGTAGTACAAGTTATAAAAAACTGCAATAATTGCAAATTACTTTTCAGTTTTCATGTGTCTTGGAAAGTGAAAAGGGGCATTTTAATTGAAAACAATTCCAACAATAAATGGTATTCTGATGGGAAAGATAAACTTATATATTGCACCTGCACTAACAGAACCACAAGCACTCTTGTACAATTACACTTTTAATACCAAACCACATTTACCTATACAAACTCAAACACAACTACATACTCACAATATCTATTTAAACACTTGCTCACTTGTATCTTACATTTATTTATACCCGTATCATAGATATTCACTTTTACATGTAAATAAATACATGTAAAATAATATGAATGTATGAGTGTGTTAAAATACATACACACGCGTATTCAATGTGGCATCAAATTTAACCAATGATGCATTCGACTTTAATTAATTTCAATTATTGTTTGCAGTGAGTAAATGGAAATTGTTTTATTTGTTATTTTGAATGTAATTCTGATGTTGAAATAATCGTTGGTTATAATTTGGTGTGAATGTGTGTGTGTGTTTGTGTGTGTAAAGGTTGTCAAGCAGAGGGTTTTGGTTTAATTTAAATTTTTATTATTTAAATGCTATAATTATTGTAGTTTATGTTATTTTAACATTGAAGCGTACCATTGAGAAATTAATTGTTTCAATTTAATTATATTTTTGTTGACTTTATTAAAAGCTAAATGGTAAACAGATAAATTTTCATTATGTTGTCTTTTCCTTTTTTGAAAAATTTAAATTTGAAATTGTATACTCGTATAAAAAATATGTTTAATTTATTACAGTCATATAATATTTTTATTAGTTTAAACTGCTGATAACTTCGTGAGTAGATTTTTACTACACTCAAAAAATAGACATTTACTAAATTTAATTTAAGCATTTCCTTCAAAACAGTTAAAAAATTTCATTCAAATCATATACAATTTACTATAATAATTAAAGGTCATGATAGTGTGGAAGTTAGGGTGCCTTTGGAGTTAGTCGAAGTTTCTCGGTTCGAATCTCCATGGACAAATTACAATTTCGAATAGAATGAATAAAAGGTTTACAAACCCCCCAACCGGACGCTCCAGCGATTTCCTGAAATAAAAAACGTCAGAGTCAATCATATGAACGTTCAGGAAGCAGTGTCATCTAACGGGTAAATACGGTCATGAGAAAGGCTCAGAAAGGTCACAAGACACATAGAAAGGAACTGTACAACGACACAATTACATAAAGAACATTATTCATAGGCATGGTACCAATTGAATTTGAATTAAAATAGTTTTAGAAAATATTTGCTTATGATTATCAAAAGTTTCGTGAAAAAGGCGATATATTAATTTTCCGAACATTAAGTAAATATTTACAGAGTTTTTATAAAAACTGTTTTACGACAACCATTTTAAATTTATATGAAATAAATTTTTCCAAAATTTATCAGCCATTTCACAGAGATCTATTCCGTGCAGAAACGGAATTCAATTTGTATTTTGGTTTTTCAAAAAGCGAATAACGAAAGTAGATGTCGGAATAATACAACTTTAAATAAAATTTTTCTGTGTTTAAATTTAAAAATGGTTTCATTTGGAAAAATTATTTTTGTTTTCGGTTTTTTTAAGAATCAAATTACGGATTTAATTCCGTTTCGGAAACGGAATAGATCTCAGTCAAATAGCTGTATATAATATTTTTGAGTGTAACTAAATATATTAATCATACGCACATTCGTTGGCAGCAGTGAATGTGGTACAAAGCAATACATTTTTGTTCGAAAGTAAAGATGAATAACAACAGGCTGCTTTACGAATATACTTTTAGGCGCACTGCTAACTTCACAATGGGAATTTTCCAAGCAGTTACGTAGTGTGGTCAGAAGCAATTGACTCCATGTATTTTGACGCACTGAATCACAATAAAAAGTCTCATATTTTGGTTGGAGTATCTGCCAACCAGATCTAAGATTCAGATTCTTATATAAGTAATTATTTTTGGTGGCGGTATAATTTGTAGACTTATAAATTAATATTCGCAGTTTATTCTTTAAAATTTAAACTGAAAATGTTATCAATTCAAGAAAAACTAACATTTTATTATAGCACCATAATTTTTGCAAAATTTTCTGCAAATATGTACCACTGTGCAGGAAATGTTATACTTCAATTAGAACGAAGAAATCCTAATAATATTTACTAGCTACAAATCAATGTATGAACATACATAATTTTACCTAAGAAACAAACACACAAACCAAGTCCTTTCTATGACACCGAACGTATTTATTGTACACGCTGTTGTAATCTTGTTAGATGAAATCTTGTTTTCATTATTGTTATGCCACTAAATACAACACAATACGCATTTTGAAGGAGCAAACCACCACAAACGTCAACGCGATTTACATACATTTTTAATTTATATTACGAGTGAAAAGAGAGGCAGAGACACACAACAAACAACAAAATCCCAAAGTCAACATTAACAAGGAAACGTTAAATAATTCAAAATTAAAATAAGCATGAATAAAGTTTAATGATACAGAAGCGCGCGAATAAATTACGTGCATAAATATGTAAATTGAAATTTTTGGTTTCTGTCTACGATAATTTCTATTCACATTTATTTCGCATTTTTTTTTTTTTTTTTTTTGGAAAAGTACATAATTTATTTAAATAAAAATTTTAGATACTACAGTGTATACACGGAGGTACATAGTTTATAATTTAAACCTCACAGACAAATCATAATAAATTTATTAATGAGATTTCACATTGTTAAATCAAGTGTGACGTGATCGTTGCGATATTTTCGTAAGACAAGACTTGATTAAATATTAAAACTCATTTAAGAATTAAATTTGAACCAGAAAAAAATTAGTTGCAATCAGTTTTAATCTGTTTGAAAGCTACGGACTGAAATAACCAGTAAACAAAACTTTCTGGAAATTTCACACAAGAAACACTAGGGAAGTTTTTTATGTTTAAAGTGGGCGTGTTACTACCTAAATGGAGGCAATTTTCATTGGATGATATTTAACAAACTAAAATTAAAAGGGAAATACTTTAAATTTTAAGCGTGCTGCCAATTGTATACTTTTTTAAAGAAATATTATTAAAAATTGAACAAGTGGGCGTAGCACCTTTACAATTGTAGTTTTACTATAGCTTCTGATTGTAATTTCACTATAGCGCTGCTAATACACCGCATTTTATTAAAAAATAAACAAATAAAGAAATTATAAGTGGGCGTGGCACTACCTTTGTCGAGGAAGTTGATATTTTAACAAAAATCTAGTGCAGTATTATTTAGTATATTCTTTTAAAAAAAAATTTAAAAATCAACTAAAATTTCTGAAATTTTACCTGATTTGAGGGTGGTGTTGGCTGAATTGGTTAGTGCGTTGACTACTAAGCAAACAATGACTTGGTGGGGCCTGGGTTCAAACCCAAGGGGCCAGAGCAAGTCAACCAACATCATTAATTTCTCTAATGTACGTTAGTGTGGCTTTGTATTAATTGTTGTCGGACTATTTCACTGATGTAGGCATTGCACTGGTCACTAAAAAACTGTTCCGACAGCGATTGATGCTTTTCCAAGGTAATGTACCCAAAGCGCCCTCCTTCGTCGATTAGCAGAAACACCGGCGAAGTAAAACTATTAATAAAATGCCTGCTAATACAGCTTAACAATGGCTGCTATAAAAACTAACATAACGCGCAAAGCAGAGTTGTAAAAGAGTTAAGCCTGCTAAATTTTCAACATCTATCTTCTCTAGCCTATTCCTCTCCATGAGTTCCAGCACAATGGACCGCATACGTAGGGGTCATCCCCTGAGTGCTGGTCCTAATTTTCAAATTTTATTTGATGTTCGGAAATACAAATTTTGTCTTTCTTAGGAAATTTTTACTAAAAATTAGGAAAATATTTTTTAAAAACTAGTTCAGTGCTTATTAGTAAAATTAGTAAAAATTTCATCATGGGCGCCATGTGCCGTAGATCGGAACAATGCTTTCATTTAGTTGTGTTGTAGTTCATTTCCTTGCTATATGGTTGTTGATCTTGCTGCGCATTATTCTTTTTTTTTTTGTTTTACATTCTTTTGAACTGGTTTGCGACCTTGTAATTAACGCTAAAAATGCAGCGAACGAAAACGTGGGCCAGGGCTTTATTAAAAAATTAATTCTTAATATTAGAAAACACGCTCACCAATTAAATAAACATTTTTTATTTTGAAAGAACAATTTCTTTGGAGTAACACCACTATATACTAATTTCAAGAACATGAACTATTTGAATAATATCATAATTTTTTTTAATTTAAATACAAATTTCTAAATTTCAATAAAATTATAAATAAATTAGGAAAAATTCTTAAAAAAGAATTTGAATGAATGATGTTTTTTCTTCTTAAATTTATCACATGTAATTTTTTTGGAGTTTTTTAAACTTCAGGTTTCTGTTTAATTTTGCTTCTCCAAAAAACTTATATTAAATTTGCTTTTTTTTCACTTTATTCGTGCTAAACAAAAATCTCTTTAATAGAAAATTCAAATATGTTTAAAAATTCTTCTTATTGGTTTGTGGTCTAACGTTATTTGTCATTTATTTTAGGGCAAATATTTAGTTTGAATTTGGAATTTCTTAGATATTTTATCAAACAACCTAAACAACATACATTCAGATATTCAGTTGATTTTATTTGATTTTTTTCTTGTTTTTATATATTTATTTATATTTTTAGAGCGAATAGCAGACACCTTCGTTGTAGTTCAAAATTGTTTGTATATATTGTGGTACTGATGCTGCAGCTGATTTTGTTATTTGCCTTAAAGACAGCAGTGGCAATAAGAGACGTGGCATGTCAACAAGACCACAATTTTCCAAGTCATTCTCTTTATGTAGATTTTCTAGATTTTCTTCTAAAAAATTGTGTGTGAGCGTTTGTTTGTGTGCAAGTCTGTGGCATTTTATTGGTAATTTTTGTATATAGATTTATTTGAAATATACATATACTTGTATACCAACCCAATATAATTTATATCATAAAATATGGATTTAAATTGACTGAAACATAAACAAAAATATTTGCATAAATTTTATTTTCATTTACTTTATTTATGCACAGCACATACTCTTTTTTTATCCTGCTTTATAGATATCTTTTTGTCGGGAGGTAATAAATTTTATATTGTGTGAATGTCAACTACATTTAAGTATTTATATCTGTTGTTTGTTTAGCTTTAATAAAGCCAAAAAAATTTTTTATTCAAAAGGTATTGAAAATAAGATCTTTTAAATCAGCTGCTGATGCTCAATGCTTTTTGTTGTTTAGAATTTTCATTGATTGTATGAAAACAATTTCAGTTAGTTAACAAAAAAACAACAAGCAAATTTTATTCATTATTTATATTCATCCTTAAGCTGGCATGATGGTAAATTAAAAATAAAAACACAAATTTATATAAAACTCAGTTTATAGAATTTGAATTTTTTTATGGCTTTGAAAAATTCAATAGAGCACAGGGAATTATTGTGTTGGATTTTTATATTTCAGCAAGATTTTATTGCAAAAAGAAATATTTTTATTTTGGGTAATTAAAAACGTTGGTAACAATACAAAAAAAGGCCAAATATGAATATGAAGAGAAATACGAACATATTTATATTACAAAAAAAAAAAAATACTCGTACTACATTTAAATATTTGAAAATTACTTTGAATTCAACTTTTAAAAAACTTTTATTGAAAAATTTATCAATCACAAAAGAGTTTAAATTAAGCCTCCTCTATTCAATACCAGAAATGAAAAATAAATTATTTTATTAAAATTGTTTATTTGTTGATTTAAATATTTAAATGCGGTTGAGTTGCGTAAGGCGATGTGCTAAAAACATGTGACTCTGTGATCAATACCAAACAATAGAAAAAAATAAACGTGGATTTAAAATAAAGTAATTAAAAAGTTTAACTTATTTAATTATAAAAAATATTGATCCGATTGTGTTCCAGTTACAAAATTGATTTTAGATAAAGGATGATGCTGGTCGTGGATTCATGCATTCAATCTAAAGCCATTAATTTTCGCCTTAATCAAGTCGGAGTCTTATTTTGATTTAACCTTTTTTTTTTAAATAATCGATACTTGAATCAATCTTTTTTTACGAAGCAATATGGTTGCATCAAACATTCTTTTATTATTAAAATATTGGATGCAACAATAAAATAATCATTCTGGGTTTCGTCCCATAACAATTGAATGTATCAAAAAAAGTATTTTCGCTGCTACAAGAGTATCTTTTGCAAATGAGAATTATAAAAGTTTGTTGTGACCATACATTCTTTGTGTTCTGAAAAGAAACAAAATAGCTGTCAATCTTATGTAACTTCAGTCGTTCAAAGAATTTAATAAGAGGAGATGTAAAGAGAAAAAATTAATGTTAAAATTATAATTATATGATGAAAGTTATTTAATTTTACATTAAAAAATAAAAGTACACCTGAAATCCTCAACATAAGTGGTTTTAGGTACATATACGAGTACATACTAATATATGGAATGAATTAAATATACGAATGTATGCTACTACGGAAGTGCAAAAGATGGCAATTACATAAATATGCGGATAAATAAGTTAATTATTTTGAATTTTATTAAATTTAATTTGTCCAGAAAAGTTTATTCGATAAATATTTTCAAATAAAAATATGTTCATACAACGGTATTTTCAGAGGGAGGTTTATGAAGAACATATTATGTTCCTTAGATGACAAATGCAATACATAGTAGCTGCAATCATTAATCTGAACATGAAATGAAAGTTTACGATTATGATTCCATCAACCATGTTTTTTCTCTGCATTTAGTGATGGGCACAATGAAATTAGTAGTGATTTACTAATTAATTATTTAAAAAGTTATCACACTTGCTTCCTTATCTATCTGAAACGGTCCCAAAATAAAAATTATTAAAAAATATGTTCAAACATATTAAGTTAAAAGTATGCAAAGCAGCAAAAAAAAAAGGAAGTAGTCAATACAAAATTTTATTCAATAAATCAAAGTTTTCCTTAAAGCTGAAACTTTTCCAGGTTTTTAAAAAAAAAAACAAACAAATATTCACACCTAAATCTCCACTTTTTGTCATGCAAAAGTAATTCCTATCACTTGTCACTGTATTGTCATTTAATTAAAAGCAAAATGGAATTAAAATGACGACAAAAACAAATAAATTTTGCTAAATTTTTAATATTCAAAAAGAAAAATCGCTTAATTGTTATTTACACTTAAGACGAAAACAAAATACGAATTATTTATATTACAAAAGAAAACAAAAATAGTTGTAAAGCAAAAGAAAATCAACAACTTATTCTAATGTTATAGAAGACAAACAGTAACAACAAGGCAAACAACAACAACAACAAAATAAGCGTTTCTAATTAGTTTGCGAACAATATTTAATTTTCTTAAGGACTTTTTCTAACGGCAACAAGAAATACTGAACAAGCGGAGGCGAAAAAAAAAATTACTAATATTTGTTTACTTTTCTCAACTTTTTTTACAGTTTTGGATGCTGCTACTAAGAAGTACAACAACACCACTTTTAGTATTGACGTTGATGCAGCTGTTTATATAAAAATTACTTTGTACAACAATATTAACCCTATTGTTGTCGCAATGACTAACATCGTTTTTGCTGTTGCAATTTACATTGCTTTAGCAACACATACACACATACACACACACACTGAAACATACACACAAGCACACAAACTTTAACTAAAGGCCAAGTTAGTTAGTTATTTGTTGTTGCCACTAACAACTACTCTAGTGCAACTTTTGCGCTGTTAAGGTAGCGAAGCCTTAACGCATAAAACTCATTTATGGTAAATGTAATTTAATAGAAACCATACTTCGTCTACAACTTTTTCTAGTTGATGATGAATTGAAAGTGAACAACTACAAGAGGAGTTATTCAAAATATTAACAACAATAACAACAACAGTACCAGCATAATTTATAGTCGCAATAGAAGTAAACTATGACAAGATTATAGTGTAGCAAAACATCCTTCAATGGCATAATAATATCCATGCACACACACACATACAGCCTCATTCTGTGAAATGTAAACACCGCCTCCCTCGTTGTATAAAAGCTTTCCAGTACTAATATTCCACACCCCTCTCTCTCTTTTGTTCACACTCTCTTTCACTACTCACTCCAACACTACAAATACCACTACTGTTCATTACATATGCAATTGCAGCAAGATGAATGCAAAAGTTGCTGTAACGTCAGTGAGAAAGAAGCAGCCACTTTTAGATTTACAGGTAAGTTTTGAGTTTACGTAGTTTTAAGTTTACAAAAGTGACTTTTAATGGCTTTTGGATAAAGTTGCCTTTTTATGTTTGTTGCAAAAAAAAAAAATAGAAAATATGGAGAGAGGTGAATAAATAGAATTATATTCAAAGTAGAGTTAAGACAAGAAAAACAAATAATCTCAAGATACGATTCTGTTGCAAAAGGGATTTTCTAAAGTGCATCAAGTTTCTGTTTGATTTTAAAATTTTAATACAAAAAGGACAAAACATAAAATAATTACATGGAAATCCTTAATGCTTTAAATATATTTCAGCTTTTAGACTTAAATCTTACTATTTAAAAAATTTATCTAACAACGAAAATTTAAAACTGTTGCAGTTGGAATTTTCAATATTCAGAAGTTATTGAATACACAAAACAAATTAAAAAATATCCTGCTGAGCATTGAACACGTGTCATTTAAAGTTATTGTTGCTGTTGCTGTAGTTTTATGTCAAATATATTTTCCTTATTTTTTACTGCACAACTACGATTACAACGGTGTTAAAACACTGAACACACACCAAACACATTTACAACGAAATAATTCAATACATAAAAGTCATTCCAACATATTTTAAAATTCACGCAACTTTGGCTCAGGGGTTAAGACACGATATAATTTCTTTGGTTTATATTTTATTACGAAATATTAAAGTACCTTTGTTCTAAATACAAAATATGTATAATTAAAAATCGGTCCAATAGCGGATTCATTTATTAATCCATTCAGACCTGTACTTTATATCGCAAATGAATTCCTTTAAGTCATCACCACTTAAAATAACTCTTTCATATTTAGGCTAAAATTTTCCCAAAACCCTATTTTAAAATGGATTTTTTTTTGTAAACAGGACTTCGCACAATTGTGCGGCCTCGATCATAACCAGTAAAATAATTAAAAAAAAATTCAAACGATTGTTTTTTTTATTTTAAATGAGATCAGAACATTTTCACTGCTATTTCTCGCAGCATTCTTTGTTTTTTTGCTAAGCAAAGTATTACTTAACACTTACGGGATCGTCCTCAAGATCTACTGCCACACTTAATGCGACACACTTTTGGTGTACCATCAGAATATTCAAGGCAATGATCAAAGGGATCTAATCTAATATCGTCAAGTGCGTAATGTGGCCCATATTTCGTAAAATAACAATTTTTAAAAAGCTGAAAGTTTTCAATTCAGAAACTTCAAAAGTCAAGAGTGACTAACTTTTTTTAAGGTAATCTGACAAGCTTGCATTCTCTTCTGTACTCCATGCAAGAATTGTATGTCGTTTGAATCCTGCAATATTCTAGCATTTTGTCACACAAATCAACACCATCCACAAATGTGCAGTAGTTTTTAATAACTACGTGACCTTGGATAGATGTGTTACAGATTAATGTACTTACCTTTCTTTAGGCCTAAGCCCATAGTGCTCTTAACACCCTGCTTGTTAAGCAGCACCTCCGAGTCACGCCAAGAGCACACAAGTATGAACTTTTAATTTTAAGCCAGTTATGAAATCTCATCAGTTTTACACATTTGAAGGATTTAAAGGCTTCTCCTTTAAGATATTGATTGACTGACTTTTAAGTATAGCAGCTTTTATAAATCTACACACTCTATCAACATATGTATATATGTGTGTTGCGTTTATTGATTATTTTTAAATAAACTAAAGATAACTGCTTTTATGATTTGTTCAATTTTAAAGTGAACATATTGTGAATATTTAATGTGTGCTTTTAAAAGAATGAAAACATCAATTTCGTATGTTCATGTCAATTTCAAAATCATGAAAATTTTTTACCATTTTTTTCTTTTCCTTTGATCTTTTAAAATTTTCAAGTAATGTCCTTTTTTATAAGTTGAAACTTAACAGCAGTTTGCATAATATTATAGAAATATCAAAATTATGTTAAAAAGCTTAATTGCAAATTTAAAAATATGGTAAAATTTGCCCAAAAAAAAAACAAGGTACTAGGCCTCTCCTTTTCACATGTCGATTCCACTGGCGTCTCCCTCGGTGGCTCCGCATTCTTCTAGGCATAATAAACAAGGTGGCAGGCAGTAGGAGGAAAAGAACGAGAAAAAGTAGAGCCAAAATATTTTATTTTTTAGAAGAAAAAATTGCTTTTGTGACATATTGATTTATTCAAATTTGTGAAGCAAAAAATTATCTCATGGCTTGGCGATGCCACTCGGTTTAATACACTTTGATAATATCCCTGTAACATAAAACCTGGGATTGTCGGCAAACGTGACGATTTTAAAACCTGTTGGCGTCCTAATTTTTGATTTGGCGACATGACGCTAAGAAATCTTAAATCAATTTTATTGCGCTTAAAATGCAAACGTACATGATATTTCGATATCGACGAACAGTCATTAAATACAGAAAGTTTAAAAAAATGTTGAAGTAAATTTTCCTACTATAATTTTCTTACTAAATGTCTTTTTTTTAGTGTATAATCCGCAGTATTTCTTTGATTTTCTAAAGTTGACATAAAGAAAAGCTCACATAAATAATTAAACGCCCTAGAGACTTTTAATTTTTCTAAAAGCCTACTTTTACAATTTCACTTATTGCTTTTGCCTCTGCATACATTCATAAAAATATTTTAGTTTCACTTGGATGATTTTTGCTTGGTTGGATTGAAAATACAAAACAAAAATAAAAAATGAGAAGCAAATTGTTTAACAACATACGATACAAACAAACAGGCATGTAAAATTAAAACTCCTGCATTGAGTACAATTTTTCCGCAATGCATTTTAGTATTTTCTTTTCATGTTTTTTTCTTTAATTTTTGTATACCGACACAGCAATTTTTTGTATCTACATCTAAAATATACACCCGCCAACAATAAATAGTATCTCTGAGTCTATCTTTTTATAATTCATCCTTTTTTTGTTTTGTTGTTTTTGATTTTCCTAAAATTTTTTATATCCCACTACAACGTATGTATGTACGTATGTGTGTATGCATGTCATGTTGTTGGTAAATTGCTGTTGTTGGTCGGTCTGCCGTTCTAAACTGAAACTGTTAGCAGTCATTTTGTAAATTTTTAATCGATTTTCTATTTTGATAAGTTTTGCATACTACAGATACCTGATAACTTGCCAAAACGTTTAAGAACCCCTCCTCAAACCAAACGAAAAATGTTTTTCTTCATGTTTTGTCTTCGCCTTTTTTCTGGTTTTGTGTTCCGTTTAATTTTTTATTTTTTGTATTTTCGGTTTTTTTTAGTGGGGTGGGTTGTGGCTTACCGTTTTTTTTTTTTTTTTTATTTCACGCTTTAAGGTGTGGAAAATAATGAATATGACAAAAGTTAGCTTCTTGATTTTAAAGTATTTAGTTACGGAGATATTTTTAATTGCTTTTTAAAGCAGTGAAATAGAACAGTATCTTTATGTTTTTTTACTTTGAAGCAGTGGCTGCCAAAAATAGAAAGTTATGGGCGGACGGGCCACCTTCTCGAAACAATTCAACAAATATTGTCAAATATACATCAGAACCTTTTTTTTTGTGGATTCGACTTGTTTAAATTAGTTTTCAATATCGTCTTTATTTAGAGCATTTCCAGTTTCTTTCAATATTAGCAAAGTAGGTGTTCGTTCGTATGGTCTAAAACTTGGCTTCTGTTGCAGAGAAACCGTTTTTATAGTATACTTTTTGGCAGCTATTATTTCCGATCTTGCATAGCCCAGACTTGTTCCCAACTGAGAGCTGTTTGTTATGAAATTTGCAGTTTTTAATTTAAATCTGCACGCGTTTAACTTGTTTCTTTTTTCACTCAGAGAAGTATCAATCAGGCAATGAATGGCTACGACCAGAGTTGCCATTTTCGTGCTTTTCGGATATTTTTTGGTGCTTTTTTACAACCGAATTTTTGTGCTTTTAACAATTTCTCACAGTGCTTTAAAGTGCGTTTTATATAATCAAAATTTTTAGTACTAAACCCTTTTCTTACTATTCTTTAAGCACACCTAATACTTTTTTTAACCAAATACGTATTATTTCCATGTATATTTTGAGTAGTACTCGCAAACTGTTAAGAGTTTCAATTCTAGAATTACTCAAGAATTTTTTTTTTAAATTCGTGCAGAAATTTTTATAATTTATTTGTTTAGCAATGATTTTACTTTTAAATACGTATCCGTTGATTTGTTTGTTATGTAATTCATCATCTAACAATGGCTTTTCCTTTAGATGGAAAAACAAATATATAGAAAAGCTTAGGAGAATGATCCAGTCTTTAAAAAGGTGGCTTAGATCAGTAAAATATGTACTAAAAGCATATTGCATTTGTTGTAATTGTGATATAAATGCACGATAAAGCGATTTACTCCGACAGAGTCGCACAAAAAAACATGAAAAAGCAATAGATCCAAATGCAAGATTTTCAGTGCAGCCAAGACAGTCCAACAGACCCAAAACAAAATTAGGTTAGTGCTTTTGTACACGAATTTTTTTCCTTTTTACCCTATTTCCATGGGTTCACAGTGCTTTTGATGTTGCAAAGAGTTAGCACCACTGGTCTTAATGTACTTTAGTTACTTCGAACAACACCCTACTATAATTCGTAAATATTATATCGTTGTTACTAATATTCACAACAATATTATAAATATTTTACAACAAATGATACGATAGAATAAAAATGTGTAATAATCTCTTTATTTGTCTAAACACTAAGCCAAAAACAAAGAAAAAGGAATTTTATTTTATGGTAAAACAAACAAGATTATATACTTTTATTGCTTGATTATATTAAAAGTAAATCGCTTAACTAAAAACTGTTAATTTAAAATACAACTAAAACGAAAGAGATACTTGAAATGTTGTAAGTTTAAGCTTCAATACTCTTGCAAAAAAAAAATCTCCTTCTCTCTTTTATAACGTAAAAATACATTCGTGTATTTTATTTATTTTATAATTTTAAAGCCAAAATGCAATTGAAGCATTCATCGTTCGTTGTTGACTGCAAGTTAACAGTTTTTGTTGTGTTGCTGCAAGAGTTTTCCCTGGGTATTTCATAAACGTGACTGTCATCCAAATAAAAATAGTGTTTTTTTCTTTTTGTTTCCTTAGCCATTTGGCTCTTCACAAAATGTCAGGGTTGTGGTTTGGATTTTTTAAAGGAGAGTATATAAAAGACAATACTAATTTTTTTTTTTGGAAATAAATATCAAGTTTTGTTCTTTATTTTTACAGTCTTGTTCGTTCTTTCACATCCTGACAAATTTGAGACATTCGTTAGATCTTCAATGAAGGTATAGATTCATCATAAAATCGAATACCATCGAATAATTTAATAATTAACAACTTGTTATTAAGAAATTATTTAATAGTTAAATTAACTATAACATAAATTGGTTCTAATAAATCTTAAAATTAGTTAATACGAAATATTTGGCGTAAAGGAAAATTTGTTTCGAAAATTTTTTGGAATGGTGCGGAAACCAAATGAAAGAGAATAAAATAAACTGATTTAGTTGTTTGTTTTTAATTTATGGGAATTCATGAAAAATTAACATTAATTAATTGAATGTAGCTGCGTTATAATAGAATGCGTGCAATTTTTTCAGACTTCTTATGACGTTTGGATAATTTTTACATTGACATGAAAATTTTATTTTTGAAGAATACGGACGAGTGTGTCGCCCGTTGCCGCTACTAGTAATTATATAATTAGTAAATGTGTCGGAATTACATATATATATTTACAACTGCTAAAAAGCAAATGTAACACCTTCCCCCCACCAGTGTATTTAACTACGCCTAAGTTTATTTCGTGTAGCTAACGCAGCATATAAAAGGTTTTCCAATAGGGATGACGTGATTTTGAAGTGACGTTTCGACCATTTGTAATAAGTCATGATCTGTCATTTGTTTTTCATTGTTTTCAATATTGTTTACATTTTCATCATGGAGAGATATACGCAAGAACAACGTTTACAAATTATTCAGTTTTATTATCATAATAATCTTTCTCCAATTGCAACTTTTCGTGCGCTTTTGCCATTTTATGGTCGTCATGATCGTGCAAATGTGCTCGCCTTTCGTCAAATTGTTGAAATTTTTGAGCTAACATTTTCTTTACATAATGTTCAAGTGCCAGTAAGACAAAGAACCGCTCAAAGTAATGCAAATATTACTGCTGTTCAGGCAAGTATTGCTGAAAACCCCAATGTGTCGAATACAAGACCTGGCGGTATAGATCGATGGTAACCAATTTTTTATGGCCGAAATTGGAAGACCTTGATCTTGACAACATGTGGTTCCACACAGCAAATCGAACAATTGAATTATTGCGAGAAAAGTTTGGAGATTCGATTATTTTAAGAAATTTTGATAGTTAATAGCCTCCAAGAAGTTGTGATTTTACACCATTAGACTATTTCTTGTGGGGTTATTTGAAATCATTGGTCTTTCGAAATAAACCTGACTCTCTTCAAGCTTTACAAGTCAATATTGAACGTGGCATTCATGACATACGACTTGATTTAGTGGAAAAAGTGCTCGAAAATTGTGTTCGTCGAATTCGTTCCTGCAGAAGAAGTCGTGGAGGCCATTTGAATGATGTTTTATTCAGAACTTCATTGTATCGATTGTACTTCACACTAAATAAAAAACTTTTCAATTTCCTTAAAAATAAATGTGTTTTTTTTTTTAAGAAATCGTGCCACTCTTATTTGAAAACCTTATATATATATATAAATCGATCTGTTTTTTTTTTTTTTTATTTTTCAGACCCTTTATAAAATCGTGTTCAACATAAAACATTTGATTATTTCTTTGAAGCAAACAATAAGAGTACAACGAAACAAGAAACAAAAAACGAGCCCAACAAAAATAAAGAAAATCGCAGAGTCAAGCTTTTGCCAGCCTAAAGTCATAAGTCAGCATAAGGATTTTCCAATGTCATTTTCAGAAGAAATAAAATACATACAATGCATATAAATATAATAAATTAAAAAATAAAAATGAAGCAAAAGTACGAGTATATAAAATAATATGCACAACAATGCAGTTAAGCAAATAGATTGGCACAATCTGGATTCTTTTCATTTTGCTGCTTGTTTATAGATTTTGTTTTTTTCTGCAACTTTCTACTTTACTTGATTTGCTTTTTGTCCTCTTCCTTTTTTTTTTTCTTTTTTTGCAAGTTCATGCTTACGTACACACGTATCTGATGCACACACAGCAAGAATGACAAAAAGGGAACGAAAAATGCAAATACGTGTTTTGTATTTTCTATCAGTTGGTTGATATTCTTGTGATAATTTGAAAATGCCAAGCAACATTTTATCTTTGTCCTTTAAAGGATTTTTCTTTTTTCTCTTTTTTTCTTGCTATTATGAATTAAATTTAGAGAATGTATTGCACTCGTATTTATGGAAAGTTTAGAAAAATTAAAAAAGTTTTATGCCCAGCATGTCTAAATGCTTGCATTTTAATTTTGCTCACTAACAAATCATCAGTAGAATTTAATGGGATTTTGTGAATGTTCTAAATTCGAATTAATATTAATTCAAATAACTATCAAGCAATAAATAGCTGAATATTTTATTAATCTAGGACAGGAGTGACAAGAAAATTATTTGTTTTACAAATATTTTTATCTTTCCCAAGTTGTTGGCGGTTGATTAAAGACTCTTCCCCACCAAGCCAATGTTTACAAATGGATTTTAGAAAACCGAATTTATTATTTCGCGCGATTGTTTTCTGTTGGCAACATTTAGATTTTATCACAACAGGATAATATTATGCTAGACACTAAAATAAACAATGTGATCCAACGAAGCCTAACAACAAGCAATCAAATAAAAAACAAACTAAGAAACCAATATTCGGCTGTGCCGAATCTTTTATATCTTTAAAATATAATGAAACGAAAATTTTGGTTGGCTTCCGTTTTGAATTCGGAATGATTCTGTTTTATTTTCATCAGTCCGCTTTGAAATCTCTTTTCGTTTGATACCCACATTATGATGCTAAGAAATTTTTAAACACACAGAAACTGAAAAAGATGAAATGGAATGAATTGGAATGATTACGTTTTATTTTTATTATTATTTTATTTAATCCAAAAATCTATTCTTAGACTAAATCTAATTGAAAAGCTGCAAAGGCCACCATCAGCTTAAATTGATTACGTTTCATTATCAGCTGTTTTCAGAGAAAACACCTTGGTTGCCAGATTTTTTTAGGTAATATCGTCATATTTTTGGGCAAAAATCGTCATTATCGTCAATATAGCTCATTGAAATCGTCATAAAAACGTCAAATGAAAAAACCGCTTTTTTTACTAACAAAACATATTTTTGTTAGAGGCAAAACATAACAAAACTCTTAAATCAACAAATCTTAATAAAAACAGCATTATTTAAAATACAGAGATCAAATACTTCACTTAGAATTAACAATAAAATCACATAGATTGCATGTTTTTCAATACTTTGAAATATATTTATATTGTATGGAAAAAAATAAAAAAATTCAAATCCTTTAGTTATTTTTTTCAATTTAGTAAAATATGCATTTTAAATTTAATTTTTGGAAACACTTTTTTTAAAAATGTATAAAAGCTACAATAAAATTTATACAATAAAACTATAATTTTTTACAAATTGCAATTAACCATATTGATTAGTTCAGGTACAACTGTCAGATCATAGCAGGTACATTTGTTAAGCTTTAAATAATCTTTTGAATATAATATTACGTTTACCTGACTAAATATTCTTTCCACATTTGCTGAATAATGTGGTAAAACTAGGATTTTTGTAATAAATTTAGTCAAAATCGGAAACAAAAGACTAGAATCCCTCGTTTGCATCTCTGATAGTTTTTTCCAAAAATCCAATAGTTTTATGTTTTTATCAGGACAATAATTTCAATTGTCTGAACTCTGTTTCTAGCTTTTGGTTTTTACTTTCTTCAACAAAATAGGAAAATTATTTTATAATTTCAGAAAACCAACTTTTTTTTCTTTATTTATAATATTAAATGGATTAATTTGGCCAAGAGCTTTATATATATTTTCAAAATCAAAGCTTGATAATATCTGATCACAAAGCGCTATATAAAAATTAACATAATTATTACTACTATCATATTTTTCTTTTGCATTTATTTGTGATTCTTCCAATACGTCTTTGGCAAATATTCCTAAATAAATGTCTTCAAAATTTAAAAAATAGTTTTTGTTTTTATAATCAGTTAAATAAAAGTTTTCTGTTTTAAGCAAATTAGTTTTTAAAAAAGTTTCTCATTACAATTTCAGCAGTTCAAGGTTGCTCTAATAGTGCAAATATATGTTGCAAACTTGAATTATTTAAAATCGTCAAAATTAGGGTATAAATCGTCCCATCGTCACTATGTCATTTTTAGGACATACATATGTATTGCGAAATTTGGCAAAAAAATTCCAAAATTTTAAATAAACCATAATATTGATTAAAAATCGATAAAACTAACATTTCTGACTGAAAAAATATCAGTCAAATTTTAACTTTAATTTTAACAAATAATAACTACATATTATATTTTTGCTTTTTTTAAAAAAGACAACATTTTCGGTCACTGCTTAAGAGTAAACTTTCATATAAAACTTTAAGCAAAATATAGAATTTGTTTTCATTTTGTGCAATTATTTATGTTTATATATTCATATGTATGTATGTATGTATATCAGTGACCTGCAGCAAGTGCTTAGTTATTGGGTATACTTAATTATGCATATTGATTTTTAAGATCTAATAGTTTTTGTTCAAAAGCAAAAACACTTGTTTACGCAATCGTTCGTTTCAAACATTCAGTTTTATTCACTTGTTGTTTTATGCTAACATGAATGTTCTGACTGTGTCGTTAAGAATATGAAGCTCATTTTGAATTGAAGCCAACGTGTTGTTAGCGGAACAAGTGTTTTATTCAGTTGTTAAAGTAATTTTGTACTCGTATTTGAATTAATAATTTTTATTTAAATATTTGTCACAATTTGAAACATGCACACATACATATTTATACATAAATGCCTTATATTCATTGTAGCATGCAATCAGATCATGCACATTCGCATCAAATGATCGAAATGAATTACACTTTTAATGAATTTTCTGTTTGTGCATAAAAAGTGAACGAGTATAAAATTGAATAATACTTGTTTGTGTTGTTCTTAAAATTCAACGTTAGGGAATAAGTCGGCTCGATCATACTTGCTGCAGCTCACTGATGTATATAGTTTGTGAAAAGTACATTTAAAAAAAATTATCAACATAAATAAATTCATATGTAGATATGTATATGTATATACATGTACATACCATCAAAATTCTTTTATTTATTCGAAGCAAACGAATTAACAAACTTTATTCACACACCATATTGAAAGAATTATAAAAATTTTAATTCCGCGCGCAGATTTTTCAAAAAAAACACTTACTTCAACACAATAATCTACTTTGTAAATATATTCATATACTCATATACTCATATACATATATATATATATTCTATTACTCATATAATATTCATTTACTCATTTAATATTTCATGTATAGTTACGGTGACCATCCGTCCTTTTTAAAAAGGACAGTCCTCTTATTTGACACAGCGTCCTTTTAAATTTAAACAAAATAAATTGTCCTTTTTTTAATTGAATTGTCCTTTTTTGTCATTTCTTTTTGATGGCTAATTTCCTTCTTTAGTTTCCAAAATTAAAAGTTTTATTTTCTCAAAATACCGAAATTTTAAACTCAATACAATATAAATTTATAACCACACAAGACAGGAATTGCCTGGCAACACTGAAAAGTGTATGTATGTTCAATGTGTCAAATTTTCTGTTGGCTTTCTAATGGACTGTGCAGAATTTAAATTGTTTTTATCAAATAACAATGATATAATAAAAAAAAATACATTCTTTAGAAAAATATCAATAATATATAATCCTTAAACTATTGTTTTAAGTTATTTTTATTTATTGAATTTTTTTATTTTTGTATTATTGGCTGAATTTAATTTCTTTGTTAATTTTGATTAATTAATTAATTTTTTGTTTTAACGACGTGTGAACTTCTACGCATATTTATTAATTTCTGTTTTAAACATGAAAATAAGTACATACATAAGTAACTACTTGTACTAGTCACTAATATTACATTGTTTGAATTATATTTTTATTTTATTGATATAAAATGTAGATATCTATGTAATTAAGTTAATAACAATAATTTTTATTTAATTTTGAGTGTTCTTTTTTTTTTTTTGTCGAAAAATATGGTCACCGTATGTATGGTGTAACTTTTACATTTACAATGAGTTTTCACTCGTTTGACTATGTTAGCATCTCTTTGAGTATTCAATACTTGAATGAAAAATGTATATAAACTAGTGATGTTACGAATACTCGTATTCGACTATTCGACTATTCGCCTGTTTTAAGATATTCGTATTCGTATTCGCCAAATTCAAGCGAATATTTTTCGAATAATTTTCCCATACATTTTCCAAAAAAAAAATCATACAAAAATTTAAAAAAAGTACATAAAATGTAAAAAAATATATTAATTTTTATTAAAAAAACCCATTGTATTTCACGCAAAGTAATAACCTTCTTAAAAAACAAACAAAAATATATATGTATTTTGCAACTAGTATTCAAAAATTAAAGTTTTATATCATGTTAAATTAGTAATCAAACCTCAGTAGAGGAATGTTGAATTTCAAAAATAGAACACAGGTGGATGCGCCTTCTGCAAAAATATGTTCGCTAAACAGCACTGAATTATTAATTAAAAACCCAAACAGAGTAAGAAAAACGAAATCTGAAAGTATTTAAGTAAAATAATTAAAAAATGTTCTGTAGAGGTTTTCAAATTCGGCATCTTAATGCAATAATAATGTTAAATCACTAAATTTTTTTTTCATTTATAGTTACTAACGCAAAGGCAGGGATGTTTTCCAATTAAATTTGAAATATAAACCTCAAAAGAAATATTCGTATTCGTATTCGGCGAATACTGTTTTAAATATTCGTATTCGTATTCGCGAATACTAAAATTTGATATTCGTAACATCACTAATATAAACAACTTAACGATTTGATGCAGCCTTTTAAAATCTGCCATTTTTAAATTCATATATAAATTAAAATTTTCCATTCCTGGCCACTTCCATCTCTGAACTAATAGGTTGGTTTGAACACAAAAAGAAAATGATATTATTAATTAAATACACAAAACAAATTAACAAACTTCAAGTTGAATTCTAATCCCGATGATTGGAGATTCAATACTGTGCCATAAATAAATTTATTTCCGGTTTGAATGTGAATACATACACATACACATACACATACATACCAGCATATGCGTCTATGCATATATGCATACATATAATCGAATAAAGCAACCAATATTTTATATTTGCTGATTTTCAATACGAATTATCTTAGGATCCCAGTATTCAACTCTTCTGGTGGCATCAGAAAACTAACTTTACGTACAGACAGACGATCATGGCTCATTTAAATTTCTTAACTTTAAGGATCTAGAAAATACATATGTATATGCATGCGTCTTTATGGATCTCATCTGAATATTGTGGAAAAAACAAACTGAATGGCAAACCCATATTTTTGGTGAAGGGTATAAAAATATAGATCAAAATTTTTATCTTAGTAATTTTTTTTCTTACTAATAAATTCTTAAGAATTTTTTAAACATGGACGTTTATTTCTTAAAGAATTTATTTGGATTTGCATTTGTATTCTTTTGTAGCTAAAATTGTTTATCCTTAAACTTTCTAATGGCCAACAGAGTCAGCTAACGATAAAATAAAAACTGTTTCATTTTTATTTCTGACTGTATGGAAATATTATTACCTTAATATATAAAGGCCATAACTTATTATGATTTTTAAATCGCGCATTTGTCATATCGCGATAGGTAACCCTTTAAATTATCACTTCAAACAAAAAACGCGATTTTAAAACAAAAAATAGTTAAGTCGTTTCTATATTAAGTTAACGATATACATATATGTAGATATATAAGTATGACGACTGTCTGTTTGTGTTCTTGATATTTTGTCCAACCAAAATCCACTAAAGACAATTTTAGTCGGTTTGCATTTAATTGCTAAACTTTTTTAATTAAATTATTTGGTTTTCTCTTTTTCTTTCTCTCCATTAACAAAGACAATATTTTTGTCTTTCTTTTAGCTGTGGATGTTGTGTTTTAGTGTATTTTTGCTTTTTACATTAAATGGATGGTAATTTATTTTTTTGTTGGCTACACTTCAAATGCAATAAAAGAAAGACACGACAGCTATAAAACTGCCATATCATTTTGGTATGTGTGCATGTATGTAAGCATATATTTTTGTAGAAGTACATTTACAATTTAAACAAATGATTTCTACTGCAGAATATAAATATACATAAACTACATACATACATATGTATGTATGTATACTTATTTCTTTTGTTTGTAAATTTCTTTAATTGTTCTTTTTTTCCTTCACACAAACCCACCAACAGCATTGGCAGTGACATTGATACTCGTGCAGCCAACAAATAATTAGATAAAATGTAATGTTGTAAAATTTTTATAAATTGAAATTATTTAATAGTTCAATTACAAACATTACTTACTTTGATAAATAATTCAAAAATGGTTTGCTTCAAGTTAATTTGTTGACAATAAATGTTTGTTAATTATTTGTTCAAGAGTGTCTGTGTTGATGCCTTTTGAAGTCATTAAGAAAAGGAAACAGTTCCAATTTTGAACTGACTTCAAAAACAGAAGAAGAAGTGTATCAATTAAAGGGAAATTATTTTTTAATACGGGTTTTTTGCAGTGTGGTCCCATAATTTTTATCGGAGAGTCATCATGTTTTCCCACCTAAAAACATTGGCCTCAATAATATATAACCGTCCCTCCGAAATATTGCTCCATATCTAAAAGATTTACTGATGAGTTGGTGTTAGTAACCACCAAAATGCCATGAAAAATGGCCTCATAACATAACAGAAAAATGGCCCAAACTTTTGTATTGAAAACAACAACACAATATTTGGCGTCATTTTCCTATTTTGGGGCCATTTTTAAGTTTGGAGCCATTTTTCATTTTTGGTTTGGAGCCATTTTTCTTATTTTTAACCGATTGCAGAATTTTCAAATGGAAATGGAAGCTAGACATCTTGAGATAAAAAAAAAATCATGACAATAGTGTTTTCTTAACTAAAGATTTTTTTTGAGCAATTTTTAAAAAGAAATCCAAAAATCTGCTATTTTTCCTGGTTCACTTGAATAAAGGCACTTTATTATTTTATATAAAATTTATACACGAAAGACCTTAAGCGCGAAAATATTATAATAATATTTTTAACTTAATTTCGAAAATTCGACATTTCGCGCCTCATTCCCCAGCCCTAAATTAAGACAATGAACTTTGATATTTAATGTGATATTGAATGTAAAACGTTTCAAAAAACTACATAATATTATATTCTTTAGTTGGAGTTTGCGGAGACCACGGGTACGCTCTTTTCCGCATAAATAACCATTCCAGAGAAAGACTAGTAAAGTCTCCTAAAGGCGATAACGAAGAAAACATACATAAATGAAAATTGTGTAAAACTATTTTTTAATAAATTCTTTAAATAACACTATAAATATACTTACAAACATTGAATATTCATTAAAAAACACAATATAAAACGTTACATATACATAAATACAATCGTATAAATAAATATATGTTGTCCCGTTCCTGTTCCAGTCACTTCTGAGCCTTAATTATATTTTTTTGTTGCTATCTACAAAAATTTGACTATATTCCCTAAACGAAAAAAAAAACTAGTCGTACTAATTGAAAGTGTGCACAGTGGAACAGAAACAGGATAAGATGTTTCAAAAAAATTGATTGATTATTTCTAATAATTAATATAATTATTCCCTAATTAAGATAAGTTTTAAGTCCATTAATATTTGATAACTTATTCGCCTACAAACTAAAAATGTCACTCTACACTTTGTACTTTTGACTTGTAACTTTCGTGGGCCGCTTGTAGCAAAGCAGCGGCAGCATCAGCACTACTGTCATCAACTAAACTGCGTAGGAAACCTCTGGGTTTTTGCAACAACAAATATGGGTGATCGAATTCAACAGCAAGACCAGCATCCATAACAAGAACACGATCACTATCCATTACGGTGTGCAGACGATGGGCAATTGTCAAGACTGTACATTCGGCAAATTTACTTCGGATAGTATTTTGGATAAGAGTATCGGTACTAGAGAAAAATAAAAACCAATGCAGTTTAGTATTTTGGCAAAAAAATACAAAAGTATTGAAATAAACTTACATCGGATCGACATTAGCTGTAGCTTCATCCAAAATTAATACCTTATTTTGTCTTAAAATCGCTCGTGCCAAACAAACCAACTGTCTTTGGCCCACTGAGAAATTGGAGCCACCATCAGCCATAGTGCAGCCTAACCCACCCAACGATTTTGTAACATGTTCCTTTAATTCGACATCTGCTAACGCTTGCCACATCATTTCATCTGTATACTCTTCCAAAGGATCTAAATTATAACGTAGTGTACCCGAAAATAATACAGGATCTTGAGGTATAATTGAAATTTTGCTTCTTAAATCGTAAAGATAAATTTTTCCAATATCAACATCATCGATGCGTATAATACCCTCGTTGTATGCCAAACGAAAGAGTGATTGTATTATCGAAGACTTTCCAGCTCCTGTACGGCCTACAATACCAATTTTCTGTTTTGGTTCTATGGTAAATTTCAAATTTCTCAATATACAATCATCGTTGGGATTGTACCTCAAATTAAAATTCACAAATTCAATACGGCCTTCACTGGGCCATGGCTCATTGGCTTTAACCTTTTCAGCTGCTTCCACCTCTGGCTCAGGTTCTAGCGTCGCATATTCCAAAACACGCTCCACACTTGTCATGTGATTTTCCAATTCTGCCGATTGACGCATACCCCACTGACACATGCCGACTAAAGCACACGATTGCAAAATGGCCAAACCCACATCACCGCTGTTGAAACTGGAATGCAGGGCCAGAAAACTAAATGTAACAATTGAAATGTAACAAACACAGAGCAGATCAATCCAGGCGGCAAATGCTCTGTTCGAGGAAAAGAATAAAAACCACGCTGACGTATTCGCATTCTGATGATCATAGAATTCTGCTTCTAAAGCCTTTTCAGCCTGTAAAGCTCTTATGGTGGTTAGTCCCTGGAATGTTTGATTCGTTAGCGAATACAATGGACTGCGGGCTATTGGAAAAATTAATTAATTTTTTAAGTTATTGAAATACTTCAAGGTTTTAGTTTCAACTTACAAATGGATTCTAAACGTTTAATATCACGACTTGTGCTAACGAATATTTGTCTTAAAGCAATCAGACCCACAACAATCACCAATGATGGTATCAGCAGCCAATAATTGACAACGGCAACAATAATCATCACTCCGGAGATATCGATAATGAACTGAATGAAAGAAAATAAGTGGGAAAAAGTTTAATAATTTCAAAAACTACAAAAAAATATTAGGTTAGGATAGGTTTCGAGAGCCGCCACAGCTTAAAAAGTAACGCATGGGTATGTTCGTTAATTTTGGTCCCTTCCAAGACAAGGCGAAAGTCTATTTAATATTCAATATCCTGCAGGTGCCCTGTGGCCGATTCATACCACCCCGATTGTGTCAGGAAGTCAGATAAGTTTTTAGCTATAAATTTGCCAGGCTGTGTAGGTCTGGCACAGCGCTGGAGCCCAGTATAGTAGTCCTTATGCTTTTCAGCACCGGACATTGCTGTATAAGTCGCTTGAACTGAGATGGAGGAATGCCTGTTAATTGGCACATCGTCGAGTCACTCAATGATGCGCCCCTTTTGGAAATTCCGTCTGCAATATTCTTGCCAGTGCACTCTGGGTGCCCCGGTATTCAAACTATTATTACTCTCGAATGTCCAGCTATCAGGCATTCGGTCAAAACTATGGATGAAGTTTGTACACCATTTATAACAGGAATGGCCGCTTTGCTGTCGGTAAAAATGAAGATATTTTCAGATATCTTATAATACCTAAGCCATCTTGCCGCCCTAGTGATTGCAGATTTCGGCTTGTACGACGCTACAATCGTCCGGAAGTCTAAATGGAGCCCTAACCTTGAATTTTTTCACATAGGAAACTTCTCCTGTGTTATCGTCTCTTTTGGAGACATCTGTGATACTCTGATGGCTCCTTTGGATCTGAGGGGAAAAGTATAATGTTCCCTATTGGGAACAGGAGTTCGAAAAGGCGCAAAAAAAAAAAGGATTCCGTTGCGTTATAGTCATTAAAATCATGGTGCGTTTCATGTTGCCTGAGAGTTCTAGAGTGACCAAATTCGGGTCTCTTCCATGGGTATGTAGCGTTCAGTGTGATCTCTGAAAATAGACCTAACTGGCTGGCCAGGATGTTCACCGGAACCCCGTTCAACATGGCGAACAGTGCTTTCGTTGGGGTCGATCTGAGCGCTACTGTTATCAGAGTCACTGCTAACCAGAATATTTGATCTACAACCTAATAAAAAAGTACCAAAGATCCAGTTGGTCTCTCTGGGTTCTATTCCCCAGCTACAGGTGTAAATAGCCACAAGGGCTTTAATCACTGTGTGTTTGGGTTCCAGGACAGTTTATTGTCTAGAATTACGCCCATGTATTTAGCGTTGTTCGAAAAGTTCAATGTGGTCCCGTTTAGTTTAGTGGGCATAAAATCTTGGACTTTATAGCAGCAATTCAGTATTGGCTGAATTGACGCCGACCCCTTGTTGACACTCCATTCGCTAAGGAGTGCTATTGCATACTCCATACAAAAAAATATATTATAACCATGAAAAAAAAAACATATTTCTGCAATTAAAAAATTTTTCAATTCCTAAAAGAAGCAATAACAATTTTCGTCTTGCCATAAATTACTTTATTAGTTTCAGCCACTTCCGAAAAAAGAGACATGTACTAAATTTTAGTAAAAAAAAAAGACATGTGGCACTAGGGTACTGCCGCGGTAAAGTTATTGCATAGCATTTTTTATCAACTTATGCAACTATATTATTACGTTTTGTTTAATAACTCCGTTGTTATTCTGGCAATACTGTATGTTAATGAAATCAAAATCAATAGCATACTTTAGGGGTCAACATAAATTGGGCGATTTAAATACTTAAAAAACAAACGACTTAAGAAACAAACTTAGTGTGAGGTTTTTTCGTTTCATAAACAAAATATTTCTAAATTTAATTATAATTTAATTAATATACAAAAATTTTTTTGAATTAAATAAAATTTTTTTTATAATAGAAAATAAACAATCAAATGTACTTCAACAAAATTTTACAATAAGGGAAATTTTTATTTTTTATATGTAAGTGCACATTTTCAAAAAGTAAAATAAGAAAGAACTTCTTCGATATCGCCGAAAAAGTACTAAATTTAAGAAAAATTTTGTCATACGACTGAAATTGTTGTATTTGAACTGTACAAGACTGAACGAGGATATGACTTACTCCTGAATAGTTCATATAAAACTGACAACAGCTATCCTCAATTTAATTTCATATTTTATTCTCATATGGGATTTTTTTTTTAATTTAAATAAAATAATTTTTTAAATTACTTTTAGTATATGACTTACTAATTTCAAAAATAAATTTTTGTTTATATAAAATATTTCGAATTTAGTACTTATGTATAATGTACCTTGTGTTAGTGAAGTGGTACGAAAACGAAGTTACTTGGTTCGAGTCCCAAAAGACGCGTAAATTTTATAAAAAAAACTTTTCATTACCACTCATTCATGATAATACAACTAAATGTAAATAAGACCTTTCCAGCGCCCTGATGACATGAAGCAGGTAAAACAAGGAAATAAAAAATGCACAAGATCGCAGATTGACGAAATTTGTACTAATTTTGGGATAGAAACTGAACTAGTTTTTAGTTAAAATTTTTCCCACTTTTGTATTTCCTAACATCAAGAAAAACTTTACTGTTTCTGTAAAAAAACGTCGCGACGTTGGCATCTACGATAACTTATTTTAACTCAAATTAAGTAAATTTTCGAAAATTATAGTTAATTTTATGTTTTGAGTGAAAAATATGCTAATCATTTTTTTTCACACAGGAAAGAGTAAAATACGATTTAAATGTAATTTTAAATGTAATTGCTACGAAAAACAAATTCGTTCGACATCGTGGTTCAGGCAGTTGAATTAAAATATCGCAATTTCTTAATTGGAAGAATTTAAAATATATTTTTTATTAATTCTGGTAAGATTGGATGAGAATTTATATATTTTTTAATTGAATTTTTGTTTTTCTACGTTATTTTTTTTAATTTTTCTCTATACAATTTAATTACTAAAAATATAGAAAAATTTCTTACGAAAATTTTGTTTTCGATCATATAATTAATTGATTCAATTACGAAATTTATTGAAACCAATTTTCAATTTTGCTTCAGCGTTTTTACTGAACTTTTTTTTTCGTGGGTTTTTATCGAAATAATTTGTTAGTTTAATTAATTTTTCATTTTTACTCACCGATGCACTATCAATTAAGGTACGAGGAACATCTACATCAAGTGTACGAATATCTTTTGAGAAACGATTCAATATACGACCCGAAGGATTTGTATTGAAAAACAGCATTGAAGTGCGTGTTATAGCGCGGAATAGCAAGTCATGCAAATGCAATGAGATCTGCAGGCACATGTAGTAGAAACCAAATGTACGCAAAGTATACACGACTAAAGTGGCCACCAATATTGCCAAATAGATAAGTACACGTTCATATCTCTCACCAGTATGACTATCGTAATTGGCCTTCCCGGCCGCACTATTGAAAATAAAATCGGTGTCATTGCTGGCATTAACAAAAGTATCATTAAGGCGGTTCAGCTTTGTGCTATTGCTAACGTCCACACGAATCGTTGTGTTGTCCGAGGAACCCAACGCTATTTTTTCTTCCCAAATAACCCTGAAATTATAGAAATTATTAATATTGAATTTAATTTTGTATCGAATTTTTTCGTAAAATTTCTACTCACCATCTCGATAGATAATAATCCATACTGTTTAGCATGAAACGAGTACAAACGAAGAGAGCAATGACCATAAAGAATAAACAACAATTATTCAACGACTTAAAGTATACCAAATAAGTGTCAAATTTAACCGAACCACCTGTTAAAGCTTCTTTGTTAAGTTCTTCAATTTCCTCTTTTTCATCCACTACCATATCGTGTATATCAAAATCTGCTGTATTTTCCGAAGCCAAACGAGACCGGTGAGTCTTAAGACTTATTTCGTCTTCCGAAACTTCATCAATGTATTCCATATCATCGTCATTGTCATCGTTTTCCTTTTGGGCCTGAGCCAAAAACTGGAACTGTTTAGATTTTTGTAATTCTTGATAATTGCCCTGGGCAACAATACTGCCGGCATTCATTAGAATGACATGTTCCACATCAGTCAAATATTGCAACTGATGTGTTACCAATATACGTATTTTATCGTAAAGAAATTGATTGAGACAAAAATCAACGATATGTTTGCCCACATGCGTGTCAACAGCTGATAAGGGATCATCGAACAAATAGATGTCTGCTTTGCGGTAAATGGCTCTAGCCAAATTGACACGGGCCCTTTGGCCACCACTTAAACTAACACCACGTTCGCCCACCACTGTCTGATCACGTTTCGGCCACAATTCTACATCTCGCTCTAAAGCACATACTTTCAATACCTGCCGATATCGTCTGTCATCATACTCCTCCACAAATATGATGTTATCCTTAATGGTCCCCTCAAATACCCAGGGTTCTTGGGAACAATATGAAATTTTGCCATTCACAAATATTTTTCCCGATTCGATTTTCAACTCTCCCAAAATGGCATTCAGTAGAGTAGATTTGCCCGAACCCACAGGACCTATAATGGCAGCCAAGTTCTCTTCTTCAAATGTGGTGGTGAAATTTTGTAAGGCCGGAATTGTACCCTCGGCCCCTTTAGTTTCCCAAGTGGCCACCACATTGCGCATTTTTACACTCTTCGTCTTAGACGCAACATTAACAACACGTTTTATTTCTGACTGATTTCTATCATTCAGCAAAAGCTCCTGGGCCGACTTTTCCTCTTTGCTATTGTGATTGTGTATATTTTTCTGATACTGACTCTGTTCTTCTGTGTGTGTTTCTTCGCTGTATAATAAAAATTCATTGCATCTCTTGATTGATATCCACGTTTCAGCCAAATATATTAGAGATAAAGGCCAAAATCTCACCATAGACTCATTGAGCATGGTAAAGTATGAGGAAATGGTAAATATTTTTTTGGCCGTTAATATATCGCCGAAATAAATATAAGAAATCAATGCCAAAAATATGGAAATAGGTGAGATCATGTAGGTACAATTTAGACTGGCATAAACGTATGACGAACCCTTTATGGCATTCACTTCTTTGCGTCTTACCAGGCCAACAACACGGGCAAATGATTTTTCCCAGGCATACATTTTGATTACCTGAATACCCTGGATAATTTCATTCATTAATTTTACACGCCAATCGGTACGGTCCACCGTTTTTTCCTTATAACTGGCAGCCTTTTTGGCACCCCACACTTGCAGTGGTATGAAGGCCAACATAAATGAAATGCCAATTACTGCTGCCAAGCCAATTTCACGATACATTAAATAACCAATAATTAGAGATTCGGCTGGACCCTTCCACCAGTCTTGTATAAAACACAAGGCTGAATCAAACATAGACAAGTCATTGGCCAATATATTAATGGCTTTACCACGCAAACCATCATCAGTAGAACTTTTGGAAATTTGTAAACATTTTCTGTAGATTAAGCCAGACAGTGCCACACGAATTCTAGTGCTGGTCTTAAATGCGTAAAACAAATATGGCTGTAGGGATATCACCAAAAATAAGGAACATAAAACAATGCCGGCAGCATAATAAAAGGCTTCTCTTTCGCTAACTGCAGTCTGGCCGGCAGCAAAAAATGATACCAAACCACCCAAAAATAAAGGTTGAACTGATCTGCAATAAAACATAAATATTCGAATTACCTTTTTCTTATTTAATATTGACTTTTTCTCTCACTTTAATGTTGTCTCCAATAACGCACATAAAAATCCAAATGGTAGAAACCGTTTTCCATAAGCTTTACATATCACACGCACAATATTTGGTTTCTTTTTTGTTCGTTTCTCTTCTTCCCACAATTTCCCCAAAAATTCAGTGCCATCTTCACAGTCTAAATCACGAGGAATTTCATATAAATCTGCATCTTCAAGCGATTTATTCCAACCCAAACGGAATATATCTGTTGTCCACCTGCAACAACAAAAAAAATTCAATCAATTGTAATTTTCTAAAAAAAGGACACACGATACGAATTCACAAAAATAAAACTAAAAAAAAATAATATTTGTTTGCAACAAAACAGTATGGCGCGTGCCGCCTTAATTGTGCTTACACTCACAACGAAGTCGTTTGTTTAACACTTTATGTTTTTAAGAGACCAATTTTCTGGGAAGAGAACAAAAGAAACCTGTTTAAACCGGGTTTCGTTTTTTACAGAACTTTTAATTTATTTATTTGTTATTATTTTGTTTTGAGACGTACCTAACTCTTTTTTATTAGAGCACAATTTTAACATAAGAGAAAAGCAGAGTATAAACCAGATTTATCCAGACTTTTTTCAATGTAATCATACTGTGGTACAAAGTTTCAAAGTTAGATTCAAATTTTGAGTAAATATTTACAAACGAAGTTTTAAAACTAAAATTTGTTATGCTAGTTTTATAACTCGAGTGAACCAATCGTGTTCGGAAATTTTTTGGGTGATAAAGAAAATATTTTATACTTTTTGATTGTTTTAGCTTGCGTGGCAGGTTGTTACTAATTGTTGGTAATAAATAGGATGCAAACAAAAGCTTAAAAAATTTTGAGTAAAACTTCTTGAGAGAAATCTTTAATTTAGCGGTGCCACAATGAACAATTTTTTCTATAAAGTTTTTCCATAAACTTACAAATTCACTTGAGGTTTTTGTTTTATTTCCTTCATAAGTTATTTACCTACGTTCCATTAAAATGGTAAAAAATAGATATTTAGTAAATCTGCTCATCGATGGCCTT
Source organism: Lypha dubia (assembly GCA_947311025.1). NCBI lineage: Eukaryota > Metazoa > Arthropoda > Insecta > Diptera > Tachinidae > Lypha > Lypha dubia. The sequence continues at coordinate 86,153,274 of OX371263.1, read as the reverse complement.
ACACATCATAAAGTAGAATACAATTTCAATTATGAAAACTACATGTTCAATTAATTTAATTATTGAATCCAAACTTACGAAAAAAATTATTTAAATAAAAACTTTTATTAATTGAATATTTTTATAAAATTTTATTTTTGATCACATGCTTAATTGATTCCATTGCGGTTTTAAATGAAAATTATTTCAATTTTTATTAAGTGGGTTAATTGAAAATTTTTTAGAAGTATTTTCTCTGTAATCATTTCCGGAAATTAAATTTTTTAATAATTTCAATTGTTTAGTAACATTTGTTTTTGATCACATTATTAATTGATTTAATTACGAAATTAATTGAAAGAAGTTTGGCAGTGTGGTTATGTGTGTCAACTGAAAAGTGTTTAGAAATCATTCTATCTGTGTTCAATCACTTAAAAATATATATTCAATCGTTCAATATCTTATAAATATTGTAAGAATAATTCGTTCCGAATCACATGATTAATTGATTCAGTAACGAAATTATTGGTAATCAGAAATTCTAATAATAATATCAAGCACAAGGTCTTTTTATAAAAGTAACAGTAGCAATAGCTTTTTGTTTTTATTAGAAAAATAAAATAAAAAGGTCGAAGAAATTTACTAAATCTTTGGTAATAAGAAATTTTTTAGAAATAATTTTTTTAATGTTATAGAAAGGTTTAGGTCCCAGCATTAAATATCAAAGCTCTTTGTTTTGCGCAGAAGGCGCTTGAAGTTTCAAAATCTCCTTTTTATTCTCTCTTTTCAATGTATCATAAAATTCGTAGCATTTCTTGCCCTCACCGCCAATGTGCAGTGTGATGAATCACGCTAAGATTTAAGAATAATAAAGTAATTTAACACATTTATAAACATTTTTAAACATAAAATTTCGCATTTCTGGTTTTCCGAGACGGAATAATGTCAATTGCCGCAATTAATATTTTAACAATTAAATAAGAAAACAAAAAAACCTTAAGCAAGCAGGTTTCAACAGGTTCTTATTAAATAAATATTAAAAAAAAAGTGCATCGACGTCAATTAGCTTAAGTCGTTTAAATGATTGAAAAATAATTTTTATTTAACACGAATTTGAAATTAAATCTTTTGTTAGAGTTGTAAATCTTGAAAATATATTGAAAAAAAAAAAATATTTTATGACCTTTTCAAAACAGAGAACGGGATAAAGTTCCCCCATCATTTCAATGAATGAATTTAGTAGTTGTCTTGAGAATGTTGTAGTTTTATTGTTGTAAGCTTTTTTTACAGATTTTGAATTTGTGTATTTTGCTGATTTGGAAATATTTCTAAATCTTTACCAATAAAATGTATGAATATCCAAAAAAAAGCTAAAAATATGTGCAACAACGCAAAGCCAAATCGAAATTTTAGTTTTATAATTTTAAAGATAAATTAAATTATTTTAAAAGCATTTTTTTTCTTTTTGTCTAGGAAGTGGTCTTCGCAGGTCCGCTTTTACTGGTTTATTTTGATTCAAGACTTTAGCTCTTAACTATTTCCCCATTATTTTTCACTCTAATTAAAAATTTTTTAAGTTTCTAATTTGTTACGAAAAAAATTGCTAAACATTTTTAAAAATATGCTCGCAGTCTTTATTTAGATGCTTAATAAATTCTGTGGCAATTAGAAAAAAGTGCTTAAGTCATATTTTATAGTTTTGTAGAAAAGCACTTTTAATTGTTTTTACTCCGTTTGCACTTAAAGTTGATCATTCGTTATTCGATGCTTTTGATTTACTAACAAAGGTCGTTTATTAGAAATTTAATACTTTATAAATTATATAAGATAATTAGTTAGAAGACAAAATCCAAAATGTAGCATTAATATGCTGAATTGGCACTGTTAGCATTATTCTACACAGGGTTTAAAATTATTTTTTTTATTTATTAAACTACGGATTCTTGAATTCTGCTATTTTCAACACATATTTTTTGCCGTTCAGAAATATTTTTTTCTTGAATCCAAGAATATTTTGAGTAATTTTTAGTTTTGATATTTGTTGATGCAAACAGAAAAGTTTTTAAATATTTCTCATTTTAAGATCGCCATGTTTGCAAAAATAGTCGAAGTTGTGTTTGGTTGGAATGGCATATATTTTGTTGTTTGGTATTTTTTATAGCGGCATATTTTATGAAAGAATAATTTTGTGTATGCGTTTTTTGCATTTTTGTGTGGATAGCTTTTTTCAATTGACAACAAATTTTTGCTGAGCAATATAATACAGAGAATTTATTTTCATTTTGTATGCTAGTAAAAATTTTTACTATGCAAGTAAGCTACTTGATATTTTATTTAGTTGGCAAGTATAAAATTTTTTTTAGAAAACTGTAAATGTATTTGTTATCAGGTAATTATTTATCTAGTTTTCACATAAAATTATGAAATATGAGGGGAATTTTTAGTAAATATATTAGTTTTTTTAAACCATGATTGTATACACTCTCACTTTCGATAGCCAATCCTCAAAGTGTGTATTTTTTTAAACATTAGCACACGTACTCTTCGTACAAGGCTATTTTTAGACACAAATCAACAACAAACATATCGATGATCACAAGTAGAAAGGCCCTAACTCGTATTTTGTACGAAATTGAGTTTTTCATTTCACTCAAATACACCTCGTCACAAAAATTTATCGCAATAGTGTAAAACATAACGATTTTACAAGCAATTGTAGAATCATAGTTGTGTGAGATCGTTATAGTTTCTATTATATTTTTACCTTCTCCTGTAAAGTAACAATTATTTGAGTAAGGGCCTTTCTACCTGTGACCATCGATATGTAATATGGTGGTGGATGTTTGAAAAGGTATTATTGCTAAGTTTGCCAACATCAGGTTATTTACATACTTACATGGTTCATCACTCTTAAAAAGTTATTTTTAATATATTTTTATTCAATACTAAACAAACTAATTTTTATTTATTTATGCATTTTCTAAAAAAAAAATTGCGATAAAATAGCAGCAAAAAAATAGTAACTTCTAAATGACGTGTGACGGTGATTATATATAAAAGTTGTTATACAAAGTCAAGTTTATTATCATTTACGAGCAAACAAAAATGTCTTATATTTTTATAGTTTTAATCTTGTATGGAAGAAAATGCCTGGTCGAAAAAACTAAAAAGAAAAGCGAAATGATTGCTCTCGAACATGAGTGGTGAGTGAAGAACTTAATTTTTATGTAAACACCAAATATTTCATATTTATGTTTTGTACATACATACTTACACACATATATATACATACATATGTATATACATACATATGTATATATAAGGAATGCAAAATTTTGCTTTAAAATTTTCCAAAATTAAAGATTTAAATAAGAAATTTTTTTATCAACATTTCCATGACTGATTAAGTATTTTTTTTTATTTGTGTCATCCATCAATATTTTGCTGATAATGAACTGTTTATTAATATTTGTTTTGCAAAAGTTTTGTGATAACGGTTTATTACGTGATATTTGGTTTGTAAATCAGAGATAATATTGTCTGGTAATATTTTTTTTGCAAGTTTGATTAATTCCAGCAATTAACTTGAAGTGCACCACATTGCAAACGAAAGATATGGTTATGTTTGTAGATATATGACGTACATATATGTACGTAGTTTGTATGTATGTACATATATGTACATATAGTGAATAAATTTAATTAAAAAAATAAATCCTTTTGTAAATATCAAACATTGGTGTCATTTGTAAGCATGAAAGGACTCGCAGCCACCGAAGACATTTGGGTGTCTTGTTGTTCTCGTAAATCCTTTATTGATGCTTTTCGCAAATTTTTTGATCTGAAAATTTAATAAAACTCATTTCTATTTTTTTTTTTTCTAAATAATTCGAATCAAAAAAGAAAGTAAATTGTTTATTATTATTAATGAAAATCGTGCCCAAAAACCATACACTAAGCAAAATGTAATTGAATTGTAGAATACACTTATCATAATATATTTATTATAAATGTTTATAAGCAAACTTATTGAAAGCTTTTAAAAAAATCAAATGGTACCAGTTCTCCAATACTGTTTTAAAAATGTTTTATATGAAAATACTTTTAACAATAATTTTCGTTTTAGACTTAGTTTAGATAATAACTTAACCTTCTCATATATTCGTAAGTGTTCATTAGTTTATAGCCAAAATTATTTTTATAGACAAATGGCCACTCTTATTTTTTGAAGAGAATAAAAAGTAAATTATGTATTGGATATAATGTTTCGTTATTAACTTGATTTTTCAATATATGCTGCAATTTCTATTGGATTAGAAGAGGACGGGTTTGTGAAAAGCAGTTCATAATTCTGTTAGTTGGAAGGAGTCACGCAAAACATATTTTATCAATCAATAAAATAATGACAAATTCTTATGAACAGAAAATTTTTTTTTACTACACAACTATTATAAATGTAACCTTTTTAGAATCATGATTAGAAATCTAATTTTCGCTAATTTGCTTTTTTATACATAATTAGAATTATAAGCTTATTGTATACTACTGACATGCAGTGTTATCCGCAGGGCACAGTTTCAATAAATTTTAAAAATATTTTAAGAAATTTAAGGCGCACACCAATGGTTTCACATAAATAATAACAGCTTTATTCCTAAACGATTGTTAAAGTAAAGAAATCTTGACAATTTTTTTATATTTTTAAGGGGATTTTTTTCCTTTTTTTATGTTTTTTTCCGTTCGTGCTTTTTATGTCTTTTAGAAGTTTTATTTTAAAAATATAATTTTCTTTGCCTTGGTGCCCTTTTTGTTTGCTAATTTTTTTGAAATATTTCTTGAAATATTTTTGACTGTTGTTGAAAAAACCGAAACATCGGCGAAGTAAAACAAATATAATGCGCCTAATGAACACCGGTGGCGCCGCAACACTGCTATAATAATTAACGCGCAAAGCAGAGTTGTAAAAGTGTTAAGCCTTCTAAATTTTCAACATCTATATTCTTCTATACCCTCTCCATGAGTTCCGGAACAATACACTGCATACGTAGGGGTCCCCTGAGTAAAGTATGCACCTCCTACGATTATCGGAGTAAATACTGCAACAGATTTACATACAGACAGATGAATGGGCAATGCAATAAAAACAATAGGTTTCCTTCTTACTTAAAAATTCAACGAAGTTAAAAAATATTTATATAAATTCCAATCCTGGGAGTTTTGATTAGAATTAAGTTTTTAATTTAACAGAAATAATTAAAATTGAATATTTTATGAACATGTACGCTCTTTTTACAACACTTATTACAATAATTTCTAAATTTGCCAAATATATTTATAATAGTTTAAAACAGTGATGGCCAAGAAGACATTATATGTAGTATTAATGTTTATGAGTATGTACTCGTATAGGGTGTAACTACAGTGATCAAAATGCAAGATTATAACACAATATCGACATTGAATTTGTTTTTGTTGGTTTTGTATAAATTTTGCGAAAAAGTTACAAGTTTTTAAGGTATTAACATCACACATGGTTTTCATCAGGAAAAAACTTGAACGTTTAATAATTGGTAAGTTCGCAGAAATTAACAAAAAATTATTAAATAAAAGAAAAAAAAAAAATACTTTCCTACAACCAACCTCATTATTACATTATTTTTATTAAAAATCTGCTTGTAAATTGTAAGATTGAATAAAATAAAGTAATTGTCCATTGTTGCAAATATTCCTTGTTAATCTTATGAAAAAACATTTAAAGATAAATATCAAAGAGCAATGCGACATAAACCTGCTTATGCAAAAGCTATCATTCAACTTAATGGAATTGTTGTTTATTTCTCACATTTTTTTTTTCTTTTCATTCGTTTTTATACACATAAGAAACCTAATGATGTTCGGCACATATGCGTCGTTTTGGCCCTCGCTGGTTTAGAATACCATTTAAAAGGAATATTAAATTAGGGTACAATGGCCCTATAACATTGCGGGACGCTAGGAAAAGTTTTGTGTTGCATTAGATATGGTCACAAGACTCCTTTGAAGTGACTTGCAATTAGTTTATATGTTTTGGGAGAAAATAAGAAAACATCGCCTAAATGTTTTGGGAAAATTCATATATATCTTCAACTGAAATGGTAAAGACCCTATAATTTCATGCAGACTGTTAAGAAAATATTTTTTGGTTAACTGTACGTGAGAGTAATCTTTGCTTTGATAAAATAGGTGTAAGTGAGCAAATTTTTTACCAACAAAATACTTAGAGTTGGTTGTTTTTGTATTTCTGCAATTATCTTATATTAATTGTATTATGTGCATAAACATGAGTGCACAATAATAGAAAATAGTACAAGTGTTTGAGGCGCCTCTGATACTGATTTTCTTCAAGCATTCTCTTCTGATTCCACTGACAAACGCACAGCTTCATATATACATACATATGTAAAGGGTGTTTTTTATAGTGTCACAACTTTGAGTTGGCATCACTGCTTTTTGTTTAGTTTACTTTGAGATTACATTATGAATCGACTAACACTAGAGCAACGCGTGCAAATCGTTGAAATTTTTAATAAAAATAATTGTTCTATTCGTCAAACTCATCGTGCAGCTACAATTGATTTTCTCAAAGATACTTTTGATGAAAAAATAATTTCACGTAATGGACGCCATTAGATTATTTCCTTTGGGGTTATGTTACTTGTCTACGTCGATAAACAACAATTGAACACCTGGAAATCAACATTTGAAGAGTTATCGGCAAAATACGGCCGCAAATGCTGCGAAAAGTTGTTGAAAATTGGTGTTCCAAATTGCGTCTTGTACGCGTCAGGCGTGGTGGCCACATAGCAGAAATCATATTCAGACATTAATTTCATAAAATTTTCTTTCCAATAGAGCCCGTTTCATTGATATTAAAAATGTATTTCCTTGTTTTTTTATGTTTTAAACTTGTGTCACTCTGTAGAAAAGACTCTTTACATGCTACGAAATTCCTAAACTTTTTCATTTCTAGAATTTTTTAATATTATTATTTTTTTTTTATTAATTAAATTTTATTTTACATCATTACATTTTTTCTTTAAAAAACTTCATTACACTATCTTTTATATTTTTCCAAATTTTGTTTGGGATATGAAATGAAAATGGAAAAAAAATTTACAACTCGTTATTTTTAACTAAAGTGTTTTTTTTTCTCTGAAGTCAGTTGATAATAAAACGTAATCAATATAAATTCAAAATGGTGGCACATTTATATTTTTTCCTTAATTTTGACCACAAAATCTTTTTTGTACAGGTTCCGAACTAGAAAATTATAAGTATGTATTTAAAATTCAAAGAATAAATTAATCATGAATCAAACATTTGTGCTTTTGTTTGTTGGGTTTGTTAGGTTTGCAATTAATTATTTTCATAGAACCATTACGACCCTAAGGACTCATATTCATTTTAATTAAATAATGAATCATTTGTAGTTACAAGCAAAAAAAAAATATACTTAATCTCTCTTTGCGAGTATTTTATGAACTTGTAAAATTATTTTAAAATGCAATTCTTTATTCAATGATAAATTCAGTAATCGAATATACGGAAGAGAAAAGGCATTTTCTTTGTTTTAACTCTTAATGTGTTACAACAACACGAGATATTTAATTATATTCTTGTGCACACAATCGGATTTGTATTCAAGAATACATACATATGTACATATGTACTTATGTTAAAATATTCTTGAGGATCATTATAATTGTAGTTTAAATTATTCTATTCGTATCTATAATTGGATAAGCTTGATTTATTGTGTTTTATTTTAAAAAATTATCAGGGATTAAAAATGAAGTAACAAAAAATAATCTAATTATTAAATGTTTTTCTTTCTACCACATTAAATTCTAATTGTTTTTTGCGTGATCATATTATGACGTCAAATGTTTATAACAAATTGTCTGTGGCATTTATTTAGTTTCCTTAAATACATATATATTCTGTATGTATGTACATTGTTGTTGTTAATCTACTACATACTCGTACATACATAGATACATAGTTATTTTCAAAAACAAAACAATAAAGAGAGATAAACATTTAGGGTATTCACACTGTAGTCATAAAGTCATATGTCATAAAATAATAGCACAGCAAAATATGATAAGTGTTAACAACCCGTCATAATTTAGTGTGCTATGTCATAATTTTGCCAGATGATAAACATTTAACAACACTACATTTTTTAGTCGGATTAGTGCGCATACGTTTGCATAATATTTTTAATTCAATCCGACTTTTTAATAAAGAAAATAAGAAGTTTCCTGTATAACTTGAAAAATGTCCATTTTCAATTAAAATTTTCAAATTGTCTTTTATCTGTAGGAACTTGCTGAAATAAATATAATCAAAAGCAGCTGTTGCAGATAACATGAGCTGAACTATTTTTTGGACGGCGGCAAGTGGAAAAACGTTCACAAGCTGCCAGGCAGATCACTTATACAAACACATATTTTTCAGGGTTTGTTTTCTAAATAAAAATTTATACTTGCAGACTAAATAAAATATTAAGTAGCTTACACGCCAGCAACATTTTTGACTAGCACACAAAATGAAAATAAATTCTCTTTAATAAATTGTTCAGCAATGAAAACTATCTATCCACACAAAAATGTGAAAAAACACCTACACAAAATAATTATTTCAAAAAATATACCACTTTAAAGAATACCAAACAACATAATTTATGCCATTCCATCCAAACACAACTTCGACTATTATGGCAAATTTGCCGATCTTAAAATGAGTAATATTTAAAAATTTGTCTCTCTGCATCAATAACTAGCAACCCTAAAAATTACTCAAATTATGCTTGGATTCAAGAAAAAATATTTCTGAAGGGCAAAAAAATATGTGTTGAAAATTGCAGCTTTAAAGAATCTACATACATATGTACATACTATGTATGTAGATATACACACGTTGATACACTAACCTGCATATATACTTACATGTATACATACATACAACTATACATACATACACACATAACATTTCGTACACGATTTTCATTTATCAAAATGACACGCAACTCCTTTTTGCTTTATGAATGTGTAGTCGTTAAAGAATTTTTTGAAGCTGCAATAAATTAAATAAATATCTTAGTTTTTTAAACTCTGATATTTTTTTTTTTTTTGTTATTTATAAGTAGCGATGGCTTGTAAATATCATCGCCGGCTAGACTGAAGAGTTTCAGCTGCTCGAATAAGGTTTCTACTGTTATTTTATGACAAACCAAAAACATACCTTAAAAAGGCTTATTATTATATGACTTTTTTGCTTGAAGCACAACAATTTTTTTAAACTATTGTAAAATAATAAGACATTATGACAATATGACTAATATGACCACAGTGTGAACACCCCAATTTTGTTTTGCAGACATTTTGATTTTATTTTTATTTCTGAATCATTTGGCTGTACGGGGAAACCTCAGGCGTTCGATTCAAAATTCTACATAAAATTTATTGTTCACAAAGAAATTTTCTCTTATTGTTTTTTTTTTCAATAAAATGTCTATCTATTTTGATTTAATATTTTATTCGAAAAATACCCCTAAACTTATGTTTGCGAGATGGCATGGTGATTCTCTAAAAGCTGAGTCTCGAAAACTATTAACACAAAAAAAGGTAGAATAGAATATAGACACACAAGAACACTCGTTCTAAATTTAAGTATTTGAGGACTACTGTGATCACGAAATGAACTTGAATCAATCCCAAAAGGGATTAAACACTTTTTAGCTGCCTTTTTTCAATATTAGAAATGAACAAAAATAAAATAATAAAACTTTCTTTGTTGGCTTTTATTTGTCGATTTGAATATTCGAATTCGGCTGAGATGTTAAAATGTTATGTTACAAGCAATTGATTCTAATTCTTAATGTCCTTACTTTTAAAAAATGCACTCTCATATTATATAAACATTTCCTTGAAATTAAATACATAATTTTTTGGGGTAACAGTATGAAATATTTTGAAAGACAGGAAATGTAATTATTTAATTAGTTAATTAATTAATTTTTCTAAATTTTAATAAATTTCGAATTAACTTTAGAAATTTTTTTAAACTATTTTTAGATAATTTTTTTAAGGAGACCTAAAAAATTAGACAAACTAATAGCTCGATTATGGATAGCAATCGAACTTCAGCTGGCAACTGAAAATTTGTGATTGCCAGAAAAGCACTAAATAGGAACTGAAACTGGAACCTCTCAGTTGCCAGTTGCCATCCGTAATACAATTGTCAGCAACTTACAACACAACTGGAGTTCGGTTGCCATCCATAATCGGCCCATAAATGTATGTATATGCAGTGCAGAATATGGAATGACTTTATTCACTATTTCCATGGTATCACTTTGTAAAAAATTATACTCTAAAATAATAATAAAGTTAATTAATTAAAAAGCCTTGAAAAGTTTATTTACTTATGCGAATAACTCTTTCAGCAATACTTAATATCTCTTGTAAAATGTTGCATCAAAATTCAATACAAATCAGATGCTAATATTTTCCAATATAAAAAAATGTATAATAATAGTTGATTATTTTGTCAAAAATACATATTGAGAACACAATTATATTGAGAGAACAAATTCAGATCTTAAACGATCTTTTAACAGAATTCGTACACAGAATTAATGATGAATCCGCAAAAAAAAAAATTATTTTCAATTAATACTTAAATTGAATCAACATCCATTTTAATTGATTTTATTTTAATTTCAAATATAATTTTCAACACATCATGTGCAGATTCAATTATTCTTTTGAATATACGACATTATTTTAAGGAAATACATTTAAATATTTCAATTAAATTTTTAGTTTATATACCATTTTTTTTCAATTGGAAAAATTCTCAAATATTTCAAGTTAAAATTCTGGTGAATTAATACGTGATTGTTTGTAATCTAATTAATTTTTTAATTGAATCCTTGCTTTTCTCAATTGATTTTAAAAAACACGCATACTTAAAAATCTCACTTCAATTATGTATATGATTTTATTGACACATTATATTAGTACCAGTTATGTAAATTATTATTTTCCAAATCGGCAATATTACATTTTACTACACATTCAGTGAATTGTAATACAATATTTATAGAAATAATCATCTTAAAACAGTTGGCTATTTTTCATTAAAGGAAACAATTATATATGAAACTAAAGCAGAATATTATGAAAGTTTTGGGTGATATTTTATTGATTTTTTGTTTCTAACATTTTTATATTCGGTCATATTTAATAAAAGTTCCGTTGATACAAAAACAATTTTGATGTCATAATCATAATATTGTTCTTTCAATATTTTTTTTTTTTATTTTCTTGTCACTAAAGTGATAATAAACAAAAAAAATTGTAATAAAAGCCACACGAAAATAAAAAAAATGCTTATAGGAACTGTATCATGATTGTAATATGATTCTGCAAAATAAACTATTGTTTTTTCTTTTTTATTATTCTTTCTTTGGATAAAAATCTAAATCTCTCAAAAAGACTTTAAGACATACCGCCCCAAAATGCTCAAAAACTTTTGTAGAGCTTTTCGTAACTTTTTGGGAATAATTTCATATACCTACTCCACTTTCTAGTATAATTTCTTCGTGCCGTTATACCGCTTTGTCATTACTACAAATATATGGATCCATATGGTTTCCCATAGATCACATGAAGAAGTAATACATATTTTTTGCTAAATTCCTAATATAAATGTGAGCCGAATTTGTTGCAGGATGAGAAAATTTATTCAGAATTAGACTACATCATTCATTATACACTTTAAAAGGCTTCTTTGAGTCTATGCATAATATGCTGCTAAGCCACACTAACACAGACGCACAGAAAAACTGTGTTGCCATCTGCAAAACGATTGTCTTCAAAAGAAAGAAAAAATTAAAAATACGAGTAGAGATGTCACATCAAATCATTTTAATTAACACTCTGCTTTATAAAATTTCATATTGATAAAAATTGTATTAATTAAAACCATTTGACTTGTGGCATTTTATTCTGATTCATATTTTATTAGTCAGTAACGATAATAATATTTCTGTTTCCAACGCAACAATTTGCAAAATCATCAATTACATTTATATCACACTTTATTTGACGAATGAATCAAAACAATTTAATTTCATTTGATTTGATTTTTTTATCTTAATATTCACAAAAGGGATTCACTAGAGAAAACAAAGAAAAAAAAAACTGCTGGAAACACAAAGACCTTGTTATTGTTGTTGTTTGATTTATGTCTACGCAAAACGTGCTTTGAACAAAAATTAAATACATACATATGTATGTATGTAGGTTTTTTTTTCATTAATTTTAATTTGCAAAAACTTATCAGTTCAACTTTAAGAAGTTAATTTGTTTTATAAGACAATATTGCGACACTAAGAATATTAAATATCATTTTTTTCGGTTTTTTTTTTTCTCAATTGGTAATAAAACAAAATTTGTCAATTAATTTTTTTTTCTTTTTGTGATTGTGATAAGAAATGCCAAAGATTTTTTTCTTATCAGTTGATATTGAACGATTGATTGAATGTGTATGTACGTAAGTACTTACCAAAAACTTATGCGAGAAAATAAATTTGCTTTTAAATACGGATTCTGTGGACGTTGAATTCTTTTTCTTGAACGATTCATTATAAATTGAGTATTTGCACAATGGGCGCAAGATGTCGGTTTTGGATTTGACTAATACTATTGGTTATTTACTTTTTTTTTAATTATTAATATAAAACAATTAACTATTTTACTTTTAATAAAACATTATTAATAACTTTGTGGGTTGGTATCACATTAATTGAAATTCATTGAATTTCCTTTAACAAACATTTGGTTTTTGTTTTGCAAATATGCTGATAAACACACGCACAGTGGGTAGCTATGTATGTATGTATTTCAACTAACAATTTAATTACAACAATAGTATGTAATTGTATGATTTGAACACTTTTAATTATTTTATTCAATTCTTTCAAATTTTTTTCTTTATTTTTTATTTTTCTTATATTTTATTCTACTTTTAGTGCTGCTTGTCACAGTTTTATGTTGAGACTAACGTCTCGCCCAAATAATTAATTCTTTTTAAAATGATTTTTGCTAACACAGAACGAAAAACAAGAACCGTTTTTGGGAGCAGAGAAATTGTGCTTACAAACAAAAACACATAAAATAAAACTCAAATATTGGTATTTTTCACTCATAAGTATTTTTATGATCATAAAAATTTTACAAAAAATAAAAAAAATAGCCTAAACAGGCAGTCAGAAGCCGCAGACTACGTTATTGCTGTTAAGAGTGTGAGAGCGATTAGTTGTGTTCAAGTTTCTTGTTTGTATGTGGACTGATAACCGGAAAAAATACTTGATTTCTGCTTTAAATTTGTTTTGCATGTTGTTCGGTCTGATGTGTTTGATAATCTCATTTTACGATTGGTGGGGAGATTACAGCGGCACTTAAGAATTGCTTTCAAAAGCACAACTTGAACTGGAGAACAAAATCCATTATCTATTGATTTGACAATAAGTCATCTTTTTTTAAAAAATTGCAATTCTATTGTTTATCAGACAATTTATTTGCATGAGATAAAAGTTTTTTGTAGGTATATTTTTTTATTTAATCAGCACTCGATTGTAGCATACGTCAACAAATGATTTTATGGCAATATGCTCACGACAACTACGAGTATATGACGTGCTAAAAATATGTCAAACATGGATGGCTCATTAGAATATTTTATTTTGCTTTTTATTTAGTTTGTTTGTGTTGAAGCTTGGGGTGAGCGCGTGCCATGATTTTATTTCGTTTAACACGTGAAACTCAAATGTTCATTATCGATTGATTGATGGTACGCGATAACAAGCATTTTTTTCTTAACAAAATCGATTTTGCTGAAACAGCACAAAACTATTTTTTAATTTTTATTTTAGAATTTCACAAAAGTTTAGAGAGATCTACACAATACAACTCCAGTAGATGGAGCTTTATACGAATCAGAAAAAATGTAGCATGGAATGTAAGTAAGTGGAACCGATTAGCAGTGCCTCTACCTTAGGATATTTATTTGAAAAATATTTGCTCATTATATCGAGTAATTGAAGACAAAAACTGTTCTATCAAACAAGAATTCCCAGTTTGCGCAGAAATTTATGCGACTAACTAAGGTCGATTAATCGAATAACTAGAACATGGGTGAATAGTCGATTAAAATAAATAGACAACTACTCTACATCTACATATGTATGTATATAATATAAAAAGACAAATTATTTACATTCTGATAATATGTTCGAGTTTTATATGACGTCATATTTGGGAAACAAAACAACCTTGGTGGCTAACAGCTGCTCTTCTTCAAAGATCTTCTGGCATACACTTTATGTGGTGAAGTTCATTGAAATCGGAATAAGACGTTCCGAATATCGATTTCGATTTCACATACAAGAGAAATTAGTAGATATCTATGATGTTCATTTCATTAATACTCGTTGCACACAGAGCCGCCGGATTTTTTAGAAGTAATATCGTCATATTTTTGGCCAAAAATCGTCATTATCGTCAACATAGCTTATTGAAATTGTCATAAAAACGTCAAATGAAAAACCGCTTTCTTTTACCAACAAAACATATTTTATTAGAGGCAAAACATAACAAATCAAAAAACCTTATTAATAACAAAGCATTCTTTTAAATACAGAGATAAGATACTTCGATTAGAATTCACAATAAAATCACATGTAAATAGATTGCATGTTTTTCAATACTTTGAAATGTATATATACATTGTATGGAAAAAAAAAATAAAATTCATTCCTTTAGTTATCTTTTTCCAATGTAGTAAAATATGCATTTTGAATTTCATTTTTGGAAACAATTTTTCTAAAAATTTATAAAAACTACAATGAAATTTATACAATAAAAATACAATTGTTAACGAAAGTAGACATGTTTAATATATTTTTTGCAAATATACCTATATTGCAATTAAACATATTGATTAATTCAAGTGCAACTGCTAGATCATAGCAGCAACATACATTTGTTTAGCTTTAAATGATCTTTTGTATATATGTTATATTGCTTCCAGAGACGAATTTTTCAATGAATTTCTTACTTTAGTTTTATTTATGTTTACCAGACTAAATATTCTTTCCACATTTCGTGAAGAATGTGGTAAAACTAGGATTTTTGTACTAAATTTAGTCAAAATCGGAAACAAATGGCTAAAATCCCTCGTTTGCATCTCTAATATTTTTTTTCCCAAAAATCCAGTAGTTATATGTTTTTTATCAGGACAATAATTTTAATTGTCTGAACTCAGTTTCTAGCACTTGGCTTTCACTTTCTTCAGCAAAATAGGAAAATTCTTTTATAATTTCAGAAAACAAATTTTTTTCTACATTAATAGTATTAAATGGATTAATTTGGCCAAGAGCTTTATATTTATTTTCAAAATCAAACCATGATAATATCTGATCACAAAGCTCTATATAAAAATTAACACAATTATTACTAAAATCATAGGTATTTTTCGTTTGCATTTATTTGTGATTCTTCTGGCAAATATTCCTAAATAAATGTCTTCAAAATTTAAAAAATTGTTTTTTGCTCTTATAATCAATTAAATAAAGTTTTCAGTTTTAAGCAAACTATTTTTTAAAAAGTTTCTCATTACAATTTTCAGCAGTTCAAGGTTTCTGTAATAGCACAAATAAATGTTGAAAACTTGAATTATTTAAAATCGTCAAAAGTAGGGTATAAATCGTCCCATCGTCACTATGTCATTTTTAGGACCCAAAATCGTCAAAATGACGATAAATCGTCAAATCTAGCAACTATGGTTGCACAGTGTACGTGTAACAATTATATTTAATTGAATTGAAAAATATAAAAAATTGTACAACTGAAAAACATGCACAAACTTATTCTTGAACAACGAAATGATCATTTATGAAATGAACAATTATTTTGAACTTCTACAAAACTTCATAAGATCTTGCAAGATAATTTCAACAGAAAATTTTTATTTATTTATTTGATTATTTCCTTTTTTTATTTTGGTTCTTTTATCTTTAACTAATATTTTAAATTTTATTTATTTGTTGCGGGTTAGCAATATCTAGATATATATTTCGTTGGTAGCTATACCAATTCATCAGTAGATGTCATCTACTATTGCTAACCCGCAACAAATAAATAAAATTTAAAACATAAATACTTGAGTACATGCTCATATAAATGTAAAATTTTTTAACTAATATTTTTGGATTTTTTTTTTTTTTCAAAGTTAATTCACTCTTTACCTAAATCTTTTACTCAAAAACAAAATAGGTAGTAGGTATACTTAAACAAAAGCAATGACACTAAATTAATACCGAAAATAAACTTACATACATACATACACAACCATGCATATGTATGTATGTATATGTAAGAATGTATGTAGTATATGTGGATAGGTTTTAGGTAAATAAGATGAATGTTATTAAAGGTTACTGAACTTTATTTAGAAAATAAGAACAAACAAAATAAACAAAGTTGAAAGTTAATATGACATACACATATACATACGTGTTGTATGTATGTATGTATGCATACATGTAATTTGAAAAAGGATATTATTTATTCGTTAAAAGTATAAAAATTCGCATAGGTATCATACACCGTTTCTCTTTTAGTCCTTTATGTAAGTAGGTAGGTATAATATTTTTCAGTTGTTCTTGTTGTTGTTGCAGTAGCAAACGAGATCAACATTATCGGGGTTAATTTTTGTTTTATGTTACCTTCAGTGTTCAAAAAATGTACATAGTTATTTACTCCAGGTGTGGAAATTTTTTAAATAACCAATTGGCTTGACTTTGAGCAAAATTTTTTTTAAAAATTATTCACTTATTTTTGAAAAATAACACATACCTACATATTTAGTTTTGTGATGCCTTTTTTTAAATAACAATTCGACGAAATTGAAGTCCGTTGCCTTTAACACATTTTTCGTTTTTTAATGCAGTTCAACTTTTGTTATCTACACGCAAAGAAAAATTTTGGTTGCGGCCACCATATTTTAAGATCACTATGTATACATATGGTATGTTTTGTGCAACAATAATGTGATAATGTACGATTATTAAATATATTATAATTCTAAGTAACAATCTAGCTGCTTAGCCATATTATCTTATAATATATTATATATATTATAATTCAAATATTTATTATTTTTTTGAGCTTTTTTAAAGCTTTTTATTGCAGTTAAAATTTTACTATCCACACGCCACAAAAAAAATAATATGGTGGTGGCAAAAAAAAAAAAAACGGCATATTTAACAATTTTATTAACAACATATGTAATACATATTATATGATTGAAGTCAAGTAAAATAATGAAAATAAATATGTATATTCTAGTCTGATTCTAAACAATCATATTTATGTTATTTTCCTAAATAAAAAATATGTAATAATTTTAAGATATTAAAAATACTATATTTTTTAAAATGCATTGTTCTTGATCATATATATTGATATTAGAGCCATACTATTGTTAAATTGTCAAATAAGCTATAGTCGTATTAGATAACTTTCTACGGTTTCTATTGTTAAATGTGAACATGTTGACAATTTTATTAATGCTAATAATATGATAATTAAGTGTTATTGTGTTTGTTTTTCAGGCATTTGAATCAATAATAACTTGTTTCTATTTCGACAAATAGGTACAAAATTTTTTAGGAAAGTTTCTCATATTAATTTTCTTCTTTCTTCTAATTTAAGTTTTAAATTTTGAGAACTGGAGTTTCGAGACATCATTTCTGGCTAATGATCATAGGAGTGTAAACCGCTCATATGTATATTTCTACAGAAACAAAGAACTTGTTTTTTAAATATTTCCGTTCGCCTGATTTATATTTTTACAATACCGTAACAAATTATGTAACTCATTTCTCGTAAAAGTGTTGCATAATATGTAAAACTGATCGATGACATACAACAGAGGGATTATGTGACATAAAGTTTAGTTGTAGAAAAATCACATGCTACCAGTGCTACCTAAGTGTATATTCAAAATTACACCTCGTAGGAGCCAAAATTACCCGATTTCAATGGAATTACACCCAATATTTAAATAAATATTTAACACATTTCAAAAATCTTGTTTAAGATCTACTTATGATTTGGTATCAGTCCCAATGAAATGCAACAAATATACCAGCTGAATGCACAGCAAACAATACGTTTTTGATAACTATTTTATTTCATAAAAGTAAGGTTACACACAGCAAACAAACAATATTTGTTGTACTATACATTAATTAAAGAGAAATATATACAAAAAGTGTACGTAATAAAAAGCAGCATAAAAAGCTTTAATTAATAAAGTCATTGAAACTTCAATTTTTGTTAATATTATTTAGGAGATGTTCATAATTATTATTGCCGTTTTTCTATTTACCTTCTTTAATAAATAAAAATGCAGCAACGGTATCAGACGATAATTTGTTTCTTTGATCAGTTTTACAATTTTTAAGACTACTAAATATCCTTTCCGCAGAAGCGTTTGAAAATGGCAAAATAAAAATAAAGTTTATTACTTTTTCTAATGTGGGAAATATATTTTCCTCAAGCGAATTTTTGAGTTTAAACACTTTTTTCCAATAAATTTCAGGCTCTAAATTATTATGCAGCTCCAGTTAAGCGAAATCTAAAAACGCATGTTGACGTCACTCATTATCAAGTGTTTGCACGTTTATTTTAAAAGATGGGAACCGTTTTTAGAAGCAACATTAAGATTTTGGTTAAAAGGACTGTGCATTTTTTCGATCCACAATGTCGATAATACGATAAATTTCATCACTAAAATCAAATCTTGATTTCATTTGATTAATCACTTCTACATAAAATGTTCTACAGTTTTCAAGTATGATAACCCTTTCGAAATTGGAACACAATGCTAAAGATTCATGTGCTTCAATACCAACATAAATTTCATTAACATTTAAAAAAAATATTTTTGTCTGAATTGTTAACTAGACGAGACTTTAAAACGTCCATCTTTATATAATTTGAATAGAATGTTTGTAAAATTCCTTTAATTTCAGCTTAGGTATGGACAATATTATATAAAAACTAGTGTTATTAAACAAAAGAATTCCAAATTACCTGTGAACTACACCTGAGAGCAATTACCCATATGCACATAAATATTACACCTGATTCGGGTAATTACCCGCGATTCGGCAACACTGCATGCTACTAAATGGAGATTTTATTCTTCTTAACACTTACTGCCTGTTCAACGATGTCGAAAGAAAATCTAAGCGATCGAAAGCCAACCGCTCGAAGTGTAATCAATTTGGGTTCAACGATATCGACAGCTTTCGATCGAATATAGTGACGTTTTTCAAAGTATTGCCACATAAGAAATTTTAATTGTTTTAGCTATTTTCTTTAAAATTGTCAAAATCACTATCAATTCGTTTGATATATAAAAATAAACGAAAGTAAGAAAAAATTACAAACAAATAATAAAGACAATGTATGTATGTATGTATATATGTATTTAAAGGCAACAATAAATATGCAGGCAGAGCGCCGTATATTTTTTTTCTAACAAAGAAGATTCTGAAGGCGTACGTTTATAAGTCGTTGGGAATTACGAGGTACGGACACTGTCCTGGAGCTGCTCATGAACCAATAAGTTTCTAAAGACATACATTTGTAGAAATAAAATTTAGCTCATTCACTGAATCCCTTTAAAATTTAAGAACAATAATCCACACTAATATAAGAACAACAATAAACATTTCAAACTAGAATTTTGCAATAGAATTAAAACTGTTAAATTGAAATTGTGTCAACTTTATATTGGAAATCAATAGTTATAAAAAATCTTTAGAATAAGCTAGTTTTCTCATTATAAACTCCCAAGAATAAATAAATAAGATGTTCATTTGTATAACTAAAATGGATCGTATCATATTTTCAATAACTTACATACGAGTATGCAAAATAGTATGTTTCAGTTACAACTTCTCCCTCCCCCAAAAACTCAAACTGCATCCTTGGCTAAATGTATGTATATATGCATGTATTTACATACATAAATGTACTTATCAATGTTTTAAAAAACATTTTTATATAAATTTCATATGTTCTTGGCAAAATGTTTTTAAAACGAAAGCAAAAGAACAAGTGCTTGATTTTGACATTTGCGTTCGCAATGATGTCCGTATGTTCGAAATAGTTGAACGGAATTTTTCATCAAAGTACTTACGTTTTCGTACTTTGAGTTTTCATTCGAATCAACGTTCGAATAAAAAACCAGTTGTTGATCCCAAATCAGTTTTTATTCGATTAGAAAGCGATCGAACTCTTCTCTTCGACATCGTTGAAGATGCCGTTAATGTTGTAGAATCTACAATGTAGATGTTTTATGAACATTTGTGTTGTGTATGAAAAAAAAATTGCCCCCTGAAGTTTGAATTACAGTTATCTCAGTTATAGTTGAGATCAATGAATGAGTGACTCAAAGAGAGCTTTTGCTATTAATGTTAGTGCACTAACATACATATGTATATATATTCACACATCTATACATTTTATAACATAATCTTTTATTCAAAACATTAGTGACATCAACAAAGACTCTTCGTTGATAGACGTCACATCGAATGATGGGGAATAAAATTTTTTTTTTCATTTATTTGTATTAAAATTTTGCAAAATGTAAACGTTTTAAGAGACTTTTAAAAAGATAGTATTCAACCTCCAATGACTGATCGTAGATTAAAACTTGATTAAAATGTTATAAAAAGAGGCCATGTTTTCGCTTATTTCTAATGAATAATTAATGTTTTAAATATGTTAATTTTATTCTTATATCTGCCTGTGCAAAATTGTATGTGACTTTTACTCAAAGATTCAGAAATTCCATGCTAGTGAAAGTGTTTTGCGTTCATCATATTGACATTTTAAATAAAATTTAGTTTTATTTTTTCCTTTCTCCTAAAATACAATTTTGAACACTTTTTTTTTAAATTTAAATTTAAGCTGGTTTAGTTTGCAAATATTCTTATAAAATACAAAAAGAAAAGTCATTCGTTTGACACACAAAATCCGCCCCTTCAAATTAAAAAAAAACTTGTTTACTTGCAAACTCTCCTAAGGAAGTACGTCTGCATTTATTTGTTAATTCCATTTTTTTTTATGAAATTATCATATTTCTCAATAATCGATTAAAAATATAATGAACTTTTAATTAAAAAAAAAATAAAATACGAGTAAGGTGATTTTTTACACCAAATTAAATAATAACGCAAGTGAAAAAATCAATCTTCAGGAATTCGTTTAATTATTTATTAAAAAAGAAAAAAACTGAATGAATTTCTTTAAAGTATTTATGTAAGTTCAAGAATATTTCTTCTTGGAAATTATAAATATGTATAAGTATATGTAGGTATCAGATGCGGATCGTATGGGGGGGAAGATAAATATTTGGCTATGATACAGTGTTTTTTTTTTTTTTTTTTGGATACGCTACACGTAGTATTATTATTACGAGCGGCCGTAAGTACCGCGACCTAGGGGATCTTTTGTGCAGTTTAAAATATTCACCGAATTAAATTAAGGCTGCGAATAAAGCCAACTATTCTTCGCCTCAAACCGCGTGTAATCTACAGACATTGTTGTGCATTAGTAGTAATTTTTAGGATTTGCTTTGGGATAACGTAATAAATCGTTTTGCTTGTCTTCGTACTTGTTGGGCTTCCTTCCCAATGGCGATTGAATTCCATCTGAGCTCATGAAATATTCTCTTCTCTGACATATCCGCGTAATATGCCAAAGAAGTGTTCCGGTTCTATAAATTTACGTTGGGTTTCTCTGTTGGCTGTTGATTTCCAGTATGACCTTCATAACGCCCGCATAACGTTAGTTTATTTTTGGTGCCATGTTCATTAAGAGCCGTAACACAATCCATGATTGATGAAGGCCTTGAGAGCTGCCTCGCTATCTGACAACAAGCATATACGATTACCCTTACATTTTTGTCTTGGGAATTCCCTTGCACTAATAAGAATGGCAGTAATTATGATCTATGAACATTTTAATCAAACCACATAACCAAATAACAATGTCCGTCTGTCTGTCCATTCCTCTATTTGCGCGTGAAATAAATTTTTCACAGCACTTAATGTAATTAATAGCTCTGCTGTTGTACTGACATATACATATATGAAAATTTGTCCCAAATCGATCGCTATTAAAAATCAAATGACAATATTTCAGATTTTGAAGAGTATAGCGTTACATGGTACGCAAAACGCTCTAACTAACGTTTTACTAATTTATAGGAGAAAAAAAACCTTCTTCTAAGCCATAATGTTTGAAGGATTTAAACTTCCAGGATGTGCATTATTATGACTGCTCTTCCAAAATTAATGAAAGTTAATAATTAAATATAGGGTAAGTGCTCCTAAGTTCGGCATGTCCCAGTAGTCGGCAGTTTTCAAATTTAAACTCAAATAACTAAGAATAACAGTGATAATATATTAAAGTAAGAACACATAAGCTTCACAAATACTCGCAGAATTATATAGGAGAAAACAAAAAAGAGCATATTTGCATAGTTTATTGAGTCCGTTGGCTTTAGTATGTGACTCTCTTACAACACGTGTGGTAGTGCTTATTTCTTAGTAAAAATTTAGTGGCTAAGCCGACTTTGTAAGGCATGTAAAAACGTCAATTTTAGCAAATTTTAATCGGAAAAGGTTTTAAAAGGCTGAAATCTGCTCAAATAATAGTATTACAGTGTAAATTTTTAAAGAAATTTAATTTATCCGATATATTAAGGGATGCCGGCATTAGGAACAAAAAAATCGTTAGTTTTCCAGTAGTCGGCATTGGGGTGCCGACTACTGCGAAACAAGCAAATTCTTCCGATTTAACTCAAACTTGAGAAAATTGTTTATTCGTCATTTTGTAAACCATTGTATATATAAAAATTGAGTTTAAAACAAGTTTACCTAGTAGTCGGCATAGTTTCAAATTAGTTATTTACAACCTGCCAACTACAGGACAATAGCTATCCTAATGTCGGCAGTGGTTTTTTGTACTAGTTTTGTTAAACTATAATGCCAAAAATATGTTGAGATTTATACTAACTAGTCTCAGATATAATTTGAATTAAAAAATGAATACCAAAAGAAAAATATTCGGAACAGT
The DNA here is from genome assembly GCA_947311025.1 of Lypha dubia. NCBI lineage: Eukaryota > Metazoa > Arthropoda > Insecta > Diptera > Tachinidae > Lypha > Lypha dubia. The sequence continues at coordinate 86,130,022 of OX371263.1, read as the reverse complement.
CTCTACAAGATGCACTGACTGAAATAAGTGTAGGCGGCATTTCCATATTAGGGTCCAGTGGTAAATATGGTGTTCCACGTTCAACTTCACAAGACATGTTACAAGTTCGCGTTCTTGAGGGTCCTCGAAGATTCGGCCCACAAACTATTCTATGAAATGCTGAAAAAAAATTTTTAGAAAAATGGTGTAATGATTTGGCGAAATGTAGTTTTCCACTTAAAATGGACGATTTACTGAACACAGTTCAAAAAATTATTAAAAAAGACAAACGAGCCACCACACCATTTTTAAGCGATCGTCTGGTCAGAAAGTGTTTTTTTAGAAAATGGTTGTCTGAATTGAAAAACTGTTTGAGCGGACAAAATAAACCACATTTTGGAAGCTATGAGGGACGAAACTAGTGTTTCCATGTGTCCCAAAACTGGAAAAGTACTGTCACCAAAGGGATACTGCAAAGTTTACACCATCCTTTTTATCCGCTTCTTCATACGGTTCTTTCGGATCTTAAAATGGAAGAAACGATTAAGAACGGGTTTCGAAAGTGTGGCCTTTACCTATTTAACCCTGATAGTGCGGATTATACTAAATGCGTTATTAATCGTTAGCCGAATTAGCAAACGGTCTTAAAAATGTTAAAATGTTCAGAGAAACGGATTATGATAAAGACATTTAGATTATCAACCTCATGAGCCGTAGCTTACTTAAAATAGGGATTGATTCAATGTAGCTATTAAAGAGATTCGCGCTTAAAAAAATGGAGAAAACATTTAAAATATGGAAATGTTACGAAACGTTACAGAGCAGTCAGGGACATATATATTTAATGACGATGGAGTTTTGGAAATGGAGAGCATACAAACAATATCACCGGCTCTCTTTTGTTCAACACCATTTTCTTCAAAAACAAAGCAAAGCTAAACATTTCGTGCTCCTCTCCAACCTTACAATTGCGAGCCGAACGCCTCTCACTTATTTCTTCAATTTGTAGCTCCCTTATAATGTGATCCTATTAGCCCTTCTCCAACATGTAATTTGACCAAAAATATTAGCTACACAAAGCTAATTAAAAACCCGGAATCATCGATATCAACATTGTTCGAAAATCATCTTTACTTCCCAAAGCAATCAACGTCCTTACAATTAAAAGCAAAATTATGGCCCTCAGTGCTCCGTCATGTAGGATTCATATACGGATAATTATTTAACTTTTAATAATTAAAAACTATACCACTTTTCTTAGAAGTGATATATCATATTTTTAAAATGAGTCGACATTCGCTGAAGACTTTAAGGAACATGGCTCAAAATTTGAGGGAAGCTTATATTCAAAAGGAATGAAGGTATATTGAGGGTAATCACTCTTGGTTGAAAACTGCTCTTGCATACGTTGCAGATCTTGCAGGTATAGCTTATTTACATATTTTGTTATTGCACTGCTGCAAACTGGTGAAAATAAGCTAGACTTGCAAGATCTGCAATGATTACAATACTAGGAGTGATTTCCCCCATTGTTTGTGATGTGTTATGAAATTGCAAAGGAGACTTTGCAAAGAAAACTTTTTACAAAAGTGTGTCATTTGGTAAATTAATGTCCAATATAAAAAAAAATAATTATAAACACACAAAAAAGAATTCTGTGATTCCTTTGTTTCTTTGTTTACATTTTGAATGATACACATGAATTTTATATATCAAATGTTAGGGACTGTGCACATATTACGTAACGCTGTTTTCAGAGATTTTATACCCCCCCTACGTAACGCTTTTTACTAATTTTTCAGTGCAAAATTTCCAATCCGTAATAAATCTTTAACCCCCGCCCCCCTGGAGCGTTACATAATATGTGCACAGCCCCTTAACAAAAAAAAAAAATAAAACAATCACACATTTTATAAGCTTCGATTGAGTCATACATACGTAAATTGTTTGTGTTACTGTAAAATTCAGACCAACAACACTGTCGACAGCACTGATGATGCTTTACTCTTGTGTATTTTACGAATTAACATTCTGTGGAAAAATTCTCGTAATACACTGATCTTCAAAACTAAATAATAAAAATATATTAGCGGTATTCACTGTTGCGAGCAAATGGTCTTGCGAAAGTTTAAAAACAAAGTATTGTAGCTTAAATTTCATTAAATTAAACGGCATCTATGCGTGTTTTGTTGTTGCATTTTATCGAAATGCTACGATATTTTGTATTTGCACATTCGCAAAACCATTTGCTCGAAATACTGAATACCATCGTTGAAATCAATCACGTTGCAATAAGCTGCAAAAAGCACGACTGTTTTATCGTCAAGTGAATAAAATATTCCGATCAAAATGAAGGGGCCAGAGTGTTTTACATACAAGTGCTGAGCACATTTTGTACAATAAATAGAAGGATCACAAGATTTTCTTTGCCGGCTCAATACAACAAAGTACAAAAGTGGGCCCTTAACTCCCCCTGAAAATTAGTTCCACTTCTAAGTTTTCATTGGAAGTTTTTTGTTATACAGTGTAATTAACATATTTCCTTACACAAAGTTTTTTTATTTCTTTTATTATGCCATAACTTTTGCAATAATTACATATGTGTGTGTTAGTTTTTAAACTATAAAAATAAAAATCCTGTTTGTACTTTTGTAAAAAATTATCATAAAATTATTATAAAAAACTAAAATAAATAAACCGGAACCAAAAATATTAATTTGGTCAAACAAAAATCTTTTAAAAGTTCCTGAAAGAAAAAACATATTTTTTTTTTTATAATTAATGTTTATTAATAAAATCTTAATCAGAGATATTTCAAGGTAATTTTTAAAATTATCATTGTATGTGTGTATGTATTGCCTCGTTGTTTAGCGGATAATGCTTTCTGACAACGCGGACAATGTCCACAACCAGCGTTACCGTTGTGCCCCTAAAGGGGAACTTTGCCCCTTTTCTGACTGCAAAGCCCCTTTTTGGGCCCCTTTAATTTAAATCTCCTTTTGAATCAATATGATTTATTTTGAGCCCCTTTTTGAACAAAAAAGAATACATTTTAGAAACAAGCACAGAAAATATTGATTTTTTTTAATGTTTTACACATTAAAGATACTTTTAATATATGTATGTATATATATTGGCCATGAAGCCGAGCTAGAAATAAATACTAACGAGATCTCAAGGAGTGATATTATGAATATTAAAAGCAAAATATTGCTTATATACCAAAAATTGTATAGGGAAATTTTATCAAGAATTAATATTAGCGATAAAAGACTGTGTGTATTGAAGTATTTAGATCCAGTTTTTATCAAGTCAGTTGAGGACATTAACTACTTTGAAATTTTTTCTGGTTTTAGTGATATAATTAGTGAACCAGACGAATTCGTAACTGAGTTCAAGCTGTTAGAAAGCAAAGCGAATGTCAAAAGCTATGAAGCATTTGTAAAAATATCTAAGCCTGAAACCTTTTGGCATGAAAAGGAATTTAAAAAAGCTGTTTGGACGATAAATTATATCCAAACTTGTATAAATTTGCGTCATATATATTTACTTTGCCACATAGTAGTGCTTCTGCTGAACGTGTTTTTTTTGAAGTTAGCATTACTAAAAAATAATTAACAAATAGACTGAAAGTAGACACTTGTCAGTCCATGCTATCCGCCTTAAATTTGTTTCAAAGTGACTTGGAAGATTGAATTCCTAGTGATGAACTTATTCAAAAATACAGAATTGCAGTTCAAAAAAATAGGTATTGAGTGCAAAACTATATGACTATACATATATTTCAATTTGCTTATATCTTTTAATTTAATAATGAGATGTATAGAAAATTTACAAAATTGTATTTTTCTTGCAAATCGTATGTTTCATTTGTTATCAACACTAAATGCTTTTCCTCTAAGAGAATAAATTTAGTTATCTGTGTCTTATCCTTTAGAAAACTTAAGTACGTCTATACATATTGTTACCATGAACTATATTTTATTTTTCTTAGCTATATTGTTTTTTTTTTCATATAATGAATACATATATTTTCGAATTTTATATTTATTTTTATTTTAAATTTATGTTTATTGTTTTCTCTTGCTTGTTTTTCGTTATATGTACATACGAGTACATATATTTTATAAAAATACTTTTAATGAAAATGTTTTTTAACCTTTCTTTTTGGAAATTAAACGTAATTATTTGCTTTATTTTTTCTTGTTTTTGAAGATGCCCCTTTTTTCATAGAAATCCCCTTTTTGTGACCCTTTTTTTGGAAAACCCCCTTTTTGTGCCCCATTTTGAAAATTGTCAACGGTAACGCTGTTCACAACTGAATGAAATCAAATGTTTTATGTTCTGCTGTGCTTGAAATCGAAGTAACTCTGTTACTTATCTGAAACCGCATGAAACTTAATTCGTAGTGTTTGGTCGGTATAATTTTAACTCTTTAAATCTCTGCTTTTTGTGTGTAGTCGTATCTGCAACTCTCATCTTATCAGCCACCTTCTTTATAAAAAAACATCACAGCAAAAATACAAACAAACTTATAGACAAAATAGCTTTGAAAAGCTTCGAGAACCTGTTACGGATAGGACGAAGAGTATTCATAATATATAAAAATACCTTACACCTCATATGTAAAGATAACATAGTTTTATTACATAACGATATGCTCCAGGAACAGGCTTGAGCTAGGAAACTTTAACTGCATATAAAATGAAATTCTGATGTGATCTTTCAAAACTCAGACACAAGTATATTTTTTTTGGTGTCCTCCACCACAGTCAATGGTCGGAACCGCGTAATTTTGGAAAAAGTTTGATATTGTAGTACAGTGTAGTAATTGGTATCATCATCACCAATAAAATGAACGTATAATTAAAAAGCATTTAATGAAAACTTTTTGTGATTAAAACTGATGATTAGTCGAAGGAATTTAATCGATTAAGCGATGAACGATTCAACAAACTAAATACCCTAGAATCTTCACAGTAGTACGTTCTGTCTTTAGCATGTTCTTGTTGTTAAAAACTTAACAACTTAAAAGATTGATTAGTCAGCTGCTTGTATCTTTTATTTACAGAGAATGTGCGTTCGAAACTTCTGAAACTGAAATTCAAAATGTAACGTCTAGACGAAAACGAAAAAAATTTAGGTAAGTTTGTTTTTTTTTTTTATAAATATGCGTTTAGATTTAACCAGTTTCGTCTAATTCTAATGGGATTTTCTTATACATACATTCAATTCAAGCCAATAACATTTACATTCGTTCCACTTGTTGAATATACATAGAAAATTTTTACTGATAACATTTCTGTGTATGGTTTATCATCTTCTAGCTAATTATGCACGTACATATGTTCGTTCATATGTGTGTATGTACAAATGTATGTACGTAACAAAATGTATTTATGGTACGCAAATAAAAATTAAATTTTTACTACATATTTTTCAAAATCCGATAATATTTTCTAATCGTAGCAAAAAAAAAACATATATGTATGTATGTATGTATTTCTTTATTATAGTAACACAATTTAAAACGTATAAAACGTACATATATACCTATGTAGGTTTTTTACCAAGAAGAGGCATTGTTGCGATGGGAATGGCCGAAATGAAAATATCAGGGAATATTCTGTTAAACAAAATTCGTTTGAAGAGATGATGTGCAAAAATTATATATTTTTTTTAACTAGAAAATTGATAGGATTAAAAAAAATGATAAGAAAATAACTTTTTTTATGGTAGAAATTGTTGCGAAAAATAGCAAATGAATGAATAATAAAAAAATGTATTATTATTTTACGCCGTAATTAAATTTAAGTACTTATAAGGCATTTAATCAAAATGAAAATTAATGAATCAATTAATCGAATGTCTTTAAATTCCTCACAATGAGTGATTACTTGCCATAAATATATTTCGTTTTTACTTCATTCATAATTTTATGGGGCTTAAAATTAAAATAATGAAGACCCCCAGATAACTAATGAACCAAATCTGATTTGAACATTATTAAAAACAAAGGTTACATACATATTTATATATTACGGTATGTGTGTATGAATTATGTACTTCTTCTTTGCGGGCGACTGCCTGCCAGTCAAGTTAGTGCATGTGGTTTGTGTATTTGTGAGTCTTTTTTTTTTAGATTTAGATACAAGCTTGTCTTCTGAGATTGTTTTTTCGTTTGCTTTAATTTTATTTAAATTCAATAAAAGTGAAAATCATTGAGGCTTTCTAATAAAAACAATAACAGTTTAATTTATGCAGAAAATATATTTTACGCCTCAAAGAAGTTTATTCAATTATATTTGAGGGACTACTGAAAACGATCATGATATTGATTGTTTTCGTTTTGGTAATTTATTTCATATGCATTTCAATTCTATAAATTTATTTTCCAATCAATATAATTTAACACACTTCAACCGAAAAATTTCATAAAATATTTTCAAATGTTTCTTTCTTCTTGTCTGCGTTTGGTTTAGAGACAGAATCATTCAGAGAAACGAGCGAAATATGATTTCAATTATGAAAACTGCAGATTTAATTAATTTCGTTATTGAAGCTCAAAAAAATGTATATGGATGGGATTTCTAGAGAAAAGTATAATTTTTGTCATCCAGCAAGTAAGTTTGTGTTTTACAACTATTCTGTTTAATTTGTTCTCTTCCTCTTATACTAAAAAAAGGTCTAACTAAACTCTAAAAAAAAAAACAATTTAAATAATATGTAATTTTTTTCAAGTGAGCTTAATAGAAATATAGAAATTTCTGTGGAAATGCCAATATTCGATCACTAAAATTTTTAAATTTTTAATTACTCAAAATATATATGTAAATAATAATTAAAAAATTTTGCTTATAAGCACATGACTAATTTCATTAAAACTATTTTTAAGGAATAATTTTTTCTCTGTGTACATAATAAAGTAAGCAAACTTAGATTGCAATTGGTCCAATGGAATTAGTGCTAACCACGCCGATGACTACTGGATAAATGAAACAGGAAACACGAAAATAGATACAAGGAAAATACTTTAATTTAAATCCAATTTGCTAAGATCGCAAATTTCAATTATTTTATTATTGAAATCGTAACTGAAATTTTATAAACGAACAATGACGAGATGCTTTAATTACTAAATTTCCACCAAGGAGTGAGATCAATAAAATGTTAACAAAAAATTTATGCCACACAAAAAAATGTTCAACAATTTTGATTGATTTCGAATCACAGCAGTCGAAAACATTTAAGTATAATAAAAAATCCAGTATAGAAGAATGAGTACGTTCGAGAAAAATCCTTGAAGGATGTTCTAGAAGGTCGCAATACCTTCTGCTCAGTGTTACAAGATATATTATTTTTTTGCGTTTTTAATTTCATAAAGGATGCGAGTTGCTAAAAACATCATATTTAGTAATTTTCATATCCAAAGATACCTACATACGATCATACATACATAAATATGTATGTACTTAATCAATGTGTATCAAATAGAGTTCTAATTTTAGATCCGTCAAAAAAAATTCTTATTAAAAATTTAGCCGCTACAGGAAGTATAAAAATTTTTTCTGGTCTACTTGTTAGCACAAATTACGCTCAAAATTCGAATGGAAATTAAAATGTACTTTCAATAAACATTTTTCTTTGATCTCACTCACTCCTCCTTGATCTCACTCCTAACGCAATAATTTCAATTTTGATCGCAGACTACACTTACAATGATAATTTTGTTTGTAATTTTAATTCGTCAGTAACATGCCGTCATTATCAAATAATCAAATAGCTGATATCTTCCACTAGAAAGCCAACAAACAGATGGTCAGCTGCTTCAAATATATTTTTCTGCAAAATTTAAGAGATTAAAGTTTAAAATCAAAACACTGCGGATTTAAGAATGCCATCTAGACGCAATTTTAATTACTTGAATAGAACTAAAATCTAAAAAGGAATTTAACTTAATTAACTTCTTTGTTAAAGTTCAACTGAATTTCAGCAGGAATGACTTACGGCTAGTTACTGGTTTCCTCTCCGGTCATTTTGGACTGAACTATCATCTCTGGAAAAGTAAACTAGTTCGCTCACCCTTGTGCCGTTTATGCATGGAAGAGGATGAGACAACGGCACACATTCTCTGTGAATGTATAGTCTTATGTAATAATAGAAGGCGTGTTTTTCTTTCTGAATTTGTGCGTTCGGAGGATATTAGGCGGGCTTCTCCAAGCTCTGTGCTGACTTTCATAAGGAGAGTCATTCAGAGCTTGGTTTAATTTTTAGAGATCCATGGCACAAAAGATCCAACAGGTGACGCAGTGCCGGTCCTTGGACCAGATCTATCTACTTATCTATCTATGATGAAAATTTCAATTAAATGTTGCTTTTTTGCTGCATACATCGATAACTATGGTTTGACAACTGATCATCATGAATAGTTTGCTATACAGCGCGCTTAACGATCGATTTATTAAAATATCAATTTGGTGTCGACTTTATTTTTAGAAGTGATTCTGTTCACTGGCCCCCACGTTCGTGAAATTTATGTCACCGGATTACTACTTCGGGGCCTTGATAAATCATTTGCTTATGCCAACAATCCAGCAACGCTTGCATCATTAGGAGCCAATATTCAAGCCAACATTGATGTCATACGGAAAAAGTATTCATAAATGTAACTAATCGAATGGACCATTTCACTCGCAGCTGCCAGGAGACTATCTACCAAATTGTAATAAACAAAATTCATTATAACAATATATCCTTCTTGTGCTGTTATTTTAAGCTCTCATGCAACTAAAAAAAATACCTGATAAATTCAATCATTAAAATTTAAATTTCATATTAATCAAAATTTAAAAAAAACTGTTTGCAAAAAATATTGGTTTTGGATTACGACATTAATTGATTTAATTTCGAAATTAATGAAAAACACTTTAAATTTTAATTTTAAAGTCTATTAATTAAATATTTTTAGAAAAATGTTTCCAATATACATATGTACCTTTTTTGTTATAATTTATTCGAACTTTCATTATCTTCAATTTGGATAAATTCAGTTACAAATTTGATGGATTCAATTACAAAATTTATGTTCAGATTTGATAAAATTTTTTATTAAAAATCTTTTATGTGTAACGACATGAAATTAAAATAGTAATTTCACATGTGAACCTAGATATTTACGTACGATATGTACCTAAATATTCATCAAAAATTGTAGGTTTTTCGTTTTGTGTAAAACTTCTGCAATATTCATATGAGACCCTTGAAGTATTAACTGATACAAAAGTTGAATTAGGTGAAATCGGTTTTCATTATGCTGGGAACATAATTGGGACGAACGACGAATTTTTCGTTGCGAATATTCGTCGTCAAAAATAGAACACATGCATTCATATGAAAGTGAACACAGCACCGACGTCGACGAAATTCGTCGTACGTGACGAATTCTCTGATAGATTTATTTCTATTTCATACGCCGACGAACGACGAAGAAATCAGTACAGCGTTACCATGTTTTTTTAGTTTTATAATATATTAGTAAATAATGTTAATTTTTACTTTAATAAGTTCTTCTTTTTGTGATATAGAGCATTTTAGTTAAATATACATAATTATTAATGATGAAATTTGTTTTTAATAGTTTTTTTTAATGTTTAATTTTATAAAAGAATTATTTTCCTTATACGGTAACACTATCGTTGGTATGTTTGTATGTATACAAAAACAAATTTGTAATAAAAAATACACACAATTTTTTGGATTATTATGACAGTGGTTGTTTCTTCGTCCCAGTTGTGCGCCACACGACGAATTTACGCAACGAACTTTTGCCAACGAATTCGTCGTTCGTCCCAATTGTGTTCCCAGCATTAGTCAGGATTTGTCTTAACACGATGTATGTAGTATTATTTATAAATATGTACATATGTATGTACATATATATAAAATACTCTTACATGGCTTGATAATTGGTCGTTGAAAGTTTTAGTTTAGTCCTTATTTTGATCTCAGTATTTTTTACGTTTGAAATATTTTGGATTTTCACATTTGTGTTTTTGTGCGGATCTCACTTCTTTTTTCTAAGTTTTTTTTTTGTATAAATATTTATATGTACTGCTTATCTGGGCCTATCTCTGTAGAAAATTTAACCTTTCTAACTATACTGGAAGGGCTCCATACAAATAAGGGAACCCTACTCCCCCCAGGTGAAAAGTGCCCGTTTAAAAATAATTTTCGGTAATTTCTCATCACTACCTGCCTGTGTACCAACTTTCAGCTTTCTAGCTATACTGTAAGTGCCCCATACAAAGAAGGGGAACCCTAGTCCCCCCGGATGGAAAGTGCCCGTTTTCAGATTTTTCTGGTTATTTTCTCACCAAGATCTGCCTGTGTACCGAGTTTCAGCTCTCTAGGTATACTGGAAGTGCTCAATAATATTGATGAGTCAGTGAGTGATTGAATAAGTGCTAAAATATCGACTTTTCACACCTTAATATCTCGGGAAGCTTTTACGGTAGAACTTGAAATATAACCTGTGAAGTCACCTCTGTGGGGACACCTTATGTTTCAATTTTTTATTTTATTATGATCAAGATGAGCAAAGTTATGAGGGGGTAAAAACAGCTCGAATGGTTTCGTGTAAATATACACACTGTGTGCCCGAACTTGGCCTGGCGCACTATTGTGCGCCTAGATTTTATATAAATATATATACATTTTTAATAAGTTTATCTTTGATGCAAAACAACAACCTTCTTTAAAAACAGACACAAATATATATTTTGCAAATAACATTTAAAAATTAAAGTCTTATAGGTATATCAAGTTCATATTAAGTTGCTAATAAATTCTCAGTAGAGGAATGTTGGAATTCAAAAATGAAAGAACTAATGTAGTGTGACATTTTTTTTTTTCAATTTATTGTTACTGACACAATTCCAATTAAATTTTATAAAATTGGATTAAATTTGATTTGACTCTAAACCTTAAGAGTAATATTCGTATTTGGCGAATATTGTTTCAAATACGCGAATACTAAAAATGTATGTTCCCAACATCACTATTACCAACAACCTAAATTACGTCTATGAATATGTTTGGTGGGATGTATTCTCTGATAAAATTTTGTTTGTATAAACAAACAGTTATCAATAAATTTACAAAAAACAAATTAATTTCTCCAATTGACGACAGCAATAAATTGAAATATTGAGTTTCATTTTTATGTGACATTGGAAAAAAATACAAATGTATGTATGTACATACATATACATATGTATATATGTATACCTATTATATTATCCAGTTGGCCAAATGGTCATAGACGCAAATGTCGTCAACGATGTCCTCAGGACATTTTAGAATTTGTCGCCCATAAATTATTGATGAAGACAACTTAAGTAACAAAAACGTGTATTTTGTCGTGTTTAAAACCGTATTTACGTCAATATCTTAAATTTGTCATGAATTAGACTCAATGAGGACAACATAAGCGACCATTGCATGCATTTTGTCGTAAAATTGGTATGAAATACGACAAAATGCATGCAATTGTTGCTTATGATGTCCTCAATAAAGTCTTATTCAAGACAAGATGAGTGACAATTGGTTTACTTTTTCAGAGAGAGAGAAGAAAACAATAGATGAGAGACAATATCTCAAACTTGCGTTCTAGTTCTCGTTTATGCTTGATGTTGCGGGTTAAAGGTAGTTATTTTTATTAAATGCTATTTTTGTTTATAAATGTAATTTTGATAACTGCGCCATTAAACGTTTTTAACTTTATTATACGTACGTTTAACTCTTATTTTAAATGGGAAATAAAATTTTTGATATCTATGGCGCCAATGTGCCAATTGAAAAATCGCCAACAACAATATGGGCGACATTTTCCCCCATATGAACGACATAATAAGCGATATTGTCGCCCATATTGTCGTCAACGACATTCTGAGCGACAATGTCGCTCTCATTGTCGTGAACGATTTTCCGGCCCTTTGTGTGAAAAAGTCGTTAACGATTTGCTTGGGGTGTCGCCTACGCGTCGTCGAGGATTTTCTACTGTCGTTTACGCGTCGTCGAGGATGTCTTCAAGACATGGCCAACTGGGTAGTAGTTAGAATGTATTTATGTAAATATGTCCGTACATAGTACATATGCAAATTTATATCAATTGTTTATCTCCCCCAGAAAAAGTTAATGCTAGAAACCACAAGATAGGATTAGTCCTGATATGCAGTGTTGCCAGAAGCTGTGGAAAATAATCATAATTTGGCGAAAACTATACATATAATATTCTTTAGAAAATAATCATCACAGAAAGATTTGTGATAGAAATCGAGTCGTTTTGAAATTAAATCCAACTCTTAAAATGAATCAAACACTTTTAGCATGAAACTATGAATTTTAAGCCTGTTAAGTGTATAAAATGTATTTTTTTTTAAATTTACTGTTAAATAAAACTGCAAGAAACTTTTGTACATACATGTGTATGCATAGACTTAAAAAAAAATTTAATTTTTTAAAAATAAATAAAATATTTTGTTAAAAATATCATAATAAATATGATAAAAATCATCCTTCTGGCAATGCTGTATTCGTGTGTAAAAATATATGTATGTTTCATTCGCTTCTTTGGCAGAAATAAAATAAAACAAAATAATAAGAAACACACAGAGAACCAGAAAAAACACTTAATAAATCGATATTTAATTTCGCACTCTGCAGATCTCTCTTTATAAGAATTAATTTTATTTATTAATTTTTTTTTAAAACAATCAAACTCACATGGCCAATTAAATCTGTAAATGAAATTGTATTTACACGCTCTATTTATCAAAAGAATTGCATTGGTAATAAACAGTGTTGTTCATTTGGCGTTTCTATATATAATTTTAAAATACATACCAATAAAACATACCTACTGCCTACTTAAAAGGGGACTATTAAAATAACAAATAACTGTACACTGACCAATTAGAATAAGGTTATGTTTCCACACAACAGATAAATGATTTGAGTAGAAATTTTAGGAAATAGGAATTGCTCATAAAACCGAGTGCTTTTCATATACATATATTTTTTACTCAAACTAATTGTTTGTAAATACTATGGAAAACGCACTTAAGTAACTGTTAGACACTAAATCTAAAATGTCGCTTTTGCACCTGTATATTTTCTCTTCTCTGTGGCATTTCTTATCAGAATTTTATTCTTTTAGTTTGCAAGATTGTGAACACGTTCATAGCATGCACATGTGAAGCACACAACAAAAGTGATCATTTAATTTAGATATATATGGTTGGCTGTCTATTTGTCTACACTAATCTAATAAACACATACATGCATATGTATGTGAGTATGAATGTACAAAATTGCTTTTATATAGCAAAAGCATAAACGTGTTTTCTTTATTCTGCTCAATTATTTCTCGAGTACATCGTTGCAGAGAGATCTATTCAGATTATTTTGAGTGAATAATTAACGGCTGTTAGTGTTGCCGTCTTAGGGCTAATCAATCCGTGCAAGTTAATACCGTTTAATACCTTAAGTCTATAAATCAGTAAATAATTTTTGAATGCATACGAGTATATAACAATACATTTTTTGGTAATAACTGAGAATATTATCTGTTACTTTAAGCCAAATTTATGTGCTGTTTATACAAGACGAACGAGTGATTTGAGTGTAAATTTTGTATGAAAAGCATCAGTTTTTTAGTGGTTTACATTTAAAATTTACACTCAAATCACTCGTTCGTTTTGTATAAACAGCACCTTAATTTACTGAAATTGTTTTGAAAATAAAACGCAAAGAAACAAATGGCTCTCTTTCCACAAGACAAATTATTTGAGTGTAAAATTATTATGAAAAGTACATACTCAGATTTCCTTACAAATGTTGCACTCAAATCATTGGCAGTCATATGAAAACAGCACCTTCATAACGTGATGGATTGTTTTAGATGATGTTTCCTTAAGTTGGGCAAATAATTTGACGGTAAATTTTTTATAATAAGTACTCAGATTTTTGAGTGGTTCAACGGAATCATATTAAAAAGGAGTTGTTGATATAATGTTCGCACAAGATATATTCCAGCCAGTGCAGAGACATCATTTCAATTTTATTATACTTATACCGTCATATCGTCAGTCCAGTCAAAATCAAAAATGATTTTTAACTCTCAAAAATCTATTTTCTAACTTAAGGTTGTTTTTGCTGAGAATATCATAAATTATTTTAAATTCTGATTAGAATATTATTACTGAAAACTTATCTAATCGTTACTAAATTTTAAATTTTTGCAACGTTTCAAGTGCATATCTAATCCATATTTAATATTATGTCTAACTACTAGCGACAAAGGCATGAAGAATTTTTAAAAAATTCTTAACTTGGCCTTGAATATATTCGTTTATTGAACTTGAAAACTTTGTTCTTATATCTCTCAATATAAATAAATTTTTGTTGCAAAGCTGTTTTTGTTTTATCAATTTCCGAATATAAAAGTTAAGGAAAGATTTTTGAAAGTTTTTCATATGACATTTTTTTTTTGCCTTTTAAATTTAATTTGAATTATAATTTTATTGTAAATGGTTGTAAGTATTTCAACCGATCGTTATTGTTTTATTTTTTTTTTTTATTCAGCAAAAAAGTGCAACTCTACATCAGAATTTTTCAATATATTTTATAGAAATCATTCATTCGTTTTAATAGTCTTCTGTGGCATGGTACTCTCCACATTTCTATTTATAATATTGTAATTTTACGAAAAATTTAACGTGTGCGCGCTGTGTATTGTTAGACAAATAAAGTTTTGTTTTACAAAATTTGTTTCCCTTCGTTTGATCCTTCTTAATTATTTAACATGTTGCATTTTGTGTTTTATTCTTTCTCTATAGATAAGAGAAAAAAAACAAACTTTGCGAGTACTCCCAGTCGATCTCTTTCCTCCTATAGACCATAAACTCTAGACTGTGCAAAGTAAATTTTGCGTGTCTGAAAGGGGACTAACGTAAAAATATTTGAAAATAGTATTTGATTTTAGTGGTCATATCGCTTCCCACGTATTTAAGTCAGAATAATCATAAGGTTCAATAAGTATAAGTAGTTGCAACAGATCGATATTTTTAAATCCCATTAGCATATATGAATATGTGTATGCATGTATATCTGTGTAAATAAATATACCCATAAATGAATTTTACTTAAAATTAGGATTTGGTATTGTAATTTCTCTGTGTACCAAAAAAATGGAATAAATCGTTTGATATCGTTTTCTCATTACAATATTTAAATTATTTTAAATTGCGAATGATTACTTGACGACATTGTTAAAATAAAAATCAATTTTTTTTATATTTTCATATTTGGTGTTTATTTATTCATTAAAATTTTTTTTTTATTTCGAAGTATACGCGGATGGGAAGACAACTTACAAATAAAATACGGAACGGACAGAAAATCGTTCAAGTACAGTTGGAACAAAAAAATATGTTTAGTTAAAAAATTATTCGGTTAGCAGCCATAATTTTATTGCAAACAATGACACTGAACATACTATGGTTATCGATAATATATTATTTACATATAATCATATTATTCTTCCGTTATATTTACTTTGATTTAAGTGAAAATTTCTATCATCAAACAATTGTTATTAAATGATTTGTTTTAAATTCATTATAATGATAAAATGATTAAATTTAACCATAACTTGGTTTATCATTAACCTGATAAAGTCTGCGACATTTAAAACCCACATTTTTTCTGCACCATTTTATGACGACATTATTTTAGCAACTATGCAACAACAATTCTGTTTTAAATGTTTTGTCACGTATTAGCAATTTGCTTCATAATTTTTTCAAATTTTTAACTACAACCGAACGCTCACGCCACTTAATTGTTTTTATAGATAAGACTTTTATGATTTTAGAAAACTTTAGAACTTGGAGATAAAATTTAAACAAATTTAATGAGAGTAATAAATAGCTGCAGGCCGATGACCCTTTTCATTTCGCAAGACATACACTGGAATATCATTAACCAAGTAAATCATTCAAATAACTTTAAAAATTTGCCACCGTCTTATCGAGACAGAAGAGATTAGATCATAAAGCGAGTGCCTGAGTGAGTGAGTCTTCAGTAATAGCGACCAGTTTTGGCTTTAGGGCAAATAGCGTTAATTACTGGAATTGAAATTACGATTATTTTACGAAAAAATGTATAAAAAAGAGAGTTAATCAGGAATGGGTTGCTTTCTAAAATATTGATTTTGTTTTATATGCAATTGTTGGAAAAAAAGAACTCCTTCAATATCGGCGAAAAGGCATTAAATAGCTGTATGAAATACCGCTCAAAGAAATAAGTCCGAATGATATGGGACCTAAAAAAATAAACTAAATAAATTAAAAAAGAATAAAATTATTCTCAAGCGTCAAATAAAATAAGTTCTAATTTTTGGAACATGATTCATAATGAAATAACTTCTACATTGAAGAAAAATTAATTAAATCACAATGAAATAAAACCCAAAAATATGAAATAAGTGTGATGTTTTTTATGGGGTCATGTGATATAAAAAAATTCAGTAAATTTTTAATGATCGTATCCGGTTTTCTACAAAACTTAAAGGAAAAATTTAAAACAAATCTTAGATAGTACAGACGTCATTGACAGGTTTCTCCTCTGAGACATTTTTAAAACCTGATTCGCTCAGTGAAAGTTCCTCTTAAGATTTTCCTCTCCGAGGAATTTCCAAACATGGTTTCGAGTACTGAGTATTTTCTACATTGCCTACGTTGGCATGTCATAATGTCCATTTCACTCCAAAAACTTTCCTAGCATTATTTCACTTTCAAAAGTGATAAGGTTCATAAGATGCAACTTAATTTATAAATTACATAACCTGATGCAATACCCTTTAAAAATTTCTTTTATTTAAGAACTTTGACAAAAAAAATTTCGTACCATTTAACCGATAACAAATGAATTGCTGGTTTTTGGCATAACTTGAAACATCTAGTCGATGACCGATTAAAAAAAATAGATTAGATGAGAACCTTAGGAGTTATCAAATTATGACGAGTCCATCAATTTTAATTGAACTTTTAGCAGTTTACCTTCTTTTTAAAATTAAAAGCTGATGTCATTTGGAACTTGAAAGAATAGTTTAAAGATGTTTGATCAGAAATTCTTGAAATCGAAATGAAGTCAAAATAAGAACAACAATTCCCCAATATTTCGGGGATATAAAGAGGAACGAAAAAAAGAAAAACTGAGTAAAAAACCTGAGTGCGCGGGATATATATCAAGATACTATCCGGAGTATAGAAAAGTTGTTTAATAGATATTTATCTTCTTACTATCGGTTTATCATTAACTTTCTTGTATTGAATTAAAATATTTAAAGCTTTTTAATTTTCTTTCCTTTTTGTTTAATTTCCGCAAAAAATTTTGTTTGCAACTTTTTCTTTAAGAACTACAAAATACTATTTAAAAGTTTTAATTTTTTATGTCATTCACTGTACAATTATGTTGGGTATTTCTCTTAATTCTTTTTACATTTTGTTTAAAACTGTCAACATCATGTATTTTAAATAAATATAATCGAGACAGTATGGGTTCTAATATAATATGCAATAAAAAAATATTAACTAAGAAAATATCGTTAACTTTATTGAAAAAGGGCCTAACTAACTTTTTCGAGATATCTTTCAAAATTGCTTTTTTTATACATATCGATTACAAAAACTTTATTTTATCGAAATATGAAATATGACAAAATCATTTTGCAACGTCAATTGTTACACCCTTTTAATAAGAAGGTAATAAATAATTGTATTTTATATACTCGGCATTTTTTCCATAAAAAAAATTATGTTTGTTCGTACAAATAAAAATATAACAACAAAAAAATTAAATTTTAAGACACACTTGCAATTCATGTGTATTAATTTATTTCTTAAAGGGACACCCTTTGCAAACTACCCAGCGGCGGAAAGAAGCACTAAGCAGGCCTTCTAGAAGGCCTTGCCCCATTCCATACTCATGTCCTAGCCAGCCAAGGCCTTCTAAATTCCCTTCATACACAGGCCTGATAGAAGGTCTTATTCAGTCACAAATTTATTTTTAAATTACCTTTAGAAATGCAAAAACGAAGTAAAAACCCATGAAAGTGCCAAAATATCAACTCTACAAAATAGTGATTATTGTATTATGTTGAATTTCAGGGTTAACTATTTATTTATATATTGATCCATGTAGTGTTTAATATGGGTACGATATTAAACACTACATTTTTAGAAGGGAGTTGGTAGGCCTTCCATCATGCCTTCGTGAGAAGGCAAGAGGGCATGAGTTCAAAAATCTAAAAGAAGTTCTAGGAAGGCCTTACGGAGGGCCTTATAAATGAAGGCCTCCAAAATTCCGCCGCTGGGTACACTTGTACACACTCACATACACTCACATAAGCTCAACATATAAATAAATTTGTTTTGTTATTTGTATTCATTCTTTGCTCTTAATTTCAACTGCAAGTGACAATAGAAGAATAAAAGAGATTTATGACAAAGGCTTGGAAGGGAAGGCTTGCAACCCAGTATTCATATGAGTTAGCAAAACTGTGTGAATGTATATGTGAGTTTTTATTCATCAGGATCATACCAACTCAAGTCTAAACAATATTTTAAATGTTGTCCATTTTTTATTCATTTTATTTTACATAAAACTTTTAGAACAATGACTTTTAAAAAATAAAAAAATTTAGGAAAATTTACTTCTTTCGGAAAAAAAGATTGTATAATTGTTAATAGAGTCTATATTTTTTATTTATTTTCTTTTGTTTTGTCTCAATTGTTTGGCTTAGAAACACAAATTTTACTATTTGAGCATATTTTTACATGCCATTTTAAATTTCTTTTAAAAATTTGATTTTAAAATATATTTTTTAATCGGAGCATTTAAATAATTTACATAAACGAAGGTTTTTCTTAATTTTATGCTTTTGTATCGTTTAAGAAATCCTCTTGTTGGCAAAATGATGATGGCAAAAGAAGAAAAAAATAACCGCCGATATAATCCATAATTAGTTTGTATTCAACTCGCACGAACAATTAAAGTACACACGTTCCTAAATCATGATAATTAAAAATCGGATATTTTTAATTAAGGCAGCCACTTACTTTCATACCATCAATCAGGATCCTACTTATGCAAATCATTGAGCCAAAGCTAGGGAGAACGGGATAGGTTAGAGATGTTAGACGGTGAAACTGTAGAAGAATGCTTAGGTTAGGTTAGGTTAGGTAAGGAAGGGGAAGTGTGAAGCACACATCCACCCGGAGACCCAATTGGATCGATTGAGATTCCCTTAATTTTAATTTATTGGCTGACTAGTCTCCTTACTGCCAAAGAAGAAGCAAATAGCCCTTCTCATCCATCATTCAGCCACTTAATTCCCATGATAAAGTCCCTGATATCCTCAAGTTTACACTTTGTGATATCACTAATGCTCTCATGGAAACGTCTGTTCAGTCTTCTTTGACTATGGCGTTGCAGCCTTGTGAAATGACAGATGACATGGTCTATAGTTATGGCTCTCCCCTTCATTCTATCACATCCTACAAAAATTCGGAGTGCTGGTCCTCGCTCTAACCGAGCAATAGCCATTCAATGCGCCTACTAAGCCTCTCAAAACCTTTCTATTCATTTCCAGAAGTAGATCAGATATACCTGAGTCTAGTTTTATGCATATGGATCTCGAGACTCTACAATCCTCTCTATTCCTCCAGGAATGATTGGTTCTTCTAATCACTTAATTACTGAGTTCCCTGTAGTAGTAACCAATTGGATGTTTAACCGACCTGTCACTAACTGCCACATCTAATGCAGACCCTATTCTTGCCAGCTCATCAGCGATTCCGTTTCCCTCAATATACATTGTGTTGGTACCCAACATACCCCTAACGCTAAATTTGTCCATAAGCAAGAGGAGACTGACTAGCTTCGATTTGACGCTATGCTTCTTCAAAAGGAGTAAACTAGTACTATACGCATAGTGGCATTACTATGTACTAAACACCTGTTGTAGTTAGATAAACTTTTGTATGCATGCCTTTAAAGTCACTGGCCTTGATTCAGAAACCACTAGAACAAGTCCCGTGGTGCCTGAGGCAATGACAGTCACACAGTCACTACAGCGTGCACTTAAGCCACTACATCACGACAAGATATTTATTCAGGTGGGGAGAAGAATGCTTAATTATTTTACAATTCTGCCACGGTGCATTTTCTTGATTTTTATAGTAGTGTTGCAGCGCCTCTGGTATTAAGTAGATGCATTAAATGTCTTAAGCTGTATGAACAGTCATTATTTTAATAGTTTTAATTCGCCGAGACTTCTACTAACCGACGAAGGAAGGCGCTGTGGTGTATATTAGATTGTTACTGCATCAATCGCCGTAGAAGCAGGTTTTTAGTGACCGTGCTTAATTACTCAAACAGTTCAAGAACAATTAATGCAATGAAACTTTAATGTAGTCAGAGAAATTGATGATGTTGATTAACTTGCTCTGATCAGGGCTTGAACCCAGGTCATAGGTCAAAGTTTGCTTCGTAGTCAACACGCCAACTATTTCAGCCAACACAAACCTCAAGTAATCGAAACGAAAAATACTTTTGATAATCGGTTTATAAATTTACTGGCTATGCGATAATTCAGACTTCGGCCGAAAAATTTTCCGGCGATTATTGAAAAAAATAAACTATAGAGACCTTAAGGGCTAACTATAATGTGCTTAAGCTGGCTTAAGCTACTGCCAGAAATCAACGAAAAGCATGTCAAATGCTTAAGCAAATTATTGAAGACTTTTGTGTGGCTATATTTCACTTAAAGATCTTCTTCGCTGAGTTGCAAATATATGTACTATTCAAAAACTATTTTCTTTTTATTTTCCCAAAAAATGATTTTAAGTCTACGTCTAATTAATCTAAAACCATAAACAAATAATTTATTTCAATTTTTGTTATGTTAGAAGTGAAATGAAAACATTCACAAATAAAAAAGTACCAACAAATGCAACAGTTTTAACTATTTTCAATAAATAAACGTATAAGCAGCTGTTTGCTTAAGCAAGGTACGATTGGTTTCGATGTTTGCTTAAGCAAATGAAATTTGACGAAACTTGACGAAAAGTTCTTAAGTACATTATAGTTGTCAACATTTGGTTGTGTGTATTCGCACATTTGCTTAAGCTAGCTTAAGCACATTATAGTTAGCCCTTTACTGCTACTCCATCCATTTAATCAAAAAAATTTTTGAAAATGGAGACACAAATGATAGACTTATGCTAGTACAGATATTTTTTTTTTTTTAAATTACACATCAATTGGTAATTTCCTCTTTTTTATATCCTTCACCAAATATGTTAAGGGCATTTATAGGTTCATATTATTATATAGATCCATATATATATAGGTAGGAAAGTTGAATGTCAGTACGTCTGTTTGTAAGTGAAATCGGTTTTCCGAAGCCACCAGAAGAATTTGGAATAATTGAGTTTTGGATTGATGTGTAAGGATTTATCTTAAAATGATTCGTATTGAAAATCTACAATAATTATAAATCGGTTGCGATATTTTATTTAATATGTATATGTTTATGTATGTGTATGCTTTTATGTGTAGACATACATATTCCGGAAATAAATTTATTAATAGATGATGATGCCACAGTATTGAATCTGCAATCATCTGAGGCTTGGTAATTTGGTGTGTTTATTTAATTAATAATAATATATATTTTTTTTGTTAGAACTTTCCTTTTTATTTCAGGGATGGATGTAGCCAGGAATGGAAAATTTTTCATTATTTTGCATCAGTATTAGATCTGTTATTTCGGCGACAAAAAACATCGGCCGCCTATACGTTGCAACACATTATTTTATTGTGTCTCCATCATATGGGTATCAAATCAAATGAGGGTGGTGTTGGCTGAAGTGGTTAGCGCGTTGACTACTAAGCAAACAATGACGTGGGGCCTGGGTTCAAACCCTGGCCAGAGCAAGTCAATCAACATCATTAATATCTGTAATGTACATTAGTGAGACATTGTATTAATTGTTGTCGGACTATTTAAGTGATGAAGGCATAGCACTGGTCACTAAAACCTGTTCCGACTGCGATTGATGCTGTTCTAAGCTAATGTACACAACATCGCCCTCCTTCGTCGGTTAGCAGAAACATCGGCGAAGTAAAACAATTAATAAAATGCCTGCCAATACAGCTTAACAAAGTTAATGCGTCTACCTAACACCGGAGACGCCTCAACACTGCTATAAAAATTAACATAACGCGCAAAGCAGAGTTGTAAAAGAGTTAAGCCTTCTACATTTCCAACATCTATCTTCTCTACTCTATCCCTCTCTCTGAGTTCCGGCACAATGCACTGCATACGTAGGGGTCATCCCCTGAGTGCTGGTCCTAATTAAAAAAAAAAAAAAAAAAAAAAAAAAAAAAAAAATACAAGGAGGTTTTCTTTGAAAACAATTAAACTCAAAACACCGGACGCCCAAAATGTTGTGATTTTTTATTTAAAACTTCATATACAAATAGCTTGGTAAAGGCTATGTAAGCATAGCTACTTGTTTTAAGTTGGTTAATAACTTCACTTTTTTTAGTATTTATATTTGATGGAATTTTATAAAATTTTGCGCACTAGTTTCTACACTTTTATCATAACAAAATTCTTAAATGCCACGCCCATATAAAAAAATTAAATAATAACATCGCGTTAGGTCGTTTCTTTTATAAAGTAATTTATGATGGCTTCTTTCGAAAGTAATCTTAAAGTACACAACACACCACACGTACACACATAAAATACACTTATTTTCCTATTTATTGAATTGAAAAGAATGTGTTTATATTTTTATGTAAATTCTTTAAAATATTTATTCTGTCTTAACTCAAAGTTTAAAGTTTTGAAATTGTTGTATAAAAAGGATATCTGTATACACGTGTACGAATATGTATGGCTGTATGTGTTCATATGTATGTGTGCACGTACCTACGTAGTAGTAAACAACAAGCAAATTCTCGTTCATGACAATTTCCAGAAACGCCCTCTTTTCAAATATTGACAAGGAACAAGCAATGCATTTGTTCAAGGGAATATTTTATAGATACTTGTTTGTAAAAGAGACTGTACACATACATTGATATATTGGTATGTACCCTCCAGTTTTAAAAGTAGAAATTGACTCGAAATCGATAGGTATTTCGCTAACTAAAAATGGACTAACTACCTCACCAGCTACAAGTAATGCAAGAGTTCGCCTTTTGGCTCTCTCACTTATGTACATACATGTAGACGCACTCAGTACATGCATAAATGTTAATGCCTTCAACCTCAATATTTTTTTAAGAGTTGAAAAAAACTGTGCCCTTATTCCAAAGAAAATCAACAAAAAAAAAAAAAAAAAAAAAAAGATTTTATGAAAGTGTTAGGATTTTGTGTTGGCGAACAATTGGAAGTTCGTGGTCAGTGAATGTTAAATTAAAAAAAAAACGTTGCATTAAAAAAGAAAAAGAACAATTAATTGAAATTTTATAAATATTGAAAAAGATATTTAATAAATAAACAAAAATCCAAAAAATTAAAATTTCTGTAGTATTTTCATTAAGGAAATATCATTAGTGATCTAACTGGTACATTTCGACTAGCGAAATAGTTGGGTTTTACTGACTAGTGATTTCGCCGGTCTGATCGTGCCAATTGACTACCGTCAATGTCATCCCCATGTTAAAATCGTCAGTTGAGTGCATTGCTAGTAGTTAGTCTGGTAGTTAGTGGTAACGACTGGTAGTTAGCGAAATAGCTAGTAATTTGCTAGCTACGCCGACTGCAGGGTATGTATGATTCTATATTTTTACGTAACAATATGTATCTATGTACATACATACATGTATTTATATACATATTTAGTTTATATTTTATACTGCATTGAAACGATATTTGTAGTGATATAAATATTATGCAAGCAGACAAACAGACAGACGTTACACTCGTATGTACATTTAATTTAACTTTTCTTATAAAACTAAAATAAGGGGTTAACCGCATTTAAAACTGTGAAATTGGCATGAAGAGTTTATGTGAGACGTTTCGATTAAAGCCAAAAAAGAACAAGTTTAAACTTGTTTTTTCCTACTCCTTTTTTTTTTAACTAAAAATTAGAATTATTTAAGCCAAATTTTATACTTTAATAATTTATATACTCTGAACGATTTTGATTTATTTATTGATAAAAATTTTACGCCTAAAAATGATCAACAAATAAGAAATTATTTTACCATAAAATCAATTGGAAATAAAGCATGCTTATTTGCGTCAAATTGTAATCTAACTGATAAAAAGATTTAACTTTATGTACTGCGAAAAGTCTGTATGGTTGAAGATATATGATAAAAGCTGCTTGCTGTGTGCTGTTGGCTGCTTCAGAAATCTATAAAATAAACTGAATCTCATGCATAATTAATAATAAATTATTTATAAGAAATGGCACGAACACGATTAAATGATCACATTCAGTTGAATACAAGAAAATAAAAAAAACATTTGACTCTAAAATAGACAACTACAAACAAATAAACTGGCCATAGAAAATTAAACCAGACAACTACCAGTTTAACAAAAATGCAACAAAAAATATCTGTACAGAGATTTTTTAAAATGAAATACTTTGAAAATAGCAATTTAAAAGAGCTCGGAATATTAATAATCACCAATTATAAGTGGGGAAACTACACACTTACCAAAAATGTATTTTAGATTTAAAACTTAATAAAAGAAGTTACACAATATTTCTAGAATTAAATTTATGTTGACAAGTTGGTTAAATAGTTGAACGCTGTTGAAAGGTGTAGCGATCTTGCAATCCGTAGGCTGACACCTTCTGATATTCTAATATTACCATACTTAAAAAAAAAAAAAATACAATAAATACTTCACGTATTCAACATAAGGCGAAATAATATTAATTTTGAACTTCAACTATTACACTTTAAAGAAGAGTTACATATCTTCATATTATTAATTTACATTTAAAAAAAACTATTCTGAATTTTTTAAAGGAGTTAAGAGAAAAAAATGATTATTAGTAATTTCCAATAGGGAATTTCGTACAAACCAAAGTTGTTTTAAATATGTATAAATAGAATAAAATTAATTAAAAATTAATTCTCTTATTATATTTCTGTTGAAAACTTGGTTAAATAGTTGATATTCTTCCCAATTAGTATCGAAAATTGTAAATATTGTCAATTGAACGCTGATGAGAGGTGTTGCGGCCTTGAAATCGGGATACTGATACGTTCTGCTAAACTAATTGGATAAAATAATAATATTTTTCAACATAAAATAACTCTTAGTAATCTGAATTGTCATTAATACAATAAAACTGAACTTGAGCCTCATAATATTACTTTTCATATGTACATCAATATACATAAGTTCGAATAATAATTACGTTTATTCGTAATAATATAAAAAAAGGCGTGTGGCACTCGGAGACTGCCGCGGTAAAGCTATTGCATAGCATTTTTTTATCAACTTATGCAATTTTAATTTCAGTTTTCTAGCTATACTGGAAGTGCCCCATACAAAGAAGGGCACCCTAGTTCTCCCAGGTAAAAAGTGCTTTACTTAGTATCCTATGTCCCTCTCCTGGTTCTAAGCTATCTGCCCACTAATTTTCAGCCAAATCTGTTCAGCCGTTCTTGAGTTATAAATAGTGTAACTAACACGACTTTCTTTTATATAAATATAAAAAAATCCCCTCAAAAACTTGGACAAACATCCCGTCAAAATCCCGGAAAATTTTCCGTGAAAAGTGGCAACACTGGAAATTTAAAACATTTCAAAAGCGGCAACACTGTATAGTCATCATACATAGTCTATACTAAAAAGAAGTTTTCACTTCAAAAAACAAAAGACTTAAGAAACAAACTTAGTTCCAGGTTTTTTCGTTTCTAAAACAAATGACAGATTTTTTCGTTTCATAAACAAAAGACTTAAGAAACAAACTTTTCAAAATTTCTTGATTCGGTGGCCTCAAAGCCCGCGATAGAAGCTACGCAATATCTTAAAAATAAAAAAAATAAAATATATGTAAAAAACAGATCCCAAGGAGTGGGATTCTTCGTTTCTGCGAAAAAAAACAAGTTATTTTTACTGCTTAAAGGAAATACATTTTTTGGTTTGATGTCATTAGCAATTTCCTTACCAGATTCTCAATTTTTGTTATATATTTTTTTTAATGGTAATCTGTAAAATTGTTCCCCTCTAGTATGACTTTAAAAATCTTTTTTATTTTTTTGTGTTTCTTAGAGAGTTAAAACATATATTTTTTAACTGTTGCAAGTTAGTCAATCCCCTTAGAAAACAATGTGAATTGTTTAACAAGTTGGTTATACGCAACCGAGCCACAAACAACAATTACGTGATTTCGTTTGAACGAAACTAAAAGATGAAGTTTTTTACCACCCACCTAAAAGCCCAAATTGCAAGTAACCGTTGCTTACCGCTGCTTCATTATTGCTACTCACTCACTTGCACGCAAAAACAACAAATAAACTTTATGTATGTCTTGTGTTATTGTTCTATTAAGTTTATAGAAAAATAAGTCTTTCAAACAGAA
This sequence comes from Lypha dubia, assembly GCA_947311025.1. Lineage (NCBI taxonomy): Eukaryota > Metazoa > Arthropoda > Insecta > Diptera > Tachinidae > Lypha > Lypha dubia. The sequence goes on along the minus strand of OX371263.1, from coordinate 86,103,347 downwards.
CGTGAGTAACAATTTTGTTATTTAACCACTGCTTTAGAAGACAAGAAAGACTCACAAAATCCTTTGGCAAAAACACAAGGGTAACCCCTATTGATATTTTAGTATAAAATAAAATATTTCATAAAAAATGAATTTCAAAGTTGAAAAACTAGGACCAAATGTGAGCGCGAAAAGAAAATATATAAAAACTTTTAAAATCAGTCCAAAAATTGAGAAGTTGTGAGGAAATAAATATTTCGAGGCAGCAAAAATTGCTACCAAGCTGCAAGCATCAAAAAAGAATTTTGAAAATCGACTCAAAACTTTAGAAATTGTTCGGAAAATAATATTTATTCGGGGTGTTTAAGGATTCCATAATTGTTCCCCGAATAAAAAAAAAAACTAAAAACAAACAGAATTATGGAAAATCGGGCCTCAAAGGGATAAAGTGATGCGATTACAAACATTAAAAAAAAACCGGTATAAACTCCTTCTTTTTCTTAATTCGGTACAAAAATAAAAGGACTTGAATTTGATACAAAAACTTTCCTTTTATTTGTCATCTTAAAATAGTGAAGCAACATATTTATTATTCCTTTTTTTAGGGAACATCCTTTCTATGCAAGTTGGACGTGGCTAAAGTTGCAACTCTTTCATTATGTGCAACATTTATTTGACTTTTTCTTTTAATATTTTCATTTTGAATTTCTTTTATTTTGTGTTAAAATTACACAACTCTGTTGAATTTTCACGCCTCAACTTCTTTGAAAACTTTAATTTGTTCTTCATTCATTTCATATCTTGAGTTCTTTATTTAACTTGTAGTTTTAACCACTGCAGTACCATAAATACGAACACTTGTGCAAACTTGTATGAGTATTGAGTAACCCAGCAACAAATGACAAGAACTCCAAATGCAACATACAAGTATACAAACATATTTATGGACAAGTTCGATCTTATTAAAGCAAAGCAAAAAATTATTATGTTGCTGGAAGCAGTAAAAAAATGTCATGCTTTCGAAATGCGCAGTTTTGAAGCGCTTCCGAGGCTGCACAATAAGAAGGCAGAGAGATCGCTCAACTTATTTTTAAGCACGTTGAAGTTGGTCGGCTGTTTACATTTAGTTGACACGAATAATAAAGTAAACACCGAATGGTAGTAAAAATTTCATTTAGATGCTCTCCGCCTCTCTCTCACTCTCTCATTTATTTATTTAAACTTGTGTATTTGCCTACAGATGAATTATGTATGTTAGTAGATGACGCAGTAAAACGAAGGCATAATTCAGATAATTTAAACATGATTTTAGCGCATTTCGGATGTTTAGAAAAAAGCGCACTTTTATTTAAAAAACAAGAGCTCCAAAGTGACAAAAATCATGCATGTTCGAAGCGCTTTTTGGAGCAGTAAGCACAACAACAACAAGCATCTCTACCTTACAAACGAACTTCGGCCGAAGCAGTAGTTTTTGCTGGGGCCAAAGAAGTAGTTTGTCATCCGTTCTTGACAAGTGTGCATATTTTTTAATTAAGCTGGCCCTTTAAAGTGGATCACAATCTATTTAAATATTCTGTTACAGATGCAGTAGATGCTAATAAGCATGAAGTAAAAATTTTAAATCGGTGTATAAATATCAGACGTATTTTATGATTAAAATTTCAAAAGCCACGTCGTACGTCCGGTTCCTACTTATATACCATATATAGGACCAAGGTCGAGGCGTACACATCCAAAATCGTCTCACAAATGGGATATGTGAGAATTAAAATTTTGGGCTGGCAACTTGCACCTTCGAAAAATATTATGGAACCAAAATACAAATAAGAGGAGTTTTGAAAGTTAGTCCGTAAATTGAATCCTAATGCCATAATTTTGAATCGATCGATAAAGGGTGGAGTGGTCGATAAAGGGAGGAGCTAAAGAGTAACCATTTTTTTAAAAGCCAATTAGCCTCTCCGATTTCCAAGAAGAAATTAACGAATTTTTTGCAGCCAAACCTGCAAGCAATCTTGTTTAAACTCAAAAGGAATTATTAAATTCGTCCCACAAATGGACGAGTTAAGCAAGATTCGACATTTGAACGGACAAATTGCCTCATTTCTAGATTTTTAATAAATCTGACCAAATAAAGTGGATTAAAATCCAGTTAAAATATTCCGCTACATACATAAATACATACATACATACGCGCACTAAGAATGGAACACAATTTTTTTGTCATAAGCGACTTTTGAAAGGCTCCTAGTATGCACTAATGCAAATTTTTCACAAAAACTGTTTTACTTAGGATAACTTCAAGTACAAAGTACCCCATATTATATATCTTTAGAAAGGTAATTACATGTTGTTTTCATATATTGATAAATAAATGAAATTTTTAAAAAGTATTTATAAAATTTTCCCAAATTAAATAATTAAAAAAAATGTTTTTTCTGTTAACAACAGAATAAAGTTACTTGTAAAGTGCGAGTCAATTCTATAAGCGATTTAATTATATAAATTTTGGCTATGTAATATTTCATTGATTTATCCAGTTTATATGGCAATTTTAATATTTCATGTTGTTTGGCCGCCTTCAAAAATTAAAATGAAGAGGCTATTTAGAGACCAACTTCGATTTGTGGTTTTGTACAATACATGTGCAAGGATATAATTTTTGCGCCATTATACATAATTGGGCTGTGCTTAAACTTTATTGAACAAACTTCTATGAAATTTCTCATATAATAAAATTCACATTTTGAAATTAATTTCGAATAAAATTTGACCATAATTTTGAAAAAATTGTATAATTATCCCTTTTCATGTTTGAAAAACAGTTTGATTAAAATTCCTTCCCAACTGAAAATCAAAAGTGCGTGTTTGATGGATAAAAAAGTCACATTTGCATATGAACAAGAGAACACTCAATTCCATTTGATGAAGGATGCCGAAAAATCATTCCAAAGTAGCAAATATTTTTTATAAAAGTTTTTATTAAAAACTTTTTACATACATTATGGTTCTGTGTCACTATACAGCATTATGACTCCAAATATGCCACACTTATTTAAGTTTGTCATAAAAATACAATATTATATTTAGAAAAGTGAAAGTGCCGTGAGAGTTTTTGTATTATGTTTTAAAGATATTATATTTCCACGATAACTTCTTTATGGTTTCTTTTTCACCCAATTTACTAATCAATAATATTTGCTGCAGAGTTTTTAAAATTTTGGTGGCATGGTTATCTGTTTTTCTTTTTCTTTCAATTGCAAATTCAATACCCTACACGTGAAATAGTTTATAAATTTGCAACATTTGCTAAAAGTGTTTACAACGAAACCAATCATTTGTGACTTTTGGCAATTCACTTGTTTTATATTTAATTTCAACATGTTTTTCATCCGACAATAATTTTTTCTGTTTAGAAAAACTTTTAAAGTTTTCGGTCAGACAGAAAGTTGTGTTCCCTACAGGGATTAATATGTTGCAATGTTGTATGAAGTGTTGTTTAAATGTGCAGAAACATTATTTTAAATGTGCCGTTGATGACGATTTGTCTAAACTTTTCTGTGAATATTTTAATATGAAAAGTATAAATTTAATATCAGTAATGATGATTTGTTTCCATGTTTGATAATTACATGGGCGAGTCACACATTTCGATCGCATTGGCTTCAATTCTGTAATTGCATTCTAATTTTGTTTTTGGACATGGAAAGGGTTTTTATAGCCATAGGTGTTTTTTTTTAAATTGTTTTTATTAGCAAAGCTCAAAAATGTATGCATGATATTTTATCGTTTACTACTACAATTGAAGTTAGTAGAAATATGCATTCTGAATTCCATTTTGAATTTAAAAAGTGGCTGGATTAAAAATAAAATTTTCGTTTTTGTTTCTAAAAACTCAATGTTCGGAATTGAAACCACATGGCTGACAATTTTTTTTTTGTAGTTTTAAATATTTTCGTGAAATAATTCAATTAAAAAGATTTATAATTTATAAAAAAATATTTATAAATCAAATTAAATGCTTATTAACGTTATCCTAAACCAAATTATGGTATTTGTAAGAAATAATTGATAAAATTGTGCTTATATGACTTTAAAATATGAATAAAAAATAAAAAAAAACATAATTTTAATTGATTTAACAGTTTTTTTTCACTTCCCTGTTAAATCACACAACAATATTATTGTTAAATGAACATGGCTAAAGCTCAATATATAAATGCAAACAATATTATGATTGCTATAACAATGTTAAATATCAAATATAGTTTATGGTTATAACTGTTTTAAATTGATTGCGAAACTTAATTAGTTTGCAATAACATAACTCATGTTTACTTTAATTATTACATTATTAGCATTTGTAACAACTACAACAATAATATTGTTAAAAAATCTGACTACAATCATAGTTAGTTATACTTAAATAAGCAATAATCACCGCATATGTACTCTATACTTTACACATCCGAGCACTTTAAACAACGCATAAAAAAATTTGCGGTGTTGATTTGACTCGCCGTTTATTTACAGAGATTTGATGCGATCATAATATGCTCGCTACTTTGCGGTGTTTGCGTATACGCATATACATAAAACCAATGAGCACAAAAACCAATAGCAACAAACATCGCAATCTGCATGAGCAAAACTTTTAGTATTTCGTCTTTTCATACTCAATCAGTGATGCCAGATTTAAGATTAATCCTTACACAATAAAAGATTCAAAATTACCCAAAAATTATATTTACGAATCAGTCTTTCACAAAACATCATCACACCGCAACCGCATTTAAGACGAGTATACCTAAATCACGAAAACCTGTGATCGTGCAGTTCTCTGGCAATAATATTAAGATTCCGTAGTAGTAAAATAAATTAATAATCATACTATTTTATGTAAGTTTGCTTGCTACCAAACTATGGTTCCAAAACAGTTATGAACCATACTATTTTTACATGCAAATTTGATATGATTAATTTAAATCATATTATATTTAGAGCAAATCATATTATTGTTATTTGAAGCTACAACATTAGAGTTAGAACTTGATTTCACTCATGTTATTCAAACTGAATATGTTTAGCTAAGATTATAGTTGCAACAATCATGATTTTTATTCTCTGCAAGTAATAAGTAGTTGGCAGTGTTTATTGATAACTACAAGTTGATAATAAAGGATCATATAAAGTGATTAATTTTGTGTTCGTCATTAAAGAACTTTTGTTAATTTTTTTTACGTATGCGTATATTATGGTCAGTTGTTCTCAAGCAATTAAACAAAAGTAATCACAAAATGTTGCCCATGTTTAAACTACTAAATTGTCATTCTCTATCATATCGGATTAATTTCATTTCACTTTTGCTTTAAATGAAAAGTCCACAAAAAGATTAAAGCGCTATTGATTTATTTGTTGCATTGTATTTTCTATTTTTATTCATTTTATTCATTAATAAAAAAAAAGAGTTACATTTTTTATTGTAGTGGCCCTTTCAGCATCAGCACAATTCGTTCAAAATGTCTTTTTAAGTTTTTATTTTGGTGCCTTTTCTAACATTTGCTGTTATTGAACAAAAAAATTTCATTTAATATAAATACTTTATCGTAACGATAATGGATGCATAAATAAAGCAATAGAAAAAAGGAAAAAAAATACAGTTTTCAATAATGTTCAAGTGTTTCAGCTTGTTTTTATTGTTGTTGTTTTGCCCAAATAGTTTTTTTCTTTTTCTAAACAATTTTTTATCTGCAATATGTAACCATTGAACTGTTCTAGCACTCAATATGTTGAAATATTCTGCAAGAATAAAGAAAAACGTCCATAGAAACTGAACTACAATATTAAGAAAATAAAAAAAGTTTACTTGATTTCTTCTTCTTTTTCTTGTTTTTTTTTTTTTTGCTTTTTTCTAAACGAAACACTTTATTGATATTGTAGCAAAAAATAGTACCACAACTACAATTTTCTTGTTTTTTTTATATCGATAAAGCAAAAATACCAGATAGTGTTTCATGATAAAGAAATAAATTCAAGAAGAAACAAAAAAAGTGGCAAAAAGAAAAACACAGAGTGGAAGGAAATTTAATGCAACACAACTAATATTTTCAACATTTATTCAGCTGCAAAACACACTCAAATAACTAAAACAGCAGCAGTAAAACAGCCAAACTATTACACAGAAATAATAAAATAAATCAGAGAATTAAAAATGAAAATCAAACAAAAAATATATGTACATCCATTGGCCAACCCATATTTTGTGCAAAAGACAAATGATGCTTTATTTGCAATATTTTGTTGCCACTTCTTTCACTGCCTCTGGTGGTGTTCTTTTAATAAATTGAATAACTTGCCGCAAGACTTTCAATACAACAGCAGTCAAATAACTTTTTGTTTTTTGTTTTGTTTTTTTTAGTTTTTCCGATTTTCTTTTTTAATAAATTAAAAATATATAATAAATGACATTTCAGCTAAAAATAATGCTTTATGATTTTAAGCGGTGAAGGAAGATTAAATCAAAATTGTATATTATTAACTGGGGAAAAAGAAGTCTCATCTCTGTAACGCTGCATGTTAATTAAGAATCTATGGAATCGTTTAATTTTCATTCCCGTATTAACTAATTAATTCTATTAAAAGTTGACAATATTTCTGTTGGTAGAAGAAAACTAAATCAATTATATTTTGTTTGCCACCTGTATTAACCAAAAAAAAAAAAAAAAAATTCACAGTTTCTTGATGTAAATAACTATTTCAAGAAATTCTTAACGTTGAATAATTTTCTAAAGTTTGCAATCACATACCTTTTTTTTCATTAGAAACTTTAGTCTAAATAAATAACTATTGATTTACTAGTAGACAAAGTGGTATAACGTTAAGTAAAACGCAAAACGCCTTAACTAACAACAGCTGGGGAATCCAATTTCATATAAATTCCGATATATTTTTATTAATACACATCACCATAAAAAAACAAGTGGCTTCAAGGAACTAAATAGCGCCCTTATCTATATAAATAAAACCGAATGTGTGTTTGTTTATTTGTTTGTTCCTTATAGGAGGCCGAACCCTTGGACCCATCTTCCTGAAATTTTCACAGTATTTAACTGGAACTCTCGGATGAATTATAGGGTATAGGAAGTTTTGATTGGACAAAGGGGTGTGGCACCGCCCATATAACCCAAAAATTTAAATCGCCATAATTTGGGTATTTTCTAACCTACGTCGATGATATTTGGTACATATGGTATTGGCATAATTTGGAATACGTACCAGGAGAAAAGTAGGTGGGACCACGCCCCTTTTTAGGAAAATTAAAAATCGTAATATAGTCTTAACTACTGGACCGATCGTCATTAAATTTTTACAATAGGATATATAAATACTTTTCATTTTATTTTATAACGAGGGGGTAGCGAAGCACACCGGGATAAGCTAGTTATTAATATATTAAAAAGGAATAGACGCACCTGAACAAAACATTTTTTGTCTATAGATCACTTTCTATTTATTTCTAATATTGTTAGTACGCATTCTGTAAGAATTCAAAGTGTCTTATTATTATGAATCAGAAGATAAATCGCAAATTCAAAAATATTTGTAATTTAACTAAAATGTTAGTTAGGACGTTTTACGTTTCATATAACTATATGCATATAGAAGAGTAGAAAGTTGGTAAAGTAAAGAGTAATGAAATGGTTTAAATATTCGCTTTTTTAGTAAAGATTCACTGACTAACTGAAAATATATTTGTAGTGCAGCCATTTATGAGACATTCAAAGAGGGAAACCTCTTACGCCCGAACATAGCACGGAAACATATCAAGTCTTTATTATGCAGCACCATTTTCATAAATTTTATTTTCATTTTCTTATGGACACCAAAGCCAATCGTTTTTAAAATGGAAAAAAACATTAATGAACATTCATTCATTCATGTCCATGTAAAATATTAAGGTAACAATATGGAAAATGTCATGACCTAAAGTCTTTTATTCTTCTTCCAGCTGCAGACAATCGTATCAAATAATTACTGAATTTATTTGTTTAAAAGTTTATCTGAATTATAATTTAATATAATCAAAATATCACATATTGCTTCTTTTGAAGCAAACCATAAAATTAATATGATAAGAAATAAATAAATAACTGTACCAGCTTAATTGTCAAATCCAATCAATATGTATACGTATGAATGCAATCAATAATATATAATAATTCAAGATCAAATGCAAAATCTTATCAATTCTTACACTGAAAAAAAAAACAACGTCCACTGCGAAAAGATTGATTAAAATCGATTCATTTGTTGAAAACTTTCGGAAAACTAATGCTTTGTATATGTGACTCCAAAACCGAATGAGAAATTGATTTAAAAAATTTATTTATGGTCAAAAAATTATTGTTAAAAGACAGCGTCATGTGGCCGCAAATTTTATATGTTTTAAATTTAGCAATGAAGAGCTTTTTGAAAAAATTTCTGAAATCGTACCTTGCGGAAGATGAGAATATCAAGTCAAGTAAATTGCTTGTCTTCCTCTTAATGCAACTGCTCCAAAATTTTGATTTAAATAAAGAAAGTGGAAAAATATTTAGCAATTTTATCTACAATATCTGTTTTCAAATTCCATCAATATTTTTTTAATAGTTTTCATATTTTCTTATTTAACTTTGATTTCAAGTTATTTTGCAATCTTCTTTGTCGTCAGTTTTAATGAAAAAAGTGGCAATAATTTTTATTTTGTACCAAAAATTTCTCACATACTCATTAAACTGAAATCTTTGTTTATGTTCTCTTTATATTCATTTATTATATATATATATTTTTTAAATTAAATAAATGTTTAAAAAATAAAATCATTACACGAAATAAGTAATTTAAAATGTTACTGCTGAATAGACTGCTGTATCCTTTTGTTTGCTTTGTTGCCCAACGACGTGTGTGGATTTAAAAAAAAGTATTGCCGCCGACAATTCATGCTTACTGACCAATTATGTGCATTTCCGGAGTTGTTGTTAAATCAAATTTAAAAAAATGTAAAGTTAAATAAACTTTATGCAAATATTTTCATATTATAAACTGTGAATGATATATATAATTAAAATTAATGTTAAAATTGATAGCCTCTAGTAACAAATATTGGATGGCATTAAAAGTATTTCTTAGTTTTTCAAAAGGACGTCCACAAGCCCGGAATACTTTTTAGTTATCAGCTACTGTGATTTAAATTATCAGATACCTTTTTAATTTCAATGTTCGCATAAGTTTATTTGCAAATATTAACCAGATTTTTTTATCTCTCACTAGACACTGGAGTTTTTTTTTTTTTTGTTGTCACCTTAATTTATTAAAATACACCTTAATTTATTATAAATATACACTCCAGGACAATAAAAGTTTTAATTATAACTAAATAATAGTTGTACATAACAAAAATTAAAAAAATAAATGTTTTATTTTTTTTTTGTATGCAGCTATCCAGCACATGCTTTTCAATTGCAATTTTATTTACAATAGAAAATTAATTATTGCACAAGAATAGTAACAAATACAATGTTTAGTTGATTTAACAAACAATTATGAAAATAATTTACATGTTCAAGTGGTCAGACATGCAATAAATTAGGTTTAGATAAGGACTTCGCAAGGACAAGGAGCAGATTATTATCAATTCCTATTGTAAATGTTTTTGAGAGTTTCATCATTTTTAAATTGATTTCTTATCTTTATATAAAATGAAGTGTTTTAAGACTGAACGTATCTTTGACAACTAAGCAGTGTCACGCCCATTAAGTAGACGTTACAGTATTAGGCTTTTAGAAAAGTGGGCGGTGCCACGCCCTCGAAAATAAAATATTTGTTTTCAAACAATAATTACCAATCTAATTCTTTATAAACATTTTATATCCAACAAAAATATAATATTATGAATAGAAAAGAGGGAAGTACCACGCCCATGCAAAGCACATATTACTTTCAACGAATTGTACTAAATTAAATCTTTTTAAAGTTTACACGCACATTGAGCTCTCGTAAAAATGTAAATTATATTATGAAAATTGGGTGTTGCCACGCCCCATCAAAAAACAATATTTTCATCTACTTCCATTCAATTGATTCCTAAAAACCATTTTCCACGCAAATTAAGTTCTCCTAAAAATAAAATTTAGTTACCAAATAGTGCCCCACTGCCCTACAGCTAAAAAGTATTTTTCAACAACTGCTGCTAGACATAACCATAGTTAGGTTCGCTCACAAATTAAGCTCTCGTGAAAATTCTGATTAGAAAAGTTTTGGATGCCGCCACAAATCAAATACTCTTTTTCTAAGCTGAAATTTTTTAAGCTTGTCACATATGCATATTCAGTTCTCCTGTAAATATGTTTAGGAAAGTGGGCGGTGCCCAAGCGAAAGAAATGTCCTTTTTAAGACAATTCTATATAACACATCGCTAAGAAATTTTGGGTTACACCGATACAATACAGCAATATGATTCGGCTATTTTGTAGTATATTTTTTGCAAGACCTATTTATCTATTTTGTCTTAGTAATGTATTTTATTGACAAGCATCTCAATTCAATTGGCCACCTTTTCAAAGCCGTTATCACACTTTTCACATAAAGCATTAATACCACAACGAAACATGCAAAATTTTTTAATTTTATAACACCGTATACAAACACAATGTATTAAATAAAAAGAAACAAAAAACATACATATTTGATGATTGTCTATTTTATGTTTAGTTTGTTAAATGGTTGACCAGAAAAATACAACAATAAAATAAATACAAAGCAAAATAAACCAAATAAACCAAATAAAATCATACATGTTTGGTTAATTTCTACACAAATCTTTTGAATATAATTTTTTTTATTATATTTTTTATTATATATTTTATAAAAACTAACAATGGGAGTGAAAAAACACAAATAAAATTTAATGGAAACAAGTTTTTACTGGCATTATTTGTTTAAAGTTTTAATAGAAATATGATACAAAAATAAGCTACAATTTAATACAAGAGTAGAAAACTATTTCACTAATAGCAGCTATAGCAATAACAAAAAAAAGTTTACGAATTGTAAAATTTCTTAAATGTGAACGTGTCACAATCACACAAAACAAACAGGAAAGTAAGTGTGAGATTGTAGGTACAAGCTGTATATATGACTGCGTGTGTGTATTTGGATGGGTTTGCATGCGTTTGTATGTGGGCATGTATGAAAGTTTGTATAAAAGTTCATGTTTTATTGTTTACATTTAATTAAAAAGCAATTCAAAAACTGTTTATTGTAATTGTTTTAACAAAATGTAACCCTTCAAAAAAAAAAAAAAAAAAAAATTGAAATGAAATGTAAAAAAGGTTACAACAATAAATTGTTTAATTCATGCCATGAAACCACATGAAAATATTACATAAAAATTATAAAAACAGTACGTTGTGAAAAAACAAAAACATATTAAAATAGACATTTCATGAGCAAAACTAATTTAAAAATTCACTTGACTAAATTTACACATCGGCGGACTTTTCTCGTCAAAAAACTCTTGCGTTCCTACCAAAAGGGTTCGTAAAGAGTACTGCTGCATGCGATAGGCAGCAAAATGAAAAATACTTGATTATTAGGAATAAATAATGTCATCGCTTCGGCATACAAAAGCTCCATTTAAAAAGATGGTTTCATATATTCTCGATAATCTGTGAACTTTTTGAATTTGCGTTGGATCTTATAAAACGTTAAAAAATAAAATTAAAGCTTCCGTGAAAGTTGAGGCAATGCGATCTCTTATCGCAACTACATCCGTTCCTGTTCTGTAAATAATACGAGAGCTTTTCCACCGAAAAACTTGGTGCTATTTTATGTAACGTGAAAGCTTCTTACAAGTTTTGTACTTCGTTTCTGTAACGTGTAAGAAGTTCTCTCAAAATGTAATGTTAGACTTGTCACCCGATCTTTTGCACGACGACTCACAAAATATTAGTAGAATTTTTATATGCGCCACCCTGAAAACCTAATAAAAGTAAGAAAATTTTAATTGTTTTCTCATTCAACCTGTTTTTCACAGAACGGTAATAAACTTTTCAATGCGAAAAACTCTCAAACTACTTACAGAAATGAAGCAGAAGTTTTCAACCAGAAAGGTACTCTGCAGAATGGAGTTCTGTCACTCCGTCGAAACTAAAATCATCATTGAAAAAACCATATTCTTTGTTGGGGGCATAATGCAGCTAGGAGTGCCACTCGGCAATATACTTGACCTGCTCAAAGAAACCTCAATCAAATAACGCGAGATAATACCGTTTCGGTCTTTACAAGCAGATCGAAAATGGATGACATCATTTCAGCTGTGCTATTATTCCCTAAATATCTGGAGCATTCGGTCTCCCAGGTTACTGGTCAGGCGAAAATTAGAATCATAACCGAAGCTAAAACTATTTACTACACAAAGAGAATACAAAGATTTTAAGTAATTAATCACTACTGTGTTTGTGTAATCCAATCAGTATGTAGTTTATGTTGAAAACTATATTGTTTTGTAACAGCAAAATAAAAGGTTTTCCAATAAGAGTGATAAGATTTCTTTAAAAAAACACACTTATTGTTAAGGAAATTCAAAAGTTTTTTTATTTAATGTGAAGTACAATCGATACAATTAAGTTCTAAATAAAACGTCATACGAATGGCCTCTAAGACTTCTTCTGCAGGAACGAATTCGATGAACACAATTTTCGAGCACTTTTTCCACTAAATCAAGTCGTATGTCACGGATGGCACGTTCAATATTGAATTGTAAAGCTTGAAGGACCACCAAAGAAATAGTCTAATGGTGTTAAATCACTTCTTGGAGGACATTCAATATCACAATTTCTTGAAATAATCGAATCTCCTAACTTTTCTCGCAATTATTCAACTGTTGCATATGCTATGTGGCACGTAGCCCCGTCTTGTTGGAACCAAATATTGTCAAGATCAACTTCTTACAATTTCGGCCATAAAAAGTTGGTTGCCATCGATCTATACCACTCTCCATTGACAGTAACGGTGTAACCAGCTTCAGTTCGAAAGAAGTACGGACCGATGATTCCACCAGACCAAAAACCACACCAAACTGTAAATTTAGGTGAATGTAATGGTTTTCATGAATTATTTATCGATTTTCTTCGCACCAGAATCGACGAATAGCGAGTACACTTGGACGATTATTACGACCATAAAATGTATCTCTCCATGATGAAATTGTAAACACTACTGAATACAATGAAAAACAGATGAAATGACAGATCATGGCATATTACAAATGGCCGAAACGTCACTTGAAAATAATATTATCCCAATTGGAAAACCTTATATTGAAAAGTTATTGCTGGGTAAATATTAAAAGATTTTAAAATATTTAAGCTTTTTTTTCTCTGTATATTAATAATTGTTTAAAAGTAAAAATTATAATAAACGTACTTTTAATAAATAAACATAATTTTCCTTTTAATTATCCCTCCGATATTAATTTTATTCATAAATATTTTTGTGCCATCTTCAAACAATAATTTCTGCCAGCGTTTCCCAAAAAAAAAAAATTTCCAGGAATTAAATATTTCCTGCATAATTTTTTCATAAAGACGATTTTTAATAATCATTGCGCCATCATATCCCAAATGTCAATATACTCGTGTATAGAAATATTTGTTTCTTCGTTTTCTTTTTATCACAAAACAAATATTTTAATGCCTTTTCCTTTTGTTAACCCCAAAAATGGTAAGGGAGGAAAAAGAAACAAATAAAGCGGCTTAAATAAGGTCGCTTTTTGGAAAATTTAAATTTTACTTTTAAATACATAATTTTAAAAAGAATAAATAAACATTAAAAAAAAAGAGAAGAGAATAAAACAACGTAAATAATTTATCAAACAATTTATGAAAAAATAATTTCTGTCCAAAGTAAAAATTTAATGAAATTTTTTTTAAAAAGACAATAGAAGATTTTTTGCTTAATAGGCTAAACCTGTTAAAACATATTACATGAGCCATTAATTACTTAATTTAAGTTAGAATTTTAACACAAATCTCACTTGTAGAGTGTTAGATATCGTACATTTTACAGGTGATTATGCAACAAATATATATCTCTCGGTGTTTTGTGTGTGTGTGAAGTAAAATTTGAAAATTTTAAAGATTTACAAAACTTTTTTAGAAATATGGATTCTATACGGAATGAATTTAAATATTATAAATCGATTACTTATCGGTCCAACTCAAACTATTAGAAAATCTTATTATAGGCTCTTGTAGAGGGCTACCGCCCACGTTGACTATTTCCTAATTAAAAGTTATTTTTTAGTGCACTCATTAGTTGTTTACATGGCAATGTTAACCTGTTAACAGATCTCTGTTCAGTTCTATGCTTCGTGTTTATGGTGCCGAACTAAAAGAATATATCAAGATAATATTTGAATATATCAACAGATTAAATTAAAATTAATTCAAAATTAAAATTAACATTTCGTGCAAGCAAAAAGTTATACTCCTAAAGGATGATACAATCCCCAATATATCCAAATAATTTTTCGACCTCAAGTCCAGACAATATCAATAATTGGGCACGTTCATTAGAATATTATGAGACAATCACTGAAACGAGTACGTATGTATGTATGGAAGTGTCGAATTTTTTATATTGTTTTGTTTGATGTGGCGCCGACAAATAATAAAATAAATAAGGGGAACCATTTTCCAAAAACATCACTTCAATTCAAAAATATTTTAAAAATATTCTTTAATTATGTTTCTTTGTTTGGAAAATTCAATTTTCAATTTTTTTTAGTGATAAGTACTTTTGGATTTTCGGCGACGATATGACAGCTAAATTTTTCTGATTGTTTATAAATGAAAATTATCTTTTTTATAAAATTAAATTTATAATTAAATAATTTAAGCAGAAATTAAATTTACGCTCCATGTCATAACTAACACACACACACACACACACACGTAAGAGTAAAAGAACTAAAAACAACAAAAATATTATTACTTATTGTTGTTCACTTGATTGACAGTAACTCATGCCAGTTTGAGAAGAACAACAGTGAGTGAGTGAGTGGTTGAATTGTTCGTTGGTTGCAACTTGCAACAGAACACACAC
This sequence comes from Lypha dubia, assembly GCA_947311025.1. Lineage (NCBI taxonomy): Eukaryota > Metazoa > Arthropoda > Insecta > Diptera > Tachinidae > Lypha > Lypha dubia. The sequence continues at coordinate 86,088,227 of OX371263.1, read as the reverse complement.
TGATTTTGTACACATACAAGTTGGCAGAGAAAAATCAAATTGCAATAATTAAAAAAAAATAAAATATTACAGTGGGTGTTATAAAGAATTTGAATGTTTTGGGTAAATAAAATTGAAAGTGAAAAGATTATCAAATTTATAAAAACAAATCTAAGTTCCAATAAAGATGGATTTTGTACAAACTAACTTGAGTTAAATTTTTTATAACTTTCGCTAGAGCGTAACTGCTAATAAACTGCTACTTCAGAAAAAATTTAAACTTCATTATGATCAAACATGGATGAACATCTACTGATGAGTTGGTATATCGTACAATAGCTAACCCACAAGAAATATACACACATATAAATTAATTAATTATCAAATAATATCTGGGAATTAATAAAGTAAACGCAAAATAGCTTATAAAAAACTTAAAAAACAATACAACAAATAATACAAAAATATAAAATAAAAATCTAAATCTAGTCCTCATATCCTTGAACTTAAGTTGAACGCTAGAAATTATTTAAAGAATTCCTTTGAACTTATACACAATTACCACTAAACTATTTTTAAATTTATATGACTTGACTTAGATTTTAATACAACTATAATGAATAGAGTTGATGGCGCTTTAATTGAAGGCAATAATTTTTTGATCCAATACATTTAATTCTATTTAACGATACAAAAATCAAAAGCGTTAAATCTTATTAAAACTTTAATTTCGAAAAATTATTATTTGTAGTTTTCATATTTGCAACCTAATTAAAGCGCCAGTTATGTTCTCCAGTGTACAAATAAACATGAACACATGCATTCCCTCCTCATTATTATTACATAAAGTTGTCAAACTCATGCGTTCAAAAGAAAAACAATTGCATTTTTTATAAAGTATTGGTTACTACTGTTTGTTTACAGTACTAGTGACTTATCATACCCCAGACAATGTTATTTACTATAGACATTTAACATTTGCGTGTCATTGAAAATCCACTACTGACATTGGTACTATTGACTAGGTAGTTCTTTTGGGACCATACGTAGACATTGGAACCATTGATTCACTAGTTCAATTAAGAAATTATAGTCTACGCTTTTGGTGCTTTTCTAAAGCAGATGTCGATAATGAAAATGCATATTTTTTCACCTTAACCGACACATTATCTGCCATCTTTCGCCACCACAAATTTTTTTGTCATCAAAGCCAAATTTAAATTTGTAGACGCTTTATTGACAATGTCGCCTAATAGTCACCAATATTGTAGACAAAAGTGGTGACTTGGAGACACTTGCCCCCAGGATTCCTTCAGGGCACGTACAACATGGATATGTGTATGTATGTATGTGTAATATAAATATCCACAGGAACATTAACTAGATGCAAAAATAACAGACATTGTTGTTTTTATTGCAAAACATTTTAAGGTAACAAATTTACTACGGTGTAGTGTTGTGTGGTAGAAGCAAAATTGTGGTAAAAAGGGAATTTAAATTTTAAATTAAGGTAATGAATTTTAAAATTTTATTTATTTGTTGCGGGTTAGCAATATCTAGATATATATTTCGTTGGTAGCTATACCAATTCATCAGTAGATGTTTTACCCTTTATGTTTAAAAAAATTCCAAAGCTCATCTATTTATACAAAAACTCACAAGCATATTTTTGTGAATTACAAAGCATAAAAATAGCCTTTAAAAAATTTTTCAAACACACAACATCTACTGATGAGTTGGTATGGCTACCAACGAAATATATATCTAGATATTGCTAACCCGCAACAAATAAATAAAATTTTAAACATAAATACTTGAGTACATGCTCAAATAAATGTAAAATTTGGTAATGAATTTTTTTAAATTCCATGAAAAATGTTTGTTAAGGTTTTTAAATGAAATATACGGAAACAAAGATATATATATTGGATAAAAGAAAACCACTAATAACAAATTATTTTGTCATCTACGGGGGCAGTTGCGAGTTTGGCCGACTTCCACAGAAAATGGTAATAAAACGAAAAGAAAAACGAAGATTCAACAAAAAAAAAAATATTTAGTTTTCTGTTCAATTATGCAAATCGTAGTATTAATTCAACAGAATTGGAACCAATGCGTATCAATTAAAGGATTAATTGATATATTAGAAGTATCCAATTAATTTTATTTATTTATTTATTATTCGCCAATAGACCAAAATATCCTTAAGGGCTAATTAATAAGTTTTAATTTACAAATACATTTAAAAACTCTTTATTTTCTAACAACGTCCGAAAATTATTCTCAGACAAAGAACAATTTATGTTAACAACATTGTTAAAATTATTTATAATACTTAAAGCTCGCAGTATAGACTCGCGCATGGCGTAATTTGTAACATTTGTCGATAGATAAAATAAATTACTGTATCTAAGGCTTCTAAAAGGTATACAAAAATTAATCAATTTTAATAAGTACTCACAACCAATGAAACCATTAATCAAATTATATATTGTCATGACTGAATTAATAGAACTTCTAAGGTAAAGAGGCTTTAATCCTAAAAGCCATTTGCTGAAAATAATGTCTCATACGCAAAAAAAATTAAATTTTCTTACTCAAAATTCAAAAACTAGTTATAATTATAATTCCGAAATTGTGTGATGTAACAATTTGTAAAAACTTCGATTAAATGAAAATTTGAGTTTTAGTGATTAAATAAACAAAACGGAAATTCAGTATCGTTTTTCCCTTCAATATTTTTTGGTCAACTTATTTTATTTTTCTCGCATTACCTGCTTGCTTAAAGGCCCATCCTACCCTAAAGCCAAGCAGCCATTTATAAGCCTCGTTTTACTATTTATTTATGGCCTTAAGTAAATTGTTAAAAATAAAATAAAAAACATTTAATTGAAGTGTTCCCCCCCAAACTGTCATATTGAACAAGAGTATTGTTTTCTTTAGGCAAATAAAAAAAAACAAAATATTTCCATCCCATTTATGATTGATATTTCTGCTGTCTGTTTTTATATTTATTTTGTTTTTTATCCCATTACGTTCGTACAATATTGAAAATGGACGAAATCAGGTTTATTTCCCATCTTTCGTTGTTTTGTTTATGATTTTTATTTGCCAGCCTTTTTCATTTATTATAAAAACAAACCGATTTATCAAAATATTTTCATTATTCTGCATTAATTTTTGTTGCATCATTGAATTTTTTGTCATTGTGGATTTAGTTTCTTGTTTTATTTTCGTACTCCTCCTCCTATTCCACTTACACTGGTTTTTCTGCCGTCCATTGGTCGTTTGGTGATTGTTGATGAGTGAACTGATGCAGAGCTTCATGTTTTTATTTTTTTTTTGACTCATATCTCTTGTTGCCTGTTCATTTATCGATTGATTTTTAATACATATGTATCTTCTTTTATTATTATTATTTTTATTATAAATTTTTATTTGTGTTTTTTTTTTTTTTGGTTGGTCGGTTGGTTGGCTTTTAGTCGATTGTACTACAGATAAACAATTGATTGTATTGTATTCAAAAATTTTAGATGGAAGTGATAAGACGTTTAAAAATTTTAAGGGATCACTTCTGTTCAGGGATTTTATAATTAATTAATTATCACATTTACATTCTGTTTGAAATTTTGTCTTTCTCAAATCACAGTAAATTTAACCGCGGTTAGCAGTTAAAACTTAAAACTATTGCAGATCTTCTGAGTTCTTCTCTCAGATTATAAAGAAATCACTGATGAAATCGTAGAAAAGAAATTGCGAAGTCACCTCTAACACGACTCAATATTAATTTGTGAACAACGACATCACTTTAAGTACATAATAATGATTGACCGTTTATTACAAAAAATTAATCCATTAAACAAATGTTAGAACCTTATAAATAATTATTATATTAGATTTTTTAATTTAGAACTACACTGGACAACAAAATTTTTAACACATTACAAATGAAAAGTTTCTACCCAGCAAAAAAAAAAAATATTATGCTTCTGGAAGCAGTACCAAATTTCATGCTTTCGAGATGCGCAGTTTTGAAGCGCTTCCGAGGCTGTACAAAATGAAGGCAGTGAGATCGCTCAAGTCATTTTTAAACATGTTGAAGTTGGTCGGCAATTTACATTTAGTTGACACGAATAATAAAGTTAACAGCGAAGGCATGATAAAATTTAATTTATATTCTCTTTGCCTCTCTCACTCTCTCTTTTATTTATTTAGACTTGTGTATTTAGCTGCAGATGAATTATGTATGTTAGTATATGACGCAGTAAAACGAAGGCATAATTCAGATAATTCCAACATGATTTTAGCGCATTTTGGTTGATTAGAAAAAAGCGCTCTTTTATGTAAAAAAAAACAAAGCTCCAAAGTGGGACATCGCGAACAAAAACCATGCATGTCCGAAGCGCTTTTCGCAGCAGGAGGCACAACAACAACAAGCATCTCCCCCTTACAAACCTGCTTCGGCCAAAGCAGTAGTTTTTGCCTGGTAAGTTTTTTTAAAGGAAACTAAGGAAAATATACGTGTGACGTGCGATATAAAACTTAGGGCTGTTTATACAAGACGAACGATTGATTTGAGTGTAAATTTTGTATGAAAAGCACTCAGTTTTTTGCATAAACAGCACCTTAACATGTTAGAATTATTTTAGTAGGGGAAAAATCCTCTCTACACATCTGCATATTATTATGGTGAGGCGGCATTTTTGTCAATTTTATGTAAAACAGAAAGAAGATTATTTTAAATTATTATACGCTTGCGCGGCCATCTTTGATCTATGGATTCTTTGTATAAATTTTTTTCTTGTGTAATTTTTACATCTATTTTATTTGAAGACTCCTTCTTTGAAGACAACTCATCTCTTGTAGAGAAGAAATAAAAACTTAAAACTGTGTATGGCTTCTTGAGGAGAAGAATTTTCGGCTTTTGCTAACCCGCAACAACTAAGTTAATCTCTGATTAAAAAAAATTGTTATTTGATTAAATTCAAGAATTTGAAATATCAAGATATTAAGGAAAAAATAAGAAATTATGAGAACCACCTAATTATGATTATTGAGTTTTTTTTTTTAAGATTGGTATCGAAATTTTTCAAAGTATATTGATTTTACTCGTTAGTTATTTTTAAAAGGTTGCAGTTAATTTTTTTTTTTTAATAAACCAGCTCGCAGGGAATGAGCCCTTAGTATGCAGTGCATTGTGCCGGAACTAGTAGCGATAGAATAGTGAAATATACCACATGTCCATGCTCCAGTGAGCCAAGAAGTCACCGATAATTTTCTTCTTTCTTAACTTCAAAATAGAATTTGAAGCACCGGACCATATATGAGAGTTGTATTACATTTTAGGTAGGATATAGGAAGGAGATCAGATGGAGTAAAGTATGTCCTACACGGTCTTAAGAAGCCGAAGCATTTAAATGCATCTTTTAAGACATGAAAACTCTGATCATTCCCTTACTGTTATTAAGGCCCGAATCACCGAAGTGACTTTTATATGGAAAGCAAAAACAAAAATTCAAATATTTTATTTAGGGCCCAAATCAGAAAGAAAAACTTTCAGACAGAAAACAAATGGGTGAATTACATAATTATAACAAAAAAACTAAAAGCCACAACAAAAAGAATTTTGTTTTCCGTTTTCTAGATTCCCTCTTATCAACTTTATTGAAATTTATTTCCGTCTATTTCGGAATCTACTTTATTTTTCGGACCCTAATAAAAATTCGATTTTAACACTCTGGTTTCCCCTCCCCCATTTAAATGGCAGTGCTTCTGTTTTATAATATTTTTTTGTATATTATTTTATCTCTCAATAGCCGCTGTAACTTATCATTCATTCCATTTTGTTTTTATTTTTATCATTGACCATAAATATTACGAAATTTGTTTCATGTCAGTGATAGTGACGGCCGCTGTAACAACAATAATGGCGGTTATTTATCATACAATACAAAACAACAACGACAGCAGCAACAACGACAATACAAATGACAACTACAACATAAAATAACAAATGATTTGTATGTGATTTATTGAAAAAATAAACAAAAAAAAAAAAACAAAATCGCAAATATAAAATTTTATTTCTCTTTTTAAAAATTTTCTTTTTTTGTAAATTAAATTTTTTACACGAATTTGCACATAAATCACAATAAATGTGACATGATGTTTAATTTTTCATATTTTTATAACAAAAATTTAGCCATGAGGCCATACAAACATACGTGTGTACATAAATACTAGAAAAAGTCCAGCAGGCTCCAGGATATGCTTTTGCTATAAGATAAACTTATCATTTGAAATATCAATTCTCAAACCTTTTTCAAAATATAACAAAGGTTTGAGATTAACATTTTAACTCAAATCGATTTTGGTATTACAATTTAAACATCAAAGTCAGTTATTTATTCCTACACAGAGAAACTGGGAATTTTAATTAGAAAAAAAAATATAAACTATGAACCTCCAACTCACATTAGAGGAAAAATATTCGAGAAAAACATTTGAGAATAAATTTATTATTGAATGTGATCAATTTTGCTAAACGTTTATAAAACATGTTTCGCTTGAGAAATACCTTGATATCAAACTTGTATGTTTGCTGAGTTATTCTCTCATGAATCTTAAACCATAAAATGTATATTTATTTTTTTTTATTTAAAATTGCAAAAATTATTTATTGTTTTAAACTTATAATAATACTATTTTTTTCGTTTTATTATTTTTACAGATTGATTTCCTGCTGCCAGAACAAACAATCAAAAGCTATTGATTACAATTTTATAAGGTAAGATTTATTGAAAATGTTAAATGCAAAAGAAGCAGCAGCAGCAGCAACAACAACAACAACAACATCAATCATTATAATTTTATTTTATTTAAAAAATAAATATATTTTCCTCTTAAAAAAAGAGAAAATAATATTACGAGAATTTAATAGGATTACAACAAATTTGTTTATTTAATTGAATCAATAACAATAAATATTATTGTTCCTACTTACATATGTATGTTATGTATCAGTAGGCATGCATACATGCACAATCACATGTGATTATTTTAAGATACTAATCCTTGCAATTGTGTGTGATTTTTTTTTTATATAAAGAATTTACAATACTTGGCCTTTGGCAAAAAATTATTAAAATACCAAAAAAATTTTTAATTAATTGCAAAATTCTTGAAAATAAAAATAAATTCAAAATACTTGAAATATGAATGCAACAATGTAGAATTTTAATCCCCAATTTTATTAAACATAACGACTTACTTAAATTTATAGCAGTGCCTACAAGTCCAGTAGTTGCCCGCTGAAGACCCAAATTATTTTATGCCTTCAAATTGAATGCTTCGATTTAAACAAACCCCTCATAGTTTCTGACAGTTTTTCGTTCACCTTTCTTCTTTACACCTTTAATTTAAACAAAAAACTATTTTATTTTAACAGCAGAAGACAAAAAAAAAGAAGAGAAAAAACACGTATTTAAATTTTGTAAATATAAAAAATCGTGTTCAGCTGTTAATTTTCCATCATGTTGAACACTAAACATGTCGTATAATAAAACTTTCTTGTTTTTTAGCACTGCATGTGAGTGATGTCACGTCTGCCGCATGTCATTCAACTTTTTGTTTCATTTAGCAGCATTTCAGATATCAGGATTGTGATACACAAACATTTTCATTTAAGATTCATTTTAGTTGCACATATTTCTCCCCATTTAAATGGAACTATTAATTTTTCTGAATTACAATTTTTCATGTTAACTTGTTACATAGAAATTTTAAAAGAAAGCACAATGTTAAATATGGAATTGTAAAAATTTGAAATTTATTTACATCAATTCACAAAATTTCTTGAGTTTTTTGCTTGCCAGTGCATATGAAAATGCCGATTTATTATCAGTAATTGCATTGATTTACACAAAACGTGCCAAAAGCTCACGAAAAGTTGCAATTGGAGAACGATTATTTTGATAATAAAACTGAATAATTTGTAAACGTTGTTTTTGCGTATATCTCTCCATGATGAAATTTTAAACACTACTGAGTACAACGAAAAACTAATGGCAGATCATGACATATTACAAATGGCCGAAACGTCACTTCAAAATCATATCATCCCAATTGAAAAACCTTATATATGTATAAATTTCGTTATTTACAAGGTTTTCTTTGTGTTGTATCTTCTAAAAAATACAAAAATGTTCTTAAAATTATTCTCAAAAAGTAATCTAAGTGGAATTGATAGCTAAAAAAGCGAAATATTTACTTTTTTAACATTTTCAAATTTTAGCTTTTTACGTTTTCCCACATATAAATTTCTTACTGAAATTTGTAAATCTTTCACGTTTTAATTATACTATTAAATATATTTAAAAAAAATCAGTTACCAAACAATACTTATGTTTTAACAATTATTATTAAACAGCTAATTTCAACGAAAATGAAATGACTTAAAAAAACGTCACAGAGATGAAGAATATTAAGCAAATTCATAACCGGTAGTCTCTACAGCCCAGGTGATTATTTTAGCCTTTTTTTTGCTCTTTGTATGTATATGTGCGCCAGTTACTTTATCAAATGCTTTTTTGAAACATTGTTCGGTAGAGGTTTTTCAAAGAGATTTGAGGCGAGTCTACCTGTTTTTAAAATGCCTTGACGTTAAGAAATGATATTAAAATAAAATAAGAGAACAAAAAAGTAGTGATCATATTGGCTTGACATCTGTTTACTTTAATTGTAGTTTTATGACACATGGATTGCATATTTCAATAAATCAAAAAGTGCAACAACAAAAAAAAAAAAATATATGGCTGACTATGAAAAAAGCACGATTTGATAAAAAAAAAAATTTTAAAAATTATCTTTTGTTGTGCTCTAATTTTTATAGAAACCCATTTTCTTAGTAAAAAAAATTATGCTTGATATATTATTTCTAAAACATTTTAATCTAATTTATTCTAAAAATACCAGAAAACTAATTTGTCAAATGATGTCTTTGTTTCCAGCTAGTCACGGCAAATGACGCCTCCTGACAAAATTTATTTGGATAAACAAGAAAATATTTATTAAAAACTATTTCATTAAGTAAATAGTTTCATACGATTAAGAAAAAATTTCTGTGAAAGACGAAATTCGTATTTCGTTATATCAAGGGAAAAAACTGCATTGCCGCCTTACGAAAACTATTTTAAGCTCAAATTAAATGTAAAATTTTTCCAATTTAAATTTTTTTATTTACTTTTTTTTTGGAGTGTAACGTGTGAAGATCTTTTATAATAATTTCGTATAAATTACTATACTTTAGCGATTTTAAATCAATATTATGGCACTTTTAATAGTTTTAAATTTTGCGCAAATTTTCACTTTTTTTGGAACAGGCGTAATTTTTACAAAGTTTATTACCTTCCTAATGCTCTTTGAGCAATTATTTTTTGTGAATACAGCAAGCATCCGGAGTTTAACCAACAAAATAAATGTACATATATATATTAGGGATATAACTTTTTAAATTTTTTTTAAAATATCAAAATTGGCATAGCACAGTCCGACAGAGCATAAAAAACTATAAGGGAACGTATATTTATTTTTTCGCTAAGGTCAAAAAAGTTCATACACCAACCGCGATGAAGTTTTACAAATTTTTAATTTTCTTTTTGATTAAGAAAAATTAATAATATGTTTATTTAAAACAAAAAAATAGCTCAAGTATGAAAATTCATTAATATTTAGAGATGGTAAGAGATTTTTCCTCAAACCAAAACGTAAAGGTTAAAGCCTTTTTTAACGAAAAAAAATTAAAAATGCATAAAAAACACCGTATAAAATTATGAATATTCAATATAACAACTTTTTAGAAAAACCAATTGGTGCGTGAGCTTTTTCGAGAAAAATTACAAAAGATTATGATTTTCGTGGTTACTAGGACATGGTTGACCTCATGGTACTATGCCAAAAAATTGGTTATACCCCTAATATACATATGTATGCATATTTTTATGTATTTATATATACATACGTATGTGATAGGGAAGATATTGAAATAAGACAAACTTACTTACTTGGAACCCATGAAAGCCTTCAATGCTGCTGTTAAGTGATAATGTGATTTTTTTTTCTCGAATCTCTTGATTGATTTGTTGAAGATACGTCCTTCTTAATGAGCACTCAGATATGGTTGTAATGTGACGATTTCTTTTTGTTAATTAAATGTATGAAGATATTAGGTGACTTCACCGAAAATAAAAATCTATAGGCAAATAATTATTTTTGTGGAATTTTAAAAATTATCAAGAAGTTAAATTAAAATAAATATTCCGGAGCTAAAATAACTCGAAAATTTTCACATTTTTATGATCTCTTTTATATTAAAATATTAAAGACAAACTTATATCCGATCTCTTTGAAAAATTCAACAGAGATAATGATACGAAACTATACCACAATATATTAAGAAAACTTAAATTAAATTCAATTCAATTAATTTGGCTGTTTGATATCTATCCTGCCATTTACATAAATTCTCTTATCTTAACCCAAAGTAATTATTTTGTAAACGAATCTATTGTATTCATATATTTAGTATTTTAAATGCTTACAGAAGCGTAGAGAAACTATGCGTTGCTAACATTTCTATGGCTCATCAGTAACAGCAGCAGCAATAACAACACCAAAAACAACACAAACAATAACAACAACGTAGCTATTGCAGTTTGAAAGACATTTACTAAATAAAATCCGTTATATTGTTATATGTCATGTCAATACAATGGGGTCATTTATCTGTCAGCTCAAGTATAACAGTTTGTGTTTTTGATTAATGATAAATGTACAAACTGAGAAACAAATACACACAAACACACACTTACATACACACATACATATACCGATAAAAGCATGAACAAATATGTAAAAGTTACAGTGTCCAGTTGCAAAACATTCACACGTTGGCATACAATCACTTTAGTTTTTGTATAGATAAATATTCATAGACAATATGAAGTGTATGTATGTGTATACAAATACATATGAAGGTACTCTGAAAATTTATTTGATATACATAGATAACTGAAAAGCCTCAGGGTATATGAATAGATTTATTCATTTAAATTCAAACAAAATTGTCTTTACAAATTCAGAGATAAAAAATTAAGTCTACTAACTATTTATTCAGAAAATAAATATTTTTAATTAATAACTTAATTGAGTCAACAATTATTTTAATTTAAAAAACAATCTTATCAATTGATTAAGTTAAGGACACCATAGAATTTAAAAATTTCTCAAGTGACATTTCTGATCACACGACACTGTTTCGTGGAAATTAATTGATGGATAAAAATATTTCAATTAAATTTTTAATTAAGAGAATATATTTTTATTAAAAAAAAAATATGTTTACGAGCTTATCATTTTATTAGTTAAGAATTAATTAATTTTTTAATTGAATTCTTGATTTAATTTTTTTTTTTCTGTGAAGATTTATTTAAACAAAAACTACAAAAAAAATTAGTGTAATTACATGTTTAATAAACATACAATACATACGATACAATCGACCGCATTCTAGATGTAAATATTTTTTTTGTTGTGCAAAATGAAATTAATTAAATCTGCAATTTTCTAATTATTATCGTATATTACTTATTTTTTGTGTAATTGTAAATTTTAAATTTAGATATTTTTTTTTATTAAGAAAATTGTTGAATCAATTAATAATTTAATTAACTTTCGATATTACTTTTTTTCTGTATAGGGAAATATTTCCCAATTCTGCAAAAACAGAAAACAAACATTCGTATACAATTAAGTAAAAGATAAATCCCATAATTCATAAGCGATTCATAAAGTTAAAGTACACATTAAAAACGGTTTTCCCATACAAAATTCGTACATTAACGCCACAATAACTTTAATAATCGTTTATGAATTACGGCAAAAGACTTTAATGAACTTACTGCCTGGCTCACGAAGTCGATCGATCGATAATGCTGAAATTGTACACGAAAAACAAATGATTTGTGACCTTCAAACCATCCATTTCATTTATTTGTTTAGCTTTTCTTCCAGCAAACAATTAAAAACTTGTATAAAATCGGTTATTAGTGGAACGCAAGGTCGATTTTTTACGTCTAAAAATCAAGCGATCGATATCTTGAGCCAGGCAGTTAATTTAAATCCGTTTTCAGTTTTTGTCTCTGACGTATGTCGAAATTGGACAACACGATCTTAAGTTAGAAGCCAGCGTGATCGTAATATTTCTTTGTGATAGACAACAAGTGAAAACGTATTTGATTTTATTTAAAAGACATGATTTGGATAAAGAAAATCATTGCACCACTTCTGTTTGGCATGTTCGGTTTGGTGTTATATTTTTTGTCTCTTCCAATTGCGCTGACGTTATTATATCTTACATTTTTTAAGGACTTTTTTTAACTCCAGATTATAACCATAAATACTACACATAAAACTATTAGAGTGTATGTGAACACACTTGCACACGAGTAAAACGATGCTATCATGTACATAAATTATAATTTGTGTGTGTGTTTATAGAAATACAATTCTTTTTTATCTCTGAAATATTCGTTTGAGCGTATAAGTATTAGTGTATCTATACTACTTTTTTTTGTAAATACTACTATGTATCCCAAATGCCTCAATACAACAAAAAAAAAAAAAAAAAAAAAAAAAACAGAAACAGAAACAGAAACAGAAACAGAAACAGAAAGTAAAACACGGTTTTTTTAAAAACAAAATAAAAACTGTAGTTTATCTTTTCGTTTTTTTTACAGTTTTTGTTGGTTCCATAACATTTTTTCTTAGCTGTGTGTGTGTGTGTGTGACACAGAGTTTATATAAAATATCTACAATTCATCAATCACTCAACATGAATTGAAACATTTATCAAAATAAAATTGCTAAAGTAGTTGCTATTGTTGTACTTGTTAGTGCTGTCGTATCCTGCATACTACTGTATTTATTTGTCATGTATCACTAGAGGTACTACTTACATACATACATACATACATACAAACAAAGTTATGTGGTTTAATGTTGTACAAGAAGTTTTGCTGCAAATACTACCAAAGGGCGGTATCTGTACAATGAAAATAATAAAGTTATAAAATAATAAATTTTTCTTTTTTTAGGTATTTTCTTTAACAAAATAACAAGACCATAAACACAAACGTAAATTAAAAGATGTGGCAAAATGGTAAAACAAACACTTTTAGCCAAAGAATAAGGAAAAAGGATAAATTTCTTAATTAACTTAAATAAATTCAAATATTTATATGAACTAGTGAACCTTATATGATTTTATTTAATGAAAATTGTTTAAAACATTTTCCTGGCGCATATCTGGGAAAATTTCTCAAATGTTCAATTTAAATTCTTTATTTTCTTTCATTTGCTACGAAGGCCCAATTTTGATACATATTATTTGAGAAAACATGATGAAATATATGCCACATTTTCAATTTGATATAAACTTTTATGTTAGATTTCACTAAAGTTAAAAATTTACATTTTTATTAAAACAAAAAAGCAAAAAATACATTAAAATACATTTGTTGTAAAGAGAGAAAATTCCATTCAAAATAAAATTACACCATAGTTTTTCTTCAACCTCCTCCTCCTCCTCATTATTTTCATAATAAAAAAAAATAAACAACACATTCTGTTTTGCATCATAATATTTGGTGTTTTATGTCCACTTTGTGGTCATCTTGTCGCTCCGCAATATCTTTTGTGATAATAAAATAGCAAGCAAAATATAAACTTAATGTAGATAATTTCTTATACCCTCTCCCCTGTGAAGTTACTTAATATATTTTTAAATAAATAGCAGTCCTTAAGATTTCTTTAGAAAAATACAATAAAAAAATATGTAGTTTCTTTTGTGTTGTATCATGAAAAGCACGAACAAAACAACAACCGTAACGCAAAATGAAAAGACTTTTCAGCAGCAGGAGTTGTAAGTTGTTCATTTTAAGTGAAGAAAAGAAAAAAAAAAAAAAAAGAAAAGAATCAAATAAAAATAAACTTAAGTATCATTTGTAAAGTGTCACGCCTGTGCATAAGATTAGTGTCTGGTATCTTTACAACAACATGATACACGACAAGCAAAATACTCACACATATACAGAACATTTTTTCAGGACCCCTCCTCACCAAAAAAGCGTTACAAACACTCTTGCTTGTGCATGTACTCGTCCGCCTCAATGTATTGCTTTTTTTCTTCTAATGGTTTTTTATCTTTATCACTACTCGTAAAAAGAAACTATATTTTTACAAAATATATAACGAGAAGACATTCACACTTTCAAGTTTGTATAGACAAAGTAGAAGCTTTACACTTTATGTTTTGTTTGTTTAATACGTGGCTAGACTTGAAAGTTTTTCACTTATATAAAAACATAATTAAAATAAATTTATTGATCAAAATAGCAAGGACCTACATACGTTGTAATAGAGAAGATGGTAGCTATCAGGCAACATATTTTGATGGCTAGAATAGACTGTTGCGGCACCCAGCCTTACATGTGCAAAGTCGAACGTGTTGCAGGAAAGTAATGCCAATTAAAATCTACTATAAAACCATATTCTTTTTTCGACTAATAAAAGCAATAACGTCAAATTTCGGTTATAAATGATGTTTTAGAAAAAAGCGCATGAATTTATGGATGTAGATTTTGTAAAAGAGTCATTAAAAAACGAGATTAAATAAGAAAAGATGAAAGAAAGATTCGAAATAAAGAATGACTCGAGAAGTGCCAAAAAATATTTTTATAAAAATATATTTGGAAAAATATCAACGTTAGAGGACATGAAACTTTTTTTGAAAAAATATTAAGCGTATGACGTAGCGAAGTTTCAGTTAATTCAATCAAATATTCTAAAGACATCTGATGATCCCTAATTCGCCATATTTTCGGGTTAATTATTTTTATGGAATTTCGATTTGTTTGCGTGCAACCTGTGCAGTCCGTCTTAAACAGAAACTAATTATCACACCTCATCCAATTAGATAAAGATCTATTCTAGATGAAACGTTTCGTAAATATAAGAACCGGTGATGTCAACTGTGTGCTTCTTAATGCCTCAGAACGCCAAATTTTTATGGGTGCTTTTAACCCTGCTGTTAGGTTTGGACCATTTTGGTAAAATTTTGGAATTTTGGAATGGTTTTGGAATTTTGGTATGGTTTATCGTATCAACTTAAATACGTCAGCTAAGGTGTTTTTTTTATTAAGTTTTACATTCCTAATTAGTTTTTAGCTGTCTAATATAATTGGAAACAGAAAAAAATTCAAAGTTACAAATCTTAGGTTATGGACCATTTTGGTTCATACAATTTATTGCGTTTTTTATATTATTAAAAGTAAGAAAAACCAATTATGGCTTATTACTATATTCGCAGCAAGATAAACAAATTCTATTGCATAGAATGTATTTGGATGCAACATGGACCAAAACGGCCCATCTTAAGATTCCTATGTTTTTTTCAACCTTACAGCAGGGTTAAGAAATATGTAAACTTTTAAAAAGTTTTCTAATAAAAACTAATGGTGTTTTCTTTTCTACACACAAAATGGCACCTTATTGAAAGGTACGAGTACATGTATAAAATGTCTTGAAAACCTTGTAATAATTCAGCTTGTTATTTCACTAGAACTGAACACAACTTATGAAAAAGTGGAACGCCCAGTTTTTAACAGCTGACAGCTACAGGGCACTATCAACACTGTCGATTTTTACGGGGCAAAAAGTGCAATGCCTTCCACCCTTAGTGAAGGCGATTTTTTTAGAATCAAACACACTGCGCTTTTAGAGAGCAAAACATTTTTAAGAAACGAACACCAAAGTAAACTTTCCGCATGGAGATGTACCATTTTTTTTTTGTAGAAAAGAAAACACCATAATTGCAGTTTTTTTTCACTATAATTCCCATTTGTCTATTTGTGTTCTAAGAGTTTTTAGTAAAAACAAAGTGTACATTAATGATCGCTGTTGTCAATGTTTACCAGCAAAGTATACGAAAGTGTTGTTGCTTTGCACAGTGAACAAAAAAACAATTGCATTTCGTATTGCTAGTGCTGATTGCTGTATGTGTATATTAAAACACACAGCCTATAGCTAAGAGTTTTACAAAAACAAATGAGCATCAAGAGCATAGGGCTTTGCCAACGCAGACAATTGCAGAAAGTTGCAGAAACAAAAGTTGACTGGTTCGGATGTACACTTACCGGGTAGATACTTTTTAAGTTTAAGAAAATGGAAAATTTTTGGTGAAATTGTCTTTTGCGATTGCTGTCGTACCTACCAATATTCGCTTAAATATTTTTGTGTATAATTTCTTGATATCTCTGCTACTAGTTTTCTTCTTTTATTTTATGGTTTCTTCGTCTCTGTTTTTTTTTTCATGTCAAAAATATTCAGCTCATTTCCAAGACGATGTTAATGTTGCCATTTTGTTCCATTATTGAAATTACTTGAAAATGGTTGAAATAATGTTGAAGTACCAACTATTTTGTTATCACTTCTATCGCTTCATTTTCGCTTTTGTTCTTGATGCCATCGCTGGGGGGTGAACACAGACAGCCAACAACCATAATGATGTTCATGTATTAATAATGATGTTATTGTCGTTGAAAAAAATAAAGATATTTTATTATAATAATTCGTAAGTAATTGTGTAAAATGTGGCAACAAATAACAAAAAATATACTCGTATGTATAGAGAATTTTGTCTTAGTCATGTTAGAGTCATTTAATATATAAAATTGACACACACTCTTACTCGTACTAACATCCTGCACCTTTTGCTCTTAACTTATGAAAATTCAAGCATACGTTAAACATTGCATGTGTATGTGTAAATATAAGCTGTTCCTCATACTTTAGAAGTTTAGGAGCATAAAAAATATTGTTCTTTTTTGCTTTATAAACTCGAATAAAAATCAGGCATTTTATTTAAAGTGGAAAATGTTCAATAGCGAATTAAGTTTATTGTTTTGATGACAAATAAACCAACTCGAGATTGTTCAAATATAACGAGGACATCTTTAGAGCTTAATGTTATAATAAATCATTATATTATTCTGCTTAATGTCTGGTATTTAATAGAAAGATAAAAGAAACTTTATAACAATAGCATTCGTATAGATGAGCGCTTTCGTTTTCAATAAATGAGTTTTGTAATTTTAATAGGAAATGCTGTATGAAAACAGAAAACCAAAAACAAATCCATAATGTGTCACAGGAAAACCAGATCAGAAGCTACACTAAGTTCCAATGGCTTCTATTTATTAACAGCGTATTTCGTTTACAAAATAACCCATACAAGAGTGAAAGAGGAGAATGTACTGTTTCAAAAATTTTTTTATAAAAGTATTTATAACAAATATTTACTTAAAATTATGTCACGCCAATAAACTCACATTAGGCTTACCACTACGCTATTATGAAGCTTTGAAAACGGAAAGTTTCGTGCAATAAAAAAGTACTTGTAGGTTGAGTTTCTACATTAAACTGCTGCAGAACGTTATTAGACTTTAGCGACCCTTCATGAAAATTACAAGATCGCTGATGAAAATGATCAAGGACGATGCAAGAATCTGTATGTATGAATGTCCTTTTTGTTGTGATACACTTTTTAAAACACGAATGAGGGTTAAACGCAACAACTGCATTAGTACGAACATTATATTGCACGTATGTATGTGTTGAGCCACTTGCAGTCTCACGCATAGAGCATGTTTGTTTATTTTCTACAAATTCTGGCATTTGTAAATGTGTTTAATCTTAAGTCTTCTGCGTTCGTGGTTTTGCCAACTATTTTGTTTTTGTATTAAAATATCAGCTATCTAAGAGAGAAACCTTTTTTGCTCTAATGCATCCAACAATATTGTAAATTATTTGTCGTAACACTAAGAGAAAAAGCAAGGCTGTGTATGAATATGGGAGGAGATTTTAAAATAATTTAAGATTTATTCAGTTTGATCAGCAAATTATGAGATGTGAAGGATCTCTAACAGACGAAGCTGAACCAAAATCTGAAATTTTTCAAATGGTGAAAGTAAACTTGTCCCTCCCAACAAGCAAATTACGGTACAAAGTTGTGGTGGGTATGTGATGCAAAATCGTACTACCAACTTACTGGGCAAATTTACACTGGTAAATCGGGATAAGATTGCAGAACATACTAATATAGAAAAGGACTTATTTTTAAGAATTTTAAGATTTTGCATTGTTGATAACAGATTTTTTCAATATGATAAAAAATCATATATGCAACAAAAGGGACTTCCTATGGGATCTCCAGCATCTCCAATAATAGCTGATATTGTTATGGAAGAATTATTAGATTGTTGCTTAGGTAGTTTGTCGGTGAAACCAAAAATTATAACAAAATATGTTGATGATATTTTTTGTATAATTCCAAATTCTGAGATAGAGAATGTTTTAACATCATTAAATTTATTTCATAATGATATACAATTTACATTTGTGAAAGAAAAAGATAACAGAATTCCTTATTTAGATACATTGGTAATTAGAAATGGCAATAATTTGTTAGTGGATTGGTATAGAAAACCAACAGCTTCAGGTAGAATTATTAATTATTATTCAAAGCACCCAAAGAGAATAATTATTAATACAGCGAAGAATCTTATAGATAAAGTTTTGACTATTAGTGACGTACAATCCCACAGGAAGAATAAGGATATTATTAAGGAATTATTGGTTAGGAATGATTTTCCAATCGGTCTAACATGCAATTTAATACGACAGTATAGTAGACGTGGAAATACTCAAACGGATGTAGTAACTCAGCCGACAATATACAAATCTCTAACATGCCTTCCTATAATTTCAGAACGGTTAGAAAAGTCAGATGTTTTCGATACTAAAAGATATAAAATAGCACATAAATCATGTAACACGTTAGGTAAATCGTTTAGCAAAACAAAAGATGGATTACATAAATTAGAAAAATCTAATGTAGTTTATAAAATACCTTGTAAAGGAAATGATAGTGAAATTTGTAATAAGGTCTATGTAGGTACTACAAAAAACAAACTTAAAACTAGATTAGCTGGACACAAAACAAATTTGAAATATAGAAACTATACATCATCACAAAAGACTGCATTATCTTTACACTGTAGTGATTCAGATCACTATCCAGATTTTGAAAAAATATCCATTTTAAATACAGAAAATATATATAAACGCAGATATATGTTCGAAATGCTGCAGATAATTAATATACCACCAGAAAAAAGAATTAACTTCAAAGCAGATACTGATAGTGTAGCTCAGAGTTATAGGCATTTAGTAAAGGGCAAAATAAATTATAAAGATTAATATTTAAATAGCATTCTGTTTTCAAATTTTATAAACCCTTCTAATTTATTTGAAGTTTTTCCAAAACTTTTTCATTTCCTCATGTTTCAAACTAAAATATTTTTTTCAATTGACAACTTGAAAAAAATTATTTAATTCAAAAACCATGCTCGACACTTTCATTGCCAAAGTTATTTGCGAAAAAATTTAAGTGCGAATGCAGAAGATGTATTTTTAAAGACATATTAACTCCTTTTTTAAGTAAGATATAAAAATAAATGTTAATAAAAAAAAAAAAAAAAATCAAAATCGTGTTAAAACCTTTACCAATTTTCTCATAGTTTTTCAACAAATCTTGAATGATGTCTTCATAATTTGGGCTTCTGAAATTTCCCATAAAGCTTGATACAACCAAACCAAATGACTTCCACGCCTTTGATTCATCTTCAGACAAAATCGTGTCAAATTTGGAATCTTTTAGTAGTTTTGTAATTTGTGGTCCCACAAAAACCCCTTCTTTTAATTTGGCATCTGATAAGTTGGGAAAAACGGTTTTCAGATATTCAAATGCTGCACTGTTTTTCCTCTTTTTAGCAAAGCTTTGACGAAATCTTTGAATAAGCCAAGTTTAATATGTAACGGTGGCAATATAATAATATTTTCCTTTTTTACAAGAGCTTTTTTTATAGTGTTCGTGATGCGCTCGGCTGTCCCATTTGCACAAAAAAAACAGCAATATTTTGTGTAGCCTTGTTGCAAACCTGTCACCATGGCAACAACTTTTAGATCGGCACTGATTTCCCAGTTATGCTGTTCGAACTCTATCAGAACCAGTAATTTAGACATGGACTCATACGACTCTTAAAAGCAGTTCAACAGTTTGAAGCCATTTTTATATTTGTTGTTACTAACATTTAGATTTGTATAGTAACTTGTTTGGCGCAAAATGTTCGTAATGAAATAAACTAATGTCCGATTTCATAAAACATTAAAAATGGTAATTGTTTGGTTTTATAAAATAAGTTGAAAAGAACAAACCTGCAAGAAAAAAACATTGACATTTTTGTGAAATTTGAAATTTGGTCGACTGTAACTCAGTAGTTTCTTAACAAATTTTTACAAATTTTTACAACGACCCGTACTTGTTTTAGTAATTTTATTATCTTTCCTTAAAAAAAATAATTCATAAATCGACGAATATTTTTGAAGATATTTGCATTTAGGTGACATCATGTTTTTCAAAAACAGAAATAACGGTTATTTTGGAATATCTCGAAAACTGTTCTACTTTTTACCATTCTGACTTCATATTCCGACTCAGCGGACAATTTTACATAAAGATTAGGTGTCAGATACATTTGGTCACGACTTTGTTCAAAATTTTCTGTCACAGTGTTATTAGGGTTTGTGTTTCAAAAATAAATTCAAGTAAAAACTAGTGTACAGATATAAAAATATATTTAGGAGGGATACAACTTTTTTAATTTCCTCAAAAGCCTCAAACTGAATTTCGAATTAATCATTAAGTACATCTGAGAAACACAAACAAAAAATAAATTGTAAAAATCTTTCAGTTGAAACCATTTTGAAATGTGCAAATTAACAATTAATTTTCTTATATTTTTTTATGTAATATTTTCCACTCATTTCATTTATTTTTGCATCTTGACGATAATTCTTATTTGTCTGCAAGGAATTGTTCATTGAGGGAAAGACAGAAAGAGAGAGAGAGAGAGAGGGAGTTAGAGAGAAAAAAAAGGATATAAGCATCATGAATATATGTACGTATGAATGCACTCATTCACATGTGATTGCATTATGTGTATTATTTGCTTTCCATTTTCCTTTTTTTTCCCCCTTTTAAAATAATTTTCTTTCATTTTTGTTTGTTTCCAAGCAAATAAAGATTCGTAAATTACTTGAGTATGTTTTACGCACGAATTTTTATGATGAAAAGAAAACAAGATTTGGTTAAACCCATTTTCTTGAAAAATATATGATTGTGCTTTTAAAGGAAATGTTTTACAACGACCAGGGGTTCTCAACCCACATTTTAAACTAAAATAATTTTGATTGCTCACACGGATCACTGCCAGTTGTTTTCTAAATTCATTTGAACTCTATAGAATATAATTAATCATAATTATAAAATTTAATTTCCTGCGGCAGCTTAGTATTGTTGGAATTGAATATAATTTGAAATGATTTTACGAACGATATCGTAACTGAATATCTTCTAACGTAGAGTGGTCGCAATGATGCCCAATAATTTTGTGAAATTTACCTACTAGAATTAGTGCACTACTAACATGATGGTCATCTAATGCTTACCTCTATTAATCCCAGTATTTTGTGATAATTTAGTTCTATAAAGTTTTAGGTTCATGGTATTTTGTTTATAAAGTGTTCTAGTTTATCTCCACAATGAATGTTTGGGAATTACTGATATTTTTTTGTTTGTTTTTTTTTTTTTTTTATTTTGTTAAGTGCAGTGTAACGAAACGAAAATAAGAAAATACTTAAGGAAAAACTGCTTTAGGGTTCTTTATATTTTCATTTGCAATGAAAGTGTTACTCGTAGGATCTAAATATAATGTAAATGATGATGACATGTATTCCTTGTGTTTGAAACTATAACAACGAACATGTGAAAATGTGTATGTATAAATTCATAAATGGCATTCATTCATTTATGCACGTATGATGGATATTATATACATCTTTTCATATAAATATTGTTATTCGTATACCAATACAAAAGAAAAATGGTATATGTGTATGAAATAAAACAATTAAACATAATCAAACATAAAATCCCAGTGGCGAATGTAATGATGATTCATCGTGAAAAATACTGACAATATTAAATCATCAATGACAGATGCTGAATTTTCTTTGGCGTCATGCATGAAAGTTTTAAGCAATTGTCCAAAACATCATAGATGACCCGCAATGATATTCTTCGCTAAGCGTCCGTGTATTAGTGAATACTAACAGACAAAATCATCGATTATCAATGTAAATTTTTAAGTCACCGCCATCACGGAGAATCGTAGTAGACGAACACTGATTTATATCCACTCATAACAGACAATGTTGCTAAGTTTCAATATTCTTCAATGAGGTAGTAAACAAGAAATAAACAAATATTTAATAATGCGTTATTTAGTTTTCTTCAATCGTTGACGAATACTTGTAGCTAACAAAAATCCAGCAGAGTTCACCTTTGTATCGAATAATAACAGACAATATTGATTACTTTAAAATTTCTTTTATACGGTGAATCTATAGTTAATATGTCATATAAATTGCTCCTCGAAATCTACTTTATAAAATGAGTACATGAAATTATCAATATGAGAAAGTCGCTTAAAACACGCCACTGTTACAGTGGCCGAGAAATTTTGATAAAATAAATTTTGCAAGATCTTAACTACTGATCAGATTAATTGCAACTCATTGCCAGAAAAACCCGAACTATGAGTTTTGCTGCGGTTTCCACAAAAGGGGCGAATGATTAAACTGTAAAATTTATATGAAAATCATGAAAAAAATCTGATTGATTTTTATAAAAATTTTAAATCCAAATTATTCGACCAATTGGTGGAAACAGCACCTTAAAACTGCATGTATGCGCATCAAATATGCAGAAAAAATTCAAAAATATGTCACATAAATAAATCATTTCTTTTGCAGTTTTTATAACATATTTTTCTGACACCACGAAGTAGAATTTTGTATCGTTAATTGAGAGCCGATTAAAAGCAGCCACTGTGTTCTTTTCTCTCTCCGAATGTAAACTATTAGACACTAAGATCTCAAAATATTTTATGGACTTAAAAATTTATAATACTTTCCATAAATGAAAAACCAAAGAATTATTATTACAAAAGAATTTATTACCGTAAATTTAAGATTACTAGAAAATTTTCAAAACTGACAAAAACTACTGAATACAAAACATAACTCTTTAAATTCTTTTCTGGATATTAAAATAAAAAAATTAAAAATATGCAGGACAAAATGCTAAATATGTCCTGTTATGTCAAAAAAATATGCACTACCAAATGTTAAATTGTTTCAACATTTCTTAATTTCGGAAATTAAAAAATAAACTTAATTGTTATTATTTGTACAGGCTGAAGTTCGTAAATATTTATAATCAGAGAAATATTAGGTAGACATTGTTAACATATTTCGAGCAACAAAGGAAAAATTTAATGTTTATACATCCCTTTTGTAGATTTTTCAACAGCACTGGCTGAATAGAAACAACCGTTGTTTTTCGGTAAAAGCCACTAAACCTCGTCAGTATTCATGTGCGAACTTTAGCCTGTACAAATATTAACAAATATTAATAATAAACAGTCCGTAGTAATTTAAAAAAAAAATATACAAATAATGAACTTAATTGTTGGATCAAAAAGCTAATTAATTTAGTTGTTTGGTTCCTCGTTTAAAAGTGAAAATATACAGGAAAAACAATTAAATATGCCACAACAATTAAGCTAAATTCGGAAATATGCAAAAGTATGATCTCAAGAGAAAAATATGCACGAAACAATCGATAACAAAATTCTTAAAAAGTTATAAATTTTAAAACTATGTACATTTTTTTGTCGTCTAAATTCATCGCATAGCAAAATAACATGCAAGAGCATATTTACGAATTGACTATGAGGAATAATGTCCTTGTTTTAAAATTCTTACCAGGTAAAAGTTATTACACAAATGTATTTTTCTTTTAAATATGCTTTATAAAAGTTTTATTTTTTTGTGAAATAATAAATAACGAATAAATTTGATAATCTATGTATCAGCGCCCAGGGGGTCCTTGATTGTAAGAAAATCAATTGAAACAGAAATAAAAGGATTTTTAACATCAGTCCACATATAGCAGAGCTACCCCATGATAAAGTGTTTTGTGGGAACTACTTTCCCCCCGATTTTCAAGCCAATTTATGACATTGAACTCCGAGCAAACCCAACCAACCCAAAAAAAAAAAAAAGATTTTGAACTTTAGTCCATACATGGAGGAATTCCAATTTGCTTCCGATTTATATTTTTTCCGAAACTTATTATAAATCGGCTAATAAATGGAGTTGTTACTCGATATTTAATATTTCGGAGGAACAAGTTGCCCCCCTAATAAATGGCACCAAACAGAAAGCAAACGCTTTCAAACAAAATAAGAATTTTGAATATTCGTTTGCAAATAAAAAAAAAATAAGTAAAACATACAGAAACAAAGTGATAACTTCCTCCTTTTTTGAAGTGCCGCCGTGGGTGATAGGTAGCAATGCGAGCCTAGTAGTCCGGAGGTTGTCGGTTCGAATCCGGCCAGAGATCCTAGGTGTTTTCTGCAGATAAGCTAATCGCTTTGCGGTGTTGTGTTAAAAAAAAGATCGTAATCAGATTGGGAATTCATGTCGCAAATTTCTTTATATGTAGACACATCCAGCGCTATGTAGTTTCATAAGCAAACCTCCAGATTTGCATGATTAAATATCATGGGTAAAAGCTAATCGAAAAAATTTTCAACCCATTGCATATTTACAGAACGGAGTTACCAAGAAAATATTTTATTTGTTGCCTTTTTACCAGAAATAGTCGTTAGAACTATAAACACTTATATAATACTGAAATCAACAAAAATCTGAAATACCCTATAAGAAGTATTAAAAATTTCAACAGTAAAAAGTGTTACACTTACGAGTAAATGTATGTTGTTGTTGTTTGTATTTTAAATGGGAAAACTCCATAAAATTTCAGTAAATCGTAATTGTATGCATTTATTCTTTGTTTTTCTCTTTCTTTTTAATTTTCGACTCTTAAAATTTATTTATTTTTTTTTTTTGCATAAACGAGTGCTGCACTTTACAAATAAAACAAAAGTTAAAAAAAAACACCGAAAATTATAACGAGATAGTTACAAAAACAAAATAAAACCTATTACTTTTTTTTTTTTTGGTGCATATCCTCATTACCATATACATAAACACTTAGGAGCACATACTCGTATACACATGACCGCACACTCATATGTGTACATTAAGTGTATGTATGGAACATTTGCAAATGGTAGGAGAAATTTAATAATTTTGTTTTACCATAGAAACACAAAGATACAAACTCGTACTCATGTACATGCATACATACACATACACATACACTGAAAAATGTCCCTGTAGTTCAAGTGGCTGTCTCCGAGCTGGTTATAATACTAGCCCCTTTATGACACAACCAGTCCGAATGCTAGCCATATGACTGGCAACTTTAACAAGGGGATGTCCTACGATGGGGTTAATTGTCACTAAGAGGCCACAAAAAGACAGTTCATAAGCCGGTTCTTCTTGGCTTACCCTTAACTGTCTCCTTATACCTGCCAAACCACTACCTTAAAAACCCCAAATCATTTCCTATTTTTTATGAAATAAAAGTCATTTTATAACTTATTTAACTTAAAAAAAAATTATTTCGTAAAAAAAAACATAACAAATTCATTTATTAATTAAAAATATAATAATTAATTAATATAATAATTAAATTTTGCTTTCAGCTATTTTTTTATTATTATTCTTATTATTTTATTTATCTTCAACCTAGTCATCTTCATCCTGGTTATTCCCACTACAGTACAATAATGTTCCTACAGCCCACTTGTAACTTAGTAAGGATGCGTAACATTGCACTATTTTTGTAAATGTATTTTGACTGTATTGAGAATTGAACTAGCAACCTTCCGACTGCTAATCAACATCTCAACCCACTCAGCTACACTCACTGGAACTTGTACATTGTACTACTTAAGCTATGTGTGCTTAATGACATACATTTTTTACTATCCATCATCTGCGACACAAAAAGACAGCTAAGTGCCTGCACAAAGTGACAGTAAAATTTTCCACAGTTTTAGAACCAGTCTTCCGAGTATAGGATCAATGTGGATAGTTTTATAACCAGTCTTTCGAGTATAGGATCAATGTGGATAGTTGTATAACCAGTTTTCAGAGTATAGGATCAATGTGGATAGTTTTATAACCAGTCCACATTGTATAGTACTGCCACTTTTGGGGTAAATTGTCACGAAAAAACTACAGGGGTATAGTATGTAATTTGTGTTTGTAGTTTGCAGTTACTCGCGTACATCCATACATTCATACATTTATATGTCTATACGAGTGTATATTCTTAAGTTTTTATGCATTTTATTTTTTTCCGTATCACTAAAGCTAATAATTTATCTTGTTTCTGCAGTATGTTACAAATTTTATGCTTTTAATGCATATGATAAATGCTTCATTTTGTATTGTATATGTTGCAGTTTTATTTATACACAATAATACATACGAGTACATACTTACTTACTTGCTATGTTATGTTTTAAAAATTATTATTACTATGGTGAAATAAACAGATACATATTACGAAATATTTGCAACTCATGGTGAATGGTTGTATACATGAATATGTACTTGAATATACATGGGGCGTAATTGTCTAAATTTTGTTAAGATGTTTTGAATTTTGTATAATAGAGAATAATTACAAATAGAAATTTTAAAAAATATTCATATGTATGTGTAAGTATAAAATATAAGGTTTTCCAATAGGGATGATATGATTTTGAAGTGATCTACCATTTGTGTTTGATTGTATTCAGAAGTGTTTACAATTTCATTATGGAGAGAAATACGCAAGAAAAACGTTTACAAATTATTCAGTTTTATTATCAAAATAATCGTTCTCCAATTGCAACTTTTCGTGCGCTTTTGCCATTTTATGGTCGTAATAATCGTCCCAGTGTGCTCGCTATTCGTCGAATTGTTGAAAATTTTGAGCTTAGATTTTCTTTTCATAATGTTCAAGGGCCAATAAGACAAAGAACTGCTCGAATTAATGCAAATATTACTGCCGTTCAGGCAAGTATTGTTGAAGACCGCAATTTGTCGATTTCAAGACGTTCTGTGTCAATGGAGAGCGGTATAGATCGATGATAACCAACTTTTTATGGCCGAAATTGGAAGAAGTTGATCTTGACAACATTTGGTTCGAACAAGACGGGGCTATGTGCCACACAGCAAATGCAACAATTAATTTATTGCCAGAAAAGTTTGGAGATTCGATTATTTCAAGAAATTTTGATACTGAATGGCCTCCAAGAAGTTGTGATTTAACACCATTAGTCTATTTTTTTTTTGGGTTATTTGAAGTCAGTATATATTCTTTCGAAATAAAGCAGACTCTCTTCAAGGTTTACAAGTCAGTATTGCACATGCCATTCATGACATACGACTTGATTTAGTGGAAAAGTGCTCGAAAATTGGGTTCTTCGAATTCGTTCCTGCAGAAGAAGTCGTGGTGGCCATTTGAATGACGTTTTATTTAGAACTTAATTGTACCGCTTGTACTTCACAATAAATAAAAAACTTTTAAATTTACTTAACAATAAGTGTGTTTTTTTAAAAGAAATCATATCACTCTTATTGGAAAAACTTTTATTTATAAAATAATCGTAAACTAATCGTATAATGTATGTATGTATGTATCATTGGTCTCATGTACATATGTACAAACGCACTAACTTACAGAATTGCAACTTAACAGAAGAGGGGGGATGAACATAATTGAAATTGTAAAAAGGTTACTATTTTACAATTGTTTGAAATCTCAGTTTTGCCACAAGGTGTATTTGTGTGAAAGAGAATTTAATAAAAAATTTTCTATTTCGAAAAAAATTCATATTTTGGCCTTTCTACATGATACCAACGATACATGTGTGTACGTTTCAAATCATTGAATTTCATATTATAAAACAAACACATATATTGTGGTAAATATATTAAAAAAGAATTTAACTTTACAAATATGTAAAAGCCTGATACAAGAATAAAAACAAAAGTATGAAAACTTTTGAAATCCTTGGAGAGATTTTTCAGATTCTCTCAAATATAACGTTCTCAACCAAAGATTTTAGAATAAATTTGTCCTTTTTTTATACAAAATATTAAATATCACTTTTATAATAATTTTATTTCTCACATATGATACATTTTTATCAATAACAGGTATTGGCTGCAATCAAGTTATGCGTGTTCCTCTTTGGGTTATGGGTAAGGTGATGTTGGCTTACCACCTTGATTACAGTGCGAAGAGTGATTAATAACCTGAGTTCGATCTCTCGTTACACGGTTGTGTTGGCTGAAGTGATTAGCGTGTGGCCTACTAAGCAAACAATTATTTTGGGCCTGGGTTCAAACCCTAGCCAAAGCAAGTCAACCAACACCATTAATTTCTCTAATGTACATTAGTGTGGCATTGTGTTAATTGTGGCGTAAATGTTAATAACACTACAAGACAGTTTTTTGACCAAATTTATCTGACACCTAATCTTTATGTAAAATTGTCCGCTGAGTCGGAATATGAAGTCAGAATGGTCAAAAGTAGAACAGTTTTCGAGATATTCCAAAATAACCGTTATTTCTGTTTTTGAAAAATATGATGTCACTTAAATGCAAGTATGTATCTTCAAAAATATTCGTCGATTTAAGACCTAATTTTTTTTTTAAGGATAGCTAATAAAATTACTAAAACAAGTATCTACGGGTCGTGTGTAAAAATTTGTAGTCGACCAAATTTCAAATTTCACAAAAATGTTAATGTTTTTTTGCAAGTTTCTTCTTTTCAACTTATTTTATAAAACCAAACAATTTTGCATCCCCATAATATAGTTTGGTGAAGAGTATATATAAGATGCGACACAGCCGAATATAGCACTCCTACTTGTTTCATTAACCTTTGCCGTGAACATATTAAATAAAACATTTCTTTACCATTTTGCCGAAAAAGAAATTTAACTAAAAGTTTTGTAAATATTTTACGCTTTACTCTTCTTCCATTTTATTAGACCTTTCTTTTATTTGCATGAGTGGCTGCCTGCCTTTCAAGTGCATCGCTGTAAATTTCACTATAAAAATTTTTGTCATGCATTTTTCCGTCGTATATCTTTTTTACATTTTTATTAATTTCATCTTTGCCGAAAAATATATGCATGTTATTTTCGCTATTTATGTTGTCGTGGTAGCAACATTTATGCTTAGCAAGACTTCTCATAAGCACCCACACACACACACACCCACACAAATTACAATGCATGTTGTTAAAAAGTGCATATTAGCTTTGTATCTTCATATTTCATATTTTATTGTCTCTTTGATGTTTGGCGCTCATAAATTCAACAACGCAATAAAAAATATTGTAGAAAATTGACAGCTTTTATTATTTTTCCACATGCAAAAGACAATTTTAATAAATTCCAAGTAAATTCATACTACAAAGATTTTTATTAAAAAAATATTGAATACAAAACAAAACATTCAAAAGCTCAAAACAAAATTTTTTAAGTTTTGTATAATTTGCAGAGTTCAAGTTGGGTTTCGAACTTCGGTATTTTGAAATGCCTAACGTAGAGTTACATGCAGCGAAAATAGATATATGAATTTAAAACTTTGTTTTAGGCACATTAACTCCGTAATTCATAAACGATTCATAGGTTTAAAGTGCACATTAAAACCGGTTTTCCCATACAAAATTCGTACATTAACGCCGCAATAACTTTAATAATCTTTTGTGAATTAGGGGGTAAATATGCGGCAAAAATTTAAGAATATGCTTTAAAAATTAAAAGCGAAATTGTCATAAAAAAAATTATATTATTTTTTTTCTACTTTTCAGTCAATTAATTTGTGACTCCACGAAATATGTTTTAGAATCGTTAAATAGGCATTTATAAACACCGCCACTCGTCATTTCATCTATTCGAAAATAAAATATTGGACGCCAAGATCCAATCGCAAATCGCACTTGTTTTTCATATGATCTCTCCGTAAATAAGAAGAAGTTTATATATTCACCAAACTCGATTATTCTCTTTTTGTATAGACATTTAATGAACTGCAATAATTAATTAAAAAAATTTCGACATAAGTAGCAGTGCTGAAAGAAAATCACTAAAATATGACAGAAAATGTTTAAGGGTATGAGCAAAACTCTTCCTAAATATACGTTGCAGGCCGAAAAAGCAAAATTATGCTATAAAGAGTAATATATGGAACATATGCACTAAAATCTAGATCCCTATTCCGAATAAGTCAATTCAATGTAGTCAGTTAAAAAAAATATTTGGGGAAAACTTATTTAAAATAATTTAAAATTGTTAAAAAAAAGTACGTGTGGCACTCGGGGACTGCCGCGGTAAAGCTGTTGCATAGCATTTTTTATCAACTTATGCAATTATTTATTTATATTTTATTTATGCAGTATTTTTTTTTTCTTTGATATTAATTCAAGTTTTTTCTTTGATATTTAAGTTGCACTTTTTGAGCGTGGTGACCGATAAGAAAACTATTTTTTTTCTTTTATTGAATAAATGAGAAGTTAATATCGTTTCAAATATTTTTATTATTCCGAATCAAGAAATTCCGTAACGAAAATGAAAACCTAAGACTAAGTTTGTATCTTAAGTCTTTTGTTTTTTTAAGTATTTGAATTGCCCAGTGTATGTTAACCCCTAAAGTATGCTTATTGATTTCATTAACATACAGTATTGCCAGAACAGATTCAAATACTTAAAAAAAAAACTAAAGACTTAAGAAACAAACTTAGTGTTGTTAGGTTTTTTTCGTTACGGAATTTCTTGATTCGGTCGCCGCGCTCAAAGCCCGCGATAAAAGCTATGCAATAGCTTAAAAAAAAAACTTTATAAAATGTTCGAAAAATTTAAAAAAAAATATATTTCTTGTCCTGTAAAAGATGAACTTGATAGAACCTCAACCTAAGCAGAAATTGTGGGTTTGAGGTTGGGAAAAAATTTTTGATTGTAAATTTTATATGTTTCATAAAAACATTCCAAATTTTTTAAAAAATATCCGAAAAAATTATAAAATTTTTTGCTTACAAAATTTAATTTTTTTTGTTATTTTTAAAAAAAGCGGACAATAAAATTTGAAAAAAAAAAACCAATGAAAAATATATAAAATATGTTGTCAAAAATATGCAAACATTTACAGTAAAACCCCTAAAATGAACTAAAAATTAAAGATTTGATTAACATACAGTATTGCCAGAACAGATTCAAATACTTAAAAAAAACTAAAGACTTAAGAAACAAACTTAGTGTTATGTTAGGTTTTTTTCGTTACGGAATTTCTTGATTCGGTCGCCGCGCTCAAAGCCCGCGATAAAAGCTATGCAATAGCTTAAAAAAAAAACTTTATAAAATGTTCGAAAAATTTAAAAAAAAATATATTTCTTGTCCTGTAAAAGATGAACTTGATAGAACCTCAACCTAAGCAGAAATTGTGGGTTTGAGGTTGGGAAAAAATTTTTGATTGTAAATTTTATATGTTTCATAAAAACATTCCAAATTTTTTAAAAAATATCCGAAAAAATTATAAAATTTTTTGCTTACAAAATTTAATTTTTTTTGTTATTTTTAAAAAAAGCGGACAATAAAATTTGAAAAAAAAAAACCAATGAAAAATATATAAAATATGTTGTCAAAAATATGCAAACATTTACAGTAAAACCCCTAAAATGAACTAAAAATTAAAGCTTTGAATTGAAATGGGAATAAATCAGAAAAATTTTAAAAAATTTACCAAAAAAATTTTAAATTTTTTGATCGAAAAACTGATTTATTGGATTATTTTTTTATAAAATTGGATTCAGCACAATAAATTCAAATATGCACGGAAAACAAGCAATTATGCCACAAGAGCTAAATAATCCTGTACACGCAGAGAAAAGACATGATTGCAAAATGTTCATGTCAACTAAGTATATCTGCCAGAACCAAATAATTATTCATTGAGGCAAATATATATATATATATATTTGTTCCTTTTACTCCTACAAGGAGCATAGGGCCGCTAGGCAAATATGGTTGCATTAAAATGTCTTCAATTATTAATATATTTGATGCGACAATAAAATAATCATTGTGGGTTTCGTCCAATAAAAATTGAAAGTATCAAAAAAAGTATTTTCGCTGCTACAAGAGTATCTTCTGCAAATGAGAATAATAAAAGTTTATATAAAATTAAAGTTTATTGTGACCATACATTGTTTGTGTCCTGAAAAGAAACAAAATAGTTGTCAATCATATGTAACTTCAGTCGTTCATAGAATTTAATAAGACGAGGAGATGTGAAGTAAAAAAATTAATGTTAAATTTATAATTATATGATGAAAGTTATTTAATTTTACATCAAAATAAAAGTGCACCTGAAATCTTCAACATCAGTGGTTTAAGGTACATATACGAGTACATGCTAATATGTATATGGAGAGAATTAAATATACGAATGAATGTTTCTTTGCAGCATGACGAAAAGAATACTAAGGAACTGCGAAATTGGATTTTACATAAATATGCCGATAAATAAGTTAATTATTTTGAATTTTATTAAATTTAATTTTTCCAGAAAAGTTTATTCGATAAATATTTTCAAATAAAAATATTTATCAAAAATATAATTTGAATTAATTTAATTTAATAAGTATCCGTGTGTGCATTTTTCTTTTATTTAATTTATTAATCAATATTTCAGGGAATCATTTTCATTTCTATGGGATCAAACTGCAAAAAAATGCATAACCTTTCTTTTTTAAATCGGTCAAAAAATGTACTTTTATAACATTCCTACAATTCAAATCCAAGTTCAAATTCCTAACCATCAAAGCATAGAAGAAAATGTCTTCTTTTAATTACTTTCTTTTTTAAATAATTTTAACTTGCATACATGAGTATAACTTTTGTATGCAACTTACAACTCCCTAAATTCAGAACTAATTTAAACAAAGTATACATGGTTAACATCTGTGAATAAATATTTTTACTTTATTAGAATTTTTGCCAAAATTGGTGGCTTAATTTGAGTATAAACACTTTCACAAAATATGGTCTCGCCTATTAATTACATAGATTATCTGTTCAATAACGGACAGTGCTATAAAAAAAAGTTTTTTTTTTGTTTTTCACATTTAAGCTTCTAATCAGGAGTCTGTCTTTAGGATCTATTTCATTTAAAACTATTTTAAATATCCAAAACAAAAAACATTTTTAATACTTTGAACACATGCCTCTTTCGCTGCTTTGGATTTTAATAGCGAATTATTTTATGGCGCCATATTTAACACTTTCATGTCTATACGTCATGATATGAATTTATTGAAAATTTAATTAAATCGGTTGAACTGTTCTTTTTTTTTTCTTTTTTTTGTTCAGCACCTACCAGTCAGTAATTACCAGTATTAAAAATGTATGTTTAACACTTTTCAATAAAATGTATCAGGGTGCGTGTGAGTGTGTGCATGCAAATAAACGACGATATTTAACCACTGATACATTCATTATAAATTATTCACTGATACACGCACACATACACACACACACTCACTCGCATTCACATATTTTCGTTTTAATTTTAATAAATTGCCAGACAATTATAAAAATATGCTGTGCCTGCATGCACACACTCTCATATGCATGTATGTATATGTATTTATCTCTGTATTGATGTCAACTTGCATTTGCCCGTAGAAGATACAGTTTCATTAAAACTATAATAATAAATCATAACAAGAATATTTAAATTAAATGAAATTATAAAATAAAAGTAATTGTTGTTATTGTTGTTGTCGCTGTTGTCGATGGTTGCAATTACTCTTGCAGTTGCTCTTTAAGCAATTGACACGAAAATACACATGTATTGATGGAGCCCGAAAATAATGAAAAGTAATTATAAAAATACTTGGAGTTAATGACTGCTTCTTTTATATCTTGCAAAGATTTCTTTAAAATTTTACAAATGAAATTTTATTATGTCTTCTCACTTTTGTGCAAAACGCCACAATAAAATTTTTTGTCAACGATTTTATCCCTTTTAATTTGTCGCGATGTAAATATTTTTCACCAAAAATTTTAATTGTATTCAAAGGTTTTTCATTCCGTATAAAATTTTCACAATATTCATATGAGATCCATTAAGTATATATATTCTGGATCTTTATAGTTTTAATTATAGAAGTTGATTCATGTTTGTCTGTCTGTATGTGAAATTGGTTTTTGCGTAGCCACCAGAAGAATTAGAGGAATCTTGTGTAAGGACTTGCCTAGAGAGGAGTCGTATTGAAAATCAACAAAAATAATAAAAAATCGAAGAAATGAATTATATGGAGTTTTAAGCTCTTCACAGTATTATTTATTCATATTTTTTTTTTTTTTGGAGGACCAGCACTCTGTGGATGACCCTCACTTATGTCACCATACGTTGCGACAGAACTAGGGAGAAACTGCTTTAAGCGTTATGTTAATTTTTAGGGCAGTGTTGCAGTGTCTCTGGTGTTAAGTAGACGCATTACGAGCAGTAATTTTATTAACTTTTTTGATTCGCCGACAGAACTGCCAACCGACGAAGGAAGGCGATTTTGTCTACATTAGCTTGAAAGAGTATCAATCGCAGTCGGAACAGTCTAACAACAAATAATACAATACCACAAAATTTATGATATTGCCTTGACAAAGGATCGAACCCAGGTCCAAAGTCATTGTTCTGTTTTACTAGTCAACGCGCTAACCACTGTTTGATTGACTTTTTAGATTAAAGTCTGGTTTTTTGGGTTGAATTTTATTTTTCGTAACATAAATAATCGACACTATTACAGTTATATTTTTCTTTTTGTTTTGATTTGCTTGTCCTTTAATAGCGACTTTGTTGTTGTTTTTAAAATCAATACGAGAAAATATGTATGTATATGGAGTGTTACTCACATTCAACTGCAATAACAAAAACAAAATATTAAATATACTCATATGAATACATATGTATGTATGTTAGTGTTTCGTTTTTGTTTTTCTTTGTGTTGCTGAGTTGATAGAGCTACCCACCAAACAAAATGTCAAGCGTTTTAACTATTATTCTTTGATAAATGTAGTACATATTAAGTCAACAAAATTAATTGAAAATTATTTTTTGTTTTTTCTATTAAATAAATATTATATTATTTAAAAACTTAGCTAAAATTTTTAAAGTATGGATTAAATTTCTTAAAACAATGTCATAAATACATGCAAACTTAAACTTAATTTATTTACACATAATTGGCATGTAGAAATTATTTCAATTTTATTTTTATATTATTTATATTTTATGGTACCTTAATTTAAAAACTGTTGATAGAACTTTATTAAAAGAAAATGAAGTCAATGAATATATGTATACATAAGTATGTTTATTCAATTTGTTTGCTGGTCTCATCGACTACCAAATGAAAGAGGTTACGAATCAGTGGTGCCGCTTGGTTACAATTGTTACATTTTTCGGAACATTTTAAGGCCCAATATAAAATAAATAATTTTGTTATATATGGCCAAATTTTTTTAACTTTTGGTACATAACACAGAATAAAGAACTATTGAAGAAGTAATTGATTCATTATTTTATGTAGGCATGTACCTAATGAGCATAGCTCTAACCGGGTATCCTAAGACACCTCTCTTCTTTTTTTTTTTGCTTTGCTTTTGACTTTTTAATCATTTATTTATTATTGCTACAAAAATATAAATCAACCCCAACCAAAATCATTTTTTTCAAGTCGGAAAATTACTTTGCCTTCTACGAGTATTTCCATACCCGAAAACAAATATTAAATAAAAATTTATTGCACAAACCAACAAACAAATACCTTAAATCCAAAACAGTTCATCATCATTAAATATTTTATTAATTGCTTCCTAAGTGAACTCGAACAAAAAAAAAAAAAAAAACAAATGAAAAAGAAATTCAACATTTAAATACTTCAGCTGATTGTACAAAGTGTGTAACAAGTACGACAGAAAAACATTTGCTTGTGTCCTTAAGTGAAAGTCATTAAGTTGATTTAAAAATACACAACAAGAAAAAGAAAATAACTCTAAAGTAGTAGGAAGAAAAATACTGGTAAAACAATTAAAATAAAAATAAAAAGAATAAGAATAAGAGAAACATTAAGCTATCAAAATGCCATTTAAGTTTGTCCATCATTCAAAGCACACAATACACACTTACATATGGCTACAAAGACAACAATATTCTACTGAGCGCCTATTATTTATTTGCTTCCTTTTATTTGTCGTAAGTCAAGAAGGCAACAGGATGTATGAAACAAAAAATAAAAATTATAATGGTTACGTGTGCATTTAATACCATCAGAGGTTTGTTTGGTTTTAATATCCCAAGCAAGAATGATTTGAGAGTATAGACAAGAACCGGAAACAAAATGAAATCTATTTGTCAAAAGTCACGCAGAACACAAATTACAAAACATAAATCGAGCTTAAAGTTTTAAAACAAAATGATTACGTAGCTTGCCAACTCTCAAGCAAACATATGTATGTATATGTATACATGCATACATACGCATATACATACAAGCCAACCAAGTCTGTAATACTCTTTTTAGTATACAAATACACAGACACATAATGTTATACTGCTGCATATACATACATTTACGTTTAAATTACCAATTACTCTTCCGGTTTGTGTTCTAAGGAGTTGCATTTTTAACACACATACACACATACACATATTCAAAAACACAGAGTTGGGCACAACAGAATAGCTACGACATGGTCGTAAGGTAATCATGCAGATTGGTACATATCAATAGCAGCAAATGTATCGTAAGTTTTAAAGTACAAGCTTTTTCTACAAGAAAGAGAATAAAAAATGTGTTTCAGGCAATTAATTGCAAAAATATAATGATTGCTATGAACAAAACAAGTCATTGCAATAAAAAAAATTGAAAATATTATACATATAAGGTTTTCCAATAAGAGCGATATGATTTCTTAAAAAAAAAAACACACTTATTGTTAAGGAAATTCCAACGTTTTTTTATTTAATGTGAAGTACAATCGATACAATTAAGTTCAAATGGCCGCCACGACTTGTTCTGCAAGAACGAATTTGATGAACCCAAGCAAGTCGTATGTCGTGAATATCACGTTCAATATTGCCTTGTTAAGCTTGAACACAGTCTGGTCTATTTCGAAAGACCAATGACTTGAAATAACCCCACAAGAAATAGTCTAATGGTGTTAAACACAGCTTATTGGAGGCCATTCAATACCACAATTTCTTGAAATAATCGAATCTCCAAGCTTTTCTCGCAATAATTCAATTGCTGCACTTGCTGTGTGGCACGTAGCCCCGTCTTGGTGGAACCAAATGTTGTTAAGATCAACTTCTTCCAATTTCGGCCATAAAAAGTTGGTTATCATCGATCTATACCGACCGGTTGTGGTTTGGGACATTCCCAATTGTTGATAACGTCTTGGAATCGACAAATTGCGGTCTTCAGCAACACTTGCCTGAACGGCAGCAATATTTGCATTACTTTGAGCGGTTCTTTGTCTTATTGGCACTTGAGCATTATGTAAAGAAAATGTAAGCTCAAAATTTTCAACAATTTGACGAAAA
This sequence comes from Lypha dubia, assembly GCA_947311025.1. Lineage (NCBI taxonomy): Eukaryota > Metazoa > Arthropoda > Insecta > Diptera > Tachinidae > Lypha > Lypha dubia. The sequence goes on along the minus strand of OX371263.1, from coordinate 86,050,370 downwards.
GCGAGCATACTTGCACGATCATTTCGACCATAAAATGGCAAAAGCGCACGAAAAGTTGCAATTGGAGAAAGATTATTTTGTTAATAAAACTGAGTAATTTGTAAACGTTGTTTTTGCGTATTTCTCTCCATGATGAAATTTTAAACACTATTGATTACAATGAAAAACAAATGACAGATCATGACATATTGCAAATGACCGAAACGTCACTGCAAAATCATATAATCCCTATTGGAAAACCTTTTATGAGCGATATAGAGATGTTATGTGCAGGTGCACAGGTTTAGTAAAACAATATTGTGAAACTTTAAAAAATTTAGCTACAATGGATATATTTAAAAAATTCTATTTAATTTACGTTTTTTCTTTTTCATACGTAACCATAGTGCTATTTTTATGCCCAGCACTTAATAAATAGCTGACTGTATTTAAGATAAACGATCCGAGGTATTATTTTTAAAGAAATAAACATTAAAGCCAAAAATAAACGCATGGGGGTCTAAAAAAAAAGAAAATCGTGATTTGCAGTGCTTATGCTGGCAATAAATGTTGTGCTATAAATGTGAACTGTGATTGGCAGCAAAACATCAAACAAGTTAATTACCAAAATAAACATTATTACTCTCATATACTCGCACACGTCTCATACATGTGCTCTTACTTCACTTTCCTTCTTTTTTTTTTTTTTGATATTATCCTTTGTAGCCACTTTATATCTTGCCAATAAATTTCTGACCATATAAGTTACACGTACAAGTGAATGCGTGTGGGAGAATGATTTCGGAAGAGAAAAAAAATAAAAAGAAAAATTAAAATGAATTAATTAAAAAAAAAAAAAAATATATCATGTACGAACCGTTTAAATTGTTTTTGCAATTTTTATGTCAAAATCAACCAACTGGCTTAAACGTGCGTGTTAAATAAAACCAAATTTTGTGGTTTGTAATTTCGATTTTCAGTTTCATTTTGCTGCACTTAACTTTTGCTTAAAACAAATTAAGCCTTAGTGGGGCATTACATAATAATTGCAAATACACATTAAAAGGATTTGTAAATAAAATGCTTAAATTATTGGAAATATGAAGTATAAGATTGGATTTGAAAAATTAACAAACGAGAAGTGTCCTTATGACAACCGACTAGAGCACGTACTTAATTATAAAATTAAAAAGAAAAATAAAAAACGAATTAAATCTAACATAACGTTTTCTAATTTGAATTTAAAATATCTGATTAAATATCAATAAAGTCGAAATTACTTAACCCTGCTGTTAGGTTTGGACTATTTGGGTCAATTTTTTTTTTATTTTTTATTATAAATTTGCATTTTAAAACGTCAGCTCGCTCAGGTGGTTTTTCTTATATTTGAATGTTTTTAGTTAGTTTTTCCATATTTATTACAAATCCTAGGTTATGGACCATTTTGATCAATCAATTTATTTCGGTTTGTATATTAGTAAAAGTAAGAAAAAACATTTATGGGTTATTGTTATTTTTGCAGCAAGATTTATAAAATGTTTTTCGATTTGATTTGCGTATAAATATCTATTGCTAGAATGCATTTTGCATCACATTTGGACTTACAGCAATTGCAATTTTCTCGTTTTCTAGGAGCTGAAATTTGTATAGTACGACTTGTTGTTGGTACACTTTCTTCGGATGAAGATTGTTGTTGAGCAAATAGCTCTGCTGCAAATGGAATCTAAGATGTTACTGTCCTTTTCAATATGTATTATTCTGATAGGCGCAAAAACGTAGGTCTTCTGCTTTATAAATCCTTTGCAGCCATAGAAGAATCAATTTCTGTGTATAAAATAAATGCATTCAATGCGGATATATCAAAGATATTTTCTTTTAGTGGTCAATCATTTTTACATCGGTCGGATAAACACCAATACAACTCCTTCTACTTAAAAATTTGTTTTAAACCCCAAAATTTTTGTTTTTATAGTCAATAATATCAAGAATTTTGAGTTTTAAAACAAATCTTTAAGTAAAAAGCAAATACTTGTCTTTTCATACTCTGCCCATTGGATGTGTGTATATTTACTAAATTTCTCGCTTTAAAACCTGCATTGTTGTGGCGCTATGGAATCAGCTTCTTAGCAAGCTCATATTTTAAAGCGAATTATAATGCGCTTTATTTCTTTAGTGCTTCAAAAAACATGAAATTTTTTATTGGGATATGTCTGAGTAAATTTCAGCATTAGAACTGTTGTTCAAATTTCGTTGATTTTCCATTTTATTTTTCTCTTTTAGAATTAATCACATCAAAAGTTAAACACGAACTGACATAAAACTTACATTTGTTGCAAAAATATTGGTAAATGTATGTATAGGTTTTTAAAAAAATTTAAATTGTTTTGCACATGCTTCTATTTATAAATTATTTAAAACATCTGCAGAAAAATAGTTTTATGTTAAACTGGACCAAAATGGTTCCATCTTAAGATCCGTAAGTTTTTTTCAACCTAACAGCAGGGTTAAAAACCCCATAAAGCATGCTTTAAAATTTCCACAACAAATTATAAACGTACAAGTTTCGTCTTGTTACGATTTTCAAATTTAAAGAAATTAAAATATTTTGTGTATATATAAAATTTTCGTATATAATTCATTATATCTCCTCGAAAGTCGAAAGTTGAAGTCTGTGTTAACGAGAGCACCGTAGCAGCTGCTTGAAATTGTATCATGTGATCAAAACGAAAAATACTATATAGTGGAAAAAAGCAGCAAAATTAACAACTAAAACAACAAAACGTCTGAGAAAGAACACCGTAAAAAAACATCGCCAAAACGAAAAACGTCACTAAAGTGAAAGAAAAAAGATAAAGGGTCAAGCTTTCAAAATGTAGTGAAACATATCATTAAAGCGTTCCATACGCTATAACGAAAAAAAGCACCAAAATAAAAAACAGCACTATAAAAAAACGAATAAAACATTAAAAAAACGCTAAGGGAAAATATACTAAAGCGAAAAAGTCAATAATACGAAAAATGTACCTAAATTTATAAAAAAAAGCCAGATAAAAGGTCAAAATTCCTAAATAAAGTGAAACATATCATAAAACATACCACCAGAAAAAATAGCAATATTGAAATACTAAAAAATTATAAAGAAAACGGTAAGGGAAAAATCACTATATCGAAAAAAGTCACACAAAAATCTTTAAAAAAAGGCATAAAATCTCTAGGACGAAAAATATATAAGAAAGAAGTTTTCATTAAAAAAACGCCAAAACGAAAAAAAAAATATTGATATAAAATTTGTAGAATTAAATACATAATTGATATTCGTGCACTCTAGAAGAATCCTTAAATTTTAAGGATTTGTTGCTTACCAATACTTCTACTTATACTTCATGCTCTTTCCCTTCTTCTTCTTTATAATCATTTACTTGCACACTATGAACAGAGTTCGCCATTTGAGATCATAAAATAAATGATTCTGCTAATGATTTGTATTTAACAAAAATATTCAGCCAGTCGCTTAAAACAAAACCTGCAGAAACGGTGAAATTATAATAAAGGCAATCATGTAATGATGACTTTTCTTAAAAATGTTTTATTTAATATAAATTCTTTTTTAAAAATATTTAACATTTTATAACAAAATAATTTCCAGATAGAAAAAAAGAGGTTAACTTCCTTACAAAACCACTTACTCATGCAATTTTAACTAAACTTCAAATATCTGCACAATGACACAGTAAAATATTTGAATATATAACCTGAATGATTTTTTAATGTTAAAGAATCAAAAAAACAAAAAAAAAAGCGATAAAATTTACCTATTGAACACTTTTGTCCTCTGCTGTTTAGTTAATTTTTTACAACTTTCATGCAGTCTCAAGGCTGTTTGTTACTGAAAATCTGAGACTTCCTTGTTAAAAAAAAGTTTTCGGAAATGTTGCTTGGCCACAATCAAAGAAACTTAAACCAAATTAAAATTTACAAAGACCACCGAAAAGATAAAGTGCACTTTGACATGAAAATACTAAAAGAACAGGAAGCAGCAAACAAAATGGAAACTGTTTAAATTACTTTGCAAGTTAGTTGTTTGTTATTTTTTTTTTTTTGTTTTTTTAAGAAGAAGAAAATCTCAACACAGATAAAATTTAAGATAAACTCTATTAAAATGGTTGAAAAACAAATTATTATAAGAAATATAAGTTTTCTTCTCTTAAAGTCGTTGGAAAAAACAGAAATGTTTTTTAATTAACAAAAGATAATACATGTGAAGTTTTCCTCCCTTTACAATTTTAATTTTTATAGTAGCAAAGTTTTTTATTTCCATTTTATTTGAGCTGCATTTAATAGTGAAATGATATTTTATCCTGCCCCGTTTTTAACTTAATCTTTTTCTTAAGCAATTTTAATTTAGTCGATTTTGTTCTTAATGTGATATTAAGCCATTTAGTAAGAAGACTTTAATCTTGCACAAGTATCGTTTTAGCGAAACTATCATTTAATCATATTTTTCACATTATTATTTTTTCTATTACATTTTTTTTTTGCTTTGTACACATTCTACAGATAACTTGTATTTGTTCTCTTTAGTTTCGTTTTAAAATGTTCGTTTTTCTTTTTCTTAGTAGTGAGTTTGCTTTGCAAAGCATAAGTTATAATGTCAACTAAATGACTTCCGTTTCCTGTTTTAAGTGCATAATCATTGTGTACATAATAATTTATAAAAAATAGAAAAAAAAAATAGAGATAAAATAAAAACTAGTAATAGGGTCGTAGTTGGTGTGGCCAAACGTTCATGAATGTACATGTAACAAGTTTCTAATGCAACTGATTCTTTTAGAGGACCATCTTGTAGATTCTTTTTTATTTATTACTTTATCGAATCGCCATGGAAAATCTTATGATTCTGACAATTAAGATATAACATTTTATTTGTGCATTCCCAAAATGAAAGACAAAATGTCGCTGTTCTGAATTAAAGTTCTACTGAAATTCATCAAATTTACCGCACAAAAAATTTGTTTAGGGTTTAATTTAGTACTTCTTTAAAATTAGTACTAAAATGATCCATCAAAGTGGCTGGCTATTATAGAAAATTACGGTCTTAGTATTTTTTCGATCAACAATTCTGAAAAAAATAAAAACTACTTCAATAAAAAAAAAAAAAAAATTTAAATCGGCCCATAAACAGTGGTTGATTTATTTAACAAAATGTTAAAGAAGGCGGCTTAAATTTCTAGGGGACCAATATTTCGGGGGACAACTTGTCAATCCTATAAAAAAAATTATGGGAACAAACTGCAAAAAAACCTTCCCATCTGGCATAAAGAAAATCTCTGCGCACAATTGATTGCTTTATTTCGTGAGAAAATCAGGGCTTGGCTTACAATTTTTGTTTTTAATGGAACCGCAAGATTGTAGAGATATTCTAGGTTACATTGTAGGAAAGAAAGCTGATCATCAACAGAAATTATTTCAGATAACATACACCAATAAATCCTGGAAAATTCTACTTCAAGCCTACTATAGTCAATGTTTCTAAAGTCCCTAGATCTAACAAATTGTGCCAGTCATGAAAATTAAATCATGACATGAAAAACAACACGCAGACAGTTGGTCGTAAAGTAACACCTTCGAAAGATTGCTGACAAAGAAAAGGTCAAGACGTTTGTTGGTGGAATTTGTAAAATGAGTAGGACTTGTGGTGTTTGCGGAACAAAGACCAAGTGAAGTGAAGTGTTGTCCGTAAGATAAGGGTTTAATAAAATATTTTAATTAAAATCACCTGTGATAATAACATCTTCATACGGAAATCGGTGTACGAATGGGGGAGTTAAAAATATAACAATAATTTAGGAGAACAATTGTTTTGTAGAGTCAACCTGTTTGCAGACCCGATCAAACAAAAAATAATTTTTGAAATCGATCAATAAATAGCGGAGTTATGCGATAAACAATATTTTGGGGTGAGGACGAGATTGAAATATTAAAAAAAACATACCCCTTGAATTGCTAACTTCCTTCATATTTTGAAAGGCGGTTAAAAATATGTGATCATGAGCATGATCGCGTGTTTTCAAAAATTTTTTATAATTGTATTCACCAACGAGCTATCAAAAATGTATCATTAATTGTTCTCCGCAATGCACACACACACAAATCTGAATTTCCTACAAAATTTTAGACAGAAAATATAATAACAGAAGTTTTTCTTGAAATCACATGAAAGTTTGCCAGAGGTGGAGTAAATAAAAATTAACACACGTTCAAAAAGGATGTGAACTTCATGGATAAAATTTGAGATAATAATAAGCCAGAAGTAACAGTGGAAACAGTTAAAAGAGAATTAAAATTGTCATCATATTTTTATAAGTAAAAATTCTTATTCTCTTTAGTGTTTTTTATATTAAAATTCCTTTTGTTTTGGAGCAAAATTTCCTAAATAGTTTAAATATTCACAAAACTTGATTTGCCTCTTCTTGTATTTTCCATGAATTTAAATACTTAATGGAACACTTTGCTTACAAAAAATTCACTAAAATGAATTCAAAGTTCCTGAAGGTATCAATAAAATATGACCTAAATAAGCAAAATTATGCTGCAAAGAGTAAAATATGCAAAATTATGCACTAAAAATTAAATTTTTAAATCTGTAAATAATCTTGAAATAAATCAAAGGAATGTGGACAATTTTAAGAAAATTGCCAATAAATTAATTATAGAAACTTTTAAATTGTGGGCCTGTTCGGAAATGCATCACAGCGCCGCATCTGATGTGTTGTACGTTCTAAAAATCAACGGCTGGTAATACTGCATATGCTGTTCTCTATCAGCTGATACAGACTTATGTGTGTGATCATGTGTGATTAGACATGCGCTTCAGATGCGGCGCAGTGATGCATTTCCGAACAGACCCTGCTTTTTGTAATTATCAAAATTTCTGGTCACTATTTTGATTCTCTTTTGGAAAAAAGGATATTAGAGTTAAAAAATTTTCCAAACGTGAAGGAAAGCAACCAAATGGTCCACAAAAACTCAAAACAAATTGTCAATAAAATGCAGTGATGTGTAAAATATGCACTCAAATTTTCATATAACAGATTTAAAATTGTAGCAAAACTTATTAGTAAAAGGTTTTCCAATAAGAGTGATATGATTTCTTAAAAAAAATCACACCTATCGTAAAGAAAATTCAAAAGTTTTTTACTTCATGGCAGTACAATCGATACGAATAAGTTCTTAATAAAACGTCATTCAAATGTCCTCCACGAATTCTTCTGCAAGAACGAATTCGATGAACCCAATTTGCGAGCCATTTTTCCACTAAATCAAGTTGTATATCATGACTGGCACGTTCAATATTGAATTGTAAATCTTGAAGAGAGTCTGGTTTATTTCGAAAGACCAATCACTTCAAATAATCCCACAAGAAATAGTCTAATGGTGTTAAATCACAACTTCTTGGAGGTCATTCAATACCACAATTTCTTTAAATAATCGAATCTCCAAACTTTTCTCGCAATAATTCAATTTTGCATTTGAGGTGTGGCACGTAGCCCCATCTTGTTGGAACCAAATATTGTCAAGATCAACTTTTTCCAATTTCGGCCATAAAAAGTTGGTTATCATCGATCTATACCGCTCTCCATTGACAGAGAACCTCTTGAAATCGACAAATTGCGGTCTTCAGCAACACTTGCCTGAACGGCAGCAATATTTGCATTACTTCGAGCGGTTCTTTGTCTTATTGGCACTTGAACATTTTGAAAAGAAAATGTAAGCTCAAAATTTCCAACAATTCAAAGAATAGCGAGCACACTTGCACGATCATTACGACCATAAAATGGCTAAAGCGCACGAAAAGTTGGAATTGGAGAACGATTATTTTGATAATAAAACTGAGTAATTTGTAAACGTTGTTCTTGCGTTTATCTCTCCATGATGAAATTGTAATACTATGAAAAATAAATGACATGACATATTACAAATGGCCGAAACGTCACTTCAAAATCATATCATCCCAATTGAAAAACCTTTTATATGTAAGTTAAAAACTAAAAAACACATTTTTTTGTTTTGTTCTTTGTTTTAAAACTACAAATTAAAATAAGAAAAAAAATATCAAACAATATATTCAAAAACAAAAGCAGACATATAAATAAGCAAAATTATACTGCAGAGAGTAAAATATGCAAAAATATTCACTAACATATTCACTAACTTTTAAAGTCCCTTAAATGATTTACAAATTAAGACAATAATCCCGGAATTTCTTTTATTTGAGCAGTTTTTAGAAAATTTTCCACATTTGAAAATATTTTGAAAAATTTTAAAACTGTTTCATGACAGGATTCGTTTGATTCCTTTTTATAAATTCGGCCAAATATTCACATTTGGAAAAAAAAGAGAAAAAAAAATTATACACGATCAACAAGGAAATATGCAAAAAAATTTTAACTAAAAAATTCCCTAATTATAAGTTGGAGTGATATACAGTGAAACTTCGATATAACGAAGTTGAAGTGTATGAGAATATAATTCGTTATAACTAAACTTTCGTTGTACAGTTAAACGTTCTTATAACGATTAATGTAGAAAATTATATTTTAATAGAATCTACTATACTTTTCGAAATTCGATATCACATGACGCTTTTTGAAGTTATCATGCCAACCATTGTTAGCAAAAGTGGCCCTCCTCGTAAGAAATATATGGCATTCGTCATTTTGTTGACTATTTAGAGTAACATTCTTCAAAGTCTTTATATGCACAAAGGTAAATTTTCATAACCTTTAAAGCTTTGTTGTTTGCAAGCAGTCAACTGATGTTTTCAAAATTGTTGAAACAGTCCTCGGCGTTACTTCAATTTATTTAGCTATTTCATGCTTAGATTTATCACCGCTTTCAACGTCCTCAATTATAGTGATCTTTTGACGAATAGAAATTGATTTTGACAAAATTTAAAACAACAACACAGACTAATTTGAGACCCTCATGCAAACGCAATTAAATTTCGTTACTTTAACGACTTTAGAAGCATTTAAATGAATACTGTGTTCTATAGAAGTTTTATAGCTTAGATAAAATTCGTTATATAGGGGTTTTCACTATATCGAAGTTTTACTGTATACAAAACTATGCTGTGTAAAGAGTAAAATATGCAAATTGTGTACTAACAAATTAATGCCGAAATTGTTTAAAAAAAAAATCAGAAACGTATATATATTTAATTTGCGTTTACATTCATCGCACAGGAAAAAAAAGGATGCAATTTCCAATATACGGTTATCCTGCGTCTGAGAAAGCATTGCAGCAGTTCGGCAACCCTTTTTATTTCAAAAGATAAAAATTTATTTTTTTGTTTATTTTTTTGCTCGGATGCATTTAACAAAAATTAATTAATAATTATTTCGATTGTGGTTTAATTGTGAAACAAACAAAAACAAAAATTAACTTATTTACAACTTTTTATCTTTTGTAAATAATAAATTTTATAATTAAATGCAGAAAGGTAAAAACGTAACAACATTAGAACACACACACGGCTTAGACAATATCATATTTTGTTTAAAATTCTTAATTTAATTTTATTTACTAGTCTGCTATTAAATGGAATAATTTAATTTAATGCGAAATATATATTTACTTTTTTGTTTTTTTGTCCATCATTTAATAATTATTAAATATTTTTTTTCAGTATATTTGCACAAAAAAAAGTAGCACGCTTTTTTCTAAATGTATCAACCTAATTTTGTAATTGATTTAACTTTGTTGCGTTCTGTTAATAAAACATTCTCACAGAGGGGAGCTGTAAAATATATTTGCATTAAATTTTAATTTTTGATGAAATTTTAAAGTTAGACTGGATCAAATTCAAGAGTTACGAAAGTCTTATCAAAAAATGAAGTGCATACAAATTTTCAAGACTCAATTTTTCTAACAAAAGCGAAATTATTTCCGATTTTCTTGAAACGAAATTCATAAACCACTGCTAGAGTTAAATAACGCAGTAGGTTCAGCATATTTTACATACGAAATTCTTATATTATCCAGCGTTAACACAATAAAATCCTGCAAGTTGCACGAATGTATAAACAGGCAACTAAAAGTTCGACTGTAAGCTAAATAAATTTGAGTTCCCAGCGATTAACTTAAACAGGTTTCAGGGCAAACCAGTTAATATACATACGGGTATGATACACAATCCGATCGAAATGGTTTACAGTCTTCATATGCCTTTTATTTTGTATATCGATTTAACAGTGATAAAATTTTTTTATACCCAGCAAAGCTCACTTCAAGCTTTTTGAAGAACGCCTAAACTTTATTTAACTGACGCTCATAAAAGTGTACGAGTTTTTTTTTATTGATGACTATAAATGAAATTGGTAGAAAAATTCAATGAGAATTTCATTTGGAATTTTAAAAGCGGTTTGATTACAAAAAAAAAATGCAGTTTTTTGTTTGCTAACGACTCAACATTTGGAAATTGAAATCCCATTCAATCGGAATTGACTAATGTGACATGGCTGATAAAATTTTTGTTACGATTATAAAGAACAGACGACACAATCGTCCGTATTCTGGATGTAAATAATTTTAATTTCTTAACGTTCATAGAGAAACTATCCAAACGTTGAAAAAATTCTCTTAAAAAACAATCACTAACTTTATAATACATTTGCTATTTGTTAAGGGTACTTTTGCCAGAATTTCCATATACAGTGTAACTTCGATATAACGAAACCTTTTAACATTACGAATTTTTTCTGAAACATCTGAAAATATGTAGGTCGTTATTGCAAAGTTTTTCACATAAAAACACAAAATAGCTATAATAAAAAAATTAAGAGTAATAAAACCTCTTGATTAATTAATTAATTTACCTCTTATATACTGAATTTTATTTGTACATATTTTCCAGTAATATACAATTTTGGATAAAAAAAGACTATAATTATAACGAATATTTTGCGATTTAATTTATTTTTTGCTATACCAAGGCTTGACTGTTATAACTGACAATAAAATAAAATAATAGGTATAACCAAAGTATATTTATACAAGTACATGCAAGAGCACAGCTGATCGTGTTTTTTTACATATTTTCCAAATTTTTTTAACATTTCTTTCCACACAATTTTCTTTAGTTCTGCTGAGCAGAGCTGTAAAAGAATGATTACAATTTCGTTTTTAATTCAAAATGATTTACAAAAAGTTTAATTGATTAATTTTACACAAAATGTGAATTTAATTAAAACACGAATGCATTCCTCATAAATTAAAAATTCTCACATGCATTCACATCACTAAAAACATTAATTGAATTAAATTTTGAGTGAACTTACAGGTGATTTAAAGAAAAGCAATTTTTTTACTTCACTGTTTTCACTAGAATTAGGATCAATATTAAAAAGCTTTTGAATGTTTTTAAAAAATTTCAAAAGAGTTTATGATTCGTGGATTCTTTCAAAAAGGAATCATTCCTAAAAGCCTGTTGTTTTTTTTGTTTTTTATGTTGTTGTCGAGATGCATATTCTTGATATCGATATACTTTGGGTATAACGAAGTATTTCACGATCTTCTTCAAGTTCGTGTTAAGTGCAAAGACACAGTGTTGTCAGATTAGGGGATTTATCCCCAAATCGGGGATTTTTTTAAAATGGTGATGAAAAATTTGGTTTGGGGATTGGGGAATTCATTGAGGACAATTTTTATGCTTTAGGGAATTTATGAGATTTTTCGGGGATTTTTATTTTGTTTATTTGCTTTATTTTTTGGACTATATCAACTAAACAACTAAACAACTAAACAACTAATATCAGCATATTCTAATTGTTAATTTTTTAGTATATAATTGTTTTTAGTGTGGTAACCAAAACTTTGTTTAATAAAAAAATTATCAGTGGTAAGTCTTGCGGCAAATGGCAACAATTTATTGGTCTTTAACATTTACAGTTGGCAAGAGATGGGTATTATTTCATGTAAATGCTTCATATAAAAGAAGAAACTAACATACAAAATTCAAATTAATTCTTTTTGCGTTAAAAATGGAAAAAATCTTGACACCAGCAAAAAAAAAACACAATATCCTCTGGGAACGTGAAGAATGGGCAAAAGGTAAGAAGCAACATCTAGCAGCGGTATGTGTACAAGAAAATAAAACCTGAACAACGAGTCTCTAATTTTTTCGTTTGTACATTTTAATAAGAAAAGTCTTCGACTTATAAGACTGTAGATTCGACGCTGTTATTAAAAGTAAAGAGGACTTGTTTTTTATGTCTTAAAAGTTTATTAAAACAAATGCTAAAACGTTTTCCATCAAATCTCAACATTTTCAAAACATGTAAGGAATTTTCCCCAAACATGTATTGCAACCCATTAGGACAACCCAAATTTAGTTCAGTCATATAAATACTACAACCTGCGGCAAATGAAAATGTTCCAAGAGATATATATGAGTTACAGTGGAAAAAAATGCCATTTATAAGGTGGACTGATTTATTTGATATACAAATAACAAACAAAAATATGTTTTGAACAGAAGTTTATTCATATCAACATGCCGCTGGATCACGGCCGTTTAAAGACCTGGCAGAGTTGGTATTAAATTTACTTTGCATATCAACGAGCAACGCTTGCGTTGAACGAGTTATTTCGGCAATGAACATGGTAAAAACAAAAATTAGAAACAAAATGCAGTACGAGTTGTTCGAATCTCTGTTGAGAATTAATATACATTTTAAAAGTAATGGAATTTGACACTTTTGATCCATCTCCAGAAATAGTCGAATTGTTTAATTCTAAAAGCATGTACCATGTAAAAAAGATTAGGACTCCGAACTTTTTGATTTTATCAGCCAATTTAACTAATTATACAAATATATACTTAGAAATGAACTACAGTGCAACTAAGGTATTTATAAGTTAATACTTAAGTGAATTGAAGTTGAAGTAGTATTATTTTTAGGGGGGATTTTTGGGGATAGTGTAAATTGCTTTTTGGGGAATTTCGGGGATGAAAATTTTCAAATTGGGGATGCGACTCGAAAGAAATCTGGGAACCCTGCAAAGAGAAAACATCTTGCAATGAGACAAATCAATTTATTGCGCTCTTCTCTCTTCTGTTCCTTTAACATAACTACAAGTCTCCCACATCGTCAAAGCATAGAAAATTTATTTAATTATTGTTGTTACTTTCGTTGCAAAACCAATTGGATCTGTTGGTATGATTGTTCCTTTTTTAATACGTGTGCTTTTAGCTTTCAAATAACTGAGGCCAAATTACGGCATTAGATATCGATTGAAATTTTCATTTAAATTGTATTGAAATTTCGATCGATATCGAGAGCCGTAATTTGGCCCCTGAACCGATTCGAACAAAATGTTTAAAATTTAGTATAAGTTTTATCAAAATCAAATTAATAATGTCTGTAAAAACTTTATCACAATCACGATCAGTTAAATTTTTGACAACTTTTTTCAATAATTCTAGCCGTATGGCGTCAATGGTGGCTTGAATAATGGCTTTTAATGCTTCAAGAGTTGTTGGTTTTTCGCTATAAGCCAATGACTCAATAAAGCTTCATAAAATGTAATCCAGAGGTGGTAAAGTTGTCATCACCACATTGATTTTGCAATAAATTAACTGTTAAGTGCGCTGTGTAGAAAGTTGCACCGTCTTGTTGAAACCACTGCACGAATTTTTTTGAAGATTAGTTTTTTTTTAAGTAAAATCCACAATTTGGAAACTTTGTTGTGGCATTAAACAATTTATGATGACGTTGCCGAAATCTCCGTACTAAACAGAAATGTCAACACTTTAAGTGGTTTAGTAAAAAACATTTCAGTGTATTAAGTTTTTCCAACTTGCAACTTGCACGTGTAAGCGCTCGTGTAAGTTAAATTAATTCTAACTGTAATAATTGTTCATAAATATGACTGTTTGTCGCCTCTCAATACTTCACTTGAGTTTGGAAAGATTATGTTTACAAAAAACAGTGAAGACTTAAAATTTAAAATTCCCCATTGATCCGCCCCGTTCAGCATACGAAACTTTGGGAAATTTTTATATTTTAAATAACAATTTTTTTATATAATCGTGATTAAAATAATTGTGTTTCGTAATAAAAATAAAAAAATGCCCATAATGAAGGATTTCATCGTACAATTAACACCGGTCAAGCGTTTATTCTAATGGGCTTACGTTTTTTTTCCTATGTTTTGTTCCATTGTGATTTTTGTTGTTGTTGGTTAAAAAAAAAAGTTGTTCATTCATCATTCGATTTTTTTATAATAATTTGGGTTTTGTTACTTTTTTTTCAATGAAATCAACAGATTTTATGGTCCATTAGGAAAACATTATGAGAAATCATACAGATTATATTTGGAGTTGTGATTTTGATTTGTTTGTCGTTGTAATTTTTCATGCTTTTTGTTTGCAGTTTTGTGGTTTTCAGTTTTCACTTTCCTGTTATTGAAAATAGGCGATAAGGTTGTATAAAATGTTAATTTAAAAATATTGTAATATTTTTTGTGATTCATTGTGTTTAAAAATTATTGAGAAAAATGTTATGGCATATTATGATTTTTATTTCTCTGTCTAAATTTTGTATTTTTAAAATCTTCTTTTGGCGAATGAATTTAAATCATAAGCGCGAATGAAATAGAGCGGCAGATATTGAGAATATCTTTAAAAAATTTAAAAGATGAAATAGATTTCAGGTAGACGTAAACTTCTTATTACTGAAGTCTTTAAGAAAATTGCGCACAAATTTTCAAGTAGCTTAAAAATCTCTTGAGTACATTTGCTTTCGTTCAACGTTCACTTAATTTCATTTTCATTACACTTTCCATCAAAATTATTTATGTGGTATTAAATTCTTTTGAAAACTATCTCTTTCTTCTTCTTTTATTTATCTTATAATACAATAATAAATAAAAATGTTGTATAAAAGTATCGCAATGAATAAGAACTTCTTTCGTTATTAATTTTATATCAAATTAAAATGCAAAAAGCTGAGCGCGAATTTTTATTAAAGTACCCCACCCGCCCCCCAACCAACCAATCAATCAAGCAACCGATGAACCAACAAACTATTTTCTTGTTTTGCAATCAGCAAGCAGCACATGCTGTTCAGCACATCCTATTTTTTTTTTTGTGTGCTTTTATTTTTTTCATGTGATTTTAATGCACAACCAAACATGATTTTTTTCTTTTTCATCCCAATGTGATGACCACGAAAATATTTTACCAGATAAAACGTATTTATAAATGAGGGAATAAATTTTATATTGGAAGTTTTTTTTATTTATGAAATTTATGAATTCTACTCGGATCCCTGCAAGATTCAATGAAGCTTAATTGTATTTCTCTTACTTGTGTTAAATGTGAAAATATACAGAAAATGGCCAAATTGACTATTTCAAGGGTAATTAAAAAACCAAAATGCAGACAATATGCAAAAATAATGTTAATTTGCAAAAATAATTCTGACAAAAAAACCGATCGATAACTAGCGGGTTGATATATCCAAAAACATTTCAAGACCCCGCTTACTTTTCTATGGAAACCAAAAATGCAATAAATCGTTTCCAACAAAAAAAAAAAAAAAGATTTCTTATAACCGGACAATAATTTGAGGAATTTTAAAATTATACAAAAAAAAATGTTTGTGGAAAACAAAAACAATTAGTTCCGAATACTGCAAAATATCAATATTTTTTTCGTTTTGACTATTTTTGTATGTTTTTGACGACTTTTTTCGTTTTGACGTTTCGATAAATTTTTATGTGTTTGCGGATCTGTTCCGTTTCCACGTTTTACTTTCATTTTGGCGATTTTTCGTTTTATTGGTGTGTTTTTTGTATTGAAGTTTTTTGTTTTGATGCTTTTTATTTTTTTGTTTTCTTTTTATTTGATGATTTTGTTTGTCTTTGAACGATTTTCTTTCGTTTTATACCGTTTCTCTTTTTTTTAACTCTTCGTGTTGATGCTATTTTTTGTTTCATTATTTTATCTTTGGAACTCATTTAAGTTGCAGCGTTTTGACTTCCATGTTTCCGATTTTTTTTTTTGGTTTGATGTTTCTTTATTGTTTGATGCATTTTTTGTTCTGCGGCTTTTTTTATTTTAAATTTTTTTTTCATAATCAAAGAACTTTTTTTCCGTTTAGACCCTCTTTTAAGTTTTTTGTTCTTTCTGTTGTTTTGTTACGTTGATTTTTGTTTGTTTGTTCTTTGCCACTTTTTACGTTTTAGCGATTGTTTTGTTTGACGAGTTTTTGGTTATGTTGTGTTTTTAATTAGGCGTTTTTTATGTTGTTTTGTTTGACGAGTTTTTGGTTATGTTGTGTTTGTAATTAGACGTTTTTTATGTTGAATAGATATGTTTGCTTTGTAAATACTTTTTGTTGTTGTTTGTTTGTTGTTAGTGTTTGTTTTTGCGTTTCTGCGCTTTTTTTATTTTTTGCGACTTCATTTTTATGGCGATTTCTTATTTGACTTTTTTTGTTTTGCTCATTTTTTTCTTTGCGTTCTTTGTTTTTTACATTCGTGTTTGTGATTTTGCCTTTCGACGTTTTTTTTTTTTAGCGATTTGTAAGTTTTAATTTTTATTTTAATTTTATTTTTAACTGTAAATATTCGTGTTAGGTTAGTTATGCATAATCAGTAACAATTTCAAGTTTGTAGCAATTACGTTTCTGGAGATACGACAGACGAAAACTAGATCAGAATCCAACAGCCAGCATAGACAATATGATAGTGTACCTGTCTTTCGAGTTGATGTATGGCACCCTTAAGAACAATCGTTCAACTTAAGTTGACCATCATCTGTTCGTACTGCTTGCAGAGGCATAAGTCAATGTTGTCGGCAAGACTATCATTGCAGTCATGTCAAACAGAAGCGACAAAAAATAGCATTAAAAAAAAGAAACAGCAAAATGACAACAATGTCATACCGTACACCTTCTGTACAGACAACAACTACAACTTGATACAGCCAGAGTATTAATTATAAAAAAAGCAACAGAATAAAAAAGAAAATATGAACAAAATTCCAACGAAAAAATAGAATAACAAACTCTCTTCAAAAGCCAAGCAGGCACACGTTGCAACAACTTCTCAATGGTGCTTATCAACTCGGCATGTTGGTGATGCAAACAAAAATCGAAAAAAGCACACAGCAATTTTTCTTCCATCAACATTTGAACTCGGGTATTTTCCTTGTTTGAATATTTATTTTTTTCCATTATTATTTTTTTTTTTAAATTTATGTATGTTTGCATGTTTGATTGTATGTATAAACTCTTGTATTTGTCAAGTAGCTTTTAGGCTAAGTGAATTTTAATTTGTCTGCAATTATGGTTATAATTGAAAAACATTAATTTATTATGAGCACTTATACTGACAACTACAGCAACTACATACTCGTATATTGCAGCTTTGTGTGGTGTGATGCTGGCTTTGTGTGCTGCATGAAGTTTATAGATAAATAAATTATTTATATACACACAACTGGGTATTAATATAAAAATTATTTACTTTTACTCTTTGCAGGAGCTTTTGGAAAATGTATCTTTTTAAGTATGAATATAAAATAAATTGATTTAAAGCAAATTTTTGCATTTATTTAAAAACACAAATCTAATACATTTTTAAAGTACTTAAAATGCAAAAACGTTTAAATCAAAGCATATCGATATAAGGTGTACTCGCCCCAATTTGTTGTAATAACTGCCTTTCTGGGATTTATAAAATTATTTACTGAAAAATCTGTTAGGACATCTGATGGAGAATATAATAATCACCTGTGCTCTCGAGACCAGCTTGTAATAAAACGCCTTGGCTTAAATATTATTTCCAAGTCATGAAAGCTTTTAAATACAAATCGAAGGAGCTTTGTCTAAAGTTTTTATATTGTTTGTTCGTTATATTACCCACTTTTCTAACGAATGAGTTCTACAACAGGCAGGTTTTCCATAGAAAGAGAGATCGAGTATTTATTTTAGTGCCAACATTTAAACTTAAACTCCGAGAACCCGCGGAAATTAGATAAATTGTGTAATTGAGAAAGTTCTTGAGTGAGCAATTTGTGTTTCTCTTCTTACCAGACTTTAGAGGTACTTTTTTTCGTCCAAAATTATAAAACTGTTAAATCTCTGAAACAGCTGTTTTTCATTTGGGTAAATAAAATAAAAGAGCGAAAACGTTTGACTTTCTGTCTTATACTGGGAAAAAT
The DNA here is from genome assembly GCA_947311025.1 of Lypha dubia. NCBI lineage: Eukaryota > Metazoa > Arthropoda > Insecta > Diptera > Tachinidae > Lypha > Lypha dubia. The sequence continues at coordinate 86,032,159 of OX371263.1, read as the reverse complement.
ATAATTTTTTTTGTGTACCTCTGTGTCTCGCTTATTTTCGGGACATGACATAAGGTTTTCCCAAAACGTATATAAACAGGTGGTAGGCTTAGCCATATGATTATTTTTTTGTTTTATACATTTCAAATGAATCATTTTTTAAACGTGATTTTTGTTCATATATGTAAATGTTAGTAATTAAAAAAAAGGTTTTTAAAAAATTGACTTAATTTTCTTTGTTTTTCCTCGTGCTGTCACCATCTTTAATACACCTTGGTTTTTTGTGTTGCGGAAATTTTTGGTACAATTTATAGTTTTATGAGAGAAATTTTTGCTAACTCTCAGATTTACGACGAACGCAGCTATTGGGTGGTGGTGAATACAGGGCGTATCATATATAATAAAAGGAAGATAGTTCCAGATGTCTTTATTATTTTTTTATAAAGAATTTTTAAGGTTTGTTTTTAGAATATTCTATGTAAAAGAAAACGTTGCCACAAAAGGAAAAGATGAAATTTATTCCTAGAATTTTTTTTACAAAAATGTGTAATTGATTTGTATTAAGAAATTAAAACTATTTTATTTCGGTGCTTATTTTCAGAGTTTGTAATTTTTCGCGATTTTTTCGAAACTTCTAAGAATTTTGGACATTTTCATGATTTTTTCAAAAATTTTTTTGACGATTTTAAATCGACATTTAAATTTTTTTTTTTTTTGCTTTATGCTCTCTTTAGGGACTTCCAAACATTATTTTGCTTTATTATCTTTATAAATTTAGGAAATTTTTTGTGAATTTTCATAACTTTTAACATTTGTTCGCCTGCTGCTTTTAGTTTTAGCGAGAGTAAATCTGTTTGTTCAGCCTGTTTTCAATTGAAGAATATTTAATTTATTTTTGATTTTTAATGCATCAATATATTGTATTGCAAACAGAACTTCCAGAAAAAGAGGAAAAATGTGAATAAACTAAACTAATTCAGAAGGAAAATATTAACGAAAATTTCACAATCGTTATTCTTGTCAAATGGTGATTGTCAAGAAAAGTTGAGAGAATAAAACTACCATTTACTTATTTTATCTTATTATCATCTTGTTTGAAAACATTTGATAATGATCTCACCAACATTGAATGTGTGTGGGAAGAGGTCCGCAGAGACAACCCATACCACCGTCGTACCGCCCAAAGATTTTACTGTAACTTGTATTTTGCCTTTAAAGTAAATCATTGCAAATATCAAAACATTTCTTGCTTTAATTGCGCAGGTATGTAATAAAAGTTTTTTACAAAAACAAGTAGGCAATGCCACACCCATAAAAAGTTTATCCTTTTTTTAATAATTTCCAATAAACTGATTAATTAATGTTAAAATGCAACATTATTATTAGAAAAGTAGACAGAGTCACGATTCAAACCAAAGTGAAAAAGTCTCGCTCAATTTGTAGTCGGTGTTTTTTTTATGAAAATTATATTTATTATCGGGTAAGTCACACATTCCAATGGGAATGGTTTTAATTCCATAATTATATGCCGACTGTTTTTCAGTTACACTCCAATTAGACGTTTAAATAGGCGTTTGTTTAAATTGTTTTTATTAGCAAAACTTACACAGAGCTTTTTTATTAACATGCAAAGCTTATTTTACTGTCGTTCCTAAAAGTATGCATGTGTTTTATTGCTTTCTACCAATGAAGGTGACAGAAAGATTCATTTTCAATTTCATTTTGAATTTTATTGCAAACAAAATTTTTGTTTTTCGTTTTCTAAAGATTTAAGTTTTGGAATTAAAACCACTTTCGATCGGAACTGACTTCTGTGACATGGCTGTACTATTCGATTTTTGTTATTCAATGATGCTTTATTTAGACTACAACAATTAGTCTTGCATTTGAAATTTAAAAAATAACCTTAATATCCTGATATAAATGAATATCCCCAAAGTACAAAGTAACACCATATAACATATGCAGCAACACCACGCGTGTATCTATATTCAAATATATTAAGGGAGAAATAAATAAATAAATAAAAAAACAGCAATTTCGATTAGATGTTAACAACAATGTAATGGAAACGTCTCTGGAGAAGAATTATTAATATGAACATTGATATTGCAACGACTTTTAACACCGATACAAATACAAAATCAACTTTTGAGTTGTAAACACATCCACACACACAAAGTTGTGAATGTGAATGGCATTAGTATGAATAAATACAACATTTTATACTCGTATACGACTCAGTTTTACGTTTTTATAACAATTCCATTGAGAGAATTCCATTTTGATTACATCCTGCACCACACATATACATACAACAATTGTAAAAGTGTGATGTATTTATATTTGTAAACATAACTTATTGTATGCACGATGAGTGTGTGTAGGTGTTTGTGGCCAGGCATCACTACAAGTGTGAACAAAGGTGTTTGTTGATTTGTTAATCTTTTACAATACAAATGAAGTTTATCTGTGGTAATATTTTCTTTTTATTGCTTTCATTTTATGTTTGATCCTTTCTAAAAAAAAACATAACTTTTGTTTCACTCATATCATAAACTTAATAGCTCGAGTTATAAAAACATTCTCGTATAAATTCTAATTGTGTTGTGTGTTATACTTTCTTTAACTGAATAATAAATAGTTTTAAATGCACATATTTTCTCTGTGCTGCAATAAGTAATTTGATATTTTTTTAAGCAATTTAGTAATAAAAAATGAATTTGTATGAAAATTTTTTAAATGATTTCATGTGCAATTTTCTTCAAAGTAAGGACTTCCTATTACAGTCAACATACTGTAGATCTAAGAATAGGTCTTGAGTTATATTGTTACTGATGGTTTTTCTTTTTTTTGTTATTGTCCGCCAGCTCGCTCGCATGACCGTTAATGAATCGCTAAACAGAAAAAAATATTGTCTAAGTTACCAGAAAAACAAGTAAAAGACAACGCAAAATTTTACAAACTTCCACCAGCCAAATTTAATACAAGTCCAGCAAAAAATACTGGTTCGCCTAAAGCAGGTTTCTTTTTGCATGATGTATATTCATGATGTCATACTTTGCAACTTTTTTTTGTTTTATTTTTTTTAATAAATAATGAATGTCTTGAAATTCGTTTTGGGTCACACCTAAAATTTTTAAAATTTTCTAACGAAATCTTGAAACGATAGAAGGGGAAGTGGTTATCCTCCATACAAGAAATTCTTAATTATCCAATAGGTCCGCCAAAAGTGGATCGGATTTCGCAATAATGTTTTGTGTGAAAGGAGTTGCTGGCAGTTAACATTTTTTTCTTTTGTTTTTGCCAAAATTATGATTTTTTAAAGAAAATTCCAGTTAAAAAAAAACTGTAATTGTCTTAAATATTAAAGTATTGAAAGTACTATATTAGAATCAATAATTTATATGTACTCGTATGAAGTTATAAATATTGTATTATATTATGAGAATTGCGGGTAGCAAAGCACACCGGGCGTTGCTAAGAAAATGGCGTCGTGAATCTCCCGTGAAAAATTTTTCCCGCTATCAGTTCTTAGTGAATGTAAAATATGGAAGAAGATTAAAACAATAAAAAATCATAGAACTTTTTGTTCAAAAAATATACACGAACATATTTATTTTAAAGAAAACTTCAAAAATCAATGTTAAATATTCAGTGTTGGAACTTTAGTTTGTTTATTGCATTCTAACTTTTATGTGGTAAAATAATTCGGCTACTTTTTGGAAAGCTAACAAAACGAAAAAATGCCAACAAATTAAAGCTTCACAAATCTGCAGGCAATCGGCCTGATTTTTTGCATTTTGTTGAGGAATACATCAGTTTGTGCTTTATTATCAGATCTTTTCATTACAATAAACTTTTTAAGCTTTAATATTCGAATTATAAGAAGAAATACATATAATTTCTGTTCTATTCCCCATCAAAAATAAAGTGAAAATATCAATGTGAGAAGTGAACAAATTCCGACCGAAATATTTATTCACGATAAGGGGAATTTTTTTCAGTGAAAATTTTTCACGTTGTTATTCTGGACTGAATAAAATATTTTCATGCGAGTTGTTCACGTTTGCAAATACGTGAAAAGTGAAAAAATTTCATGTGGAAAAGTATTCACTATAGGGGTGAAATAAGAGGAATCTGGTGGCGTATACGTCTGCAGTAAAATGAATACACAAACAAAAATATTGCTCATACGCAAAACGAAAGAATCAAATACTTTTAGAAACTGATTTAACGATCATTTACGATTTTTTCCTGATTTTTTATTGAATTTAATTTTTCAATATTCTAAAATAATAAGTGAGTTTATTACGCTGCACTGTATATGACCCAAAAAGCCTGGCAAAAACAAAGAAAAATACATTTTAAGAACTTATTACGCTGCCCGATAGACAGCGACACTTTAAATCATTTTTTTTTTAAATTTTCACGATTTTAAGTTGAGATTCGTACGTGCAACACAGTGTCGCAATCCATTTTTTTTAATGATTTCTTTCGGTTTGAAGATAATCTTTTTAATTACTAAAAGAATATGGGCATTTCCAGGATCGCGAACGGGACATTCGTACGCACTCAACTTGAAAAAAAAAATATGAAAACTCAAATTTTTTTTTTAACTTTTTATAAATATTTAATAGCATTTTAGTAGAACAATTTTTGAGAACAAAAAGAAAATTATAAAATATGAACGTTCTCCAAATATTTTGGATAAACTTGCGATCGCGAACGGGACAAAAAATGTAAGTCATTTTTTTCGGTGTGTGGTTTTGTTTAAAATTCTGCGAATTTTGTCAGTTTATTAAATGGAGATTATTTTTTAACTAAAGCAGAGATATAAAGCTTTTATTTAGCATTTTGTTTTATTTTTAATTATCCTTATTATTATTTTTTTTAAATATTTTTTTTAGAATCGCGAACGGGACATCGCGAACGGGACAATGATTCCAAAGGCATTTTTTAGGTTTAAAATTTTTTATTTATAAGTATAAAAAATAAATAAAACAGGATATATTCCAATGATAACAAAAATAAAAGAATTATTATTTAAGTTAATAAATTATAAAAATTTAGACAGTTCTCTAATTAAATTTGATAAAGAAAATTTTTTTTTCCGGTTTTTAATATTTCTGTCGCGGTTGACCTTTTTCTGGAAATGCCCATATATGTTTCATAATTAGTTTTTTTTTCTTTCGCTAAAAGACTTGATCATCAGCTGTTTTTACTATTTAACACAAAACAAAAGTTCTCTTTTAATAGTTTTGCGGCAAAAATTCATTTAAGCACAATAGAAAAAAACAAACATGTTTTAAAAGCGACGGTAGCAACAGTAAAAACAATATTGTATGACCTTAAAAAATATTTTTATATCTTTAATTTTGGATCCGTTGTGTATCTTTTCATAAATTTTTTTAAGCTAATTTTCATAACCTCCTTAATGCATAAGAATAAACTAAAGACCCCTTATTATCCATTATCAAGTTTGCACTTTGCGATGTGAATAATGCCCTCATGGAAATGTCTGGCCAGTCATCTTTGACTATATCGTTGCCGATTTGGACAATGACAGATGATATGCTCTATAGTTTCTGGCTTCTCTTCCCCATTTTCCCATCGGCTAATTCTCCGTCTAACCGAGGAATGGCCAGTCAACGGGACTTTTAAGACTCTTAAAACCTTTCTATTTATTCCCAGTAAAAGAACAGATTTACCCGTGTCAAGTTCTGACTACTGAGTTCTATCTATCCCGATCTATCGCTGACTTCTTTATTTAATGTTGACGTTATCCTGGTCAGCTCATCAGCGTTTTCATTTCTCTCAAAAGTGCATTTACCTGCAACCCAACACAGCATAACACTTAATTTGTCCATAAGCAATTTGAGAGCTCACATGCTGACTAACTTCAATTTGACATTGCGTCCCTTAAAATCTTTCAGCGCCGCTTTTTGTAGTTTTGTTAGTTTTAACTATTTCGTGTATTTCGACTTATTACTTACCTCAATATTATTCACCTCAATTTACCACTTAACAGTAGAAAAACCTGTAATAGTTTTAGAAAATTTTTTGCGTCTAATGCTTCTTTGTACGGTAAAATAATACCGGATTGATTTCATTTATTCTTTCGTAACTGAATATTTTCTCAAATAAAAACTTCCCCCAAAATGTTTGTTTAATTTAATCGCGATTTAAAAACCACATAATCAATAATTTGAATTGCTTCAGTATTTCCAATTTGTATACTTAAAGAAAATTTTGGGTTGAAGAAAACAACGACTAAATTTATGTGGTTAAATTAATTTTCTCAATAGAACAAATTATGTATGTACGATTATGTGTGTTGTGTAGTTCAATTTAAAAAAATATTTTATGAAAAAGGAAATAGAAAAACACATGCTTCCAGTGAGAGAATAAATTTTGTTAACTGGAGGCTTAATTTAGAAATCAATGATATAAAACAAAAACAACAAGAAAGGACAAGGCAAATACTACAGGAAATAGAAATAAAGCTAATAGCCCGCATGTTACTGCACTGAGAAGACAGCAAAAACAAACAAAAAAGTATGACGAAAACATTGAAGAAAAAAAAAGCTTTTATCTTATCAACACAATTTAACACATGATTGACAGTTTATTTTTCGAATTTGTTTTTTTTTTTTTTTTTTTGAGATTCACTTTGTTAATATCCGCTGTCAGTAACAGATTCTTTTAACATTTTCACAAAAATGTGGCCTTCATTTTAAGGCATGACAAGATAATGATTTTTCATCTTAAGGCGACTTTTTGTCTTTTTTACTTTATGTTAAATTCGTGAAAAGCTTTCAAACAGTGTTACTTAGTTTATATTTTAATTTTTGGAATTTTTAAGCTCTGCTGTTCCATATTTAAGAAAAGGAAAATATTTACAAATTAAGATTTTAAACTGAAAAAAAAACGAATTTTGCAAGAAAAAAATGTTTTCCCCTCTGAAATTTTTGAATAATTCCAAAACGATAAAATATAAAAAAAAAACAATTTTGAATTATATTAAATATAATTTTGTTATGCATCTTTTGGTGTTTTGTTTATGAAAATCGGATACGTCGTTCTCGAGTTAGGCTGAAATACATATGTATGTCTTCGTACCTGACTAATTTAGGGGAAGAAAAATGCCACGCCCATAAAAAAACCGTACGTGATGGAGAAAAACCGAAAACGGATTTAAGTTTAGGCCATCAAAATTCATGTAGTTCACATAGTTTTATTTAAAGGAGGATTTTGCTGCTGAGCAGTGTTATTTTGATTAAAAAATTTCAACAATTTGCACGTGTTGCTCTGGTGTAAGTCGATTCATAATGAAATCTCAAAATAAACTAAACAAAAAGCAACTATGAGCTGGCAAATTCTTAAAAGAAAAAAGAAATTGTTTTTATTATGAAATTTCAGCAGGGCTGGAAAAACGTTAGCTGGTAAAAAAAAATGTTAAAACAAACGTCGTTTTTAAAAGGAATTAGAGACTAATCTTTTAAATACCTTTTAGTTCTTTTGTAATATTTTTACTTATTTGATACAACAAAAGAAAATATGCAGCAAGTAGCTTATCAAACATTGAAGATTAAATAAGTCTTCCTTTTATTAATTATATTTTTAGTCGGAACTCGAACATTCGGTCTGACTTCTCTACCTGTTGGTTGGCTTGCATTTTCTAACTTCTGTTTTCCGCAATTGATACAGACATTCATGCACACATTCAAAAACAATAGTGTAGGTAAGTGCGTGTGTGTATGTATGTATATTTTTTTTTTTCTTTTTCTAATGAATGCTTTTTTACAAAGTACGTATGCAAATGTTTCCAAGGCAACTGTAACAGAGCAACTATTCGAAGTCCTAAACTGTGCGATTGGATACTGACGTGTCAAACAACATAAAGCAGACTTTAGTCGTCAGCCATCTGGTATTAGATTTTTTTCATTTAATTTTTTTTTTTTTTTTTCGTTTGTGTATGCATGTGGCAGTTGATTTGTGCTATTTTTATACAAAAAAAAAAAAGCTTTCGAAGAAGGAGTAGAAAGGAAAAAATGTTAGGTAACACGTTTATGAAAGTTGGTTGTTTTCTGTTATTATTTCTATTATCCTCATTGTCGTTCTACGTAAACAATGCCGAGAGCAAAAGTTAAATACTTATGTATTACAACAACAAAGAAAAAACTGAACGAGAAAAGCAGACAAACTACCTAACAAACACGACATTAGATGAAAAACACACAAAGAAAACAACAACAAGTGTCATAAATGCCACCCACGAGTATTTGTGTGGATGCTTCCAGGTTTAATTTGTGTTTTCGTTTATGAATTTTCAAAAGGGACATTTTGTCAATAAACAATAGATACATACATACGACTACATGTGTGTGCAGGTGTATGTGTTGTTTGAAAAAAAAAAATATATTAAACTCGAAACATGTGGCTATTAAAAGCTACCATAGCGATTATATTTTTTTTTTAAATTTCTTTGATTAATTTTTTTTTTTTTTTTGTTGGGATAAGAAAATATAAATTTTAGTTTTTAAAAGTGGAATTTTTAACTTGATTTCCAACAAACGTGCAAAAGTTTAGCAGGGAAGGGTACTCACAATCGCAACGGAATGAATCCATTCTGCTTTATTCATTTAATTTAGAATAGAATTAGAAATGTGACGAACTCGTTTAGTCGGTCGTTTTAGACACAAACCAACGATCAAACCTGTTTAACCCTAGAAAGATAATCATATTCTAACATACGTTAAAGATACTCATGCGTATAATTTACGCATGCTTCTCGGAAAGCTAAATAGAAGCATTTTGTTAATCAATTTAAAATAAACTAATCTTGATTACTTTTTTCAATATAAGTGAAGTAAAAATACCCGACTTTTAGGTATGTTTATATATATTTATTATAAATAAAAAACAAAAACAAAATAACAACTTAAGCATGCGTAAATTTTACGCAGATTATCTTTCTAGGGTTAAGCTACATAAGATTGAACATCGGTTTGTGCCTAAAACGAGTTCGAAACAAGCTTAGAGCCAGCCAAACACGATTTTGCTCTGCAGCGTCTAATGCAGTCCAATTTAATATTAGATATTTAAATTTTTTTAACCTTCCTATACCCGCGCGTTGATCTGTGAGACCGACGAAACACTTTTTTATAAATAATTTTTTTTTTCAGAAAAGCCAGAAAGTTAAGTTTTTCCTTAGCTGCCGGATTTTTTACTAGCTTTATTTTAGTGCATAATACGTGTTTGTACAAGACCCACGTGTTGGTGTATTCATTAACATTCGGTCTGTGAGACCGACGCGGGTATACGTGCTACTTTTTGTGAAGGTATTCAATAATTTTTTTTATTATTTTATGCTTTATTTTTGTGAATTTGATTGTTATATGGGTATTTTTTTTTTTGCATCAGAATGAATCAAGAACAAATCAGATTACATTTTGAGGAAGATATTTAGCGTTCTGAGTATGAGGATGAAAATGACAGCGAGGAGGAAGATTTTGTTGAGGGGGAAAAAGAAACTTATAATACTGAGCAGGAAGGTAACGAAGAAGGATATGACGAAGAGTTGGATAAGGTAAAAGATCGTCACAACTCCAGAGAATTTTACCCTAGAAAGGATGGACACAAAAGATCTATTTTATAATACATAAGAAGAAAAAAAAACACCAGCGATTTTGAATGCTGTTTTTACATGCTGTTGTGGTATGTCCTTAATTTTATAATGAGACTAAAAACTAACACAACTTGCGATTTACGTGTTGAACATGGAGTCTTTTTAAGATAAAAAATATTTAATTTTTGTTTGTGGAGAAAATAATATGTTTAAGTTTGGTTTTTCTTAGTATCTAAGTAAAAACCATTGATTTTGATGGCTGTTTTGTAAAAGGCTGAAAATCAATCAAATTCATGAAAAAAAAACAAAATGTTAGATATCTCCCCAACTCCTAGACTCGGTCATTTTAGACACAAACCATTTATTGAACCCATTTAAATTTTAAAGGTTCTATAAATGGCTTGAGTGACTAAATTGGAAACACGGTTACACAATAGAAATGGTTCCAACTTATTCAGTCGGTCATTTAAGACACAATCCAATGATACAACATATACAATTTAAATGTGATGAAACAACTCTACTATTCTATATTAACGTCCTCTTTTTTTTCCTTCGTATCTAAAAAAAACTCGGCTCCTAATTAAATCCGCTTAAATTGAACAAGATTTTTCTAAACATGATGGCCAAATTAGTTAAAAAACTGTTTTAAATCGAATTATTTATTCACCTTACGAACCAATAATGTACGAGTACGTGGTTTAATTAAAAGAAGAAAACCAAAAGTATTCGAAACAAAAACTTTAAAATTTGTACCTACAACAAGTAGTTTTAACTTGTTTTTAAATAAAATAAAAAAAGAATGGTTTTATGGTCACTTCTACTAAAGAAAAATGTATTAAAACAAACTTTTCTGTAAATTCTTAAAAAAAAAAAACATTGCACATCTTGGTATTTCTCAGAAAAACTCTTTCAAACCAAAAAACTATTTTAAATCTCATTAAATTAAATTTTAATTTAAACAATACAAAATTTTAATTGTTGTTTCAGTTGCTTTAGTCAACAACTACGAAAATAAAAAAAACCCCAAACGGATTCCTTTTACCTTTTTCAAACAAACCAAACACTCGAATTCATTAAATTATTCTGTAAGATTTGCAATCTCTCATTTAAAATATAATTTTTTTTTCTTTTTACACACAAGAATTAACAGTAATCCACAGAAAGAAACTTTAAATCATAAGCACACTCCAACAAAAAGTAACAAAAAAAAAAAAAAAATAAGAAGTAACAACAAAACAAAAATCATATACACAGCAGTCGTCAAGTGATTGTTATAAATACCAGTGTTGAAAGTCTGCCAAAAAGGAAGCAATGAAAAATGCAACAAAATGGCAATAAAAACTAAAAAGTTTCTACTGAAAAATGGAAAAACTCATATACGAGTAGTTAATGTTTTTTTTTTTTCAATTAGTAGCTTTTCTTTTAGTTTCGAAATGAATTTGAAGTCATATAAACGTGTGAATATTCTGTGGCAAAAAAATATTTTGTATATTCACAATTATGAAGAGGGAAGCAAAAAAGGAGTGTTTGAATTTTAAATTTGTGCAAGTTTTTTTTTTTTTTTTTTTGCTTAGCAAAACTATAAGAAATACAAATTTAAGTTTTTGTTATTTCAAATGAAATATTTATTTTTTTTTTAAACAGAATGAGACACACAAACCAGGATGATACCAGAGTAACCAGATATAATTTGCATGCTGCATACTTTGTTTTCATGGCCAACCGAATTTGCACAATTAAATTTGTTAAAATTTTTAAATTCTATTTGAAATTATTAAAAAAACATATCGTAGACAATTTTGTGATAACAAAGTTATGCCCTTTGCTCTACACTCGTTTGCCAAAATAAAACTTTTCATAAAACTTTAGTGCAAATTTAGTCGATGAAACGCACATTTATTTTACTTAAAAAAAAAACATTTTTTAAGAAGAAATTTCCTACTAAATTTTATTAAAATAATATTTTTTATATTATTACGAATAAATGTAATTATTATTTGAACTTATATTGATGTACATATGAAAAGTAATTTTATCAGGCTCAAGATCAGTTTTATTGAATTAATAAAAATTCAAAATTACTAAGAGTTATTTTTTTATGTTGAAAAATATTATTATTTATATCCAATCAGAGTTTAGCAGAACGTATCAGTACCGATTTCAAGGCCGCTACACCTCTCATTTATACATTATTACAGTTCAAATAATAATTACGTTTATCCGTAATAATAATATAAAATATTAGTTTTAAGTAAATATTATCGAAATTCCCCATTGGAAATTACTAATAATCAACACAAACTCATAGACCGTTACCTTCAAAGTATTCTACTTTGTAATTTAAGTTTCTTGTTCTTTTTGCAATTTTAATTTGCCGTTGCCAGGACAATAAAGAGTTAAGAAATGGAGATGTAAGCTCTGTCATAAACCGAGCTCATTGTTATGCATGAGGCATATCATGAGGAAAAATAACTACTCGTATTTTATTTAAATTTAAATAAATGTGTACTTCTATATTTCTTAAAATAAATGAAATAAGTTTGTTTGAGTTAACAAAAAAAAATGTTTTTAATTTTTCATGGAACAATGATATACGAGTACATAGAAAAACATTGCACATGCTCGCTTAAAGGCTACTAATGACTTGGAATTTCCTGTAGTTAAGAGCAGCCAATTCTAATAGAAATAAAAAATTTATTAAATAATCTATTGAACAAATTTAAACAATTTTAAAGTCTTGACTCTACTCGTATTTTAATTTTTTGCAACATAATTGTTAATTGCTCTCCCTAATTGTTATTCATGTAATTCAAATTTTTAGTTTTTTTATTTTTTTCCGATGAGTATAACTTTTTCCTCCATATTATTTTCGATGTTGTTGTTGCTGTTGAAGCAATCAACGTTTGAAAACATCATTACGTAACAAAAACACAGAGTCATTGTGAAAATTCTTGTTTGGCATTTCATTCGTGTTCTATCCATTCATATGAATGTATTATTGTGTGTTTGTGTGTATAATAACTCGCAAAATGTTGGCTTAGTTTTGTACGAATAAATCTAATAGTTGATTTCAACATTTTGTTCAGAGAGAGATAAATGAATGGTGGAAAACGTGATTCGAATTTGTTTTTTTCGCTAAAATTCTTATGAATTTTTTTTGTTTTAGAATGCATTATATGAAGCACATGAACAATTTAATTTCATTTGTATGTATGTGAGTATATATTTACTAAGAGTAATCGGAACAAACCATTCCATAAGCAAAATATAACTGATGTGTAGAATAAGCTTATCATAATATATTTCGTACAACTTTTTATAAGCATACTTATGATAAGCTTATTAAGGTACAATATATCAACAGTTGTAAAAAACTTTTTATAAAAATGCTTCATGTCACAACAGTTTTAGCAAGATTACTTGTGATCGACTTAGTTTAGATAACAATTTTACAAATATGATTGCAAATGAATTATGCTCACTCTAGTTTTTCTATAGTGTTTTGAAAGCATTTCAGAACTGGCTCAAGTATTTTCAATATGTATTTTAAAGAGAAAAAGTGGGAGCGGAGCCGGTATTCAGTTATATATATTTTAATTTATGGCTCGATTATGGATAGCAACCGAACTTCAGATTCATTATTTTTTTTAAGCTATTGCATATCGCGGGCTTTGAGGCAACCGAATCAAGAAATTTTGAAACGTTTGTTTCTGAAGTCTTTTGTTTTTTGAAACGAAAAAACCTAACATTAAGTTTTTAATTACTTTGATCAACCAAAAACTGGTTGGCAAAATAATTTATATACCAAACCGTAGGTATATAGATCCACTATAGCCTACAAGTGGTCCGGTCCCCGAACTTTTTGTTTTTTCTTCTTTTTTGTATAGTCTATGTATGATGACTATACAGTGTTACCGCTTTGGAAATGTTTTAAATTTCCAGTGTTGCCACTTTTCCCGGGAAATTTTCCGGGATTTCTGGGATTTTGGTCCAAGTTTTTTTGAATTCCCGTCTAGTGTGGCCACTTTTCTGGGATTTTTGGGATTTTGAGGGGATTTTTGTCCAAGCTTTTGGGAATTTCCGAAGGTAGTTTGTGTATTTGCTAAGGTTTGTGTATATGCTAAGACTAGTGTATATGCTAGACTAAACACAAGTGTGTCTTGGCTAGGTGTTTCCAAACTAGCAAGTGTCGTCGAATAAGCTGATATATCTATATATGTATATAAAAGAAAGTCGGGTTAGTTACACTATCTATAACGGCTGAACTGCTTTGGCTGAAAATTGCTGCGCAGGTAGCTTAGAACCAGGAGAAGGACAGAGGATACTAAGGTAAGGCACTTTTTGCCTGGGGAGACTAGGAAGCCCCTTCTTTGTATGGGGCACTTCTAGTATAACTAGAAAGTTGAAATTGAAATTGCATAAGTTGTAAAAAATGCTATGCAATAGCTTCACCGCGGCAGTCCCCGAGTGCCACACGTCTTTTTTACATTTACACATGCTTAAATTTTTGTTGTAGTTGGAAAAGACGAATAGTGGAACAATTTTTTTTTTCGGAAAGAAAAATTTATTTAACTTTAAAAATATATGGCAATAAAGAAAAATCCGTTAAGTCGATATAAGGTAATTTTGATTCAAAATCATCTCTATGCAAAATATTATTTATTTATGTTGATCGATTTTTAACAAAGATCCGCTACAATGATCTTCTGATTTTCGTTTGCTACAATCGGAATAAAATATGAAAAACCCACTTAAACAATGAAAAGTGCTTTTCTAAAAAACTATAGAAATGTCTTGAGCACTTTATATTCATTTCCACATGTTCATGTGTTTTTTTTCTTAAATAAAATTATATATAAAATTCTGAGAAATGATTTGTTTATTATTTGGTTATATTTCTAAGCTTACAAAAATATTATTATTGAAAGCTTATTCTATTTTAGACTTTTTAGTTTATTGTGTACAACAGCAAAAGCAATATTATCGCCAGGGTGCAGTTTGCTTTATTAAACACATGCTAATAAACATCTTTACCAAACTTTTTTTAAGCTTAATGTAAGCTTACTACAAGTGATTTCTGAATCATATTGGTTTGTTGGGATAAAAACCCATACACGTTGTATGCAATGAATTGTATTGATACTCCTACATATTAAAACGTTTTAATATTGGGTGTATAGGAAAATTATTTAATTATTTTCTTTGTACACTTTACCACCCCCAGGGAATATATAATTTTTTTTTTCGATTTTTTTGTTAAATTTGCTTATACTGTCTGTAGTATACATTTACCAAAATTAATTTTGATCTTTATGAGGTTTTCTTGTAACTCAAAAAATTTCGTAGTTTCGACATTAAATAGCAGTCTTGATTAATTCCCTTAATCCTTCCGATTTACTTACTACGAGTATATGATGGAGTGATGCAATGAATTTTCAGACTTTTACAAAAATAAAGAACCATCGAAGTAGAAAACACAAAATTATATGTTGTTATGTAAACACTATGTATGTAGTAGTTGCAACGCCCAATATAAAAATGTTTATAAAAATATCATTTAGTAACCATGCGTATGTCTGTATGAATTTGTTTTCGTAAAATATTTTCAGTTTGTTATTCCATGCTGCTTTTATATTTGCTTCACAAAACTGTTGATGTTGTTGTAGTAACTATTATTTCAGTTGCTACAGTTGTTGTGGATGTTGATGTTTGCAACAACAACTACAAAAATTGCCATAAAGCTCATATTCTCTAAATAATTTCAAATTTAAAACGGAAAACTCATTCATGACTGCAAATGGATTTATGTACGTTTACAATTTACAAAAAAAAAAAAAAATCAAACTATATATTTTTGTTCGTATTTCATCTTTCTGTAGCTTAGACGAGTCACACACACACACATACATACATCACAATGGCTTTAAATTGGCATGTTTCAAACAATTTGAATCAAAGATTTGTAAAACTATACATTTTGAAGCAACAACAATAACAACAAGTAAAGACTTAATTTTACTATTATTATTCAGTATGATTTCCTGCCTTTTTTTTGAGTGTGTGGATACCATGGAGTATCATGGTTAAATTTAGCAAAACTACATGAATAAAATTCATAATCAAGAATATTATCATTATCATCATTTTGTCGTCATTTTATTTTGATATTGGCAATTACTTTTTGATTGAGTATATTTTTTTGTAATTTAGATTGATATGTCCTTTTTGAAGAACATTTTGTTGGTTTGTTAGACGTACAATATGTTTGTTAGTTGTTGCAAATTACAATAATAATAACAACAGAAATAATAATATGTTTTATTTGATTTCCATTTTTACAGAATTTTAATAAGTTTTATGAAAATTTTTCATAAATTATTATCAAGAAAGTATAAAATACACTTTCTTGGCAAAGTATGCATCTTTAGTATTTAAAGAGCAGCATAATGTCGGCACAGGTCCATCATTAGTGTTTAGGTAAAACCTAGTTTATTACCACTTGTTAGGTGGAACGGTTGGTCATTTTCCCAAATCTTTAGGGTAATAAGCTTACGAGAATTGCATCAGTATTAAATTAATGTTTCTGATACTGATATCTAATGAATAAGAGGCTTACTAAATAATACGTTATTAATTTGAAAAGAATTTAAAAAAAATTTATATAAATTTTATTCGAATAAATTCGACAAATTTTATTCGAATAATTTCATTCGCATTTCACAAAAAAAAAACAAATCCTCAATTAATTTCAATTTCCGATTATGTATTTCGTAATCGAGTCAATTAAGCATGTGGGCGATTGATTGATGATTTTGGAGTAATTGATATGTAAATTTTAAAAATCGAATATTTAATTTTGATCCGCAGATTGAAGTTCATTGAGTCTGCAGTTTTTATGTGAAGAATATTTATTTCTTTTTTAGTTTTAATTTTTAATATTTACATTTTTCATTTCGAATATAATAAATATAAACCAAATTTTATCATTTTTTTTTTGCCGAGTAAAATTCTTCAAAGTAAAAAAATAATAAATAAATATATTTTAGATAAAAATTTATATTGTATAATTCAGCGCTGTTTAAAGAGATTAAATTTTTTAGAAATAATTGCTAATAAAGAAAATACGGTTTTGTTAAATTGCTTAAATTTTTCTTTAAAAATACAGTTTAACCCAAGCCTCGATAAAAGCAAATTCTCAAGAACCTGGCTGACAATTGTTTTTCTAAAAAAAAATTTTTTTTGAATTGATATAAGCTCTGTTATCGAAAAAAAGCTGTCATATAAACATTTGACTCGGTTTTCGCCTCAACCCGAAATTTCTATTCGTTACGTTAGTCCAGGTTTTTTGTGGAAAGTTTTATTTTCTAATTAATGCTTAAATAGCTTTGTATGCTGAAACAGTATTATATTAAAAATTCGAAAAATTATTCGATTAATTTTTGTTCGATTATATCTATTCGATTAACATTATTTGATAAATTTATTTTAATTTTTTTTATTGCAATACATTAGTAATTCGAATATCTTCAAATAAATATATGAATTATTTATTTAAGTTTTCATTGCAAATTATCCACTGAATCGATTGTACGTTTAGCCAAAATCTTAAGAATGACACAATTATATTACGATCGTTGATGCTGTTGATAATTTTGATTGGTTTCTATGCTTGCACAATATGCAATTATCATAGAAATAGTCAGAATTACTTTCAATAAATCCAAATCTGATGAATTCCTGATTTCAAAACTAAGGAATTGCACGAAATTAAATATAAATAAAAATAAGGAAAATTGCATGTAAAGTTTTAAATAACAAAAGATTTGCAGTTATGGAGCAATCAAATTTATAAAAAAAAAAAATTTGCGGCATTCAGTGTTGGGTACATCTGGTCACATGATTAAAGTGGGAATATAAAATGATCGTATCTTTTTGATAAGATCCAAACAACAAAATACAAAGAATTAACGTTAGATTTTGTAAAAACAAAGATACAGTTGCTTACATTTGCAGAACACTGAATGACCGCTATTGATTACACTGGTAAACACATTAAAATTTTTCAGGATGTTTTTATTTGTTTACGGTTAATTTAACTGTGCTGACTACGAAAATAACACTACTTTTTTTCCAGCAGCTCAAGTTTTAAATATACGTGTGTTGGTTAAAAATTATTCCAAAATTATAATTTTTTTTACTCACTTTATTTAAAACAATCAGTATGGTTGTGGAATAAAATGTTTTTTAGAAGATTTTCTTGAATGAGGTGTCTGTATAAGATCCCGACAAGGATTCCTGCAGTAATCAGCCGTCATATGTACTCGTATGTCCCACCTCCCTTGGTAATGTTCTTCTATTGTGCGAATATCCTGGTAAAACCTTCTACCTTGTTCTTGACTGTAATCTCCAAGAATGTAAATAATGTAATTTAACACTCATGTTGCGCCCTAGATGTTTCAAGTTAGACAACCACCCGTATAGTAAATAATTTTTCCCTCGTAATTTTGTCACTTTTCACGGTATTTGCAATCTTGAAAAACTCCCATGCTCAGACAAGGAAACTTTTTCGACAGATATGTAAGCAAAATATTGGCCATCTTTGTTAAGGGCTTAATAAATTGCTTCATAATACAAAGTTTAATATGAAGTGGTGACAATTTAATTCGAATGTGATTAATTTAGATTAACTACATTTTGCTAACCAACAATAGCTGACTCCCTCATTATTTAGTTATACTAAATACCAAAGAAATATTGCCATACTGTTCTTTCATAGAAGTTGAATGTCTTACAGGTATAGAACCGTACTTGTTTCCATTGTACAAACACACTTTAAACTTTTTTTATTGCTATCAATAAAAAGAAGCCAATATATTGATTTGTGTTTTTGTAAACCAATCTTTTGCATAAGACCTTCCACATTATAACATTATAACTAAATTCTCTTCAGAGGAAAAATATGGCAGTAAATCTTTTTTCATGACTACGATAAAATGCAATTTTTGTTTCTGTTGAAAGTAGATATTTCTCGTTCAGACGAGATGCCAATATTTCGGACTTCTCTTTCAATAGATTTATGTGCCTCACTTAATCGCTTAACTCACTTTGATTGAACGGTTGACGATTTTTCTCTGGACTTGGTAAAAAATTTTTCTTCTTCAATTTCCATCTCATCCGGTTCAAAACATGTTGATGATGTTAATTGTAGTGGCACTGATGACCGAGCAGAGTGTGTAAGAGGTCTCTGGGCAGAAGTCAACGTCGGATACAACCATTTATCCCTATTTGCAGAGTTTCTGCCCTTAGTGTTTACACTCAAAAATAACAATCATGATGATGATTAATAGGTTTCCGAAAAGTCATGGGTGTGTTGAACTTAAGAGCAGAGAATTTTCCAGCTGACCATTGTCGCAAAGAGACAACACAATTGTGGCATACAGTAGTAGGCAACGACTTGCGTAAATTACAAATATTCACACCACTGTCCGTGATAGATTTACGATACTTCGCAAAAGTACATTCACCACAAATTATCTAGAAATTATCTGGATAATTTAAACAGTAGCCGACTTCCTAAACGCAAGTTGCGATGCATGCTTACAACGCATACCTATATTTATTGGCAATACCTAACGTTTCTAATCTGTTGGCAACTCAGTTTGATGAGTATCAGCTGTCAAATGCTTGCATCTATTTTATTTGGTATGTAAGCGTTTGATACCTAGTCAATTGCGGAGTAAGTAATTTTTTTATTTACTATAATGATATTGTTTTGTTAATTTTTTTATTTTAAATGTTTATTAACAACTTTTATCTAATTTTTTATTTTATATTTTTATGAACACCTGTTGTTACAGTGAAAAAAAATGTATAGTAGCGTTCCTTAACGCCGTTTTAATGCAAAGCATTTGCAGTGCAAGGATGCTGCTACAACATGCTTTGCATTGCATACGCAATTTTTCAAATTATGCTATGCAACATGCGTTTAGGAAGTCGGCAAGTGTCTTCTCTTTTTAGCCATTTTAATTATCTGTTATTTTTTCTTAAGGCACCAGTTGAAAGTGACTTACATATTCGGGTGTGTTATCTGCAGTAAAATTTGTCTTTTACTCGTATAAGGCCTTTTCTGCTTCAATTTTTTATTTTTCTCGTAAAAAAAAAGTGACTAAAAATTTCTTATTAAATTCTTAACTAAAATTCAAATTATTTTCAGTTTATTTTCATAAACTCAACATTGCCGAGCATTAATTTTTAAGCCAATCCTTTGTTTTTCTTTTTAATATTCCGAAAATATACAATTTTAGCCCTAAAATATTAAAAATGTTTATCTTAATTTAATTTATAAATTTTTGTTTGTTTTTTAAATAATTATTGTTGTATTTATTACTGTTGCTAATAAATTTTTGTTTGTTTTGTTGTTTATAAATTTTTGTTTGTTTTTTAAATAATTATTGTTGTATTTATTACTGTTGCTATTTTTTTTTTTATTTTGCCAAAAGATTTACTTTAATGGCTCCATAATGCGAGATGTTAATGCTTGATATAAAGAAATATTATAACATAAATGAACTGTAATAAAAATATGAATTCTGAAACTCATTTTAATAATTTTTTCCTTCCTTCTTCTTGATCTAATTTCAGTTGCCATTTTTCAACATCCATAATGGATATTTTCGTTATAATTTTTATATGTTTTCAAAAGTTTTCTATATAATTCTTTTCAAAGATAAATCTTTAACGTCGTAGGCTGATAATGAGAGAAAAGACTAATGAAGGCAACAATTTGTAAAAAAAAGCACGAGGCAAAATATAAATATGACCAGTAAGTAAATGCTTAATAAACAAAAATCATTAATATTTTAAAAAAAGAAGCAAATATAATGTTCAAAGAGAAACAATAAAAAAAAGATGTGATTTATAATTAAAAAATACTACCAATGCATGCATGCCTGTACAGTTTGTCAGGAAAGTCGTTGCAAAATTATGTGAGACTTTTATTTCATGATAAATTTTTATATTCTCTTTAATTTTTTAATTTTTTTTTGTGGTTAAGGACTTTTGAGGAATTTCTTGAAAGAAATTAGTTTGAATCAAAGTTTTTTGGAACGAAACTGTTTAGCTGAGCCATCCCCAGCTGAAATATAACATTTCAGAAGACATGTCAAATAATAGGTTTCCAAGCACAAGAAGCAGGTTCGAATTGTGTCACTTTTACATGGCATTGTGGTTCAATCGTTGTAAACAATCAAGGACTTGTCCAGTGTTTTTTATACCAATTAAATTACTTCACTTTAGCAAAATTTATTTGAATTACTTTTTTCATTAAGACCAGCAAGGGGTGGTTTGCCCTTGAGCGTTTCGTAAAATGTCTACAGTGCATTGCACCGGAATTGAGGAAAGGGTAGAGAAGCTAAATTAATTGCCTTAAGATGTTTGTGCAGCCCTTTTATTAATTGTTTTACTAGGTCCACGATCCTGCTAACCCACGTAAGATGGCGCTGTGATGTACATTGGCAGAATTGTTTAATTGCGACTAGAGCAAAGTGTGTTGATAAACATAAACAATCGCCAACAGCACTTGATAAAATGTTACACTAATGCACATTAGAGCAAAATCATGATCGATGACACATGATGAGATCTTGGTCTCTAAATATCATGCTGTCAGTTCAGCCTTTAACTTGTTATAAAAAATAAATGAATATTTAATAAATCATGTCCTGTTTACTATATTTTCTTCGCAAAGATAATGATCCCTATATTGAGCTTTTATTTACTTGACAAACTTTATGCATCAAGAAAGAAATGACAAAGACTTCAATCGCAGACAGACTGTTGCACAAAGACATTTGAAGTTGAAAGTTAAAAAAAAATAAGAAAAAATATGTAGTTTGTTTTATGCTGTGCCAGCAAAAGTCCTTTAGAAAGCTAATAAGTCTGGCGATGACGTTATTGATTATTTGCAACGTGCTTCATTATTAATTCTTCAGCTTAGTTAAATCAAAGAGAAATTTTTAGTTATTATTTTTACAAAAACTATATACATGACGAAACACTTTAATAATTTGTTAACATTTTAGTAAATATCTTAAAGGAATTTTTCAATTTTGAAGATATTTTGGCATTGTTTTTGTTGTTTGCCTGTAGATACATTTTATTAACACTGAATTTGTACGAAAACCGCAAGATATTTTAAGAAGATATTTTAATAATATTATAGTTGCAGGAATAAATGTATGGTTGCAACTACCATATAAATATATAAAATTTGTTTTCTATATTTAACCCCAAATAGACACAAATCCATTGTAATTATAATATGATTACACAGCGACCAAATTTTTATTTCCTCTAAATGCATCGTAAGGATAATCGCAGTAGGATATTCCTGAATGTTTACGACGAGTATTTGCTTTTTATATATTAAACACAAGTTTAGCCATGATGAACACACTAAAAGAAAAAAACATGGTGGCTGAAATCATAATCACAAACTATCATTAATGTTCAGATTAATGATTGATGATGCTAAATATTGCATTTGTTCTCATAAATTTCCCTCTGACAATAAAATTGTATGAAGCTAGTATGCTCCGCAGATGTTTTGAAAGTTGAGCGCATTATAGTATCTAAGGAAATGTGTGTTTTTTTTTGTAAACAATTTGGCATTTAGTTTAGATAAAAAATTTGTATCACGAAAAATCACACCAATATTTACTTAATGCAACTAAATAAAATAATAGTCTTAATAAATATTTTTATTTGATAATATTTATGGAATAAACTTCTCTGGACAAAATAAATTTAACAAAATTCAAAATTATTTATCGGAATATTTAAGTGAAACATATTTTGCAGTTCCGTTGTATATTTTGCGTCGTGTTGCCAAGAAACATTTATTCGTATATTTAATTTATTCCATATGAGCCGCTTATTTTGAAAGTGGCATAAGTCACTTTTTCAAAAAATCGAATTATTGGCAACACTTAATAAAATTGAACGCGATCTTTTCATTTGTAAAACATTTGCAATCAACAAAAAAAAGTGACTTATGCCACTTTCAAAATAAACGGCTCATATATCAGTATATTTAGCTTAAACCACTGATGTTGAAAATTTCAGCTGCACTTTTATTTTGTTGTAAAATTAAATAATTTTCTTCATCTGTAATCTCCTTATAAAATACAATGAACGATTGAAGATACATACGATCGACCAATTTTTCAGAACATAAACAATGTATGGTCGCAATAAACTTAAACTTTTAAATAAACTCTTATTAGACATTAGACTTTTTTCAGACATTAAAATTTTATGGGACGAAAACCGAGAATGATTATTGTTGAGATTTTATCAAGATACACACTGGAAACACTGCAACATTACTTTTGCTTGTCGATTGTAACCTTTACGTAGACACTTGTAGTTTTACTTTTGCCTGAATTGTACGATCTTTTTAACGTTGAATTAGTAGTCGTAATTTTTCAATACTAAATTAAATAAATGAATAGTTGTAATTAACTTTTAATGTCGTGCATTTTTCAATATATATCGGCTAGGTGTTATTTTATTGTCACATCAAATATTTTACTAGTGTAAGAATGTTTGATGCAACCATATTTGCTTCAATGAATAATTATTTGGTTTTGGGAATACTTAGTTGACATGAACATTTTTTTTTGGTTTTTTTAATTAGGACCAGCACTCAGGGGATGACCCCTACGTATGCAGTGCATTGTGCCGGAACTCAATGTCTCACTAATGTACATTAGGGAAAATTAATGATATTTATTGACTTTCTCTCTGGCCAGAGTTAGAACCCAGGTCCCAAGTCATTGTTTGCTTAGTAGCCAACGCGCTAACCACTTCAGCCAACACCACGTTATAAAGAAGTTTCACTCATCGAATTAATATCTCTTAGAGTCTATTTCACCAATGCTATTTAAATATCAATTCATATTTAAACGTAGTTATTCATTTTCACCAACATATTCTCTTTACACATTTAAAAGCTGTTTAAATAGGTAGCAATCTCCATTTAAATACTGATTTTGCATCTCTATCACAACAGTTGTCTCTGTTATAGAAGTTGGTGAAAATGGAAATTTTTTAAACAGAATTTAAATAGAGATCTTTATTTAAATTAAACTATGTTTAAATTTGTTTGGTTCCGCCAGAACTTTTTACTTCGGAATAATTTTCCATTATACCATAATTGTTTTGAACAAAGTATTATTTAAAATGGACAATTGAATTTCGAATTCCATTCATTTTGATTTTCTAAAAGCCTTAGTTTGATATCGAATAGCGGTCTACTATTGTAAGACAGTCTTAAATCATGTAATGATTTCTCATGACAATATAATGTTTATGGTTTACTAAAATATTTTCATCATTCCACTCTTCCACTAGTGTAAAATATTCTTATTGAATAAAACCATCAAGTGATTTAAGCCACATTCTTGGTTAGCTACTATCCAGTACAATTTGATTGCAGTCACATACAGCTGTTTTTCGTATATTATGTTCACCCCAACTATAGTTCTTTTTAATGGCGTATATTCTTACATAAGTAAAGTCAATTTAATTGTAGTTTTCCTGATCTATACGTTTTATTGTATTTGTCTTTGACAAATATTGAAAATTTCTGTATTTCTTAATTTTAATTAAACACTATAAAGAACTACGGAAATTAAGTGAACATAATCCCCCTGTTTCTTTTAATTAAAACTAAATGGTAAAATTTAACTTTACTTTGTTAGCTTTTTGCCTTAAGTGTAGTTAAATTAAATATGCTTTGTACAACTTTACTTAACTTTTTCCATAAGTTATTTTAACTCAAGCAATGTACTTCTTGTTTGTTCTTTATTAACAGGTATTCTTCGTACATTAAATATTAATTAATTCAACAGTAGATATTAAATACTTTATGTAGTAAGGACATACAACAACGACAACAACAACAATAATAATAACAACATTGTGAGGCATTCAAGTTATTAGGAAAAGAAAAGTTAAATACAAAATATAAATATTAACTAAACTTTTTTAGTACTTTTTTTATAAAGAAAATTTGTTTGATTTAACCGTCTAAGGAAGCAGGTAAAAGGAATTCTTAACCTTTTAGGTTAAAACATTGTTAAACCGTTATTTGCAAGTTAAAAGTTAAAAGTTTATAAAATTCCAAAAATCTATTTGAAGTTATGTTATTTAAAAGTATTTAAAAAAATTTTGATTTTTATTAAAAAGTCCTTACCGATCAAATTTCTGTTGCAGTGCGCTGCCACCCAAGCACATTTTTAAGCCATTAGAGTATAATGCTACCTTAAAGTTTTCAACTTTTCTAAATGGGTTAATTTTACGTAAAAAGGTTATTGAACAAGACAACTCAAAAATAAACATTCAAAGAATACAAAGAAACGCAAAAAATAAAAACTACTCAGACACGCAAAAGTTTGTTAAGATTGTTGTATGATAAAGGCAATAGGAAATTGAAAATTAATAACAACAAGAGTCCCAAAAGAGACGTTGAATTACTCCCCAATTGCCATATTAAATGTTCCACAAGCAAATAAATTAGAAAATCATCTTCATTTACCCCGAGCGTGTTAATGCTTAAGCAACGACAACAACAGGAACAACAGCAAGTCATTCATCTAAGTATAGCAGCAACAGCAACAACAACAGAAGAAAAATCCTTGAAATAGGAAAAAACTAAAATATACATTTGTTTGTAAAAGAAACTTCTAAATATTCATAGAAGAACAACAATAACTAAAATATTAACGACAATGGCAAAGAACAGTAAGAAGGAGGTTAAACACCCATCAACACACACACACACAGATGCTCATACACTCCCTTATATATCGAAAATAAACTAAAAACAAAAGAGAGAGAAAAATAGCAACAATATAAAAATGATGAATACATTTTCCATCATACAACAAGTTTATTCATAATACTCGTAAAACAAATAATGAACGGAAGGAGAATAATAATAATAAATAAGTAGAACAAGTATATAATACATATACAATGAATCCATGGCTATACACACACCCACACACACACACATCCGTAGACAAACTCTCACTTAGACATTGACTTAATACAAAATAATGTGTTAAAGTAAGTAAAAAGGCTTTCTTTTTGTTATTTCCAACAACGTGATCCAGCATTTTTATGAGTTTTAATGGAAATAAACGAGAGCTGTTTCCGAATTTAAAGGCTGGATATGTACGTTTTTCCCTCCCAGGTTTTATCTATTATTGGGATGTCGGAATAATTTATGTTGTTTGTATGGTTTTTACACCGAATATTTTTTTTTAAATAACAATTCAAGAATTTTTTTTTTAAATTTTTGAAACTTATGCAGTTGGGTCGCGTCAAAAATCGGAGGAGATATTTATTACGCTTATAAGTATTGATTTTGAATAACTTTTCTTTTTATCGAAACATTTTCAAAACAATTCTTTTGTTTAAAAACGTTTGCTAGCAGTTTGTTCCCATACATTTTTTTAGAAAATCGGTGGAAGTTGCCCCAAGCCCCTTTAAAGCAAATCAAAAATGCTTGATTATTCAACAATTTCCCCAATGTATTTTCTGATTTGCAAAATTAATTTTTTTAAATACTGTGCTTAAATTGTGGTCCAATTTTTTTTAATTGGGGCAACTTGAGGCAACTCTCGATTTCCCTGCATTCTTCATCCGCCTAACAACCACACACTGCTATAACATGTATAGACAGTTGATACAACAAAAATTATTAAAAATTTGCGAAAGTTAAAAATTAAAGGGTGATCGAAAGCAAGCAACGCAACATTGGAATATTCCAGCGTCTATTGTGAACCATAATACATATACGGGTATTGTGTAGCCAATTGACATTTTCACAGTTTTTATAAGAATATACAGACTACAATAAATATGCTAAAATGAGGGAAAAATAATATTTAAAGGGTATTCTACAAGTTAATGTAATTCGAACAATTGAACAATGAACTGGCATATTGGACACCTTACAAACCAAACTTTTGCAACATTGAGAGCTACATAGTGCAGCATTTTTAAAACAGCCAATAAATAATACTTAAATGATACAAAATAAAAATTATAGGGTATTCTATCAGTAAAAATTATTTGAATATCAAATTTTCACAGTGAACCGTGAAAATCACGAGAGGGAAATTCAAAAAATTTTAATAGAAAGTGCAGAATTATACAGGAAATAATTACGAATACTTAAAAATAAAAAAGAGTATTCTAACAGATATTTTAACCTTTGTCGGTTAGCAGAACCATCGCCGAAGTAAAACAATGCTTGCAAATGAAGCTTAACAAAGTTAAAGCGTCTTCTTCACAGCGGAGACGCTGCAACACTGATAAAAAAAAATAAAATTAACAAAACGCGCCAAGCAGTGTTCACCATCCATCTTCTCTATCATATCCCTTTCTCTCTCAAGTTCTGGCACAATGCATGGCATAAGTAGGGGTCATCCCCTGAGTGATGAACCTACAAAAAAAAATTATGCTGCATCTAATGAATCGTGAAAGTTTTGAATTTTATTTATTCTGATGAAAACTACAAAATAAAATAAAATTAGTATTTCAAGGGTATCGCTTCAAGAAATGAAGAAAATTTTCCAAACCAAAAAAATCTCGTAAAACTAAAAATTTACGACAAAATTAAAAAAAATCGCTTCAACAAAATAATTTCTTTTGCCTTTTTTGTAGAAAGAACTAAAACCAAATAATAATTAACACGAAAAAATCAAAACAACACCAAAAAGGAAAAAAAAGTACCAAAAGAAAAATTTAATAACAGAAGTGAAAAGCACAAAAAATAGCCAAAAATTAGCTAAAAATATTAGCGGTAGAGAAATTTCAAAGCGAAAAATATTATCTAAACATAAAAAAACTAATATTTTACAACGCTTAAACTTAAAAAATCTAAAACAGAAAAGTGGGCAGAAAAAATTAAAATCAATAAAACGGAAAAATCCAATAGAAATAAAAACAGTTAAGCTTGAAAAACGGCAAAATAAAATATTAAGTTAAACACAACAAGAAAATCGATAAAACAAAAAAAAAAAAGCCATATCGAAAAAATAACGCTAAAATAAAAACAAGAAATCTACCAAAACAAATATCTTATCAAAACGACCATAAAAAGAACTAAAAATAACCCGCTAAAAACGAAAAGTGGCGAAAAAATTAAAACGAACAATACGAAAACCCGGTTAAGCGCTAAATATTCAAAAATGCTTAAGCTTATAATACCCCAAAATGATAAAAAGCTACAAAGACAAAAAATTCGTCAAAAAAAACGTCAAAGTGAAAAAGCAATGAAAAAAGCGGCAAAACGAACACAGTTGTCAAAAGCAAATACAAATCGCCAAAATTGAAAATATAAATTTATATAATATATTGAAAATGCTAAGAAAAGAGTAATTTCCATAAGCCAACGCCCAGAAATTTGTGGCACATTTTATATAAAAATATATAAAAACAAATTAATTCGTATACGAAATGAATATGAATATATTTCAACAAAATTCAAATTCATAAACAGAATCATTCATAAATAAATGTAACAACATAAAAATGGTTGACAGCAGTACTTGTGGTATGGAAAGTTTCTATATTTGCCAAACTCTTAACGATTCCCATTCTTATTATTTTATCTACAAAAATCCCAAGAGATTTTAATAAAATGCAAAACTTTATGTTCGTTCATTGGTGGGTTTGCTTCTTTCTACTCCTACTGCTCATAAAAAGTTATTTACTTAAGATTTTTCTATTCCCTACTTTGCTGATGCTCTCGTATTAACAACTAATTTTTATGTCTAAACAATACAGGCAGCAACATCAAATAGTTGTTTATTCACTAATACAATTCAGATATACATACATACCCACTCTGTGCGCACACACGAAAACATACACAAAATATGCCAAAAAGGATTTGTTGTAATGCTGTTGTGGTAGAAAGAAATCTTTGGTGTGGCCTGTTCGTGCGTAAAATATTTATATGGCAAATCGAAAGGTTCAATTAATTTTTTACGATGCTCCTTTATTCCACTACCAAAGTTTAAGAAATACATATTTATTTAAGCAAAAGTATTAAGAGGGCGGTTATTTTTGGCTTAAATACTTAACGAAATAATTACAATTAATTAAAAACACTTTGAAAGTGATTGTGTTGTGTTTCAAGCGAATATTGGCGGAGGTGACAGGATGGAAAGAAATTTTATACTTGATATTAAATTGGCCCGCACAGGAAATCTAAAAAGTTTCGCTGATAGAATCAATTGTTTTTAACACGAATTTATTCTTTTTGATATTTAATTTATTCTTTCCTTCATTCCAATTAAAATTTTATTTGTAAAAGTACTTTTAAAACTTATTAAAAATGTGTTACTTTCAATGTCAAAACATCTTTTTTGTTGTGAGTTCAAGTTAAATTCATAGTTATTTCTTTTAATTAAGCAACAAAATGTTTCTCATGACAATAATAATTATAAAATATTGTTGTGTTCATAAAAACATCGCTTTAAGACGCAACGAAAATACAAACGACTCTATTTAAATTAATTTTATTCTTTTAATATCATTAAGTCTGTCATTAAATTTTAATTAAAAATATTAAACAAAAAAATATACCCACAGAGAACACACAAAAAATACTTAATATACGAAAATATAGTCATTAAAAATGTATAACTCGTACATATTTGCTTTTGATGAATTTTAAAATTATTATTTTTATTTTTATCTTCCATATTTTATGCTAAAAATTTTTAGTTTTACAACTACTTGAGTTATGTTTTGCTGGCATAGAGATGCAGCAACTAAAGACACGTTATTATTTCTTATTCACAAATTATGCTAATTATTTTTCCCCAAAAAAATTGTTAGTAATTAAAAGTTGAAAGTTTCCACCAAAAAAAGGTAATTGCTTTAATATTAAGCACCTTTATTTATTATGGAAAATATGTTGACTTTTGTTCTTTGACGTTTCTTTTAACAGTGCGCAACAAAATTAAATCGTTTAAACTAAAACTGTACTTGCACAAGGAAAGTTTTTCCTTTTTTATTTGCTAATTTTATTAATCGTATGATAAGAAAAAGTTTGTCTATGAATAGTATTAAGGTACGCTCACAGTTGGCAAATATTTGCCAAAAAAGCGTAACCACTAAATACTAATGAAAATCGCTGTCGGAAAAGTTTTTATTGACTAGTGCGCTGCCTTCATCAATTAAACAGTCCAACAACAATTAATACAATGTCTCACTAATGTACAACAGAAATGAATGATGTTGATTGACTTGCTCTGGCCAGGGTTTGAACCCAGGCCCCACGTCATTGTTTGCTTAGTAGTCAACGCGCTAACCATTTCTCGTGTTTTTATTTCTCGGAAATTTCACTCTTCATCTGATATACACCGAAACATTGGCATATGAGATCGTTAAGATCTTGAAGAAGATTCTAACCAATAAAGGTTCACGCAATCATTCCTTAATTAAAGAGTATAAGATTAAAAAAATAACCATTCTTTGGAAAGAAAATAAATTTATTTCAGCAGCAAGAACTCCCATCTAACGAAAATGATAATGAATTGAAAATTGAGTCCGGAAATGTTGCTTTAGCTTTGTTTTAGTCTATACATTTTATATTTATATATATATTTTTATTTATAACTTTTTAAAAAGATCTCGCATTTTCCCCATAAGCTTTAACAACACTGGTCGTGTCATTAATATAATTGGCACGCCACTTTTTCATTGTAAGACATGCTAATTTCTTCTTGTAATAATTTATTAAAAAAAAATAACTTTGCCACTTAACCTGTTTGGCTTTTAATTATAACATCACAAAGATATATAAAAGGATGACACTACTCGTGCATTGTTGGATTTATTTTTTCATTATGTACATATCAGCGAAGTGCATGAGGTGATTCCCTTTCGCTCTCCACTCATATTTAAATTGTACTAATGATATTGCTTGCAGTGTTAACTCTTTTAAAAGTGATTGTCTTTAACTTACTCTTGTTTTTAAGTGCCGTTAGCAAAACTAAATAAAAAAATGTTACTGACATATGATTGGTTTTCAATGTATTCAATTAAATCATTAAAGCTTGCTGTCTTTTATGTGTACAAAACAGTGCGGTATTATGTACGAGTATTCATATATTTTTTTAAATTTACCTCAAGCTCATCAATCAAATACATGTATAAAAAGTTTTAAAATAATTTTCGTAACGTAATAAAATATGGAAAGTGAAGTTTACCGTATAATTAAACGTGCTCTATTAATCTGTAATTATCAAAAAAAAAACATTAAAAAGTATTCAAAACAATCATATTGATTCATTGCTTTTTTGATTCATATAAATAATTTACAAAAGCAAGCAATGGCACACATGTAGTAAAAACGTTTCATTGATGTGAATCATGTATTGGCAACTTAAATTTTTTGAGATTCAAGTGCTATCTCAGTATTCATTCTAAAAAATACAAAAATATGTCGTTTCAATCGCAATCAAGCAGATCTCTGGTAAATGTCTATGTATTTGTCACATTCTGTATACATTTTAAATCGAGTGAAATTTTCATAAAATTAAGCTAAAAAAAAAAAAATTTTAAAATTTAAAAACCATATTTGTGAAATAGAACTTCTAAAACAAACAAACAAAACAAAACAAAGAAACTGAATAAAAATATACCCGGGAGAAAAACCACAATGACAGATGAAGAGAAATAGTTGAAAGAAATACAATCAAATAAGGTGACACATACGACATACATAAACGTAATACGATAATGACACATAACAACACTTCCATTGTTAACGAACAGTAATAAAACTAAGAAAGAAAGAAAGAAAAACATTAAACCAGCAATAACACAACCCACAGGAATAACAAACCCGCCCGCCCGCATACACTGCGACCCCAACGACTAAACGAAAGAATACAAGAGAATGTAAAAAAAACATGTTAAAAGATATAAAATTGGATTTGTTGGATTGTAGCTGACCACAATGGACTGGTCGAAAAGATATAAAATTTTTAAACGATTTCAAATACTTATAACGTTTAAGAGTGTAAGAAGAATACTCGTATATGCAGTCTGTAAGTATGTGCGAGTTGAACTTCAGCAACGCTTGTGCCATAAAAGCAGACAAACACTTACAAAAAGACAAAACAAACAAAGAAAAACTAACTGACATACATACCAGCAAGTATGATTGTAAATATCTGTCATTTAAGACAACAACAAACATGATATAAAAAAAGATTTAAAGAAATACGATGCTAAAGTAATAAAAAGGACACAGACCCACAAATAGAACTGCACATAGAAAAAGTAACACAAACGGAGATTTTACACAATGACTGCATGTGAGAGTGAGAATTGAAAAATATTTGCAACCACAAGAAGAACGTGGTGTCTGAGTGCCACTAAAAGAACAACCGGTAACATGATGATTATGAGAAAAATAAAAAAAAAAATAAAATATGCACTTACTTTTTCTGACTTAATGTTAAGCAAATAATAAGTCTCTTAGTTGAAAATTGTTAAAGGATTAAAATATTTCACAAAGGATTGTAAATTGTAAGCTGAAGTTGATTGGAACATTTTAACTTTTTAAAAGGTTTTTCATACACACATGAAATTATAGTCTTACAATTATGTGTGTGTAAGTGAATCTGTATTTTATTTTTGTTTCCTTGTTTTTTGTGTATATATTTTTCATATGAAGGCAAACGGTAACACCGATCCTTTTAAAATTGTGAACTGACGACCGGGAAATACAAAAAGGCGTTTGTTTTTAATATTCAAGGGAGAGGGTTGAACCTTTTTCCAAAGTAAAGGGTTATCCATTTCGTGTTTTCAAAAGTATAGGACTGGAAGTCGACATCTGTCAAACTAAGTTATTAAACCAATTTTTTTCTTTTCAGTTGAAAGTCTGACATTGACGAAAATCGATCGCTTAACTATCACACAACGCATAAAAATTATCAAAACATACTACAAAAATGGTGATTCTGCCACAGCTTTAAGAAGAGATTATGGTTTACATAATTGTCCAACTACGCAAGCAATTGGCAAAATTGTGAAGAAATTTGGAAGAAGAGACTGGAGCGGTTACAAATATTGTAAGGCCTGTGCATCATCGTTTCGCTCGTTCCGCTGAAAATATCGCTGCTCTAAGTGAAAGTGTTGCCGAAGACCCGAATGTGTCGATTCCTCGTCGTTCTCAGGAATTAGGACTGTCTTACGGCACATTATGGCGTATTTTGAATTTAGATCTACACCTACATCCATATAAAGTCCAGCTCACACAACAACTGAAGCCAGCTGACCATTTACAACGTCGTAGATACGTGGAATGGGTGCTTGAACAACAGGCGGTGGACGGCGATTTTTCGAACAAAATTTTCTTCAGCGATGAAGCACATTTCTCACCACCATTAGACTTTTTTTGTGGGGCTACGCGAAAGACCGTGTTTATGCAGATAAACCTTTAACTCTTGAGCACTTAAAAACCAAAATTCGTCAAGTTATGGCTGAGATACCGCCCAATATGTGTCAAAAAGTGGTCAAAAATTACCTCAAAAGAATCAATGCTTGCAACACTTCGCGTGGTGGTCATTTAAATGATGTAGTATTTCACACATAACGTCAACGTTCAAACTTTATAAAAATAAAAAAAATATCATAAAAAAAAATATTTTATATGTGTTTTATTTACGTTTACTTTTGAAACCGCAAAATGGATAACCCTGTAATTATGTAATTTAACACAAATTCCAGCAAAGTCAAGAATCTATAGAAAGAGAAAAATTATTCATACTTTCACATCAGCCTAAACAAATAAACGAATTTCTTTAAATTTAAAAAAATAATACTACAATAATATACAATTTCCAGCAAAATTTCGTTAGTATAGGAGCCGATAATCGGGTAATGAAAATCCCCACGACCAATCAAACAAATATTAAAAAAATAAATGTCCTAAAATTTGACAAAAACATACATTTTCCAACCAAATTTTGGAAATATAGCAGGGGAAGACCGGAATTTTAAATTTCAAGATTTCAAAAAACGAATAATTTAAATAGATTTAGATTCGAACAAGGAGGTTAATTCGATACCAGAAGACTAGAATAGTAGCTAAGACCCAGACCGACACTAAAAACTCAATTCCGTAGCACTAACTAGTGCACGTAGTCCCTACAAATAAAAGATTTCAAAAATATCCGTTTATTTTCCATTTAAGGATTGCCTCAGTCTTAATCAAAAGTACATACAAGACAGTGAATTTCAAATCAATATAACTTCTTTTTCTACTACTTTTTTTTTTCAAGTGAAAATCCTTATTTATTAAAATAATGTGCTCTCCACAACATACATAAAATGACAAACAAAGGAGTATTCACAACCTTAAACAGACAGATGCTTTCAGTGTTCCTCCCACCCACAACTGTTGTGGTGTTTCAAACAAAGACACTACTACATACAATACAACCCACATACACACAATAGTTTCTTTTTAAATAAATAATGTGAAGCGAGAGCGACAAGTTTATATGACCAAAGAAAATTAAGTTTCATCACATTGTTAAAAAGAAATGGAATTATAAAAATGACACCAAAAGAAAGACGAGCAAAAGAAAACAAGTCATAACAATTCTTGAATTAAAAGCGATTTAGTGCGGACTACAAGTGGGAGACCAAGGAAAAAGAAAAAAAAAACAAGAAATCCCCAGCAATCCCATAAAAATTTTTTTATTATAATTTTTTTTTTTTTTTTATTTTTCCTTAACACCAAAGATTATTTAAACTGTTCTGGGCAGCTCAGCTCTTCTTTGGCTTTTTGTGATTTGTTTTGTACGGTTAAAATAGAATGATGGTCTTGCTCAAATAGTTTTGTGATTTTCTGACACTTTGTGGTCTCAAGGTTGTTATTTAAATTTAACTACAACACACAGACATACAAAGATTTTTACCAAAAAGCAAAAAAATAATTAAATGTTTAAAAAGGTAAGTATTTTTAAAGGCGTCATGAAGGCAAGAAACAAAATAATTGACATGCATCCCTTGTTAATTTTATAAAAATTAATTATCTTTTCTTCTTTTGATTCTTAAATTTATTTTGTCCCGCCCCCACGCCATCCCATTCGCATTAAGAGAGAAGCTGTGGTGTTAAAGTGAAAGAGAAAAAGAACAACGCAAATTACGACGATATTCGATTTTTAGCTCTGATTGTCCAAACGCAATTCTTGTTTGGATTTTAAATATTTCAAGGGTTGCGACTGGGCATCGTGGCTCGAAATAAGAATACTACACGGATTTGCTTGTGTTTGTGCTACATTGAAAAAAAAAGGGAAATTAATTGCAATTTTAATAAATCTTTGTGCAAATACATACACATGCATACATACAAGTGCATACATAATCGTTTATATACATAGTTACATACATACATATTGTACTGTGCTATTGTAACGGTTTCGGTGGCGTATAAACGTTATTAAATTAATAATCACTTAAGAAATACCGCATACGCCAGGTGTGACTTTATCACCCTTGTCATTTAGTTGTGGTGTATGTAAGTACATATGTACATGAATACATTACGTATGATGAATATTAAATTATTCATGATTCAATTAACACTCATACGCCATACGGTATATAATAGTGAATGCATGTATGTATGTACGTTTTTTGCTTTGCTTACTAGGAAGAGGTAAATATGCAACAGTGTGTGGCAGTGTCACAGTAGTATCGTATAATTCAATCGGTGTTGATGTTAAACACAAAAAAAAATAAAAAAGGAAATTGAAATTGAAATTGAAATATGTGACATGCGATAAATTAAATAATTTCTATTCATTATGTTTGACAGAGAATTAACAAATAATATTAGCACTAATATAATAAAATCTATATGAACAGTGTTCATATGAAAGTTGTAAGTATTGGTTTAAATTTTTTGTACGAATATCTTTTAAAAAGAATATATTTCATAAAATGCAAAAAGTCAGTGCAGTAAAAATATTATCGTACGTAATAATATTATCAATGCGAAGGTTTGAATGTTTGTCTGCATACGGATGATTGTTCCACTATAATGCGAGAATCGCTAAATGGATTTGGATGAAATTTCGTAGATGGTACTGGATTAATAAAGGTTTTCTATTTTTTAGAGTGTCACAACTTTGAGTTGGCATCACTTCTTTATTTGAAACCCCATTAAACAGCTGATAGTTGCTTTTTGTTTAGTTTGCTTTGAAATTTCATTATGAATCGACTTAGGGGCTGTGCACATATTATGCTATGCTCCAGGTGGGTTAATGATTTGTTACGGATTGAAAATTTTGTACTGAAAAATTAGCAAAAAGCGTAACGGATGGGGGGTAGGGGGGGTTGGTATAAAATCCCTGAAAACATCGTTACGTAATATGTGCACAGCCCCTTACACCAGAG
The DNA here is from genome assembly GCA_947311025.1 of Lypha dubia. Classification (NCBI taxonomy): domain Eukaryota; kingdom Metazoa; phylum Arthropoda; class Insecta; order Diptera; family Tachinidae; genus Lypha; species Lypha dubia. The sequence continues at coordinate 85,996,041 of OX371263.1, read as the reverse complement.
CAACGCGTGGAAATTTTTAATCAAAATAATTGTTCTATTTGTCAAACTCATTGTGCAGCGAGCGCTACAAATTATTTACTCAAAGAAACTTTTATTTTCTTTGGGGTTATGTTAAGTCACTTGTCTACGTCGATAAATCACAAACAATTGAACACCAGGAAATCAACATTCGAAGAGTTATCGGCAAAATGCGGCCGAAATGCTGCGAAAAGTTGTTGAAAATTGAAGTTCCAGATTGCGCCTTCTACGCGCCAACCGTGGCGACCGCATGACAGAAATCATGTTAAACATTAATTTCATAAAATTTTCTTTCCAATAAAGCCCATTTCATTGATATTAAAAATATATTTACTTGTTTTATTATGATTCAAACTTGTGTCACTATATAACAAACACCCTTTATATTGGGTTCTTTTAAAGGGTTTCAAACGGGACGAATTGGTACTTGTATTTTTTTTTCTAATAAAGGGTGGGGAATTTTGAGGTTAGAAAGTAAATTGGCTTAAATGCTCTCTTTTTTTGACTAATTAAGTTTTATTGATACCAATGTGAAGCAAAAATACGGGAATTAATATGATGTCGGGCAAATATCCACCTCTAGCACATCGGCGGACTATCGGGCTATTTTTAGAAAAATTTCAACCACATTTTGCGACAAAGCTTCACTATTCTCGTCAATGCAGCACTGAATTACATATTTCAGAGCGTCTGTTGTTTGTAGTTTGTTCACGTAAGCCCTCCCTTTCAAATGGACCCATAGAAAATAATCCAGCGGACTGTTTAGGGATTTTGTGAGCCTCATATGCAACGTGAACCTCGAATTTAGTGATTAAATTACGCACACCGGTCTTAGAAGAAGCCTCATTACGAAAAAAAAAAGCTGGAAAAACTCCGGAACTTTTGGCTCCACATTTTAATGTAGAATGAACAAATTCACATGTAAAATTAAGTGTTAAAATATGGATGAAAAAATAAGTAATGTACTAAATTTAAGTGAAACATTTCCATCAAAATAGTTTAAAAACTACATATTTTTAAAATTAATCATAATTTTATTAAAATTAAAAAAAAAATTATAATCAAATAAGATTTCCTTAATAAAAGAAAAAAAAAATAAATAGTTCATGCCTTTTAAAATAGTTTAAGAATGAATGAAAAGTTGAAAGATCTGGTCCAGTCAAGCTCTGTATGACTCTTCTTATTAAAGTCAGCACAGAGGTTGGAGAAGCCCGCCTAATATCATCCGAACACAGAAATTCAGAGTGAAAAACACGCCTTATATTATTATTTAAGCCAATACATTCACAGAGAATGTGTGTCGTTGTCTCATCCTCTTCCATGCATAAACGACACAAGGGTGACCTGGCTAAGTTACTCTTCCAAAGATGGTATTTCAGTCCATAGTGACCAGAAAGAAAACCGGTAACTAACCGTAAATCGTTCTGGTTTGAAAAACGTTCAAAAGGGCTTGCAATAAATTTGTATAATCGATTGTTTTGCATTGAATCTGATCAAATTGTATCAGACGATGATATTTTAGAAGAAGAAAATCTGGATCTAAATGAAAACAATCTCTTGTGTGAACTTAACAAAACAATACAAGGTCTTACAAATTTAAAAAAAAAAAAAAAAAACCTATGACAAGCTGTTTCAATATAATAGATGATTTCATGGATTTAGCCAAGACAAAGAAAAGATCAGAAAATCTTGTCCCTATCACCAACATATAATTGAAAAGAAAGGGTGTTTTCAACGTCAAGTTTTAAAAAAAAAGCAAGAAAAAACTGTTTAAGGAGCAAATATCAAAACTCTATAGTATTTTTAAAAGACTATTTTAAAAAATTTAATTGAAGTCTCGTTAACAGTACAATTATTTTCATCAAACATAATTTTTTATATGCATACTATTAATTTTTAAAAGTTTTAGGACTTTATACGTAGTGTACAAATGAATTGTTATTTTATTATTTATTTTTAACTATAAATCAAGCACACATGTATATTTCTTACGTTGGTTTCAATTATTTGAAAACTTATTGAATTATTTAAATTATTCGAGTTCTTCGAAGAATTTAAAAAACTTACTCGACTAATCGAGCAATTTTAAAATCTCAACTTCGATTAATTCCTTACTCGAACAAAACAAAGAGTCAAATAAATAGATACTCTAGTATATACTTATTTTAGTCTAATTGCATATTTGGGAGCATCCGTTCGGTTGAACTAATCAATTTAAGAATTGTCACAATCATTTGTTTATTACAATTGTGGTTCATGTTAATTGTGTGTTCATGTTAACTGAAATAAAGTCTATGCAAAAGATATTAAAAAGGTATAAACATTTTCAAACCAATATTTTTTCTGGGTGTAGCAAATATTTTTTTTATAAATGTGAAAACTTTTCCTGTAAAATTTTACATCATTTCTGTAGAAAACGGTTTGACTTTTTCGCCATTTGTACATTAAAATGTTTTGTAAATCCTAAATAAAAACAATTCTGACAACTGACAGTTAAAGAGTTAGTAAATATAGAGAGTTAAACGATAGGTAGTCACTAAGCTTCAGTTGTTGTGTTAATTGAATTTTTTAAACATGGAGACACAGATTTTCAGTGAGTATACGCTGTAGAGAGCTTCGTAAAATTTGCAATTTATGTCCAAGACGCCGAATTTAGGCTGGCATTTGGACGACCAATCTGTTTGGCGTCTCGCTGAGTTTTTCAATTAATCTCTTCACTGTTGACGCAGTTAAAACACTATTCCGAGTATATTTTCGATGCTCATTATTTGCGGCCGACAAGCTTTCATTATTTTTCAATAATGAAGACACGTTGTTCTATTCCGCAACGCTCCATTTTTACTAACCCTAAACTGTTCGCTGTCGAATTTTTTTTTACACTTTAGTGCATAAATTCCGACAAATTGAAATCCGGCGTCAATTTAAGGACATGTTTTATTATTGAATCTAAACAAGTGAAATTAGTTTTCCATCTTAGTTAATTTTTATTGAAATTTTAATGAAAAGATCTCAGATTCTTCATTTCGAATTAAATAAATTGTCTCGTATTGATTGTTTTATAAACTTTAATATCATAAATATTTTATCGGTATTGATATAATTATACATTGGAATTTATTTATATTTAGAGTGTAGCTTTTAAATATTTTCACATTATTTTCTAATGATGATGCGACCTTATGATCTCTTTAGTTTGCATTTTATAATATTTAGATTTAAGCTGCTGAATGGTTTTTGTCTTAATGGCATACACTTTACACTTTAGTCCTTAAAAAATGTTCAATCATTGTCTGGTATTGAATGACATTCAAATGTCAAGTGGGTTCCATATATTCTACCATTTCCACTGACCAGCGACATGAACATTGGCCTCAATATGAGTTTTTGAATCAATCATTTATATAAGACGATAAATTGTTCAAAGTTGTGTTTTTTTTTCACATTAAAAAAATTTTAATAATTTGACATGCTATTTTCATGATTTAAGAATATAAGAAATATTTTTCAACCCATGGCACAGTAGCATAGACGAAGAATGGCATAAACTACTATGCACTGTGGGGAATTTAAAAAAAAAAAAAAATGAGAAATAAATTTGCATTTTGTAAACATGCTGATTCCACTGAAGTTTTAAATTTAAACTGCGATTCACACAAAACTTATTTTTATTGTAAACAAGCGCCCCGGCTTCGCATGGAAGCTATTTACTTTTATAAATGTCGATTTACCTAATCAAAGCACATCACGACTTTCACGAAAAGTCATAACTCACGAACGCGTCGACCGATTTCGTGCAAACTTTAGATAAACTATCTACACGACCATACAAACAAACCCTAAAAATTTAATCGAAGCAAAAGTTAAATAACACAACTTAACACACTATATCACAGGTTAATATACATATATAATCGAATTCGGTTTGACCGTTCGTGAGTTATAAAGTCACAACGCACTTGTAACAATTTTATATATATATATATATATATATGTATAGATGTCAATTTTTTAAAGTCGGTATTCTTAAATTCCAAGAAGCAAATGAAAATATGACTTCGAGGCCTGTTATGCTTTTAAAAATCCATATGTGGGATTTTTTTAATTTATTTGGGAATTTTCATGGTTTTCAGAAACTTATTTTTGTTACATTATTTCCCATCTAAGGGCCAATTTTTAGTTAAAAATTTTGATAAATAAATATTTTAAATCTTCCTTTTTGCGATCCTTAATGACATATTTTTGTAAAAATTTATAAAAAAAAGGATCAGATCGTTTCAAAATACATATACTAGTTTTTTTATAAATGTAAATTTGACTGCTTCTTGTCTCGAATCAAGTACTTAGCGAGTTGATTACAAAGCAAATTATTATGTAAGACTTGGCTTCGAGCCCCAGACAGGGCAAGTCAGTCAACATCATTTGCTTCTCTAATGTGCAATAGGGTGGCATTGTTTTAATTGGTATTGGACTGAAGGCATTGCACTGATTACTAAGAACTGTTCCGTCAGCGATTAATACCGTTCCATGCTAATGTTACAATTAATACAAATTTACTGCTAACACAGTTTAATAAATTTAATGCGTCTACTTAAAACTAGAGGCACTGCCAAACTGCTCTAAAAACTGCAAAAAATCCGCGAAATAGCAGAGTTGCAAACGAATTAATCCTTCTTCTACATTTGCATGATATAATCTTTTTACCCAAGTAGGGATCATCCCCTGAGTGCTGGTCCTACAAAATAAAAACAAATTATTGAGATATTTTTAAATTTCCTTGAAAGTTGGCAGAGTTTTCGGATGCAAATCTTATTTGTTTTTAGTTTCTTCGCATTAACTGCATCACTTCGCTATTGAGTAAAAAATTTTAGCCGAAAATAGTATCAAATTTCATTGGAATCGGACTGCCCTGTTTAAAATCTGCAGATTAATTTCTACGTTTTTTCCCCCAAAATCCCCCACTGGTCTTTTAAATGGAAAACGAACTGAGAGCTGCAGTTTCCACAATTTAAAAACTTATTTGAGCCTACCAAAATGGCAATGTTTCAATTTACTACGCCAAAGCTAAAAACAGTTAATCTCAATTAGCCTACATTCTCTTCAAATCTTAATATAATTTAATATGTCTGGTGATGACATGCAAGACTTGTTTATGACGGCAAAAATAAATTTGAATCAAGATTGATCACACTTTAAGTTTTCGATTATTTTGCAATAGAGCCAGGTACAGCTAATTACTAAATTTTATCAAACAAAATCTAATTGAAGTAAACAAGAATTGTTTTGTTGTTATTCTCGCGATATACGCAAATATCAAATTATTATATTTTAAATTTTATACGTTCGACTTGTTCCATATCTTTGTGGCATCTACCAGAAACACAATGTGTTTTAAAAACTACCCGTACTTATATTGTTTAAAATTCTAATCTTATTTATTGCACACTAATTTTCTAATCAAATGATCTTTATTTCTATCAACTATAATTTGGCCAAACGAAATCGTGTTTCTTTCTTAAGCAATTTATTATAACAAGTGTTAAGCTGGCTAAAGTGGCGATACGATAAAGCAACTAAAAGCCAAATACGTATTTGTAACAATTCATAGGATTAGACAGGAATTTTTATAAATATTGTACAAGTACACACTCGTACGCAGTCTTATCTTAACTGCTTACAATCATATAAAATTTGATTTTTTTTTTCTTTTTTTTTTACAAACGATATATTTTTCAAAGGGTTTTTACAAGAAGACTTAACCAGGAATGAGTTTCCCTTTAAAAGCAATTTTCAACAAACACAAATAAAAAAGCGTATAAAAGCATGGCAAAGAACTCACGCACACACTCACGCAAAAAATATATAAGGAAAAAGAAAGGAAGAAACGACTGAATTAATATAATAAATTTACAAAAAATGAAGCGGAAATAACGAAACTATAATTTGAAATTCCTTCTCTTTGTATGTGTGTGTGTACGTGTGCTTCAGTTGTGTGGCTGTGTACGTTGTAGTACGTACGCGTACTAAAAACTACACCATTCAAAGAGAGTGACAAGTTAACTAAATGCACTTTTGTTAAGAGCACGTGTGAGTGTGTTAATGTTCGCATGTGTTATCAAGAACACTTACAACTAATGTAAAAAAAAGAGAAAACAAACGAAAACAAAAAAGACTGTTTATAAAGATATATAAAAACGAAACAAAAATCCAACGATGACTTTTATCGTTAAAGCAAAAAAATATTAGATAAAATTTTCTGCTACACAAAAAGTTAGAAAACCAAGTGAACAGAGTGTTCGAAAAAGAACAAGAATTTAAAAAAACTTAAGAGAAAACACAGCCAGTGTGATACACATATATTTTTCTATATCAATTATCAAATTTATTGTTGAATTTTTTAATTCTTTAAGCACGAGATCGGAAACTTAAATATTTAAAATCTATATTTTTGAAAATTAGCTAAAGTTTTTCGCTTTTCTTTATTTCGCCCTATAGTGGGCTTGACATCCTGCCCGTTCCACTGCAAGACTTACCCCTTGCTTCAATTTTTTCCCACCTGTCCTTGTCTTGTCCACCCGGGGGTAGATAGTCTCATCTTGTTGATTCTCAACAACAAGATGTAACACCTCCCGGGGAAAGGGTAATCTGACTTTTATAGACATAACCTTTTGTCAGTTACCCATAAAACTTATATGCACGAAACAATCTCTGAATTAACAGAGCAACGGGAAGTGTATATATTTTATAATGAAGGAAATGGCTTGCCACGTAAGTCTATATAGAAGGTGTAAGGGTACCTAAGGTCTAGCCCATGACCAAAACCAATAGAAGGCTAATGCCTCGGGATTTACTTTCGAAATCCACCAGTAGTTTTAACTGGTATTACGAGGAACGGCAGCTCGCATGGGAGATTGTTTTAATACCGGAAAGTGGAGTGATGAACTATGGAGGTCACACGTTTGCAATGAGAAGGATGATTTGCCGTTGCATCTACGGTTGTTGGTTGAGGTCTCTTTCGAGAGTTCACGTAGTGGTTGTGGTTACTACCAAAAGCTGGCAGAGGTGTTGGTTTAAATACTGATGCTTGTACTGGTGCTTAGCGCTGGGCGGACTTCGTGTCTACCAACGTGAAGCCTCTATATGCTGTTGTGAATCAACAGATACTAGAGTTTAGATAGCTCGCACACTTTAGCAAGGTGTTTTCCCGAGAGGGTGACTCGGGGGCGATGGTGAACGCTTAATCTACACCAGTGTTTAAGTTGGGTGCTGACGTAAACTTCTAACACAATCTGTCCTTCTTTTGTTCTTCTCTGTCCCTCCTTTGCCAACTCTTTTTCTGACTCTTCTAATCTCCCTTTCTCTATTACTCTCCTTCACTACAGGCAGCACAATGGGACCACATCAGAACCCAAGTAAGCTGGAATCTAATCTTCCCTTTACCAGCAGCCTGCTAACCTAACCTAACCTAACCTTATTTTCACTAATTGATGCAGAGATGATTAAAAAATTCGGCGGTAATTTCCAAAGAAATCAAAGTCAGTTGAAACAGAGTGCCCTGCTCTAGTCATACTTTAAAGTCGTTTCACATTTTCATGTTTATCTTGTTCGTAACATAAAGGACACTAGTTTTCATGTTCTAAATTAATAAATCTTGTTCAAAAGTATTTACAACCGAAATTCATTAAAAATCCCCCCATTTCCATTTAAAACCCTGCACTGCAACGGGCTTTTTTGTATGGCTGTACAATAATAAAAGATATTTTGCCAAGAAAAAAAAAAAATTCAAAAACATTAACAAGAAAGAATGTGTACAAAAAAAAAAAGAAATAGAATATAAACGAGTAGAAAACGTTAATAACATTTAACTAACATAAGATGCATAAAGCGTAACTTAAGCAACCAAAGTCATAAAATCTTTTAGTAAACGAGTCAAGTAAAATAAAAGTGTACGAATATACAATAGTGTTGTATAGATAACTAACCTACATAAATACAGACACAACATACAGTTTTAAGTTTATACCATTTACAAGAATTATTAAAATAAAATAAAAAATTTGATATTTACACTCTAAAATTCGAAAATTTTGAATAATTTATTTAAATCAAATTTCAAATAGTTCTCCAAGAATTTTAAAAATTTTACGAAATTTTATTCCAAGGAAAACATATTTTCTATGAAAGATTTATTTAATTTGAGAGCGAATTTTCAAAATGTGTGAACTATTTTTTTTTTTTGTTTCTAAACTTAAGCACGAATGCAATTATTTTAGTTTTAAGTAATTCTGGCAAAAAAAAAAACCCCAATTTACCAAAACACAAAAAAAAAATAAAAATTCCTCAGCTAGCATCCAGTAGAAATAAGTCGCGTATTCTATTTGTATTTGTAATTGTGTATAAATTGAGTATATAATGACGTTCAACGAAGCTACCTAACAAGTAGCTGAATACTGACGAGGTTTAGTGGCTTTTACCGAAAAACAACGTTTGTTTCTATTCAGTCAGTGCTGTTGAAAAATCTACAAAAGGGATGTATAAAAATTAAATTTTTACTTTGTTGCTCGAAATGTGTTAACAATGTCTACCTAATATTTCTCTGATTATAAACATTTACGAACTTTAGCCTGTACAAATATTAACAAATATTAATAATAAACAGTTCCTAGTAATTTAAAAAAATTACAATTAATATACATAAAAAAAAGATTTAAGATGGCCTTTAATAACGGATACACTTTTTAAACAATATTTCAGGCGGCCATTTACAATACTAACTTACGAGTGGGGGACAACTTCAGTATCCAATAATAAAAATTTTATGGAAAAAAACTGCAATAAAACCCTTCCTATCAGAAAAGAAATTTTAAAATACATCAATAATTAAAAAGTTGTACGATAAACACAAATATTTTTTTTGGAGGAGAGAGAATTTCAGCCGATTTAAAAAGAAAAAATACTATGGGACCTAATTTCAAGTACACTCGTTAGAATAAAAAAAAAATTGAAATTAGTCCGATAAATCGAGAAGTTTTAAAAGGTATAAATAAAGATTTTGGGAGATAGGGCAATTTGCACTGATTTAAATATATATATGGGGCCAAGCTGCAACACTTGTTCAAAGAAAACAAAAGGATTATGAAAATCGGTCTATAAATGCGGGAGTTTTTAAAAATCAATATTTAGGGGCAACTAATTTCCCCTCAATTTGATCTATAAAAGAATTTTGAAAATCGATTTTTAAAGTTCAAACATTAAAAAAATGGACGTTTTGGAGTCGAAAAAAATGTTAATTAAATCGCTAGGGGCATGAGGAGGGGTTGGAGGGGGAAATTTATGTATTTCCGAAACGGCTTAACCGATTCTTATAAAATATTTTATGCTTATTCAGTAACTCTGAGAATCGGATACTACCTATTTTTCAAACCGCTTGGTCACGAGGAGGGGGGGAGGGGGCAATTTCTGTATTTACTAAACTATTAACCCAATAGATGGCGCTATGTTTGCCTCATAATTATTTTGTTATTGAATGACAGATAGCGCTATGTCCGCTTCGTGCAGGAGAATCGTCGATTTCGTCGTTCGTATTTCAAACAGAACAAAATTAAACCCAACAAACCCAACAAATAGTCAGTTTTTCTCAATGAATCGGAGTCCAACATACACTTGAGGATTATCATCACTACAAATACGGCAGTTTTTCTTATTGACGTATCCATTCAAACAAAATTCGCTTATGAAAATGGGGTTCAACAGAACCATGATTTTCAAAATAAACTTGCACAAGTTGGAAGCGTTGTTCAGGCGTCAGCTGACAAAATAGCCAGTTGAAAAATTGTTGCCAACCTAAAGTTATATACATCCCTTATTTCAGTCAGACGAAGGATTAAAATACCTTCTTAAATAAAAATAAGGTTACAAATTTCCAATCAGACTTTTCCAAAAAAAAAAAAAAAACATTTCAAAATCGGTTCATTTTTAATAGAGTTAAAAATTTAAAACGGTACAACCTATTTTGTATAGGCATGGCACCACCCACATTATTGTCAATATATTTTTTTGTCCAGAAGAAGCGTTTAAGTGAAATAAACAAATAAGTAATTTATTTTTTATGGGCGTGTCATTAAAAAATTTACCCTAAAAGCTTAAATTTTCTTTTGATCATGTAGAAATAGTTGAATATAGTTTAATTTTTCTCTAATCGAGAAATTTTATTATCGGAGAACGTGAAGGATTCTTCAAATTCTACCGAATTTTTCAATTTTTTCAATAAGAATAGTAATTTTTTTAAAGAAGAAATTTTTTTCTTTTTTGTAAAAAAAAAACGAAATCAAAGTGAGTGCACAAATTTTCAGGTGACAGAAAGTGGTTAATAAATTAAATTTAATTATTCTAATGTGAAAACTATTCTAAAAGAACTGGAAAGTCTAACCGACTGCTTTTTAATTGCTTGAAATAAAAAGTCACACAAACAAAATTTTAGATGGGGTGGGATCAAAATAAAATTTCAACAATTTATGTGAAGCTTTTAAATAACCCAAAGTGATTAACTTTGAAAACAAATTTACAACTTTTTCCGTTTAATAAACGTTAAATATGACTGTAGGAAGAAATGGCCACAACAAATTTTTTTTTGTTATTTTCAATGGAAACATTTTGGGGTGATTTCTTATCTTTCTGTTTTAGGTAATTTTTCATTGGGGCCCCAAAACTTAGGCCAAACTACTCCAAATTTAAAAATAAAATACCAAAAATGACATTAAAAAGTAGCGAATATGAATTCAAAATTTGTGTTTTTGTTTTCAACAAAAAAATATTTCGGGCCATTTTACATTTTAAGTTTAGGGCCATTAAATATAATTAAGAATTGCATTGTTCCTGCTAAGATGAAATAGAATTTGTTTAAAACTCATTTATTTACTCCTCTATATTTTCCCTTTAAATAAATTTCACACACCCAACAGATTTTCATTTTCCGGCAGAAATTGAAATAAACTTTAAATAAAAATCTATTTAATTTCAAAACAATAAAGAAATGAAAACATCACCTTTGGGAAATTAATATCCTTTTGAAATGCACGCACGAGTCAAAGTCACGAGGCAGGAACCCGTGAGTTGAGCATTTAAGAGTTGTCAAGTGCAACGAGGGAGAAAAAAAAAACAAAAAACAAGCACCAAAGTTGCAAATATGCTGTAGAAAGGCAAAAGAAGATACAAAAAGTTTATTTTTTTGTGCATTATTTAAATTTAAAGTGCGTTCGTTTTACCGTTTCCTCTGATGCAAAGCAATAGAAAACAAAGATGAGAAAAAAAGAGAGAATATGAAATTTAAATTTTCATTTTTATGGCTAAAGGAAATACGAGTATGTATAAATAAAAACATGTATGCAACATATCAGCAGCATAAATGTTGATCTACAATTACACATTTTATTTTACGTTTATGTAAGTTTTTTTTTAGCCCTCACATACACACACACACACATACCCTTACCAATAGTAATTGTTGCTTCAGCCATTCGTTAGTTTAAAGAGAAGTAAATGCAATGCACAGTGGTTTGGAAACATTTCATCTTCTGGACATACCTTAGTAGCTTGTGAGTATTTAATAAATAAATGATATCTGAATAGCAGATGATTTCAAAATTAAAAAGAAATCGGAAATTTTAAATTTTAATCTCTTTCGGAAATCTGAATTGTAAAGAACTAAAATTTTTTATTTAGTAAGAAACACTAAAATGTCATCAAATTCTTTGTTTGTAAATCACTGTAATTTGCTGCCGTGCCAACAAGAAACAAAAATCATATAAATAAAAAAATGTATTCATACATTTTGTACAAACTCATACTGCCTGTTTGAGCATAAATGTTTTTACTTGTATCCTTGCAGCATTTTGTCGTTTATTAAAACTACTCGTTTTATATAACAAATGCACGTTTATGGAAATATTTTTTAAAAGAATTTATTCGCGATTTTTTTAGACAAAAAGTATAATTAGTGATACATACGAGTATGATAGTTGACAGATTCTGCTTTGCTTCCTAATAAAAGGGGAAAAATACAATTACATATAGTCGACAATAATATTGTAACAACCTTTACATATTTTATAACACAATACGTACTTATCAAGATTTTTTTTTAAATTATTCGAATAAAACAATACAAAAACTTATTCGATTAAAACTTCCGAATATATTTAATTGATAAAAAAAAACTATTTGTAAAAAACGTTATACATTTCTTATTATAATTATTCGAAAAAAAATTATCGAATAAATGCATTTAATTAGAATATATTCGAATAAAATTGTAAACATAAAAATTTTTTTCAATTAAAATTATTGAAAAAAATAATTTAAATACAAAATTATACGAACAAAAAAAAATAATCAAATAAAATTTAATGAATTATAAAACAAAAATTTAAGCAGCAGCAACAATAACATTCGCTATAAATTAAGTTGAAATACAATTTGTTCAAATAAAATCTATTCGAATAATACGCACAATCCCGGTATAACGAATCTCGCTTTAGCAAAAATCCGATATAACGAACGTCAACACATTTTACATTTTGATAAATGTGCGCTCTGTATAACCAAAAAATACTCGTATATAATATACAGCAGAAATGTGAATGCAAAAAAGTGGTAATGTTAGTTTGTATTTGGTCGCTTATTTTAAAACAAATTCCTGTCATTCTTTCTTATGTACTTTAAGGTGCCCAAGTGTAAAGTGAAACATAAATGGCAAATAGAAAAAGAATATCAATTAAAGAAAAAGTAAAAAATTTATTATGAATGTAGAAAAGGTGCAACCCTGCGTGAAATCTCAATGAAATACGGAATACGAAAATCATCAATTTGCACGCTAAAGAAAATGGAATCAAAATTTGTACCCAATTTGGAATAAACCAACAATGGTTGAAAAAAACCTACGGTCTTTAAAATATGATGAATACGCCAATATTAAACGCCCACTGGGAGGAAGATATCCAAAGAAAGCGTATCAATTTTGCATAATATGGTCGACGCTCAACGCTCTGATTTAGGTATGGCTATTAAAAAACTTTACGATATAACGAATTTTTCGGTTTACCGAATGAGCCTGACATTATATCATTGGTTATAGCGAGTTTTGCCTGTATTCGAATAAAATTAATAAAAATTATTGGAATAAAAAATGTAAAATTAAAATATTTGCATAAATATGTTTGAATACAAATAATTATATCACAAACTTTTATTTAAATTAACCATTCGACAAGAAAATTAATCGAATAAATTTTATTCTAATAGAAAACTAAGAACATTAATTTACACTTAATATTAATTCAAATAAATTTTATTCGACTCAAATGTATTCGATTAAACCATATTAAAATTACTTTTTAAATTCAAATAATATTATTGGAATAAAAAATAGCAACCGCAACGTATAGGCTTGAAATAAAATTTATTCGAATAAAATCTGAATAAAATTATTGAAATTAAATAATTTTTCACTAACAAAATTATTAGATTAAGAAAAAAAACTCCCATAAAGATGTGTAAATATAAATAATGTTAATAGAAAATTCTTTTTATTCGAAATTTATTCGAATAAAAATTGTATGAATTAGAAAACTTACTGTAAAGCAGCAGCATCAATTGCAACCGCTAAATTTTTTTCGTATAAATATGATACAATGAAAATTATTGTTAAACAAAATTATTCGTATAATAAGTTAACTTTATATAATTATTCGAATAGAAAATTAGTCGAATAAAAATGAATCGATTGTAAAATCGACATAAATGCAGAAACATCAATATCAGCTGCGGTGTATGCAACGACACTGTTCGGCCTTAGCTAAAAAATGTAAAATCTCTTCTTACAATGTTTTATTAAATGGCTTTACATTAAAACGATTACGAGTAGTTCACTGCATGTATGTTCTTCCAACATTCAATTATAACGTATAACATGCAACATATGAAACACATATTCTTTAAATTCCCAAAATATTTTTCACAAATACTGAAAACGAAAAATTTCTTTAATTTAATAAATAGAGAGCAAAAGCTTACAAGGAATTTTGTATTTGCAAAATATCTTCATGAATAATTAATTCCTTAAAAGTTCTGTCCTACCAATCATGCACATGAAACATTTATTCATACAATTGTTTTACTGCTTCCTTCCATTTAGTAGTTTATGACGTCTCTAGTTCTTTGATATATGCAACTGTGTGTGTTGGTTGATGATGTTGTCTCACATTTAACAGTCTCAAAGAAAATTGATCGAAGGGATAATTTTAAGGCAAATATATAAATGTTTTCTATTCGAAAGTAATGCTGATAAACTATTCTTTAAAAATTACACTTTGGCATTTTAACTACACACTAAAGTATTCAATCGTTTAAACGTCTACAAGTTAAGAAGGCAATTACTTTGCTACTTCGATATAAGGCAGACGGTATGCAGTATATCATTTATAACACATTGCCTAAGTTTTTTTTAAATAGTAACTGAAATTTTTTTGTTGAAATATATAAGAAATAATGGTTATTATTTAATCGATTTTTGCTAAAGTTTTTTAGGAAAACTTCTTTTACTATCGACTGTTATCACAATACATATTTGCGTGCATATTCAGTATTATGATGTAAGTTTATCCTTTAATGTTGATTTTAGTTTCATGATTTTAATGTTAATTTTATTAAAGTTTCCCATTATTTTATAGCTCTTCATACTAATTTTCTCAATTTTCTTCAGTTCTAGAAGTACTATACAATTTTTATCGGTATCTTTTTAACTGTAATTCATTCATTCACTTTAATATTAAATAATTGGCAAAATTTGAAGTGAGTTAAAAGAGTCGGTGAAATATGTGAGTTAAGAAATAATAGATAATTTAAGCATTTTCAGAAAAAATATGCTTGATTAAAAGATGCCGGAGATTTAAAGCAAGGTCTAATCGATAAAGAATTCTGATGAAGAGATTGTGTTTGATCTGGAAACATTATGATGGTTTTTACCACTCACACTAATTTGGAAAGTAGTTGAATTCAAGAATTTTTCTGTTAATTTGCTAATTTTGGTTAGTCTAAAATTCCGCCTATTTGGAATTGGTTATTAAAAATCTTCCTACAAACAGTCGAAGTCCGCTATTTCCAAAATAGTATATTTTTCATCGTCAACCCAGATAGCGCCAGAATTTTTTTTTTTTTTTTAACTTAAATTTTTATTTCGAAACCTAAGTGTTCATAAGTTTCTAAACATTGTTTATTAAATGAATTTTTTTTCCTAGAAACTATAGTTTTGCCGGAATCGGGTGTCCTTTTAAAAGGACAGTAGCTAAATACACTACTTATTTTTTTTTATATTTTTATTGATAATTTGTTTATTTTTAGCAAAAATATTAACAAAAATTAATATGTAAAATTAAATATAATTGATGCATTTTATTGTAAGCTGGTTCACGTCAGTTTTATTGTCGGTGACACTGTTACCCCCAGCATTGACTGGTAGCAAAGCAGAATTAATATTTTTTATGATGTTATTCCAGTTCAAATAATTATAACGTTCGTCCGTAATAATATAAAATATGAATTTTGTTTCTAATTTATCGTCCCAATATTTTTTAGCTGCACGTAAATAGAATAATTAATAGTTGATTGGTGCGAAAACATGATAATCGGAAATCTTAATGTTTTTTTCTATATATTTTGCAGTGTCCTAAGAAACCACTACTTTAACGGTAGAGTAGCCCGAAAAAAAAACATATATAAATAAAAAAAATTCAAGCTGCACAACTAAAATTCGCTAAAGATCAGATTACAAACGACTTAAGATTTTGGGAGCATGTGATTTTTGCGGATGAATCAAAATTTAACATCTTCGGCTCTGATGGTCAAACTTACGTATGGCAGAAACCAAATACAGATTCATCCGCAAAAATGTATATATATGTATATGAATACATTGATATTAAAATTAAGCTATTCAAATGAGCGATCATGCAAAATCGTGTTTTGTTACAACATAGTGTTAGTGCATGCATATTGTTATCATGATTGGGCATGCGGAAACTTTGTTTTTGTTTGTTTTATTGAATATTAATAAACTTAATTATATATTTATACACATATGTATGCTTACATATGCATGGTCCAAAATATAGACGCGATTTAGACACGCAAAATTTACTTTGACAAAGTTTTTTAAATTTTCTTTTAAACTTTGTTTGGTGTTTAGCCACTAAAAGTTCATTTTGTAAATTTTGATTCCTTTTGTTTATTCGTTCTTAATTTTAAGACGTTTTGTATTTGGTGCGAAAAAATAGAAACAACACAAACTTTGCGAGTACATCAAAGTCGGTACTTCTTGACCTGTAAAAAGTCCTTTAAACAAAAGACAACCATAACTTAAATATAAGATAATCATTGTTAAACAAAGATTTATTAATTAAAAAATATATATTATATTTAATCGCTCCTAAAGCTTATCAACGAAAATGAAGAGCGCGTCAGAAATAATTTTAGTTTTGAATATAAACAGAAAGTTCTCTTTTTTCGTTTGGAGTCAGGCTTGGTGATTTAAGAAAAAATTTAAACATGCGTTACAAAAACAATCCATTGTACGATTTTTTATAATATACAGCCATGTCACAGGTTTTGTACGAAATTGATTTGAATTCGTATTTCCAAATCGTATCGTTTTACTTTTGCTTCTTCAGCTTTCGTACGTTTTTATGAAAACGGAAAAAATGGAAATCGTATTATTTATGTTAAAAATATGGTAACATTGAAATCAAAACAGCTGGCTCAGCAACCGGCGCCGACAATATCGGTCAAATATATAAAAATTAGTTATTAAATTTAATATTAAATGAAAAACTTACATTTCTTTGGTCGACTGTTTTTCTTCAGACTTTTCTATTTTGTGTTTGTTTTGATTGTTTTGTTTTGATTGTTTTGATAAATGCTGCCACCTTTTTCTTTAAAACATATGGCAGGATGTCATCATAAACTCGGGTGGCAATGCAACATCAATTACGTTTTCAGTTTGTGACCAATGTTTTATACGATTTACAAAAATATTCAAATTTTCATACCAGAAGTATTTAAATAAAAAAATTTTTAGGTGAAATTCATATAGACAATATTTATAATTAATTTTGAGTACAGTTTTCCACATTTTTCGAGTTTAAGTTATTAAAAATATCAATTTCACTTTGGATTTTAAGACCGTTTTCAAAATGAATTTTTTGATCGTTTTACATTTTCTAGAGAAGCAAAATACGTTTTCGTTTTCAAAATCGTACAAAATTTCACTCTGTGACATAGCTGATAATATTAGATTTAATATAAATTTTTCTTTTTAATTTTATTGCATAGAAGTGCACAAAAAATTCAGCCAGAAATTCAAACGTTGGTCATAATCTCATTGCATTATTGTTTAACTTATTAATGCTTCTTGTTGTCTTTTGACAATTATTAACGATTTTTTTTCTCTGTATCTCTTCTTTGCATTTTACTTTCATTAAAATTTAATGGATTTTCTTCTTTTAGTTTATTTTTATGCATTTTGTGCATTAAGCAACGATTTTTATTTTATTTTTCTTTTCTTAACTTTGTGCACAGTGTAATGACACGAATTCCTTCTGGAAATTCTAACAAATTCTGAGTATTCATATGTATGTATGTTCAATACAAAACAACACTTGAAAAAAAAGATTTTAATACAAAAGGCAAAGTAAGCGGAAAAAAAGACAACTGGCTGATGAGACGAAGCAAGGTCTAGTAGCGTGTTGATTAGTGTGTCTATCTGCTTAACCGAAATACTTTGGTTCGAATTCCCGATAAACTTTGAAATTTATTAAAAGGTTTCTTTTTAACAACCCTCATTCGAAACAATACATCCAGCCTGTAAAGATGTGGCTCGGACGTCCCAGAGCGTCACAGTGATGCCATCTATGAGGCAAAGCACTGAAATTGGAACCGTTTATCAAGAACAAAAACCATATAGCAAGGAAATTCACCACTAACAGTTATACTAAAACATTGTTTCTAGCCACGGTATATGGCGTCCCATGACGAAATTTTTGTTAAGTTTTGAATAAACAATGAATTAGTTTTTAATAAATATTTTCTTATAATTATTAAAAAAAAAAAGTTTCCCATGAATCACTAATTTTATTTTCGGGAATGGCCCCTACGTATGCAGTGCATAGTGTCGAAACTAGGAAAATTGGTAATGGGAAGAAGGAATAATAGTGTTTGTAGACATTCGATTTGAACTTTGCCATTCTGAAGGCGACTGGAAAGACCTTTGCGAGAAGTTTTTTCTACATGCGAACAATTCGGCTAAAGTAAAAATTATCTCTGTAATTCGTTGTGCGGTCCACTGGCATATCGACCACCAAAGTATGCGCTCTTTTTGAAGACCGTGGTTATTACAGGTTTCGGGAAAAAGTTCCTGATTTCATTAGAAAACATTCCGTTGTAGTAGCGATAGAACAGTGATATACACCCTACATTACGCCGATGCTCCCGTAAGTCAATAGATTTGATAACCCTACTATCACTGAAATATACATTGAAGCACCGGCCCATACATGGGAGTTGTATTCCCCACTGTGACACATTTAGCTTACAATAACTTTTTTAGCTAATTTTCTTTAGATATTTTCGTAAATATGCTCATTTCAGATCAAGTTTGTATATAAAAATTCCGATATACGAACTTTTCCATACTGAATTGAATTTTGTTAACAACAAGATTTGAACATTCAAAGACTAAAATATTTTATTTGCAACCCTGATTCACTGTATTTTGCAAAAAAATAAAAAAACTTGTCTACTGGTTTATTTTAATTTTAATTCATTGCCTAGTCCTGTGTGTTAATAAAACTTAAATAAAGTAGTTTTAGTTTTTCTTTGTCATTCAATATTTAGATCTTTTGGGTCTCTAGCAGTTTGTTAGTTTGTTTTAAAAAACATTAAAAAATATGAAATACCACAGTATAAAGTTTTTAAAAATAAAAAAAAAATTGTAAACAAAGAGAATATAAGTTTAGAAATGTTTTTAATTGAAGAGCTTAAGGCAGTAACCATTTAAGGCAAAAAGTAAAAACAAATTTGCACATTTTTTACAATATGTAAGATTTTGTCATCCACATATGAACTATTTTTAATTTTAAAAAGACAATTAAATTTGTCCATCATGACAAGACTCTAAATTACACTGTTTTGCATCAAAATCATTCTTTATATAAAAAAAATTGATTTCTATGAAGAGTTAAACGTGCTGAATCAAAATCTGCCTTCCATTTTTTGCTGTCACGTAAATATTTTTTTTTTTTTAATAATTTTTATGGTTTCTTAAACTTCATGACTGTTTTCTCATATATTTTGTATTAACTTCGTGGCTTAAACTTAAACATCGTTATCATTTTAAAATAAATTAATTCTTGTTGTAGATACAAAATACCAAGAACTTGCAAAAATTCTCCAAACGTATGTTGTTACATACGAGTATGCGGTGAATTCGTCGTGAAATCTCAACAGAACGCATTGTCAAGTCTAGTTAAAATTGCTTACGAACGTTACATTGAATTTCCAGCGATGCATTTGGCTACCTCGTTATCAGATTTTAGTGTATGATTTATGACATACACGTACATAAAAATCGTTCAATTTACAGAACAGAGAAAAATCATAGATGAGATTTCAAAATCAAATGTGACTTATACTAGTGATTTGCAGAAAATACCTGAATTGATCGTTGACTAACTTGTGAGGGTTTTCGGCTATGTAGATTGAAGCAAAGAAAAAATCTAAGACAAGAACCAAATTTTTAAAAATCTCCAAAAGAAAGAATTTAGGAAAAATCTTTATTCTGATAAGGAACTTTAGAGCGAATAACGAGCGCTTGTCATATTCATTTTTCCAGCTTCAACTGGAAAGCTCTGATGATAAGTCATAATTGATTTGGAAGTCATAGAGAGGTTCGATTTAAACTTCTGGACTTGTGTCGTAGTTATAAGTCTAGAGTTTTTCTTTTCAGTTATTACACAGTTTTCGCAACTTGTCTTTTTAATAAAAATAACCAATTTAATTGTTATATTAATTTTTAAGTCTTATATTTAAGTCTTCTTAACTAATTGTTGTTGAACAAAATCTTTCTCTCAAAACCTAATAGATTAAAAGCCAACGATACCGGCTTGATGTGGCATTTAATCGAATATGAATATCCTGAAGGACTACTCTGTAATTCAAATCAATAGAAATGCAAAAGCAAACTGAAAAAAAATTCCAATGTTTTTTGTTTCAAATGATTTTTTTTACCAAAAACTTATCTTAATATTTATCTGATGATGATATTAACAGTGTGTAGAAGTATTTTTATATTAGCCCTGAATCATTAATTTATAATTATACAATATTGTTTAATTAAGATACATGAAATTGTTATCGCAATAATGTTACGTAAATTAATATATTATTTTATTCCATATAATTTACTCATTTCAAACAGTTGCTTAGCAACAAAATCATGTAATTAAATGAAATGGAATTTAATTAAAACAAATCCTTTTGATTATAACGTCTCTGATAGAGTATGTATTTGATTCTAAACAGAACAAGAGCGAAACTATTGATTCTGTAACTTAAGCAAAGTTTTATATAATCAAATAAATATTAATATTAATATTAATAAATTAAATAGAATGCTAGTAGTGGGATAAATAGATAATTAAATATATTAATTAAAATTTATACACGTTACATTTTTCCTAAAGCAAGAAGTACGTAAGCCATAATCTGCTAAATAGTGAAATTCAATAATAATGTTTTAGTTAACAAACAACAAAAAACAAGAAGTCTGGAAACACTTCAAACAGCGTAGACAGGTAGGCAATCTCTCAACAAGTTCTTAATAATACCGTGCGAATCCCAACGGGTCCGTAGTTTTCTCAACTTTTCGAAGGGTTTTTCGCGCTTTTGCGGCAACTTAACGATAATCAGCGCATAATTCACAGTTGGTCTGGCAACCACTCAACACAACGGATGTGATATCGTTTACATTTCCAGCAACTCTATCAAAAGGGCGAAGTGCTTATAGGTGCTCCAGCAGCCTGTCAACACGTCCTTTGTGATCATCTACTAGTCATATCGCTCCTTTATTTCCCCCAACATTTCTAAAGGGTTTTTCGAGCATTTCTTGCAGCTCTATGTAAAAAGACAAGTCTAAGAAAACTCAATGAAGCGCTGACAGGTGGTCCAGAAATTCCTCAACACGTCCTGGCTAATCCTAACGAGTCTCATGAGGATCCTAACTGGTCTCTAGTTTTTTTTCAACCTTAAAAAAAAAATTTTAGTCTGGCAGCACTCAACGAAGCATAAACATGTTTTATGGCAACCTTATCAACATATTCCAAGTGGCGCATACGGTTTCGGACGCGTAGCTGGTTTTGCCACCTTTCTAAGAGTTTTTCGCGCAAATCTGGCAACTCTAATAAACATTCAGTGAAGTGTTTCCAATATTTCGTTATTTTTTTTTTTTTATTTAATAGTTCAGTTAAAAAGATAATATTTCTGACAACTGAGAAGTAGGCGGACGCCTGATGAGATGGCGTCTCATATCAGTCCTGGTCTTATCAGAATTAACTCGTTTTTTCCAGTGTCCATTTTCAAATTAAAATAATTTGAATTCACGACTTCAAACCTGATTCAAATGGATTTTTAAATCAAAATAAATAAATTGAGTTGCATAAAAGTAACAAATTATTTTAAATTAAAAATTTAAAAATTTAATATTTCATATTAAAATTTCCATTATTAAATATTTTACTAGAAACAGTAAAACAAATTGAATTTCTATTGAAATTATGTTTCGACTCTCTGTCATGGATAAATTCACATAACTGTCACATCACATTTGTGGCATTTAAAAAAAATATTTTAATACATTAGTTCTTGTATTACCTGTTGCCATGCCATGTTGTGATGTTGAAGATGATGTTGCATATGCTGGTGCGGTAGTGGTAATAACAACTGCCACATACTCGTATAATAATATAGAATGTATAACATTTCCTAACAACAAAAACAACAACAACACATTATTTTTCTCCACAATCATATAATTAGATTCTAATAAAATTATAATTTACAAATGTCTTAGACGATGTGCTGTGCTGTTCATCTGTATTTCAGCATTCTGTAAATTATATGTATGTATGAATATTTTCAAACAGCAAACAAACATCTTTATTTATGAACATACATACATATGTATGAACGTGTCAAATTCTTGGAATATTTTATATAGCGTTGCACAAAACTGATAAAGTTGTAACATTCATTTAATTCATTAATTTTGCAATAGATAAAATTTTGTTACTTTAAATGGTTAGACAAAACATGATACTTTGAATACTTTGATATTTCTTTGATGCTGGACAAAAAAAGATACTGATTATATTATACTTACAAATTATATTATACTAATATATTATATTAACGATAAATATGTCTGTTTCGTGGATTAATTTCTTCTATTTTTTGTACTAATAATAATTTTTTTTATGAAAATATTTACACCACAGCTGATCAAAAGAAAACAAGAAAAATAGTTACATTTCAGTCCAAGACACAAGTCTCTAGCTCTTCTAGTGTCTACGGAAAATCGATTTCACATACAGACAGACGGGCAAGGCTCATTCAACTTCCCTATTTATAAGGATTCAGAATAGATATATATACTATGTGGACCACATATAAATATTGTGGAAATTAGACACATAATGACAAACCTATAAATATCCTTACCATTTTTGGTGAAGGGTATAAAAATGAGAGCAACACGCTACATTTTTTTTCACATATGCCGCATATCAATTTTAATAAGCCTACCAATCCAAATACTCACATTTGTGCAATACTCACTCACAGTAATAAAATATAAAATATATTGTATGCATGCATGAAAGCTTTAAGTATATACGTGCATATACACCCATACATACATACATATGTAGGGAGGCTATAAAATGTTATTAGACGCAAATGAGATGTTCGAAAGAACAAAATTTCATTAGAATACCAGCACACAAAAATTTATATTTACACTTGGGCTATCAAAGAATATCAGGCAATATAAAATAAATATCGAATAAAAAATTAAATAAAATAGAATCCAGAATACAGCAGCATCATTTTCATTCAACTTCACTTTGAGTTTTCTTCATTTTCAAAGGCAATTAAACAATTCAAAGTGTGTGTATTTGTACAAGTATTTTCTTCAAATTGTTTCTTCTATTGCATTTGGAAATAAGGAGGAATCGTTTCCAAAGTTTCCCGGTAGTTCTCTTACCAAGTAAAAAACTTATTAAATTTGATGCATGTGTGTGCATATGTGCATATATTACTTTGGGCTATTTAAAGATACTTTAATATGAAATGTAAATTTTTTCGTATTTTTTTTGTGTTTAAAAATTATTTGATATGAATACACTATGTTTTCATGTACGTACATACTCGTACGTATGTATACATACTTCATTTATTTGTGTATATGTATTTGTACAATTGCAAAATCAAGTACATACGAGTATGTATGTTCAGTATGTAAACATGATTGTACATGATATTATTAACATGATATGTTCATAACATTTCACAAACACATCAATTAGTCAAGGATATGTCAAGTTTTAAGTAATATGTGTGTTCATATCTATGCATGTAACCGTATACTTGTGCGCATAACAACCTATAGAGACACACACACATTTAAATATGTGGCTCGTAAATATGTCTAATATTAAATTTTGATTTTTATTTGATATATTTTATTACACAAAATTTGTGAAAGTGTGAGTACTTTTAAAACTAAAAGAACATTAATAATTACGCGGTTTGAAAGTAAATAAGTAATTATTATTAACTGATGTTGCAGCCTGTGAGTGAATGAAACTTAATTGCTTTTTGTGGGTATCCATGTTACACTCAAAAACCAAGATGAAATTTTTACCTTTAACCATTAAAGAACTTTTACAAGCATAAAGAGATGTTTGTATATAAACTATATAAAGCTTATAGAAATTTTGTATTTCGTATAGTTTTAATGACCCAGCAGCAAATTTGATGGCACAGAGATGTGTTAAAGTGGTAGTAAACACATACTCGTACCCATCCAAAGTTGTCAATTTGGCATTTTAAAGGATGTCTTTAACATGACGATGCCATTTTACGGGCACATACTTTTAATATTTTTGCTTATAAATAACGACTTGATATTTCAATACAAAAAAATGACTCTGCTGAGTACAGAACTCGTGATATTTTGAGCTATTGCTGTATTTTATAATGACTTATTACGAGTAATTACTGGACTACAGCACAACTAATCAAGAGAAGAAAACTATATTTATACAGCGAAAAGTATTCTTTTGAGAAAACAAAAATCGGACAAAACATTTTCAAAGCTATAATTAGTTATTTTCTGCTCATCAGCTGTAGTTTTCTAAACATTGCAGTTTTTTACCTTCATTTAATTTTTCCGGGATATTTTGGTGAAACGGAAACGGTACTGAGAGTTGACCACTTTCAGTTTTAAAATAAGTTTACCAAACACAAAAGTTTATTATGTCTAATTTAGAATGACACAAAGTAAAATTCAAAAGAGAATATTTTTTTTTTTTGATAATTTTATTATTTATTGAATCTACAATTGTAAATTTAAACATCAATAAGTTGTTCAAATCTTAAATCTAAAAAATAAAAATAAAGTTTAATATATGTTTAGCCCATGCTAAACAAATTTTTTTAGTTTCAGCGGTTAATTTTTGTAGTTTTAGATCTCTCGTGTACGGCTGAGAAAAAGAGTATACCTTCTTTTCAGTTCTTTGCGAATTCGCTGGTTTCAGATATACCAGGGGGCTGCTGTTATTGAACGTAGAATTTTATTCTGTCGCCTTTGAATTTTTTCGATGTTTAATGCTGAGGCAGTGCCCCATAACTGGCTCCATAGGACCATATTGGTTTCAGGATCGCGTTGTATAATATA
Organism: Lypha dubia; assembly: GCA_947311025.1. Lineage (NCBI taxonomy): Eukaryota > Metazoa > Arthropoda > Insecta > Diptera > Tachinidae > Lypha > Lypha dubia. Next base: position 85,970,966 of record OX371263.1, on the reverse strand, counting down.
AGTTTACAGTCACGACTTAGTATAGAATTTCTTCCAATAAGCCAATTCATTTGGGCTGCTTTTAATTTCATGTGGATCAACTTTGCGTCTATATGCGATTTCCATGTTAAACGACGATCAAGATGAACGCCTAGATATTTTACTACAGAGTGTTGCGGTATAGTCTCGTTGTTGATTTGTATAGGCGGGCATGTTTCCCTGCGTAACGTAAAAGTTACGTGTACACATTTCTGCTCATTCACTTTTATTCGTCATTGTTTTAGCCATGTTTCCAATTTTTTGGTGTACCCTTGTAGATTCCGGGAACCTTCTACAGGATTTTCGTGAACGCTTAGAAAATCTGTATCATCCGCAAATGTTGATGTATGAATGTTACTGCTTAATGGTAAGTCAGAGGCATATATTAAATAAAGTAAGGGACCGAAGATACTGCCTTGAGGGACTCCGGCTTTAATCGACTGCGGAGGGCTTACGATATTGCCTTCCCTAACTACAAATTTTCGTTCCTTTAAATAGCTTTTTAAGAGCCTGACGACGTTTGTGGACAAGACCTTCGTGCCATACTTTATCAAAAGTGTGTGCGACATCAATAAAAAGCGCTGAACAATATTTCTTTTTTTCAAAAGTGTCTCTAGCAATATTCACAAGCCTGTGAGTTTGTTCAATAGTGTTATGCTGTCTGCGAAAACCGAATTGATGATCTGGAATACATCCACTTCTAGTCACAATAGGAGTCAGCTTGCTCGTGTACAGTTTTTCAAAAAGTTTCGACATATTGGACAATAAACTGATAGGCCGATGGGATTCAACCTTTGTATGATCCTTACCGGGCTTTGGTATCATAGTAATCATCGAAACCTTCCATTCCGGCGGATAGTATTGCAGTCGTAAAATACTATTAAAGATGAATAGTATTATTCGTTTTGCAATGAAAGGCAATTCTTGCAGCATTTTGTTGGTTATTTTATCAATACCTGGGGCTTTTTTTGAGTTTAGACTTGTAATAGCCTTTCCAATCTCAACAATGTTAAATCTCAGCGGTATTTTTGGCAAAGAGACGACTGGTGGCAGTTCAACAATATCAGCGGAAATATTTGGGGTAAATACTTTTTCCAAGTGTTTAACAAAAAGAGCACCTTTTTCAGTATCAGTTCTCGCCCAGTCACCATTAGAGGCTCGTAATGGAGGTTTGTATGTCACCGGCCTTTTAAGACCTCTGGCTGCACGCCATAGCGAATAATCTGTTTGTGGTGTTGCATCTAGTTCTTGAAGAAATTTTTAAAAAGAAGCTCTTTTTTGTGTTTGTAAAACTTTTTGTGTTTGTAAAACTGTTTGGTACACTCCTTAAGCCTTAATTTTAGCTGAGGCGATCTGTAACGTTGCCATTCTCGTCCAGCTCTCCTTTTTTCAGATAAAAGCCTTTCTATATCAACAGAAAAAATATTGTTGAATCTCACTTGTTGACTTGGTTGATTTGAAGAAGCATTAAGAGCAGCTTCTTTAACGTGTGCTTCAAACAACCTAGTAGAATCATCTATATCACGGGATATTGTCCGAGCAATGAGCATTTAAATATTTTTTGTATTTCAGCCAGTTAATACGTGCAGATGTCAGCGGTAAATCACATGTTGGAGTTGCAGTTGTGTGTGAGTAAATAGTGATAATAATAGGCGAGTGATCTGAAGACAAATCCAAAGATGCTTCTACTTCAATCATTTCGCTGGGCACACCTTTCGCCATTCCAAAGTCGATAAGACCAGGAATTTTTTGACGATCCGTTGGCCAATTTGTTGGCTAACCACTTGAAACTACATTCAAACCCATTTTTGAAATTGTGTCAAACAAAACACGACCCTTAGGACTGATTAAACGTGAACCCCAAAATGTGTGTTTAGCATTGTAGTCGCCAGCTGCTAGAAAATGGGACCCCCGTGTTGTATAAAATGCGGTGTATTGACTCTCTGAAATTGAAAACCTGGAAGAATAAACAGATGATATCACAAGCTTTTGATAAAAATTTTCAATGCAGATGTTTGTTGCTTGAGGTGTTTAATTCGCGTTTTTATTAGGATTCCCGAACCACTCACTACAAGCTCTACCTCGAGGATCCTTAGTGTCGTAGAAATTATATCCACTAATTCTAAAATAGCTTCGAGACGTCAAGTGAGTCTCAGAAATGTGTATTACATCGATTTGTTGATTCAGAAAAAAAAGAGAATATGATAAACAAAAACATGAAAATGGCGACTATTTAAAAACGCGATCTAAATTAATTACAAAATAACTGCTTTTTATATATATTTTTACTCAAATATTTTCAATTATTACACTTAAACAGAATTTAAAACTTGGTTTCAATTAATTCCGTAATTAGTTTTTTATAAAATTGATGTGATCTCGAAAATCATGTTCACCAGATATTTGGAATATTTAAACCATTAAAAAGCATCAGTACTATTCAAAATGCTGTTCTTCAAAACTATGGCTACCTTCCTTCCTAATGGCTACCTTCCTTCCTAAACTCATGTTGCTTTGCAGTGCAACAATGTCACAATATTGATAAAGTATGGCATTTTTAAAGTCATCTCTTTCGCAGCTGATATGTAAATAAATGCAACTAGCGCACTATTGAAATTGTGTATGCTTTTTATGAACAAGAATGGCAGAAAAAATAGGTGCAAGTTGCTTTCGGTTTAAAACAAAAAAGCTATGAATTATGTTGCTTCTGGAGTGTTTTCCATCACATAAATCAAAAAAACTTTTCACAAATAATTTGTCTTGGTGACAGTGTAATTTTAATTATGCAAACAAAGAAGTATTTCTAAACGTCCACAGAGTTGTAAAGTTTACAATGACAATGCAGTCGGTTTGCAGAGCTTTAAAATAAAATTTGTTGATTTAAATACTGCTTTGACGTTGCATAAAGACGTTTGAGAAGGCATTCAATTAACCACGTTATCTGGCGCAAAATAAATCAAACCTGCAGCAAATGAAGCATGAAAATCGATTTGACATGTTTTGATTCTACACAAAATTCAACAGATTATAAAACCCATTACCCGATATAACGCGTTTCTAGTTTATATTTTACTCCATCGAAAAATTAATTTTACATTTTATTTTATAAACATCAAATCAACAGCCAGACTATACCGCAAAACACTAAAGTAAAATATCTCAAAGTTCAAATGGATCGCCATTTAAAATGAAAATCTCGCATGGAAGCAAACCTGATCCAAATGAAATTAAAAGCAGCTCAAATGAATTGGATTATTGGAAAAAACTCTATACAAAGACCAGATTGTAAACTTCTATTATACAATGCGATCGTAAAGTCAATACGAGTATGGTCGAAAAACTTTAAAAAATATAAATACAAAAATAAGAAGTACCTAAAGTAACAATCTGCCCCGTAAAAAGAACCTTATATATTAACCTGGGTCACATTATATCGGTCTAGCAAATTTCATGCAAATCCAATAATATAATTTCTGAAGATAAAAATAACAAAATGTAAAAAGCACCAAAAGTGAAATAAAACTAAAAATAGTTTTTTTTTCTCATCTTAGCCTTCAAAAATTATGTTATTTTCAAAAACTTTATAAAAGATAAGAAAAAAAAAAATAAAAAATACCAAATCAAACAATTTTACCCTTTTTTGCACGTAATTTTGGTCAGATGATATCCGTCTACGAACACTTCTATGCGATCAATATTTCGGGGATAAAAAAATATTATGCAAAAAAAGTTTCTAAGACCGAGTAATAGATCAAACAAGAAAATAATTATGAAAATCTGAAAATTATTAGAAGTGTCCTACTTTTTAAGTCGAAGAAATATTCAATCACAATGCACGTATGCAAACTAATTTAACTTTATTCATAAATAAAAAATTGGCACACGGAAATTCTGGAAATTTGATGGTGTCTTGATATCAAGAATATAAAATTTTAAAAAACCAAATAAGATCCAAAAATAAATTTATTTATTCAAGTCAAATATAAATTGAAAATTAATTTCATTAAAGAAAAAGCCGTTCAATATATGTGAATTGCTTGCATACATTCAACACATTGATAGAAACAGCGATACAAACATCACAGATATTGTCATAACAGTTTTCAAAATTTTAAAAATGTCGCCATTTTAAAAAAACTTGGTTGGCAAAAATCGCCTATCAAAGCACTAATCTCACATTTTTTATTGTAAAACTTTAAAAATTATTTGAGCATGTACTCAAGTATTTATGTTTTAAATTTTATTTATTTGTTGCAGGTCAGCAATATCTAGAAATATATTTCATATATCTCATCAGTAGATGTTTTACACTTTATGTTTAAAAATTCTAAAGCTCATCTATTTATATAAGAACTCACAAATATATTTTTTTGAATTACAAAAACAAAAAAATTTTTTAAACATAAAGGGTAAAACATCTACTGATGAGTTTGTATGGCTACCAACGAAATATATATCTAGATATTGCTGACCTGCAACAAATAAATAAAATTTAAAAAATTATCTACACATTTAAAACTGAAGATCACAACAAACATGTGCTTCTTTTTAATTTCATCAACAAAAAATAAACACCACAACTTCAATTAAATAAAAATTGCTTTCAGTATATTTTTCGTCCTGAAAAGGATTCTCGAATAAAACGAAAGCAATTATTGAATAATTTCTTTTTCTCTAACTTTGATTTATTGTCATGGAAATTTAAATAAAATGTATGATATGAAAAAGTAACAGCCTTTTTTCTCTCTATAATAAATATGTATGTATTCAACAGAAAGAATCGCTGTTAACAAGGTTATACTCGTACATATACACATGTACACATTTGATAATTCCTTCTTTTATTTTTTTAATAAAAAAAAGGTGCAACGAATAACAACGTGAGTTAGTAACATGATCCATTTCATCGTTGACATAATTCATAGGAACAAAATGTTGAGTATAATTTCATACACACACATTCAATGAGACGCACACAGACACATTTTGACTTATTTATAGACATTTTAATTATTTTTTTTTCTTAATAGGAAATCACTCGTCGAGTAGTAGGTAGTAGTAGCCTTAGCAACAGGTGTGTTATAAGTTAATAAAATGGAAAATATATACACAATATTTGCACGTTGCTGTTTTAATTAAAATATTTATTAAATAAAAGTTATGAAGGAAAATAATAAATGAGTGAAACAATAAATATTTCATTAAATTAAATTTATACTCGTGTACAAAATATACAATTTTCAATATATGTATAAAGAAAGTATATAATACGTATGTTTATGTTCATCCATGCATACATATGTATGTGTGTACATATGTATATAGAAATATCATTACCTTAGTATGTAAAGGCCCTAATACGTAATTTTTTTCATATCGCGTATTTATCACATTTGGAAAGTTCATCCTCTAAATTATCGATAAAAGCAAAAAAAAAAGAAATTTAAAAATAATATATTGCGGTCTTTCTATAGTAGTGTAACGATATGTGCCCTAGAGTGGCAATGAAATACAAACACATACACACATATCTATATACACACAGAAATAAGATTGATTGGAATACGAGTATGCCGATAGAATGTCAGTTACATAGGATATATTTCTATGATATGGATCCAAAAATATATTCCATGATCATAATGAACCATCATACCTTAAACTGATAAGGTCAACCGAATGAATTCTTTTGCAAAATGGCGAGCACAATTAAATAATTAGAACAAGAACTTTTCACACAATTACAGTTGATTTAAATCACGCAATTATAATATGATTTTACACAAAATCAAATATAACAAAAACCATACTATTTTAAAGCAGTTTGTTTGCAACACAAAAACAAAGTATTGTTACGAAACACAGAAAAGCAGTCATTTATAATTGATTTAAAAATTCAAAAAATAAAGCAAGAATCACAAAATTTCTATTCTGGTTGTTGGCAACAAAAGTATGGTTACGAAAATCCCGTGGATGTCTAATTTTAAGCAAAGAATGATTTCTTTTTTGGTAAATTTTCTATTTAATTTTTAGTTTGTGAATTAAGAAAAAGACATTAATCAACAAATACAAGGTTTTCCAATAATACTGATATGATTTCTTTAAAAAACAAACACACTTATTGTTAAACAAATTCAAAAGTTTTTTATTTAATGTAAAGTTCAATCGATACAATTAAGTTTTAAATAAATGAGGGTGGTGTTGGCTGAAGTGGTTAGCGCGTTGACTACTAAGCAAACAATGACGTGGAGCCTGGGTTCAAACCCAGGCCAGAGCAAGTCAATCAACATCATTAATTTATGTAATGTACATTAGTGAGACATTGTATTAATTGTTGTCGGACTATTTAAGTGATGAAGGCATAGCACTGGTCACTAAAAACTGTTCCGACAGCGATTGGTGATGTTCTAAGCTAATATACACAACATCGCCCTCCTTCGTCGGTTAGCAGAAACATCGGCGAAGTAAAACAATTAATAAAATGTCTGCCAATACAGCTTAACAAAGTTAATGCGTCTACCTAACACCGGAGACGCCTCAACACTGCTATAAAAAAGTAACATAATGCGCAAAGCAGAGTTGTAAAAGAGTTAAGCCTTCTACATTTTCAACATCTATCTTCTCTACCCTATCCCTCTCTCTGAGTTCCGGCACAATGCACTGCATACGTAGGGGTCATCCCCTGAGTGCTGGTCCTAATTAAAAAAAAAAAAAAAAAAAAAAAAAAAAAAAAACGTCATTCAATTGGCTCCACGAATTCTTCTGCAGGAACAAATTCGATGAACCCAATTTTCGAGCACTTTTTCCATAAGATGAAGTCGTATGTCATGAATGGCACGTTCAATATTGATTTGTAAAGCTTGAAGAGAGTCTGGTTTATTTCGAAAGACCAATCACTTAAAATAACCCCACAAGAAATAGTCTAATGGTGTTAAATCAGAACTTCTTGGAGGCCATTCAATACCACAATTTCTTTAAATAATCGAATCTCCAAACTTTTCTGGCAATAAGTCAATTGTTGCATTTGCTGTGTGGCACGTAACTCCGGCTTGTTGGAACCAAATGTTGTCAAGATCAACTTCTTCCAATTTCGGCCATAAAAAGGTGGTTGTCATCGATCTATACCGCTCTCCATTGACTGTAACGGTGTCACCAGCTTCATTTCGAAATAAGTATGGACCGATGATTCCACCAAACCAAAAACCACACCAAACTGTCAATTTAGGTGAATGTAATGGTTTTTCATGAATAATTTGTGGATTTTCTTTGAACAGAATCGAGATTTTTGTTTAGTTACCGCACCACTCAGATGAAAGTGGGCCTCAGCGGAGAAGATGATTTTCTTAAAAATGAAAAACAAATGACTGATCATGACATATTACAAATGGCCGAAACGTCACTTCAAAATCAATCAATGTCTTTTTAACCCATTTCAAAAAAGTACCCCCTGCAGTTTGGCACAGTTTTTTTTTTGTTTTTGAGAATATCAGAGGCGTAACTTGCTCTCCTTAAATATATAGACTGGTTTCCTTTTCGTGTTTGCGACTAGTTCCTTTTTTTCCACAACTATTTTCTTTATGTTGATGGGAATGTTTAATTTTAATATTAAATTTCTTCATTTATAGAACAACTTAAATTTATTTAAATTTTATATTAATTTTCATTTATGGACATTTGATGTGAAAATATTTACGAGTACAAGCAAAAAAATCTAATACAATTTATTTTCTTCTATTTCTCTATGAATTTTTTTCAAAACAACAACAACAAAAAAAACAAAAAAAGAAGTCATCAAATAATCATGTTTGTTGTAGTTTTTAGTTGACCAAAGAAAATAAAAACGACCAACGAAAGAAAATAAACAGAAAACAAAAGAAAAATAACACATTATCACTCTCTTCACATCATATTATGATAAGTTTCGTTTCAACCGGGTCAAAAGTTATTAAAAAAGAAAAACAACTTCAAATTTAAAACATGTTACAAATACGAGTACAAGAATAATTTCACTTTTATGACTGTTTCTTTGGCTAATTGCAATATTTTGTTCTTCATTGTTTTTTGAAATTCTTGTCAACAATAAAAAAAAGACCAACCAAGGGCAAAACTTTTATAAATACATATAAACAATTTAATTTCAATTGTGTCTTAAGGTTGTTTCAGATCAAAGAAATATTTGACGAATTAAGAGAAAAAAAAAACTTTATATGTTTTCGGCAGACATTCAGTCAATGTTAAGAAATTGTAAAATTTATAAAAACTACTTGAGATATTCTTAAGCTACGTCCGCATTTAATAAATATTTGTCGAAAAAAACGTAGCCATGAAAGAAAGTAAAAATTTATTTCTTTTAATTCCAATACATACATATATTTTTAAATTTTGTTTCACATTTTTTATAAACTCTATAAAATAACTTTCCTGTAGAATAAAATATGACATTTATTCGAGCAAATACTCAAAAATTAATGTTTTTAAAAATTTATTTATTTGTTATGGGTTGGTATTTAGCAACCAACGAAATGCACATTGATTTACCAACCCATGACAAATAAATAAATTTTTCTGTATAATAATAAATTTTATTTGACAATATAAATGACACTTTCCCTAAGAAAAACTAGAAAAAATAATTTTTTCTTTCGTTGTAAGTGAAGCTAATCATCACTATAAGATGGTATTCTGTGTGAAAATTTTCAAATTCGTTTAACTGCAGATAAGCTCGCACAAAGTAATTGAGAATAATAGAAATATAAAAAGAAATCGTTTTTGTTTGCGAGTCAAAATCGCACTTTACTGAATGAATTATTTTTTTTTTGTGTCACACCACTGTGCATTAGTTCAAGTTCTTTAAAAGTAAAGTAACAACATCGTAAAAATAACCAGCAGCACATTTATAATTCCACATAAGAAAAAAATGTGTAATACTTTAAAAACTGACACACATCCCAAAACTTTAATTTCATTAAGTGACACATCCACATATGTACATCCATATGTATGTATGTATGCATGTACACATAACAAGTACATAGATGTTTTACAAGCGGCCAAATTAAATGAAAATGATTTGTTGCAGAAACTTGAAATCAAGCAAAATAACAAACCATTCAAACAAAGACACAGTTGCAGCAGTTGTACGCAAAACTTTGCCAACAACGGAAGTGAAATTTTAATCAAAAATTATGTAGCACGAGACAACCAAACTCACACTCAAAATCAAATGGATAAAATTAAATTAATTTTGCAAAACTATTAGATGCACAAAAAACTTGAAAAAAATATATAAAAAAAAAACAAAACAAAAAATTTTCAAATCAAAAATAAATTACGAATGCTGCAAAATGGGGCATTTAGAGTGGTTACTACAGTTTTGCTTAATATGGCATACTATTAAAATACACAAAAGTCATGGCGAGATGTTGTCAAAAGAAAATACAATATTTCAATTACAAATACATCCAGCTGTGAACAGATACTACTACGATGGTGATGTTATTAAAAATATTTCAAAAATATGTTACGAATATAATGACACTCATGGTGGTGGCGAAATTGCCATGCGAACTGCAACATACGGCTGGAATAATGACAACAACAAGAACAACAACGACAACAACAATACTGCTAAAATATTAAATATTTTTACAAATATTTTGCAACAACTTCAAAACAGAGATTGTAAGCAATTTGTGGCAAAGGAACTTCAAGAACACACCGAAGGTGACTTTCAATTAGTGCTTCAGCCAAATGAACAAGAGAAAGGTAAAAGTCAATATGAAGTACAACCATTTAGTATTTTGCAACAATTGAGACTAGACAAAGAGCAAGAAAATTGGCAGCAGGAGAAACAGCAACAACAGCAACAACAGCAACTAAAATTAGAACAACAAGAGAATGCAGTAAAGCTGCAACAAATCTTGCAGCAAATAAATGCCGAAAGTTTGGGCAAAGCTGGCAAAAAGAAAAGAAAGAGAAGGAAAAGGAAGAAGAAAAGGAAAAAAGAAAAACCCATGAAAAATAAAAGAAAAAAGAAACAAAAACCTGCCTCCTTGCCAGCACATCCTGCTCAAATACTTTTTGCCAGTCCCACACAAAAGCCGCCCCAGCATTATTATCACCAACATGATGGTCACCAAACCACAGCAACAACAACAAAGAAACCATTTCTAGAGCATCCTTTGATACCAATCAAAAAAATCAAATATATTTTGCGTAAAAATACAATCTTCAAGAAAAAGAAAAAGGAATATTTAAATCACTTAAAGCATGTCTTTTATCCTTTTGTCAAATTCATAGCATTCTTTACCATCATCAATCCTTTTACACTGGCCGTTTTTTTGTTTGCGCTTATATCACCAATAGCTTTCGGTTTCCTTGGCTTCGTCGGTTTGAGTTTCTTTATTAAACCGGCTCTACATTTTCTGTTCGGTCTCAAGCGTACCGTGAATGCGATTAATCGTAGAAAATTACAGCAGTTACGTAGAAGACAACGTTTGCGTGACAAACGTCGTCCCATAACGATACATAAACACTATTACCAACAAAAACCAATAGCACCAGCAGTAGCAGGCAAACCTCCTCATCATCGGTACTATCCAGCACCACCTTTGCTTGCTGTTAAGCCAAAAGCTCAACCACTTCATCCTCTTCAGCACCACGAGCATCCACATCATCATAAAGTACAACAAGTAAAATTATTTAATCCACTACTGCCTGATGTAAGGCAGAGATTAAAAAAGGAAATATACTTCAAGCCAAATATCAAAGGATACAATGATTCATTCGAAGAATTTTAACAGCACGTGTATTTCAAAGGACTACAGAGTGTTTGCACAAAGATTTTTTTTCCTATTTTTCCTCTGTTGATTTTGTTACTTTTCTTTCATTTTTATTTTTTATTCTACATATTCGTATTTATGAAAATTCTTAAAAACAAGCAAAAACTTATGATTTCGAGTTATTTTATTCATTGCCAAGGATGTTTTCTTTTTCTTTTTAAACGAAATAAAAAATCTAATTTTAATATTTAAGAAAATATGCCTGCCCAAAAAAAAAAAAAAAAAAAATATTAAGTCTTAACAAGCAAACATACAACTGGACAAATGAAAAAGACAGCAAAGAGGGCTTTAGAGTTCAGAGATTAAAATAAAAATCCACTTTTATCGATTATGTATCGTTACCCTAATATATAAAGGGCCTAACACATTATTTTTTCTAAATCACTTATTTATCATATTCCGATAGGCAACCAACCAACCCTCCCTCTTAGTTATCGATATAAGAAAAAAAAAGGGATTTGAAAAAAAATTTTATTGGGCCGTTCTATATTAAGGTAACGATATATATGGATTTTTTTGTGTTTGTTTGATAATTATACCTCATTAAATTTCAATTAATACTCTTAAACATAATTTAACAGCCTATTTCACGATATCGAAAGAATTTAAAATTTTTTTTTTCTTTCGTACAAATACATTTGATACAAAAACAAAATTTTAGAATTTGTTTTGGCTTCAAATGTAATTATACGAATGAAAACATATGGAAAAATTCTTTCGACATCGTGAAATGAGCCGTAAAACTAGTTTTAAATAATTCCGTAATTGAATCAATAAATAAAAAAAAATAACTTTTTTTTAACAATTTTTACAAGTTTTTAAATAATTGAAAATTTTAATTTTATTGAATAACGAAAGTGATTTAAACTGTAGTTTTCGTATATGAAAAAGTATTTTTGTTATTTGTTTTTTTTTTTTTTTGCCAATGAACTTGTTAAGCAGTGAATTTATATTTCAAGTGGGAGTGGCACAAGTCATAAAGGGGAAGGTTTTATTTTGCGATATTTATATCAAAGTAATGCAGGTAATGGGCGTGGCACCTCCCACATATAAGTTTCTATATATATAAATATATATATATATATATGTATATATCTTGCGACATTATAAAGTATATGACCTGACGTTTTGTAAGAGTTAATTTGTTGCATTTTTATAGAGAAATTAGTCAAAATTAAGTTAGTGGGCATGGCACGTCTCAACTAATAAATAAAATTATTTTTGAAATAAATTTAGTAAAAAAAATTTTATTTTGTATCAGTTAGTCAATTGTCTTTTTCAGAAAAGACAGTATAAATTGGGCAAATGGGTGTGGCAACTGCCTCCAAGAGGAAATATTTATTTTGATATATCTTGAAAAATAACATTCAAAGAAGTTTGAAATATTGTAGAAGTAACTCTGTTGATTATTATTTTGAGATATTTTCATAACTAACACCAGTGGGTCGATATTTTGCTGAAATTTTTACTAATGATGTAGAATTAACAACAGCAAATGGGTAAATGCGAAAATCAACTCAGAAGTAGTTTGGGAACGGTTACTTCGGTTGAGTCGAGAGCTATCAAAATAAATACATACACATCTATACAAAAATAAATTGTATTTTAGTTTTATTCTTTTTCTAATTATCTCAAACAATTTTTCAAAACGATGATAGACTTATAATTTCTTTAGAACCCTCTACCAGAAGAAGTCCTTAGAACCATAATATTTCTTTTACTAATTTTTTAACAGACTTCTTTTCCAAAAAAAAATAAGTGTTTTGCGCACTCGTAACTCCACCATTTATTAATCGATTTTTTGGATTGTTAGCTTCAGACGCATACATTAGTTTTTTAAATCGGGGATGAGGTAGACCAAGTTGTGAATTCTCGCCAAATATTTTTTATCGCATAACAACACCACCATGTTTTGAAGTCTTTAAGTTTGTTTTAAAAGGTTTGCTTGCAGTTTGTTTAAATATTTTCTTTCTATCCTGCGACAAATGGATTTGATATCTGTTTGATTGAATTTTTGTATCGAAGTCGACTTTTTTGTCAGTATTATTTTCTTCTGAGTCCAGGACAAATTTATAGAGTTTTGTTTGGTAGCAACAAAAGACTTAGGCTGAACCCACATAAACAAAAGACAAAACGTTTTTTTTTCTATTTTAATTCAAAGAGACTTGTTTGATGCTTTCTTTCCGTTTTTTTTCACTTGTCTTAATTGGTGTGAGGTACGTCATAATAAAGCACGCAGTTATATGCAACGAGGTTCGTTTCAGCATGTTTTATCTTACTCAGTGTGGGTATGTTGCATCAAACCACATGTATTTTGTGCAACCAATGTTATGGCGCAGTAAGTCAAACAGACAGTTTTGCGTTTGTTTTCTTCGATGTGAACTAATGTTCTGTTGTCATATCAGTCAGAAAAAATAGTTTTGTTTTACATCGTTATGGGTTCCGCCCTAAGAGTTGCATTTATACTTTCGCAAAATCATTGGAACCAAAACCCTAAAAACCGTTATATTTTTATTATAATTGAAAATTGTCAAGTCCGGAAAATAAGCATCTGTAAATTCAACTTGGCAACACTTTCACAAAAACCGATAAGATATAATCCAAGGCAAAAGAAACCGTTGAAATCTTCATTGAAAACGTTAAATGATTATCGGATTAGAAATTATTGTATAATTAGTGGTTTAAAAGTGGCTGACAATATGAATGCTTTAGATGCTGTGGAAAACATATTAAAAAACACTGGTGTCTCGATACAAAAAAATGCTTATTTCCTAAAAAATAAAAACCAAAGCAATGATAAAAAAGCGGTTGTGGTCAAATTTATTTCAAAAGCGCATAAGGTAGAATTTGTGTCATCTAAGGCAAAAAAAGAAGATGAACAAACAAAAAATGTGTTTGGTAATAATTTTAACAGCAAAGAAACTATGGATACCAGCATGTTTTTATAAGAAATGGAAGAGTTTATTGCAAGATAAGTGAAGCTTCCAAGCAACAGTTAATTTATGATGAGGCGCTACGTACCACACAGCCAAAGCTATACCCGATGTTTTGCGCCCTGTTTTTGAAGATCACATTATCAGCCGCAACAACCAGTAAGCATTGGCGTAGAAGATCTGTAGGACATACAAGACAAGTTGAAGAAAAAGATTCTATTGAAGTTGACGATGAATATAGAGCTACGAATGCGTCATATTATCGTTCATAAAAATGTAGTGATGCGTATTTTATTAATGTACTTGACGTTTTGTTAGACGACTTAGCTCAAAATCCATTAATAATTGTTGGGGACTCGAATCTTCATCTTTTTAAAAGTTCTTCATCTGCTGAACTGATCTCGCTGTTTCAAAACTATGATTGAACTATGATGTCACAAGACCTTTAAGTAAAGCATGCATAGATCATATTTGTCTGAGAGGCTTTCTATTGATTTTGTAGAGTGCACTCTTTCAGGTCATAATATCATAATCATAATTATGTAAATTGGAGCATAGCCTTAAGAACAAAAAAAATATGTCGAAATATAAAAACTCATTGTGTTTATGATAAGGCTAAGGACTATCTAAGAAATATACTACCGCGTAATTATTCAGATTTTGATGTCTCTCATTTGACAAATTCATTAATATCTTGTATTGAATCAGCTGTTAACAACTCAACGGTCGTAACAAAGTCAAAAAAGCCGTTGCAATTTGAGCTAACTCCGTGAATAAATAGAAATCTTCAAGAGTTAATATTGTTAAAATAAAAATTATTAAGGAATATATTGAAATAGTTTTGAAAAGATTAAGTAGAGTTATTAAAGTGGCCATTAAAAAATGTACAGAAAATTATTATAGTGATAGTTTGTATAAAGCTGGAAGTGATCCAAAGAAATGTTGGAAATATATCAACAATACCCTTGCTCGATCAAAAACTAGTGGTGTCAAACTCAGTGGTAGCATTATTATAGATGATCAAATCAAAGAAGAAGAACGTTGAATTCGCTTTTTATGCACAAGCAGAAAATTCATTATCAAGTGTAAATCATTTCGATCATTTGATGCGAATGTGCATGATCTGATTGCATGACACAATGAATATAAGGTATATGCAGAAATACAAAAAACACCAACTCTATGAATTTTGTTGGAGGAAAATTTTATTTCGGAAGCCAAAAGTATAAATATGTATGTATGTATGCATGGTATAATAAATAAGGTAGTCTTGTCCCTAAAAGAAATACAACGACACAAAAATGTTTTCTGTGTGTCCAAAATAGAGAAACAAGAAAATAAAAAATACAGAATTTAATTTTTGTAAAAAAATTTTCAAACAAAATAAAAACAAACTGACATACAGAAAACAAAAATACACGTCTACGAGTACAGCTGCCGGGACAACTTTACCTTATTTATTATACCATGTTTGTATGCATGTTTCAAATTGTGACAAATATATAAACAAAAATTATTTATTCAAATACGAGTACAAAATTACTTTAACAACTAAATAAAATACTTGTTCCGCTAACAACACGTTGGCTTCGATGCAAATGAGTTTCATACACTTGACGACACAGTCAGAAAATTCATGTCAGTATAAAACAACAAGTGAATAAAACTGAATGTTTGAAACGAACGGTTGCGTAAACAAGTGTTTTTTTGCTTTTGAACAAAAACGATTAGATCATAAAAACCAATGTGCATAATTAAGTATACTCAAAAATTAAGCACTTGCTGCAGCTCACTGGTGGTTATATGTATAATGATATACCACCCAATTTAAAATCTATTGACAGAATATCAACGTTTAAATCATCATGCAAGAAATATTTTTGTGGTTTAATTGAATTTAAACATAATTCTATTATGAATTAAATCGTAAAAGTATATAAAAAAAAAAAAATTGCCACCTTGCTTCAAAAATGCCTTATTGGTGCTGAGGCCTAAATTGAAACGAATTTTAATATTGTGTACAATTATCTCATAGTCGTCTCAATTCGCTTTGAAAAACATATACTTCCGGTGTCGAAAGTTCAACTAAGTATTTGACAAAGCAACTTTGGCACATATACAAGGTGAAAAAAATAAGGCGAAAATATTCACCTGAGCTGTTGAGACAATCTGTTATGATTTTGCCTTGATTATACGTACATTCTGTGTTCGATTTTCCAAAATGTTTCAAATTTGTAACCAAGGCGAATCTATACAAGGTGGGAGCAATGGCGAATTCAAAAATTCGCCATTTTCAAACGATTCTCAAATTTTGTAGTATTTCCTTTTCTATTAAATTCTTTGTTTACAAACAAATTTGATATTTTTTGTAAATTAAAATTTTTAAAGCTAAAATTTTTATGTGAATTAAAAAAAGTGTATGCAAAAAAGAAAATAATTGTGAAAAAAGGAAGCTAACGTGAAAAAGCGAAAAAGGATATGGAATTCAAAGTTCAGGTAAGATTTATATAATTGGAAACATTCTAAAGAATCACAAACTAAATCTTTGTATTTCAAGGCCACCAGAAGTCACTGAAACGCAGGGTCCCCGTGGATAGAATGACTGATGATATATTTTAAATTAGTGCTTAAATGTAATTTATCGTTCATGAGCCTTGCACTTGGCCTCATGCATTTAATTTTATGTAATTGATATAAATTAATTAATAAAAACAAATTGTATATAAATAGATAATTTTATTTGTTTCTGGGTTACCTTTTTTAATTTTTATTCTACACTTTCATTCCATTATCTCCTAAAATCCCCAAATTTGTTTTTTGAAAACAAATTCAATAATAGGTATGAAGAATATTGACTTTGTTAGATATTTATATTTTTTACAAAAATAATATTTTTTAGTCATTAGAAAATTCCTATTAGGGTTAACTCAATACACACAACTTACATATATCTAAATACTTAGGACATCGAAATCTTCAAAACAAAAACATTTTGATGTGGAATTTTAAAAGATGAATTGAGTATCCGATTAAATATATGTGTTTTTTATATAAGAAATATGTACATACATATATGCCAAAAAAAGAGAATTACGTAGTTTATGTTTGTTTGTAAACTATTTATTTGTTATGCAATAGCATTCAAAACATTTCTAAATTTAATCGACGCAAAATTTTTCAAAGGATATAGGGAGGTATGTAACATTTAGATGCTAGCTGAAGTATTCATTAAAAATCAATATAAATTTGATTTGTTTTACAAAAAAAATTTTAATGGACATTTTGTATTAAAACATGTACATATTTCAAATTATTTAACTTTTTATGTTTTTATGAACATTGCAAAAGTTGTATGTATAGAGTACATTTTTTAATCCCAACTACAAAAAAATATCCCCAGTTTTTGGATATGGCCTTATAGATGGGAGCACTAATACATAATTTCATTTCTTTATTTCTCACTTTCTTTACAAAACAAATTGACAATCGTTTGGAAATTTACACAAACAAAATGCCTGTTGTTTTTCGTGTTGTATTTGTTTTATTCTGGTTCCCACCTTATATAAATTCGCCTTGTTTGTAACCAAATTCGAAGTGAATACTTTTTTTTTTGTTTCTGAAAAATATTGTCAAAATTGTTTTCAAAAATATTACAATACAAAAATATATCTAAAAAATAAATAAAATAAAAAATATTAGTAGTGGGATTCATGGTAGGGAATCGATTATATTTTTATAGATTTTTGGTTTAAGCACAACTGATTTGTAATCAACCAAAATGACAATTCGTAAAATTTTCCAAAAATGCAATAAAATTTTTCAAAGTAATTATTATTGGATCAGTTTTGTATCTTTAATGCTGCTCATTCTTACCGCTTTCCTACACTTTGAACTCAAACAACATAACAAAGATTTGTTCTATTGGAAAAATGCAATACAACTCATATGGCGAGAGCTGGAACAATTTGCTTTAATGATTATTATGCTGGTGATTTTGGTGAAGATTATATTTGTGGCCGCCATTATAATGACAAATTCACGAACAGTTCGTTGGTATGATGAATTGTCACAATTGGAGGTGAAGAAACGCTATGGAGATTTTCTTCTCTTACGCTTGATTTCGGACATTGACCAAATAGAAGCGAAATATTTACGCAAAAATAAAACAAGCGATATAATCGTGTTGAAAAGTTTCATTTTGGCCCATGAATACATGCAGAAAAGTGTGGAAAATTTCCGTAAAGATGCTAGAAAATTGTTGGCTCCCAATGAAGTTGAAATAACTTTGCCAATTGAAGATGTTTATGGGGTGCTGGAGAATGAAATGCATTATTTAAGATATTCAAGATTTTGCAATAGCAGCATAGCAAGCGAGGAGAGTGATATAAAGAAATTAGTAAATCCTTAAAAGTGATTCAGATATATTTTACTTCATTTGCCACATGTCACACTATGTTTTTAAATAAATTTTTAAGCAAAATTAAAGTAAACGATTTATTAAAAATTAAAAGTTTTTTTTTTAATTCTAAGAAGAACACATACTTTCTGGATTGTGCAACAACACCATATGAAATTCTATAACACATGTAGCAGGCCATTGTCGGATTTGATTAATAAATTTAAAATAAGTTTTTTTCTTATACAGATATTGCCCACAAAACTTACTTTATCTATCATAGGAAAAATATATTCACATATCCGTTGTTTCCCTCTTTTCTCTCTCTCTCTCTCTATTTACGCTCTATTATCATTTTGTGCTTAATAAACTTTTAAGACAAGTTGGAATTGCTTTGGAGGTCAAAAAAATAAATTCAAAATGAACCGGAAATAATTTTATTATGCTTTTGTCTGTGTGTATTTTTTTTTGTAAATTTGCAAAATCATATTTCCGTTCAAGACAAAGGAACAACAATAATAAAGTCAACTCGGAATTTTTGAGATGTCATAAGATACAAAAAAATATAAACAGAAAATGTCAATAAAGTTTAACAATATAAGCATGAAATCATGGTATAATAAAAAGTATAGAGTCAGAGGCGTCGAACCCTTACATTGGCCAATTGAGCCAAATGAGTCAAACTGAAAATTTGCATGTTTCTAATGAAAACAACAAAAAAATATTTTTTTTTATGGGGGTCATTTTTTTACTTTAAAAATTTGTGGCAATTTTCCAGTCTGGAGACATTTTTCATGAAGACTTTTTAAATTACGTTTCATATTACTACGAATTTAAAGGGCAAATGTATCGAAAACATATATGCGGGTCTAACTAACATAACACCACTCTATTCCACATTTATTATCAGCATGCAATTATTTGTATATTAATAAAAATTTGACATTTATTCGAGTAAACAATCAAGAATTTATGTTTTTTTTTTTTTTTTATTTTTATTTATTTGTTGTGGGTTAGCAATATCTAAATGCATTTCGTTGGTTGCTATATAAACTCACCATTTATGTTTGAAAAGTTCCAAAACTCATTTACTCATACATAAACTCCCAAATACAATTTGCGAATTGCAAAGCAGAAGCAAAATAGCTGTTTAAAGTTTTTAATATCTTTTTTTAATGTAAAGTTTTTAAAAAGCTATTTTGTTAGTGGTTTGTAATTCGCAAAGTGTATTTGGGAGTTTATGTATGAGTAAATGAGTTTTGGAACTTCGAAGCCGTCCATCATCGCCGCTTTTGTAAATTCGACCGCTGCCAAACACACCGGTTTTTTACTGCTTTTACAGTTAGTTCGACTGTTAAAAGTGCATTGTTAGTTTTAAGTTTCTTAATGTAAGATATTTTTATGTTTTATATAAAGTTTTCAAATAAAATTTCATACTTCACCGGCGGGTTGAAATAATTGTATTCTTTGTTTAGATGAGGCTAAAAAAAATTCATAAAGGGGAAGGTTTTATTTTGCGATATTTATATCAAAGTAATGCAGGTAATGGGCGTGGCACCTCCCACATATAAATTTCTATATATATAAATATATATATATATATATATGTATATATCTTGCGACATTATAAAGTATATGACCTGACGTTTTGTAAGAGTTAATTTGTTGCATTTTTATAGAGAAATTAGTCAAAATTAAGTTAGTGGGCATGGCACGTCTCAACTAATAAATAAAATTATTTTTGAAATAAATTTAGTAAAAAAAATTTTATTTTGTATCAGTTAGTCAATTGTCTTTTTCAGAAAAGACAGTATAAATTGGGCAAATGGGTGTGGCAACTGCCTCCAAGAGGAAATATTTATTTTGATATATCTTGAAAAATAACATTCAAAGAAGTTTGAAATATTGTAGAAGTAACTCTGTTGATTATTATTTTGAGATATTTTCATAACTAACACCAGTGGGTCGATATTTTGCTGAAATTTTTACTAATGATGTAGAATTAACAACAGCAAATGGGTAAATGCGAAAATCAACTCAGAAGTAGTTTGGGAACGGTTACTTCGGTTGAGTCGAGAGCTATCAAAATAAATACATACACATCTATACAAAAATAAATTGTATTTTAGTTTTATTCTTTTTCTAATTATCTCAAACAATTTTTCAAAACGATGATAGACTTATAATTTCTTTAGAACCCTCTACCAGAAGAAGTCCTTAGAACCATAATATTTCTTTTACTAATTTTTTAACAGACTTCTTTTCCAAAAAAAAATAAGTGTTTTGCGCACTCGTAACTCCACCATTTATTAATCGATTTTTTGGATTGTTAGCTTCAGACGCATACATTAGTTTTTTAAATCGGGGATGAGGTAGACCAAGTTGTGAATTCTCGCCAAATATTTTTTATCGCATAACAACACCACCATGTTTTGAAGTCTTTAAGTTTGTTTTAAAAGGTTTGCTTGCAGTTTGTTTAAATATTTTCTTTCTATCCTGCGACAAATGGATTTGATATCTGTTTGATTGAATTTTTGTATCGAAGTCGACTTTTTTGTCAGTATTATTTTCTTCTGAGTCCAGGACAAATTTATAGAGTTTTGTTTGGTAGCAACAAAAGACTTAGGCTGAACCCACATAAACAAAAGACAAAACGTTTTTTTTTCTATTTTAATTCAAAGAGACTTGTTTGATGCTTTCTTTCCGTTTTTTTTCACTTGTCTTAATTGGTGTGAGGTACGTCATAATAAAGCACGCAGTTATATGCAACGAGGTTCGTTTCAGCATGTTTTATCTTACTCAGTGTGGGTATGTTGCATCAAACCACATGTATTTTGTGCAACCAATGTTATGGCGCAGTAAGTCAAACAGACAGTTTTGCGTTTGTTTTCTTCGATGTGAACTAATGTTCTGTTGTCATATCAGTCAGAAAAAATAGTTTTGTTTTACATCGTTATGGGTTCCGCCCTAAGAGTTGCATTTATACTTTCGCAAAATCATTGGAACCAAAACCCTAAAAACCGTTATATTTTTATTATAATTGAAAATTGTCAAGTCCGGAAAATAAGCATCTGTAAATTCAACTTGGCAACACTTTCACAAAAACCGATAAGATATAATCCAAGGCAAAAGAAACCGTTGAAATCTTCATTGAAAACGTTAAATGATTATCGGATTAGAAATTATTGTATAATTAGTGGTTTAAAAGTGGCTGACAATATGAATGCTTTAGATGCTGTGGAAAACATATTAAAAAACACTGGTGTCTCGATACAAAAAAATGCTTATTTCCTAAAAAATAAAAACCAAAGCAATGATAAAAAAGCGGTTGTGGTCAAATTTATTTCAAAAGCGCATAAGGTAGAATTTGTGTCATCTAAGGCAAAAAAAGAAGATGAACAAACAAAAAATGTGTTTGGTAATAATTTTAACAGCAAAGAAACTATGGATACCAGCATGTTTTTATAAGAAATGGAAGAGTTTATTGCAAGATAAGTGAAGCTTCCAAGCAACAGTTAATTTATGATGAGGCGCTACGTACCACACAGCCAAAGCTATACCCGATGTTTTGCGCCCTGTTTTTGAAGATCACATTATCAGCCGCAACAACCAGTAAGCATTGGCGTAGAAGATCTGTAGGACATACAAGACAAGTTGAAGAAAAAGATTCTATTGAAGTTGACGATGAATATAGAGCTACGAATGCGTCATATTATCGTTCATAAAAATGTAGTGATGCGTATTTTATTAATGTACTTGACGTTTTGTTAGACGACTTAGCTCAAAATCCATTAATAATTGTTGGGGACTCGAATCTTCATCTTTTTAAAAGTTCTTCATCTGCTGAACTGATCTCGCTGTTTCAAAACTATGATTGAACTATGATGTCACAAGACCTTTAAGTAAAGCATGCATAGATCATATTTGTCTGAGAGGCTTTCTATTGATTTTGTAGAGTGCACTCTTTCAGGTCATAATATCATAATCATAATTATGTAAATTGGAGCATAGCCTTAAGAACAAAAAAAATATGTCGAAATATAAAAACTCATTGTGTTTATGATAAGGCTAAGGACTATCTAAGAAATATACTACCGCGTAATTATTCAGATTTTGATGTCTCTCATTTGACAAATTCATTAATATCTTGTATTGAATCAGCTGTTAACAACTCAACGGTCGTAACAAAGTCAAAAAAGCCGTTGCAATTTGAGCTAACTCCGTGAATAAATAGAAATCTTCAAGAGTTAATATTGTTAAAATAAAAATTATTAAGGAATATATTGAAATAGTTTTGAAAAGATTAAGTAGAGTTATTAAAGTGGCCATTAAAAAATGTACAGAAAATTATTATAGTGATAGTTTGTATAAAGCTGGAAGTGATCCAAAGAAATGTTGGAAATATATCAACAATACCCTTGCTCGATCAAAAACTAGTGGTGTCAAACTCAGTGGTAGCATTATTATAGATGATCAAATCAAAGAAGAAGAACGTTGAATTCGCTTTTTATGCACAAGCAGAAAATTCATTATCAAGTGTAAATCATTTCGATCATTTGATGCGAATGTGCATGATCTGATTGCATGACACAATGAATATAAGGTATATGCAGAAATACAAAAAACACCAACTCTATGAATTTTGTTGGAGGAAAATTTTATTTCGGAAGCCAAAAGTATAAATATGTATGTATGTATGCATGGTATAATAAATAAGGTAGTCTTGTCCCTAAAAGAAATACAACGACACAAAAATGTTTTCTGTGTGTCCAAAATAGAGAAACAAGAAAATAAAAAATACAGAATTTAATTTTTGTAAAAAAATTTTCAAACAAAATAAAAACAAACTGACATACAGAAAACAAAAATACACGTCTACGAGTACAGCTGCCGGGACAACTTTACCTTATTTATTATACCATGTTTGTATGCATGTTTCAAATTGTGACAAATATATAAACAAAAATTATTTATTCAAATACGAGTACAAAATTACTTTAACAACTAAATAAAATACTTGTTCCGCTAACAACACGTTGGCTTCGATGCAAATGAGTTTCATACACTTGACGACACAGTCAGAAAATTCATGTCAGTATAAAACAACAAGTGAATAAAACTGAATGTTTGAAACGAACGGTTGCGTAAACAAGTGTTTTTTTGCTTTTGAACAAAAACGATTAGATCATAAAAACCAATGTGCATAATTAAGTATACTCAAAAATTAAGCACTTGCTGCAGCTCACTGGTGGTTATATGTATAATGATATACCACCCAATTTAAAATCTATTGACAGAATATCAACGTTTAAATCATCATGCAAGAAATATTTTTGTGGTTTAATTGAATTTAAACATAATTCTATTATGAATTAAATCGTAAAAGTATATAAAAAAAAAAAAATTGCCACCTTGCTTCAAAAATGCCTTATTGGTGCTGAGGCCTAAATTGAAACGAATTTTAATATTGTGTACAATTATCTCATAGTCGTCTCAATTCGCTTTGAAAAACATATACTTCCGGTGTCGAAAGTTCAACTAAGTATTTGACAAAGCAACTTTGGCACATATACAAGGTGAAAAAAATAAGGCGAAAATATTCACCTGAGCTGTTGAGACAATCTGTTATGATTTTGCCTTGATTATACGTACATTCTGTGTTCGATTTTCCAAAATGTTTCAAATTTGTAACCAAGGCGAATCTATACAAGGTGGGAGCAATGGCGAATTCAAAAATTCGCCATTTTCAAACGATTCTCAAATTTTGTAGTATTTCCTTTTCTATTAAATTCTTTGTTTACAAACAAATTTGATATTTTTTGTAAATTAAAATTTTTAAAGCTAAAATTTTTATGTGAATTAAAAAAAGTGTATGCAAAAAAGAAAATAATTGTGAAAAAAGGAAGCTAACGTGAAAAAGCGAAAAAGGATATGGAATTCAAAGTTCAGGTAAGATTTATATAATTGGAAACATTCTAAAGAATCACAAACTAAATCTTTGTATTTCAAGGCCACCAGAAGTCACTGAAACGCAGGGTCCCCGTGGATAGAATGACTGATGATATATTTTAAATTAGTGCTTAAATGTAATTTATCGTTCATGAGCCTTGCACTTGGCCTCATGCATTTAATTTTATGTAATTGATATAAATTAATTAATAAAAACAAATTGTATATAAATAGATAATTTTATTTGTTTCTGGGTTACCTTTTTTAATTTTTATTCTACACTTTCATTCCATTATCTCCTAAAATCCCCAAATTTGTTTTTTGAAAACAAATTCAATAATAGGTATGAAGAATATTGACTTTGTTAGATATTTATATTTTTTACAAAAATAATATTTTTTAGTCATTAGAAAATTCCTATTAGGGTTAACTCAATACACACAACTTACATATATCTAAATACTTAGGACATCGAAATCTTCAAAACAAAAACATTTTGATGTGGAATTTTAAAAGATGAATTGAGTATCCGATTAAATATATGTGTTTTTTATATAAGAAATATGTACATACATATATGCCAAAAAAAGAGAATTACGTAGTTTATGTTTGTTTGTAAACTATTTATTTGTTATGCAATAGCATTCAAAACATTTCTAAATTTAATCGACGCAAAATTTTTCAAAGGATATAGGGAGGTATGTAACATTTAGATGCTAGCTGAAGTATTCATTAAAAATCAATATAAATTTGATTTGTTTTACAAAAAAAATTTTAATGGACATTTTGTATTAAAACATGTACATATTTCAAATTATTTAACTTTTTATGTTTTTATGAACATTGCAAAAGTTGTATGTATAGAGTACATTTTTTAATCCCAACTACAAAAAAATATCCCCAGTTTTTGGATATGGCCTTATAGATGGGAGCACTAATACATAATTTCATTTCTTTATTTCTCACTTTCTTTACAAAACAAATTGACAATCGTTTGGAAATTTACACAAACAAAATGCCTGTTGTTTTTCGTGTTGTATTTGTTTTATTCTGGTTCCCACCTTATATAAATTCGCCTTGTTTGTAACCAAATTCGAAGTGAATACTTTTTTTTTTGTTTCTGAAAAATATTGTCAAAATTGTTTTCAAAAATATTACAATACAAAAATATATCTAAAAAATAAATAAAATAAAAAATATTAGTAGTGGGATTCATGGTAGGGAATCGATTATATTTTTATAGATTTTTGGTTTAAGCACAACTGATTTGTAATCAACCAAAATGACAATTCGTAAAATTTTCCAAAAATGCAATAAAATTTTTCAAAGTAATTATTATTGGATCAGTTTTGTATCTTTAATGCTGCTCATTCTTACCGCTTTCCTACACTTTGAACTCAAACAACATAACAAAGATTTGTTCTATTGGAAAAATGCAATACAACTCATATGGCGAGAGCTGGAACAATTTGCTTTAATGATTATTATGCTGGTGATTTTGGTGAAGATTATATTTGTGGCCGCCATTATAATGACAAATTCACGAACAGTTCGTTGGTATGATGAATTGTCACAATTGGAGGTGAAGAAACGCTATGGAGATTTTCTTCTCTTACGCTTGATTTCGGACATTGACAAATAGAAGCGAAATATTTACGCAAAAATAAAACAAGCGATATAATCGTGTTGAAAAGTTTCATTTTGGCCCATGAATACATGCAGAAAAGTGTGGAAAATTTCCGTAAAGATGCTAGAAAATTGTTGGCTCCCAATGAAGTTGAAATAACTTTGCCAATTGAAGATGTTTATGGGGTGCTGGAGAATGAAATGCATTATTTAAGATATTCAAGATTTTGCAATAGCAGCATAGCAAGCGAGGAGAGTGATATAAAGAAATTAGTAAATCCTTAAAAGTGATTCAGATATATTTTACTTCATTTGCCACATGTCACACTATGTTTTTAAATAAATTTTTAAGCAAAATTAAAGTAAACGATTTATTAAAAATTAAAAGTTTTTTTTTTAATTCTAAGAAGAACACATACTTTCTGGATTGTGCAACAACACCATATGAAATTCTATAACACATGTAGCAGGCCATTGTCGGATTTGATTAATAAATTTAAAATAAGTTTTTTTCTTATACAGATATTGCCCACAAAACTTACTTTATCTATCATAGGAAAAATATATTCACATATCCGTTGTTTCCCTCTTTTCTCTCTCTCTCTCTCTATTTACGCTCTATTATCATTTTGTGCTTAATAAACTTTTAAGAAAAGTTGGAATTGCTTTGGAGGTCAAAAAAATAAATTCAAAATGAACCGGAAATAATTTTATTATGCTTTTGTCTGTGTGTATTTTTTTTTGTAAATTTGCAAAATCATATTTCCGTTCAAGACAAAGGAACAACAATAATAAAGTCAACTCGGAATTTTTGAGATGTCATAAGATACAAAAAAATATAAACAGAAAATGTCAATAAAGTTTAACAATATAAGCATGAAATCATGGTATAATAAAAAGTATAGAGTCAGAGGCGTCGAACCCTTACATTGGCCAATTGAGCCAAATGAGTCAAACTGAAAATTTGCATGTTTCTAATGAAAACAACAAAAAAATATTTTTTTTTATGGGGGTCATTTTTTTACTTTAAAAATTTGTGGCAATTTTCCAGTCTGGAGACATTTTTCATGAAGACTTTTTAAATTACGTTTCATATTACTACGAATTTAAAGGGCAAATGTATCGAAAACATATATGCGGGTCTAACTAACATAACACCACTCTATTCCACATTTATTATCAGCATGCAATTATTTGTATATTAATAAAAATTTGACATTTATTCGAGTAAACAATCAAGAATTTATGTTTTTTTTTTTTTTTTATTTTTATTTATTTGTTGTGGGTTAGCAATATCTAAATGCATTTCGTTGGTTGCTATATAAACTCACCATTTATGTTTGAAAAGTTCCAAAACTCATTTACTCATACATAAACTCCCAAATACAATTTGCGAATTGCAAAGCAGAAGCAAAATAGCTGTTTAAAGTTTTTAATATCTTTTTTTAATGTAAAGTTTTTAAAAAGCTATTTTGTTAGTGGTTTGTAATTCGCAAAGTGTATTTGGGAGTTTATGTATGAGTAAATGAGTTTTGGAACTTCGAAGCCGTCCATCATCGCCGCTTTTGTAAATTCGACCGCTGCCAAACACACCGGTTTTTTACTGCTTTTACAGTTAGTTCGACTGTTAAAAGTGCATTGTTAGTTTTAAGTTTCTTAATGTAAGATATTTTTATGTTTTATATAAAGTTTTCAAATAAAATTTCATACTTCACCGGCGGGTTGAAATAATTGTATTCTTTGTTTAGATGAGGCTAAAAAAAATTCTACTACATGCAATTTGACAGTTGTAAAACAAAAATACACGTCTACAGCAGGCAGGACGATTTTACCTGTTTTTATTATACCGTGCAACTGCTTATAATTATTAATATTTATTAATATTAATACAGTCTAAAGTACGAAAATTAAATTATCAGAGAAATATTAGAAAGACATTGTTAACATATTTTAGGCAACAAAGGAAACATTTTGATATCAAACATTGCTTAGATTTCAACTACACAGCTGAATAGCACAAACGTTGTTAGAAGACACTAAAGGGCGGGGCACATACAACCCCGTCATACGTTATACGTCGTCTTTTTCAACTGACAGCTAAGTTAAAATACATGTTTTCTTATGAACTTGACCACATACAGTTCTTCTCCGTCAACGCATAGTACAAAGTTGGGCAACTTTTAACGTACGTTGAGTACTTCGACAACAATTAGTTGATTTGTTCTTTGTTTTGGTTTTGTCGCTCAAAAATAAAGTAATTTAAATTCAAATTCATTCGATTCAATAAAGTTTTGGTTGTGTGTTATAAAAAATTAAAAAAAAAATTATAATTAAATCAATTTTCAATGATTTTATCTTTGTTAACAAAGTACTCATTGTGCCAACATTATCCGTCATTGCGTTAATGTCAGTTGAAAAAGGCGGCGTATAACGTATGACGGAATCTATGTGCCCCAGCCTTAAGCCACGTCAGTATTCATGTGTAAATGCTTTCACTACTTGTTAGATAGCTCTGTTGAACGTGATTACATATCCCATTTATACACATTTCGAATGCAAACAGAATACGAGACTTCTCATTACTAATTTGGTGCTAGCTGGTGACTTTTTATTTTTCACCATATATTAAACATTTAGCGTTGCCAATGAATTATATCCTACAATGCCCAACCTACTGGTTTTTTTGTTGTACTTAAGTTACAAAATGTAAGCTTGTTTTATATGTAGATATTTTAGCTTATTGTATACTGCAGGCAAGCGATATTATCGCAAGTGTTCCGTTCTCACTATTAATTAATTGTTAATAAGCAATTTACAACAGAATTCGCAACAGTTGTCTAAGCTTACGTTGGTAAGCTTTTTGCAAGTTATTTCTAAATCGTTTTGGTTTGCTGGTATTTATTGTCTCGAAGTCTTGCAATTACAAGTTTTGCAAACAAGTTAACCAACGTTTTTACATTTACACACGTCTTAAAATAATTAAATATTTTTCACACAGTAAATCATGTAGAATTATTTTTAAATTTTTTCTTGGGGCTTCATGTATGCCTTCACCGTCATCACCTGTAACATTTTTGACAACATTGTTTGGCTTTTCTCTGCTGCAGCTTGTATGTGTATCAAAAACAAACACCTGGGTAATACAATAAATTCTTTCTAACAATGTTAGGACATCTTAAATAAGAATGATCTCCACACAAACATTTCTCAAAAACAATGTAGTGGAAAATTTAATAAAAAAAAGAAAAAAATTGGGGGTGAAAGTAACAGAAATAGAAAATAGAAAGAAACTCAATGTAAAAAAACAGATAAATGCCTTATTTTAGCTTTGTACTAAATAAAATTAATTCATATGGTCATGTAGCTTAATAATATTAAGTGCAACTCGTACAAAAATGATCCCTGTAGGTAAAAATTTTATAAGTTGACTACGTACAATCATTTTGACAAGCAGTCGGTAATTTTAAATCACAAAAAAATTCCTACCCAAAACTATCATTAACGTCAATCAATCAACGCAATCTAACCAATGCTTTTAAGGAAGCAACAAGAATTTCTTGCAAATCTTCCATACAACGCAAAAATAGCAAACCACCTTGGTGGTCTGCCAGCCTAGATGAGTCTCGCAGGAGCTGGGACTAAAAGAACAGTAAATTGGGCACTTTACAAAGCCTCACTGAATAAATTAAAAAATCAAGTTAGAAACGCAAAATGTAAGTCCTGGAAAGAATTCTGCAGCAATGTGGAATCCCTGTCCGACACTAACAGGCTGCGTAAAGTTCTAGCCAAGTAACCGTCCGTACCGGGATTCATCCAGAAATCAGACCGAAACTGGACTACAAACTCCTTGGAGTCACTAGAAGCCTTAATGGAAACTCACTTTGCAGGCTGCTCACCTTTTATGGAAGTAGAAAACGCTTCCCCACCTGCCCGGCGTATGACGGACGTAGAGATAACTACTGACAGACTTCATTGGGCTATAAAAAGTTTCCATCCGTATAAATCACCCGGTCCGGACGGTATCATTCCGGCAGATCTGCAACACAATTTAGACCTTGTGACACCTTGGCTGCTCACAATATACCGAGCATGTCTTACCTGGTCCCACACTCCGCAACAGTGGATCAAATGCGAAGTAATTTTCGTCCCAAAAGGGGGAAAAGTATCGCACTTGAAGGCGAAGGACTTTAGACCCATCAGCCTTACATCTTTTCTTTTAAAGACTCAGAGAGACTGATCGACGTTCACATTAGAAATATGACAATCGACAGTGATCTTTTATCAGCCAATCAACACGCCTACACCAAAGGCAAATCGGTTGAAACGGCACTACATTCGCTCGTAGGTAACATTGAAGGGTCACTTGAGCATAAGAATTATACTCTCGCGGCCTTCATGGACATTAAGGGCGCCTTTAATAATATCAACTCGGTTGCTTCAATGCAGAGAATTAACATCCACCATGGTATGCCCGCAAAGGTACCCCACAAGGTGGTGTTCTATCACATCTGATATGTAATATGACTACCAACGTTTCGATAAAGAAACTGGAGTCCATGTACGTCAACACTGTTGCATATGGAGATGATGTGGCAGTGGCAATATCGGGCATCCATCTTGACACAAATACGAACAGGCTGGAGGATGCACTTAGCGAGGTCAGTAACTGGTACAAAATTCCCACTTTCACTTTACCCAAAGTAAATGGCACTACACTACCCCCATATGATAAGGCCAAATTTTTAGGCATTATCCTTGACAACAAATTAACATGGAGAGACAATCTTCATGCTCGTGCAACAAAAGCCTTAGCGGCATTATATGTTTGCAGGCAAACGATTGGTACCTCCTGGGGTATAAGTCCTAAAGGGCTTTACTGGATTTTTGAAACGGTTATCAAACCAACAATTTTCTACGGTATATATATGGTAGAAAGCACTAGTCTTGGCAACAAACCGAAAGCGAATAGAGTAAACTCTTCGTTTAATGACAATCATGATAATTGGTGCCTTTAGAACTACGCCTACAAAGGCTCCTTTCGCTATGCTGGGCTGGCTTCCGGTTGATCTGCCCATTCTAGACACATGGGTCTACCATACAATGAATAATGCTCTAAGCATCGCACACCTTATATGCCTCTACCCATCTATGGAGGATCACAGCCTTCGCTTTCTAGGCAGGAGATCCTTCAGTGCCCTCTCCGAGATCTCAGTTGCGGAGGTAGCCTTAGCTCCTTTATCAAGAGCAGTGGATGGCCCCCTAAGTCGGCTTGACATCCTGCCCGTTCCACTGCAAGCCTAACCCCTTCCTTCCATTTGTCCCACCTTTATCCCTGTTTTCTCAGTCCTTTCTCCAATACTATTTCTTCCCTACAGGCAAAACAACGGGACCACATCAGGACCTAAGTGGGCTGGAATCTAAACTTCCTTTTACAACCAGCCTGGCAACCTAACCTAGCCTACTATTAACGTGGACAATCATTTATGAATAAATTGCGATTGGGATTTAACCGGTAAAAATTTTTGAAACTCTTTATATATAATTACATGAATAATAATTACACCGAAAAATATTACATTTACTAAATTTAAGTAAAATATTTGCTTAAAAATAATTTAAAAGAACTCTAACTTTTTTATAAATTTTTTTCAAATATTTTTACATTAAATTAAATTTTCTTTAATGTTTAAAAAATATCGATTAGTTCATATTTTTGAAAATAGTTCATATTTTTTCTCACGAAAAATGTTACTTTTAAAGAAATGCTTTCTAAAATGATTTTTGATGTGACTTGTTCCTGAATAGTTTACTAAAATTTACAAACTTCAAAATGGATAACGCTTGTCTTCAATTTAAGTTCATAATTTTTCTTGAAATATTTAAATAATTAAAGAAAAATAATTGTATAAACTATTTTTAGTTTAAGACTTTCAAGTTTGTAGAAATTATCTTTGTAAAAAATTATAAATTAGATATTAAATGAACACCCCGGTTAGAATCCCAATAAGCTACGAGTTTTATTGAAAGGTTTTCAACCCCGCTGTTTCCAGACAATACAGCCTACCAGTAAGGAAACGTTCCATCGCATATGAACGGTTAGCAAAATCAAAAACCACATAGCATGGGAATAAACCACACTATACAATTATATAAAAAAAATTGTTCCTAGCCACGTCAGATGGCACCCAATGAATAAATTTATACTAATATTTGTACAACACTGAAGTAGTGTTAAGTAAAATATTTTCTCATGATTATAAAAAAATTTCTTGTGAGAAACGAAATTTTTATTTCCTGACATCAAGAAAAATTTTACAGAACTTCTGTTAAAAATAGCACAACAACCATTTCGAACTAAAATTTGGTAAAATATTCTAAATTTTTGTGCATTTTTTTAGAGTACATAATCTTAATTGTTGATTAGTTATGTTTAACGAAAGGTTTTGAGAAATAACTTTTAACCATGATCATTTTACACTCATTGAAAGCACAGTCAAATTTTGTAAGCTAAGATAAATTTTAGGCGAAAACATAATCTAGCAGCACCATAATGTGATTAGATTACAATGTTGGGAGTCAAACCATGTTGCTGTCAATATATAACTTAAAAACTAATATTATGTTTGTTGGGTTGATGCAACCATATTGTTATAGAACAGCAATATAATAAGGGCATACATAGTCAAAAGATTGCTTTAAAACAAGCATATTATTATTACAAATAATCATAATATAAATGAATTTAATTATAATATGATTAAAACTTATCGTGCTATTTTTCTACTATTATGTTCATTCTAACTGACCGTATGATTATTGTACTGGCAGGCGCGACGAACTAGTTTTTATAAAGTTTGTGTACAAAAAAATATAAAAAATAAATTCAAAATTTTGGCAAACATTTAACAAAAATTTCACTTTTAAATAAAATCAATTTTAAAACAACATTTCCGATAATCTCCCAAGTGAATTTGAAAACTTTTGAACACATAAACATATTTATGATAATATTCAATCATATTTATATTTAACTTTCTTTGTCGATTTACAACTCCATTTACATTCGAAAATATGTCATTCAAATAATTCTATAGATATTTTCTTAGATTGTTTTCTTTTCTTTTTTTTTTTTTTTTTTTTGTCTTCTTTAGAAAATTGTTCACACAAGTGTATCAATATATTTCTTGTATTTATTTATTTTATTTTCTACGCAAAATTTTTAAAGTCATATAGTATTGCATTACACCCAGCAAACACAATGGCAAGGTTTTGAAAACTGATGCTTAGATACTTCGTTAACGAAGTCCCTTTTCGGGCAAGGGACACATTTCGATCGAAATTCCGTTTTAATTCCATTAATTTGTGTTCCGATCGGTTTTCTTTTAAAGTCTTCAAATTCTGTTTATTTTTTATTTCGATTTTACATTGATAAAGTTTTCAATACACATATTTGTTTGTTGAAATTGTTTTTATTAGCAAAGCTTACATTAAGTTTTTTTTTTTAAACTAGCAAAGCTTATTTTATTGATGCTTCTACAAGTATGCATATTTTTTATTCTTTTCTACATATAAAATTAAAAAGTTAATTTATTTTCAATTTTATTTTGGATTTTAGAAGTTATTTGTTTACAAACAATATTTTCGTTTTTAAGACTCAAATTTTGAAATCTCAGAATATCGAGTTCTTATTAAATCAAAAGTTGGATTATTAAATATGACGCTCTGATGTTTCCTGGGTACTCCTGTGTATTGTTGCTAACATAAGCCTGTATCATATACAGATATATATTTACATACGAGTATGTACATACATATGTATATGAATATCTAAAATAGAAAATCTGATTTAAATGGAAATATTCATAAAACGATACACATCAGCTAGAGGCGTTGTTGAATCCCATACAAACTTATAAAATTCATTTTTCTTTTACATTTTCTCTTTATTTATTTCACCTTTTTGATATGGGCCTTTGTGTAGTAAGCGCTATGATATTTAATATCATATACATATATACATAAAATATACATACATATACATATAAATATACACGACCTTCAACGACTTCCTGGTAGAGAGGACGGGATCGAAAAAAAAACTAACAATTTAGGCAAAAGGTTTTGTGCAACATTTTAATCCTCTAGCTATTTATTTATGTAGATTGTAATGTACTTATTATTATGAGATATACTGTACATATAAATCATTCGCTTTTGTAATTTATGAAATCATGGCACACTTTAAGTTCACAAAATCAAAAGACGAAATATTCCAACAGCCCGATTTCAGGAATGTGAAAAATATGATAACAAAAAACAAATGAATAGCAAGGAAATTACATACATACATACATACATATGTATGACTAATTTAAAATTGTAAAAATTAAATTGATATAAACGCCAACAAATTTGTTAATAAAGAACAGAACAATATTCTGACCAAGGCGTATCCAACAGGTGAGCTTACTAGCACAGCTGACTGAGCTCGCTTTATAGCAAATTTTCATACAAACTGATATAGTTTGAAGAGAGTACATAAAAATGGTTACAGTTTGGTACTCATACGTATTAAAATGCTTTAAATTTGTTTCTGCATTTTGATCTAAAGCGAGTACTTTACACTAACAAAATACATGTTGTTTTTTGGATTATTGTAGTTGTTGTCGAACTGCGCATACCTGTTAGTTTTACCATGATTCTGACCGAGCACCTTAATGACTGCTTGTATGAATTGAAAGTATTGCGATCAGATGCAGCATTCAAAACAAAGATTTTCAGAACACAATAAGATCATTTCGACTATTTTATTTAAGCAAAAAACAGTAAATTTCACAATTCATCTTGGACGGCATTATCTAGTGACTACAGTCGAATTCGGTTAAGCGGAAATGTAAAATTACAAGCACGTTGTTTCGCTTATGCGAGATATTCGATAAAAAGAAGTTCAGAGAAGTGAAAAACGTTTCACTTAAACGAAATCACTCCAAAGTTGCTCGGTAAAACGAAGAAGTGAAACATTTGTGACATGTTTTTCATTTTAGATTCATTTTAAAAATTCAAATATAAGCTTGCAACTTTATTTGAAAACAATAAATAGTTAATTATGTTTAATTGAAATCAGCCGTCGCTAAAAAGTAAATTAATAATTTATTCTTTTATGAGGTGTTTTTTTATATAAATTATTTTATTGCTAACCAAAATATGTGCCAATTAAACGGGGTTTCTTTTAAGCGAATGCAAGTGCTTTGAAATTGATCAAAAATAATAAATAATAATTTGTATTTTCAATTATGCGATTTTTTCATTTAAGCAGTGCGCTTTTATCCGAATTTGACTGTTTATTTTTTGTTAAATAATGAAACAGATTAGAAAAATTATATAGTGAATGAATATCAGCTGTTTTAAAATCTTAATTTTGTAAATGAATTGAATAATTGATTAATAATAAAGAAGAATATTTTTCTAGTCATTAACTATTTCCAATCTTTATATATTTTATTTTTGTCTTGAACGTTACTTTTCTTCAGTATTCTCAATTTTTGAAATTGCATTAGAAACATTATAAATATTTGATATATATTCAAAATTATTTTGAATTTTATTTTTGATTCATCTGTCGATTATATCTCATATCATAGAACAATGTATTGAACTTTACTTTTAATTTTTTTCTAAACATTTAAAAGTATTTTGTATAAAATGAAAACTACTCGATATTTAATTATGATATTTTAAACGACCTTTTCTCTGATTATATGATAATATTATAGATTAATCTATTGCGGGCTTTCAAGTTCAATGAAGAATGGGAAAATGATTTTTTTTTATAATTTTGTTTTTATTCGAATTTAACAAATTATCAAGCTTGAGGGCTTCGTTTTTAATAAATTTTATTTTTATTTATTATGTTTTCTCGATATTTCTTTACTTATTAAATAGTATATTTTATTTCATTCGTTGTGTAACTAGTTTATTATTAAATGAATATTGTTTTCGTTATTATTATATTAACATAAAAAGTATTATTGAAAAAAACTTCAAATCAAATAAAAATACTAAAAAGCAAGAAATGTATTTTACTTTTGGCAACAGAAAAATTTTTCGAGTGTATTATTATTGACGGTCGTTCGTTTTTTGCTGCTTCCCATACCAAAACATATGCGAGAGTATGTGTGCGCCCTTCACTGATTTAGAATGAGTTTTTAGATGGCCCATCAGAGATTTACACAACTTTAATCTGGATTAACTGTTTTTATGATGATAATTAACTACATTTGCTTGAAAGTTTAAGCGGCTAATGTTTGTGGGTTAAACTTATTTACAATATGGTAACACAACAACATGTATAAAAAGTCAATTATCAAAATATTAACAATAAAATATAAGAACATAATTAACAGATTTTTTTTTTTAATTTTATAATGTTTTTAATTTTTATATGCACTCAAATTTCTTTTCAGAAATGAACTTAATAAAATCCAAAATTTCTTCTTTTTTTGCATAAAATGCAGTGTTGCTTAGAAAAAAACATTGCCATTTGATGTTTATTGTTGCCAATTTTTAGTCTTCAGTATGGCCATTTTGCACGGTGTAAGCTATCACTTAAAAACAGCAAGCACGATTAAATTTATATTCAGATTAACTGAAAGGTATTTTGAAACTCTATCTTAAAGTTTATCAGCCAAATCAAGTAGCTTTTGAGAAAGAAAGGTTTTGCTCAATACCCAAAATTGTACTTCTTTTTCAGAAATTGGAAAAAATTGTTTTATAACGAAATGTGTGTGCTTATTTAAAGTTTATGAGCGAGTAGCAAGGCAAGTAACGTTCAATACACAAAATTACATTTATTTTTTTTTTTCTATTTCGAAAAGCTATTTATTTTATTTCTGTCATATCTTTTACATTTTAAATTAAAAAAAAACAAAAAATGACATGCACATACTTTCATATCAATTTAAATTTTTATACCTTCAGGCATAAATTTAATATTTCACATAGAAACCGATTTTAAACAGCTACGTTCACATTTATCAAATATTTGCCCAAAAAAACGTAACCAATAGTTTTGCTTAGGGATAGTGTCATTTAACACGATTTTTATATTACAAAATAAAATTAATTCTTCTCCAAAAGAGTATTTTCTATATAAAGCTGTACGTACGTATGTATGTTCTTTTTTTACAGATATTTGCACAATAATTTTTATGCATGTTTAGAAAGTTACAACAAAAAATATCTTATAACAAGTGCTTTAAAATCGCCACACAGAAAAAAAACGAATAAGATTTGTGTGAAATAAATACAATCAAAACTAGAAGACTGGAACTTAAAAAGAAAAAAAAAATATTACACAAAAATTTAAATCAAATTGATAATAATAAAATAAATACTTGTGAAAACAAACAAACGGACAGAAACAGTTTTTCTTTTTGGAAATATATTTAACTGCTGCTTCTTCTTATAAGTTTCCTTGAAACAACTCTTAAGATTTATAACCATGAAAATGGGTGTTTGTTAGAAAGACAAAAAACAAACAAAATAAGAATTAAATAAAAATATGTTCGTTTAACAAAAAAAAAAAATAATAATAAATACGATAAAGAAAAAGGAAGAGCCAGAATGTTTGCCCTAAAAAGGGAGTCAACATTTTTGTTGTTGATTTCCTGTTGAATAAAAAAAAAAACAGAGGAAACGGCGAGAAGGAACAAGTAAAAGATTTACCAGGCCACATAAGGTTTAATAAGTTCTTGGCTTAAAAATAAAATCACAAAATAAAAAAACAAACATAAAATAAAATACAAATTTAAAGCAAAACGGATAAAAAGAATTAAGAAACATCTAAAGAGATTTTAATATTTAAGTTGTTAAATAAGTGGAAATAACATTTTGATGGTATGTAATTTATAAATATATGTGTGTGTGTGTGTGTATGTGTGATGTGGGCATATTTATGGGTATACAATTTTCAATATTAAATGCTAAAAACTGGGAATGAAAGTTGTTCCAAAAGAAATTAAATAACGACAAATAAAAAAAATTATGTAAAAGATAATTAATGTGTCAATTAATGTTGGTTTTCTTTTTTTTTTAATTTCTTTTAAATAATACAGAGCTTATTATTTTTCTGCTACACACACAGTGCGGCATTTCACAAGAACACGAGTCGTGCGATTTGTAAAATTTTATGAAAATTTTCATAAAATGATAGTTTTCATGCGATCAGAGGAATATTTATTGCCAATCAGATGTTTTGGCATCAGATTTGTATAATAGTGTGGCACCTACAACACCATTTTGAAACGATTTTTTAAAGTCGGTCAGATTTTTGCAAGATTTTCCTGTGAATGAATCGTACGGTTGTGTAGGATAGTGAAGCACGGCCTTAAGAAATACTAAACGTTAGAAATCAACTTAACCACTGATTAAAGAAAAAGAAGGTCAATCAATCAATTGGTAGGTTTCATGCAAATGCAATTTTTTCCCCTTAAGCCTGATGATGGCTAAAATGAAAATCTCTTCATGATATAATTAATTTGCTAAAACAAATGGCTTCGAGTTTATAGTGCATACTTTGGGGGCAAATTGATATTTTTACATATTTTTTGATATAAATCAATATTATTGTGTCATATTTTGTGAAAAATTTAAAATGCAACAAAAGAATTATTTTTGAGAAATTAATACGCCTAAAACTTTCTTAAATTTTCTTTAATTGAATTGATTGTAAAAGTGCAGAGCAATAATATGGATGGTTTGAAGGGTGCTATTCAGTCGGGTTTCGGTTACAATTCCAGCATTATCGATCGGTCGCCATCGTAGGACAGCGCATTAATAAATTTTTTTTTTTTTTTTTTCATGACGATTTTTCCGAAATAACGTGGCGACAACGTACATACAGTGGTGGCCTTAGTATTAGAAACGATGTTTTGAAAAAACAGAATCGCAGTGCAACTTCTTTTAAGACCTGCACTGTATATTATAAATACCGTTATTGAACAAGTTGACAATCAACATTGTTGTCTGTGCAAAACACGTGGGATATAAAGTTTACTTATTAGAAAAAAATAAGATTTTTTTCCAAACTAGTTGCTTTTGGCTGGACACGTAATTAGAAACGAGTAGTTTTCCCTTTACTTTCTGAACTAATCTTTTTATTATTGACAAAGTGAGTATAATATGAAAAACAATAGACTAACTTGAAATAATTTTGATATATCATAGCTTCTAAAATGGGCAAAAAAAAAGTCATGCACTCCAAAAATGAGGGAGATGATTCTGCAATGTTATTACTATCAAAAACTATCAATGTCGGCTACTGCACAAAAGTTTTCTTGCCCCCAAAAAAATGGTATTTGGTGCAATTCACTTGTATAATAAGACAAAACATTTTGAAACCCCATTCAGGAAGCCCAGAGCACGAAACACCACTCCAGCAGAAGATAGGACAATTTGTAGGGTCAGTAAGAAGCAACCATTCTTGTCTTCGCGCGAAATAAAGGCTGAATTGGACAGACATATCCACTCGGACAATTAGAAGGCGCTTACAAGGGTCGGAACTTAGTGCGTGCATTGCACAAAAAACGCCGCATGTGTCAAAAAAAATATTAAGAAGCGGTTACGGTTTGCAAGGAATATGCTAAGAAAAGATCCCCGTTACTGGAATAGAGTTCTCTAGAGCGACGAATCCAAGTTTAACTTGTTTCAATCAGATGGAAAAACTTATGTGAGACGTCCTCCAAATAAAGCTTTAGATCCCGGGGTACAATGTCAAGACCGTGAAACACGGTGGAGGATCTATAATGGTCTGGGGTGCCTTTTCTTGGCGTAGTGTTGGTCCAATTGTTCGAATTCAAGGAATAATGGATCATCATCAATATAAAAGTATTTTTGAGAATGTAATGGAACCGTATTCTTTTTAGAATATGCCAGTCCATTATGTTTTCCAGCATGACAATGACCCAAAGCATACTTCAAGGTTAGTGAAGCGTTGGCTTTCGGATCAAAATATTGATGTTCTGGACTGGCCGCCCCAAAGTCATGATCTCAACCCAATTGAAAACTTATGGGCAATTGTGAAAAGAGATCTCAAGGACAAAAATCGACGAAATAATGATGAATTGTTCCAGTTGGTGCAGCATAGCTGGGAAAAGATATCTCTCCGAACATGCCAACGTTTAATAGAAAGTTTACCGAAAAGACTGGCGAATGTTGTAAAAAATAGGGGGTATCCAACAAAATATTAAAGGATATGTCGATTTTGTTTGACCTACAAGGATATTTTTAAGTTTATTATTTTTGTTGTTTCTAATTATGTGACCAAACTGAAATTGTTGTTTTGTTGTGTTTAGTATTTTTTTTAAAAATGTTATTCATGAAGTGAAATTTTTTAATTTTAATTAAATGATGATTTGTTACCATCCTATTTCTAGTTATTAGTTTGAACTTTGTTGAACTAAATTTTTAAAATATATAATAAATATATAATGCCACGAAATCGTTTCTAATTATAAGGCCACTACTGTATGTGTGTATGTACCAACTATTAGATATGTGAGGTTTGAGGGTATATGTTTGCTTATACGACGAATTGTATTGTTTTTCACCATGTTACATTTTTAACTATAGGTATTTCTCTTTGAATGAAAATTTGAAAGACTTTTTCCATATGTTTTCATACGTTTAATTACATTTGAAGTAAAAACAAATTCAAAATTTTTTTTTTTGTATCAAATGTATTTGTACGAATGAAAAAATAATTCAAAACTCTATCGACAACCTGAAATCGTCAGTAAGTGTATATTTCGCATTTTTTGCTACAATTTGGGTTCCTGAAATATTTTTTTTAATGCAAAACGTCCTTGTTCCTGGTTCACACCACTTCAGCCAACACCTCCCTCTTTTTAAAAAAGAGCGACGCGAAAAAAAATTAGTAATATTGAGGTTAGAAGGATTTTCTCGAGTCTTTTAACGACATCGGAATTTAAATTTTTTTTTTAAAGGAACTTAGAATTGTCTCCCAAAATTTATTAACTAAATTAATTTTAATTAAAGTATTCCTTTTATTAAGTAATCACACATTCACACCATCACACTCACATACCCAAAAGTATTACAAAAAAAACCTAATTAAAAAAGTTTAATGTTCTTAAAAATATTTCAGCTCTTTTAATGATGTCGCTCGCATAAAAAGATGTTGTCTCTGGGTTTGTTTGTTACACACATTTGGTTCTTGTGTGTGTGTTGTGTTACACAAGTCTCCAAGCAATTATTCCACAAGTATGGCACAATTAAAAATTAGGAAATCTAGTGAACAACAACGACAACAGAATACATATAAATAATAACAATAATAACAACAATAACATTAAAATAGAGCGCAAGAAGAATTGTTAAATCG
This sequence comes from Lypha dubia, assembly GCA_947311025.1. Classification (NCBI taxonomy): domain Eukaryota; kingdom Metazoa; phylum Arthropoda; class Insecta; order Diptera; family Tachinidae; genus Lypha; species Lypha dubia. The sequence continues at coordinate 85,929,803 of OX371263.1, read as the reverse complement.
TGTCTTAAACAGTAAATTAAGAATGAAAATGACAGAGTATGAGAAGTCATTATTTTTTCGTTCCAATGTTAATTTTATACGACTACGAACCTGCATACATTCACACACACACATACGAGCAGTATATTTTTATTTTTATAGAATCAGAAAAGGAAAAAGCTTTCGTTGTGCTTTAAATTAACATAATTTTTACATTTCAATAAAACGTGAAAATGTTTGTATGGAAATACAGTGGCAATTAACTATTTTTTTTTTAATTGGCTAAATAAAAATTATAACAAATATATGCTGATCAAATTATAGTTGTAATGACCATATTTGTAACCTCATCAAATACACCCCATTAGTAACTTATTAATTTTCAACATTTTAATTAGAAGAAGAAGTAATTACGAATTAATAATATTAAATAATAATTGAAATAATCTTACCTTATAGCTCTCATACTACTCGTACTGTGGTATTAATCAACACCTCTAATTATTTCCCATATGCTTAACTCTGAATTATAAATACTTTATCTGTATAATTCGATAAAAGTGACCTGAAATTAAAGAAATAAACAATTGTTGTAAAAATATATAATTAAAGAAAATTATTACCAAATCATTATAATATTCCAAGTCCTATTAAATACCATATGGTCGAATACAATTCATTATGGTCTCGTATTTGTTAGATTATTTTGTAGGTATTAGTCGTAAGTATGTATTTAAATGTTCATGACTAATTCAATATAATGCCAATGTAATCTGTTACAAATCCAAATGGTATATTAATAATAATCTGTCTACTTTGATGTGGAACAAAACATTCGCTCTTATACACACACTTTCATTTAAATCTAATACACCACAATTGTATTGTTGAAGGTGTCACAAAATTGTTTGTGAGAGAATGCCAAGAGAATATCGATGAATAAAATCAAAAAATTTGTACAAAATATATTTCATTACGTTTAAGAAACATGTAGGAAAAAAAATCTTAATGATTAAATAAATTAAATATGCTTGATTACTAATATTGTATTGTTATAATGAAGCAAAAGTTGGAGCATGCCAAGGCTTATACACATTTTATCAAGGTAAGAAACAATTTATCAGAATGGCTTTTATCCAATCTGTTGGCAGACGGAAACAAGGAAGTTAAAGTTAATAAAACGGAGCTCAATTACTAAATGATAGACGAACTGCAGACGAGCGGAGGAATTTTTTAGACTGGTAGATTTTGCCACGAAAACATACAGATGATGTGTATAACGACAAGAATATGAATGATATTTTCATAGCTTCAGTCAGTAAGCTTAGGCTGACTGCACACTTGGGTCCAAGATAAGGTCCGTTTATGATGCCTGCGCGTGAAGAGAAAAACACAATAAAGGATTCTCCCTAGGGCTAGTGAGTTAAGAGCTTAAAAAAGAAATCAGAGCGAGAAAGAGAGAGAGCGTTCAAGAGAAAACAGAGTTGACTGCTGTACCATGCCGTAAGAGTAGGGCGGAAACAGGCATTGCCTCTAATGAGTGCTTCCCAAGAGTGTCATTCGTTGGTTTTCCCAAGAAGAACAGAACCAAATAAACTGAAAGTATGATTAAAGATTGGGTCAAGTCTAGGTCAAACCAGTCTGGAGGTCTACGAGTAGAATCCCTAAATCATCTGTCCTGGCCCATGAGATCCCTGAACATTTTACCAATTTGCTACTTACAGGCGGATAGTAGAATCCCATAGATGGTGCCGATGTCTGACTCCAACAAAGAGGCACCCTCTCTCGCCAGCAAGCCAGCGATGTTGTTACCCATGTTGTCCCCATATCCCTGTACCCAAACAAGGGTTATGGTTGAATGTCTCGCATTCCTAGACTAGGTGGTATGTTGAGTAAATACCAGTAAGAGACTTAAGGGAAAATTCTAATATTCCTGTCGAATATCCTGTGCTACCGAAGCCAGTTAGCCACCAGTTCTGCATTTCTAAAATTTCCGCCTGAATAACACTACAATTGTCTGGAAGCCTAAAGGAGATAGTGACTTCTAGACTCAATATAAAAATGCCCCCTTTGGGAACCATCCATTTACACATCGGAATGCTACAGTGGGGCGAGAGACTCCTCCTGAAGAATTCTGATCCTCTGTTATAAAGAATATGAAGTCTCTGGCGATAAAGAGTTAAGGAGTGGTGTATTCAATAAGATCGTAAATGTTAGCCAAAAGTTGAAGCCATGATAATGGCATCGCAGCAACGCCCGTAGTGCCATGCAGTCGCACTGCTGTGTTGATGGCTAGGTGCTTGGTCAATAAGCGCGCAGGTAACGATTTCAGCATAGCAAAGAGATACTAGCCACCCGTATATAATGTAACCATACCGCTTATAACTTTTGCGATACATGGCATTCCACCACACAACTGCACTATAGAAAAGTCAGCAATAATCAAGTATACTTTTTTATATTGCTCCTACTTTTGTGTCTTGAACGTTACCTTTTCTTAGCAACCTTCACTATACATTTTAACCGCTGAAGCTGCATTGTAAACTTAATAAATGAGACAAATGTACTCATGTCACTTCAAATACTTTAAAAGTTTTGTGCATTTTATGAATATAAAACAATATGGAAACGGTTTAATGTTTTTGTCCTTAAAATTCAATTGAATGTTACTCAGGGATTTTCAAATTAATTGATGATACTTTGTGCACTATTTAGAATCCAAAAAAATTAATTATAAATTATTATTTAATTGAAAAACATTTCATCAATCAACTATTATTAAAAAAAAAATATGTATTGAACGTTACCTATACTTTCTGAAAAATTACAACATTTTATTCGATTAATTCGTAAAAATTTATGTTTTGAAATTTTTTATTATTTTCTTATGCTGCATTTCGATGGTTGCTAATGCCATCTCATCGGTGTATCTTAAAAAGTTTTCAAACTCATTTGCTTATTCACAAATTAATTGCAAAACTTTTGTCGATAAGAACCAATTTTTCAACTGAAATAGAATTGAAGAATTTTTATATTTTTTTTTTATTAAAATTTTAAATGTGAAATAAAATTTTGGTTAGTCTAAAATTAATCCACTTCTGATTTATTAAAAAGAATTTTCCACCAAATCAAAACCAATATTTAATACTAAGATGAGATCAATTTAATAAAATCTGAGCCAAAAAAACAACAACAACTTTTCATAAATATTACAAGAAATAGTTAAATAATTTAACTCACACACAATTTCAAAAGTACGGTGTTGATTATTGAATTTTATCCAAGCTGGTTCGCTATTTAGAAATTCCAAGCACAAAATCCCATTGAAGGTAAACACACGAATTTACCATTAAATATTAATGCGTTGAGCAGCAGCAAACAGTAACAAACCAAAAAAAAAAAACATGTGGAAAAATATATTTGAAAAAAATAGAACTAAAAAAAGTATAAAACTCTGAATGTCTGTTTGACTACAATAAACTTTACGAAACTTGCAAATGGAGTGAATCAGTAAAATGGAAATAAAAAGAATTTAGCTGTAAAATTTGTGTACGTTAAGAAGCTAAGATCCGGCATGCTTCGCTAAACCACAAACTATTTTGAATTGTAATTTACTTATTTTGATATATTTTGTACTATTTAAAATTAGATAATTTAAATTATAAAATTCTTTAAATAAAAAAATCAAGGGAGATGCCATACCCATATCTCTAATCAGAACACTTTACAAAATATTTAAAGTTTCTTACTTAAATAGCTACACAAGTATTGCAATATTATTTTTCATAATATGTGAAAGGTACCACGCCCACAAATATTTTTTTTAATTTTTTTTTTGTTTGAGAATAAAGCACTAAATACAGTTACATATTAACTCATAAAATATCTAATTAATTATTTCATTAGTTTGCAAGATAAATTAAACTGCGTTGTGCCACGCCCACTTGTTCAAAAAGATTCACATTTTTTCACTAAATCCAACATAAAAAGTGCAAAACGTACGAATTAGCTGCATTAGTTCGATATGTATCATCAAGTTCATTTATAAGGAAAATGCCACGCCTATTGTTTTTTTAAAAGACGTTTCCTAAGAAATCTCAGGTAATTTAATTTATTTGTTATCACGATATATCTAATCATCTAATCTAATATATCTAAACTGTAATGTAGGCGGAGCACCGCCCCACTTGTTAAATTTTTAATAATTTCTCTGTTAAAACTATATGCATCAGCAATGAGCGGGTATTAAGTTACAAATTTTTAACTGCATCAGTTCCATAAATATCAAAAAATACAAATTTCTTTTATACGGAAAGTGCCACGCCCTTTCTTTATTTTATTATTATTTCTTTTTAAAATAATGTGCTAAACCAATGAGCTATTGGAAAAAAACTCTTTTCTAGTTCCCAAGATATCTTAAAACTATAATGTAGGAAGTGGCACACCCATTTGTCCAATTTTTAATAATTCCTCTTCAAAACAAATAATTCAATGGGCCGGCCACACGCACAAAATTAAAAGATTTTAGCTGCATGATTTCCATCAAATAAAGAAATCCTCTGTACGGGAAGTGCCACACCCACATGCGATAGTAAAAAAAAAAACTAACCTATTGCTTCTTACCGACTGACTATCGCTAATAGCTGTCAAACAGACAAACATACAAATAGACAAACATGCACAGTTTTTATACATATATAAATAGAAGATAACTGTATAGTATCGACATTAGAATCAGCATCAATGTAGTAGCATCACGATTTCGTAGCACTAATAATCTATCAGTTCGTACTGATGAAGATGATTGCGTGTCGAAATCAAAATCAAAATCAAACAGTATAACTTTGGTGTTAACTGTCGAAAACCATACACAGGTAAGTGAAGTGGTAATATTATATATATTATTCAATATACAAGCTTTACACATACATATAAATACATGCATGCACATATTCGTTACACACATGTACGTACGTACATTGTATGTGCATGTTAGTACATACATTTATAAGCACATGTGTCAGGATTTGACTTAAGACAATTCGTATCGAAAACCAAAATATTAGTTCGGGTATTTGATTGAATATACACATATAAATACATATGTAGATGTATATATGTATGTACCTTCCGGAAATGAATTTGTTACGGTGCCCCAGTATTGAACCTTAAGTCATCGGTATTAGAATTTCATACAGTAAAGTCTGCGGGTTACTATTATTTTTTATGCGTCCCCATTATACGAGGTTTGTTCAAAGGAAAAGGTGAAGTTTGAATTTGTTTGAAAAGTATTTATTTATTCCTCAATATCCATTTGGTCCTCTTCAAAGTAATCGCCCTCAGATATAATGCACTTATGCCAGCACTTCTTCCAATCCTCGAAGAACTTCTGAAATGCGCTTTTCGGTATGGCCATCAGGTCGTTCTTCGATTCTGACGTTATCTCATCCATTGTGGCAAGACGCTTTCCTTTCATTGCACGCAAAGAAAAAACATAGTTGATTGAAGCATAATCGCCAACTATCATTTCATCTTCAGATAAATGATTGAGTCTCCTATATTTTGCAGCTTTCATCCAAGAAACATAATATGGTCCTCATAAATCTCCCTCTAACAATCACATTGTATGAACATGGCATGTTCTGCAAACGCTAAGAAATTTGAGTGCATTATATTAACTATGAAAATGTTTTTTTTTCTGGTCTATGTAAACAATTTGACATTTTGCTTAGATAAAAGAAAAATGCACACACGAATACTTATTATTTTGTTAGATATTTTTATTTGAAAATATTTATCGAATAAACTTTTCTGGACAAATTAAATTTAATAAAATTCAAAATAATTAACTTATTTATCGGCATATTTATGTAAAATACAATTGCCATCTTTGCAGTTCCGTAGTATTTTTTTCGTTATGCTGCAAAGAAACATTCATTCGTATATTTAATTCATTCCATATATTAGTATGTACTCGCATATGTACCTTAAACTACTGATGTTGAAGATTTCAGGTGCACTTTTATATTGTTGTAAAATTAAATAACTTTCATCATATAATTATAATTTTAACATTAATTTTTTCACTTCACATCTCCTCGTCCCATTAAGTTCTATGAACGACTGAAGTTACATACGATTGACTGCTATTTTGTTTCTTTTCAGAACACAAACAATGTATGGTCACAATAAACTTTTATAATTCTCATTTGCAAAAGATACTCTTGTAGCAGCGAAAATACTTTTTTTGATACATTCAATTTTTATAGGACGAAACCCAGAATGATTATTTTATTGCTGCATCCAATATTTTAATAATGAAAGAATGTTTGATCCAACCATATTTGCTTCAAAGAATAATTATTTGGTTGTGGCAGATATACTTAGTTGACATGAACATTTTACAATCATGTATTTTCTCTGCGTGTGGTCTCTGCAGTTTTGGGAATAGGAAAAATTCGCAGGGATCCAAATCTGGTGAATAACTTGGCTGAGGCATGATTAGGGTGTTGTTTTCTTTACTTGTTGACGTAGTTACAGGACGCTAATCGTCATCAACATCTGCTCGGCCTTCTGAAAAGCGCTTGTACCACTTATAAACACTTTTTTGACACAAAGTGGACTTTCGGAATGCCAAATCGAAGAACACACACAAACGTGACTAAAGTTTTTAATTGACAACATCAAACTACAAATCCAAATGGGCTGATAATGCCAACATATGACTAACACATGTGTACCAACATAACAAAAAATTAATTCGGTAATCGAATGTACACAGCCCGCGAAAATTCAAAGTTTACCTATTCTTTCGAACAAACTCGTATATGGATATCAAGCGAAAGGGTTTGCTACGACCAGCGCTAATAGCAGACGCCTAAATTTATCGAATATTATATGTATATGTACGTCATTACATATGTATGTATGAATAGATGTAATTTTAGCAAAGATCAAAAAATTCAAAAGAAGAAAAAGCTTAACATAGAGAAATATTTTGAGTGCGTGAAAATTGTATTAAAAAATCACGCACGATCACGCACGGTATTATATTTTTGAATCACGATCACGCACGCACGCGTGATTTTATCAATTTGTAATCACGACTCACGTCATTCACGCGTGAGTCACGCGTGACATGGAAACTTCATGACATTTGCGCATCTCTACTGAAAATAGAAAAAAAAAGTATCTTTTATATTTTGAAAAATTTTCCAACTTTTTTGCATATGCGTCAAGACAAAAATCGGCTGTGATGACATTTATTTTTAATCATTCTTTAATATTAATAGTTTGCTGTCATGAAACATCAGTTAATCAAATTATTATTTATTGTTATTAAAGGTTATCCTTGAAGAATGGTTTAAAACTGTTCGTCATTATCCTTGCAGTATTTTTTCATAACCAGTTGTGCTCTACTTCAGGGGCGCTCATGAAATTCCTGTTCACGGACCCCTTGTAAAAAATTCTTTTCGCGGACGCCCTCTGAAGCCCAGGTTGTATTTTGCTTATTAGGTTGAACTAAAAACACAAAAAAATAGCGAACAAAAACATAGATTTTATTTTGATAAAACATTTGATTATAAAAATTCATAAATATGTCTGTTTAAACATCAATTAATAAAATAAACTATAGTTATTAAAAAAAGTAAAAACAAACTTAAAAAAATAACTAATGAAAGTAAATCTACTATTTCATATAGTTTTGTAACGTTTTTGGGTAAATCAAATTAGATCGAAAATAAAAAGAAATATTATTTCCAAAAACACTTCGGCTTTTCTCGCGGACCTCTTGGATGGTTGCTACAGAACCCATTTGAGAACCGTTGCTGTACTTGAAGAAGGCAATATTAATATAATATTGTCGTCTTCAATATTATATTAAGCAAAAACTCTTATAAACATTTCAAAATTTAATTCTAAAATTCACTTAAGATCTAACTGTACATACATACATACTAAATATGTATAGCCAGAACTTTTACACACAACTCTCGTAGTTTTTGCAACATAAAATATGCATTATTAATGCATGAGAACTGTTATGTGGCCTGATTTACTTTGACTTGCTTTTGAACGAAAAAGGCAGTGTAACAGATAAACAATTTTAAACTTTCTTATCTAAATGTATGAAAGCATGTCTGTGCTTGCGCGTTGCACACACATACGAGTATGTACATGTAATGGCATACAATGTTGTATGGATATGATTTAATATGTCATGGAATAGGCGATGGCAGAAACCAGTGAGCTTTATTATGTTTTAAGGCAAAATGTTAACGACAAATGTAATCCAAAATGTAATAGAAACTTGTGTGGCACTTATTTTTAGCCAAAAAAAATCAATCCAAATATTTCAAGTTATTCCGCGATATTGATGGTGGTGGTAGTTCTCGACAGGACAGAAAGTTAGGGTTGCTTACAAAAAATTCAAATAAATAAATTTGAATTTTATTGCAGTTTAAAGTGTAAAATTAAGAAAAATTAATTTATGAGTTGAGAATATTTTTCGAAACAAGTAGTAGTTTAGAGTTAAACTTTAAAGATAAAAAAATATATTTTAACAACGGATATCGCTAAAGCAATATATAAAAGCAAATATCAAATATCAATATAGAATACAGAATACAGAATGTTGCAGTGAAGAACTGCTCAGAATATCATTTTCTTCTTATTGCCATAAAGTGCTTTCTTAATTATTAATATTTTACCATTTCAGCTCTCACTGTGCGAAATGAGCTGTTAAACACGTTGGAAGTTTAAAAAATATATATCCAAAGAATGAATATAAAAAATTATTGTGTAATTTATTCCAATTAACTGTTTAATCAAAAACAAAACTGTATTCAATTATTATTTTAATTAATACAATAATTATTTTAATTGATTTGGATTTGTTTTAAAACAATGTTATCAAGACACCATAAAATTATCAAAAATTTTCACATACTTATCTCGTAATTGCTTTTAAATATATTTAAATTTGTTTGCAATTATGCAGATTAACAGTTCTTCTCTAGTATGAGACATTGTTTTAAGAAAATTAATTGATTTTTTTGTAAATATTTCAATTGAATTTTTAATTAACCCTAGAAAGATAAACATATTCTAACATACGTTAAAGATACTTATGCGTAAAATTTACGCATGCTTCTTGGAAAGCTAAATAGAAGCATTTTGTTGCTCAATTTAAAATAAACTAATCTTGATTACTTTTTTCAATATAAGTGAAGTAAAAATACCCGACTTTTAGGTATGTTTATATATATTTATTATAAATAAAAAAAACAAAAACAAAATAACATCTTCATCATGCGTAAATTTTACGCAGATTATCTTACTAGGGTTATGAATCATATTTCTTTGGCATTTCTTCATGCATTTGCGGATTTTAAAAATAGAATCATGCGTAATTTTGGCTCACATACCCGTTATATTTCAAAATTGGAAACTCCTACCGCAGCGACACATGTGTCTCATTAAAGCTATGATCAACGACTGAGATGTCTAAAGAGTACGACGGCGAATTCCTTATAAATAAAGAGAAATAACAATATTTTTCAAGAGCATGCGTAAATTTTACGCAGATTATCTTTCTAGGGTTAATAAAATATTTGTTTAACCTTCTGGTATTAAAGATAGGAAGCTATTGATATTGGATTTTTCATAGGGTTTTCATTAGATATTGGTTTTAGTGTCCAAAATTTTGAAGAAAAATTTTTTTTTAAATAACGAATAATATTTTCAATTTATTCCAGTTAATTAATTTTACAATTTTCGTGATAGGTTGAGCGAGCATTTGTTGACTTTTGAAATTTTAAACTATGAAATGCCAAATATTTTTGTAGGACATTTTTTTCCGAAACTTTTAGATCCACGTCACGAAAGTTAAGAGTTTAAAATGTTACACAAAAATGTTCCAAATACTATTTTTCAGAAAAACACGTCAACGCTCTAAGTGTATGCGTGTGGCCGTAGTTATCCGGCTACACGTACGCATTGACGGCTCTGATTGATGAACATCAAAAAGTTTTGATATTTTAATTTGATCAGGAACTGCTTGATCATCTTCAGTTGTGATTGACAGAGAAAATGTCAGCTGTTTTGTAATCGCGGTGCAATAAATATGATGGTGGCAGTACAAGGGCTAGTGTTTATTTTTTTGTTCTGGCAGTTTTGCGAATAAACTGCGTCAAACACGTGTAATTTTTTAATTTCGCAACAAAATTTCACATGATGCCAATAAAAATATCTCATTGTTTGATGACGACATGTTCACAATAGAATGCTTTAAAGTCACAAAACACCTGATGATTGAAAAGTGTACGACTGCCTTCTTTTAAACCACATTCACAAATACACACGCACACATATGCAATGCTTGACGTGTTTTTTATCGTCTCTAGGGCACTTAAGATTTACGAGATTTATTGTACGCGAATAATAACAATAATGGAAAGAACCCTAGCTCTGCATCCAGGTGTAAAGTTTGAATATGTAGAAATAATCATTCTTTAAAACTAGAAAAAAATTATTTGTTAAAAAACAAAATCTATTTGTGAAGCCCTAATATTTTCGAACAATATTAGTCCACATGTCGAGAGTGGTTGTCAGTGCAAAAAAAATATTGAATTTTAAAGGTACTCCAATATGAATTGTATTTACTATCGCTGGATATTGCAATCTTTATTTGCCACTTTCGTTGTATTTGTGGTGGTTCAAGGATGGTACAATAAAAAAATGGTTACTATCTCTTTGCCTTCCATTGCAATAATGAGCAATCTATATGAATGAATCTACGACAATCTGTGATTATGATTAGTTAAAAATTTTTAGCTTCAAAAACAACTGATTTTATCAGATTAGATACGAGTAGTATTCCATCTCTCTTTTCAACTTCAAAATATTTATTCAAATAAGAGAAAATTTGTTAATTTATGACCACCAGCCAACCACCACGGAAATTATGCTAAAATCGATTTAAGAGCAAACAAATTTTGGTTGTCCGCAAAATGTTTATTGTGGGGCAGAAAAGAAATTAAATAAAAAAAATTAAATGTTGATTTTCAAAAATGCCAAATTTAATGTCAACTCAAATTTAAAAAAAAAATTACAAAAAAACATGCTGGCAAATGAAATAAATTAGGAAACAATAATGATTTTTAGCACAAAAATCATCGTTCGATGGCAGCAACAGCAACAACAAGATCATGGAAACATTAAGCGAAATAAAAAGAATAGAAGTGAGAAAAGACAAAGCCGGCTGTTACAAAAGCGCTAAAGAAAACGAATCATTTACTATTTCTTTATTTGAATTTATTTCATCGTTTATTTTATGAGTATTTCTTTTTCTTATCTTTATATCAATTACAAGGATTCTCACATATTCATTCGTAGACATACTTTAACTTTAGCTTTGAATATGTTTGATAAACGGCCCTGCTAGCGGGTTGAAAAGAAGTAGAAAGGCCTTCTAATATGCCCCATAAATCAGAAAAAAAAAATAATTTAACATCGGCTCATAATCGTCATCTTTTTAAAAACAAACTTGAACAAAAATGGATGGATGCATTAAGCTTTTCTCCAAATGGGTAGATAATTCTTAAAAAACGCTGTTTTTTTGCAAAAGCGTCCATTGTGCTTCGCTACCCACATAATCATAAAATAAAACTTAAATTTATACGTCTGTGAGACAAAAAAATTCCTGGCATGTGACACTATTTTTCTCGTAGTCGACTACAACAAGAATGCAGTCTTTGAAATTTTGCAAATCACCTCTAAAATCAGGAGTTACGGGTAAAAAAAAAACAGTTTTTAGTATCAGTAATTCAGTGAAATACAAATCGATTTTTAATTTCTAAAGGCATCTAGAAAGAATAGACTCCAACCTTATAAGTAGTTATATTTTTAAAATATTTTAGAAGAGACATGCTTCGATTTCCTTGTAAGACAATCAATAAATAAAATCGGCCCTAAATTTATTTTAACCGCAAACGTCGTCGCACAAAGGTCTAGACATTGTACGTGTGTATGCATGTTTTTGTATGTAAGAAGTAACGAACCGGAAGTGTCTTTAGTATTTCCGTTACACATCAAATCCATTGCAAAGGCGCTATTTATATCAATATCTGTATGTATGCACATACAAAATACTTGCAAAATAAAACGTATCGCCCGCTTCGTATTTTTATTTTTATCTTTTTAAGGATAAAAAAGAAATGGATTTTTTTATTGTGATTTAATTTACACAAAAAATAAATAATTTTAACATTTGATGGATAAATTTTATACCCCATCACTTGCTTTTGCGAATTTTTAAATAAACCATCCTAAAACATTTTAATTTACAAGAAAATATTTACATTAATAAATTATAAAAATGTTTCTTGATATACATTTATAGTACTCGTATATATCAGATATTTGTACACATACTTACACAAAGAAATACATAACGATTTATTTGCGCTTTATATTCGTTAGCATGTTATTGAATAAATCAAACTTATTTTCTTTTGCCAAATCTTTTATTCAAACAATATATTTCTTTAGACAAATCGTAAAAAATACTGTTTTGTAAATTTATGCACATTAGGGTGGTCATGATATTTATATTTTTTTATGGAAATGAAACTTATGCTGTTTTCTTTTCTACACACAAAATGGCAACTTATTGAAAGGTACATGTACAAAATGTCTTTCCAACCTTGTAATAATGCAACTTGTTATTTCACTAGAACATAACCCACATTATGAAAAAGTGGAACGCCCTGTTTTTAACAGTTGTCAGCTAATTTTAACAGGGCACTATCAACACTGTAGATTTTTACGGGACAAAAAGTGCAATGCCTTCAAACATTAGTGAGGGCGATTTTTTAGAATCAAAACACACTGCCATTTTAGAGAGCAAAACATTTTTAAGAAACGAACACCAAAGTACATTTTCTGCATGGAGATGTACCATTTTTTTTTTTGTAGAAAAAAAAAAACACTATTAATATAATTTTGAAAAGAAAAATTAAAAATCTGGTCCCCCTTTGAAAACTCGAAGCAAAAATTTTTCAAAATTTCAGCATAATTTACATAAAATAAATAATGGTGACTATTTCGTTTGACAGCTGATTAGTTCTTAGTTGGATTTCATAATGAATTGATTGATGCTTATAGAAATCTGTTCAAATTGTTGAAATTGAAAATCGATGCATTTTTGTAGGAGTTATTCAAAAATCACTTTATGAAGAATTTAGAAAATCTGTCTAAAAAAAAATTAAAAAATAATTCTAAGTAAAAGAATAAAATCATTCACGAGAAAAATATTTAATGTCATTGTGCGTTAAATAAAAGATCAATTAAATCACTAACGTATTATTTGTTCATTGCCACCCTAATTTTTACAAGTATGTGTATAAATAAATACCTTATTCCTATTTATGTTAAAGTACATGAAATACAAAGCTACACACACAGCCACAGACACAGACACACATCATAACATAAACAAAAAATGATAAATTGCATTAATTTATATTCTTTAGCTAAACATACAAAAATACTTTCAAGCACAATATCTGAATCGAGTGAATGGTATTATCTCACACTTCCATTTTTTTTTTATCAAGTCAATACATCACTACTTGATGACTATATACGATTGGTAAAGGATGTATGGCTTGATAAAAGGATGGTTTACATGAACATATTTTTGCAATATTGACGAAATTATGCTTGTAGTTTTGGAAAAGAAAAGTCTCATAAATAAATTATACACAATTCATTCGTTCTATACAATTACAGCGACGAAGACGCTATAAAATACTGGAATTGGAATTTCCTTGGCACAGTGGTAGAGGAGTTTATTTGCAAAAAAAATCCTACAATGAGTAAAAACGACCAAACTGAAAGAAAGTGTAATAAGTCCCAAAAAAAAAAAAAATAAGGTAAAATCCCATTTTTTTTTTCTTCAATGAATTTTTTCCTAAATATTTGATGACTTTTTTTTTGTAATTCAGAGTCAACAAAAATTTACTTCTCTACTAAAAGCCGATGTACATATAATTTTTTTTTTTTTTTAATTAGGACCAGCACTCCGAGGATGACCCCTACGTATGCAGTGCATTGTGCCGGAACTTAGGGAGAAGGATAGGGTAGAGAATATAGATGTTGAAAATTTTAGAAGGCTTAACTCTTTTTTACAACTCTGCTTTGCGCGTTATGTTAATTTTTTTACAGTTTTGAGGCGCCCCCTTATTAACTTTGTTAAGCTGCATTAGCAGGCATTTTATTAATTGTTTTACTACGCCGATGTTTCTGCTAACTGACGAAGGAGGGCGATGTTATGTACATTAGCTTGGAGCATCATCAATCGCTGTCGGAACAGTTTTTTAGTGACTAGTGCTATGCCTTCATCACTGAAATAGTCCGACAACAATTAATACAATGTCTCACTAATGTACATTACAGAAATTAATGATGTTGATTGACTTGCTCTGGCCAGGGTTTGAACCCAGGCCCCAAGTCATTGTTTGCTTAGTAGTCAACGCGCTAACCACTTCAGCCAACACCACCCTCAATGGTGAAGTTGTGTAAAAATCAATATATCGGAGGAAGAAATGTGTAAAAAATGAAAGCTTTAACAACACCTGAAATGGTTTTTAGTACCCTGAACTATTATTAAGCTCATTGTGCGGCAATACTAGGACTGAATTAAAAATTTTCAGAGACATTAGGCCAATTTTTAGTATTGAAGGAATCGGTATTAAAATGTTAGCAAACTTAAAAGTTAATAAATTGGTTGAAAACTCCTCTTGCACACGATGCAGATCTTGCAGGTTTAGCTTATTTGCATATTTTGTTATTGCATTGCTGCAAACTGTTGAAAATAAGCTAGACTTGCAAGATCGGCAATGATTACAATACAAAGAGTGATTTCCCCTATTATTTTCATTATAACGCTGATGTGTGACGTTACATGGAAACTTTTGCATGACAAAACACTGTGTTACTTTAATCTTCCGTTTGCTTCGGAGCTCTCATATCTATACGACGATTATTTATTCATTTAATATTTTTTTTTTTTTTTTGTTAATTTTACATGTTCTTAGAATATATCAACTGGAATAAATACGTTCAGTTATATTCAGAATATATGGAAAGAACATATACGAAGGCAGGCTAAAAAATATACTTTTAACATGTAAGTCATTTTAGTTTTTTGGTCTTATGGAATATTTTATTCTTTCTTAGTCCTAAATATGAAATAATTTTTTTTTCAATGATTTGAAATGGATTGAAATTTTTAAAAATTACTCCCAAAGTATATTTATACAAGTACATGCAAGAGCCCAACTGGTCTTGTTTTTTTATACATATTTTCATTGCTTATTGTCAAAATTTTTTTATTAGTCTTTTTACCCACTTTTCTTTAATTTCTGCTGATCAGAGCTGTAAAAGAATGATTAAAATTTGGTTTTTAGTTCAAAATGATTTACAAAAAGTTTAATTGATTAATTGTACACAAAATGTGAGTTGAATTAAAACACGATTGCTTTCCTCATGAATTAAAAATTCTCGCATGCATTCACATCACTAAAAAGATTAATTAATTAAAATTTGAGTGAATTTATTTGTGATTTAAAGAAAAGCAATTTTTAAATTCATTGTTTTCACTAGGATTAGGATCATTATTAAAAAACTCTTGTATGTTTTCAAACAAATTTCAAAAGCGTTTATGATTCGTAGATTCTTTCAAAAAGAAATCATTCCTTTACAGATCTTCTACTGAGCTATTTTTAACAATTGTAAATTTATTTTACACAAGCAAAAAGCCTGTAGTTTTTTTTATTTTTTAAGTTGTTGCCGAGTTGCATGTACTTGATATTCATATACTTTGATTACTCCCTTAATTACTTAAACACGAGAACTGAAAAATTCTCAGCAAGATCCCACACCACACAGAATGGATCTGCATCACTTCACAAATAATTATATGAAGGCGTTGTTTCTAGACAACGGCAGAGGGCAATCGGATCATAATGCGACAGGCCACGGTAGAATAATCATCTACTAGCTGGAAAATTATATGATTCACGACATAGAAATAAGGCAAAACTACGAACAGGATATTGCTGCAACCCTCTTTGACACAGGGAACAGTACGAGTATTATGCAATGGAGTATGCATTCTTTGTAAAGCATGAACACTCAAAAACTAAACAAACAAGAAAATCCGATGTTTAAAATTAATTATATTTTTCAAATATTTCATGTCCTTGAAAATACTTCATAATGTTACTTCAAACAAATCTTAATTTTAAGAAAATTTTCATTTAATTTGATATCGAATTTAGTAAAAGCAAGAATTTTTTTCACTAATTTTAGGAACGTTTTGGCATTCGAATGAAAATATATTTTATTTCAGCTGTAAAACAATGATTTAGGAAATGACTTTGCTTGTCAAAAACCAGTTTTTGATTTTTTTCACAATGTAATCGAAATTTTTAGGAATCCCAGATTCAGCGAATCGAAATACATGGTGGTGGTTGTCCAAAGTACAGACCATTTTTTAATTAAATTTACGTAAAAATTGCAATTTATTTGTTTTGTTATCCATAATGTTGCTGCTGTTATTCCAACGTGTCCTTTGAAGATTTTCTAAAAAACAATTTTCATAATAAATGTATCCATTTGTATATTTTTCCAATATGCAGTTTAAATATTTGTAATCAAATATTTTTATTTTCTCATTTCAATATTTGCTAAAGACCAAGAGTTGTGCAATTAAAATTAGTTCTGAATGCAAAGAAAAAAAAACATTAAATTTAAATAACAAGTAAACGAATGCAGAAGTAAGAACTAGAAAATCTTTTCAATGCCAATTTTCTTCGTTTGTTATTATTGACACTACACTAGTATTGGTCATGTAATGAAAATATACTCTCAGGCTAATATATATATTATTGAACACTTTCATTCACACACACACATACAGATTTGAAGATGTGTGTGCATATGCAGTGTGTCTATATATTTGCCATTCCATAATTACCTGAAAAACAATGTGTAGAGTATCTGGGCAATAACACTCAAGTAGATAAAAATGAACATTGGTGCTTGATATTTAGTAATCCATGTTTTGCAAAATCAAATCATACTACAGTAAATTATGGTTATTACGAATTCCCAAGGGGATGATGATGAAAGTTTGTGGTAGTGCCTGCCGGTCTGCCACGTGGTGGTAAAGTTTCTAGGCCTGATCTAAGCTATAAAGTTCGATTAATTCTAATTTTTAGAAAACTTAGAGGTTTCAACATAATTGGACAAATAGAAAAGTTTTCGTTACAACAAATCTTCGTTATAAAGGATGTATGCTATAATTGGACTTTCATCAGATTAAATTACATCAGTCTTAAGCTTCTGAGTAATTTAAATTCTCTTTATGCATGAAGAAATACAAAAAACTCGAAGTAATTCTGACAATACTAAGGCAGTATATTATATCTAAGGCTTTGGTTAGCTCTAACAGAATAGCGTCAGCACAAACTGTCCTAGACTTTTTAATAATTTTACAACAACTGTAACACAATAATAGTCTTCACCCTATGTGAATTCTGTTATGTCCTTCAACGCACGTGATATGAACAAAGACAGCAACTAAACAAAATACAAAAGATAACAGAATCATAGTCCAGTAATAACATCAGAAACGAATATCTTTTTGAAACACATGAAAATTGTGTAACCCCAATGCTTCTGGATGCACTTACTGCACCAAAAAACCAAAAAAGAAATTGAAAAAAAAAACAAAACTACTTCTTACCGTGTAAAATCTGTATTAAGTAGAACGAACTGGTGCCGGTGACCAAAAAACAACAACAGCACTAACGTTCACAATCTCACAAATACAATAAACAATATATGTATGTATGTATGCATATGTATGTACATCGTATCCCAGCGAGAAAGTTTTTAAGTATTTTTTTTGTCGATGCTAAAGGAAATTTAAAAAATTTTGCAGTTTCATGCAGTGAGGGAGGCGTTGGCCTGGGTTCAAACCATGGCCAGAGCAAGTCAATCAATATCATTAATTTCTCTAATGTACATTAGTGAGACATTGTATTAATTGTTGTCGGACTATTTGGTGAAGGCATAGCAGTGGTCACTAAAAACTGTTCCGACAGCGATTGAAGCTGTTCCAAGCGAATGTACGCAACATCGCTCTCCTTTGTCGGTTAGCAGAAACATCGGCGAAGTAAAACAATTAATAAAATGTCTGCTAATACAGCTTAACAGAAGTTAATGCGTCTACTAAACACCGAAGGCGCCTCAACACTGCCTTAAAAATTAACATAATGCACAATGCAGAGTTGTGAGAGAGTTAGGTCTTCTAAATTTTCAATATCTATCTTCTTTAAGTTATCCCTTTCCCTCAGTTCTGGCACAATGCACTGCATAAGGCCATCCCCTGAGTGCTGGTCCTAAGAAAAAAAAAAAAATTTAAAGGATGTTGAACATAAAGTCCTCTTTGCTATATAGCGGTAGTGAACGTATGGGTAATATATTTATGTGTATGTTATTTTGAAAAAATACAGAATATGTTATTGTATAAATTTTACCAATTAAATGTATATAGAGGAAAAAAATTATATTTTAATTGAATCAAATATATTTTTTAATTAATTTTCAAACAATTTTGATTTCTTTTTTGAATTTTCAATTTCGAATTGAATAGTGTTTCATGGAAGTTATTTAATTTTTTTTTTACTATCAATTAAATTTTTAATTGAAATACGAATTTTTTTTCATTGAAAAAACAAATCAATATATTTTTTTGTTGAGAAAAAAATATTCTCCAAAAATTTTTTAAAAAAACACTAGATGAAAACTGAAAATTAAAAAAAAAAAGAAAATAATACCGTTATTGAATCACTTAATGAATTGATAAAAATGAAAAAAGTGTAAACAAATTTGAATTGTACTGATTATACTCGTATATAAAATTGTCGTCACAGAAAATTCAACAACGAAGTTAATTGAAACTTTCACTTTTTTTCTGTGTTAGTACCACGATTTTCATGACTAGTTGAGAACTAATTAATTTTTTATACCCTTCACCAAAAATGGTAAGGGTATTTATAGGTTTGTCACTACGTGTGTAATTTCCACAATATTTATATGAGGTCCATATTGTATATATAAACTGAATCCTTATGCATAGGGGAGTTGAATGAGCCATGTCCGTCTGTCCATCTGATCTGAACGTGAAATCGATTTTCCGAAGATACTAGAAGATTTGGAGACTTGGGTCTTGGACTGAAATGTAAGGATTTTTCTTAAGACGCTTCGTATTGAAAATCATAAAAAATAAAAAATCGGTTTTAATATTGAATTATATATACAAAAAAATGAAGATATATATCAGAAATAAATTTATAAATACATGAGGTGCCCCAGTGTTGAATATGAAATCTTTCGATTACTCGTATAATTCAAAGCTCGAACCATCGTGCTACTGAGGCTTGTTAGTTTTATATGTATATTAACTTAATAATAACTTTATATATTTTTTCGTATAAACCACCTTTTTGTTCAGTGGTGGATGGAAAATGGTAAAATATTTTAAACAGTCTGTACTTTTTGTACATATGAATTTATCGAAAAGCGTGTATGTAATTCATTCTAATTATATGTAAGTGTTTATATACGTATACTCGTATGTGCATACTTATATAAGAAGGGAAATCCTGTATTATATTCAATGAATTGTACATTTACGGCTTGCTGAAGGGTATATAAGATCCGGCACAGCCGAATATAGCACTCTTACTTGTTTTAATTGAATCTTAGTTTTTTATTTGATTAATTCATGATTTAAATTGTTTTTATTAACAGCTTTGTTTTTTTTTTTTTAATAATATGATATAGATCATATTTATTTTCGTTAAAATCTTTTTTATATGTACATTTAGATCATACGAGAATGGTGTTTTACATGTTCACTATTGTAAAAAAAATTGTTAATTGCAGATTTATTTTTTAGGACCAGCACTCAGGGTGGGGAGGCCCCTCCGGTGTTAAGTCGCCGTATTAACTTTGTTAAGCTGTATTGGCAGGCATTTTATTAATTGTTTTCCTTCGCCGCTGTCTCTGCTAGCCGACAAAGGAGGGCACTAGTGTTTACATTACCTTGGAACAGCATCAACCGCTGTTGGAACAGAGCCCAAATCGTTACATCCGTTAACGTAGGACTCGTCACGTAATAGCTGTATAATTGGATGGGAAATTACGTGACGAGTTGTACGTTACGGATGAAACGATTTGGGCCCAGATTTTTAGTGACCAGAGCCATGCCTTCATCACTTAAATAGTCCGACAACAATTATGATTCAATATATGTGACCTGCTCCACGAAAAGAAACCTCTGCGCCGAAAAAAATTTTTTTTTGCTTTTTGAGTGATTCCTATAGGAAAAAATGGCGCAAACCGCAAGTTTCTATGTCTTTTAGTTTTTTTACAAATCACCTGTAAAGCTGAACATAATTAATGAAAATCATCGCTGCAGATACGTAGCTCAAAACGAAGCGCTTTCTTTAAACGCGTTTTTCTTAATAACTTCTTTTCGGCGCAGAGGTCCTTTTCGTGAAGCAAGTCACATATTTATTCTAACTTTATTTTCGCTAAAACAACATCTCGTTTCTTAACAGCGAGTGAATGTATTGAGCTGAACTTATGTTGCTTGGGATTCGGTTTTAACAATATTTTGTTGTCGTTGTTGGTGTTGTTGTGAAATATTAATTGACATCGAGTATATACCCAAGTGCCAAATCTGCATTATCCATGGCACAACCACAATAATGTTGGTCAGAGGCACATACAATCAGATACGCACACGCAAACACACAAATGAACAATCAAACTTGCACGCACACACTATTGTATTTATACCACAAGCGTATTCTCTTACGCATGTATGTGTTAATGTTTGTGTGAGATTGCTATTCAGGTTTACCAGTCAATATATAGTAGATGAGATGTTAAAATGGCATTAGTTGGTGTATTGTTCAGTAGAAAGCATACTCTACATCTTCCATTCATCTTTTTAAAGTTCGTTTGTGGGTATTTGTTTTTTTACTTTATTTGTACAGGGACGTGTGTTAAAGTGTGTGTTTGTGTGTCTATATGAAAATGCAGATTATTCCTGGTAGGACTATCAAATAAGTACACTAATAAACGTATATCTTTCACATCTCTATGTAGAGTACCTGCACGCATGCACACACACACATACAATCACTAGTATGTACTTGAATACACAGAAACACATTTACATAACTTATGAGCACGTTGTTTTATTCTCCATAGATTATTGTATCTTTAAACTCAAAATTTTCATGTTTATCTTTAGTTTATGATGGCCACTTCTAAATATTTGTGTTTGTAAAGCTTTCGAAATTTTTATAGGTACAGCAGTAAGTTCTTTTCTTTTTAAAAAATGTATACGAATAGATTACAAAGTAACGATTTAGATCACGCCAGCTTTTAGTTATATACAATTAAGTTACTTTTTTAAAGTTTTGGTTTAATAGAAATTCTTGAATCAAGTGTTCTAAAATGCGAAACAAATTGAAGGGATTTTCTTAAATACAAAAATAAGTACAGCTTTGCTACTCAATATCCCAATTAATTTAGCCATTACTGTAAAAGTGTGCGAAGTACTTTAGTTTTTGTTTGTAGAAACAAAAGAAAAAACAATAAGAGAATATTTTAGGGACACATATAAACAATTCATTTCTACACTCCGACTGCGGCCTGACCAAGTCTAAAAAGGTAGTTGCTACACAGAAAACAATTAACGGCTTACTCAGAAATAACTGTGTATCAATTATTATTTCAATTGAATCAACAATTAGATTAATTGATTTCATTTTCATTTAAAACAATGTCCCACTAGAATTGAAATTAAGACAATATGAAATTTTAAAAAATTCTTAGCAAAATAGTTTGCATTTGTGCAGATTAAATTAAGTGATTTTTTTTTAATCTTTCAGTTTAATTTTTAATTAATATACAGTTTTTTTTTTTTTTTTTTGTAGTGGAAAAATTCAAAATATTTTTTAAAACATAGATACTACGATTTTTGCGATTGGTTGCGAACAAACAAATTTTTTAATTGAATCTTTGATTTTCTTAACTGTTTCTTCTTTTTATTTTTTTTTTCTGTGTACAGAAATGTGGTAAGTAGTTACAAACTATTTTTTAAACTACGAGTATAAAATTTAAAAATGTTGATTTGCTAGTCTTCAAACTGTTTGAATTACTCAAAAAAAAAAAAAAAAAAAAAGTCGGACCATTTAGCGTCTTAATAGATCTCCTACTAAAATTCGAATTTAAAATTACTAAGAAACCAGCCAATGAAAATACATGTTTCGAAAGACTATACCTGGTATTCATTTAACGCCAAATTTAAATATATCCTTCAACTTTGCATCATTTTTTAGTGTCTCAGTATTGCAAGTATGTATTGTATTTCTGGCATTTTAGGTAAAATGTTAATCCAATTTCTCCATGTAACACACTACGAAAATTATTTTTGCGGAGCATTTTAACCATCTAACTCTTTGGGGTGGGTGGGAGCCTTTTTATACTTTTTTCCAAAAAAGACAAAACATTCGGTTAAACACTCTTAGAACGTGTTCAGTACTTAGCAGAGACTTTTACCTTTTATTATATTTTGAATATTTAATAACTTCTAAATATTGAAATTTATAAGTTTTTATTTGGCAAGTACTTGGCTTCACTGTCATCGTCATGTTAAAGTTATGTATATATATGTTACGCGTTGCCTAGATTTTTAAAGACACATGTGTATGGGCCAAATGCTTCTTTATAAAAATCCCTATTAAAATTGTAAATTCATATACCCTGAACGGTAGTGATATGGAATTTGGTTGTGAAGTTCTAATCCAATTTTAACGCGCATACATACGAGTATAAATATACTTCATATACATTTCAATCCAACCAAAAGTATACAAAAAAAAAATAATAAAGCAAGATGTTAGCCTCGAAAGTGGGTGCACTTTTCCCTCCCTGATGTCATAAAATTATACGCCAATGACATTCTATACACCCTATAATGTTTAACGAATGTCCCTATATGAAATGCCTAACTAGATGTAAATTTATCATAAAATGCCCCTTGATGTTTACGGAACGAAGCTGCAAGCAAAACATTCCAAACAAAATAAAACGATTTTTGAAAATTTGCCAATTAATGGAAGATTAATTCGATAATCAATAATTTAGGACCTAACTGAAAGCAAATATTTTCAAACAAAAAATAAATTTTTTAAAATCGTTTCATAAATTATAAAATTATCGAGGTTCAAACATTAAACGAAAAAAATCCCACCCAATTGATAACATCCTTCTTTTTTTTCGAAGTCGGTTGAAAATTACAAGATTTCCTAAAACTCTTTACAGACGGTTGTCAGATTCTCTCAGAGAAATACAATACACTATGCAATGTATAGCATACTTCTAAGAGAAAGAGAATAAGGTCAATTCCACGTGTGACTTACACGACAAATTCCAAAACTTTTGTCATTTTTGATAAAATTTCTGGTACAATCATAATTTTTTTAATTTTTTCGTTTTAAGAAATAACATCTACACGAACATACGTATTAATTCATGCACTTTGATTTTTGATTTGCGATTACATATTTTTAATTTTAATATAATTAATTAGTTGTGACTTACACGACATCAAATCCATTGATTTCAGGGTAATCAAAGATAGTTTAAAAATTCTGTTAATTGTGTAGTCCGATTCCTTTTAAACTGCACCAAAAGTATTTGAGAAATACAAACAACGACAAAATGGCTTCAACTTAGTGAAATTTATTTTATTTTTCACAAAAAATAGTTTTTTTCGCGTGACTTACACGACACTAAATAATATGTAGAGTTAAAGTTAAAGTTTAAAGTTAAGATTATACAGTTTTTGATTAATTTAATTTTTGGAATTACAAATAAATTTATTTTAGCGCTTCAACTCTTTTTTGAAGATGTGCAGTTACATTAAAATGAGTTAAAAAGTTAAAAGAGTTTTACTTTGTTGTGTACTTTTGTATGGAATTCACCATAAGTCTTCGTTTGTTTATTTACTGACAATTTAAAATTGTCTGACAATTAACTGGCAGTTATACAATAAAATAATCTAACAACCGTATGAACTGACAATTTATTGACTGACAACGTTGCTAGCTAAATTTATTGTCTAAAGCTATGTACAGACGATTGGCAGTTCTTTCAATATTGTCAGAAAAATGTACAGAAAATGTCTGACAACCGTCTGAACTTAAAATTTTTGTTTTGCAACGTTGCCAGAAAAAGCTTTGTCAGTTCATTGTAAGACAATAATATTGTCAGACATCTGACAATCATGTGAACACTCTACTTTGCCATTGTCAGATAATTGTCAGATATTGTAAGCTCTTTTTTATTGGCAGATGTGTTTAAATTAATGCACCTGACAATGTCACCATTTTCATATAATTTTTCTATTGGCAACGCTGTCCATAAATACGATAAGCTTTGACAGTTCTGACAAAGTTTAACAACGCATCTGGCAATTTTTCCCACATAATAATCTGACAACCGTGTGAACTGACAATTTTTGTTGGCAGATAAATTTATTGTGGGACAATTGTCTGACAATGAAATTGTAATGTTTTCTTACAATCGTCTGAGCTGACAATTTACCTTTTGGTAACAATTTTTCATTGTCAGCATATTGCCATATCTTACAATATTGTAAGATCTGCCAATCGTCTGTACATAGCTTTACAAGCTGAAGCCTACAATAAATTGCAAAAAAGGAGAAGTTTAGCTCCCCCTAAAACTAATCGCAAGTATGTATTTTTGTAATGCCGAAGAAAGAAGAACGAATATTATTTTGGTTGCCCGCTTAGCACGATCGATCGCTAGAATCTGGTACATATTTTCTTTTTTTGTTAATTAAAAACAATTTTAAATGCAATATTTTTCATGATAAAAATTTCTTTAAAAAGATGTTTTAAACATGTTTTTGTTGTGTGTAAATACAAAAAAACTTTTGTGCATATTTATTTGTGTGCTACTCCTATTACTTTGGCAACATCTAATCCAGCTTATATGGAAGAGTATGTATGTATGTACGTATGATCGTATTTCGGCCAACTTTGTCTTAATCGGATTTCAGTTTTGTTTTAGTTTTGTTTAATTTTATCTAAATCTAAACGTATTTGTTTATAGAATATCCTTTAGGGTATACTGTTGTTTTTAGTTCTTGTTGTTATTCTCTGATTAAATTTGTTAGTAAAAAAGAAAAAATAATTTCAAGAAATTTAAGACACTTGTTTACATGTTCTCTCGTATTCCATACAATGGCTAAATGAAATGACTTAATAAAGTTAAAATATTAATTTGAATTTGAGTTATAATTTTTGCTGCTTGAAATGTGTATATTAAGGATCAGTTATTTTTATGAAACATTTAACAAAATGTGTGTTATTTGAATAGTTTAGCCGAAAATGAAGGGAAGGCACGAGGTAGAGAGTTCAAAAAT
Source organism: Lypha dubia (assembly GCA_947311025.1). Lineage (NCBI taxonomy): Eukaryota > Metazoa > Arthropoda > Insecta > Diptera > Tachinidae > Lypha > Lypha dubia. The sequence continues at coordinate 85,904,218 of OX371263.1, read as the reverse complement.
GTGCCAGGGTTGTTAGCCTCCTTCCACTGCAAATCGTAAAATTTTTTAACAAAATTCTTTACAATTGTCACAAACAAACGAATAAATTTTTTTTATTAAATAAAACTTTTTTATTGCATAAATAAAAGCAGTCAAAGAGACTTTTTAAACAAAAGAAAATTTACATTAGAATTAAAATCAATTGCAATTTGGAATTTATAGGAAACTTTTTAATGTTTCCTTAATAAAGGAAGGCCCCAACTAATTTTTTTTTTAATCGCGTTTTGTGCTTATTTCGATAACTTGGAGGGTTAGCTATCGAAATATGATAAATACACGATTTAAGAAATATATTGCGTTAGGGCCTTTACATATTAAGTTAATTACATTTACATACATACATACGAGTACATACGCACAAAGACAACATTAGTAATGATGTTTTATGAAAATAGTTTTCGGCTTTACTATTCATTCGTACAACTTATGCAGCAAAAAAAAATCCTTGTGTTTGTTTTCAAACAATTTCTGATTTTAATTTAATTTAAAAATATTTAAGAAAAAATATCATTCAACATAAGCTGATGAATTTGGTACGACCATTAAGTCATTAATAAAAAGTTACGGACTGCAAATTTACTATTTGATAATTTCTATCCAAAAAAAAAAAAAAATTGATATCAAAAATTCGTTCGTCAAAATTTTAAAATTTTACAACTCGTTGATTTCTTTGAGCTTTACAACTCTTATTTTATTTTCAATTGGCTGGTATTTCTCTTTAGGTACCAAATCTGGACAAAAAATTAGCAAAAGAAGTAAAAAAGTATTTTTGTTTAAAATATTGGAGTGAACTAAAAAAATTATTAAACATAGAGATTTTTTTGTTTTTTGTTTTGTAGTCATTTCCATAAAATAATACTTATGTGAGAGATGCCAGAAAATAAAAAAAATCGCCAAGTTCATGGAAAATCGTCACCCCTGCGTGTTGCTTAAAAATTTTCATTTAAAAGTGATTCTTTTTCTTAAATTAACCCATATCGCCGGATTCTGTTTCTACAACGACATGGATAAGAGCGATATCATTCAACGAGTATCACCGACTGAAACGTACCATCATCAAGCTGCTGAAATAATCATTATATTAATTAACACATTTATCGTAAATAAAGAAAAGGTAAATAAATCGTGTTATCACTTAAATTTTGTGAAATCACTGCGCCTCCTCTATTATGGACAAAAAGCACCTTACAAAGGGATTACATACGTAATCTGCCTTTGGTCAATGCCAGAAATTAACAATTATAGTATTTTTTTTTTTTTTTTGCTTTCATTTAGTTGTCAATACTTTCAGACGATGTATTGCAACGATGTGACTCTATGTTCAATACCAACAATAAATAAAAAAAAATAAATTTAAAATTTAAATGAGTCTCAAAAATATTAATTTAATTGTGTTCCAGATTCGGCCAATGCGAGTTTTATATTCCCTTCAGCAAGTTTCAATAAAATTATAAGTACAATTAATTTATATTTTTCAACATTTTTTATTTCATATTTTAAACAATATTTTCCGATCTCTATTCTCGGCCACTTTCATCTCTCAACAAAAAGTTGGTTTGAACGAAAAAAGCAGATGCTGTTATTAAATAAAAGTACAGTAGCACTATTGTAGTGTGTTGTATTTAATTCTCGATAATGGGGCTCCGTCAAATATTAATAAATTTATTTCCGAAATGATTATAATATATTTATGTATATGCAAATATCGGACTAGGATTTAATTCTTTATTAATTTTCAATAGGAATCGTCTTAGGACATATCGTGAAACATCAGTACAAGGCCCAAGTCCCCTACGCTTCGGAAAACCGATTTCAGTACAAACAGATAGGGACAGACAGACATGCCTAGTTCAACTTCCGTATCTGAAACGCTTTCCAATAAGAGTGATATGATTTCTTAAAAAAAAAAACACACAAAAGCAGACATTTATAGTTGATTTAAAAAGGCAAAAATGAAATGACTTTACACACAGTAAAATAAAGCACGAATCATAAAATTTCTATCCTGTTTGTTGGCAACCAAATTATGATTACGAAATGTGATTCTTTTCTCTGCCTTCATTGAATGATTTCTTTTTTTGGTAAATTTTTGATTTAATTTTTAGTTTGTGAATTAAGAAAAAGACGTTAGTTAATCAACAAATAAAAGGTTTTCCAATAAGACTGATATAATTTAAAAAAAAAACACACTTATTGTTAAAGAAATTCAAAAGTTTTTTATTTAATGTGAAGTACAATCGATACAATGAAGTTCTAAATAAAACGTCATTCAAATGGCCTCCAGGACTTGTTCTGCAGGAACGAATTCGATGAACCCAATTTTCGAGCACTTTTTCCACTGAATCAAGTCGTATGTCGTGACTATCACGTTCAATATTGACTTGTAAGGCTTGAAGAAAGTCTGGTTTATTTCGAAAGACCAATGACTTCAAATAACCCTACAAGAAATAGTCTAATGGTGTTAAATCACAACTTCTTGGAGGCCATTCAATACCACAATTTCTTGAAATAATCGAATCTCCAAACTTTTCTCGCAAAAATTCAATTGTTGCATTTGCTGTGTGGCTCCGTCTTGTTGGAACAAAATGATGTCAAGATAAATTTCTTCCAATTTCGGCCATAAAAAGTTGGTTGTCATCGATCTATACCGCTCTCCATTGACTGTGACGGTGTTACCAGCTTCATTTCGAAAGAAGTACGCACTACGAGACCAAAAACCATACCAAACTGGCGATTTAGGTGAATGTAATGGTTTTTCATGAATAATTTGTGGATTTTCTTCGAACAGAATCGAGAGTTTTGTTTAGTTACCGCACCACTCAGATGAAAGTGGGCCTCATCGGAGAAGATGATTTTTTCTTAAAAATTCGTTATCGTTTTCAAGTTGTTCCAAGGTAAAATCAGCAACGTTGCTCTTGCGTATATCTCGCCATGATGAAATTGTAAACACTACTGAACACAATGAAAAACAAATGACAGATCATGACATATTACAAATGGCCGAAACGTCACTTCAAAATCGTATCATCCATATTGGAAAACCTTATACATATAAGGATTCAGAATATACTCGTAAATACTTTATGGGAATCCCATGAATACTGTGGAAGTTACATACGGAATGTCAAACCTATAAATACCCTTACCATTTTTGATGAAGGGTACAATGAGTATAAATAAGCCCGATAAAGGATTAATTCAAGCATGCAACAGGATTCGTTCAAGGTAATGGAACATGTGCACCGCTTTCAGATCATGCTGATGTTGGACATGGCTTCATGCATACTCGATTATTCGAATAATTTAGTATACCCTGAAACCGAATATTTACTTCATCGAATAATTGAAAGTGCGATTTATGTGAACGCCCTGACACACACCAAAATACACATTAACTTCATGACTCTTATATTTTTCTTGAAAAAATCAAAAACACTTCATGGAATTGGATTGGTAATAATATTTTTTGGATATTTAATTTTTACTGAATGCTCTCGTTGATAAATATTTATTTATTTTAAATGCTCAACCACATTTGCAATTCAATTTATAAAATTTGATTTTGTATATATAAGTATGTACTCGTATATTCCATTTATTCGAGAATAACTTGAATCGACAGACATACAAATTTTGTAGCGGTAAAAATTATGAGACTCTTGCTTAGAAGTCCTTTTTTACGGATCTACGTAAATCAACGGTAGGACGATGTAATCTTCAATAAGGTGAGCTTCAACAATCCTTCGAAAAGAAAAGAAAATTAAGAAACAGTTTTTAAAGCTATTGAACTCATAATGGCCAACATAGGAGAAATGCATGCTGTATGTTCAGTACAAAATTCGATATGAAATGAAAAAGATTTAATAAAAAATCAACATTTTTCATATCTATAGGAATTTTGACTGTTATCACAAATCAGCTGTATCAGTACAGTAACCTTGTAATATTTCTTCGCATTGGACTAGAGTGATAGCTTAGCGTTCTACTACCAAAATTTACGAACATAATGGATTGAAAGAAGTGGAGTTGACTTTTTAATGAGGTCTCATTGTAGGCCCTCTTTCCCCCTCTTGTTACTTTCAGCACCGGCTTCATCTATTGGTATGTGTGGACAGACAGTTGAATAAATAAACAAACGAACACAAATGTAAAAGTATATGAGTATTTCTCTTAAGTATTTATGTTTTTCTGTTTATGTCAGGCCATGTCAAATGATATTAAAAGTCAATAATAAAATAAAAGAAAAAATATCCTTGACTAAGCCGAAATACGAAAAATTAAATATGTATGTATGTATGTATTCTTAAACATGTGTATGTTTGTTTATATTCATGGGATATGCATGGGATATCAAAAGAGATGCAACTTTAATAACATAAGAAAATATATTTTAAGTAAAAAGAAACAAATTAACGTTAATTAATCCCCAAAAACCGCATGGGAAAAACATTAACAAAACGCTGTTTGCGGAAAACTGTTTATAAAATTAAAATTTCAACAAGCCGGGTATTGTATTTTTCTGATGGCGCTGTTGTTCGCCATATTACGTCAAATTTATTTAAAAACACTAGTCCACAAAACAATTAATTTTGTTGATCCTTTAAATGAAAACATTTGGATAAGAATGAGTTTAAATTCGTATATTATAAAATCTCCGTTTGCAGTACTTGTTTATCTCCTGCCGCTTGCTTGTTTTCAATAACCATGACCAATATTTCGAGACGTTAGTAACCTCGTAACTGCGGAACTATTACCCTGATTTCGATCTACAAATCTACAAACTATACTTTAACTATCGTTCTATAGTTTCTTGTTTTAATTAACACTTTCGCAGTTATTCTTAAATTAGTTGCGAAGAATTGTATTTCAAGTAAAATTATATAAAGGATGTTTTTATAGAGTTATAACACTTTAAGTTGGCAACAGGTTTTTGACTGGCGGCCTTTGTCCGCTGTCAAGTGATTTATGTTTATGGCCTTTCAACATGAATGGACTGACGCCTGAACAACACTTCCTAATTGTGCAAATTTATTTTGAAAATCATGGTTCTGTTCGAAATACGTATCGCTGTCTACGTCCATTTTACGGCCAATATAATCGTCCACTAGAGAAATTCATTCGTTACTCTAAATAATAATACGCATTCACAGTGACGTCGTACAGTACGGTCAGAAGAAGTCATTCCTGCTGTAGAGCGAACCGAATCAACCTATCCGCCATCGTGCACAGTAATTTTATATGTGTCCATCTTAATGGAAGATTTTGTGGAAAAATCTTGGTTTGCGTGCTTACAAAATCCAAATCGTGCAAAAATTGAAGCCACACGATCACTTAGCAACGCGTAGATTCGCTGAATGGACTCAAAATAAGATTTCCGTTGATCCTCATTTTCATAAGCGAATTTTCGGACCCGTGAATTGGCCTCCAAAATCGCCGCTAGACTATTTTCTGTAGGGATATGTGAAGTAGCTAGCCTATTGTCCGCTTGTAGGACAATATTCGCCGCCTTATTGCCGATATACGGTCACAAATGTTGGAAAAAGTCATCGAAATTGGAATAGACTACGTCCGAGCAAGGCATGGCGATCACAAATCATACTTAAATTATAATGCCAGAAGATCAACCTACGAATATAATTTATTTATTCATTTCATGTAAATTTAAAAAATTCATCTTTGTTGTATTCTTTTTCAAAGTTCTATAGCATTATAAGAAACACCCTTTACATATTTTGCAAAATTTACTGCCTGGCCCACGATGTCGAACGAATTTTTCTTTCGTACAAATTACATTTAAAACAAAAACAATTTAAAAAAACTCCATGAAAAATGGCCCCAATGAAAAATGGCCGCAAACTTTTGTATTGAAAACAACAACACGAACTTTGGGGCCATTTTTCCTATTTTTTGGGGCCCTTTTTCATATTTTATTTTTTAGTTTGGGGCCATTTTTCCTAAAGTTTGGGGCCATTTTTCATTTTCGAGTTTGGGGCCATTTTTCATTGGGGCCATTTTTCATGGAGCCATTTAAAAAAGATTGTTTTTGTTTCAATTGTAATTTGTACGAAAGATAAATTCGTTCGACATCGTGGGCCAGGCAGTTAATTTATTTGTTATCGTTTAGCTAATCTATATGCAGCACTTCGATGGTTTATAATGTCAATACATCAGTAGAGGTGCCACCATGGTTTGAGAATTATTCGAATAAAGTGTTATATCGGGTGTTTTTTTCTTAGCTGCATTAGAACTTAAAAGAATAATGCAAGACAGAAATATTATAGTCTCGAATTGTTTTTATTATTATCTGGTAGATCATTTCATTGCGTTAATTTTTTAAATAGGATATTCAGCATACATACATATGCCCACCGCAGCTACGAGTTATACATTCGATCAGTTAAACTTTTGACTACTTTTTCCAATAAATTTGGGCGTATGGCGCCAATAGTGGCTTGAATATTGACTTGCCCATCTTTATGACTTGTTGGTTTGTCGGAATAAGACAATGTGTCAGCATAGCCCCATAAAATATAATCCATGGGCGTTAAATCGGACGAACAAGAGGGCGGAGTGAACAAAATCACGTCTGGAAACAAAATTCTCAACAAATTCATTTTGCAAAAATCAATTGTTAAGCGCGTAGTATGACAAGTTGCGCCATCTTGTTAAACCAAAATGTCGTTCCGAAATTCCCATTAAAACAATAAAAAAAAAAACAAAACAAATTGACCCAAAAAATCAAATTTAAAAAATATTTTTTTTATTTAAGAACGTCTTTTACTTCCTTTATATTCTTTTCTCGTATATAAAATGAAGTGTGTTGCAACAATTGAGTCCTGCTCCCAATTATATGCCTTGCGAAAGAAAAACACAAATCTAAACTAAAATTGAATTCCATACAAAAATAAACAATTGTTTGCAAAATAAGGCCAAATGAAGAGTCTACTTCCTGGTAAAATTATAAAATTCGACGCGCTACACACACACTTTTTATGTACGAGTATGTGTTTGTGTATGTATGTGTAATCGATTGATTATATCAGTACTTCAAGAACTATATTTATGTATGTCCACTTACATTCTGCCGGCCATTTAAGCATTATCCTGATATTAATATTTGAACATTTTATATTATTGTTATTGTTATTGTTATTATTTTCATATATTCTTAGCAAAACACAAATAAAAGCAACTTTGTTTCTTGAACTGTAAAGACTTTTACTGTTGCTGCTTACAGTCGAGCACATTGCTATCAAGTTAACTTGAAATTCCATTTAATCTACAATATATTTGCGCAGATCTTGCTTCAATTGCTTCTAGATGTACATGTGTGCATACATTTACATTTTTCTTATACTCGTAGATATCAACAGACACTTATAAAAAGTTTTACTTGGCTTCGTTATGACCATCATCAATATCATTATCATACGGTTCGAAAATAGTTTCCTACAATATGCGTAGCTGTTTACGGTTTAATGTATAACAGAGATTTAAAGGAATTAATTATTTCCAGGCAAAACCAATCACAAGCTCTAACGGCCTATTTCACGATGTTGAAAGAATTTGTCCATATGTTTTCATTCGTATAATTACATTTGACACAAAAACAAATTCTAAAATTTTGTTTTCGTATCAAATGTATTTGTAGGAAAGAAAACAAAATTCAAAATTCTTTTGATATCGTGAAATCGGCAGTAAGAGTTTTACGAATAAATTGAGATCGTTACAGAACTTACCCCGATCTAGCACTAAATTGAAAGAGAAAGTTTTCAGAAATACCGACTTTTACTTCCTTTCCTACTTGTTAATATACGAGTACATACATATATGTATACTCTGAGGGTGATTTCTTGTATTGTAATTAAAGATAGGAGTTCTGTTTTATCACCTTTTTTATTCTCTGCGAATCGTTGAAGAGAGTAAGGGACGACGTGGTGGCGTATACTTAATGTGAATATCCAGAAAACTTACATCAAACATTTGTGCCTTATTGAGGGTGGTGTTGGCCGAAGTGGTAAACGCTTTAGCTACTAAGCAAACAATGGTATAGGACCTGGGTTCAAACCGTGGTCAGAGTAAGTCAACCACCATCATTAATTTCTCGAATTTACTTTGGTGTGGCATTGTGTTAATTGTTGTCGGACTATTTAAGTGATGAAGGTGAAGTGATGAAGCACTGATCACTAAAAATTGTTCCGAAAAGCGATTGATAATGCTGTTCCAAGCACTCCTTCGTCGGTTAGCAGAACCATCGGCGAAGGAAAACAATTAATAAAAATGACTGCACTTTTAGCTTAATAAAGTTAATGAATCGGTTAACACCATAACTGCTCTAAAAATTAACTAAATGCGCAATAGCAGAGTTGTAAAGGAATTAAACATCCTTCTACATTTTCACCATGCATCTACTCTACACTATGTCTTTCCTAAAAGTTCTAGCACAATGCATTGAATACGTAGGCGTCTTCCCTGAGTGCTAATCCTACAAAACAGAAGCAAGGCTCAGTTCTTTCTCCTACACTTTTTCTAATTTTTCTTAATGACCTTCTATGTCAAACTTCCAATCTTATCTACTATTTTGCAGATGACAACAGCATTGTTCATTAGTATTTATTCAGTAACAGGCCAAACCTGTCGGAGACCCGGGCAATGCTGCAAAATATGAATGATATTCTAAATCACGATCTCCTGACAATTTTAAATTGGAGTCATATAAATTGGGTCGATTTTAATGCACGTAGGAGCCAATGTAATGTGCTTACGCACAAACGTATGACCGGACATGCAGCACCATCTATAATTATGGAGGATATAAATATTAAGGAATCAGAAGCTCTTGGTGTTCTTGGCAAGAAAACTCACTGTGATGTTCGATAGAATGTCCACATTTTTCATGTCTCAAAAGAAGCTTTCAAGTGTCTCGTTCTTTTAAGACGGTGTAAGACATACTTCACTCCATCTGATCTCCTTAATATTTATACCACCTTTATCCGACCGAAAATGGAATACAACTCTCATGTAAAGGCCGGTGCGTCAAAGTCTATTTTAAAGTACCGCGATCTCGTACAAGATAGGGCGAAGAAGTTGGGTAGCCAACTCTATTGATTCACTGGGGCATCGATGTAATATAGGGTGTATTTCACTGTTTTATCGCTACTAACGAAATGTGTTCTAATGAAATCAGTAAACTTGTTCCCGAAAACCGTCACTTTTCACGTACAACACGCTCTTCGTTTAGTGGTCGATGAATCGCACAACGCATTATAGAGAGAAATCTTACTTTAGCTGACTTGTTCGGATGTGGAATAAACTTTCCCCAGAAGTCTTTCCTGCCACCTTCAGTATGGTATTGTTCAAATCGAATGTGCACAAACACTACTTCCAGTAACCTCGTTCCCATAACCAATTTTCCTAGATCCGTCACAAAGCACTGCATAAGTAGGGATGATTCCCTGAGTGCTGGTCCCAAAAAAATAATTTATCCTGAATTATTCAGAAAAAATATTTGCACATAAAAAACTATTTTATTTTATGTTGAATTCAATAAACAGAAAAAGAATTTTATTTAAACGTTCCATAGTGCAACAGCCACTTAAAAGTTTTATTTTTTAACAATTTTAAATTCGACTATCGTTTTATAACAACAACAAAAAATATAAACTGTTAAACAACAATCAACCATGCGAATGCAGAAAATTAAATCACAATATTATTTTTATATTAAAACTTTTACAATTCTCAATTTCGTTTAGGGTGTCCAAAAGCAACAAGAATAGCCCACGCTCACACACACACACACACAAAATGATAAAAAAAAAACTTTTTGTAACTTTTATGATTTCTCTAAATTGAAAAATAAAAAAATATTATGTCTTTAAACATAAAAATATTTTCTATTTTTTCAAAAGAAGAATAAAATATTTATCAAATTCTTTGGAACCCTGCGTTGTAGCCGCAAATACTCTTTATTACAGAGAAATTTATTGAAATACACAGATGTACAAAGTACTTTTTATACACACACATACTTGCATAGATACAGAAACTACGAAATTGTACACACCCTCGCGCACACAGAGTCGACTTTATTTTTTTAGTTTTTTATGGTTAATGCTCCTGTTTTTTCCGTCACATATTTTTCACTACATAAAAGACCAAACTCGTAACAATTTCAAATGGATTTTCGAATAAAAAGCTTTTTATTGATATTCAACATAAAAACTATTATTTTGAATTTAGTATCACAAATCATTTGTACTTAAATTTAACGTTATAATCTGTGATTTAGTAACACTTTAAGAGCGCCAAAGACTAAAAGACTGAAAGATGAAAATGAAGACTGGAAAACGATGTCATAAATGCACTTGTGTGAATGTTGAATTTATGAAATATATATTTTACAGATGAAAATGTCGGCAATAAAATGTTAAACTAGCGTTTTAAATAAACTCTAAAATTTATTACTTATGAATTTTAAGCAATAAAAAAAAATTCTATTTTCTTATTGTTGCACAATTGCATTTTGGACAAGAGAAAGCGGAATAAAAATTTCAAATTATTTATAAAATAGTATTGCTTCAATCAACAACAAAAAAAGACATGCGATACGTTTAAGAAAAAATTGCTTTAAAAATAGTTTTTTTTTTAAATTTAATTCAAATTTTATAAAGAAGTCTTTAAAAATAGTTAATAATGTTACTATACAAAATCGTACTTTCAAGTTAATCTTTATTTAAGTGGAGAGCGCATTTTCTAAAATTGAAAACTGTTTTCAATAAGATTATTTTAGCTTATAAAAAGTTATTTCGAAAATTACTTAATCGTCGCATAATGCTTAAATAATGCTATGAAAAGCTGCAGGTCTTTATAAGCGAAATATTTCATAAATCCTCTTATAGATCTTGTACAGGATAAAATAGCTAATAGTAACGCATAACTGCCTGAAGTAGAACATTTCAATCATTTGATGGTTGATCGAATATACTGAATACTATATACTGATATACTATACTGAAAAAACCAAATTTCGAAGATATTCTCATAAAATTTCTTATCAAATAAAAATAAGGAATTTAGTAAGCAACAAAGATGATCAGCATCATTAACTTCTTCATTTCTTTTACCAACGACTTAATTTTAACTAAAATTTAATGTTTTTCAAGTATTCAAGTGTATTTATTTTCCCAAAAGTTCATTTTAAAGCTGAAAATTACTTAAAGCTGATTGTTTTTATCCTGGTGACATCATCCATTAAATGGATTCTTTAGTGGATTGTACTAAAATGTTGGGATATTTTATCGCACAGAGTATATTTTATAAAAATCCACAGTCACTTAAAGTAAAGTGGACTTTGTCGTTTCAGAGTGTTTTTTTTTTTTTTTTTTTTTTTGCATTGTATTGATTCTCAATTTACATTTCGTTTTTATTAAAATAAATTCTTTTTTCTTCAGTGTGTCATATGAGGCATTCAACATCAGTCGGTCAAAGAACATTCGCAATTTGGAAATGTTTAATTATTTTCTAACAAATAAACACGACCTCGATCCAAATATAAAATATTTTTATAAGACCGAAATTAGAAGACCGTATTAGAAACAATAAAATGCTGGCATATAGACATATTTAATGCAGGGAGCACAATTGAGACGAACGACGAATTTTTCGTTGCGAACTTTCGTCATCACTTATCACACAAGTTGCTGCATATGAAAATTAACACACCATCAGCATCGAACGAAGTTCGTCGAACATAATGAATACTGTGATAGATTTATTTCAATTTCTTACGGCAAAAAACGACGAATAATTTTTTTAATTGTAAATGTTTTAGTGGAAAAATTATTTTTTTTAATTAAATTAAAAAATTATTAAAATTATACAAGAAATATTTCTATCGCATAACTGCAAAAAAAAAAACAATTTCTATAAAAAATGCGTCAATTTCATACGAAAATAGAGAACTAGCGAAATTTTTAAACATCTATATTTTTGATTAAAAGTTTAAGGAATCGCAAATACTTGGAAACATAGGAAAATTACTCCTGTCGCGAATGTTTTCAACAAACCATAATTTTTTTAAAAATTGATATTATTAAAAGGAATACAAAAAAATTCTGAAAAAATATTGATAATTCGCCAAAAACTTGGTAACATCTCGGAAATTCTCAAATCGGAAACTAGAACTGAAATAGATTAGAAATCGCTAAAAGTATTAAAATGCCAAAAAAAAGAAGGAAAGAATGCGATAAAATCGCATATCGCGAAAATTGCTTAACGAAATGCAATCGCTAAACCTGTATCGAAATTAATCTTTACAATTTACAAAATTCGACAATCGTCAAATGTATCAATTGCAAACGAAAATTTTGCGCAATGAATTTAAGATTCATCCTTCGTCCCAGTTGTGTTCCTGGCATAACTCACAAGAAAAGAATACTGTTCTTTTTATAACGTTGGCAGAATATCTCAAATAAAAAATTTATTAAATGATTTATTTTTAACTACCAACTTTGGGCATGAATAATAAGATCTTTAGATGTTAATTTTTTTTTTTGTTTTAATTCGGACCAGCACTCAGCGTATAAACGTATGCAGTGCACAGTGCCGGAACTTAGGGAGAGGGATAGGGTAGAGAAATAGATGTTGAAAATTTAAAAGACTTAACTCTTTCACAACTCTGCTTTGCGCGCTATATTAATTTTTAAGGCAGTGTTGAGGCGCCTCCGGTGTTAAGTAGACGCATTAACTTAGTTAAGCTGTTTTAGCAGGCATTTTTATTAATTGTTTTACTTCGCCGATGTTTCTTCTAACCGAAGAAGGAGGGCGATGTTGTGTACATTAGCTTGGATAGTATCAATCGCTGTCGGAACAGGTTTTTAGTAACCACTGCCATGGCTTCACCAAATAGTCCGACAACAATCAATACAATGTCTCTCACTAATGTACAATAGAGAAATTAATAATGTTGACTGATTTGCTCTGGCCATGGTTTGAACCCAGGCCCCTAATTAATTGTTTGCTTAGTAGTCAACGCGCTAACCACTTCAGCCAACACCACCCTCAAATATACTTTAATATGAATACCAACTTATGTTAATTCATAATAATTAAGTTTTTATCTTTGAAAAGAAAAACTCCCATATGAATCACCCTTTACGTGTATGCTCAAGTAAATGGATCCCACATACATACACATGTATGCACACATACACATTCTATTAAAGCATGATTTTTTCTCAAACATTTTATACAATTCCCATTAATCTAATTCACAATCCTTTCGCTAAACCGCTGCACAGACCACAGTTATTTAACGAGTCAAGCCCCAGAGTTGTTTTTGTATATAATGGAACATAAGTACGAGTATATGTGTGTGTGCATTTAGTATATATCATATACAAAAATATGCACATTTTTAATAAGAAAAAAAATGATCAGGATAATAGGGATATAATTTGAACCCCCTTAATATTTGTTCACTTTCAAACTGTTATTAGTTTTATTTTAAATGAAATAAAACAAAAAGTTGTTTTTTTGGCGTACATACATTTTTTTTGTATTCCACGAAATGGAAATTATTAAATTTAATATGAATTAGAAAAAATATAAAATTATGCTGTTTGATGGGATGAATATAAGTTTCACTTGAATTTAAAACAAAAAATTATGCTTTTATGGGCATTCGTTTCAAGTATTTAACATAATTTAAGCAGAGGTTATTTCTTTCAGCATATCCTTCCACGTTTTGAACACATACATACTTTGAATTCCTTAAATATGATTCCGTTTAAATTTCTCAGGGATCGCTCTATACGGGTTCTCATAGATGAGATCGAATCGTACGTTCAAGAGTACCACAAGGCTCCATTCTTTCTACTATCAAACTTTCCTATCTTATCTACTAGTATGCAGATGACAGCAGCATCGTCCATACATATTTGATCAGTAATAAAATATTGTAACTATAAGGGAAATCTCTTAATTGCGATCTGGAATATGTTGAATTTTATTGTTCTACACAAAAAAAAAATTGATTGGAAATGGGTTGTGTCAATAGAATATCGGTTACTGCTACCAATATTCTATGAATCCAACAAACATTCATAACCACACTACTACAATTTATCCAGCATTACCATTTGATGGTGAGAGGGGACTTATTGAAATTTTAAAAAAATCGATTTTACGAAATCCACGGACTTGACAATATGCTTTTAACAATAACCAATTTTTTTTTTCCAATCATTTCTAACATTTCCGCCAGCTACACAACACATTTCATTTAATCACTGAACTCGATAATTGTCTTTTGTTAAAATTTATTTATTTTAGTATGAGTGGATAATTTTAACTCAGATCATTCGATCGTCACGTATAGACATCATCTAAGCGAAAAAAAAAACCAGCAGTTTCTTCGTTATTTTATGAAATTGATAAAACTATTGAAGAAAAAGTGAATTCGACCGATCACCATCACTTTTAACAAATGACTTTAATTAAAATTAAACTCAATACACATCAGAAGAAAGTCTCTAAATAAACCAATTTATGTTAATTTAAAATCATTTTTTTTTCTTTTTGGCGAAACATGTGTTTCATTTAAGTGGAAATAAGTATTTATGTATAATAATTTTAAATAATATCGTACAAGTGGCATATTGTATTAAATTTTATTTTTTTTTATTGGAAATTTATTTCTGTACATGTTCTTATTTAATCTTATCATGACTGCAAACATTACACACAAGCATACATATGTACAAACATATATACATACAGTGTGCGGCAAATTATGCACAAAATAAGTTGTGAATTTTTTATTTTTCAGGCTTAATTTCTTTGACTAAATATCACTCAGTTCGAATAAAAAATTTACAACTTAATTATAAAACTAAAGGCACATAGCTAAGAATGTGTTTGTACATCACAGTTGTTTATACAATAAAACAAAAAACAGTTGTATATACATATGTATGTATGTATAACGTATCACATTCCATAACCTCTGGAGTATTGGTAGCCGAAGGCTGCCACCTAGGAATCAAATAAGCAACACTAGAATTAAGCTCAACTTGAACAAGATAGACTTTGAAAAAGTATAGTAAAGTTCCAACCCATTAAAAAATGATAAAATCGGTAGTGTAAAAACTTACATGTAATTCAGCAGATTCAATTAATGATAGAGGATCTTTAACTAATGTGATTGCAGCTGCCGTGGTGGCAGTGAGGTCAAAGCGGTAGACAACTCTGATGATGAGACTGTGGTTAGTCTCGAAACATCGATATCAGTTCAACCCTCCGCGCAGTCTAATTTTTCTTTGTCTGTTCAAGTATTACGAGCCACTAGATTTTTCTATCTAATTTAAATAATAATTTAATTTATAACAAAATTATATTTAGAGAAAACGAACTTAAGCCTGGAAAATTAAAAATTTCTTTGAATATATGTATGCACAAACTTGTAACGCATTCTATATGTCTTAGCTGCTGTTTATACAAGACGATTGGAGAGATTTGAGTGTAAATTTTGTATGAAAAGCAATTAGTTTTTTGCGTAGTTTCCATACAAAATTTACAATCAAATCGCTGAACCTTCATAACAAAGCCAAACGCATTTAAACCTGAAATTTTTTTTTATTGCTACACAACGAAAATTGTGTATCGACTAGATTTGCTAAAAAAATTCCATGAAATAAATCAATATTTACTCCTAACCGACAACCACCCATAAGCGAACATACTTTGTAGAACCAAGATTTTCCTCAGTTTTTGCATACAAAATGTATTCCCATAGCCGGACACCTAATAACTATTCTATCTATTGATTTCGTTAAAGCAGCAACAATACAAAAATGCTTTCGGAAAGGTGGATTCTTAGCAGCTAGTCATAATATTTCGCATTTTGATGCCGAAGATGGTATCCCCTCTTGCAACGCACGCAAATTTAATAGAACTGGGATAGCCGATATGACTTTAATCCAACTTAAACATGATCGCGTTATCGATAGACAATAGCAATAGACTTTGCTGCTATAGAATTATATCGTTTTCGGTAATTGAATAATTTTCTAGTTGTTGTTGCACGCTAACTCGTTTTTCGAGGCAGACCCCCGCTGTTTATGGTAATCCACACGCTTATAGAAGGAGAACGGCTCATAATGCGCGAAGTAGCACTTTAATTGATACCAAACATTTTTGCAATAGATGTTTCTGATTCACTATTAATACATACTTTCATTTATTATTTTTTCTTTTAATAGTACCTTTTTCGTTCATAAATTGCAAATTACTATCGATGACTCTAAAAGATCATTAGCTTCTGACACCCTGTGTTAATTTAGCCTCAAATATCTTTCAAGGCCAAAGCTGCAGTTTTTTATGTCACGAGCGAAAAAGCGAATTTAGAAAATTGAATGAAATAAAATTTCTATTTTAAATAATTAGTTTTCCATTTGTGTCTTGTATTAGTAAAATAACTACACTATTGTTACAATTAAATAGAAATAATTTGTATATCGATTAGATTTTCTATGTTAACGATCTGATAATAAAGACATGTTCGCACTTTCTTTTCTCTCACACTGTATACATATGTGTAAGTATATACATATGTATGTAAACAAATACAACAACAACAATGAAAAAACAGGAATAATTTTAATAAATATCTTCAATAACTTTTCTTTTGCCATTTTGCTCATCCCATATATTCATTGAAAAATTTTAAGCCAATTTAAAGAAATAAAAAAATGTCATAAAAAAACTTTTGCCTGTCATGAATACTTTCTCGTACATAAGCAGATTTTCAAGCATCATATTCTATTGAAAACAAGAAAAAAATTATAAAAAATCGGCTACAGTGGGACTAAAACAAATAGAAATTTTCTTAGTTTTTATTGTATTGTATTAATTGTAGTTGGGACTGTTTTAAGTGATGAGGACATAGCAACTGTTCACTAAAAAACTGTTCCGACAGCAATTGATGCAAAATAAACTAATGTACACAACATCACCCTTCTTCGTCGGTTAGCAAAATTGTCATACAGCTTAACAAGGTTAACGTTCGAACTTAATACCAGAGGCGCTGCAACACTGCTCTTAAAATTAACAAAAACGCACAATAGCAAAGGTACCCTTACCCTTAGTTCTGACTCAATGTATTAGGGGTCTTCCCTAAGTGCTAATCCTATTTTGAAATAAAAAAAAAAACTATTCCGGAAGTCCATAAACCAATTTGTGCAGTTATTGATAATTTTGGCACTAATTTTATTCCTCTCGATTCAAAACCAACAACAAGACAAATAAATGTGCGTACTGAAAAGCGTATTTAGTACTGGTGTGGTGCCTTTCGAAATTACTAAGGAGCATTTTGGTGAGTGGCGAGCGACATGCTGACTAAATTTTTGTTTCCAAAAATTAATCAGCTAAACATCAACGACATTTTGTTTAAACAAGTCGGCGCAACTTACCACACAGCGCACTTAACAATTGAATGTCTTAACAATCCTATCTCCAGAAGTGGTTTTTGTTAACTACCCCCCCCCCCCCCCTTTTTCAACCGATTTAACGCCACTGGACTACTTTTTGTTGAGCTATTGATTTTATGGAGTCATTGATTTATATCGACAAACCAGCAGCTCTTGAATCATTGGAAGCCAATAGTCGTGCCACCATTGACGCCATACGCCCAAATAGTAAAATATTGAACTCATCGAATGAACCATGTCAATCGAAGGCGTAGAAGAGGGTATATGCCGAAAATCCTAAATACCGTGAAAATTATGTACTAGATTTTAATAAAAAAAAACTATTCCAATAATGCGTCTGCCAATGGTGGTTTTTTCCAGGAGTGTGGGACTATAATACGCTAAAAGCACTCCTTTACACTGACTTCATGGGGTAGGAAAGGCCCTAGACTCTATCTAAACTATAATGATTCTTCTACGAATCTCTTACATTCTACAAGAAGTTCCAATAAAACCAATTTCACAGATTTACAGACGTACGCCCAGTTATACAAAGATTCCAACATAATTTGAACTATGTTGTCCGGTCTATTGCTATACCCTAAAAGTTCTTCCAAAGACGTTCTCGAACTGTCAAATCGTGGACAGATGAAGAACACATGTTCAGCATTTTCCACAACATTTCCACCACATCTCTGACACAACGGGACAGTGTCATTTCCAAAACGTTTTAGAAATGAAATAAAACAGCCATGCCCACTTTAAGTCTATAAAATCCATGTCCTGATGTCAGGTATCGTCAATACATTTTTCTTCCCTCGTCAGTTGCTGTCCATCGGTAACACCATACGTATTTTGTCTGATACGACCTCTAGCTCGATAGGTATCATGCCGCCGATTACAAAAGCAGCATCGTCTGATATAACTGCATATACATATGTATGAGTAATATTGAGAGCGATTTGGAGATCCAACGAATAATGATCCATAAAAAATAATGATCAAGTAAATCTCTTTATTATTGTTTTTTTTTTTTTTTTTTTTTTTTTGTTACAACTGTTTATTAAGTTAAACACACAAGTAATTTTATAAATTTCAGAGAAAATAAATAAACTAGGTACGGGTACAGACATACATACATGTATAGAAAATTTTTAAATTTATTTCAATTTAATTTTGACTTCAAAGTTTTGAAGAAAATTAAATACGAATATACTTCTTTTTTTCTCTCTCTCTCTTGGTGGTAGATAATCTCTAAAAATCCCACTGTCTTTTAAAACCATTGAAGCAGCCATTTTTTATTACCACTTGCATTTGACAAATTATATCGTTGTATGTGTTACACATATGTATGAAAACAGTGGCATAAAGTTGACATCAAAAACATTACTCTGTCATTCATTGGCATTAAAATAACACCATTTCTCAAGGATGATAAATTTGATACAATTGTCCTTTTTTTGTGCTTTACATAAATACATACATACATACTTATTACACAAATG
This sequence comes from Lypha dubia, assembly GCA_947311025.1. NCBI lineage: Eukaryota > Metazoa > Arthropoda > Insecta > Diptera > Tachinidae > Lypha > Lypha dubia. The sequence continues at coordinate 85,885,206 of OX371263.1, read as the reverse complement.
TTTTTTTCACTAAAGTTTTAGTGACAAAATTTGATACGAAAACAAAATAGAACTACAAGTTTTAAGGCTAAATAAGACCGTAATTCATCACCAAAAATTATTTTTGTAACTTCGATCAGGCTGGATAATAAATATCAAAAACCAATTAAATTCTTTTAATATTTGTTGGTAGAATTTTTCACTCTTATTTCGCATTTCCATGATGAATACGAGTACATGAGTAAATTAATGGGATTTTTTTCGCTGAAATACAAGAAAGAAGAAAACATAATAAAAGAAAACACGAGGACTTGCTAAAAAATATGTGTAGAATATTGCTGGCAATTTCTGCTCCTTTTAATCACTCAACACTATTCGATACTTTTCATTTGAATACTCGATACTTTTAAAAGGTAAGCTCACACGACAAGATGAAGCACGTGCTTCACTTTCGGACGCATGTTTATGAATCTAGCTGTTTACACGACAAACAGAAATAAAATCTAAAATGAACAAAAGAAGTACGTTAAAATTATTATGCATTTTTAGAAATGCACAAACAAATTTTTTGTTTCCATTGTTCTTTTATCTTTATAGTTTTAATTCAATTTTTTACTTTTATTAGAAATCTTTGTTTTTTTTTTCAGCTAGTTCAGATAAACTTCCGATAAAAATTAGAGAATACAGCAATTTTTTATGCTTCGCAAGAAGATTCAATATGACTATAACTGCTTCGCTCTCAAAATTTTGTATGGCGAAGCATGTTGCTTCGCTCATGATTGGGGTGTGAAGCATGAAGAGCGAGCGAAGCATGTTCCGTGTAATCATAGATAGCTTTAAGGTAGAGTTGTAGACAATTTTTCACAGACTTACAATTTCAGTGGACCGTTAAAATTTCAGTGGATGTAGCTAGAAAAATTTTTGAAATAACTACTTTTCGAAATATTCGAAAATCGGGTTTTCAGATAAGTCGAACATCTAGCTAAAGGTTTGGTATAAACAAGAACTGTTCCAACAATACCGTTGGGGGCGGTTGTAAATAATAAAATTTGCGTAAAACAAAACGACGTAGTTTTGTTTATCAACAGTTTATTAAAATATGGAATAAGACATATGTACATACCTCCGGTTTACTTATACATATAAAGGCACTAAAAATTCCATATCAGCAGCCTGTATCTTTTGCAATTTTTAACCGATTGCAGAATTTTAAAATGGAAATGGAAGCTATAAATCTTGAGATATAAAAAAAAAATCATGACAATAGTGCTTTCTTACCTGAAGAACTATTTTTGAGAAAATTTTTAAAAGAAGTTCAAAAATGTGCTATTTTTTTTTTTGGTTTACTTGAATAAAGGCACTGTAACTAATTCTAATGAAAAGCTGTTTTTCTTGTTTTTTAATGTATTTTACTTTATTTAAGAACTATTAGTAATGGGTACAACCCCCTTTGTTTTTAATAACTTCAAATATACGGGTTTTTATTGGCAGATAAAGAGAATTTATGTTTTCCAACGAAATTTGATTCCAAGCTTCCTTAAAGGCCTGAATTAGTGACTGCTTGTCATCAAATTGTCTACTTCCTTCATAGACCTTACGAGATAACCAATGTTGCAATATCCAAGATATGGGACCAAATAGTTCACTGAACTTTGGAAAAGCCGATTGTAATAACATTTTATAGCTTGCACCTGTCATTTTTGCACTTTGAAATTCAAGATCGATGGTTCCATACTACGTAATAGCACCCCACACCATAACGCCACCCACTCGGCTGTGATGTCGGTTCAAAAATCACTTTTCTTTGCGCAGATCATGGAAATAATAGTTGTAGCCATCAGCCCATTCAAATTTAAAGCTGGAGTTACATACCACGCGTCCTACGCGTCACGCGTTCTACGCTTTTTACGCGTTGTACGCGTTGTACACTTTTTTGAAATTCAAGTTACATGCAACGCGTTCTATGCGCCAAAATGTTCGTATTGATCAGCTGTTGTTCAAGTAAAGTGAACTTGTTTACATACATACCAGTTAAATAAAGTAAATTGTTTCGGCAAAAATGGACAGTGAAATCGATGTTTTAAAAGAATTAATAGAATTTATTAATTGCTCTTCCATTTCGCACACAATATTTTACACTTGTTTTTAATAAACATGCAATGGAGATGATACAAACAACTTAAAAGTTATCGATAATTAAATGCAAATTTTGTTGATTACATAATTGTAGTAAAATGTGCATTAAAATGCATTTTATTATTGTGTTCAATATTTACAAGCTTAATTACAAAAGATTTTTGTATATTCAGCACTTTTTATGAAAAAAAAATTAAACAATTTATCCACGACACAAAAATATTTATCGATAACATTGGAAATTGAATATTATTTATCATCCATGACTAACAAATACAGCTGTGTTTATTTATATGAGGCGTCTGACGCGTACAAAAGTAGAAAGTAGATCTACTTTTCGCGTCGCATGCGTCGCGTGCGTTCTACGCGTCGTGCTGTGTAACTTATCACATACAAATGCACTGATTCTACTTTTCTGACAGACGCATGAAACGCGTCGACGCGTATAACGCGTGGTATGTAACTCCTGCTTTACTTCTTCTCATCCGTAAATACAACGGTTCTCCACTTATTTACATGACCTCTTTGCTGCACATCCCATACCATGCAGTCTCTTGCGAATTGAAGCCGCTTTTCCTTACGAGGAGCCTTAAATGGCGGCTTTTTTTGTAATTTCAGGTATTTAAGATACTCACAGCAGCGTTGTTAACTTAGAAATTTCAAACGCGCCATTAAACAAAAAACTCACCAAGTTCAGATTTTTTTTTTTTTTTATTGAAAATTTTTATTGAATTAATTTTGCGTCTTTACAACATTTAACTTTAGTCCAAAATTCTAATGTTGATACAATATTGTGCCATTGCATGAAGTGAATCATTCTCCACCCTTTTTCAATACTAGATAATATTTCGACATCGGATTCAAATTGTACTGCTAATGGCATGATATCATTTTTTAATGGGATAAAACATTTTGTACATTGTTGGTTCTTGATGTCGTTTGTAGCTAAATGGGCTTAAAGCTGCAATGTGTTTCCGTGTTCCAGCATGCCGAATAAGTTTGGATAATTAGGCGTGATGTCGCATTTGCAAAAAAAAAAAAAAAAAAACATCTTGCTTTTGTGTTATTATTTGGTCATGGCCGAATCCATTGCTTAAACTCACATTGTGATTTCCAAATCTTTTTGTATTTCGCTTTGATCTTCTTTTTTAGACTTCATTATTGACACTAACTTTAAATATTTCTTTTAGTAAATAGAAATTTTATTAATTTTACTGTTACAGCACTTTATATAAACTTTTACGCATTTTATAAAAACGAACATTGAGCGCAAGTACTCTGAAAATCTAAAAAGGGACAACAAATTTCTTATAATGAAATGTTACAAATTATCTATAACAACAAGACGGTTTTACGGTTTTTGTGAAAGTGTTTTGGTACCTCTTAAACATCATTAATGGTTGCTCTTATTGTGGTCTGTAAAACTGAATGTAAAAATTGTACACAATTGAATAAAATGGTATTGAAACAGTTGTATTTTTTGTACAAAATTCTTTTTTCTCTCATACTGAAACAAAAAATTGTGTTTAATATGAGTAGGAGCCAACCAAATTAAAAAAACGCACCAAAATTAAAAAAAAGCGCACCACGCACCAACTCAGATATTTTTCGCACAAAACATTTAGAAAGGCACCAAGAATGGTGCGAAACGCACCAAGTTGACAACGCTGACTCACAGCTCTTAATTCCTCTGCGTACTGATGACTTGCTCGCTTGCACTCCAGCTTGAGCTCTTATTTTTGACAAGGATAAGTCAGAATTAGAAGCAATTCTGATGATTTTTCTTTAGTTCTTTAGTTAAGAAACCACAATATTCATGATTATTTTTATATCTCAAAATGTCTAACTTCCATTTACATTTTAAAATTCTGCAATTGAAGTTCAAAATTGCAAAAGATACAGGCTGCTAAATATGGAATTTTTACTGCCTTTAAATAAGTGAACCGGAGTGTACTATGTAGAAAAAAATCAACAAGGAAAATTAGATTAAATTAAATTTAGAGCGAATTTAGGTAAATATAAAATATAAGACAACATTATAAATAATTCAAATTATATGTAAGAAACAAATATTATCAAATATTTGTGTATAAAAATATGTAAATGTTTGGAAACGAGTTCATGAAAAATGTCACAAAGATTTTTTCTTCAAATTCTGAACGACTTATCAATCCTGATTATATTTATAACTACATATACATACATAAATACATATTTTATTTTCAGTCTTGACGAAAATATATATCCTAGTTTGAATTTTTCTGTTTTTGCATATTTCTATATCCAATAGTTAATAAATTGTTAATAATAAATTAAATTATTGCAAAACTTTTCTTTTTATTATCTTTGTTTTAATCTGTAGGGAAAATGCAAAAAAATCTGAATTTTCAATCGATATTTTAGCATGACAGTGTGAATGGTGTTTTAACAAAACATAAAATTTTTTGCAAATATGGTTTTAGAGTAAAATGTCAATTTACAGAAAATTGGATAAAGAAAAAGAAAATTTCGCAAAAAATTAAAATAATAAAACCGGAATGGTGTTATTCGTTGCCTTACTCGTATCTATACTAATATTATAAAGAGGAAAGGTTTGATTTTTTGTTCGTTTGTTTGAAATGAATAGGCTCCGAAACTACTGGACCGATTTTGATGAAATTTTCAGCGAATCTTCAGAATATTCAGGCGGGTGACATAGGCTATATGAAGTTTTGATTGAACAAAGAGGCGTGGCACCGCCCATATAACCCAAAAATTTAAATCGCCATATTTTGGGCATTTTTTTACCTACGTCGATGATATTTGGTACATATGGTATTGGTATAATTTGAAATACGTACCAGGAGAAAAGTGGGTGGAACCACGCCCCTTTTTAGGAAAATTAAAAATCGTAATGTAGTCTCAACTACTGGACCGATGGTCATTAAATTTTCACAATAGGAATTTTATTTTATAACGAGGGGGTAGCGAAGCGCACCAGGTATATCTAGTTTATAATAAAAATAGTTTTGCGGTCTGTATTGATATACATATCTTTCTGAGTTTTTTTTATATTATTTTATTTTCACAAAAGGAAATAATTTTGTATGGGTGTGTGTTCTAGTATATATACTATAGGTAATTCATAATTATCAAGTACTTCATTCATTTATCCAGTACTTCAATTGGGTCAATAATCATGTTTTTATTCTCCGTAGAGTAGAAAATTATCTCTCACTTGTGGCATTACTGACAGACAATGAAACAAATATTATAAAAATTTTTTCTTAAATTTGGGTATTGTACGAGGTTTTTTCAAAAGAAAAGGTGAATCTGGAATTTTCGGGGGCTGTTTACATTCGATTATCGATTATATACACATGTGTTAGTCATATGTTTGCATTATCAGCCCATTTGGATTAGTAGTTTGTTGTTGACAACTGAAAAGGTTAGTCACGTTTGTATGTGATCTTCGATTTTTGACTTTTGAAAAAAATGGATGAAAGAATATGCATTAAATTTTGCGTTAAAAGTAGAATAAAGAGCTCCAGGGCACTTGAAATGTTGACTGTGGCATTCGGAAAGTCCACTTTGTCTCAAAAAAGTGTTTATAAGTGGTACAAGCACTTTTCAGAAGGCCAAGAAGATGTTGATGACGATGAGCGTCATGTAACCACGTCAACAAGTGAAGAAAACATTGACAAACTATTAGGGAACTTGCAGAGGATGTTGGCATATCAATCGGCTCATGCCATTGCAATTTTCTTGTTTTGGGCATGATTCTGCATCACGATAATGCACCAGCTCACACATCAATACTTGTTCGTGAATTTTTTAGCCAAAAATAACACCCTAATCACGCCTCAACAACGTTATACACCAGATTTGGCTGCCTGCGAATTTTCCTATTCCCAAAACTGCAGAGACCAATGGAAAGCGTTTTGCCACAATTGATGAGATAAAGTCAGAATCAGAAGAACGTGCTGATGGTCATACCAAAAAGTAAATTTCAGAAGTTATTCGAGGAATTCTTCAAAAATCATTTAATTCATGTCTAGTAGAGTTAATCTGTTAATCCGTCATACCGTAAAAAACAATTTTCGTCCATCAAATAATTCTTTATAAATTTTTAAGTTTTACATGCGTCATTGAAATGTATTTAAATTGCCATTTATTTATCGCTTTGTTGTATATCATTTTAATTTATGTTCTAAGTTTGGAATTTTTATAAGCTTTCAAGTAAAATTTATATCACAACACACAACTAGCTCACATACACACACAAATACACCCAAACACACAGAAGTTTTTCTCCATCATTTAATTGGCAGTTAAACTTTGTAGTGGTTAAGTTTTAAAAGGATTATATATGAGTATGTCTGTATGTCTGTTTGTGTTTGTATGTGTAGGATTAGTGTCGCGTTAATATATTAAGGACATTTTATACACAAATTCTTTGTATTGTTTTAGTCTCTATCTTTGCCAGTACATTTTTGTAGTGTTTGCGCTTTTGTTGTGTTTTAGAAAATTTTAAATTAAACAGATTTACTTTGATTTATTTTGTAAATTTAAGACGCATGTTTTTGTCCATTAATTGTTTTCTGCGGTTTGTTGGTGTTGAGAGTTAATGCCAATAGAGACTATTATTCTCCTTCACTTTGTATCTAATTATGTATGTTTGTATGTAGTTTTGTTGGAATTTGTGATAGTGGAAATACGTTTAATGTGTATGTGTATTCAAGGAAGTAAGTCACTATGCAAGTCATTCCTGCCGCCCAGCACGACATTAAAAAAAAATAAATAATGATTTGTGGATGAGAATAAAAAGAACAACGAACGACAATGAGTAGAAAGCAGCAGCGGCAACAGAAACTAACAAAGTCATAGTTTTTTAAACCAAAAGAATATAAAAAAAAACAAAATAAAACAGCAAACAAAAGTTTAATGGAAATATTTTTCTAAAGAGGTGTAAAGTGTTACGCCTCTTGTTCACAGATTTTAAAGAAATCCTTTAAACGAAAACAAAGTGCCCATGTCATTGTATGGGGAGTTTTTTGTTTTTTGTTCTTTTTTTACGTAGTACGTGTTTAATTTGTATGAGTGTTTGTTATTATGAAAACACCAAAAACGCTAGAAACGGAATTGACCCGAAATACATATTTGTTGATTTTTTTGTTTTATTTATAAACTTTGAAGAAGAATTTTAAATATTTCAATTTGTTTTTGAATTAAAGTTAAACATATCCACACCAATGATTGAAAGGTTTTGATGCTTCAGATATAGTGAAGATTATATTGCGATCAATCAATATTTTTAGAACAGGAAGACTATAAAATTGAACACGAAATTCGTATCTCTCTTTACCCCATCGTTTCTTTCTTCCTTTTTTGACCCTTCTCTATCTAATCCATGCCTTCTTCTCTACTTCTCTTCTTTCAGGTAGCACAATGGGACCACATCAGGACACTGGAGTCTTATTTACTTTTACAGTAACCTGCTAACCTAATCTAACACGAAATTGATGTTGCTCTTGTCCTAAACGTTACTGCTATTTGGAGGACACGTACATTTGTTTATACATACACTAGCTTATCCCGGTGTGCTTCACTACCCCCTCGTTATAAAATAAAATTAAAAGTATTTATATATCCTATTGTGAAAATTTAATGACCATCGGTCCAGTAGTTGAGACTACATTACGATTTTTAATTTTCCTAAAAAGGGGCGTGGTTCCACCAACTTTTCTCCTGGTACGTATTTCAAATTAAACCAATACCATATGTACCAAATATCATCGACGTAGGTAAAAAAATGCCCAACATATAGCGATTTAAATTTTTGAGTTATATGGGCGGTGCCACACCCCTTTGTCCAATCAAAACTTCATATAGCCTATAATTCATCCGAGAGTTCCAGTTAAATACTGTGAAAATTTCAGGAAGATCGGTTCAGAGGTTTAGCCTCCTATAAGGAACAAACAAATAAACAAAACACACATTCGGTTTTATACATATAGATATATACTACAATGTACAATTTATGTATGTACATATGTAAAAGACTGCATTAACAAAATATGACTACTTTTTTCTGTTATTTTACAGACCAAACGCGGATACAAAATTGTATATAAAATGAGAGGACAACAACAAAGTTTAACCGGAAATGAAAACATGTTTAAAAGTGTCGCTTACTTCAATCAAAAAATTTAGTGGTTTTCATTCAAATTTTCTACTCTAACCAATTGTTTGTATTATAGAAACCGCACATAAGTTTGACAATGCATTTGTAATTTTACCGGTTGTCTAGGGCAGACAGTCATACCCAAAAGTTGGAACACATTTATTGCAGATTTCAGATACACAGGAAAATATATCATAAAATTGGATGTAATAAGTTTAATTGTATTTTAACTTATCGTTTTATGACTTATGACTTTCTATCACATTATTTTGATGTTTGTGTTGAAAAAACAACTTTGTATGGATAATTTTCTACTTTACAAACAAATTTTATCAAAATTTAATTTATCTACTGATGAGTTGGCACTAGCAGCCAAGGAAATGTAGCACATATGTACCATAGATTAGCTTGCGCACAACAAATTAAATAAATTTTGGACAACATAAATTCTTGAGAATAAATCGAGTAAATTATTATAATTTGTATTTAAAATATAAAAAATAAAACATTCCTGTTTGCATAAGTTTTTCTTTTAACTAAAGTCCTTTTATTTATCAATTATTAGTTGTGGGTTAGCAATATCTAAATATATATTTCGTTGGTTGCCATATCAACTCATCAGTAAATGTTTACCCTTTATGTTTAAAATGTTTCAAAGCTCATCTATTTATACATAAACTCACAAACAGATTTGTGAATTATAAAGCATAAAAATAGTCTTAGGGGCTGCTGATAGGAGGTATGTTTTAGTGGGGACAATCTTTAAACCGAAGGACATCATCCTTTAAGACAAAAAAAAAAATTCGACGAAACGTTGGAGTTTTATTTAAGAGATACGAAAAACCCACCCATAAAAAAGTAGCAACCGGACGTTCCAGGGCATCAGCACATGGAAGTTCTGGAAGCTCCACCTAAGGGGGAAAACATGGCTCAACAAGATCCCAGACCACACAACAATGATCTGTACCACTAAACCAGTATTGTTCCTCATTTTGCAGTTAGATACGAAAACATGTGGCCTGTCCTACGATTTGTTCAGCTTTTGTACCAGTAAAGAAATAATAAGTTAAATAAAATCGGTTTCAGGCCGTTAGTTTGGTAGCATAGTACGGCTGCAGGAGAAAGCATCGATACGCTTTGTTGACATTTACTTAGATTTTTGACATTTGCAATAACAGCAATAATGAAAAGTTGCTGACAAGATGTTCGTCTGTGAGCACGTGAAAAAAAAACAAAAGCGAATTCCAAATGTTTTTCTTCTAAGTGTTCGCCCGTCCAATATCGTACTAACCAACAGCACATTGCAAACCCATCATAGGAAGTTTTTACTCATTTATTTTCATAATATTTTCTTAAGTTTAAGCAAAATTTCCAGTGAATGACAAACTTTTCATTTTCACTTTAGCAATTTTTATCTCAAATTAAGTAAAAACTTCAAAATTTTATTTTAAATAGTTATTAATTTTCAATAAAAGACTTTCAATTACACATATGTGTTTTGCATTAAATTTTCTTAAATTAATTACATATTGTGCAAAATATATCTAATTATCATAAATAAAATTAATCAATTGATTTACTAACAACGCAACTTTAATAATTTCAAAACCATAAAATAATTTAAAGGCTTCGGTTAAAATGATTTTATTTAATTGTCGGTCAACAAAAAATTGGCCATCGCAAAGAATACAACCAAACCAACATTGTGGGTGTGTTCAGCTTAATTTACTAAAGTGTTAATAAGTTTGAACGCTCAAACAACTGTACCTCTACTAACACGTTGTATCTTTATAACTGTTGTCTGTTGCATTTGATGTAATTGCTGCCACCCACTAATTGCAGCCCGAATTCAATCAGGGATCCAAAACCAACAACAAGCTGGCTACTCCACTTTAAATTGTTTATTCAACTCTTGCAAACTTTTCAACAGACGCATACCACATATACACAAGCAAGCACGTGCAATGCATATGCAGATTCAAGTATAATATCATCATTATGGCAGAAACCGAACTCATACCAATACAATTGCAAAACTTTAACGGACGGATGTTGTGGTATTTTAGTTTTACAATTTTTTATTCTTGTACTTGGTGGATTTCCATTCCCCGCCCACTACTTACCTCTTCACCACTCATACCATTTGTTTCCTGTTCAACATGAGACCTGTCTACTATGAAGTCGTGTTGAGGTTGCATCTCATGCCGTTATATTCTTCTGGTTGCTGTCATTGTTACTTTTACTGGCCTTTTTTTCATCACCTACAAAATTGTTAATTTTTTTTTCTCCGTTGTCATTTAAGTTGTTGTAATTTCTACTACTGGCTAATGACAACAACAATAATGAATACAAAAATAACATTGTATTCGCAAATAAAAAAATGTAAATGTTGCGTATTTTTACAATTTTATAAACTGACAAAAAAGATAAAAGAAAAAAATTAATACACCTACGGATACATATACATAACTATTAGATAGACCAACAACAGAGAGACAGACAGCGAGACAGACGCAAACAATATCATATTTTATATGCAAAACTGTGGTCCTTGTGGTTTCCATATTACAACATTGTGTAAATACTAATGCCACGCATAGTAAGAGTTGGATGCGGTGTAAATGTTAGTGGTAAGTGGCAAATATCATTAATAACTCATTTAATTAACAACGCGCATTTAGAATCATAGAACGGACGAACGTACGAAAGAGTGTGTTGTTAATTAAGATTTAAATTTAAAAAAATGCATTTAAAATTAATTTTAAACACATACACACGTTTATTTATTTACGAGAGTAACTGTGAGATTTATTTCGAAATAGCCTCACATAGTGCAAACAACATTTTAGGTATAATGGTAACGTTCGCGAAGTAGGTTAAGGGCCCCACCCACACGTGCATGACATACCCTACAAGAATTTTTTTCATAAATTCTGTGAATTTCGAGATTAACCCCATCAGCTTCAATCACTCTTCGTTGAATTTATAAAAAAAAAGTTTCGTTAAAATTATTTTAATGCACATTTTTACCAAGTGTCGAGGGGCATATGGTCAGAACTTGACTCGAGATAATCGAGATATTACTGGGAATGAATAGTAGACGCGTTGACTGGCCGTTGGTCGGTTAGAGCGAGGATCAGCATGTGGGAAAATGGCACTCCGTATTATTCTAAGATGTGCCGTGATGAAGAGAAGCCAGAAAATATCGAGCATATCATCTGTCATTGCCCAAGGCTGCAATGGCATAGTCAAAGATGGCTGAGCAGACGTTTCCATGAGGGCACTAGTGATATCGCAACGCACAACTTGAGGGTATCAGGGGCTTTATCATGGGAATTAAGTGGCTATACGAAAGATACATGATAAGTGCACTTTGGGTTATTCTTAGGCATTAAGGAGGACTATTAAAATTTGTCTTAAAAAATACATGAAAATAATCACAATGAATCTAATTGGGTCTTCGAGTGGATATGTGCTTGCACACTACCCTTCCTAACGTAACCAAATAAGAAGTTATTTTATAATTTTGATGAATTCAATTCATTAGATTAAAGAAATTATTATGAAAGATTTGTTATGTTGATGAGTGTAAAATAATAAGAAACGAGTATAATAACAATCATACAAAATCGTTTTTGTTGTTCGCTGTTGGTTAAAATTTTTGTATGATTTATTTCATCAATATTTCATAAATCTAATGAAATTTTTTATTAAGACAATTAAATGCATATCGTTAAAACATTATGAAAGACCAAAAAAGTAATTAAACTGCCAGCCTATTACAAACTATAGCTCAAAAAGATGTAATGGCGCAATAATATGATTCATAATATACTTGGTCTCAGCAGACTTGGATCTCTCTCTTGGATCCGATAGAGTGGGAAGGGGAAAAGTAAAATTTATTTATGCCAAACAATAAATTTAATATACATTTGTATTTAAATTGTCAAAGAAATGATACCAATCGGAGGATCGCCAGTAGTATCGACTAGTGATGTTACGAATATCAATTTTTAGTATTCGCGAAACCAAAATTATTTCAATATGTAAATATAGAATAAAATTAATTAAAATTAATTCTCGTATTCTATTTCTGTTGAAAACTTGGTTAAATAGTTGATATTCTTCCTAATTAGTATCCACTTTACGAAAATTGTAAAGATGGACAATTGAACGCTGATGAGAGGTGTAGCGGCCTAGAAATCGGTACTGATACGTTCTGCTAAAAACTGATTGGATATAATAATAATATTTTTCAACATAACAAATCTCTTAGTAATTTTCAATTTTCATTAATTCAATAAAACTGAACTTAAGCCTAAATAATTTTACTTTTCATATGTACATAAGACTTTAACTTTTAAATTATAGTTACGAAATATATTCTTCGTTTGTTTTAGAAGATTATTATCTTGCGTTAAAGATAAAGGGCTTTCTTTCTTTCTTTATATACCAAATTAATATAAGTTAATACATTTTTGTACATTTTATGTACAGTTTTAAGCGTTTTGTATGATTTTCATTGGGTAAATGTGTGCAAATTATTCGGAAAATACGAATATCTTAAAATAGGCGAATAGACGAATAATCGAATACGAGTAATCGTAACATCACTAATATTGACCATATGCAAAAGAGTATACCAATAATGTTTAATAGAGGCATCCTATTTTTACTTAAATTTTAAATTTCCCTCGTATGCCCGCATATTTTAAAACATATTTAACACTCAAATATATCAGTTGGTAAAAAAACAATTTAAATTACAATTTATGCATATTATATATATATGTATACATATATAAGGGCAACTGATACAGGATTCCGAATAAAATTATCTGACTAATATTTATATGATAAAATGTTTCTCATATAATAATACAATTAAAATAATTTAGAAAAAAATATTATTTTAACAAAACAATTCATTAACGTATAAATGATTTGAATAGAGAATTTACCGAATTAAATTTTTCGTGTCAATATTAATCAATTATGCTATTCGAACAAAAATATTCGATTAAAATTTATTCGATTAAAATCATCTTAAATAATTGTGCGACTAATATCAAGCTAATCGAATAAAATTGTTCGATTAAAATTTATTCGATTAATATTTGATCGATTAAAATTATATATAAGAATTATGGGAATAAAATTAAATAAATATAAATTTTAAATTAATGTCGAAAATTTCAACACTATAAATAATAATTACAATGTATACATCTTATGCGAATAATATATATTCGAATAATATATGACGAAAAAACATGTTTAAAAATACAAATTTGTTAAAGAATACAATACACCCACCCAGTATGAAGATGAAATCCCTGTTGATGTTAACTGCTTAATAATGTTATTCGCAAGATTTTTACGCGATAAGGACTATTCGCATACTACATAACGCATTTTTTACGATTCACGGGGATTTAAGGCAGAATAATGCGAGAATAGCTAAAGTAATAATTTTATTATAAAATGTTTTATTTGTATACATTGAAAACGTGGCTCATTTTCTATTTGCCTTAAAACTTAAATATCAGTGTCTTTTGCCCAACGTTTTTCAAAAAATGTTATAGGACCTGCAGTCTTTTCAAACAAAAGAAGAATTTTTTAATCTGTTCCATAAATATATATTTAAAATATATTAAATTGGACCAAATTGCAACCAAATCCGATTAAACAAATATGGAAAATCGCTCAATAAATGATATTTTGGAAGAGTGGTAAACAACTTGCCCCATTTGCAATAATTTTATTGGATCAAAGTGCAAGCAAACCTGTTTAAACAAATCAAGAATTTTTAAAAATATGAGTTAATCGATGGTGGCTCTTATTATGAGTTGCATTCGATGTTCGATCTTAGCTGGCTATCGAACATCGAATATAAAATTCGTATTATGAGCTGACAGCACTGTCGAAAATTTCGTTGTACAACGAATTTTCAAACAAAGAGACTTTTGCTTTCGATGGTGAAGGTAGTATTTGAAACTTCAAATACTTTGCAATTTGTTTCAGAAGTGAATGAATTTATTTGATTTTCTCATGTAGGAAATCAGGTGATTATTTGTATAGAAATTAACTGGAATACATAATTTTTAATAATGTCTGCTGTTTCTTCGATTTTAACTTAATTTGCAAACAAATGCAGATTGTGAACAATCCAATTGCATGAAGTTCACAAGTTGGTCGTAACCATTATTCGATAATCATATTTTAGGGGGAAAGCTTGCTCACGATATTTAATTTTTGTATAGAACTTAAAAGCAATTGAAGCCTTTTAAACAAAAAATAATAAAGAGTTAAAAGTGTGCAGACATAAAGGCCGCGTCAGATACAACTTCGTCGCTTTGCGTAACGTTACTAACTTTGATAAAAAAGCGTAAGCAAAAGGTGTATGACACAATAAAAACTTTGACAACACTCACGCCACCTATTAAAGGTGTTGGTAGTTTTTACATTTAATTGTCAAAGCGCATAAAAAGATGACAGTTGCCTAAATTTTGGCTTCGCGCTGTGTTAAAAGTACTTTATGTGACATGTTTCATTTAAGTATGTACATTTTATATTAGATGTCAAACCGAATCTGCAACGCAACGCGAAGCAAAAGTTTTATCTGACATGGGCTTAAAAGGAAATTATTATGGCGCCAAAAAAATTGTGAAGTTTTTGAAGTATTGTAATCAAAACGTTACGAATTGGAATATTCGTGTATGTCATGATTTTCACATCCGTGTGAATCTTTTCCGAATATTTTCGTTTTCGTCCAATCACCAAATAAATGCCTGCGATAATTGCTAACAAAAATGATTTGTTTTCAAAATTTATCACATCACGATATTTCTGAACTTGCAAATGATTAACAAAGAATTTCTTATATCAGGTAATTTTTTAGCTGCATGAGAACTATTGATAACTATGCTTTGACAGTTGAGAATGTCAAACTGTCTTGACATTTACCTTCACCAAGCTTTGGCAATTCATCATAAATTGTGTAACGCCAAAAACACGTTTCCAAATTGTGGACATTGGCTTTGAGAAAAGAAATCGGTTCTCGAAGTTCGTAGAGTACTTCGTCTGTTTTGTGTTTAAGATGCGCACAACAAGTTACACGCTGGCGGCACAATCAATCCTTATTTTTTTCGAAACGGACTGATCGAATGGACCAATTATGCCAGTTTATAATTAAGAACATTTCGTTCAAACAACATTTTTATCTTCTGTATTATCATTTTAAGTTCTTACGCAGCTGGAAAAAAAAACACCCAATATATCATTTAGAAAACGGAATAGATTCTAAATAAATCTCTAATCAAAATTAAATCTTCTGAAAATTGTAAAACTTGAGTTTTTCTGTTAAAAAACTCCCAAATTATATATTGAAAATATTTAATGGAGCCTTAAAGATACTTTTAAAAATTATATTAAACAAATATTTTTTTTTAATTTTATTTATAAAAAATTAATTTTTATTAAAAATTCAATGTCTAAATTTTCGTAAGGATGATTAGGTTGGACAAGTTATAATGATATTCATTTAATGAACGAGCGCAATAAAAAGAAAGGAATGAAAAGAAAATTACTCAAGCGTAGTAAAAATATTTTGTCTGTTTTTATCACTAACAATTCCATACAAATTCAAACACACGCTGTCACACATAAAACTCATACATACATACATACACAAAACACTGGCATAAATGTACCGTCATCAGTAGCAGTTTGTTTCTTAATTTTTTATTATTATAAACGGCACCACAGTAGCAATAGCACAAGCTTGGTAGCACATATTCGTTATACTTCATACTCATTTCGAACATTATCATCAGTCCTCTATGACACACATAATGTTAATGCCGCTTTTGCCAAGATTAACACCCTCCAAGCTACTCTCCTGATGGCAACGCATATAAATCAGAAATTGTATGATAACATAGAAAAGATTATTGCGGTCATAGGCACAATTGTGGATTTCCCCATCACTAATAAAATTGAATTTGGGCTTCAAAGGATTAGTACACAATATGGCACAATGAGCCTTATTTTGCACCAAGGCCACCGTATCTTTCGCCGAACGCTTCTCTTCGCCAATAACAACATAACGACTATAAAAGGGACGACCACCGCCTTGAGGTAAAGGCATTAGTTGAGTATCCAAATATACACAGAATAAATGAAAAAGAATCTGAATAGTGGGGGAATAAAAAAAAGAAAAGAACAAAAAACACCATAAATATTTGGTTGTTAAAACATTTGTGTTTTATATGCATGTCCATACAGCCGAATCAGTTGGTAAATGTTCATCCCATTTAAGACCATGATATTCTGAACCAGAATTCCAACGATAATCTGCTATACAGGAACCTTTAGCCAAATCTAGTAGCAGCGAAGACAATACAAATATTTAACAAATTTCTTTTAATTGACTTATAAATAAATATCATTTTCACTTACCCTTGATGCGTTGCACTAAATACTCTTGATTGCTTGACATTTCCAAAAATGGCACTATCATTGGCAACATGGGCATATAAAGAGTTACAAAAGGTTGACTTTCCACTGTTTTCTTTAGTCTTTCCAAGCCAATGCCACCAATTTGCATGTCGTGAAAACCACGTTGTATAAATGATTCATCAATATTTCCAATTTCTCTTGTTAAACGTTGCAATATGGTAAAGGAAATCCACTATTTGTTAAAATATTAACGAGGACAAATAACAAAAAAAAAAAAAACACATACACACACACACAAATGATAAATAAAAGTAATAACAACGAAATAAGTATACATATGTAAGTATGTACGTAAGGATATGAAAAGACTAAAGTCGTGTGTTATATTTTGTTCATCAATTTGTTTTAAAGATGATGTAAAATCATACCGTTCTTAAATTGCCCACATATTGTGCAAGTCGCTCCGATGAAATGCGTTTTATTACTTCAGAGTTACTATCAATTATATTTAAACCTCCTTCCTCCTTCGATGTTTGTTTGTTTTGTATGGCCGGTGCTGTAGCAAGAGAAGACATTATGGTGGGGGGTAAAGGAAACTTATTTCAAATAAATTCATTATTAAAGAAATATAAAGGAATGCAAATGAAAATTGTTTGAAATGCCAAATGAAGCTTATTGGTGTTAATTATTATTAATATAGAGTAATTTTTAAATTGGAAAAAAAAAGAACAAATCAAAGTGAAATTTTTCGAATATAATTAAATGCTGGGGATGATTTTAACTGAACCTGTTCAACATGATTTTTTTTTTTTTTTGTAGAACCAGCACTCAGGGGAATACCCCTACTTATGTCATGAGCCAGAACTAGTTAGGAAGGGATAGAGTCGAGAGAATAGGTGTTGAAAATATAGAAAAAGGTTTAGTTCTTTTAAAGCTCTGCTATTGCGCGTATTTTTAATTTTTAAAGCAGGTATGCAGCGCCTCTGGTGTTGAGTAAACGCATTAAATTTCTTAAACTGCATGACTAGTAAATTTTTTTTATTAATCGGTTTACTTCTCCAACAATTCTGATAACCGAAGAAAACTTTTGATTTCTGCTGGATGAACTTTATATTGAAAGCACTAAAGATCTGGTTGGACATTGACCTTGCCTCCTGCGATCAAGTCTCTATCGTTTGTCTATACAACACTCAGTTCGGTGTTAGACGAGACATTCAAACCAGAAGCACTTGTTCAACTGCCCCAATAGGTCTACATCCCTTAGACCAATAGACCTGTGGCTAAGACCAACTGAGGTGGCAAGGTTTCTCCAACCCCAAACCCACCCAATGACACAAACTAGTATTCTTCCCAATTTATCTCATTTTAATATATTTTCAGGAAAGAACTCCCGTCAGCAACAGCACCGGAGCTGTTACATCCACAACAACAACAACCAGAAATAGTGCTTGCGATCGAAATATTCAAATCCGGAAAATAATGATATGGTTGGCGCCAAATGCTTCAGCAGAAACTATTGGAAACATCGGGGCAAATAAGTCTGTAATACGAATGAGGTAGATTCGCAATCCTAAAAGGTACACCTCGCACACTTGTGGACATAATTATTAGAGACCACTTTTTTATACGGGTCATGCACTAGGAAATTAAAACTACCGTATAATGATTTCTGTATAAGTTCCCATAATGAAGAGGAGGAAGAGAGTGTAGGGCATATTCTCTGAATTGCCCTAGTATAACTTTTTCTCGCTCTTTCTCTCTGACAGTTTTAGGAGTACTAAGACTACAAAGTATGTAATTATGAGAGGACACGATGAACAGATGAATTACAGCTTAATGTGGAAATCCGCCACAGTACTCTTAGCAGCGTGTGAATATATGAGCTCACAGCCACCTCCGAGTCACCCCCCTGAGCACATCAGGTGGCAACTCCTTATACATGGTCCACCCCGCATGAGTAAACACCTTGCTTAAGTGTTCGAGCTATCTAATTTCTTTTATCTGTTATTTCGGAACAGCACATAGAAGCTTTCCATTAGTAGGCCTAAGTCCAACCAGCGGTGGTCGAGCATCAGTCCTTAAAGAATTATGCACCTCTCCCAGGTTTTGGTAGCACAGCCATCACGTGTACTCCCGCAGGAGAGCTCAACCAATAACCAACCGGTCTCGGAATCATGCCACCAAAGAGGGCGATGATAACTAGCAGTTCTTCCATACTTCCATACTTCTTGAAACGACAAAAGGCAGTAAATACCAGCTTTTGCTTAAGTGTTCTGGCATAAAGCGAGTATTTCTATATGGTGCATAATATGAATAGGAAGGTTTCCTGAATAGGAATGGAGTCAGACTGGAGTATTGATGATATCCAATAATCTATTGGATGACTTGTAAAGTCTGCTTCAGATGCAATTTAGGCAGTACTTCTTTGTTGATTGATCTAAGCCATAAATTTGTGAGCTAATGTCTGTAGATTTGGATAAGGTCTTTGACAGGGATCTTAAATCTTTATTAGTTTCCAAGCTTTAAAGATTGTATAGTCACTCAACAGATTGTTGTTAGTAGTTATGGATGACTTCCGGTATGCAGTCGATGTCTTTAGAATTGAACTTGTACTTTTCATAAATGTTTGAGAATTATATTTATTAGACCGTGGCAATAACGATTGGTCAACCATGCGTATTTTATGATGCTCAATGGTCAAGATTAAGACGATGCTTTTTAAAGATATTCGCAATAAAAAATTCTGTATTGTTTTGAATGAAAAATAATTGAGTTTGTCAAGTTGTATTCCAACGGAAATAATTGAAAACTTAAAATCTTATTAAAGGCTAACTTCGTACTTATTTACAATTAGTTAAATTATATTTTTTGTAATTTGTTTTCATGTGTAGAGTAGTTTACATTATGATTGTAAAATGGTTATTTAAAAAGATTTGCATTTATTATCTTTAGTTATGTTTTATTATTGACAATTAAAATAATTATTGTCTTTTAATTAAACTTGTATTTTTTTGCCGATATTTTTTTTTAAATAAAACTTTAAACTCTTATTTCGTTTTACTAAGTTATGAATAAAATCAAAAGTCGAAAATATTTAAAACGTTAAGTATTATGTGAATTGCCCCTTAGACTTGAGAATTTTTTAAAATAAAAACTATTTAAGGAAAAGAAACTTTGGTGTTAAATTGGTGTACTACTTACCTGGGGATGGAGCCAATTGGTACAAAGATGTTTTTAATAGATTAGCAGCTGTATTGCAATAATTCCAAAATGAGTTAATTGATCCTCCAGCGGGATATGTGTGATTTGTGTCTGTTATTTCACTCATACTGTATTCTTTACGAGAAACATCTCTAAAATATATAAAAATTTTATATAAAGTAAAATCAGCTTCAAACTGTTGAAAATTCCGTATATAAAGTTTAGGAAGTAATCAGGACTAGTTTCTGTTATCTGTCTTTCAAACTTAATCTTAAAAAAAACTGTATACCTAATTGGTTGGTAAAAGTCTACATGCAACGTTTTACAATAAGAGTGATATGATTTCTTTAAACAAAAAAAACACACTTATTGTTAAGGAAACTCAAAATTTTTTTATTTAATGTGAAGTACGATCGATACAATTAAGTTCTAAATAAAACGTCATTCAAATGGTCTCCACGACTTCTATGCAGCAACGAATTCGATGAACCATATTTTCGATCACCTTTTCAACTAAATCAAGTCGTATGTCATAAATGGCACGTTCAATATTGACTTGTAAAGCTTAAATAGAGTCTGGTTAATTTTGAAAGACCAATGACTTCAAATAAGCCCACAAGAAATAGTCTAATGGTGTTAAATCACAACTTCTCTAAACTTTTCTCGCAATTCAAGTTGTTCCAAGGGAAAATCAGCAAAATCAGGACGTTTACGGCGGTCCAATCGCTTCAGTTCTTGAGTGAGAACAATTTTATACGGATGCAAACCCAAATCCGTTCTAAAAATCCTCCAGGTTGTGGTTTGAGACAGGCCCAATTGTTGAGAACGTCTTGGAATCGATAAATTGCGATCTTAAGCAGCACTTGCCTGAACGGCAGCAATATTTGCATTACTTCAAGCGGTTCTTTGTCTTATTGGCACTTGAACATTTACGTAAAGATAATGTAAGCTCAAAATTTTCAACAATTCGACGAATATTGAGCACATTTCGACGATTATTTCGACCATCAAATGGAAAAAGCGCACGAAAAGTTGCAACGATTATTTTGATAATAAAACTGAATAATTTGTAAACGTTGTTCGTGCATATATTTCTCCATGATGAAATTGTAAACACTACTGAACACAATGAAAAACAAATGACAGATCATGACATATTACAAATCGCAGAAACGTCACTTCAAAATCATTTAATTCCTATTGGAAAACCTTATATTAAGATTAATATTCTTGGAACTTTTTTTAAGATATCCTTAAAAAAACGTCGAACGTGCATTGCATTAACTTTTACTTTAGATTTTGTGTACTGGAAAACTTTTTTCATTTAACAAATTCAATGTATTTTTAAGCGTTCATGTATTTTCGGTTATTTATATCGAATTTGGTACTTATACCATAATCATCAGTCGACTTCAACCACATTCTTGATCAGTCCCAAAGTCTTGGCTAACGAATGAGCTTTCATATGTCAAAGTTACACAAAAAATAAACACAAATCAGTAAAACAGAATACAGTTGAAGTCTACTAACGATTTGTTATAAACCGTCAATGAAATGCAATTTTTTAGACATGATTAACCCGCAAAATATTGAATTTTGGTTAATCAAAGGCCACAATAACTCGGAAAATATTGGTTGCCGCCAACTTTTTTATATTATTTTTTCTTCTTATTTTTAAATTTTCTATCACAGAGGCTAATTTTTATTTTGTTTGGACCAACTTCACTAAAGTACATTTAAGCCTAATATTTTATGGATAAGGCAATTTAAAAATATTGAATCTTTAATTCAACTTCAATTTCAAATTTTTTTTAAAAAATAACTTACTTCAAATACCGCTGCAAGCTAATGTGATCTGTAATTTGTTCATCCCTTTCATATCTTTGGTAGGGAGAAACAAACGGTGAACTAGTGTCGTCCATTGCACTAACATTAAATGTTGAGTTGTTCATCATAGATGAATTCCAAGATGCATTTTGTAAATGATGATGTTGCTGCGGACTTAAACTTTGCCGAGGTGGTGTAGTGCGCGTATAGCTCCAGTTGGAGGAATTGCCAACGCGAGCTAAAAGTATAAACCGATTAGTAACAATTTTCTAAATTTTCTGAACATCATTAATTACATTCGTTAAATGAAGAATGCCAACTAAGAATGGTATTATTTACATATCGGTCCTGACGATTATCGACAATTTCTTCCTTCTTCTTGGTTGGGGTACTAATAAAGGAGTTATCTGTGCAATTTAAATACATTCATATTTTAATAGATTCGAAATACATAGTAAAATATCACAGATTACCATTATCATCAAATTTCATGAGAACCTTTTGTTGTTTTGTTCCTTGCACCGGTTGTGTGTAAAATATATGTAAAAAGTAGTTTATGAAGCATGCCGTCATGCTAAGGGTAACAATTGCCGCTACAGCATATTCCATATAATACCATTTAGATTCTGCAAATGGACATTTGCAGCTTATATCATACATTATAATGGACAATATGAAAATATTAAATGAACCCCATTTCAGGTAATATTTTGCTTTAGCAGCTCTTAGTTTCAAGTCCAAACTTTGCTCCACTATTATATTTTGTTTTAATGGCGTGCTAAGATATAAAAACAAATATTTGTGAAAGAGTACACTTAATACAGTGAGTTACTATATTTACCAATATGAGTTCATACAGTTCATTTTAATATAATAGTTTATTATCCAAATAATTGTACAATTTACACTGTATCAAAATAAAATCTTTTCGTCGGCGCCTTTTTTTTTTTGATACGAATGACTCCAGCTGTGTTGTTAACAGGGTTGCCAAATCTGAAAGCTAATATCGTAACAACCATGGTATAACCATGGTGGAATAATAAGGTGCGCGTATCAACGCAACAACAAAATCGACATGCATTTTGTTTGTGTAAAATTAATTCAACATTGTCAAAACAAAGCTGTATACAAAACAAAACAAAAGTTGTTTTGTATGTATTTATTGGTTATGCAAAAACAAAAAGCATAACGTAAACAATAATATTCATGATGGCGGCCAAAAATGTAAACAACTTTTGACAAGACCGAATTAACTTACCATATTTTTGCAGATTATTTAACGGTCAAAACACAACCCTACAAAAAACCATATTCCTTCTTGCGCAGACCTGATTATTAGACCATGGGTATAACTAAGTCGCAGTTCAGCTCGCGTGAAGAAATCAGTTCACACATTTCAACTTTTGCTGCTCTACTTTTGAGTTTGTTGAAGAGAGGGGAAAGAGGAGTGGTATTTGGTACGGAGTTGCTTGTACTGGGAAGCTCGTTTTGTTGCTCACTTTCACTCACAAATTTGAAGAAATTGGAAGCAAAAGAAAACGAAAATTAGTTGAAACTGATGTCTGTGTGTGAACATTAAGGCAACTTTAAAGGGAATTGAAATGAATTTGAGCAACAAAAATTGAAGTGTATGAACCGGGACTAACAGGTATGCGCAGTTCGACAAAAACTACAATAATCCAAACAACAACATTTATTTTGTTAGTGTATTTACACGTTACGCTTTAGATCAAAATACACAAACAAATTGAAAGCATTTTCTTACGTATGAGCACCATTATTTATGTACTCTCTTCAAACTATATCAGTTTGTATGAAAATTTGCTATAAAGCGAGCTCAGTCAGCTGTGCTAGTAAGCACACCTGTTGGATACGCCTTGGTAGCAACGTACATTTCTATCCCGCTTGGAATGGTACAATAATGCTAACTAACCCCGACTTGATAGTAGAGGATCAAATATGTTCCATATTTTGCCATTTATTCGTGAAACTTAATTGAAATTGAACGTATTCGATTTTTAAATTTTTGAAATGGAACACGAATATGAACGTTAATGTAGCATACATACATGTTACACTTCTGTCAAAAAAGAAAATGCTATAGGGAAGGTACTATACTACTGGTTTCTCCACATATAACATTTTTGGAAGTAAATTTTTTTAGCAACTTTAAGAGTTCGTTATCAATTATTTGCATGAAAAAACAACAGATATACCGTATTAACTCCATTCAACTCCCGTTTTGCATTTACAGAGCAGAAATATAAAACTGTATACAGTTCTATTTCAACACTAACGCATTACATGAAAATTGAATGCATCAAAGTTGTAATATGTAAATGCAGTAGTAGTCTCTCTATATTATCTGTTATTTACACCCAGTATGCAAGGTAAAATCAATTTACAATTTGTATTTGTATATGAATTGTTAAATTAATTAATAACAATACATATGAACATATTTCTTTATGTACCAAATCAATCATGGTATTAAATACTTCCTTTTTAGAATTGAACAAAAAAAGTACAATTGTAGCATCTTATAATCCCTTGTTGGAAGGTTCTGTGAAAAGTAATGCCAAGTTTAATACAGCAATAGTGATGCCATATTCGTATATGCGCAAGTATATGAGCGTATTTACATAAATTTGAAGCCGTGCTGATGCTTTTACACATTTTACCGTTAATCCGTTAGATAACACGTGTTTTGCCATTCCATTGCGTTGTTTATACATAAGTTTTGATGTGTGTTTTAGTAAAAACTTGAAAAGTAGGTTTTAACTTATACTAAAAATTAAATTCTGTCTTACAATACAGCATATTATCTATAAACATTTCTTTCTTTGTTGTAAAACATTGATATCGATGTTATATGTATCAATGTATGTACATATACATATCCTTATATCCTTCCACATGCATACATACATATGTACCAGTGAGTTGCAAAAAGTTAATCAAGATGTCTCAACCAGTAGAGCTAAATAACAAGTACAATCTACATAACAGGCTTTATTCTTGCTACGTTGAAAATTGTTCGCCCTTATGTTGACAGCTCAATCTCCCAATGCAAAAAGAACCATGTTATTTTTTTAATACGTATTTGTATTTTAAATACATATTTCAAATACATGTATTTCAAATACTGCCCAGCCCTGTATATATGTATGTACATATCGCTCCTTTATTGCAACGTAGTCATATCTCAAAAAAAGCTGAAACGTGCCAAAATGCATTTAATGTTTGCAAAACGTAAGCATTTATGTATGTATATGGACGCTTGAGCATGTACATAAGTGGTTATAACTTCGGTTTGGATAGAGATATGCTTATGAATTTTTTTTTACAAATAAAGAAGGTATTGAGAAACTCTTTTTCGTCAGTAACTGAAAAATTTTGTTTTTTTTGAGATATGACTACGTTGCAATAAAGGAACGATATGGGTTTTGTTTTAAAAAAAACCAGTGGCGAAAGTCATGATGGTTCGTTGTGAAAAATGCTTGCAATGTTAAATCATGCATGAGTCGAATGGATATTGTTCGGTAACCGTCCAAGTACTAGAGAGTCCTAACAGACAATGTCACCAATATTCACTCCTAACATACAATGCTACAAAGTTTAAATATTCCTCATTGCGGTGAAAAACAAGAATCAAAAATATATTTAATAGTGCGTTATTTATTTTTTTCAACCTTTGACGTATACTTGTAGCAGAAAAATTCCAGCAAGGTTAATCTCTATATCGAGTAATAACAGACAACTTCCTTTTATACGGTGAATCTACAGTGACTATTTCATAGAAATTATGTACATATGTACGTCTTGAGATCTACTAGTTTGCAAAGAGAAATCATAAATTAAACTGTCAATATGATAACGTCGCTCACCTGCAAGTGGCTCGAGCTCTGCACCATATTAAAGATTCATACAAGATTGATTAAATCACTATGTCACAAACAATCATGTTCATCGCAAGTACGAGTTCTTCAAACTAATTGTTTTAAATGATCTATCACGTTTACAATAATTTCTCACTGTTCGACAAAAACGTTTGGATCACAAAAACTCAGAGTATATGATCGGATACTTTCGAAAGTTTTATAGCCGTTGCCGCTCTTTGATATCTTTGATATATTCTATATAATTAGCAGGTAATACGATATTTTGTGATGGACCTTATGGCCACATTACTAAACCGATTCGACAAAACTTATACCAAATTAAAAATATTTTTGGAATAAACTTTTGTATTAATGTTTTGTTTCTTAAATAATTTTCCATAGTTTTGTTCATAAAGTTTAAAAATCTATATATATAAAAGAGGATGTGTGTATGTATGTAAGAAATGGACTCGAAAACGGCTGGGCCGATTTTGATGAAATTTTCAGGGAATCTTCAAAATATTCAGGCGGGTGACATAGGCTATATGAAGGTTTGATTGGACAAAGAGGCGTGGCACCGCCCATATAACCCAAAAAGTTAAATCGCCATATTTTGGGCATTTTTTTACCTACATCGATGGTATTTGGTACATATGGTATTGCCATAATTTGGAATACGTACCAGGCGAAAAGTGGGTGGGACCACGCCCCTTTTAAGGAAAACCAAACCCTTGGACCGATCTTCCTAAAATTTTCAGAGCATGTTACTGTGACTCTGGAAGGAATAATAGGCTATATGAAGTTTTGATTGGACAAAGAGGCGTGGCACCGCCCATATAACTTAAAAAGTTAAATCGCCATATTTTGGGCATTTTTTTACCTACATCGATGGTATTTGGTACATATGGTATTGCCATAATTTGGAATACATACCAGGAGAAAAGTGGGTGGGACCACGCCCTTTTTTAGGAAAATAAAAAATCGTAATATAGTCTTAACTACTGGACCGATCGTCATGAAATTTTCACAATAAGAATTTTATTTTATAACGAGGGGGTAGCGAAGCGCACCGGGTATATCTAGTTTTATATAGTTTTCAAAATACCAGCAGCCACTAAGTTTTTTTTTTTAAATGTTTTCTACACCATTTTAAATAGAGATTTAATATTTCATGTTGTCTTGAATAATTCAATTGTTTTCGGAAAATTGTGATGAACGCTTGCCCCAGCTACCTCTCAAATAATTCCATTGATCACCCCTGGAGGCGGTACGTTTGTTAGAAATTCCATTTGAAAGAGATCGTTTGCCCCACATCCCCTTCAAATTATTCCAGTTTGGCTCACGTTTACCCCAGGAACCTGTAGCTGATGCAACAGGTGCAAAATCTACTTTGTAAAGATTTTTCACTATTTCCATTAAGAGTACAAAATTTTTTAAGACTCACCTCTATTCATATATTGGCAACCATTTCGTCTTTTACCCCAGGCCACGTTCATTTTCTTCCATCCTCTTTTCTGGTTGATAATACCATCATCATTCATTTCATCACTTTCAGAATTGCTCATTTCTTCCATTAGTGCAGGATTCGTCAGAAATACCATTACAGGCACCACATCAGCATTGAAATCATTATTTGGGACCGATCTTTTGGCCCAAAAAAAACATATCACCATATTCGTCTTTCTCATCTTGTGTCATCATGAATTCATTTTCATTATCGCTAACTGTTGGAATTTCGGGTGTAACGGCATTTGCACAGACACTTTCCAGAGTCGTGCTCAACAGTGTCATGATCAACATAATTTGCACGGTAAACAAGTATACCGAGTGTTGATTTCTGATAATTGACTTGTACATTGTGCGATTAATGCTTTAAGGAAACTTAAAATGTTAAATTAGAAAAATAAACCTTTAGTAATTTTCATTAGAATTTTTATTATGATTTTCAATCAATTCCGTACACATTTAGAATTGATCTTCACAAATTAATAAAATATCGAGATAAGTTAAATTTTCAAAACTGCAAAGATTGTTTCTATCTAAACTGAGATTTATTCAACTATTTCAATATGTAAGGAAACAGATCTATAATACTGCGAATATTTAAAAAATAACAGCGTTAAAATACATAACAAATGAGAGCTCAAACTATTCCTTATAAATTTATGTATATACCAAGCAGGCGGAAATGCAGCCTCTCTATATTTGAGGTGTACTTCATTCAGTCAAAAGAAATTGTGTTTGACTTACAAGAAGGGGTTAGTGAATTTAGAAAGACAGAACGGTCATTTAGAACACACTAAAATGGTAACCATATTACGAATAAACTTCCCTACCAATTAACTTGTGACTGCATCAAAATGAGTGTCACTGTATCACAGATCGTATCGTACACACTCGTGCATACATACATATATCGTTTAATGAAAATGCGACAACAGGGCTTGAGCATCTTCCGTCATTTCCATCAAGAGGTCCACCGTGAGCAAAATATTGAATTGACTATTATACGATATATTGCTATAAAGAAATATTCATATTTTATTAATTTTATGAATTTACTAATAAATTCCTTCACTAAGATGAACAAGCAGGTCTACAAAGTTGCACAAACGCTATTTCTGCTATCTGATAATGTTCTATTGCATGTTTTCTCTAGATATCGTCTTCTTTAAGAAAGGTAATATATGATAACTATTCTTCCGCAAAATATCTCTTACAAGGTCTCTCATCTAAAGAAGAGTTCGAAGGGAAATATTTAATACAAATTAACAGTAAATTTTTATTTTGTTTTAGTCTATTTTCTAATGTAACGTTCAACCGCGAATAATACCACTGCGTTATAGCTGCAAGTAGGAATTGTGTCAAAATATTAATTTAAACCAATCTTTTTATATATAATTAAACAACAAAAAGTAAATAGTTAAGAAATAAAATTTAATTTGTTTTTGCCTATTCAAAGTTGGTTACGTTTGCCAACCTAAGTGTGTGCTCGGCATGATGTTCGTGGAATAGACATTTAATACATATCGTCTGACCAAATATACGAGTTTTACCTTCAGTTAGACAATAAATGAAAGGAAGTGAAAAAAATGCCATGTATCTAAGAACTGCACTCATTTTCATGGGATCGATGGTGATAAAATAAAAACAGCTCGCACTGCATATTCGCTCAAGATATTAATTTAATTTATGTTTATAATATTTTTTTTTTACTATTAAGAATTAATTTGTTTCCAAATTACTAATCATTTCATTCAGTTTAATTATTATGGAAAAATCTCACGTTCGTAATGTCACGTATCGAACCAGATTATGGCTTAAATGAAAAAAAAAATAGAGAAGAGTTTTGAATCAAAGCAAAAACGTTTTAAAGTATCATTGATACGTAAAATTTTTAATTCTTGAGGTTGGTGTTGGCTGAAGTGGTTAGCGTGTTGACTACTAAGCAAACAATAACTTGAAGAATAAATATTAAAATTATTAAGCTGTTGCCATTTTTTAAGAAAAAAATTAATTAATTTATTGAAAAATGCAAAAATTACATATTGATCTTGGAAAAAATTGTTTCCTTTTGCTGTGGAACATCCCATATTATGATGTTAAAATATGAAATAATTTATATGAAATAATTCGTATTCGATTTTATATTAATATTTATTTATTTAATATTTTTTATATAATAGTAAATTCATATGTATGTATGTGTGTTTATGCACATAATTATTTTGAACGTATCTATATTAAATATTTTGCAGAGAAATTAAAAAAACAATGTTTATTTATATTTAAAATTATCAGCAGCACCGTTAAAGATTTTTTTAAGATTTTTATGTTTCGTTGTCTTTATTGTTTTCCATAAAGTTTCATGAGCCAAAAGTGTTTTAGGTAGGTGGAATGGAATCAATCGTTTTCAAGCCATTGCGACTGTTTAGCCCCAGTATTTTTTTATGTAAAAGTAATTAGGTGTTGTAGTTTTTGGAGAATCTTCGATAGAATATAATTATTAACCAAAAGTTTTTATAGTTTTATTTCGAATATCGGGAGACCCAATACACATACTTCTCTTTTTCTTAGCCATGTTATCAACATTTCTAACGCCATTATCGTAGTTCATTGATGCTTCCACTGCTGCAGGATCTGGTGAAAATCTCTTATTCCACGAACTGTACACATCATTTGACATCGATAATTCATTTTCTTTAGCTGCTTCAGCAGAAACACTCTTCAAATTTGCGCTAAGCAGTGTCATGACCAATAGAAATTGCACGGTCAGTATCGCAATAATTGATTTGTACATAATAGACTTGATTTATAATCAAAATCTGGCTGTGATCATAATAAAATGCAAATTTTGTTTTATTTTTCTATTAACTTTCTAACAGTTTGCTGACACCTACAGTTTTGTCAGGGGGTGGAGTGAAGCCCAAGTTGATGTATGTATGTATATGGAAGTGTACTTAATAAGTATGTTTGTAGTTATGTATGTGGGTGAAAGTTCAAATAACAATTGTTAGCAAATAAAGCGATCAATTTTATTGGGACTGAGTAACATGAGTTTTGTTTGCAAACACGGATAACTTACTAAGAAAACACTGTTTATTAAAAATTATTTAGTGAGTTAAGCCTAAAATTATGCTACAAATGAAACCATGCCTAACATTAAGGAAAGCAACCGTAAACCAACACAATGATTTTATGAAACAGGGATGGAGAAGTAAGATTTCAATGTAATATTGAGCGGCAATTGTGCATTTTAAAACAAGTCGAAAGTAAAAACTACTAAAAAGCTTTTATGCATTTTGATTTATTGAATATATTTAATATAGAGTGCACATATTTGATTATATAGATTTATATGCGTAAATAGTGTTTTTTTTTTGATATTTCGAATAAAAAAAAAAAAATGCATACATATACATATAAAATATCAGCAGCATCGTAAAACAAGTTTTAAATTTTTAATCGGTTCCATTGGTTCGCCCCTCTTGGCCGAGGGCGGGCATTTCTTCTGCGAGTCATTTGCCGCTTATATCTATATTCTTTCATTCCATTCATGCTTTCATCGTTCATTCCATTCATGCTAGCAGGATCTGGGGCAAATCTCTTATTCCAAGAAGTATACAAACTATTTTCGATTTCATTGTCTGATGGACTGTGAATCTCGTTCGCATAAACATTATTCATATTAATGCTCATTAGAATCAGGGCCAAGAGAATTTGTAAGGGGAATATATAACCCCAGACTTTGTTTAAGGAAATCGACTTATACATGTTTTGCCTCAAAATCTAGTTGTGACTACAATGAAAGGCAAATATTGTTTTTATATACTTGATAAAATGAAACACTGGCAAATCTGAGCATGTAGGTGAAATTCTAAACAGATCATATCAAGTTAAAGGATGTATTTGACAGCTAAATACATACATATATAAACAACATTGTGGGTGGGGCTAATATGATTTTTCGTGCAATGATACATACAAACTAAATATCTATCGACCAATAGATTAATTCACTTTGAATAATGCGCATTTTAAGGATTATTCATATAAACCAGAAATTCATGATACTTAACTTTATATTAATTGTAGGTACGAGTATATATAATAGTTTTTTAAATGAATGTATTTATTTTTTAAGTACAGAATGATTAATACATATATGCTTATTGAAAAAGACGTGATATATGTATATACAATTTTCCAAAGAAATCGTAAACTGGCTCAGATCTATTGATTTTAATATATTTGGTTTGATTTTACTAATTCAATTCTTAGTAGATCCGTATAATATTTTTCGTCATTAGTGCCTTGAAGGCATGGTAAATAATTGTAGCTAATGTCCATGTACATACCACTTAAAACGGCGAAGTTTGCTTGGCATAAACTTGGA
Source organism: Lypha dubia (assembly GCA_947311025.1). Lineage (NCBI taxonomy): Eukaryota > Metazoa > Arthropoda > Insecta > Diptera > Tachinidae > Lypha > Lypha dubia. Next base: position 85,853,663 of record OX371263.1, on the reverse strand, counting down.
TTTTTATGTACATACTAACATTTCACAGACTAATAGACTAAAATAGTTTTAAGATTTGTTAGATTCGTACCTTTTCTGTAAAAAAAACTGTCTTATATTAAAGTTTCTCACATTATAAAGTACCGCAAAAAACTTTTAAATATTAGATAAGTTTTAATTATATCGAGTCAAAATGTACTCTTAAATACATAAAACTATTTCAACAACTACAGTTTGAAAAGAAAAAATATGAACATTTAATGTTTGATAAGCCGGAGTTTGAATATAGACTGGCTAAACCCACAATAGATTATTTTATTTAAAAAAAACTTGTTGTAAAATAGCATCTGTTTTTTTATAATTTTCTTCCAAATGTCGAATAATAAAAAAAGAACAGCACATACTTTTCATTCATTCATTATATTAATGTCCCACTTCCATACCTGACATTTTTACTCTTTTACTCTAAGGAAGCAATTAAAAATCTCATGATATTGTTAAACTTCCGTTCTAAAAAAAGTTAAATGTTATTGACAAATACCACATGACATGGGCAACAAGTGGATGTATGTAAACTGCATGTGAATACCGAAAAAGTATGTAATTTTTATTTATGAGTATGAATGTTTAAGCTTACAAATCCTCTTTAATAGAATAAATGTTTGGTTAGAAATTGTTAGAATTACATGAACACAAATATAAATACACAAAAATAAACTTATTTTTATAAAATAAAACTAAAATAGTTACCAAAGAGTTGGAAAAAAGAAATATGTATGTATGTGTGCACACAGTGGGGCTGGTGGGCAAATCGGATAGAAGCATGAAAAAAATAGAAGAATTTAATTAATATATTATTTTCTTTTTTAGTTATTTCAAAAATTAATATATTTGTTATGGTACTACCATGTTTTCAAACTCATTTACTTTTACACAAACTCCCAATTAAAAAATGAGAATTACTAAAGCGCAAGAATAATAATTTAAGAAAAAACAAAACACTTTGGTTGACGATGAAAGTATTTATAAGGCAAAACAAAGGATAAACTTCACTTTTACAAATAAATTGGAATAATTTATAAAAAAATATATTAAATACGAATTGCTCAAGATCTATCCAAAAATCTTTGGTTGAGCTTTTACTAAAATCTTTCGAATTCAATAAAACTTTTCTTAGTTTTAAATCGCTTTATATTTTGGGTTGTCATAACTTCCGATTCAATAACATGACAAAAATGTCTGCTTAATAACTTTTATGAAAGACTTTCACAATGGGTTTTTAAGTACACGATTGAAGCTAAAGTTAAATTTTATTTTATCTTTATTTACTTTATTTATTATTTATTTACTGACTTTTTTAAAATAATATTGTGCTAGTTAAGCGGCTGATGTTGGTGGTTTAATCTAAAACTAGCAAAAATATTTTCTTCAAAAGCTCATCTCATTGTTTTAATTCGGTTTAACTGACTTGACATAGCTGAGTTACATAACCATAGAATTTGTAACGTTTTATTCTATTTTTATTTTCACATCTATTGATCCCTACAGTTCATTCATTCAACAATTGAGAGAAGAATAAAATTTTCTTTTAACATTAAGATGTTAAGCTACGTTCACACTTACCGAATATTTGCCGAAAAAAGCGTGAGCAACAAATAAAGAAAAGTTTTATTTCTTTTTTCCTCTTTTTCAATATAAAAATAAATTTTTCTATTATAACTACTTTTATTTAGACAAATATTTGCCAAGTGTAAACGTGGCTTTAGTACAATCAATTGCTGCAGCAACCGTTCCATATGTGGTTGATTTGTTTATTCTACTTGTCGAAGGCTTTCGAAAGTAATTCGAGTGAGATTTTAATACATTTCTAAGGAACATGATGCAGCAAACTGTTTCTAATTAGATATTTAAGAATCAATTTTTATAATTAAAACGCAAAAGTTTTTGTGGCTTTTCAGCCACAGATCGATAAACATAAGTATTTCTGAAACACAAATTTTACGATTGTAGGAAGTTTAAGTGTCCACTCATTTTTAAACATCTGCAAATGAATAAAATTGTTTATACAAATCTTTCTATTCCTTTGTATTCCTTCAAATATTTATATCTTATCATTTTTAAGAACAATGAGGCTTTCAAGTTGTCAGTAGTTTCCTAGTCAAAGAATTGTAAATTTATGATTAAAGTTCATTGATTGCGAACACTTGTCAGTAACTTGCTTTTAAAGTGTAAACAGCTTAAAATTGGGTGCAATGCGTATTTATTATAAGGTGGGAGCAATGGCGAATTCAAAAATTCGCCATTTCCAAACGATTGTCAAATATTGTAATATTTCCTTTTCTATTAAATTGTTTGTTTACAAACAATTTTTATTTAATTTTATTTGTTTCTGAGTTACCTTTTGTTATTTTCATTCTATACTTTCATTCCATTATCTCCTAAAATCCCCAAATATGTTTTTGAAAACAATTTCAAATATATGAAGAATATTGACTTTGTTAGAAATTAATATTATTTACTAAAATAATACATTTTAGTCATTAGAAAATTCCTATTAATTAGGGTTAACTCAATACACACAATTTACATATGTATATCTAAATACTTAGGACTTCCAAATCTTTAAAACAGAAACATTTTGATGTAGAATTTTAAAAGATGGATTGAGTATCCGATTAAATATATGTATTTTTTATATAAGAAATATGTATATGCCGAAAAAGAGAATTACGCGGTTTATATTTGTTTGTAAACTATATATTTGTTATGCAATTGCATTCAAAATATTTCCAAATTTACTCGACGCAAATTTTTCAAAGGATATAGAGAGGTATGTAACATTTAGAGGCTAGCTGAAGCATTCATTAAAAATCAATATAAATTTTATTTGTTTTACAAAAAAATTATAATGGACATTTTCATTAAAACATATTTCAAAATTATTTTACTTTTTATGAACATTGCAAAAGTTATATGTATCGTGTACATTTTTTAATCCCAACTACAAAAAAATATCCCCAGTTTTTGGATATGGCCTTCTAGATGGAAGCACTAATATATATTTTATTTATTTATTTCTCACTTTCTTTGAAAAACAAATTTGACAATCGTATGGAAATTTACACAAACAAAATGCCTGTTGTTTTTCGTGTTGTATTTGTTTTATTTTGGCTCCCACCTTATGCGTCCCATACACGTTTCAATTCAATCGTCAATTGAGTCTTTCAATTGAATTGATTCATTTAACTGTCAATTTGCTCTAGCATTTTTATCCAGCCTTATGTCAAAAATTTATCGATTTGTAATGGCTTCTAGTTATGCCATGCATTGTGCCACAACTGCGGAAAAAGGGTTAGGGTATAGAGGTTAGAGGATGAAAATGTGAAAGAAAGCTTAATTCTTTTACAACTCATCTATTACGCGATTTGTTAATTTTTAGAAGTGTTGCAGCACCTCTGGTGTTGATTATACTCATTAAACTTCTTAAGCTGCATGAGAAGGCATTTTTTGAAATTTTTTTACTTCGCCGACGATTCTGCTAGCCGACGAAGGAATACGCTCTTGTGTACATTAATTGGGAAATGTATCAATCGTTGCTGGTACAGTTTGTAGGGCTTTCATCACTTAAACAGTTCAGTAACAATTAATAAAATCCCACACTAATGCACATCACAGGAATATATGATTTTGATTGACTTGCTCTGATCAGGGATCGAACCTAGCTCTCCTAAGTTAAATTCATTGCTTCAAAACTTCAATATTAAAATATTATATATCTACTGCAAGTTTTTAGTTATAAAAATCTAAATTTGCTAATAACTTACAGAGTGTAAAACTAGCGGGTGCCAGTGCAAGCACATGGACAGATTTAACGCACAACAAATAATGAAAAAATGGTTTAATAAAATTCAGAAAACATCTCAAATGTTAAATTAGCTAAATTGTTATTGGCAGTTGCGATATTGTGGCGCTAAGTGTACCGCTTTTTATTTATTGTTATTGGACGGTATATAGTTTTTAAAAATTTTCATTTGAACTTTTTCGCACTTTTATGTGCAAATCAAATAACCTTTGTTAGAAATTCTAGAGAGTTTTTAAACAAATCTATGAATAATTTTTAAATTTGCATTCTTTTCATTCATTTATTTCATTTTCTTTGGTTATTCTAAGCTTTTCTAATTATGCTTGAAGTAGCACGTAATCAAATTTTTATTTGAATTTGATTTTGTCGGCCAACCTAACTAAACAATAATTTAAATAAAATGTTTGTACAAAAATAGAGTATAAATAACAAAATGGCAAAGCACAAACCACAAATCATATTCAAATTGCTTGAAAAATTATCGAACGTCTTCTTAAGGTACAATGGGATGGGACGCACTTACACAGAATTTTTTAAAGTAAATAATCACTTGGCAAAGAGGAAGGATAAAGAGCAAACATTTTTATTCTTTATTAATATTTGTGTGCCTCAAGATGGATGTGTAATTTATACTTTGTTAGGAACTAACAAATTTTTTTAAAATAAGACAATACGAAAGATGTTTATTTATTTTAATGCTGCCTGCCGTTTTATGCAGATAATAATCACATTAATCTCTGTTTCTTTTTGGATATTTAAAATATTTACAATCATACATTCTTATATTTGTTTAGTATTTTGCATATTTATATGTTTTAAACAACTTTTCGACAAAAACATGTATTCTAAGTAGAGATGTGTAAATGTCGTGAATTTTTCGTGTCACGCGTGACTCACACGTGAATAACGTGATTCGTGATTACAAATCGATAAAATCAAGCGTGTGTGCGTGATAGTGATTCAAAAATATAATACCGTGCGTGATTTTTTATATTAAGTTTATCCTTTGTATTGTAATTTTTCGACCTTTTCCTCAATTTTTTTTTATTTAATTGTTGATCTTTATTTATTGATGATTATTAATTGATGATCTTGAAGTAAATAAAGAAATTAATTACAAAATAAAATTTTTTAGCATATGCTAAATCTTTTGTTGCAAAATTTGTATTTCACCGTGAGCGTGCGTGCAAAATTATTCCCGTCGTGCGTGAAAGTACGTGATTAAACATATTGCGTTGGTGAGCGTGCGTAATCGTGAAAGTTTTAAATCATGCCGTGCGTGAGCGAGCTTGAAAAATATTTATGTTTCGTGATCGTGAGCGTAATTTTACTCACGCGCACACCTCTAATTCTAAGCACGATTTTAAAGATTATTGGCTTATTTGTTTTTGAGAACTTTTAGACTTTTATGTTCTGCCTACTGGTTACACCGAATAAAGCAAAATAATAAACAAGTGATACCGGTTGCATCAGGGATGGAATATTCTGAAATAATGTAGTGTTTTCTGATTTCGGTTCGAAGGACCATAAATAGATTCTAACTGTTAATGAATCTTGCTGCTCGGTGTAAACTACCAGTTTGGAAAATATTTTCTATGTCGCTACACACCTCCCCAATATTATCTAATGTTATCTATGATGTATTTTAAAATATATCTGTATTTGCTATTCATGCCAAGACATGAATACAGCACAACTAATTTATAAGAAGTTCTTCTTCGATATATTCGTGACAAACATTCTTGAGTAAATAAAATGCTTGCGGAAACTGTCAAAGGTTTTGATGCCACAAATGTTGTCAGCAAAACGAAATAAATAAAATACGTTTTTTTTAAGTTTTTAGAAGAGGTTAAATAATGCCGCAGCATAAGTAACACTACAAATAGAAAGTGCAAATAAAGGGCGCTAAATCAATATTGATGTAACAAATAACACCATATTTAGACTTAATTCACAAGAAAAGACATGAACTCCTTCTTTCGCAAAAATTTCTAATTCTTTTGATGTTCATATAAGTATGTGTGTTTGTTTGTAAATAAGCTACAAATACTTGAAAAAAGTATATGTAAGTTTCTCACTTTATTGAAAACACGTACACACAAATATTTCGCAAAATTGAATTCAATAACTTTCATTTTAATATTTTTTTTTCGTTTTTGGTTTATTTCTTGTTGTTAATTGAAATATTTTAAAATTTTAACAAAATTTGTTTATTCGTTTGCAACATATTTTGTGTAACAACCTTCCAAGTACATATTCAACATGACGAAATATTTTTTGTTTTCATATAAAATTATTTATTAGGCAACCGAGAAAAAGTTTTTGTTGGTTTTATTTAAATTTTTGTGAATTTTAAATTGTATCCCTTCTGAAATTGTTAAATAATTTTTAGTCGTTGTGTGTGGGCAGTGGAGCTAATGAAAATATAAAATTCCAACTTAAAAAAGAACTAATTTAGGAGCAAAAAAGTTTTTGTATTTCCTTGTATACAAGTGAAAACTGGCGCACAGTGGTTTGACGAAATATTTTTTATGGAAAATTTTCTATGAAAAATACTTATGATCATCTTGAAAGCTCTCATAGCCGGGCACCTTCCGTCGGCGAATATTTTATCCGCAAGCTAGAGATATTCGTTTAATGGAATGATATAAAAATAATATTTTTAAAATTTTATTTCATTTAAACATTTTATGAAAGAAAAAAAGTTAAAAAGTAGGAAAATAATCTAAAATAAATTTTTCTTTTAATTTTGCTTCATTTTCTTTAATAAGTTTTTCGCCATAACGGCATTTCAATGGCATTCCAAAATTCTTTTATAAATCCTGTTATATCAGTTCTTTATGACTGCCTTATAATGTATAAAACATTTTTGATTTATTTAGGTTTTTTGAAAAATCATTAAAATTGCAGTTTTATAGTGGACCTTAAAGTTTTCAATAACAGCCCGATCTAATGGTTGGCAACTGAAGCGGCATTGAGAGGTAAAAAAACAGTGTTTATATTTTTTATATATTTTATTTTATTTAGCTTTTAAATTACTGTATACTAATGGGTCGATTATGGATGGCAACCGAGCCACAGTTGCGTTGAATTGAGAATTGAGAATGTTTACTGTTTTATAAAATTATAAATGCATAAATTTTGTTGGCGCGACCAACCCCCTTCTTCTTTGTAATTCATGTTAACTCTACGATTGCTAACTAACGACTGAATACGATCTGTAAAAAAAGAAAACACAGAACCTGTGTATTAGTTTTGTGCGGGTACGAGGCTAGATGAAAAATTGTGCCAACGAAAAACCGCTCTCCTCACCCCTCTCGCCTAAAAACTCTCATTTTATGCCAGCATAATTCATCTCGTGTGTGGAGCCACAATGGGGGAAAAAGTAGTTATTATGAATGCCTTTGAATTTAGTTTTTTCCCTAAAAATATTTCACTTAGAAAACAGAAGGGAGTTTACATGAAAATGTAAGTAATTTTTATAAAATAAAGTTTAAATAAATAAAAAAGTATTTAAATGTTCATTTAGGTCGAACAGCACAAGTAAAGCGCAATTGCAACATCCCTTGGTGATCCGTTCGCTATTTCGTTGTTATTCTTCTACAACACCAATTTCGTCCCCAAGTGCTCGCGTAGCTAAATATTTCATTTCTGATTTTTATTCAAAATTTTTATGTAAAACAAATTAATTTATGTTTGCAAACCGTAAATTGGAAACAAAAACATAAGAAAATTAAATGCCAATAAGCAAAACAGCTGCCTTCAAAATTCAGTGATGCCACTTTTTTCGTGGGAGAGAAATTCCTAGGGAATATTCGTTAAGAAGCGACTGAATCGTGCAATTTGCTTTTGAAAAGTTCAAAATTATGCACTAATACTATGAAAGTACATAAATCGTTCCATAAAAGCAAGTAGATTTTTTTTTTAAAACATACAAAATATTTCCCCTCCATTTCAAAAAGTTTAAGATCTCTATAATGAGTCTTTAAAATAAATCAATTTGATACGATCAACTTTAAAACAACAAAAGTGAACATGAAAGCCAGTAAACCATATTTTATTCTATTTCATTTTAATTTCAATTTTTCCCCACTATATTATCCTCATGATATTTCTTGTGATTGCCTTGCAATTTATACAATGTGGCGTCATTTCTTTGGAATGTTTATTTTATATGTTTGCAAAACTATTAGTCGTGCATTAAAAATACAATTTAGTAAAATGTTTGTCGTGAACAAACTATCAAATACCTTTTCTTCTTATACACCATTGAATTTATAAACTAGATAAAAAAAAAATTAACAATTCCATAAATGAGTGTTTTGGATAAACGAAAACTGTTTTTTTGCGAAATACGTAAATTTCCAATATGCACTTAATGCTGCATATAAAATCAATTAACACAGGTGTGAAGCTTAAATTTCATATAAAAAGTTTTATTTAAGTACTTTTATAGCAATTTAATTTGAAAAAAGAATCACATCATACAATTAATCATTTTATACTACGCCAACACAAACTGACATTAAGAAAAAATATTAAACAAAATTATACTTAAAAATATAAAATAAAATTTATTGATAAAGTAAAGTTTAAGGCAAAATCACATTGAAGTTTTACAGTCTCCTAAAGGGCACTTACTATTAGTTCGTCAATATCATATCAAGCATTTATAATTGTATCAGTGAACATTTCTTTGCATGTGTTACAAGGACGATGCTTGAGGGAAAATAGTGTATAACTGCTGATCTTAAGAAAGTTTCCAACAAGTGATTTGGCATTTCGAAAAATGAAGTTTAACGATTTTTGCTAAAATCAAATTCATTCCAGATTATTCATTATTTTTTCATTTATCGGAAATCCGTTTTTGGACTTTTAAGTTGTTCCTTCTTCTATTTCATGTACTTAACCAAAACTTCTTTGACATTAAGTATTAATGTCTTTAAGTAAAAAAGAATGCATTTGGAGTTTTTGATTGGGTTAAACTATTTTTTCTCTCTTTCTCAACTGTTTTTCAGTTTAAAATTAGGAAAAACTTCAGTTTTTGGCTTAACACCATAATACTTAACGTCAAAAAACTTCTTTCGAAATTTTATTCAAATAAAACTAAATAATTAAGTTACAATAGAACTAAAACCCTAAAAGTTGGTTACACATGTTGCAAACAAAAGCCCCTTGGATTAGGCAAAGTTCTTTTAAAGTTAAATTAACTAGAAGACAATAAGTATCCTTAACACTTACAGCATGCTTAAATAGCGTTGTAATAAAAAGCAAAGGGTTTTTTTAGTTATAAACTTTTTTCCAAAAATGTATGTATGTTCATATGTTTGTATGTACGAAGTCAAGTGTTTGGTTTTTGTGACAATATTTCTAAAAATGATGACACAAAACGGGCTAATAATCGACAAAACTGAAAGGTTTTCCCATGTTCGAACAATTTAAATTGTTTTCGAAGATGCATCAGTTGTGGTTTCAACACAAAAAATATTAAAACTTTAGTAAAAATAATCTAGAATCTCGAAGATTTTTAAATAAAAACGGGAATATTGAATATTTTTAGCATGTTCGAAGATACTACATTACTTTCGAACATGCATCAAATGTGTTTTTTTATTCATAGAGTATTTTTAAATCTATATATGTATATAAAAATGAATGTGTGTAAGTATGTATGTAACGTATGGACTCCAAAACGGCTGGGTCGATTTTGATGAAATTTTCAGGGAATCTTCAGAATATTCATAATGTGCATATTGGTGACACTGTGAAGTCTGATTTTTTATTTTCGGTGTGCAGGCGGAGGGGCGTGGCAAAATCCAATTTTCATATTGCACCACCAATGACATACGAGTATACTACATATATTTATTTTTCTTCCTGAAATTTTTACAGCATGTTACTGTGACTCTGAAAGGAATAATAGCCTATTGAAGTTTTGATTGGACAAAGGGGCGTGGCACCGCCCATATAACCTAAAAATTTAAATCGCCATATTTTGGGCATTTTTTGACCTAGGCCGATGATATTTGGTACATATGGTATTGGCATAATTAGGAATACGTACCAGAAGAAAAGTGGATGGGACCACGCCCCTTTTTAGGAAAATTAAAAATCGTAATATAGTCTTAACTACTAGACCGATCGTCATTAAATTTTCACAATAGGATATTCTTACGAAATAATAAATTCTTGACTATAACGAGCGCGGTAGCGAAGCACACTGGGTTTAGCTAGTTTACTATAAAATGCCAAGAATCACAGAAAGCTCGTAATTAATTGGACAAAATTTCAAATGTGTCAAATCATGTTCCAAAATAATAAATCGTGTTCGACGATACATATATAAAATATGTTTTTGATTCGTAGAATATTTAGATTTGTACTCTTACAGAATATCGAATAAGAATATCAAAAAAAAATCGAAGTTAAACTGATCAACCTTAAAAGTTATCGAAAATTAAAATATTTTCTAAATAAAAATCTTCTAATACAGAAGAGAATTATAAAATATAAAAGTTGGTCAAGAAACTAGAATCATTATTTTCTAAATAGTTTACTTTTTTAAAGAAAGTAAGAATTTACATATGAAAAGTAAGAATTCTTGAAAATTTCAAAGTTCACCCCTATAAAATTAAAAGTTTTTCGATTGCAGGAAAAATTTAGAATATTTTCAAACATGCATCATATGTATTTAATTAATTAATTTTACTAAACAAAGTAATAAAACTCGTAGGCTTCGTAGTTCAATGAAGAACATTAAAAATTTTCGAACTTGCATCAAACGTATTTTTAATTCACAAAGAACTTACACTTTTATAACAATTTTATTGATTTTAAAGCAAAATTATGTATTTTCCTTGTAAAATTTTTTTTTCTTTTCAAATATAACTTTAGCCGTTTTTTCTAAATCCCGACCATAATCTCACACAACGTTGGAAATGGAAATAAAATACAACAATAAAATTAAATTATTTTGTATGTTGCTGTGGATTTTTACTCGACAAGCAAAAACCTACCACAATTATAGATCGTAGTAAATATAATAAAAAGGATGTAAAAATTTTTAATTTAATTTAATTTTGCAATATAAAATTCAATTAACGCGCAGGTTTAAATTGCTACGCAACACACATATTTTGATACAAATAAACACTTGTTGCCACTTTAACACAAAAAAAAAAACATACACTATTACAATTTACGTACTTTTATTTTGAATAGTTTTACTCTCTTTCTCGCTGGGTTCTTCTCGGTTGCTTTCGCCTAACTGTCTTCGATAATAGACGATGTGCCTTAACCTGTTGATTGACTGAAAGTGCTTTCAAACAGTTTCGACATCATTTATTTATACTCGTTATTCTGTCAACATACACAAACACACACTGACAATTTTACGTTTGGAAAATTGTATGCACGAATACACCGATACTTTTCAACGCATACAAAAAGAAAGTTATACATAGCGGATACGTAATACACTAACACTCATACGTTGTTAAAAACATTCACGAACATGATGAAAAATAGTCGGTTGCTAAAAAGTTGATGGAAAATATGAATAATACACGAAGTTATAAAAACGATTTATAACGAATACATTTGAAAGCAAATAGGAAAAAACGGAAATATACACATTCCCTTATCCATGTGTGTGCATAAACAGCCGTATACAAAACACACATGTATGCATTGGTTCTTTGCACAATTATATTGATGTTATTATTTTTTTTTTTTTAAACAATAAAAGAACAATGAAATTTATAAAGTTGATTATTAGTGAAGCTTAAACTTAAAAATACTAAAAGATCGCCATAAATGAATCCTTATGTGAAAGTTTTGCTTTAAAAACTTTGAAGATTTTTTCTTTTTATATTTTTTATTGAAAATTTTTCTTTTCCTTTTTGACAGTTTAGCGTTCTATTTGTAAGCTTTTTGTTGGGCTTTGAAGCCAATATCAATATTTCCATAATATTTAACAAGAGCTCTTTTTAACTGATTTCAAAGAAAGAAGGAGATTATCAGTTCAAGGGATATTTTTTTAATGTTTGATCCTACATAACTCCATTGTTTATAAAATAATTTTCATAATTTTTCTTTATCTGAATTGCATTCTGTTTGGTTCCATAAAACCTTTTCTTTTTTATTTTGTAAATTTGTTCTTCTAAAATATTTTCGAACAACTCCAGCATTTATCGACAGATTTAAAAATTTTTTTTTGATATTTTTATATTATTACGAATAAACTCTCATCAGCCAAAACCAGAATTGTGTCAACATGTAAAAATAGAATAAAAATTAATTAAATTAATTTTCGTATACTATTTCATTTGAAAACTTGGTTAAATAGTTGATATTCTTTCCCAATTAGTATCCACTTTACGAAAATTGTAAAAATGGACAAATGAACGCTGATGAGAGGTTTAGTGGCCTTGAAATCGGTATACTGAGACGTTCTGCTAAACTAATTGGATATACTAATGTTGAAAACTGAACTTGAGCCAGATAATATTATTTTTTTTTATGTTTGCACGAGGTTGTTTACAATTTGGTCAAATAAAATTTTTATATTTGAAATTCGGACACTCAATATATCGACCGATTTGCAAACAAGTTTTATGCCAAATTAAAATTATTGTTACCAGCATTGATTTTCGATTTGAAACAATCGCGTAAAACGCTCTTTGAAATAAAGTTTTTGTGCCAAATTTCTTTAAAAATAATTTTAAAAATGCTAAATATTATCATAGTAATAATTTTCGAATCAATGTAACTTTCGAATACAAAAATAATTGGAATAGGCCATAAAGCTTAAGGACAAAACTAATAAAATGCACACATCAAAATAAAAAAACACAGCAAAACAAAATTAAATCGCTACACTTGAAAGAAAAGCTGTAATCGTAAAAAAATAAAACGAAAAATAAATATTTAGTGTTACGTCGTGAGCGAGCGAAAAAAACGCATATAATTAAGATTTCAGAATTGATTCTCATAATTTTTAAATATTATATGACTTATTAATGCACAAGATCCTGTATGATAGAAAATAAATTATTTTGTGTATGTTTCAGGACATCTTATTAGCTTCACAAGGATATTGTAAAATTTGTTTTATTATTCTTTAATCCCTACAATTTTCTAACTATTTTTCAAGTCAGTCGTGGGCATTCAAATTAAAAATGTTTGTGTAAAAACATTTTTTTTTTAATTTCATTTCGTTAATAAAATGTTTCATAGAATTGATAGTTTTGAAAGTACCGACTTGAAAAAATTTTAAATTTTAAGTTTTCAATTCATTTGTATTCAGATATAAAAGTCAACTCTTCGAATCATTGATTCGAATTGATTCGAATCGATATGAAATATATAAAGTGCCACGCCGCTTCCACTATCCACAATTAATTTTTAACTCTTATTGAGTTTTTTTCACATTTAAAGTTAAATATTTCCAGTTCAAAATTTGAATCTTTACCCACTGTAGCTGGGAGCAGGAAATATCTTAAACAATGTTGTCTACACTTCATGTTCGCATTCATAGATAATTTTTTATTGTATTCTTTCATGTTGCATATTTTTTTTAACACCCACAAACAAAACACCACAACACAATAGCAACAAGTATTTATACAAATAAAACTTATATGTATATACTGTGGGACACTTTTTTTCTATATCTGAATACTTGTGCGTCTGTTAGATCAAAAATGAATTTGAAACTTAATGGAATTAAACAAAAAAAACTATATGAGTTTGTAAATGTCGTTTTGAAAAGCAATAATACGGATATTATTCCATATGAGCTTATGTGCGTATCCTTGTCTAACATACACACACATAAACACACAAAAATCAAACACATATAACTTAATAATAAAAATATATATTTGCGTGTACAAGTTATTTTTAATTCATAAAACCAAAATGGCATTTTAAGTGTTTTTATTATTATATTTAAGTGTTCTTATTAAATATACGTATGTACGTACATGTTAATATTGTTAAATTGTTAAATGGATAGTTATTAATAGAAAGCAAAACAGTTAAGCAGCCATATTGTTTGAATTGTAATGGAATGGGGTGAAGAAGTTTTCCTGAAGCAAAGGGATCGCAGCAGAATATGGTTCACTGTTCTTGAAAATAGCACACAAATTTTGGTTTGGTGTTTTTTGTATGGAAAAGAAAAGTAAATTTTATACAAATAAATTTTTTTTTTAATATTGTACGCCTAATTTAAGAAAAGAAAATGATTATCAATTCTTTTCACTTTGTATAGTTTGTTTCATTAAAATTGCATCATTTTCAAATCAATTTCAAAACTTTTGTTTGTTATTGAAAGTTTCAGATTAATAAAATAATTTAAATTGTTTTTGACTTTTGTTATTTTCAAACTTTTTTAAAAAAAAAAGCAAAGAAAAATATATTTACTGTTGGTTTTTTTTAACATTTTCGTTTGTGATAAAAAGTAATTTTTTATTGCCAACACTCAGAGAATGACCCCTACTTATGCTATGCACTGTACCAGAACTAGTTTACAAAGGATCGGGTAGAGATGATAAATTGTGAAAATGAAGAAGAAGGCTTAATTCTCTTAAAACTGTGCTATTGACGGTTTTTTTTAATGTTTTCGAAAGAACAATAGAAACAATTAAAAAGCCCAAGCGAAAAATTTTATTTTATTTTTAAAAACAGCCATTTAAGACTTATCATTATCAGTTAAAAATATTAAAAGTAATTTTTATATAAATATTGTTATCAGCTTCTAAAATATCAACAAGTATAAGTTCTCAATTCCTCAGGAAGTTGTTATTAACATCACAACGATAATTAAAATAAATTTTGTTTTTACTTCCGCAATTGTCTCCGATGAAATTAAATTCCCTACCTCAAAAATAGTTTTTTCCCCACATTATGAACATCACTTTAAATTCATTGAATAGGAATCAACAAAGAAAACTTCTTGCAATGGGAAAGACCATGTAAATACCGTTAGAAATGCTCGGGATTAGTACCAATTCCGTCAGTGCACTTTTTAATATTTGGCTCACTTAAATATCATCGCAATTGTTATAAAAATTTTTAGGAAATTTACATACGAGAATTAGATTACGACTAAGTCAATATTAGTTGACAATTTGTGTAGGCTTTCTTCTACATTTTCACAATCAGTGTTTTCTGGTTTTCTAATCAAACACAACTTGATTAGCTTTCCTGAACAAAGCACCCAGAGTCTTTGGCTGGAATAAAACCGACAAACCACGGCGGATTAAAACTATAATATTATTCCGAAAACGAAAAAAATAATCGTCATAGAGACATATCGAAGGACATTCCTGAAACTTTCTCTTAAATGAAAGCGCTACAACATGCATAGATTTTTGGAATGATTGAACAAAAATATATTTAAAAATTAAAAATTATACTTTGAAGATGATCGAAATGCGGATATCGAAAATTCGACATTTTGACTCCTTAACTTTGTTAAGCTGTATCATCAGGCATTTTATTAATTGCTTTACTTCGCCGATGTTGCTGCTATCCGACGAAGGAGGCCGATGTTGTGTACATTAGCTTGGAACAGCATAAATCGATGTCGGACCAGTTTTTTTAGTGACCACTGCTATGCCTTCATCAAATAGTCCGAAAACAATTAATACAAAACCACACCAATGTGCATTAGAAAAATTCATGATGTTGATTGACTTGCTCTGGCCAGGGTTTGAGCCCAGGCAGACCCAAGTCGTTGTCTGCTTGGTAGAAAATCAGCTTAAAGTTCTACAATAATTACTTTCAGTGCAGTTACGAAACATTCAATATTTTAAAACTCATTTAAGTTCAATTTCTTTCGCTTGCTTGTTAAAATAATTTTAATTACAAGTTTTAAAAATGTTTCTAATAAGTGTGAATGTGTGACAAATTTAAAAAAACACATTAAAAAAAATATTGCAAAGTTTTACATTAATTTAAGAGTTTTATAATTTAGGAATTTATGGTATTAAATGGCTTCTAAGTTGATGTTTAAACAATGGGACATAGAAGTTTTCATACAAGTTTCGTAAAATATACAAAAAGCTTATGTTAATGGGTGCGTTCAGCAGACACAGTTGGCTACACACATGGTGATCGCCAATCAGCTGAACGCTTTGATTACTGAGAGATGAGCAAACATGTTGAGTGAGCCCTCACTATTTTTGGTAGCAAAGTAAAAGAATCAAGGCGAATTCACTTACCAGGTGGTGTTGATTTTACAACAAGTACAACATTACAACAACATTTGATATATGGACACCTATACATGCATGTACATATTTTGACATATCGACCTCCATTATAGAAAAAAAATTAGCTTAGCTGTGTTAGTAACACTACCTGGTGAGTCAATTCGCCTTGAAAAGTACGATACATTTCATCTAATTACGATATTTCAGTTCAGTTTGACTTTTGAATCAAATTTCATAAAATATTATTATATTAGATGTATTTTTTAAATAACACATTAGCTCTGTTTCTTTACTTTTTGGGTAAAGCTCGGTAAAATGGGGTTAAGCTATAATTCCTCTCAATTACTGACAAAAAGGCACAAAAGTACGGGAACGCACAAAACGAAATTTTTAGCCCAAAAGTTTGTATCAAATCAACGAAAAAAATAATCGTCATAGAGAGATATCGAAGGACATTCCAAACACTTTCACTTAAATGCAAGCCAAAAATATTTTTAAAAATTAAAAATTAGACTTTGAAGATGATCGAAATGGTGATATCGAAAATTCGATATTTAAAATTTTTTTTAAATTTTATTTATTTGTTGCGGGTTAGCAATATCTAGATATATATTTCGTTGGTAGCTATACCAATTCATCAGTAGATGTTTTACCCTTTATGTTTAAAAAAATTCCAAAGCTCATCTATTTATACAAAAACTCACAAGCATATTTTTGTGAATTACAAAGCATAAAAATAGCCTTTAAACAATTTTTCAAACACACACAACAATAATTTTCCATTATGAATGTGTTTACTTTTCTACACCTATATATATATAAATAGATGAGCTTTGGAATTTTTTTAAACATAAAGGGTAAAACATCTACTGATGAATTGGTATAGCTACCAACGAAATATATATCTAGATATTGCTAACCCGCAACAAATAAATAAAATTTTAAACATAAATACTTGAGTACATGCTCAAATAAATGTAAAATTTTAAAATTTTTTTATGTATATATAAGAGTAACCAAAATCTTGAAATTTTTAACAACTTGCTAACATTAATTAAACCATTAAAAAGTTATAAGGAAATTCCATAATTGCACATACACACACATACTTATATATAAATGCATACATCCATATAAACGAAGTCCAAATGGCATCGGCGTAATCAGTAATTTAAATTTCAACTTCCTCGGTCCCCGTTCGAAATGTTGAGATCGAATACTTTTTGACTCCTTTAATAAAAAAATTTTCATTCGAAATTTCGGGTTGAGGCGCCTCTGGTGCTAAGTAGACGCATTAACTTTGTTAAGCTGTATTAGCAGGCATTTTATTAATTGTTTTACTTCGCCGATGTTGCTGCTAACCGACGAAGGAGGGCGATGTTGTGTACATTAGCTTGGAACAGCATCAATGCCACCTAGTAAAATTAATTGGTTAAATTTAAAATGTCAAATGCTTCAAAGGAAATCGTTTTAAAAATTAATTTATTTATAGTTTTCTAATTTTCTTGACCTTTTTAATTTTAATTTTATAATAATTTTTCAAGCTTTAGGTCGTTTTTATATAAAAAATGTTTTTAATATTAATTTTTCGATATTTCGCCACACCGTTGGTTGGCTTCTTCAGGAGAAATTGAGTTTAAATCTAATTTATAACAATTTTAACAAATGCCAATCAAAATATTGAAAAATATTTGTCAATTGAAAATAGTTTTTTCCTTTTTCTTTTTGAAACAAAAAAAAAAAAACTTTAAAATAATTTAACAAAAACAAAAACATTGATTGAAAAAATTTTAAACCCATGAATAAATATTTTTGAATATACACCTACACATAAATACAAATTACATTTTCCTATTTTTATCTCTTACTAACTTATAGTCTTAAATACATTTTCAAAAACAGCATTATCCTCTCATTGTTTTGAATTGAATCACCATCCAGACTTTGAAAATGTATCAGTTTTAAACACAGAAAATAATTACAAACGCAGATATATGTTAGAAATGTTACAAATAATTAACACACCAATACAACAAAAAATTAATTTTAAGACAGATACTGAAAATATAGCTCAAAATTACAGACATTTAGTTACAAAAAGATAGAACATTTCACATGTACTTTTTATTAATGTATTTATATAGTTACAAATAAAATTAAGTTTAGAGCAGTTAAGGAAATTGATATTAGAATTTAAGACTATAAGTTAGTAAGAGAT
This sequence comes from Lypha dubia, assembly GCA_947311025.1. NCBI lineage: Eukaryota > Metazoa > Arthropoda > Insecta > Diptera > Tachinidae > Lypha > Lypha dubia. Next base: position 85,835,386 of record OX371263.1, on the reverse strand, counting down.
AAAAATAGGAAAATGTAATTTGTATTTATGTGTAGGTGTATATTCAAAAATATTTATTCATGGGTTTAAAATTTTTTCAATCAATGTTTTTGTTTTTGTTAAATTATTTTAAAGTTTTTTTTTTTTGTTTCAAAAAGAAAAAGGAAAAAACTATTTTCAATTGACAAATATTTTTCAATATTTTGATTGGCATTTGTTAAAATTGTTATAAATTAGATTTAAACTCAATTTCTCCTGAAGAAGCCAACCAACGGTGTGGCGAAATATCGAAAAAATAATATTAAAAACATTTTTTATATAAAAACGACCTAAAGCTTGAAAAATTATTATAAAATTAAAATTAATTTATTTTTTAAAACTTAAATTCGTGAGTACTTGCTCGAATAAAATGTTATATTTTGTCGTTTTTTAAATATTTTGCTGAGAGGGTTTTACAATTCTAATATTTTCTTTGAACTTAAAAAAGTTCTATCTTCGGACTTTCCGGCACTGAAGCGATAAATAATCTTCTTAAATATTTAGCTCAACTATTTCTTTCATTTCATTTCATTTGATTTCATTTCAATTTAATTTTATTATTTATTGTATAATTTTTATAATTGAAATTTTATTTTTTAGTTTACAACTGAGTTTTATTTTGTTTCACATGCAGACGTATGTGTGTATATTGAATCATATACAGATGTTGCAAATGCACCATCCAACTTATCATACACAAATAGAATGTTGTCTAAATTTTAATATAAATGTTAAGAGTTATTAATTTTTTTTTTATTTTTATTACAGTGCATTGGAAATTATTTTAGCTAAAATATATTTTTGTTTATTTATTTTTTACAATACGTTTTGTTTTTAATCATCAAAAGTTTAAACAATTTCAGATATAATACTGATTTTAGAGATTTATTCCATATTTTACAATTGAGTTTCGAATGTTAAACTCAATACGAGTGGATTAAATTAAAGGCTTTCATGCAAATTTAATTAAATGAACTTTTAGTTAATAAAAAAATGTCACATAAATAAATTTATATTTGCAATTACAAATACAACGATTGTTATATTTTACCTTAAAACTAATAAATTTTTGTATGTGTATGTAAATATATAATTTCTTAGTTTATTTTGGAATAAACTTTTGTATTAATGTTTTGTTTCTTAAATAATTTTCCATAGTTTTGTTCATAAAGTTTAAAAATTTTATATAATTTTCAAAATACCAGCAGCCACTAAGTTTTTTTTTTTAAATGTTTTCTACACCATTTTAAATAGAGATTTAATATTTCATGTTGTCTTGAATAATTCAATTGTTTTCGGAAAATTGTGATGAACGCTTGCCCCAGCTACCTCTCAAATAATTCCATTGATCACCCCTGGAGGCGGTACGTTTGTTAGAAATTCCATTTGAGAGAGATCGTTTGCCCCACATCCCCTTCAAATTATTCCAGTTTGGCTCACGTTTACCCCAGGAACCTGTAGCTGATGCAACAGGTGCAAAATCTACTTTGTAAAGATTTTTCACTATTTCCATTAAGAGTACAAAATTTTTTAAGACTCACCTCTATTCATATATTGGCCACCATTTCGTCTTTTACCCCAGGCCACGTTCATTTTCTTCCATCCTCTTTTCTGGTTGAGAATACCATCATCGCTCATTTCATCACTTTCAGAATTGCTCATTTCTTCCATTAGTGCAGGATTCGTCAGAAATACCATTACAGGGACCACATCAGCATTGAAATCATTATTTCTGACCGATCTTTTAGCCCAAGGAGAAAACATATCACCATATTCGTCTTTCTCATCTTGTGTCATCATGAATTCATTTTCATTATCGCTAACTGTTGGTATTTCGGGTGTAACGGCATTTGCACAGACACTTTCCAGAGTCGTGCTCAACAGTGTCATGATCAACATAATTTGCACGGTAAACAAGTATACCGAGTGTTGATTTCTGATAATTGACTTGTACATTGTGCGATTAATGCTTTAAGGAAACTTAAAATGTTAAATTAGAAAAATAAACCTTTAGTAATTTTCATTAGAATTTTTATTATGATTCTCAATCAATTCCGTACACATTTAGAACTGATCTTCACAAATTAATAAAATATCGAGATAAGTTAAATTTTCAAAACAGCAAAGATTGTTTCTATATAAACTAAGATTTATTCAACTATTTCAATATGTAAGGAAACAGATCTATAATACTGCGAATATTTAAAAAATAAGAGCGTTAAAATACACAACATATGAGACCTCAAACTATCCCATATAAATTTATGTATATACCAAGCAGGCGGAAATGCAGCCTCCCTATATTTGAGGTGTACTTCATTCAGTCAAAAGAAATTGTGTTTGACTTACAAGAAGGGGTTAGTGAATTTAGAAAGACAGAACGGTCATTTAACGGTCAAGAGTGATTTCCACTGTTGCTTTACCTGATGCTTTTTCGTTTTTAAATGTGCTCGGCATGATGTTCGTGGAATAGACATTTAATACATATCGTCTGACCAAATATACGATACGAGTTTTACCTTCAGTTAGACAATAAATTAAAGGAAGTGAAAAAAATGTAATGTATCTAAGAACTGCACTCATTTTCATGCGATCGATGGTGATCAAATAAAAACAGCTCGCACTGCATATTCGCTCAAGATATAAATTTAATTTATGTTTATAATATTTTTTTTTTACTATTAAGAATCAATTTGTTTCCAAATTACAAATCATTTTATTCAGTTTAATTATTATGGAAAATGTAACGTTCGTAATGTAACGTATCGAACCAGATTATGGCTTAAAAGAAAAAAAAAAAACAGAGAAAAGTTTTGAATCAAAGCAAAAACATTTTAAAGTATCATTGGTACGTAAAATTGTTAATTCTTGAAGTTGGTGTTGTGGGTGAAGTGGTTAGCGAGTTGACTACTAAGCAAACAATAGCTTGGGCACTGGGTTCAAACCCTGGCCAGAGCAAGTCCACCACCATGATTAATTTCCCTAATTTGCATTGGTGTGGCATTGTATTAATTGTTGTCGGACTATTTAAGCGATGAAGGCATAGCACTGGTCACTCAAAAACTGTTCCAAGCTAATGTAAACGGTAGCGCCATCCTTTGTCGGCTAGCTGAAACATCGGCGAAGTAAAACAATTAATAAAATGCTTGATAATGCAGCTTAACAACAAAGTTAATGCGTCTACTTAATACCGGAGGCTCCTCAACACTGCTATAAAATTTAACATAACGCGCAAAGCAGAGCTGTAAAAGAGTTAACCATTCTAAATTTTCAACAATTATCTTCTCTACCCTATCCCTCTCCCTGAGCTCCGGCACAGTGCACTGCATACGTAGGGGTCATCCCCTGAGTGCTGGTCCTAATTAAAAAAAAAATCCAAAAGAGCTGTTTTAGTGATTTGACAGTCTTACAAATTTGCTCGAAGAAAAAATAGCCTGCGGCGAAAATTTCGATTACAGAAGCGATGATCCAACACGCAACTAAATAGTATACGTTTTCAAATTTATTATCTTATTTGTGGGATGAACGCCTTCCACTGGTACACAAAATAAGCTCAAGGCTCAGTCAGGTTGTATACAAATCTCCTTTACTTTGTCAGCAGATAACAGAGGTCTCGATTACTTCTTCGTGCACTTTGTAAGCCACCATGCATTAAACATAAAGTGAGACAAACATCACTGAGGAGATGTAATGTGTATGGTATGCAGTGTGCGTCGATGGCTGCTGGCAAAGTCTGATAACAAGAGAAACACAAATTACTCTCCCTCACAAATTACGTATGTCGAAAACAGCTAGAGTATAGTTAAAAACAGTTGTGCTCTTTAATTTATTCATTAAAAATTAAGAAAAAAATATTTGTATTGATCTTGGAAAAAATAGTTTCCTTTTGCTGTGGAACATCCCATATTATGATGTTAAAATATGAAATAATTTATATGAAATAATTCGTATTCGATTTTATATTAATATTTATTTATTTAATATTTTTTATATAATAGTAAATTCATATGTATGTATGTGTGTTTATGCACATAATTATTTTGCACGTATCTATATTAAATATTTTGCAGAGAAATTAAAAAAACAATGTTTATTTATATTTAAAATTATCAGCAGCACCGTTAAAGATTTTTTTAAGATTTTTATGTTTCGTTGTCTTTATTGTTTTCCATAAAGTTTCATGAGCCAAAAGTGTTTTAGGTAGGTGGAATGGAATCAATCGTTTTCAAGCCATTGCGACCGTTTAGCCCCAGTATTTTTTTATGTAAAAGTAATTAGGTGTTGTAGTTTTTGGAGAATCTTCGATAGAATATAATTATTAACCAAAAGTTTTTATAGTTTTATTTCGAATATCGGGAGACCCAATACACATACTTCTCTTTTTCTTAGCCATGTTATCAACATTTCTAACGGCATTATCGTAGTTCATTGATGCTTCTTCCACTGCTGCAGGATCTGGTGAAAATCTCTTATTCCACGAACTGTACACATCATTTGACATCGATAATTCATTTTCTTTAGCTGCTTCAGCAGAAACACTCTTCAAATTTGCGCTAAGCAGTGTCATGACCAATAGAAATTGCACGATCAGTATCGCAATAATTGATTTGTACATAATAGACTTGATTTATAATCAAAATCTGGCTGTGACCATAATAAAATGCAAATTATGTTTTATTTTTCTATTAACTTTCTAACAGTTTGCTGACACCTACAGCTTTGTCAGGGGGTGGAGTGAAGCCCAAGTTGATGTATGTATGTATATGGAAGTGTACTTAATAAGTATGTTTGTAGTTATGTATATGGGTGAAAGTTCAAATAACAATTGTTAGCAAATAAAGCGATCAATTTTATTGGGACTGAGTAACATGAGTTTTGTTTGCAAACACGGATAACTTACTAAGAAAACACTGTTTATTAAAAATTATTTAGTGAGTTAAGCCTAAAATTATGCTACAAATGAAACCATGCCTAACAGCGTTGCCATTTTGGTGCTTTTCGGGTATTTCTTGGTGCTTTTTTACTCAAGCAATACCCGAAATTTTGTTAAATACCCGTTTTTGAAAAGCGGGTATTTATAGTGCTTTTAACAATTTCTCACAGTGCCTTTTAAATAATCAACAGTTTTGGCACTAAACCATTTTCCTACTATTCTTTAAACACACCTAATACTCTTTTAACCAACTGCGTATTATTTGCATCTATATTTTGAGTAGTACTCGCAAACTGTTAACAGTTAGAATTCTAGAATTTCTCAAGCATCTTTTTTTCAAATTCGTACAGAAATTTTTATGATTTATTTGTTTAGCAACGATTTTACATTTAATTTACGTATCCGTTGATTTTTTTGTTGTGCAAATTTAAGCAAGAAAGTGCCAGTTATTAAAAGTAAGTTCTTCATTGATTTTATATGTATTAAAGTCCATCATCTAACAATGGCTTTCCTTTAGATGGAAAAGCAAACAAAAATATAGAAAAGCTTGGGAGAATGATCCAGCCTTTAAAAGGTGGCTTAGTTAGACCAGCAAAATATGAACTAAAAGCGTATTGTATTTGTTGTAATTGTGAAATTAATCCACGATAAAAGTGATTTACTCCGACAAAGTGGCACAAAAAAACATGAAAAAGCAATAGATCCAAATGCAAGTTTTTCAGTACAGCCATGGCTGTCTTTTGATCCTTCAGACCCAAAACAAAATTAGATTAGTGCTTTTGTATCCGAATTCTTTTTTAATTTTTACCCTTTTTTACCCTATTTTCATGGGCTCACAGTGCCTTTGATGTTGCAAGAGTTGGCATCAAGCAACTGTAAACCAGCACCAGTGTAGCCAGGTGTGGGCGTTTTTCCCCAAATTGGGGATTTTAGCTGATTTTTTTGGGATAGATTATCGTGGGAAGGGATTTGGCGATTTTTCTTTTTCAGTATAACCATTATCAATTTTGCTTAATTTTACCATTTTCTTTCATACATATGTTTACATATATGTTTATGTCTCTTGGCGTTTTTCTTCTCCATATTTCGATTATTTTAAGGCGATGGTATTGAGGATGTTGGTTTTTATAAGAATTTGTTCAAAATTTTTAAAACCAGAATTTATTGAATTCGATATTGCCAAAATGGATGTACTAATTGACTAATTGGATGTTGCTGAAATTGATGTTAGCATAGAATGTTTAAAGGCATTAGAAGCAGAAGGAGTTCAAACAAAAATTTTTTAGATTAACTGTACTAGCAAAACAAATGCTTCAAATATTCACTGAGAGTATGGAAAATTTTGAGTTATTTAAAAATTTACAACTCGAAAGCATAGAAAAAAGAAGAAATTTGATTTCGTGTATGGAATTTTAAAATATTCTATGGATTCAAAAGTTCCATTGAGCACATACGAATGCATTAGCTTAAATAAATATATGTAGTAAAATTAATAAAAAATTGTTTTTCATGATGCTTAATACGAGTATATGTAAATATATTTATTGGGGACAAAATCGGGGATTTCCAGTTTTAAAATGGGAATTTTTGGGGACAACACTTTTTAATTTGGGGACATCAGACAATATTTACCTGGCTACACTGACCAGCACAATGATTTCATGAAACAGGGATGGAGAAGTAAGATTTCAATGTTGATATTGAGCGGCAATTATGCATTTTAAAACAAGTCGAAAGTAAAAACTACTAAAAATATTTTCTGCAATTTGATTTATTGAATATATTTAATATAGAGTGCACATATTTGATTATATAGATTTATATGCGTAAATAAAATAGTGTTTTTTTTTTTTTATATTTCGAATAAAATATTAAATAATGCATACATATACATATAAAATATCATTAGCATCTTGAAACAAGTTTTAAATTTTTTTTTCTATTTCCCAACTGTTCCCAATCGGTTCCATTGGTTCGCCCCTCTTGGTGGAGGGGGGGTAACTCTTCTGCGAGTCATTTGCCGCTTATATCTAAATGCGTTCATTCCATTCATGCTGTCATCGTTCATTCCATTCATGCTAGCAGGATCTGGGGCAAATCTCTTATTCCAAGAAGTATACAAATTATTTTCGATTTCACTGTCTGACGCACTGTCAATCTCGTTCGCATAAACATTATTCATATTAATGCTCAATAGTATCAGGGCCAAGAGAATTTGTAAGGGGAATATATAACCCCAGACTTTGTTTAAGGAAATCGACTTATACATGTTTTGCCTCAAAATCTAGTTGTGACTACAATGAAAGGCAAATATTGTTTTTATATACTTGATAAAATGAAACACTGGCAAATCTGAGCATGTAGGTGAAATTCTAAACAGATCACATCAAATAAAAGGATCTATTTGACAGCTAAATACATACATATATAAACAACATTGTGGGTGGGGCTAATATGATTTTTCGTGCAATGATACATACAAACTAAATATCTATCGACCAATAGATTAATTCACTTTGAATAATTCGCATTTTAAGGATTATTCATATAAACCACAAATTCATGATACTTAACTTTATATTAATTATAGGTACGAGTATATATAATAGTTTTTTAAATGAATGTATTTATTTTTTAAGTACAGAATGATTAATACATATATGCTAATTGTTTTATATGTATGTTAAAGAAGACGTGATATATGTATATACAATTTTCCAAAGAAATCGTAAACTGGCTCAGATCTATTGATTTTAATATATTTGGTTTGATTTTACTAATTCAATTCTTAGTAGATCCGTATAATATTTTTCGTCATTAGTGCCTTGAAGGCATGGTAAATAATTGTAGCTAATGTCCATGTACATACCACTTAAAACGGCGAAGTTTGCTTGGCATAAACTTGGATTTTTATGTACATACTAACATTTCACAGACTAATAGACTAAAATAGTTTTAAGATTTGTTAGATTCGTACCTTTTCTGTAAAAAAAACTGTCTTATATTAAAGTTTCTCACATTATAAAGTACCGCAAAAAACTTTTAAATATTAGATAAGTTTTAATTATATCGAGTCAAAATGTACTCTTAAATACATAAAACTATTTCAACAACTACAGTTTGAAAAGAAAAAATATGAAGATTTAATGTTTGATAAGCCGGAGTTTGAATATAGACTGGCTAAACCCACAATAGATTATTTTATTTAAAAAAAAACTTGTTGTAAAATAGCATATGTTTTTTTATAATTTTGTTCCAAATGTCGAATAATTAAAAATAAAGAACAGCACATACTTTTCATTTATTCATTATATTAAGGTCCCACTTCCATCCCTGGCATTTTTTCTCTTTTACTCTAAGGAAGCAATTAAAAATTTCATGATATTGTTAAACTTCCGTTCTAAAAAAAGTTAACTGTTATTGACAAATACCACATGACATGGGCAACAAGTGGATGTATGTAAACTGCATGTGAATACCGAAAAAGTATGTAATTTTTATTTATGAGTATGAACGTTTAAGCTTACAAATCCTCTTTAATAGAATAAATGTTTGGTTAGAAATTGTTACAATTACATGAACACAAATATAAATACACAAAAATAAACTTATTTGTATAAAATAAAACTAAAATAAAACTAAAATAGTTACCAAAGAGTTGGAAAAAAGAAATATGTGTGCACACAGTGGGCTGGTGGGCAAATCGGATAGAAGCATGAAAAAAAATAGAAGAATTTAATTAATACATAATAAAATTAAGATAAAAATAATTGAAGTTAATCTTCAAAATAATAAATTTGAGAATTTAATAATTAAAATAATAGGTAAAATTAATGTGTATATTATTTTCCTTTTTAGTTATTTCAAAAATTAATATATTTGTTATGGTACTACCATGTTTGAAAAGTTTTCAAACTCATTTACTTTTACACAAACTCCCAATTAAAAAATGAGAATTACTAAGCCGCAAGAATAATTATTTAAGAAAAAACACAACAAATAAGTTTTATTCGATATGAATCAGTTAATTTTCCTTTAAACCTTTGTACTTTGGTTGACGATGAAAGTATTTATAAGGCGAAACAAAGGATAAACTTCACTTTTACAAATAAATTGGAATAATTTAAAAAAAATATATTAAATACGAATTGTTCAAGATCTATCCAAAAATCTTTGGTTGAGACTTTACTACAATCTTTCGTATTCAATAAAACTTTTCTTAGTTTTAAATCGCTTTATATTTTGGGTTGTCATAACTTCCGATTCAATAACATGACAAAAATGTCTGCCTAATAACTTTTATGAAAGACTTTCACAATGGGTTTTAAAGTACACGATTAAAGCTTAAGTTAAATTTTATTTTATCTTTATTTACTCTTTGAGTTGACTTTTTTAAAATAATATTGTGCTAGTTAAGCAAAAATATTTTCTTCAAAAGACCCTCTCAATGTTTTAATTCGGTTTAACTGACTTGACATAGCTGAGTTACTTAACCTTAGATTTTGTAACGTTTTATTCTATTTATATTTTCACATCTATTGATCCCTACAGTTCATTCATTCAACAATTGAGTGAAGAATAAAATTTTCTTTTAACATTAAGATGTTAAGCTACGTTCACACTTATCGAATATTTGCCGAAAAAAGCGTGACCAACAAATAAAGAAAAGTTTTATTTCTTTTTTCCTCTTTTTCAATATAAAAATAAATTTTTCTATTATAACTACTTTTATTTAGACAAATATTTGCCAAGTGTAAACGTGGCTTTAGTACATTCAATTGCTGCAGCAACCGTTCCATATGTGGTTGATTTGTTTATTCTACTTGTCGAAGGCTTTCGAAAGTAATTCGAGTGAGATTTTAATACATTTCTAAGGAACATGATTACATTGAAGCAAACTGTTTCTAATTAGATATTTAAGAATCAATTTGTGTAATTAAAATGCAAAAGTTTTTGTGGCTTTTCAGTAATTTATGTACAGATCGGTGAACATATTTCTGAAACACAAATTTTACGATTGTAGGAACTTTAAGTGTCCACTCATTTTTGTTGTTGTTAATTTTAGCTTCACTTGTATTTTTGTAATATTATAAAAAAGAACACTTTTTCTATTTTATTCAACCTTTTTAAATTTTATATTAATGTATTTATAAAACCTTTAAGGTCACTTTAGGATGTATTTTATAAAAAATCGTTAACACCAATATTTCGTCACTTCTTTGTGTGGCTTCTTCAGGAATATAAAAAATTGTGTTAAATAATTTATATAACAAACATCTTTCAATAACTCACTACATAGAAACTGGATTTATTTTATTATTTAGTTAAACATCCGCAAATGAATAAAAATGTTTATAGAAATCTTTCTATTCCCTTGTATTCCTTCTTTATATCTTATCATTTTTAAGAACAATGAGGCTTTCAAGTTGTCAGTAGTTTCCTAGTCAAAGAATTGTAAATTTATGATTAAAGTTCATTGATTGCGAACACTTGTCAGTAACTTGCTTTTAAACAGTAAAGAGCTTAAAATTTAACACAAGTTTTATATTGGGTGTAAGAAAAAGTATTGAAAATAAAAGGAAAGTTTTGAAATCATATCAAAGACAACTTTGAATTTTTTATATTAAATTAAAATTTATTAAAAAAACTTTAATTGCATAAATTTTCCACGCACAAGCTCAGGTTTTACAAAAAACTTTTAATGCTATCGATTCAATACTACACAATATTTATTATTTATCAAATTTTTTCGTAGAGAAAATCTATTAAAAATTAATCGTTTCAATAATATGTTTTATTATCTTGATGTCTCACATAAAAGCAGAACGATTTTGCTGCCAATAACTTTTCTTAAGATAAATTTCATATGCTGCAAAAACGTTTTGTTACCGAAAAATAAAAAGGACGTTTTCTATCGCCGATTCATTATCGATGAGTTTTTTATGGAAAATGTTTGCTTGCGATAAATATTCGAAAGAATTTTCTTTAGGAAATTTTTGTTATCGATAAATTTTCTATATCAATTTTTTGTTATTAGCAAATTTACCACATAATTTTTTTTACCGATGAATTATCTGTATAAATTTTTTGTATATAAATTATCTTTTGAAAATTTCTGCTATTGATGTCTTTTCTGTAAATAATATTTGTTAGTGTTGAATTTTATTATAGAAATTTATCGATAAATGTGGATTAGAAAATGTTTATTATTGAGACTTCTCTATTAAAAAATGCCCAATAGAAAAGTTTTGTATTCTATAGAAATTTTCTGTTGTTGAATTTTTAACAGAATTTTCTTTGAGAAATTTTTGTTATCAACGATTTTTCTCTATAAATTTTTCGTATATGAATTTGCTATTGAAAACTACTGTTATCGATGACTTTTCTATAAGTAATTTTTGTTATCGATGAATTTTGTATAAAATCTGTTTATTCGTGAATTTTTTGTAGAAAGTTTTTTTTATCGATATATTATGTACAGAAAATTTTTTATTGCATTTTTTGTAATTTTTTTACTTCGCCGACGATTCTGCTAGCCGACGAAGGAATACGCTCTTGTGTACATTAATTGGGAAATGTATCAATCGTTGCTGGTACAGTTTGTAGGGCTTTCATCACTTAAACAGTTCAGTAACAATTAATAAAATCCCACACTAATGCACATCACAGGAATATATGATTTTGATTGACTTGCTCTGATCAGGGATCGAACCTAGCTCTCCTAAGTTAAATTCATTGCTTCAAAACTTCAATATTAAAATTAAAATATTATATACATATCTACTGCAAGTTTTTAGTTATAAAAATCTAAATTTGCTAATAACTTACAGAGTGTAAAACTAGCGGGTGCCAGTGCAAGCACATGGACAGATTTAACGCACAACAAATGATGAAAAAATGGTTTAATAAAATTCAGAAAACATCTCAAATGTTAAATTAGCTAAATTGTTATTGGCAGTTGCGATATTGTGGCGCTAAGTGTACCGCTTTTTATTTATTGTTATTGGACGGTATATAGTTTTTAAAAATTTTCATTTGAACTTTTTTCGCACTTTTATGTGCAAATCAAATAACCTTTGTTAGAAATTCTAGAGAGTTTTTAAACAAATCTATGAATAATTTTTAAATTTGCATTCTTTTCAATCATTTATTTCATTTTCTTTGGTTATTCTAAGCTTTTCTAATTATGCTTGAAGTAGCACGTAATCAAATTTTTATTTGAATTTGATTTTGTCGGCCAACCTAACTAAACAATAATTTAAATAAAATGTTTGTGCAAAAATTGAGTATAAATAACAAAATGGCAAAGCACAAACCACAAATCATATTCAAATTGCTTGAAAAATTATCGAACGTCTTCTTAAGGTACAATGGGATGGGACGCACTTACACAGAATTTTTTAAAGTAAATAATCACTTGGCAAAGTGGAGGGATAAAATTTTGTGTGCATCAAAATGGACGTTTAATTTATACCCTCAAAGATTGGAAAACTTGTTAGGAACTTACAAATTTTATTAAAACACGACAATACGAAAGATGTTTATTTATTTTAATGCTGCCTGCCGTTTTATGCAGAAAATAATCACATTAATCTTTGTTTCTTTTTGGATATTTAAAATATTTACAATCATACATTCTTATATTTATTTAGTATTTTGCACATTTATATGTTTTAAACAACTTTTCGACAAAAACATGCATTCTATGGACGATTTTAAAGATTATTGGCTTATTTGTTTTTAGGAACTTTTGGACTTTTATGTTCTGCCTACTGGTTACACCGAATAAAGCATAAAAAAAAAATACACAAGTGATACCGGTTGCATCAGGGATGGAATATTCTGAAATAATGTAGTGTTTTCTGATTTCGGTTCGAAGGACCATAAATAGATTCTTACTGTTAATGAATCTTGCTGCTCGGTGTAAACTACCAGTTTGGAAAATATTTTCTATGTCGCTACACACCTCCCCAATATTATCTAATGTTATCTATGATGTATTTTAAAATATATCTGTATTTGCTATTCATGCCAAGACATGAATACAGCACAACTAATTTATAAGAAGTTCTTCTTCGATATATTCGTGACAAACATTCTTGAGTAAATAAAATGCTTGCGGAAACTGTCAAAGGTTTTGATGCCACAAATGTTGTCAGCAAACGAAATAAAGAAAATACGTTTTTTAAGTTTTTAGAAGAGGTTAAATAATGCCGCAGCATAAATAACACCACAAATAGAAAGTGCAAATAAAGGGCGCTAAATCAATATTGATGTAACAAATAACACCATATTTAGACTTAATTCATAAGAAAAGACATGAACTCTTTCTTTCGCAAAAATTTCTAATTCTTTTTACACTCAGACACATCCTCACACATATACATATGTATACATTGATGTTCATATATGTGTGTTTGTTTGTAAATAGACTACAAATACTTGAAAAAAGTGTATCCAAGTTTCTCACTTTATTGAAAACACGTACACACAAATATTTTGCAAAATTGAATTCAATAACTTTCATTTTAATATTTTTTTCGTTTTTGGTTTATTTCTTGTTGTTAATTGAAATATTTTAAAATTTTAACAAAATTTGTTTATTCGTTTGCAACAGATTATGTATGTGTAACAACCTTCCAAGTACATATTCAACATGAAGAAATATTTCTTGTTTTCATTTAAAATTATTTATTAGGCAACCGAGAAAAAGTTTTTGTTGGTTTTATTTAAATTTTTGTGAATTTTAAATTGTATCCCTTCTGAAATTGTTAAATAATTTTTAGTCGTTGTGTGTGGGCAGTGGAGCTAATGAAAATATAAAATTCCAACTTAAAAAAGAACTAATTTAGGAGCAAAAAAGTTTTTGTATTTCCTTGTATACAAGTGAAAACTGGCGCACAGTGGTTTGACGAAATATTTTTTATGGAAAATTTTCTATGAAAAATACTTATGATCATATTGAAAGCTCTCATAGCCGGGCACCTTTCGTCGGCGAAGATTTTATCCGCAAGCTAGAGATATTCGTTAATTGGAATGATATAAAAATAATATTTTTAAAATTTGATTTCATTTAAACATTTTATGAAAGAAAAAAAAGTTAAAAAGTAGGAAAATAATCTAAAATAAATTTTTCTTTTAATTTTGCTTCATTTTCTTTAAGAAGTTTTTCTCCATAATGGCATTCTAAAATTCTCGTATAAATTCTGTTATATCAGGGGCCAAATCACCGCATACGATATCGAATTAACTATCGTATCGAAAAACATTACGACACGTGTCGAATAAGCAAATTATGGCATACGATGCGTCAAATTACGATACAATTCATTCGATATCGTATGCGATAATCCCAAAATGAAAAATTTCGATAAATTCTGTTCGATATCGTATGCGGTGATTTGGCCCCAGTTCTTTATGACTGCCTGATAATGTATAAAACATTTTTGGTTTATTTAGGTTTTTCGAAAAATCATTGAAATTATTATCAATGCATGATAATAATTTTTATTACGATTGCAGTTTTATAGTGGACCTTAAAGTTTTCAATAACAGCCCGATCTAATGGTTGGCAAACTGAAGCGGCATTGAGAGGTAAAAAAACAGTGTTTATATTTTTTAAATATCTGTCTATCCAAGTGTGCGCCTACATATTAGATATTTTTGCCCCAAGTGTGTGATTTTCTTATGTCCACGATCGGCCATGTGTATTTTGTTTAGGTGTCTGAAATTGGTTCTACAGATTTATCAATTGTCCGTTTTAAGGATATGTCCGCTTATAACACCCGTCCGCAAAGGGAGCTTTTTTCACTGTATACAATAAAACTAACATTACACATATAACTACATACACATATAAATAATTGATTCTTACATGGAAATGTCCTACCTCCGTCCATGGAAGCATATATCATGTTAATAGTAACAAGATCAGCTTTAAGAAATTATTTTAATTTTTTCGCTGGGATGTTACACACACACCCCACTTTTGCCCACAGCCCAAAATATTCCATTTACTCGTACCTCAACTATTAACAAATTTGCTCACACTTCTTTATTTTAAGCCTAATGAAGTAATTGTGGTGTTAAGTGGTGTTTTATTTAATTAAAAAAATTTAAATTCTTTCACATGATCTTGGAAGCCTGTCTAGAAGTAATTTCTTAAAAACAAAATATATATAAATTTTTTTTATTTTGTCTCTTTAATCAACGCAGCGCAGTTTTAATTTAAAATTGTGCTGATTTTTTTTTTGTTTTTTTTTGGAATATTAGCTTAGTTTTTAATTTTCTATTTTATTTTCAAAAACAAAAACTATTTAAATGATTTTACGAAATAGAGGTTTCGACAAGAATTTTATTTTAATTGCCAGGATATTTTAAATTCTTTTCTATTTATATTGTGGTAAAATCAAATCGTATAAACTACATGAGCCAAAATTAGTTCATTTAAATAAAAACAAAATAAAGTTGCCTTAATAACACTGTACAACAATTTCAAAATTATTATTATTCAAAATATATATACATGTATGTATATATATATATATATATATATATATATATATATATATATATACGTGTTTGGGTGTGTTTAAAAATCGCATCGAAATTTTATTTTAGAGGCGCTTAAAGTTTTCCAGCTCTGGCCTGTTCTTGCATCATATCGGTATATAAAACTATCTTTTCTTTACATCTGAGGTGTTCATCGACTTTGCAGAAAATTTTATGTTTTTGTAGAACATTTTATCCCCTTTTTACCGCTTTTTCCGGGTGTTTTTTACGATTTTATATAATAAAACCACAAAATGACGTTATGCGGAGGAGCTAGAGGGTTAATAAGTTCTACAAAAATATTTGCCATAACATTTTCTACAAAGCTGATTAACATACCCTACACCTTAGATGTAAAAAAAAACCAGAGCTGGGAAACTTTAACCGCCTCTAAAATAAAATTCCGATGTGATCTTTCAAAACGTCGTAATTTTTATTTCTGTTGAACTGTGTAATAAAAACATTATTTTGTTTGAATTGATTCTGGTTTTTATCACAAGCCACGATTTTTTTCATTTAAATTTTTATCCTTTAAACAGATGGACCAGGAAGAAGGGGTGCAAAAATACACCTTTGAATAATATTAGATTTTTCCGATAACTATGAAAAAATCCAAGTATTGACTCAATTATTTAGTTTGTTACAACACCCAATTCCTTTAAAATCATTTACATATCGTCATATTATATGAAAAAGGACCAATCATAACTTTTAAAAATTTTTACGCAGAGCTGGAAAATTACAAAGAATGAAAAGTAAATTATTGTGATTACAAATCGTCATCTTCAAAAATCTGCAAAAATTTTAAAATCGGGTTTTTTTATAGATTATTCTCTATATCATAACGCATATGTGTGCAAAATTTTGAACATATAATATTACAAATGACCAAGTTATTACCAAATACCCTATCAGCAAATATATTGCAAATAATTCCAATTTTATAACGTTTTTTCCCCCTCCTGTAAACTTTTAAAAACTGCAGAGAGGTTATTTCGTCTTTAAGCTGATGAAATACAATTTTTGTTGACAGTGTCATTAATTAAGTCTGAATTAAAAATTGCTTAATAATCATACTTTTCATTAAGTTTTTTAAAAACTATGGTAAGCCCTTTTGCATTTTTTAATGACGATATGTAGACCTACAATCAACAACCAAAGGACGGCGACGAAGAAACAATTTCCGTCTATAGAACTTGATTTTTAAATATTCTGCTTGACAGAATTTTTTTAATTTTATACTCGTAGCATAAAAACTTAAAAGCATTTACCAGCTAAATTTCATTCGATCATCCTGCATGAATATTCATGCACCAAGCAAATGATGTTTCGACATACATCCATACATATTATAAGTATTTATATGGACAACATCGATTTTGTTGTGTAGTCATATATCATGTCAAATAACATTTTTTCTTCAATATATATTTTTAGATTTTTTGTTTTATTGCAAACTTGCATATGAAAGGTTTTATATCAATGAAATTGTATAGGCCATAACATCGATGGCAATATTAGCAACAACATCGTTATGACCATAAAAATCATGATAATTGTAGATCATGGGTAGCCAAACTTTTCATTTATTTTTCCATAAATCATTTGCTAGAGTACATATCAATTAGTTTGCTTGTTTGATAGAGACTTTTTGCAAATATGATCTTGCAAAATGATAATATTGTGCAAATACTGTTGCATCATTACATTTGCTAAATTTTCCACATACAAAAAGAAACCAACCTGTTTACTCTGCCCACGCAAAACTAAATTGAAAACTGACAGCTGACAGTGAAAAATTAAAAAAAAAGAATAAAATATGATGGATGTAAAACTGATACGGTGTAGTAAAATTATTAAGTCCAACAATAAATATATTGAATAAATATTTAAGGCGGAGCTTTAAAAGGTTTTTTATTTTGCAACAAGTATTGCAATCTTGACCAAAAAGGGCAGAACGAAATGAATGCAAAAAATTAATGATTGCAAAAATTTTCAAACGATTGCAAGATCATTTACAGCAATGAATTACGATAATATAATGTACCATTCTCGAAATTCTATGATACAAGATCATTTGCACGAGTTTGGAAACAGAGGAAATAATCTCTATATCAGTTTAAGTTGCAGTAAAATGTATAATTCTTTATATAAGGAATGGCTTAAAATCCCTAACGTCTTTCACAATATTTATGAGAATATAAATATACGAGCAGGCATACTTTTAGGAGTGACAAATAAAATTTTACTTCATTGCATTTTCGCTGTATTAATATATTTGTTCTGTTTTGAAAAGGCGGTAAAATCTTTAAGCCTCTATTTAGAGAACGTCAAAAATAAATTCAAAATTAAAACTTCTTTAATGGTTAATTTTATGATTATTCACAAAAAATGCCAAGTTTTATGAATTCTAGTTAAAATTAAAAGTATGTTTTACAAAAAATTTAACTAAAGCATTTCACCATATTTTATTTAGCTTTTAAATTACTGTATACTAAATTCTTTTGTTTTGAATCATTCGACCATTTCGGGTCGGGTACTCTAGTTTCTAAATAAATATTTGGGTAAGTCAACCACTCCGATCGGAATTATTCCAGTTCCGTAATTGTATTCACATCGTTTTAGAATTATAGTCTTCAGATTCTGTTTGCGTTTTATCTCGATTCTACATTGATCAATTTCTTTTATATCCATAGGCATTTGTTGAAATTGTTTTTTTTTACCAACGCTCAATTTGAGTTTTTATTGAATTGAGATGCTAGCTTATTGTACTCACGCTCCTAAAAGTATGCATGTTTTTGATTGCAGTTTACAGAAAAACTAATTGTCAATTCTATTTTGAAAGTATTTTGATTACAAAGAAAATCTTCGTTTTTTGCTTTCCAAAGACTCATCTTTCGGAATTAAAACCACTTTCGATCCGTATTGGGTTCTGCGACATGGCTGATTATATGAAGAAATTAACAAAATTTGACTTACGATTTGCCTCTACTACTTCGAAGGTTTTGGTGAATGAAAATTTTGAAAAATTCTAAAAATACTTCAACTGGTACCATCACACAAACACTTTGGGAATTACATTATCTAGATGAAGTCGTCGTCGCTGTCAGTACAGATTGTGTCCATGATGAGAAATAAACGTTTGTAAAGACTTGATTGCTTATCTTATCACAAATTCATGTATTAGCAATTCCTTAACTGGTCTTTTAGAAAATGTTAGCATGGGCGTTTAAATGAGTTTGGGTGTATGTATGTTTGTATAAGTACTTTCTTTTATTTATGTGCTCGTAAGTATTTGTGTTGGTGGCAAAAACTAAATATGTGCAAACAACCAGGAAGAGAGAACTGTAAAATATATAAAAACGTTCTTACAAACGTACATACATACGAGTACATCCTTACATATTTCCATAATACGTCAAGTCTAGTGCGTTATGACAGCCCTTTAATATTTTAACTTTTTATTGCTTTCGTTTTATTGAAATGTTAAAATGTTTCTAATTGATAAGCATGTCTGTATTGATGTATGTAAGTGGTGAAACAATTTCATTTATTTACTTTTTTAATATACAGAATTATACACACTTACATACGTACGTATGTAGATGTACATTAATATTAATTCTTATACATTTTATGATCAAATGTTTGTAAGTGCAAAAGGAGTTATTTTTGAATAGGAATGAAAACGTCGTCACATGGCTAAGCATTTTTCTTAATTATACTAAAATGGTTTTTATCAAAAATAGTGCCAGGAGTTTCTTTACAAAGTTTGACTTTTAAACTGAGTTCAAAAAACAATTCAGCTGGTACTTTTTTAGAGGAGTTCCTTCAGCTCTTCGCCACTGCTTACACAGGTCAACAAAATGAAAATTTGTTATGTCGCCTGAACTTTCAATCAATTTGAATACATAAGGTTCCCAGCTCCAATGCCTATAAATTAATCTTTTTTTAATTGACTCTGGTTCTCCAGAGGGTTGCACCACATAATTTGCAATAATTCCAGATAATTTTTCTTCTTAACCTTGTAGGTACACACATTTAGTTATCGTGTTAATGTAAAATTCAAGTAGATAAACTGGGAAATGCCACGCCCATTTCAAATATGTATTCTTTTTCTGCCACCGTTGCTCAACCGTTTCTTACGAAACTTTGCACAAATATTAAGTTCCTGAGAGTATACAGCATTGTGATTATATTAGTGGGCAATACCACGCCCAACCCAAATAATTAATATTTTTCCCATATTTCTACCGAAAGCTATTCTTAAGAAGATTTGCACACACATTAAATTGCGAAATTATTAAAAAGTTTTTCACGTAAATTGCTGAAGGCATCATATTCATGTCTTTGGTAAAAGGTTGTTTTGAATTTGATTTTTGTTTTCTTATATTTTTGTTAAAACTCGTGCCTGTTTATTTATATAGGAATTATTCTAACTTTTACATTTATTTATGTTACATTTACAAGTATTTTTGTTTTAAATTTTATTTATTTGTAAAACATCTACTGATGAGTTGGTATGGCTACCAACGAAATATATATTTAGGTATTGGAAAAATTTTGTGGAAAGTCTATTCTTGTATCTGCAGTCTTTTAAGAATAGTTTTCTAGTTTTTGCAGATGAATTGGCATTACAGCCAATGAAATGCTGACATGTGAATGGATAGATTTTTCGCATTATCTGAAACATTCCGATGCTTTTCGAACCACCTAATTACTGAATCTGGTTCTCATGCACGCTGTTATGAAGGCAAGTAACTATTTCGAATAAAGTCACATTCCTTTGAAGTTTAGGTGAGTCTTCGTATCGATAGCATTTGCACTAGCGAAGGCCAACTTTTTGTAATTATGAAACTTTTTCATTAAGCAGGCGACTGAATCGTGTAATTTGTCAATATAAATTATAATGTGGCATAGCTTTTCAAAAGTTCAAAATTATACACTAATACTATGCAAGTACATAAATCGTTCCTTAAAAGGAAGTGACATATGAGTCTTTAAAATAAAGCAATTTGATATGATCAAATTCAAATCAACAAAAGGGACATGAAAGCCACTAAACAATATTTTATTTTATTTAATTTTAATTCATTTTAATTTCAATTTTTTCCCCATTATATTATAATATTTCTTGTGATTGCCTTGCAATTTATACAAGTTTATACTACAAGTCAAGTGTATGTGGTGTCATTTCTTTGAAATGTTTATTTTATATGTTTGCAAAACTATTAGTCGTGCATTAAAAATACAATTTAGTAAAATGTTTGTCGTGAACAAACTATCAAATACCTTTTCTTCTTATACACCATTGAATTTATAAACTAGATAAAAAAAATTACCAATTCCATAAATGAGTGTTTTGCATAAACGAAAACTGTTTTTTTGCGAAATACGTAAATTTCCAATATGCACTTAATGCTGCATATAAAATCAATTAACACAGGTGTGAAGCTTAAATTGCATATAAAAAGTTTTATTTAAGTACTTTTATAGCAATTTAATTTGAAAAAAAATTCACATCATACAATTAATCATTTTATATTACGCCAACACAAACTGACATTAAAAAGAATATTAAACAAAATGATACTTAAAAATATAAAATAAACAATATTGATAAATTATAGTTTAAGGCAAAATAACAGTGAAGTTGTACGGTCTCCTCAAGGGCACTTACTATTAATTTGTCAATATCATATCAAGCACTTATAATTGTATCAGTGAAAATTTGTTTGTATGTGTTACACGGACGACGCTTGATTGAAAATAGCGTATAACTGCTGATCTTAAGAAAGTTTCCAACAAGTGATTTGGCATTTCGAAAAATGAAGTTTAACGATTTTTGTTAAAATCAAATTCATTCCAGATTATTCATTATTTTTTCATTTATCGGAAATCCCTTTTTGGACTTTTAAGTTGTTCCTTCTTGTATTTCATGTACTTTACCAAAACTTCTTTGACATTAAGTATTAAGGTCTTTAAGTAAAGAACTGCATTTGGAGCTTTTGATTGGATTAAACTATTTTTTTCTCTCTTTCTCAACTGTTTTTCAGTTTAAAATTAGGAAAAACTTCAGTTTTTGACTTAACACCATAATTCTTAACGTCAAAAAACTTCTTTCGAAATTTTATTCAAATAAAACTAAATAATTAAGTTACAATAGAACTAAAACCCTAAAAGTTGGTTACACAAATTGCAAACAAAAACCCCTTGGATTACGCAAAGTTCTTTTAAAGTTAAATTAACTAGAAGACAATAAGTATCCTTAACACTTACAGCATACTTAAATAGCGTTGTAATAAAAAGCAAAGGGTTTTTTTCAAAAATGTATGTATGTTCATATGTTTATATGTACGAAGTCAAGTGTTTGGTTTTTGTGACAATATTTCTAAGGACTAAAAATAACATTTAATACAGGAAATAGAAATGGGAATATATTCGTGCGGCCCATTTTCTTGAGATTAAATTATCGCTACACTGATACAATTAGTCAGTTATCTTTTTCTGAATCGAGCCTACAAAAGAATTTTCAAGTTCGAATAGAAATCTAATAATAATTTAATATTAACAAAAAAATTTTTTCAGTGTTATTTACTAAAAATAAATTTGGAATTTTAAGTTTTTTTTAAATTAACGGCCTATTTCACGATGTCGAAAGATTTTTTCCATATGTTTTCATTCGTATAATTACATTTGAAGCAAAAACAAATTCAAAAATTTTGTTTTTGTATCAAATGTATTTGTACGAAAGAAAAAAAATTCAAAATTCTTTCGATATCGTGAAATAGGCAGTAAATCATTTCAAATTTTCAATTCACATAACGACAATTTTTGTTTTAAGTATTTGATGGAAAATGATGTTAAATACAAAGCGGCCTAATAGTCGACAAAACTGAAAGATTTTCGCATGTTCGAACAATTTATATTGTTTAACAAATTGTGGTTTCTACTCAAAAAATATTGAAATTTTAGTAAAAATATTTAAGAATCTCTAATATTTTTAAATAAAATCAGGAATATTGAATATTTCTAGCATGTTCGAATATAATACATTACTTTCGAACATGCTTACTATGAAATGCCAAGAATCAAACAAAACTCCAAATTAATTGGACGAAATTTCAAATGTTTCAAATCATGTTCGAAAATAATAAATTAGGTTCGACCATACATGTATAAAATATGTTTTTGATTCGCAGAATATTTATAATTGTACTATTATAGAATGTCGAATAAGAATATCACAAAAAAAAAAAAAAAATCGAAGTAAAACTGATCAACTTTAAAAGTTTTCGAAAACTAAAATATTTTCTAAATAAAAATCTTCTAATACAGAATATTAATATGAAACATAAAGTTGATCAAGAAACTAAAATCATTATTTTCTAAATAGTTTACTTTTTTTAAGTAAGTAAGAATTTTTGAAAATTTCAAAGTTCACCCCGATAAAATTTAAAGTTTTTCGATTGCTGGCAAAATTTTGAATATTTTCGAACATGCATCATATGCATTTAGTTTTAACTCACAGATTACTTATAATTTCACTAAACAAAGTAATAAAACTCGTAGGCTTCGTAGTTCAATTAAGAACATTAAAAATTTTCGAACTTGCATCAAACGTATTTTTAATTCACAAAATACTTACACTTTTATAATAATTTTATTGATTTTAAAGCAAAATTATGTATTTTCCTTGTAAAATTTTTTTTCTTTTCAAATATAACTTTAGCCGTTTTTTCTAAATCCCGACCATAATCTCACACAACGTTGGAAATGGAAATAAAATACAACAATAAAATTAAATTATTTTGTATGTTGCTGTGGATTTTTACTCGACAAGCAAAAACCTACCACAATTATAGATCGTAGTAAATATAATAAAAAGGATGTAAAAATTTTTAATTTAATTTAATTTTGCAATATAAAATTCAATTAACGCGCAGGTTTAAATTGCTACGCAACACACAACACCGTTCAAATAAATATTTTGATACAAATAAACACTTGTTGCCACTTTAACACAAAAAAAAAACATACACTATTACAATTTACGTACTTTTATTTTGAATAGTTTTACTCTCTTTCTCGCTGGGTTCTTCTCGGTTGCTTTCGGTTTGCGTTAGACTAACTGTCTTTGATAATAGACGATGTGCCTTAACCTGTTGATTGACTGAAAGTGCTTTCAAACAGTTTGGACATCATTTATTTATACTCGTTATTCTGTCAACATACACAAACACACTCTGACAATTTTCCGTTTGGAAAATTGTATGCACGAATACACCGATACTTATCAACGCATACAAAAAGAAAGTCATACATAGCGGATACGTAATACACTAACACTCATACGTTGTTAAAAACATTCACGAACATGATGAAAAATAGTCGGCTGCTAAAAAGATGATGGAAAATATGAATAATACACGAAGTTATAAAAACGATTTATAACGAATACATTTGAAAGCAAATAAGAAAAAACGGAAATATACACATTCCCTCATCCATGTGTGTGCATAAACAGCCGTATACAAAACACACATGTATGCATTGGTTCTTTGCACAATTACAGTGATGTTATTTTTTTTTTAACAATAAATGAACAATGAAATTTATAAAGTTGATTATTAGTGAAGCTTAAACTTAAAAATACTAAAAGATCGCTATTAATGAATCCTTATGTGAAAGTTTTGCTTTAAAAACTTTGAAGATTTTTTCTTTTTATATTTTTTATTGCAAATTTTCCTTTTCCGTTTTTACAGTTTAGCGGCCTATTTGTAATCTTTTTGTTGGGCTTTGAAGCCACTATCTATATTTCCATACAAATAATTTTTGACAAGAGCTCTTTTTAACTGATTTCAAAGAAAGAAGGAGATTATCAGTTCAAGGGATATTTTTTTTAAGTTTGATCCTGCACAACACCGTAAATTTTGAAACAAAAATTTTTCATAATTTTTTTTTATTCGATTTGCATTCTGTTTGGTTCCATAAAACCTTTTCTTTTTTCTTTTGTAAATTTGTTCTTCTAAAATATTTTCGAACAACTCCTGCATTTATAGATCGATTTTAAAATTTTTTTGTTTGATATTTTTATATTATTACGAATAAACTCTCATCAGCTAAAACCAAAATTGTATCCACATGTAAAAATAGAATAAATATTAATTAAATTAATTCTCGTATTCTATTTCATTTGAAAACTTGGTTAAATAGTTGATATTCTTTCCTAATTAGTATCCACTTTACGAAAATTGTAAAAATGGACAAATGAACGCTGATGAGAGGTTTAGTGGCCTTGAAATCGGTATACTGATACGTTCTGCTAAACTAATTGGATATACTAATGTTGAAAACTGAACTTGAGCCAGATAATATTATTTTTTTTTATGTTTGCACGAGGTTGTTTACAATTTGGTCAAATAAAATTTTTATATTTGAAATTCGGACACTCAATATATCGACCGATTTGCAAACAAGTTTTATGCCAAATTAAAATTATTGTTACCAGCATTGATTTTCGATTTGAAACAATCGCGTAAATCGCTCTTTGAAATAAAGTTTTTGTGCCAAATTTCTTTAAAACTAACTTTAAAAATGCTAAATATTAACATAGTAATAATTTTCGAATCAATGTAACTTTTGAATACAAAAATAATTGGAATAGACCATAAAGGTTAAGGACAAAACTAATAAAATGCAATAAAAAAAACACGGCAAAACAAAATTAAATCGCTAAACTTGAAAGAAAAGCCGTAATCTTAAAGAAATAAAACGAAAAATAAATATTTAGTGTCACGTCGTGAGCGAGCGAAAAAAACGCATATAATTAAGATTTCAGAATTGATTCTCATAATTTTTAAATATTATATGACTTATTAATGCACAAGATCCTGTATGATAGAAAACAATTTATTTTGTATATGTTTGAGGACGTCTTATTAGCTTCATAAGGATATTGTTAAATTTTGTTTTATTATTCTTTAATCCCTACAATTTTCTAACTATTTTTCAAGTCAGTCGTGGGCATTCAAATTAAAAATGTTTGTGTAAAAACATTTTTTTTTTAATTTCATTTCGTTAATAAAATGTTTCATAGAATTGATAGTTTTGAAAGTACCGACTTGAAAAAATGTTAAGATTTAAGTTTTCAATTCATTTGTATTCAGATATAAAAGTCAACTCTTCGAAATGCCGTAACATTCATTTTCAATCATTGATTCGAATCGATATGAAATATATAAAGTGCCACGCCGCTTCCACAATAATACGGATATTATTCCATATGAGCTTATGTGCGTATCCTTGTCTAACATACACACACATAAACACACAAATGCAAACACATATAACTTAATAATAAAAATATATATTTGCGTGTACAAGTTATTTTTAATTCATAAAACCAAAATGGCATTTTAAGTGTTTTTATTATTATATTTAAGTGTTCTTATTAAATATACGTATGTACGTACATGTTAATATTGTTAAATTGTTAAATGGATAGTTATTAATAGAAAGCAAAACAGTTAAGCAGCCATATTGTTTGAATTGTAATGGAATGGGGTGAAGAAGTTTTCCTGAAGCAAAGGGATCGCAGCAGAATATGGTTCACTGTTCTTGAAAATAGCACACAAATTTTGGTTTGGTGTTTTTTGTATGGAAAAGAAAAGTAAATTTTATACAAATAAATTTTTTTTTTAATATTGTACGCCTAATTTAAGAAAAGAAAATGATTATCAATTCTTTTCACTTTGTATAGTTTGTTTCATTAAAATTGCATCATTTTCAAATCAATTTCAAAACTCTTGTTTGTTATTGGGTGTTTCAGATTAATAAGATAATTTAAATTGTTTTCGACTTTTGTTATTTTCAAACTTTTTTTAAAAAAAAAAAACAAAGAAAAACATATTTACTGTCTGTTGCAATTGTGTACTTTTCAATATTTGGCTCGCTTAAATATCATCGCAATTTTTATAAAAATTTTTAAGAAGTTTACATACGAGAACTAGATTGCGACTAAGTCAATATTAGTAGACAATTTGTGTAGGCTTTCTTCTACATTTTCAGAACAGAATTTCAATCTATGAGCCACGGCGGATTAAAACTATAATATTCCGAAAACGAAAAAAAAAATCATCATAGGACATTCCAGACACTTTCTCTTAAATGCAATCCAAAAACATTTTTAAAAATTAAAAATTAGACTTGAAGATGATCGAAATGGTGATATCGAAAATTCGATATTTAAAATTTTTTGAAAGTTTTAACAATTTGTTAACATTAATTAAACCATTAAAAGGTTATGATGAAATTCCATAATTGCGCATCGGCGAAATCAGTAATTTAAATTTCAACTTCCTCGTTCCCCGTTAGAAATGTTGAGATCGAATACTTTTTGACTCCTTTAATAGAAAAAATTTTCATTCGAAATTTCAGGTTGAGGCGCCTCTGGTGCTAAGTAGACGCATTAACTTTGTTAAGCTGTATCAGCAGGCATTTTATTAATTGTTCTACTTCGCCGATGTTGCTGCTATCCGACGAAGGAGGCCGATGTTGTGTACATTAGCTTGGAACAGCATAAATCGCTGTCGGACCATCAAATAGTCCGCAAACAATTAATACAAAACCACACCAATGTGCATTAGAAAAATTAATGATGTTGATTGACTTGCTCTGGCCAGGGTTTGAACCCAGGCCGCCCCAAGTCGTTGTCTGCATGGTAGTCAACGAGCAAACCAATTCAGCCAACAGGTCAAATTAATAAATAAAAATAGTATCATGAGTCTTTGTCATTCTAACTCTCCTAAAAGTTTGAGAAACATTTTCTAGAAAATCAGCTTAAAGTTCTACAATAATTACTTTCAGTGCAGTTACGAAACATTCAATACTTGAAAACTCATTTAAATTCAATTTCTTTCGCTTGCTTGTTAAAATAATTTTAATTACAAGTTTTAAAAATGTTTCTAATAAGTGTGAATGTGTGACAAATTTAAAAAACACATTAAATAAAATATTGCAAAGTTTTACATTAATTTAAGAGTTTTATAATTTAGGAATTTATGGTATTAAATGGCTTCTAACTTGATGTTAACACAATGGGACATAGAAGTTTTCATACAAATTTTGTAATATAGACATGGGTGCGTTCAGCAGACACAGTTTGCTCTACACATGTTGCTCACCAATTAGCTGAACGCTTTGATTACTGAGGGATGAGCAAAAATGTTGAGTGAGCCCTCACTATTTTTGTAGCAAAGTAAAATAATCAAGGCGAATTCACTTACCAGGTGGTGTTGATTTTACAACTAGTACAACTTTACAACAACATTTGATATATGGACACCTATACATGCATGTACATATTTTGACATATCGACCTCCATTATGCAAGAAAAAAGTAGCTCAGCTGTGTTAGTAACACTACCTGGTGAGTCAATTCACCTTGAAAAGTACGATACATTTCATCAAATTACGATATTTCAGTTCAGTTTGACTTTTGAATCAAATTTCATAAAATATTATTATATTAGATGTATTTTTTAAATAACACATTAGCTCTGTTTCTTTACTTTTTGGGTAAAGCTCGGTAAAATGGGGTTAAGCTATAATTCCTCTCAATTACTGACAAAAAGGCACAAAAGTACGGGAACGCACAAAACGAAATTTTTAGCCCAAAAGTTTGTATCAAATCAACGAAAAAAATAATCGTCATAGAGACATATCGAAGGACATTTCAGACACTTTCACTTAAATGCAAGCCAAAAATATTTTTAAAAATTAAAAATTAGACTTTGAAGATGATCGAAATGGTGATATCGAAAATTCGATATTTAAAATTTTTTTATATATAAGAGTAACCAAATTCTTGAAAGTTTTAACAATTTGTTAACATTAATTAAACCATTAAAAGATTATGACGAAATTCCATAATTGCACTTACACACACATATATATAAATGCATATATCCATATAAACGAAGTCAAAATGGCATCGGCGAAATCAGTAATTTAAATATCAACTACCTCGTTCCCCGTTCGAAATGTTGTGATCGAATACTTTTTGACTCTTTTATAAAAAAAATTTTCTTTCGAAATTTGCATTGTAATCACTTTTCAAGAAGTGAATCTGTTAGAAATTTTTGGATCTTCTCACACAAAAATGTATTAAATTAAATGTTTTTTTTTTCAATAAGGGGCTATTCACATATTTCATAAACCTTTTCTCGGAGATTTTATAGTACCCCGCCTCCATTCGCAAAGCTGTGTGTCCACTGTGTAACAACTCTTCAAATATGAGACCAAAGTGCAGGCAAGGTTATATAAACAAACAACAAAGTATGAAAATCTGTCTGAAAATGCAGGATTTATTCGAAAATAAATTTTTTAGGGGAACTTATTTCCCCTCGATTTTAGAAAATAATGCATGCAAGCCCGCTCAAACAAAAGAAAAGTTTTTTAAAAAAAGTTCTGTGGGTCAAAATGCATGAAAAGCAGACTAAACAAAAAAAATTTTTGAAAAACTGTTCATTTATGAAAATTCAAACATTAAAAAAATAAACCATGAATTGATAACCTCCTTCTTTGTTTTGAACTTGGTTCAAAATTGGTGTGATATGAATTTTCCGAGTGTTCTTTTTTAGGACCAGGACTCAGAGGATGGCCCCTACTTATGTGCCATTATGCCATTGTGCCAGAACGCGGGGAGAGGGATAAGGTAGAGAAAATATTAAAAGGCTTAACTCTTTTACAACTCGGTTTTGCGCGTTATATTAGTTTTTATATACATAAGTTTTGAGGCGCCTCTGATATTAAGTAAATGCTTTGTTAAGCTGTATGTGCTGGCATTGTATTAATTGTTTTACTTCGCCGATGTTTCTCCTATCCGACGAAAATCAGCTTAAAGTTCTACAATAATTACTTTCAGTGTGGTTACGAAACATTCAATACTTGAAAACTCATTTAAATTCAATTTCTTTCGCTTGCTTGTTAAAATAATTTTAATTACAAGTTTTAAAAATGTTTCTAATAAGTGTGAATGTGTGACAAATTTAAAAAAATACATTCAATAAAATACTGCAAAGTTTTACATTAAGTTAAGAGTTTTATAATTTAGGAATTTATGGTATTAAATGGCTTCTAACAATGGGACATAGAAGTTTTCATACAAATTTCGTAAAATATACAAAAAGATTATGTTAATTGGTGCGTTCAGCAGACACAGTTGGCTACACACATGGTGCTCGCTAATCAGCTGGTCGCTTTGATTACTGAGGGATGAGCAAACATGTTTAGTGAGCCCTCACTATTGTTGGTAGCAAAGAAAAATTATCAAGGCGAATTCACTTACCAGGTGGTGTTGATTTTACAACAAGTACAACATTACAACAACATTTGATATATGGAAACCTATACTTGCATGTATGTATATATATATACAAAATTTTAAAAATTGTTTTTGCTTTAAATGTAATTTGTACGAAAGAAAAATTCGTTCGACATCGTGGGCCAGGCATTGTCGGAGTGTCAAGTAGCGATTGAAAGATTTTTTTTATCATGTAAAGGTCTGCCTTAGCCATAGAAAAACATCTATGTGAAAAAATTACATTTTTCAAGCTTACGTTATGAAGTGAGTTCTCATTACGTTTTATTGATGTCTTTTCGAATTTCGTTGCTATAAAGAATTCGGAATTTTATGTAAATATTTAGCTTTTTAAAATACAATATATTGTCATACATAATGAAATTCTCTCTTATGTTGACCAAGTGGTTTGTCGATTATGACCACAAAAATTTTTTTAAATTATATAAAATTATTTCCATAATATATTCATGAGATTTTTCTATGCCGTAAATGCTTTTGCAAACAGTTAAATAACATGAGCTACAAAAAAAAAAAAAAACAAATTCAATAAATGGCTCTTACTATCTTAACGAAGGCGACAAGCTACTGATTGATAAAAATATCCATCATAAATTAACATAAAATGATAATGAAATATTTTGCCACATTTATATACTATGTATGAATAGTTATGTTAATACAAAAACAAAATAATATTAGGGAAGTCCCTATAAAGAATATTTTTAATATGAGACAAAAGAATAATGTATTTATCCGACATGAAATATTTCAAACTTAATATGGTGTTCACGTTTTATACCAAAAGAAACTCATGATGAAACTCATGTTCATTGCCTATAGTTTCAATTAATCTTCGATATAACGAAAACTTTCAATATATCGAAATTTTTCTAAGTTAGCAACAACATCGATATTGCAAAATTTTTCACACAGAAATACACCCAGTATAGTTATAATGAAGAAATTCTGAGCTATAAAACTATAAAACCTCAATATAACGAAGTTATCATTCTTAACAAATTGGCAAAGTCTCATTATTACAGTCAACAAGTTCAAGTCTATCGATATAACGATTTTTTCGATTTTCTTCAAAATTAGTCATACCAAGGTTTGACTGTTGCATGGGAACAATAGCTATAACGAATTATTTTGCTTTCCCCTTCAACTTCGTTACATCGAAGTTTCACTGTATTTAAGTATTTTTAACCAACATAAAAAATAATAGGGAGCAAAATTTCTTTCTGGATTAAATAATACAGCCGCTTTTGACAAAAACTTATACCAAAATGAAAATATTTATTTATAGAGTTAAATGATCTCAAAAACAGAAGAAAGATTTTAACAAATTCAGTTGCAATTTATCATTTTCAAAATTCTCTATGAAAAAGACTACGTCGGAGCCAGCCGTAGCACTCATACTTAAATTATAATACCAGAATATTATCTTTCGAATAATGTAAAGTTCATTTCAATTTCAAAAATATCATATTTGTTTATTCCATTTCAAATTTCTATACCTCTATAGAAAACACGCTTTATTTAAAATTTTTTTGGCACATCGTTTCTAAGTCCGTTCTATGACTCATTTCTTAATATTTTATTTTTCTTTACGAAGAATTGAGCTACATTTTCTAAAAATATAAGTTTTTTATCTCAATTTGTGTGACTTTTTTTCTGAAAATATTAATTTAGCATCATTAAATCTATGTCATGGCTTTGGAAGAGAATTCTTCAATCCAAAAAACAAAGGTAATGCTGTATAAGCCACATGAATCGCTGAGGGCTCAATTGAAAAACAGTAAAAAAAAGAAAATACTGTGTAATTTGTAGGTGGCCATTTTTCGGGCATATAACTATTCCACTTCAGTTTTGGAAAGCAATAGGAAATCTATATTAATTCCCTATAAAATAAAGCATAAATTGTATTAATACCTTTTTTTACTTAAAAAGTTAGAGCAATTTTAAAAGAGTATGAAATAAGTAAAATTTTTAACTTCTGTTGTAGATCTTTACCATTCATGTTTGAAAAGTTCCAAAACTCATTTACTCATACATGATCTCGCAAACAAAATTTACGAAAAGCACAAGCAAAATAGCTTTTCAAAAAACTTTACAAACATCAAATAATTTTCTTCATTGGATGTGAATCTGTTTACTTTTTTGTAAATGAATGGTAAAGACCTACTGATGAGATGGTATTTAGCAACCAACGAAATGCATATAGATTTGCTAACCCATAACAAATAATAATTTTTAAAAACATAAGTTCTTGAGCATTTGCTCAAATAAATGTTATATATTTTATGACCTTTAACAAATTTTTCTAAGAATATTCCCAGCAAAAAATAATCAAGTTTTTGGAATCAGTACATACTTTTTCTGCCTTAAGAACGTGCTTCGTATTAAGCACATATGTATTATCTTAACAAATGCAGAAATGTATGGCAGAAAATGTAAAATTTTTTGATAACTTTTATTTATTTGTTGCGGGTTAGCAATATCTAGATATATATTTCGTTGGTAGCTATACCAATTCATCAGTAGATGTTTTACCCTTTATGTTTAAAAAAATTCCAAAGCTCATCTTTTTTAAACATAAAGGGTAAAACATCTACTGATGAATTGGTATAGCTACCAACGAAATATATATCTAGATATTGCTAACCCGCAACAAATAAATAAAATATAAAACATAAATACTTGAGTACATGCTCAAATAAATGTAAAAATTTTTTGATAACTTTATTTAATCAATGTAGTAACAAAAACAAAAAAGACACTAGCCTTACACTAGTGCATACTAGAAAGCACTATTGTACGGCAATGATTAAAATTTTAAATTTTACGAAGTGTAACGAACATAATAAGACGACAGTACGAATGTTTGATATTGTTTTCGTTCCATGAATTTACTTCATACTCACTGCTCTGAAATAAGCACTTAAAACGAAATGCTCCAAACTGGGACATCGCGAACAAATATCATGCCATACGTAAGCAGGTTTGTAAGCTGATATTACCTGATATTCCCTTACAACCGTGCTTACGGCGAAGCAGTAATTTTTGCTGGGTTAAAAATATATGTGTACATGTAGAATACGGACCATTGTGTCGCCCATTGTATTTATAAATCGACTGTGGATTACAAGCGTTTGGCATTTTCTAAAAAGGTTTCCGGAGATCAAAACTGATAACAGACGATTTTAGCTCATATTTAGTACTTTTCTGACAACTGTCCTATGAAAATTAAACAAGAAGTTTTTTTTAACATAAGCAAAACGCCAGCCTATTAAAATATGTGCAATAATAGATATAGAATCATTTTCAAAGTTTTGTTTTTACGAATAACCAGGGTTCCCAGATTTCTTTCAGGTCGCATCCCCAATTTGAAAATTTTCATCGCCGAAATTCCCCAAAAAGCAATTTATACTATTCCCAAAAATCCCCACTAAAAATAATACCTACTACTTCATTTTCAATTCACTTAAGTATTAACTTATGAATACTTTATTTGCACTGTATTTCATATCTAATTATATATTTGTATATGTGTTCTAACAAATTAGTTAAGTTGACTGATAAAATCAAAAAGTTCGGAGTCCAAATCTTCTTTACCGCTGTCTGAAGAAATTTTTTGGTACATGCTTTTAGAATTAAACAATTTGACCATTTCTGGAGATGGATCAAAAGTTTCACAACAAATTCTATTGTTTTTAAAATGTTTATTAATTCTCAACACAGATAATTTTTGTTTTTACCGTGTTCATTGCCAAAATCTCCTTCAACGCAAGCGTGGCTCGTTGATACGCAAAGTAAATTTAATACCAACTCACCAGGCCTTTAAACGGCCGTGATCCAGCGGCATCTTTATATGAATAAACTTCTGTCCAAAACATATTTAAGTTGTTTGTTATTTGTATATCAAATAAATCATTCCAACTTATAAATGGAATTTTTTTCCACTGTGACTTAAATATATCTCTTGGAACATTTTCATTTGACGCTGGTTGTAGTATTTTTATAATTGAACTAAATTTGGGTTGTCCTAATGGGTTGCAACGCAGAAACATCGGCGAAGTAAAACAATAAATAAAATGCCTGCTAATACAGCTTAACAAAGTTAATGCGTCTACTTAACACCAGAGGCGCCTCAACACTGCTAAAAAAAAAAATTAACATAACGCGCAAAGCAGAGTTGTAAAAGAGTTAAGCCTTCTAAATTTTCAACCTCTATCTTCTCTACCCTATCCCTCTCCTAAAGTTCCGGCACAATGCATTGCATACGTAGGGGTCATTCCCTGAGTGCTGGTCCTAATTAAAAAAAAAAAAAAAAAAAAATTGCTTATGTTTTGAAAATGTTGAGATTTGATGGCAAATGTTTTAGCATTTGTTTCAATAAAGTTTTTAGGTATAAAAAAACAAATCCGCTTTAACTTTAATAACAAAGTTTTTTTACCACACTAAAAACACTTATGTACTCAAAAAAGTACAATTAGAATATGTTGATATTAAACTAATAGTCCAAAAAAAAACCAAATTATATAAATGAAATAAAAATCCCCGAAAAATCTCATAAATTCCCCAAAGCATATAAATTATCCTCAATGAATTCCCCAATCCCCAAACCAAATTTTTCATCCCCATTTTGAAAAAACAAATCCCCGATTTGGGGATAAATCCCCTAATCTGACAACACTGCGAATAACTAATGCTTTAACCCACGGACACTGTTTTAAATGCCATTTAGAAAAGGAAAATGATCGATAAGAAAATTATTTCACAGAATGTTAAGTAAATACTGACACCAGACAAAAATGTTTTACAGAAGGATTTATGTATGTGCGTACATACTTACATATCCAGCAAAAATTTTGATAAAAAATTAATGATAAAAAATGAGCTTCAATAATTTTATTTTGCCGTTTTGGCAAATTACTTTAAAATTATTAAATTTATAAAATAATATAAAAGTTAAAAGAGTCTACTGGGCATTGAACGCGTGCCAAGTGTATTTTTACAAACTCACACACAAACACCACTAGAGGTTGAACATCTGCATCATAAACACATACGCTTCTACTGTACTAATGACAAACTAAATGGTTTATTTGTTTAATAGTAAGTATATGATGTAAGTAGTGTAAAGTAATGCGGACGGTATGTTGTTTGTGGTCGAAAAGTAAGTTATCAAGTTTTTGCCGGGTACATGTTTGTATCTATGTTTGTACGGTTGTGGGTAGTTCTTTCATAATTGTGTAAATATAAATAATTTGTTAAACAACTTGTTGTTTCGTTGTATACTGTGGGAAAAAACGTATTACGTGCATACGAAACATATAATATTTAATTAAGTAAATTATACTTAAATAAAAACAAAAAAAAGGTTGAGTGGCATAGCAGCCGAAACGAATATGTTATCATATTTGCACACACATATCAGCATATGGGTAGTGGTTTCGGAAACTACTAAATTAAATTATATCGATTAGCGGCATATGCAAAAATTATTATTTTTATAAGTTATGAAACGAACAGAACATTTTTCTTTCTCATGCTGCACAATTAGTTATGTTGTGAAAAGCGCTAAATATTTAGCGGTGCTGAAAATCAGAAACTTTTTAGAATCTTAGACCTGCATTCATCGGGGTCTTGAAATACGCTATCAATCAAAGACTAAGAACTTAAGAGTCTGTTTTTAGTTTAATATATCTTTTGATATTGGAATGGACCTGTACTACAGATTACAAAAATTAAATTAAATTACAAGGTGCTGTTAAAAAAATTGGAAATATACAATTTTCTTCCTTATTATAAATGAGAAAGTTTTTATGTTTGTTTCTGTATAACGAGATAACTGTTTAATAGATGTGGATCGAATTTGGGAGAGGGATAGTACTTTCTGATAGCCGTAGTTAGTCCAGCACTGAGAAGCGAACAGGCCTCAGGGTTTAGGCCTTATTAGTCCTGAGTTTACCACGTCAGTAGCCAAAGGGTTATAACAGAGCAGTCAGTCAATTGGCGATCGCCGCTACATTTCTGCTTTGTCGACATTGAAAAAGCATTTCATACGATGTACCGGAATGCTCTGATATACAAAGGTTCCCTCCAAAATTTATCTGCCTGATTCAAAGATTATACCATCTACCTACAAAATCTTGCATGAAAATAAATTAATCAAGCAAATCTCAGCCGGTGTTGGCATACGGCACACATCGGTGTAGTTTCATCGCTTCTCTTTAACATCGTCTTCGACACCATTATGGTCAAGGAAATTCAGAATTTCAGAGAAATAAAGTGAGGCCTGCACGATATGTGTATTGTGACACACCTTCGAGGATATGTCAGCTAAATTGCTACAGTTATTGAATATTCACAGAAGAAGCTGGGTTGAATATGAACATTAGCAAAACAAAAACATTTCGTATAACATATCAATGCGCACGGGAGTGCGCTAGGCCAAGTTCGGCCACACAGTGTGTATATTTACACGAAACCATTCGAGCTGTTTTTACCCCCACATAACTTTGCTCCTCCTGATCATAATATAATGAATCTTAAAATTTGAATATTTTTCCAAGCAAACAATGACTGACTTGGGGCCTGGGTTCAAACCCTGGCCAGAGCAAGTCAACCACCATCATTAATTTCCCTAATTTGCATTAGTGTGGCATTGTTTTAATTGTTA
Organism: Lypha dubia; assembly: GCA_947311025.1. Taxonomy (NCBI): domain Eukaryota; kingdom Metazoa; phylum Arthropoda; class Insecta; order Diptera; family Tachinidae; genus Lypha; species Lypha dubia. The sequence continues at coordinate 85,798,834 of OX371263.1, read as the reverse complement.
TCGGAATATTTAAGTGATGAAGGCATAGCACTGGTCACTAAAAAGATGTTCCGACAGCGATTGATGCTGTTCCAAGCTAATGTACACAACATCGCTCTCCTTCTTCGGCTAGCAGAAACATCGGCGAAGTAAAACAATTAATAAAATGCCTGCTAATACGAGTACAGCTTAACAAATTTAATGTGTCTACTTAACACCAGAGGTGCCTCAACACTGGTACAAAAATTTAGCATAACGCGCAAAGCAGAGTTGTAGAAGAGTTATTAAGCCTTCTTAGAAGTAAAATAATGGGACCACATTAGGACCCAAGTGGTCTGGAATCTAATTTCTAATTTCCAGCAACCTGTCAACCTAACCTCACCTAACCTTCCGGCCAAATTTGGTCACCAATAACCGCTTATGGACAGAAACAAAATAACTGACAGTTGCAGTTGAAATAAAGAAGCAAAAGTGGAACTGAATCGGCCATGTTCTAGGCAGAGAGACATGCGCATATATGAAGGGGCCAAAATGATATCAAAACTCCAAAAAATTAAATTAATTGCCTTAAATAAATCACGTTAGAACGTGTTTATTGCAAACATATGCATACATATATTTTGCGAAAAACAACCGACATCCATACAAAAATTTTATCGAACATCTCACAAAATCGACGAAATTATGAAAAAAAAAATCAAAACGCCTTATAATTCCATTCTAGTTTAAATTTTACTGTTACAAAAGATTAAGGCAGGTACCTTCCTTCCTTCCTTCCTTCCTTCCTTCCTTCAGTACATAAATAGGATTTAATTATTACTAATATTTTTGGTTGGTTATTTTGCAACCGATTTAAAAAAATTATTAGACAAAAAGAATTTTGAAAATAAGACAATAGAGTTATGCGATAAGCAATAATTTAAAAAAAAAAATGTTTATGCGACCCAGCTGAAAGAAACCCGATTCAATCCCAAAAAATAATTTAAAAATAAGTTATGAGAGTACAAACATAAAAATAAAATACCACACGAACTGATAACCTCTTTTTGAAGAGTTTTTTTTTATATATATATAGTTAATAGTTGGAGCTAAAATGAGATACATTGTTTTTTGGTACTCAATTGATAAATATCGCTCTTCACGTGCACTAAGTCACAGCTAAAAGTTATTAACTACATGTGTACTTTTGGTACTATTCCTTATATAGTGTATTTTCTAAAACAGAGAAGACTTTGGTACTCTTGTATAGTTCTCTCTTCAATCAATTTGATGTATACGAGTATTCATAAACGATTATTAAAGTTATTGTGGCCTTAATGTACGAACGGCAAAGTCTGGTACTTTTTAATTCCTTTTACTTTTTGTGCTTTTTTGCGTTTTTATATACGAGTATATGAAATATACGGACAAAATAATTATAAAATTCAATAAATTTTATTGCTAAACTTTGTCCTCAAATCTATGACGGCTGTGAATATCTCTCATATAATATTCACAACTTGCATTTAACCATGACTTTGTTCACGCTACATGTTAATGAAGGAATAAAATGTATGTTTACGAAATTTATCGAAGAAAGGAAAAGTACCAACAAAAGTACCTGCTTTTTATTATTTGACCACACAGAATCTATATTTTATGTTACCCCTTAAAAAGTGTCATATATGTATGTATGTATTTTAATCTAATCATTCAAATCTATTAAGCGGTTTACGAGTTATTGTAAAATAAACACACAAACATCCAAAGATCTAAACATAGAAACAAATTAATAGGATTTTTGAAAAAAACTGCTGATTGAATATACATACATACATACATACATACTCGTACATATTTATATTTTAATAAAAAAAATTTGTGCGTCTCTATAAAAGCAAATGAATTTAACATATTCTTTTGTATCGACCATACTCGTATCCAGCAAAATAAAACGCATGCAACAAACTTCACTTTATTTGTTTGTTTTTTCATTCTATTACTGTTGCCAATAATAAAATTCATAAAAACTATTATTTTTGCATACGATAGTAAATAACACAAAAAATATGGAAACAAACAAATATGAAGCTGTAAAAATGAGATGAATAATGAAGTTGCGACCGACCATTGTTTGTTGGTTAGCATGAGATGAATGAAGATGCCATTTCATGCATCAAGCATCAAGTCCATATTGTTTGCATATTGCATTTTGCCTTCACAGCAACTTCTACTTTTCAAGAAAAAAAAAAACAAACTCTTGCAAACATCATGAAGCCAGAAATTATGACAAATTGATTAGGGAGGCTTGAAGCATTGATGACATTTGATGTTTTTTTATTAAAAATATATCAACATACTCGTACATGTAACTGATAAAAGAGATTCCAAAATTGTAATACACATCAATACAAATAATTCACATATTTTTGCAAGAAATATTTCTTAAATATTTTTGAAAGCTGCTCCTTAATGATTTTAATTTTCTTTATAGTTCTATTCAAATTATTATCATCTTTAATGCAATATTATTAAGAAATATCAATTTCGCAGACATTTTTATGATAAAAATGCATACGTACTTACATACATATGTACATATTCATACATATAACTTTTATTAGACAATTCTAAATGACAAGACCTGCTATAAATATGAGCATTAAAATATTGTTTACAAAACAAAGAAGTTATTGGCAACATGTTGAATACATACAATATACTCGTATGCAAAATTATTTTCATACATAAATATATAATATATTAGCTGTGTTCGCGGCGTTACCCGCTTTAGCCTATTTTCCCATCTAAAACAGGGATATATGTATGTATGTAGTAGTATGTAGTTAAAGTTTAATGGCAAACTATTGGATAACTTCGGATGCAGAAATAATCCCCATCTCACCATTCTACGATTACGTTATGCCTCCAATCCAAAATATAAAGCTTCTGTGTTTTTTATCTACTTATTTAAGCTTTAATTTTGATCACTCCTATCACCTTCCCAAGCCTATAATCTTGTTGCTTATCTATATTTTTTGGATACGATCTACTAGTGTTTGAAGTTCCACTACCATCCTCCCGATCGTAGTTTTCAACAAAATATTTATCTAATGCATCCTTTTTGATGTCGATCTATGTATCTGTGTTTTGAGTTTCATCAAAATTGGTTCAGGCGTTTACTCGTTAAAGTGTAACAAAGAAAGTTATTTTTTATATTATTATTACGAATAAACGTAATTATTATATTGATGTACATACATATGAAAAGTAATATTATCAGGGTCAAGTTCAGTTTTTATTCAATTAATGAAAATTCAAAATTACTAAGAGTTTTTCTCGTCAGAGGGCGCTGTATGCACAAAACGAAATTTGTCCCATCAAAAATTTCGTATGTATATTTTTCAATAAATTTTGTAATTGAATCAATTTTCAAATAGTTTTTTTAATAATTTTAAATAATTCGAAATAAATACGAGTATTTTAGTGATTAAATGCGAATCTACTGCGAGATTGAACATGAATACCACAATTCTAATCAAGTTAGTCAGATATGAGGACGGGGATTACTTTTCTCCTTCTACAAAACTTAGACGACTTTTGATGTGGCAAAACTTTCTTTCATGAACTTCGTAGATATTCTTGTTATTGCCTCTCCATTAGATATTATATACGAGTATTTAGTAGTAAAAACTAACTCACGTCCTTTCTTTATTTTTTTATTAATATTTACGTATGTATTTAATACATACATACATACATATGTATGTACGTAGATTATGGGTTGTTTGATAAATGTCAGAAATTGTTATAAAATAAACAAATAAGAAAACAAACACACAAAGAAAAAGATCATAAAGATAGTGTGACATTCAACTTATTGTCAAGAGAGGCAACACGTATGGCAAGTGACTTTATAAGAATGACGACAAAATTGATTATATTTAAAAAAGCTTAGTAAAAATTAATATCAGATAAAAACATTGGAAATTTATATGTGCTTTCACACAAATACATACATATGTATGTGTGAAAAATGCCGTATACATATGTATGTACAGTACAACCTCCCTAATCAGGACACTCGCTAATTCGGACTATCGAGTAATTCGGACATTTTTCGGGCAGTTTATGGAATCTATAAAATTGTCTTATATTATATTTTTCAAAGTATGTATTTAAAAAAGGTACAAAAAAAATTTATCAATTAAATTCATCAAACAACAATTGGGTATATTAGAATTTCACAGAAAAATTTTTGGTCACTTTTTCTTTTGTTTTCTGTAAATTGAATTTTTATGTGTACCTTAATTTCTGATCGGTAATTAAAACAAATTGTATGTATGTACATATATGTATTGCTTTTAAAAATTTGTTTTAACTTTAGTCCGGACGATCCACTAATCCGCACAATAGCTGAAACTATATATCTGCCCGGATTAGGGAGGTAGTACTGTATTTAGTAGAACTTATCAAAATCCACATGCAATTAATAGAAACCTCCTACTGCAAAACAATAAAAGTGTTCCCATCATCAATTATGCCATCACATGAAATCATAACTGGTCATCACTCATTAATACGCGTCAGTGGCAGTGGCAATCAGACAAATGTGGCAAAACGGAAATTGAATTGTGATATACGAGTAGGTAAAATGCAAAAAATGATTTAAACGTTTTGAGTATTTTGTATAATTTTGTAGAGGAAAAACGTAATAAAAAAATGCTGATTGGATAGTGTAGCGACCAAGCAAAGAGTACTACGCCGTTCACCGTGCACCGGACACAATTTATGACTTAATTGTACTATAATTTCAAAAAGGAAATTTTTGAAAAAAGATTTTCATGAAAACAATTGCATCCGATGGTAAAGTAAATAGTAAAAACCGAAACAAAACGCATTTGGTTTTTGTGACGTTGTAATTGCTGTAGGGAGGGACATTTTCTATTTTATTTACTCTACACTCCATCACTTAAAAAAACATTTTTTTATCATTAGTCTGCAGCTAAACAGTTTTATTTATCAAATTATGATTTCTTTCATTTATCAAATTTTGCTCGAAACTGGTCACCTCATTTATGCTTTTAAAACTGAAACGTTGGAGAACATTAAACAATTGTAAGTAACAATAACACAGCATGAATATTCATTTAAGATATTTCTAAAATTTGCCCTTAAAATTTTATGTAATAAAAAGGGACCGACAACTCAGATTAATATCTTAAGTATTTTAGAATAACAGGGAAGACTGACTAGTCAATCATACGAAAGTCTTTTCATTTGAAATGATATTTGCGTTGGTTTATATGACGGTTAAAAAAGAAGTAAGGCGTAAGGAGCTTTGATTGTTTATTATTTATTATTTCAACAAATAATAGTATTGTACCAAAATCATTCTTACAATTTAAAAGTTTATTAAATGAGTTCAGTAAATTATTTTTTTTTTTTTTTTATTTATATTTTAACTTTTTTATTTATTCTCTTTTTGTGATACTAAAGGTCACATAATACCGATCTGATTAGATTTTTTAATTAATTTTAGTTCATAACTTGGTTTTTTTCATATAAAAATTTTACCATTCAATAAAGTATTAAGGTTTTATAAAAACTTTTAATACAAAAACCTTATACATTTTTTTAATTTCTCCAATTCTGCGTGTAAATTAATTTCATCCTATCTTTCTGACCGCTCCTAATATGTTACTTTTGATGGGCAATGCTCTAGTATTGGCAACATTACCTTTGGTGTTCCTCAGGGATCTGTGATCAGAGCCTTAGTGTTCCTGATTTTTCTCAGGACTCTACTAGTTGCAAAATTTTTTGTCTTTGCAGATGACATGTATTTACTTTTTCGTATGCCCCTAATAATATTTCTCTCTTTGAGTCTGTCATTAACAATCATCTTGGTTCTATATCTAGCTGGATGGTCAATAACTCCCTTGAAATTAATCCTTCAAAAACGAAATGTGTTAGTTTTTATTCCTCTACTCGTAGTATTCCTCCTTGTTTCTGTTGGCTCTTTAAAGTGTATAGGCGTTATTTTGCACAGTAAACTCAATTTTAATGAACACATAAACTCCATTTCGAATATAACCTGTCACACCTTAAGGACGCTCTACTCTTTAAAAGCTTATACACCTTTTTCAGTTCGATTTAATTTAGCCATGTCACTTATTATGTCAAGAATCAATTGTTGTCTCGAAGTTTTTTCTGCTACTTGGTTGTATAATCTAAACATTATTGAAGGTACTATTAAAAGAGTAATTCGTTATGTGTATAATGTTAGTATCCGGGATCAGGATCGTTCTTCTAGTCTTATCCCTTTGTTCTTAAAATGTGAGGTCAGGGATTATATTAATCTTCGTTTACTTCCTTTTTTTTCTATAGAATTATGAAATCTGCCGTGCCTTTATCGCTGGTTGAGCATTTTTCCCTCATAAACTCTACGCGTAATATTCAAGTCTATGTATCTTTAGGGCATGACCGTTCTTTCGTAAAAAGAGTACAAAATGCTTGGAATCTCCTCCCTAATGATGTTAAGGTTTTTTCCTATTCTTATTCTCTTTATAAGAGAAGACTATTATCGTTCTTTAATGAAAATTGATTACTGTTTCTATTTTATTTATTGTTTTTATTCCTTTTGTTATATTCCTGGCTTATAGGGTTTCCTTTTTCTTTTGTGATTATTTTTTCATTTGACCTCAATGCTCGTGATTGGCTGGGGAGCTAATTCTGATTCTTATCTGTTATTATTAATAAATATATACATATATATATATGTATATATATATATAAGTATATATGTATATCATCTTTTTTTTCTCATTAAATTTATTGTTATCTTTATTCATAGTAGTTATCTTTGCGAATACATTTAAATAAATAAATAAAATACATTGTTCCTATTAGAATTTCATGATGCTAGTACAGATCATCACGGAGCTTAGTGTCTTTTTCTCTGAAAGGTGATTTTAATTCATCCACTTGAAAGCTATCAGATGTTTTTTGTTTGGAAATGCTGAGTTTGCATAACCACAAGCAATAGGAAGACATAAGTACACTGAAAAAACAGTTTTACATAAATTCAACGAACTCCCGTTTCTTGAATTAAATACTTTGAAATTCATCGTATTATACGTTGTTTCAGTAAAATATTATTGTATTTATGAACTCAACGTTGAAATCATTATTTGATTTTATTCGTTGAATTAAACAATGAACTAGTTTTTTGATTTAACGTATAATACGTTGAATTCAAAAAAACTCGGTCATTTATTTAAACACAATGAACAAATATTTTGATTCAAAGAACCTGTTTCTTGATTTTAAGTAATATACATACGTTGATTTTGTTGTATGAATACGTTGGATCAAGGAATAAATTCTTAAAATCGTCAATTCAAAATGGAATTGTCAATGAACTATGTACTAGTGATGTTACGAATACTCGTATTCGTATTCGACTATTCGACTATTCGCCTGTTTTAAGATATTCGTATTCGTATTCGTATTCGTATTCGCCAAATTCAAGCGAATATTTTTCGAATAATTTTCCCATACATTTTCCAAAAAAAATCATACAAAAGTTTAATAAAAGTACATAAAATGTAAAAAAATATATTAATTTTTATTAAAAAAAAACTCATTGTAATAACCTTCTTAAAAAACAAACAAAAATATATATGTATTTTGCAACTAGTATTCAAAAATTAAAGTTTTATATCATGTTAAATTAGTAATCAAACCTCAGTAGAGGAATGTTGAATTTCAAAAATAGAAGTTTTGAAGCCTTTTCTCCATCAAGCCTATTACGATGCGGTGTATAAATAAGCCCCGCACCACTAAACATTCGCTCGCTTGGAACACTCGTTGGTGGTGTCACTAAATATTGCCTGACTATAGGTAAAAGAAGCTCGTATTTTTCCTTATTTACTTTCCATCATATCAGTGGTGTTCGCTAAACAGCACTGAATTATTAATTAAAACCCAAACAGAGTAAGAAAAACGAAATCTGAAAGTATGTAAGTAAAATATTTAAAAAATGTTCTGTAGAGGTTTTCAAATTCGGCATCTTAATGCAATAATAATGTTAAATCACTAAATTTTTTTTTTTTCATTTATAACGCAAAGGCAGGGATTTTTTCCAATTAAATTTGAAATATAAACCTCAAAAGAAATATTCGTATTCGTATTCGTATTCGGTGAATACTAAAAATTGATATTCGTAACATCACTACTATGTACTATACTAGCTTCATTTGTAGTAAGCAATAAAAACCATGTATTCTTTTAGGAGTTCAAGTAAAAAAATTTACCATATGCTTTAAGTTTGCTTTGTAATGCGTAGTGCGGTTCCTGATATATTGAACACATAGGGTTGTGCTCTTAATGAAGATCACGTTGTACCGAGGTAGCAAGTGCCCTGATCTTATAACAATACTAGATGGTTGGACCGACTTCGCCCGGAAGCTATTTTCTTATATGGGGAACCATTTTCACCACTCATCAACCCATTTTTCCAATTTTGATATCCGCCTATCTGTCCTTCAACACATAAATAATTTTGTTCTACTTGAAATACGATGCGACGCTTCTCGTAAATGAAGCGGCCATATCGCCATCTGTCATTCATAATTTTTTTCTGTTTGAAATACGAATTGGGTTAAATACAGCAATTGCCCCCTCCGTCACCTCCTCGTGTCACTAGCGGATTAAAATATCCTTTAAAACCTAATCTCATACCTACCAAATATGCATAAAATATTTCATTAAAATCGGTCGAGCCGTTTGGGAAGATAACAAACATCGTGACACGAGAATTGTATATATTTGATGTTCAAAATAGACTTTGAAGCACCGGACCATAAATGAGAGTTGTATGTATTACATTTTCGGTCATATATCTATGTACATAGGTAGTACAAATATAAAGTTGATCAGATGAAGTGAAGTATGTCAATGGTTCTTTAGACACCTAGAAAATGTGATCATTCCATCGAACATAACAATTAATTTTCATGAAAAGAGCAGCAACAGCTTCTGATTCCCCAGGAATTATTAAATCTCAATAGTAGCAAATAAGTATTCAACAGATTCAATTCCCGAGAAATAAAACAACTTCTAGTCGTTTTTATATAAACACATACGAGTACATACATATGTATGCATATATGTATTTTTTTAAAAGCTTGTGGTCATTTTAAATATAAATTTTGTTTTATATTTCGATATTTCGCCACACTGTTGGCTGCCTTCCTCACTAAAATTTAGTTTAATTCTAATAATTAATTTGTTTTGAAAATAACTGCCAGTACTTTTTAAACAATGACACCACCTATACATGAGTCACCCTGCATAAGATGCGGTGTGTTGGAAACTCAACTTTCCTAATGTACAAAACAGCTGTTCCAACAACTGTTTACAAATTTATTTTTACAGTCGGCGTCTTTTCAACAAATTAAGGAAAAATTGTAATATAATTCAAAAATTTTAACAAAATAACTAGCAATTCAAGACAAAACAAATCATATAAATTCAATAATAGTATAAATATTAAAATGTAAAACAAAACTACTTATTTTTGAAGTATAAATCAATAAAATTTTAAGAAACATTTATCAATGGATGCCATTCTACCATTTAAAATAAAAAATGAACAAAAGTTCTTTGAAAGTGCCTTAAAAGTGGGCTACAACGAAATGGAAATAGTAAGCATTAGCAAATAAAGGAATTGTTTAATAAATATTTTATTTTTTACTACTTAAATTTTAGATAAAATTCATCTATGTGGTGCAACAAAGTGACTTGGACATATTTTCTAGAATGCATGACGAGCGCATTAATATACTTCTCTATGGCTGGGAACTGTGCGAAGACTACAAGCAAAAACTTAATTCTAACGAATGGGAGTTGCCCGAAGAAATGGAAACTGTTTTAAAATATTTAGTGCCCTGGAGCATGGATATATGGTTTAGCAAAGAGTGGGATAAATGTAAATATCTTCTCAAAACTGCTTTAATTCATTGTCTAAATCGTGCTCGTGACTTGCTGATGCGTATGCCGGACATGATGCAAATCAATTGGGACTTTCTACTACTGTACAACTTACAACCGTGGAATGTTTTGTATTTGAAAAATATTACTGTGACGAAACAAAAGACCATAGAGAATGGAGCCCAATCTATTGAGTCGGAAGAAATGCCACCAACTGCTGAGGGTAAGTTCAGTACTTGAGAACTATAAAATTTTATATATAAGCATAATTGTTAGAAGTAGCTACGTTTCTCAACTTTTTTCTTAACTAAATTATTTTCTAAAATGTAATATTTCTCAACATTAAGACCAGATTTGGTTTTGCAGCTTAATTAATAGACGTCTAGTAGAAGAGTTTCGATTTAGCACTTCTCCGTAGTATCATCTGTGTATTGCTCCTTTTCCAAATAAGTTTACATATTAATTGATAGACGTATTAAATGAACGATTATTAATTACTTCACTTTGTAATCGAAACTGAACCGATTCATTTAGATATAACGAAAATATGCCTCATGACTGCAAAACGAAGTGCTTTATTTTAAATTTCATTAAAAACGCAGGTCATTTAGAAGGGCCGGATAATAAACCGGTTCATTTGGAATACCCCGAAAAATTAAACATTTCTTTGAAACTATTCTGGAAAATAATACCATTTGAGGTTGGTGTTGTACATTTGCGTGCAAATGTTGGACTGTATAAGTAAGGAAGGCATAGTTTCAGTAGCAATTAAAAAAGTTCCAACCTATTTTACACAACAGCAGAATCGTCGCCAAAGTAAAACAATTAATAAAAACGACTGATGACATGGCTTAAGGAATTTGATGCGTCTATTTAACACCAAAGACGCTGTAACAAGCTCTTAAATTAACAAAGCGTACAATAGCAGAGTTGTAAAAGAATTAAACCATCTTCTACATTTCCAACTTCAATCTTCTTTACCCTTTCCCTAGTTGTGGCACAAAGCCCCGCATAAGTAGTTGTATTCCCTTAGTGCTGATCCTACTAAAAAGCAAAAATATAATATCATGCAAATTGAGTGGGTATATTTAGAATTGTCTAAAAAAAAATAATAATCACCTATTTAATAAACTGAAATACGAAACAGTTCATGTGGAATTGGCCAAAAAATAACATATTCCTTAAAAAAAATCTCAACCGATTCATTTAGAAAATTGGAAAAATTAACCTGTTCTTTCTGAATAAATTTAATAATAACTACTACAATGACCACACTAACGATGCCATTGTCAATCAATGTCAATTCTTATGGTTTACACTAAATAAAAATAGTACAATTTTTTCGTTAAAAGGACGATTGGACTGAATTTTAATTGAATTGAATTGAATTATCTCACCAAAGATCGATTTATTATATTATAATTTTTGCATTAATATATTCATTACTATTATAACCTTCTTGTTAATCATATATGGCCCTTTGGGCTCGATTATAACTTTTAAATAAATAAATAAAAAAAAATAAATAATAAAGCTTTTCATGTGCATTTGCCCGAAAAGAACAATTTCATTTAAAATATATCTGGAAAACCTGTACCTTTTATCTCTACAGATATAGCGTATGTTAAATTGGAACAATTGCCCATAATAGTACTTCGATTAATTAAAATCTTTGATCAATCCTCCATCGATATGGTAAAAACTTTATGTATGCGCATTATAACAGCTTGGAATAAAATTCATCAGACTGAATTGGAAACTTCAGGTTCTCGACGTCCTTATATACCACCCGAAGACAAAAGATGTCTAATGTTAATATGCCACATCTATCTAATGGCAGTTTATGAATCAGATGATGTTAAAGGATATATTATTGATAATATGGTCGGTATAAAAATTCTGAAATATAAAAAAATTCTTTGAAATAACCTAAAATGTTTTTCCATGCAGATCAACAATATACGTTTCTATTATCAGGGATTTCAGAACTCTTCTTATGCCATGGATAATCTTGAATATACACCCGCGCGTTATATAGCTCTCACAAATATTCATTTGCGCGTTCAAAAACGAGATTTTTTCGACTTTTTCATTTGGAACAAATACGATACATCACTTGTCAATTTGTTTGGAGTTGTCTCACAAGCCTACAAAAGTTATTTGCTTGGCAATCTGCTAATGGAACTCAACAATATGAACGAAGATGATTTTGTCACAAATGCACCGCTTTACAAACGTCTAATGAATTCTTATGTAAATGAACGTGAAAAAAGCGAAATATTTTTATTGAATGAGTTGAATAAAGTAGAAGCGCAACGTTATGCTCACAATGTCATACAGACTGTTAAAGATGTTACAGATTTTAAAAGTAAAATTTGTAAAGGAAATCGGATGAGCAACATTGGTAATTATGAGAATTCTGATGATACTGTTACACCGCTATCCGATACAAATATTGAAATTAATAATACTGAGAGTAAAAGGGATGAAATTAAAGAGGATGTTGCTGGTGAGGAAATAGAAGATGAGCAGGAACGTGTTCGCGTTAAAGAAAGTGAATTACGTTTGGATCCGGTATTTCAATTTTTACCCAATAACGAGAGCATTCTTTATTATGTGTACGATGTTTTGGCGAAAAAGGTTAAAAAATAATTTTTTAGTTATAAATGTACGTGCATGTACGCTTTCATAATAAGAAAAATTTCTTCTCCCGTTTTAGGACTATACCGGTTGGCACTTTGCTAAAATTGTTGTACTTGTGAAAATAATTGGACTTGAACAAAACATGATTGAAACTTGGCGTTATCACCCCGGTCTAACCACTGATTTCATGTTAAATCTGGAACTTAAACTTTCCGATCATTATGTTGATTTGGCGAAAATCTTTAAAGAACATCCATTCCTGGAACAAGAATTTTGGCTGACTGCTTTCTATCTAAATCCGACTACCGAGATTTATGAAGTTATCAAACGTCTGGGCATGCGAAATAATCGTAAACGTACCGATGAACATACCAAACTTATCATGAGTATGTCCAACATTGAAGCCAAATATGGTTTATTAAGTTCCACGATTGATGTCAAAGAACTTGCTACAATAGCAAATACCGATGATCCCGCTAGAGATTATGATCCACTATTTTCAGTTTTACATTCTTTACGATTACCAGATAGTTTGGTCAAAGATATGCTTACTGCCATATTTTTGCCGCGCAACAGAAGTTTTGCCTGGGCTGTCGATTGGGTCATATTACGTAACCGTTGCAAAATGATTATGAACAGTTCAAAAGAGAAGAAACGTTTTGTCGATCTTAATATGGCGGAGGCGAATGAACGTTTGAAATATTTAATAATTGATTATGAAAAATATAAGAATCGACCACAGCTGGACTATGGTAGTATTGAGGCGGGCTATGAAAATCTCATGACTACTGCTGAATTCGATAAGGAATCTGAGGAAGAGGAGGATGATGAAGAAGACGATTTTGAAGACGACGAAGATATCTATGAAAGCAAAAGGCGAGGCAGAACGACTACGGAGACTGCTGGCCATAAGAAAGTGGAGGAAAAAGTAGAAGGTAAAGAACCAATAAAAACGCGTTTTAAAAAATTATAAAACTTTTCATATAAAATTAATTTTGAAATTATTTTCACATCAGACGATAACTCCCAAGAAGATGATCCATTTTTGATGGGTAAAAGACGCACTCGTGCACGTACCGCAGCCACCTTGGCCAGTTTTCTTTTCCAAACTCTACCGCGCACCTCTAGACGTAAGAGAAATCAAAAGCCAGAAGATGAAACTAAAAACGATGAAGAAAAAATATCTGCTGAAAATGATGACAAATCTTCAGACTCCAATACCCCATTAAGAACATCTCCCACACCATCATTTAACCCACCCAATTGTGACCAAAATGATACTGAAATTGTCAAAGTACCGACTAAAAATTTAAAAGAATGTCTCAAAGCAAGACCAGCATTTTTAAATACGACAAAAGGTTTTCAAAACTTAATTGATATTTGGAATGTTGAGAAATCTGATTTGCAATCAGTGGATGCAAACTGTGTTTCATTAATGGAAAGTTCTACCGCCTTGCAAATTGCTGTAAAATTAAAATTACTCAATAGCGAAATTAATCCCATCGGATCTGACGAAAAGGAATTTATCGATGATGAAGAAATGATTATACACAATGCGGAGTTTATCGTAAAAAAAGAATGTGATATGGAAATATCAGATGTGATACAAGAGACAAAATGCGTTGAAGATAATGTGGAGGCCATGGCAATTGATGATAACAAAAAAAATGGTATATACTTTTAAATAAACATTTAGATGGATTAGTTTCAAATATAATTTTTCTTATAGATGTAACTGATGGAGTTGGCAATAATAATGTTGTGGTTAATCTGGATAACCTTGAAGATTTAGGAGAGACTAATACTAAAGTTCCAGACCAATATCCCGAAGAAAAAGGTTAACATTTTAATATTTTTTTTACTCCCATTATTGCTTCTTCACATTTTAATAAATTCTTTCTTTTTCTAATTTTAATTTTAACAGAACATGCAACAGCTAAAAGCGGTAACAATAAACAGCAGGTAAGATATGATTAAAAAGTGAACACAAACCTGATTCCACAATACAACATTCAATTTTGTTGCTTCCTTCCAGTTTTTCCCCACAGAAGAGAACAGTTGCGAAAGCATAAATTCGGATATGTCTACAGCTGCTCGCAAAGACAGCGGAGAATTCAGTGAATCTAATACAGAAATAAATTCAAAACGCAATAGCTTAAACATTGATACTGATTCGGAAATTAAAATGATACAAAATAATGATTCAAATGATGAACGAAACGAAACAGTAACTCAAAATCTCGAAGAGCGTACCCAGACAAAACTTAAAACACAATTGAAAAACCTTGAAAGTAAATTAAGCTTGGAAGAAAGTAAAGTGCACGAAGAACTTAATGCTCACGAACAAACTGAAGGCGAAAGAAAATTTAAGGAATCAGAAACTATAACAGAAGAGGAATCAACGATTGAAATCGATAATGAGCTACAAAAAGAATCTAAAGATAATCAAGAAAAATCGATGCAACAATTGGAAAGTAGTGATTCCAGTAGCCGCAATATAATATCTGAAGAACTTAAGGATAATGTAGATAATAAAATTAAAAATCGCAATGTTGAGTCGTCGGAACAATTTGAAAATATTGGTGCCAGAAATCGCAATAAAATATTGAAAGAGCCTAAAGATACGGATAATGAACACGGAAATCCACAAAATGAAATGGATCAATTAGAAAATATGGAGGTTGGGAAGCATGATACAATTGCGAATCAATCTACAGACACAGCTAATGAAGATAAACTTGGTGAAACTGGGACGAAACAGTCACAAGGCAAAAATAAAAAAATTGAGGCAAAACAATTCGCAAATATTGAAGCCAACAATCACGATACAGTAGCGGAACAAACTAAAGATACAGATTATGAAGGCAAAATTATAGAAATAGAAACGAAGCTATTGGAAAATAATGATGCCAGAAATCATGATAACATCGCGGAAGAACAAAATGTTACATATAATGAAGATAAAAATCGAGAAGATCTAAGCAAACAATTGAAAAACAAAAACGAAACGCGACAGCTTGAAAATAATCAGGCCGCAAATATTGATAAAATTTCAGAAAATCCTAAAGATCAGGAAAGTATTTCGCAACAGTTTCACCAAGAAGCGGAGCAAATTTTAGAAGAAATAAAAGAAGATCTCTCCAATGAAAAGGTAGATAGTGTGCAATCAAAAGATCTCATGGATTTAAAAAGTATTGAAAAAACAAATAGTACAATAGTTTTAGCGAATAAAGGTGAATCTTTACAAGAAGACACAAAAACAGTCAATAAAAAATCTGAAGAAATTTTAAATAAAGAAAATAAACGCGAAGAAAATGACGACTGTAAATCAGAGATAGTCGAAAATAAAGCTGAACACAAGGGAATCAAAGAAACTGCAGCCAGTCTAAAAGCTTTAGAAAGTCAGGTCGAATTAAAAACAACTGCAGAAGATTTAATTGAAACAAGCAATTCAATGCAACCGCTACACAACAAAGGTGAGCTCGAGAGTACTGGCTCAACTTTAGACTTACATGTTGTATCAAGCGATGTTGTGAATGATATAAGCCAAATAATTGATCAAGAGAAATTGCGAATAAGTGAAATTAGACAAGGAATAAAAGTTGAAGCTGAAGGCGAGAAACTGGCAACAACTGATTGTACAAATTCAGACGATGCCTCTAGTGATCAAATGAAATTTGAATCAATTGATGTCAAAATAACCAGCCATAGCCCATCATTATTATTAGACGACACTAGCTACGACTCAATGCAAAGCGCAGAAGATCAGGAAGGCTCAGACGGTGCTACAAAATATCTAAAAGATTTATGTTTAACAAGAAATGCAAAAATATTAGTACGTAAATTGCGGCCTGCAGATTTGGAAATACTGCGACAGCCTAAAGTGAAAATTCAACGGATGAGTTATGAAAAGTATAAAGAGAAGTTTAGAGCTAAACGGAGATGTATAGAAGGAAGATGTAAGAAACTTTTTTTTAATCCTTTTTATTATTTCTTTATTATATCATTCACAATAACACATATAACACAGTGTTTGGTTCAAGTGATATTTTAAGTTAGTTTAACGAGAATAGTAACAAGCACAATGCGCATATGAATATCCTATTTCTGTTATTGTCTTGACTAGAGTTGTGTTGATCCGGAACGACCTAGTTTCTTGGAACGATTCCCTTATTGGAATGGTTCGGACTGATCAAGCCATTCCTATTTTATCGTTTCCCGTTCCGTAATTGCAAACCGTCTTGCGGAACTATTATTTGTTTTTGATAATTGTCAAAATCTGCATATAAAAAAAGTCCACAACACTATTATACAGTTTCTTATACGTCGCATTTTAATTAATGGCACTTTGAATTTAATTTATATTTTTTATTTAATTTACCTATTTTATCAGGTTTTATTAATAAAAATCTATTTATCCCTATTGACAGCATGCTTGTTGTTTTTTAGTGTTGAATTGGTGCATATATGTACATTTTTTATTGTATCTAGGTCCGAAGTAAATAGTTCCGAAGTACTAGTTCCTTTAATCTTTCGGTCCGGTCGGAACGATTCCGAAAAAGGAACGATTTTGCCCAACTCTAGTCGTGACCTGTCTTCGACAACTAATTACAGAATAAGGAGAAAAATATGTTGTGCGATTTTACAAAATCATGTATACTAGTATTACCAACGCCCGACACAATCGACCGTATTCTATATGGAAATATATATTTTTTTAAATTCATAGAGAAATTATCATAAAGAAATATCTTAAAGAAAGACTGTCATGCAACAACCACGCCTACAATTATTTAATGGAGCATTTGCATTAATTCGCTCATGCTATTAAAAACAAAACTGAATATTTAAATGCAAAACAAATTGATTTCCAATGAGCTAAAGCTGTTTACTGATCTTTATTCTCTTTTGTTCTTTTACCATTTCTACAATTCTCCCACATCCAAAGAGAAAAATTGGTCTGTTATTTGTTGTTATTTTCTTTTCAAAGCCAGTTTCTTTTATTTTCAACTCAGGCATGACCAAATAATTAAACCGAAATATCGCGTTGACTTCTGTGAATAAATATTTTTAATTTTGTATAAGTTTTGGTAAAATCGGTTGAATAATGTGGCCATAAAGTTAATCACAAAAAATATTCTTTCCTGTAAATATTAAAAGTAATATTATCAGGTTCAAGTTTAGTTTTATTGAATTAATGAAAATTCAAATTACTAAGAGTTTTTTTTATGTTGAAAAACATTAGTATATCCAATCAGTTTAGCAGAACGTATCAGTATACCGATTTCAAGGCACATAAAAATATTATCAGATTACTTTTCATATGTACATCAATATAAGTTCGAATAATAATTACGTTTATTCGTAATAATATAAGAAATATTACTTCAGCTTGGGCACGAGCTACATACCCTAATTACAAGGGTCACAGTAATATATGAATTTCCCTAATATAAAGTAAAAACAACAAAAAAGTTAAATTACAAAGTAGAATACTTTGAAGATAACGAACTATGAGCTTGTATTGATTATTAGTAATTTCCAACCAGTGATGGGGAATTTCGTATTAACCAAAATTTTTTCAATATGTAAAAATAGAATAAAAATGAATTAAATTAATTCTCGTGTTCTATTTCTGTTGAAAACTTGGTTAAATTGTTGATATTCTTCCCAATTAGCATCCACCTTTATAAGAATTCTTACTTTAGCCGAACTGTTCGCATGTGGAATAAACTGTCTGATGGTCCTAATAATAAAAAAAAGTATTCTACTTTCAGACTATAACCTTTTAAGGCAGAATATATTGTATAAGTCTTTATGGCCGGAAAATTCTAATAGGCGACTTTTTAATATTGGAGGGGGAAGGAAATCCACCATACAAAGTTAATATTAATATTCAAATATCTGCACAACTAAAACTTAATGTCCTGAAATTTTCTGTGGGCTACTCCTAGAAGAATATACAAACTTTGGGCGATGGGAAGGTGGCAAAGTAGTAGCCCCACACAAAGAAATACTGAACATCGCATAACTCCCTCATAAATAGACCGACGTCCAAAATAATTTATTGTAAGAAAGAGTTTACTGGCAGTTGCATTTTTATTCTGTATACCTCGGTCTTTCTATTAAGACCTTTTTTCTTACAATTAAGAATTTGTTATAAAATATTAGAAAGCTCCAGATTAAAAACTGTATAAAATTGACTTAGATATTGAAGTATCAAAAAAGCAACCCAAAATATTAATGTCTCATTGTACATGAATTTATTTTCTTTAGCTTATATTGAGCTCGAAGACAGTTCGAACTCCAACAACAGTTTTGGCGTGAATAGTAGTTCCTCTGATGCCTATCATCCTACAAAAGTTAAAAGAAAAATTGCTGTTCGGCGATATTCTGTCCGACAAGTACGTACATCCGATTCAGACAACGATACAAATAATTCGGACGATTTAAAGCTGTCTACCATATTAACAAAGTCACGCAAGAGACGTATTAGTACACCGTCAACATCTCAAAGTTCCGCATCACAACATCATGTCACAGGTCCGAAATCAGCACGCAAAAGGGGCCGACCACGAAAAATAACAGGACCAAAATCATCCAAACAAAACTTGGTTGTGACACCACGTAGTGCTAGTGGCTTAAAGTTACGCATCTCTAATGCTGAACAAAACATTGAGGAAACAGATTCGAAGAACAAGAGATCCCGAAGGACTGTATGTGATGAAGTTATACAACTGTCTTCATCAAGCGATGAATATCCTCTGTCTGATTTGCCAATCATTGAGGAACTAATTGAAATAGAACAATATCCTTTGTTCGAAGAGGAAATTATTATTTAAGTTTGTAGTTTTAATGTTTTTTTTTAGCTTGTAATTCATTACGATAAATTCAAACACTATCATTTAGTGAAAATTTAATTTATTGGACCTTACTACGGTTCTCGAATCGACTTTGACTGTACTAGATTAAAGAAATACACAACATTTTTCTTTAATCTATTACAGCAGTCGAAGTCGAATCGAGAACCGTAATAAACCCCATTAATGTGAAAAATTTCATGAGTTGCCACAGAAGAAAGAGTCCTAACTATTTTGTATATATTAAAATTACAACAGTGACATAATAATAAGTAAACTAATTAAGTTTGAAGCATTAAAGAACAAACATTTTAAATTAACTACCGTGGTATTATAAATAAATATCCTTTGGTAAATAAATACATACATACATTTTGTTGCTATTTTCAGATGAATAGAAGAAAAACCTAATTACGGATGATCTCATTAAAATGTTTTACGAGAGAGTTAATTAATTTTTTTTTAACAAACAACATAACAACAACATGTTGTTATTGTTACAGCTCCGATGCGGTTGTTAACGGAAGTTCTTTCCTGAAAATATATTGGGGTGGGAATGATTGAAAAATATGTTAATTATATCAATTAGTGTCATTTTGTGGATTTGGGGTTGGGAGTTGGAGAAACCCTGCCACCTCAGTTGGTCTTAGCCATAGGTCTATTGGGCTAAGGGATGTTGATCTAGTGGGGCAGTTGAACAAGTGCTCAGTATTGTGCGGGCTCTGGAGAGAATCTGGGCATCTGTCTATAATGCCGGGGACTATGCGATCTTGATAGCAGTTAAGGATACTGCTCCAGCCGGCCCTAAGATTGAGCGAGATTGTCTGGGGAGCTGCCGCTCGCTATCAGCGATCGCGGGTGGTCTTGAGTTAAGGACCTTGTTGCATCTGTATCCGTTTGTTGTTTCTATGACCGCTTGTTGATGCAACATCTTGAGGGCACTATTGATGGACACCCGTGTAACATCTGGTGGAATAGCGTTTCTGATGTCCTCACTATAGTGCCGGAAGTCCTTACAGAGGCGTCTCGGGAGAGGGTCGTGCAATACCAGTTGGTGGTTTGGGTGTGTTTGCAGCTGACATGCCATAAGGAATTGCTTTGAAAGCATCACATTATGCTGCCTGACGGGTAGCATTAATGTCTCCTCATGCAGATGGTCAATGTTGGTAATTTTTACGCATCCTATAGCGATTCTAAGAGCATTGTTCTGTGTTGTTTGCAGTGATCTCCACTGTGTGTGACTAAGGAACGGGGTCCATATTGGAGCAGCATAGCTTAAAAGGGAACGACCGATGGCTTTATACGTCGTTACGAGTACCTCTTTAGTCATGCCCCAGGAAGGGCTTTCAGGCCTTTGTTCCGGGCTTTCACTTTTTGGCTAATATATGTGGCGTGCGAGGCAAAGTGAAGGAGGTTGTCAAATACTACGCCCAGTATTTTAGGTTACGCACTGTGGGTATGCGTCTTCCCTCGACAGAGATGTCTAATTCCATCCTTACTTCTTTAGTCCAGGAAGTGAAAAGTGACACTGACGACTTTGAAGGTGATAGCTTCAAGTTACGCTCTTTCAGGAAGTCTGTAATGGCGCCCAAGTAGATGGTAATTTTGACACTTATGTCGGGTATGCTGACACCTGACGCCAAGATGGTGCATATGACACCAGTGGGACATCCTGTGGGGGGTTTGGGATGTTACCAAGATAAATGTTGAAGAGCAAGGGTGATAGTACTCCTCCTTGTGGCACGCTCATTTTTATCTTGCGGTAACTTGATGTTTGGCCTCTGAACTCTACGAACGCTTGTCGTCCATTGATATAGTTGGCGATCCAACGCTTAATATCGTTGGGAATCCTGGAGTTAAAGATGTCATTAGTCAGCATCGTGTGACCGACCGTGTCAAAAGCCTTGGACAGGTCCAGTGCAGTTGCGTTAACTTGGTCTGTGCTGATTTAGGCCATTAGCGATCTGGGTAGTTATCAAATTCAAAGCCGTCGTGGTGCTATGGGCTTCCCTGAAGCCATGTTGGTGAGTGGCGAGCGGGAAGTGCTGTTTCAGGGATGGTAACAGTAATGCTTCCAAAACCTTTGCTATTGGTGATAGAAGGGAGAATGGGCGATATGAATCTCCTTGTGTAGCGGGTTTGTCAGGTTTTGTGATCGGGATTATTCTAGCGAAGTTCCAGATATCCGGAATCACGAGTTGGCGTATTGATAGATTCAGGATCCGTGCTAGGAAATCCAGTGCTACTCTTCCGAGATTTTTCAACATCAGCATGAGATGCCATCAGGTGCTAGGGCCTTGGAGGGTTTCGTTTTGGAAATAATTTTCTCGACTTCACCTGATGTGAAGGAGGGGCATTCCAAGTCCCGTTTTAGGTTCTTAGTTCTCCGTACGACAGACCTTTTGTACTGGTTCTGCTGAGAGGGATGTTCAATAAATTGTCTGCAGAACATTGTAGCGCATAAGGGTCTTCTCCCTCTTCCTGGCACAAGTGGTAAGAGGTAGTTGACGGAGTGATTCGCCAATGGCATTTGTGAAGCCTGAAGTCGTTGGGGAGCAGTGAAAACCAGCTCTCGTGATGAGCATTAAAGTCGCCGAGTATTAATCTGTTATCCCCATGCAGGAGGTGGGATATACTTCAATTATGAACGCAAGACCCCACAATGATCTCTTTCTCTGTCTCTCCGAACTATATTATAGTTCCCGCATGACGAGAGGGTGCTCCGATTGCGTAGCTTTGCATTTGATTTGCGCGCATGAAGTCTGTAATCTCCATCACTTTATTTCTGAGGCCATTACAATTCAGTTGCATGATTCGGAATGAAGGTAGTGGGTTAGAGTTATGCACGCGCCGTTGTGGGATATTTCAAGGTGGCCGTCGGGGTATGGCGTTGGCTGATGGAGTTTCCGACGGCAGGTCGAGTTGAGGCGCTTGAGGGGATAGCACTTGTGGTTGCTCTACGCTTGTTGTAGATGTCGTTCAGGCAACAGGTAGCTATGAAACTTGTGTTCCATTCTCTGCGAAAGCATAGGGATGTGCATCGCTTCATGTGACACCAATTATTACATCCATTGCATCTAACTGAGATTGTGTTTCCCCTTATGTTGTCCCTACATATTGCACATATCTTAGGGTATGGCAAGGCGCTATGTTGAGGGGGGTTTACAAGGGGGGAGTATGTGGGATTGTGTTAGGAGAGGTAGTGCTAGGATTTGTTTGATGTGAGCTGCAGCACCTCGCTACAAAGCTTGGTGCCATTCGCGGTGGCTGGTGAAAACTGAACAATTTTTCAGGTGACACCAGCCATCGCAAATGGTATACCTCACAGAGGTGACATTTCGCATTAAGCGAACATGACACACAGAAAAATACCAGACTTGGGGCCTGGATTTTGTTCTATGCCAGCTATGAGTAATAGGATACTGAGCAAGCTCGCTGGCATGAGTTGCTCACCTGTGGAAAAAACTTCCGTCTGATACAGCTGTTGCTGACTTGACAATCCTTGGCCGAATTGGATTCGGGTCGTTCCGGAGTGAAGATCCGATTGCCGTGGGAATATTTATCCCATATACAACAACAATATGTGTTATTATCTGATGTGTAAAAAAAATATAACACACCTTATCAAGCAAACAATTCACTAAAAATGCCAATATTTGGCAGCAAGGGTCACTTTAAAAGTCAAACAGCCACTTCAATTATAATGATGCCTGTCGAATGAATATTTTACGCAAATTTAGTCTACTAAAATCAACACGAACGCCACCGTCACAAATTTCAAATAAATGAAGAGAAAAAAATCACATCCTTCAAATATTCTTGTCATTCTGTTTGTTTGTTTGTCTATCTGTCTGTTTGTGTGGTATCATAAAATATTAGCAAAAAGTAAATAATTCAACCTAAAAATGCCAACAATAAACAACAATAGGATAAACAGAAATTTTCGTTTAGTGTTATTTGTTTGCTCGTGTGTGTCATTGGTGTCGTCTGCACTTCGTATCTAAACAGGACATGGGATAACGATATAAAAAAAGAAAAACTAAACATATGTACATATGTACGAGTACATATGTATGTATGTAGAAGCAAACATAAATGTTTACTTTTTTATATGAATTCAGTATTTTAATGTCAGTTATTTCAAATAATTAATTCTTAGATTTATTTAGATTAAGATCACTTTGATTATAAAAAATTATTAATTAGATTTTAATCGAATTCAAAAAGAGAAGTAGGTTATAAATTCATAACTTTATGAACGGATTTGCTTACAGTTGGGTCGCATAAAACTTTTTGGATTGATTATTGAGTAACTTTTTCATCTAGGCGCCGGTTTTCTAATGTCTTTTTTTTTTTTGTTCGAACAGGTTTGCTTGCAGGTTAGTTCCATAGAAATTTTATGAAAATTGGATAAATATATTAATCGATTTTCAAAGTTGTTTTTTGTATTATCGCGTTTGTTTGCAATTTGATCCCATATTTTTTTTGGAAATCGGTGAAAGTTGTCCCCGATATTCAACATTAATATTCTTTAACATTTGTTGATATTTATATAGACTAAAGTTCGTAAGGTAATAATCAGACAAAAATAGACATGGTTAATATATCAAGCAACAAAGGAAAAATTTAATACCTAAACTCCCTTTAGATTTGAACTACACTGGTCAAATAAAACAAAGTCTCGTATTATTGGTTATCGCATTTATTCGCTATTTATGGATGGATTTATATATATATTTTTTTATTTAAGAAGATACGTAAAGGCAGAATTGGTCTTCACGTTCTGTTCTGTTATGAATCAGATGATCGATTTTTGTAGATACAAAAGCTGTACAAGTCGTTAGTTCCTATGTTATGTTCTGTTCTCCTCTTACGGTTAAATTTACAAAAATCAGAAAATAAATAAAATAAATTGTTTAATAAAATTTAAAAATTAATGAATGCGATTTTCAAATTAACAATTATAAAAAAATTATACCAAACTACAACACTTGATGATGCAAAACTCATATTAGTAGAAAACTATGCATCAAATTTAGAAGCTGATGCGAAATGGTTTTAGGTTTTCATAACTTTGTGTTGAAACTTTTGTTTTACAGTTAATTTGCTTTTAGGCTTCCAGAAAAATGCCCCTAAATTGAAAAGTGTTTCAAACCGAAATTAAAATGTTTCAAACCGAAATTGAAATCTAACTAAGGCCCAAATTTTGTAAAACGCATCACCGAAGTGTCTTTTATATGGAAAGCAAAAACAAAAATTCAAATGCCTTAATTTCTGAGCGTTTGTTCGGTGATGATTTTGTATGAAAAACATAAACAAATTTTTAAATATTTGAATTTTTGTTTTTTCTTTCCATTTAAAAGTCACTTCGGTGATGCGTTTTACAAAATTAGGGCCTTAATGTCCCTCAGCTAAAAGTTTTGTAATTTCTATTTTTGGGATAAGTTGAGACTATGTTTCGTTTTAACTATTTCTATTTTATTAAAAAAAGTGGTGCTGTGCAATAAAGCCATAAATAATAACGCTACATATCAATACAGGCAGTCTGTAGTGAACATTACTGTTTTGGAAGGAATCCTTAAGCATGACCACGAACTCGATCTTTGGTAATGGAAGCAAAACACCTTATCATTTGCGATTACTATCCCAAAACTGAACGCATAGCATAGCCAGTCTTCGCTAGGCTATTTTTAGAAACCAAAGCAAAAGGTTTTTGGGGCAATTTTTCATTTATTTTTTTTTTATTAGCACCAGCACTCAGGGGATGACCCCTACGTATGCAATACATTGTGCCGTAACTCAGGGAGAGGGATAGGGTAGAGGAGATAGATTTTGAAAATTTAGAGAGCATAACTCTTTTACAACTCTGCTTTACGCGTTACGTTAATTTTTGTAGCAGTGTTGAGGCGCCTCCGGTGTTAAGTAGACGCATTAACTTTGTTATGCTGTATTAGCAGGCATTTTATTAATTGTTTACTTCGCCGATGCTTCTGCTAACCGACGAAGTGGGGCGCTGTTGTGTACATTAGCTTGGAACAGTATCAATCGCTGTCGGAACACTTTTTTAGTTACCAGTGCCCATGCCTTCATCATTTAAATAGTCCGACAACAATTAATACAATACCACACCAATGTGCAGTAGAAAAACTAATGATGTTGATTGACTTGCTTTGGCCAGGGTTTGAACCCAGGCCCCCAATACATTGTTTGCTTAGTAGTCAACGCGCTAATCAAAAAAACACCACGACAAAAACGACAAATGGCCCCAAACCTAAAACTTTCCCCAAATTTAAAAAGTTGCCGCAAAACTAGGAAAAAATTTCTCCAAAAGTTCATGGCATTCTTGTCAATACAAATCTTTCGGTTTAACTTTTAGTTTGGGGCCATTTTTATGGAGCCTTGCTTTTAGTTTACTTGTAGGAAAAAGAAAAACTAACTACATATATAAAAATTTTAAGAAAACAGCAACGGAAAGTAATGACTAATCAGCCTTTAATTCTTTCTTAAGTGTAATACATATAAACTAGAATTGGATTATGTTGGATTTTAAGCTTTCTTTTAGTTGTGTCGATTTTGTAATCTGCTTAATTGAATTTTTGTATTGAAGTCGGATTTTTTTGGCCAGAGTTATTATTCTGGTATTTCGTAACCAAAAAAAAAAAAAACAAATATTTTTTTTTCAAACATTAGAAATCTCGGAAGAAGATATGCATTGTTGGTAGCGAAACTTTGGAATAAAAATTAATTAGTAATTTTTTAAAATCACAGTAATTTTAATTAATTTTAAAAGATCAAAGGAAAAATAGAAAAAATAATAAAATTTTCATTAAATGTGTATGCGGTAAAAAAATTTCAAGTTTTTGCGAATGACATGAACATAGGAAATCGATGTTTTCATTCTTTCAATATCACGTATTAAATGTTCACAATATGTTCACTTTAAAATTGAACAAATCATAGAAACGGGTTTCTTTGGTTTATTTAAAAATAATACATAAACGCATCACACATGCACATGTATGTAAACAGGGTGTGTGGGTTCGTAAAAGCAGCTACATACTCGTGTGCACAGAAGTCAGTCAATCAATGGCTTAAAGCAGAAGTCCTTAAATCCTTGAAATGAGTAAACATGATTAGAATTCATTACTGGCTTAAAATTAAACGGTGGGTAGAAATGTTTGCCACCATTTACGCATGTACATATGTAAGTATGTGCGCACATTCACTTGCACATAAGCCAATCAAACAATTAAATTATTTAAATTTTCCTATAAAAATTTTGGTTTTCTTGTTAAAGAAAAAAATTCAGGATCCCTTCAATAATGGATGGGTTTTTTTTTGCATTTTGTAGGGGTGGTTGCAAAAATACACATTTCACTTTGTATGACAGAAGATTCACTAGATTTGTTGTTTGTTTTTATACTCGTACCAGTTTGTATTTGTTAAAATCGCTCCGCAGCGTAAGTTTTACATCTTGGTGATATCCATGTCTTTTAAAGACATTAGCTTCGGCCAATTACCTATAAAACTTATATGTTAGTTCCCAATCTCTGAAACAACAGAGCAACGGATGTACATACACGTAGAAGATAGATAACGGAAGTAGGTAATCTATGTTAGTCTGGTAGAAGGTGAAAAGGCATCTAAGTCTCGCTCAAGACCAAAGTCGATAGAAAGTTAATCCCTAGTGGTTCAATTTCGAGGCTTGACCAGTCACCTAACACGGGAGAGTGTCAAGTGGTAGGGGCTGGTTGAGAGTGTTGTTCCCATATTTGACTTACCATGCGATGCGATGATGCCAGTTACATATCTGTACCCTTGGAGATGGGAAAGCTATTTGACATACTCCTCCTTGAGGATGGATCACATCAGGTGGCAACTTTTTGACCATGGTCTACCTGTCATGCGTAAACACCTTGCTTAAGTGTTCGAGCTATCTAATGTATTTTATCTGTTGTTTCGCAATAGCATAAAGACGCTTTCCATTGGTAGACCGAAGACCATCGCTGGTTCAGCATCACTCCTTAAACCAATAGCCCTCCCAGCTTTTTGTAGCAACGCCCGGTCACCATGTGTACTGCTAAAGAAGACCTCACCAATAACCGGTCACGGAATCATGCCACCAACAAGCGTAGAAGGAGTATGCCTCGCACATGTACATGTCTTTTTTTTATTGTAAACGGAGGAGAGAAACCTTGAGCACCAACGAATGCCGTCTTGTATCTGTTGGTGTCTCCATCCTATGCATTGTTAGTGTCTTTTTATTTTAGTTGGGAACAGTGATGCAAAATTTAAATTATGTTACTAAATTTCCACCAAGAAAGTATTTTTGCAAAAAAAATTGTACTTTTTTTATTAATATCTAGTCACATTTCTTTTAATACCAACACAAACACATGAATAATAATGTATATTATCCAAGTCGTCACAGCCAATGCGGACAAGTAAATATTGCCTCATGTTTCATTTTTAAAGAAGGGTTTTCCCAAAACTCCAAATTCAATAACTGAAAATCCTGAATTTTCTTCCCAAAAAAATATTTGTATATTGAAAAAATAAAAATAAAAACTATTATTAAATTCCGAAAATCCCCAAATCGGGGATAAACCCCACTTCTTGCTGCAGTGGCCAAACCACAAATTTTTGGTCATTAACCTGTTTCAATGTTGCTAACATATAAAAGTTGTAAACACAAAAAAGTACTAAAATTCAAATGGGTATACTGAGGTATGTACATGTGATATAGTACTGGAAAAGCTCTAAAGAACTGCATTTTCCTACACTGGTTGGGAATAGTAAGAATGAAGAGCTTATTGAAAATGCGCAGTGGATATGATATACACTCGCTCCACTTCGTTTTCATTAGGGCACTATACACTGTACAAATGTTTGACATAAAGCGTGTGTACGTGTGCTTAACATCAAGCATACCTACGGTGATTATCCGTCCTTTTTTAAAAGGACAATCCTCTTTTTTGACACAAAGTCCATTTAAATTTAAACAAAATAAATTGTCCTTTTTTAATTGAATTGTCCTTTTTGTCCTTTCTTTTTGATGGCTAATGTTCTTCTTTATTTTCCAAAATTAAAACTTTTATTTTCTCAAAATACCGAAATTTTAAACTCAATACAATATAAATTTATAACCACCCAAGACAGGAATTGCCTGGCAACGCTGAAAAATGTATGTTCATTGTGTCAAATTTTCTGTCGGCCTTCAAATGTACTGTGCAGAATTTAAATTGTTTTTATCAAATAACATTGATATAATAACAAAGATACATTCTTAAG
Organism: Lypha dubia; assembly: GCA_947311025.1. Lineage (NCBI taxonomy): Eukaryota > Metazoa > Arthropoda > Insecta > Diptera > Tachinidae > Lypha > Lypha dubia. Next base: position 85,770,089 of record OX371263.1, on the reverse strand, counting down.
AAAAATATCAATAATAGATAATTATCTATTAGGATTATAATCCTTAAACCATTGTTTTTAGTTATTTAAATTTATTGAATTTTGTTATTTTTGTATTATTGGCTAAATTTAATTTCTTTGTTAATTTTGATTAATTAATTAATTTTTTGTTTTAACGTTGTGTGAACTGCTAGGCATTTTTAATTTCTATTTTAAACATTAAAATAAGTACATATGCACATATGTACACCTAATTCTCTTTTTACACGAATTATTTTTACACGAATTTTCATTTAACACGAGTTAAAAAGTTAACATTTTTTCTTTTTACACGAATTGTTTTGTTTTAACACGATTTTAAATATTCTACAAATTCTTTTTATAAAAAATTACAAATTTATCAACTCAATAACAGGTAAGTTTTAAATAATTTCCAAATCGCTGCATTATTAATTATAATTGAAAATCAGAATTGTGTTTAATTATAACTATTTCTTAACTATTGTATATTGGTAGCCCGGTCACAATGTCACATAAATCACCTGTAATATTATTTATGTAATATTAATTATTATTAATTTATTATACTTTTACGTTATTTTTTAGGTCTGGAACCAATCTACTATTTTCATCTTTGGCTAGTATCTTTTTTTACACGAATTTTTTTTACACGAATTTATTGGGAACGTATCTATCGTGTAAAAAGAGAATTGGGTGTACTCGTATGTAACTACTTGTACTAGTCACTAATATTACATTGTTTGAATTATATTTTTATTTTATTCATATATAAAATATATCTATTTAATTAAGTTAATACCAATAATTTTTATTTAATTTTGAGTGTCCTTTTTTTTCTGTCGAAAAATATGGTCACCGTAAGCATACCCAATATCTAATTTTTTTGATACAAATTTAAATGCTTGATGTGATTTTGACGAATGTATAGTGCCCTTTAAGCATAAACATATCGTTATTTTCATATTCGAAACTTTATACAAGAAGGTAACAACATCTTAGAAACTGTAACGATTAAACGTAAAGAATATTATAAAATTGTTTGTAAAACGTTATTTTGGATATTGTGACCGTTATTTTATGACGAGGTATATTTGTGTGATATGTTTTGAAATCACTAAAAAAAGTCAATTTCGAAAAAAATGCCAGTTACAGGAAGCCAACGATATGTACATAGATAAATAACGAAGCTCCAGACAACAAGAGCCTTTAACTAAGTTAATTTATATGTATGTATGTATCGGGTATTTTTTAAGCTTCATAAAAACTTAAAATAATTGATTTTTTTGTAATCTAATCAGGCAGATAATTTAATATCATTTATTTTGTAAATATGATTTAAGGAATATATCCGCGGCTGCTACGATTTACATACTCCATTCAATTAGTCCAGTTTTTTACTACTTTTTTCAATAAATCTATCCGTATGACGTCAATTGTGGCTTGAATATTGGCTTCCTATTTAGAGGCGCCACTTCTGGATATAAAGTTGCAAAATTCATGGGTATGGTTCGATGGCACTCGTCATTTACCTTAACGGCAGCTTCTGTCTCATTTTTATGGGAAAAAGGAAAAATGATATCTCTTCGCTCCAAACAGTCAATTGTTTCGTGAACGGCTTGAGAATTTTTTTCGCTCCCATTACGACAATTTTTCAGAATTGAACTTTATCACTAAACACAATTCTTTTCTAAAAATGCTCTATGAACTTTGCGAACAGATCTACCTTTTTTTCAAAGTAAATTTCCAAAATATGTTCTGGCGTTAAACGATTCATGATGATGATGGTTTGCATGCAGCTAAAAAAGAATCAATATTTGTTTCAATACATCTATCAATTGTCAATAATCAGTCATTTGTTGGTCGCAAATGAGTTGAAAGCGTTTATATATATATACATATATATATATGTCCCTTTAACTCCCACTGGATCATAGGGCGCCAAAATTTCCAATCATAGTCTGTATACGATAGCCAAATGTCGTCATCAAGTAATTCGGTTTATTTTGATTTATTTTTAGCGATTCGTTAGCAATTTAAGTTCAGAAACGTAGGTTGCTAGCCTTCGTTCCCTAGTTTGGTGATAGGGCTGCTATCTAAGCACCCAAACGTGCTGTGGTTGGAGCCAGTGTTTCAGAGGATCCAGTATTCGCGATCTCCTACTTCCTGAGACGCGCTTTGGCCATTTAGGGTTCGCTGACACTCCAGATTGGCAACAGAATTTTCTCTGTGCGGTTGTTAAGGTTATACCGCCTAAGATCGGTCGACAGGGCCTCGTTTGTAAAAAACAGGGGTCACCAAGTCCTTTCTGGACAGAGGGTGAGGCTGTCATTTGAAAAGGATTGGCTGTGTTTACAGTATGATAACTCATTTGTATTCGCGTCACTTTTCCATTAACCCGTTTATATTTTATTTATATTTTGTTAATTATTGTTTAAGTTTTTTTTATTAATAATTTTCATATACTCGTATTTTTTATGTTATTAACAAAATGCTTGTGTTTGTTTTATTTTATTTCAGTTATAAATCGATTTATTGTTGTGTTGTGTTGTGTTATTTTTGTGTTCATTAGTGGCCTATTCGGCCTTAATAATCAGGATTCTCCGTGTTGCATCGTGAAATTTCGGTAAGTTTTTTTTTTAATTTCTTTTATATTTTAGTGATACATACATGTGCACATACATACCTTTAATGTTATATAATGTGGTTTTTGCAAACCATTTTATTTATTTTTGGACCCTTGTCGCTTGAATTGTTGTTTCTTGTGATACTCAAATTAGTGTTGTTATAATATTTTGCACTAAGATCGTTAACTTAGAAGAGTGCTAAACTTTCGGAGGGTAATGTTTGGTTTAGATGTAAATAGAGAGAATGAAAGAGTTTATCACCAGTGTAGCCGGCTAAATATTACCTCAAGTACAAAATTTAAAAAGTGGTGTCCCCAACAACCAACAACTGAAAATTCCAGAATTTATACCTAAAAACAAAATAACATATATTTTATTTATATTATTACGAATAAACGTAATTATCAGGGCAAGTTTTTTAAGCTTTTAGCTGGAAAAGCTTGATTTCGCTTATTTTGTACCTTTTTTTTAGCAAAATTGCTTTATTTGATATAATCTGCTTGAATTTGCTTATAATGCACTTTGGCAGCCCTTGAAAATAATTTTTGAATCTTTCTGTTGCAAATAAAAAGCAAAAGCTTGTCCTTTTTTCACACATGCAATTTTCTATTCTTTAACTCTTGACATTGCAAACTAGATTGGCTTAAAGGTGTTATTTATTATTGTGGCAACTATACAGAAATTTGCAATGTGTTAAATGCACTTTCCGATGATGATGTGAAATCAATATATCTATAAAGCAAAAGCTCTATTTAAAAATGCATCTTTAAAATCTGATCTCCCGTACATAAAAGTTAATTTCGAGTGTATTTGCCGAAGTATAATCAAACTAGAAAGAAGAGGACTTTATTTAAAAGCAAATTTGTCTATTATAGAAAAAGTAGAAAAAAGATGAAAAATTTTGAAAACAAAACATTTTTTGAAAAGTTCAACAAAGCTATGAATTGAAACGTTGAAATTCAAACATTAGTTAAAATTAAAAATAATATTTTTTTAAACAAAAGCGAAGCTGAGGAATACACTGATTCGCTATCTCCAAGCGAATTATTATTGTTTAAGTTTGTTCCTACTACATCTAATGATTTTGAATGAATTTTTTTAATTTATTCTACAGTTTTATGCGATAATCGATCTTTTCTTTTAGGAAATCTAAAAAAAAACATATGATTGTGCTTTGCAATAAAAAAATTACTTAATAAAATAAATGAAAAGTGGTTACATTTGTTTAATTTTTGGAAGCATATTTGAGCTTATTTTTTGCTTATTCTTTAGCTTATTTTGCGTTTATTTTGTGCTTTTTTGCTTGCTTTTTTTCTTTAATTTTGTGCATATTTAAACTTGCCTTGGTAATTATGATTCGAACTTACATACATACATATATTGATATACCTATGAGTAGTAAAATTATTTAGGCTCAATTTCAGTTTTATTGAATTAATGAAAATTGAAAATTACTAAGAGTTTTGTTATGTTGAAAAATATTATTATTTATATCCAATCAGTTTTTAGCAGAACGTATCAGTACCGATTTCAAGGCCGCTACACCTCTCATCAGCGTTCAATTGTCCATCTTTACAATTTTCGTAAAGTGGATAATAATTGAGAAGAATATCAACTATTTAACCAGTTTTCAATAGAAATAGATTACGAGAATTAATTTTTAATAAATTTTTTATTCTAAATATTGAAACAATTCTGGTCAGTACGAAATTCCCTCATCACTGGTTGAAAATTACTAACAATCAACACAAACTCACAGTCCGTTATCATCAAAGTATTCTACTTTGTAATTTAACGTTTTTGTTGTTTTTCTTCTATATATTAGGGAGATTCACATTTTACTGTGACCCTTGTTATTAGGGTATGTAGCTCGTGCCCAAGCTGAATTAACATGTTTTTTATTTATATTATTACGAATAAACGTAATTATTATTCGAACCTTTCAGGGGTGTTAAAAACCTTTTAATAAAACGCAAAGTTTATTAAGACTCGAACCAAGGTACTTCGGCTTAGTAGAAAGGCACTCGTAACACTATTATAACTTGCTACCAATCAGCATCCAGTACAGCATAAGTACTTAATTTCGTTATTTCTTACAAAAATAATTTTTTTTACAACTGGTACGAGTACATAAGTCATGAACTAAAAATAGTTTATAAAATTTATTTTACAAAATATAACATTTTCAACGATTCAAGAATTTATGTTTTAAAATATTAACTTATTTGTTCTGGCTTAGCTTATCTTTGTGCTGCATTTCATTGGTTGCTAAACACCAACTCTTCGGTAGATCTTTACCACCATGCTTAAAAAGTTGTCAAAATCATTTATTTATACACTAACTCCTACGGAATTAAGGAGAATTACTCAAGGACAAGCACAGTAGTATAAAAACTTATACAAATAACACAACAAAGGGCTAAAATTTTTCCGGAATTTCGCTCTCAAACTTTAAATTTTCAAATTTAATTTCTGTTTAAAGTTAAGTTATGAATTTTTATTCGAACTGAGTGATGGTTAATCAAAGAAATTTTAATTTGTCAGGCTTAAATTATTTTTTTTTTATAAATTAAATTATTATTTTATAGGAAAGAAAAATCTAGAAGTTCGTAATAATTGAACAGACAAAGAAAAATTAGACTGCGTGGAGGGTTGAACTGGCATCATGATGTTTCGAAACTAACCACAGTCTCATCATCAAAGCTCTTTACCGCTTAGACCTCACTGCCACCACGGCAGCTGCAATCATAATAGTTAAAGATCCTCTATCATTAATTGAATCTGCTGAGTTACATGTAAGTTTATACACTACAGCTTTATCATTTTTAATGGGTTGGAACTTAAAAATTTTCTGATACGAACTTTATGATAATTTTATAATAAATGCACTTTTTCTAACATCTCCGGAATCGATTTAATTTTCACTGAATACTTTTTTTAATTCACATAAAATTGATGAATTATTACCTCAATACTTATTCGAATTAGTTCCTGATATTTTAACAAATTGATTAAATTAATACGATGAAAACACATCTATAAATTAACACAAAATAATATAAAAAATTTTACGTGTTAATTTTGAGCTAAAACAAATAAATAATTTTACAAATAATCACGAAATCATGTCCAAAACAAATTCAATTTTGACCGGACAAAAATCAAAATTGAAAATACAAAAAAAAAAAAAAAAAAATAACTGACAAAAATAATAAAAACAACCAGAAACCAAATCGAATTCCAGGTGCAGTCCCAAAATCAAATAGAACTGCAGGCAGTCATTTAGTCTGCCACTCAATACAGAGGAAAGTCGAGTAATTATTTCAAAATAAAATATGTATAGAGGCTGGTAGACTTGCTGGATGAACGAACGATCGAACGAACGGCTGACTGACTTAAAGGCCACATACGAAAAAATGAGGGTGAAATAATAAAGACGAAATAAAATGGGAAATAAAATAAAAAAAAACAAAATCACAATTCAAATGTGAAATACACTGGCAAAATGTGAATGTAAGAAATGTATAATAAAGTTAAATATCAAGTTTCATAGAACAAGACCAACAACAGCAACAACTGTATAGAAAAGAATCCTGCAGCAATAAAATACACACACACACACGCACGCACACATCCACACATTTACTAACACTTACCTTCTATAAAAAATTTAAACTACAGAGCAAATACTCCTTAACAAACAACTATAATGTGGTGTGTAGTACGTATGTATGTACGTGCGTTTGAGCTCAAGGACTCGTAATGTTTTTCAAAAGAAAAGCGAAAAATAGGATATAGTTGTAAAACAAACATAAGGAGCACTACGAATTGAATTTTGTGCGGCTTGTTAGAATGCAATTAGCTTTAGGGCAAATTATATGTATGAGTGAATGACTGACTGACTGACTGACACATTAGCTGACGGAAATGTTTGTGTTTTATTTTAGGGATGCAGGACATGAGTTTATTATGTTTTGCTTTTTCTAAACTATAATGAATAAATTATTTGCTTCACATGTAGAATATAAAGAAAAATACACTTTGATTTTAGATCATCTCGAATAATAAATAAAAAACAAATTGCCTCTAGTCCTTTAAACCAGTAAAGTACCTTTATTCTCTTTTGTTAATTTTAAAATTATTGAGTGATGTTAATTGAGATAATGCAAATATTTTGTTGTTTTAAACACACTATCATCAAAAACATGACAACTTTTACGAAAATGTTATTTTTTTTCAAATTATTACGACGCAAAAAATGCAAAAATTTCTGTTAAAATTGCAAAATCTTAAACAAACTATAATTTTGATTAAAAATCGATATTATTTTAAGAAATGTAAAATTTGTCAAACCGAAAACTTAAACTGAAAATGATTAAAAATGTAAAGTTATATAGAAAAAATAAAGGAAAAAAAACGCGAAAAAATCAATTATAGTGAAAAGTTATATACGCTAAGCATGTATCATATTAATGTCGATAATTAACAAAGTTGCAATCGGGATAAGGAATTCAAAAAACTGAGATCAGTACGACAATGATATAAAGAATTGTCATTTCGATAAACTTTAATTTTCAAACGACGAATTTGTAGAACGAATTTTAAGCCGCTGGACGAAATTCGTCCTTCATCCCAGTTGTGATCCTAGCAATAATAAAGAATGGAAAATGTATTCCGCAATGCATTTCATTAGGATTCACATAGCTTGGGTTTTTTGTAACCGATACAATTAAACAATTAATCGAAATCTCTTCACGATTTTAAAAATATTAAGAGAAAAAACAATCGCTACAAACACCAATAGAGAAAATTCCTGACACTTTATTACACACAATCCCATTATAACAGTTGTGATAACAAAATAAGCACTCACACGTGTCATAAGGATATCATAATAATTTAATTATATACATGAATGATAAACGAATCAAATCGCTAAATGCAAACGACGAGATGATACCGTTAATACCGTTCTTAACAGCAGCGGCAGGCAGCATAAATTCTACAAAACAACAAAAACACCGACACATGTCTACACTTATTTAACTATTAACTAACAAAAACAACAAAACGCCAAACAAAACTTGGTCTGTGGCAACGAGTGAATGAAACCACCCGCTGAAGCACTCCAAAACGATAAAAAATATTCACACACATGCACGTGGCGGTGGCTCATAGACAATTAAAAAAAGGGGCTATTACATACATACATACATATGTATGTATATTTCGTATTTGAAGTTGAATAAATATGCTCGTAATTTGTTAAACGATAACAAAATGTTTTACCACAAAATTTAAGCCTTGACAAGACAAAAAGTCCTTGAGTCAAAAGCGTTATGAAAAGTATAGTGATGGAGAAGGCAGTGTGAGGCATGTTGAGGAGTGTGTCAACACTTGAAACTCATTAAGTCGGTCATTGAGGCAAGAGAAAGGAGAAAATATTGCAACAGTTGCTTAAATATTCCACAGGACTTTAACCACAAATTATGTTGTTAAAATACGCGAGGACACGTGTAGCCAATAAATTTTTATAAAAAAAAGTGAAAGATAGTGCAAAGATTTCTTTGTTGGTTTTAGTATAAAAAAATAGTTTTAAATAAATACAAGTTTTATAGCGGTTGACCAGTTTTCCTTTTGGTAGTTTTAACAAAAAGACAATAATCTCTTGGGAAAAATTTTAATATTTATTTAATAAAAAGAGACTTAAAATAATAAACATACATACATACATAAGTATATTTGTTTTTATTTCCAAACAATGTTTCTTTAATTCAATATTTGGTCATATGAACTTAATTGGAACAGTTTTCATAATTTTCCAAAAAAAAAAACGCAAGAGAATGCAAACTATTGTGTTGATAATAATTGTGACAAAAATCCCACTTCAATACAGATACCAAATCGCCACTACTATCAGAAAGTTTTGAAATCAACATAATCAAATTCTAGCCTACATATATTTCAGTCACACGAGAGATTAATTTATCTTCTAAAATAAGAAACAAATTAAAAATCGATGTTGTCCTCATATTTTACAAAAAATATATTATAGGATAATAGTGTAAGGGAACTGTGGAATGGTTTCAAATAAAGAAAAAAAAGGGTATTTAAAAATTATAAAATGAGTAAAAATTTCAAACACATTAACGGCACTAGATGGCGCTGTTGGCACCAAAAATTACTTATTCAGCAGTTTTTTATATAAGGTTTTCCAATAGGGATGATATGATTTTGAAGTGACATTTCGGCCATTTGTAATCTGTCATTTTCATTCTATTCAATAGTGTTTACAATTTCACATGCAAGAACAACGTTTACAAATTATTCAGTTTTATTATCAAAATAATGGTTCTCCAATTGCAACTTTTCGTGCGCTTTTGCCATTTTATAGTCGTACTAATCGTCCAATTGTGCTCGCTATTCGTCGAATGGTTGAAAATTTTGAGCTTACATGTTCTTTACAATGTTCAATGTTTAATAAAAAACTATTACATTCACCTAGCTCTCTTGGTCTGCTGGAATCATCGGTCCGTACTTCTTTCGAAATGAAGCTGGTAACACCGTTATTGTCAATGGAGAGCGGTATAGATCGATGATAACCAACTTTTAATGGCCGAAATTGGAAGAAGTTGATATTGACAACATTTGGTTCCAACAAGGCGGGCTACGTGTCACACAGCAAATGCAGCAATCGAATTATTGCTAGAAAAGTTTGAAGACTCGATTATTTCAAGAAATTGTGATATTGAATGACATCCAAGAAGTTGTGATTTAAGATCATTAGACTATTGCTTGTGGGGTTATTTGAAGTCATTGGTCTTTCCAAATAAACCAGACTCTCTTCAAGCTTTACAAGTCAATATTGAACGTGCCATTCATGATATACGACTTGATTTAGTAAAAAAGTGCTCGAAAATTGGGTTCATCGAATTCGTTCCTGCAGAAGAAGTCGTGGAGGCCATTTGAATGACGTTTTATTTAGAACTTAATTGTATCGATTGTACTTCACATTAAATAAAAAACTTTTGAAAATCAAATTTTTTTAAGAAATCATATCACTCTTATTGGAAAACCTTATATATTGTGGGTTAGTCCACTACTGCTCTCATAGCCTCTATTCTACTATTTGAATTTTTTTTTAAATTTTCATTTCATACTCCAAATTTCCATCGCAACCCACTTTCACCCCAGAATAAAAAGGGAATAATGAACGAAAAAAACAGAAAATTATATTATTAAGTAAATACACTGCTGCAGTGTGTTGAATTATAATCCTGATGATTCAACGTTCAATGCTAGAGCACCATCATATCTTAATAAACTTATTTTCGGTTATGGTTATATACAAATGTACATGCATATATTTCTATATTGAATCAAATATGGGAACAGATATTTTATTTTTGATGATATACAATAAGAAACTTCTAAAGACAAGCCTTTACACATTAGTCGAAAACCCAAGACTCCAACTTTTCCGGTGGCTTCGGAAAACCGATTTCAAGTACCAAAAAATGGATAGACGGATATGGGTCATTGAAGTTCACCACCTATAAGGATGCAGAACAATTTTAAAGGGCTCCTTGTAGACTATGCCGAGTATTGGATGAACTTATTTTAAACTTATTTTTATATACTCGTGTCCAAAGGCATGCAAAATGACGAATAAATAATTTTTTTCAAGTTTGAGTTAAATTGAAAGAAAACATTATTTCGTCCAGTGGTCGGCACCACAATTCCGTCTGGAAAATCAAACAATTTCTAGTGTCTTCTGAATTCGAAAATATATTCCGATTGAAAGTGGCTTGATTGTCTTACAAAGTAGGCTTTTCCATAAAAATTTGCTAAAATATATGATGTACCACACGTGGTGAGAGACAGGCACTGAACAAAGGTCATATATGAGTACGGAAAAAAGTAATCATCTAAGCTCAATTTTATTTTTTGATTTTGAAATGTAAGAGTATAAATACACAATCACCGTGCTTCTTTTTTACTTTAGTTTATTTTTGTTTAAATTGAAAAAATGCCGACTACTGGTATATTTCGGACTTTGGAGCACTTTCGTATAGAGAAATCCTTGATTACAGTAAAGGAAATTCATTGTTCCAAAAGTTCGTAATATTTAATTTAATATCGTTGAATTAAAATTGATCGGTTGAAAATCAATTAACATTTTAATTGAATCTTTTTTTATAACTATATATTTTATTTAATTTTGTTAATAACTTCAACCATTCTTTGCAACTGATAATCATTCCTTCTAGTTTCGCAGTTAACAAGTTTAACAACTATACAAGTTTTTCTTTGTTAATCCCTTACAAAATAAATACATACTGACTATTAGCTCAACATATTGTCTATTGCCGCAATTGAAAATATTTGTTAAGCTTTTTTCCTAAAATTTATCACAAAAAAATTTCACTTTATTTCTCTTTCTCACTCTTATTTGGCTTAAAGAAGCAATTTGTGGTTAGAAAAAAAAAAACAATTTGACGATATCTATACAATGGCTATCTGGCTGGTAGACTGACTACCCGGGGGTTAATATAAATTTTAAAATGAATTTTATTCACATCCACACACATTGTTTTTAGGTACAAACATACATAAACAAAACAATCTAAAATGTTTAACAATAAGTCCACGATATGAATGAGGGGCTTAAAGTACGGAAATGCATAAACTTGACATTATGACGATGTTGTTCTTGTTGTTGCTGTTGTTGTTCACATTCATCAATGATTTCTCTGTGATAGCAAAAAACCAAAAAAACATATCGAAACAAGTTAAATAAATGAAATTTAATGAAAGTTACCCTCAATGCCGAGTTTGCTCTATTTCAATAAGCCCACAGGCGACAGTAATATGGCGCAATTATTTCTATGCTGAAAAAGCTTTTATCTAAAATGAGAAGCAGTTAAATGTGTTAAATAAGGAAGAGAAAGCATGATAAGAGAAAATTAAATAGGTATAAATTAAAGACCCAATAGGAAATATTTGAAGATGGAGAAAAGTAAATTTTTATAAATTTTCTTTTTTGGTTTGGCGCTCAAACTCATACTCGGGGGGGCTTAAGCATTTTCTCCTCTGATGTATTTCCACTGCTCTTTTCACTTATTCATGATTTTCTACATTGCCGTCCTTTAGACGCTCCTAAGGATTCACTCCCTTGAGTTATTTCCAAAACTGGCTTACAAAACAATTTCTGTATTGACATCAGGGGAAGTAAGTTTAAGCAATGAAAAAAAAAACGCAGTATGCGAAGCCAGTTTTGGAAATACCTCTGAGGAGAAAAATAAAAAAACCCCCATCAAATGAAGCTGCCTTTGGAAATTCCGTATTAAATATCATGTTGATGAATATGAAAAAAATCCCATACTAAAATAATCTTTCCTCAATGGTAAATTTTTCTGGTTTTAATTCGTTTGCAATTTTATTTATAAAATGATATTATTCACAAAAAAAGATAAATAACTTGCAAAATAAAATGAAATTTTGCCCAATATAGTTGGAATTTGTTTCATAATGCAATAAGTACCAAAATGGATGGCACGTTTGGCGTTTTGTATTCAATTTGGATGCCAGTTTCTGGTTTTGCTAATTAAGCGAATTAATTAACTCGCGACTTTGGCAAGGCATTGAAAATTTGCGCAATTTTCGGGATTTTTTAGAAAATTTTGCATTTTTCAAGGTTTCAGCGATTTTTTTAGCAAAATTTTGGCTCCTTGGCAATCAATATTGCGTTCGATAACCTTGAAAGCTAAAACAATTTTTTGCGCATTTTCCCCATTTAAAAAACAATTTTATGAGACCCAACCGCAAGTTATTGATAACCTACTGTTTTTTTTTTTTTTTTTGAAGTTGTTTAAAAACGAACGAGTCAGTGAAATTTTTCCTAGTGGGTATTAAGCCAAAGATAAATAAAATTTCGTTGATCGTTGCAAGAATTTGATTGGCCAAAACTACTGGTGGCTTTTGAAAAAGAGTTTATAATTACAGCAGAATTAGAGAGCCAGAAACGAGAACAAGAAAACAACCCTCCTCCCCATATAAAAAGAGGATTTTAAATGGCGCCCTTACGAACATAACCAACAAAACATACAGGGTTGGTCAAGTGATGAACACAGAAATATAAAATACCAGTAGCACCCTTAAAACTTGTTTAGTTGGTTTATTCACGTGATACGGGCAACAACAAACTGCTGTTGTAAATAAGGCAAGACACCAAAAGAAAGAAAAAAGAAAAAAAAAAACAAAATAATGCCTCAAAATAAAAGAAATTGTAAAAATCGTAACAGAAAGTGAATTTTGAAAGTTCAAACAAGTTCAATATGTCATCATGTTATAGTGGTTTTGAAGATCGTTCTTTTGATTTTGCCGATGATGATGATGATAATTCTTCTTTCGATAGTGGTTACGAAAAAAGTTTTGAAACGGGCGAGTGCCATTTGAAACCCCGTAAACTAGTGTTTGATAGTTGTGCAGATTATTATAACAATGTTCCTACAAATAGTGATTTAAATGGACATTTAGCTGCGGGCTTCAATACGTTATCTTTGGAACACTCCCTACTACCAGGACTATTCGATGCCGGCAGTAATCACAGCACTCGTAGTGGTCGAACTCTTGTTGAACATATCATAAGCAAAGCTCCACTGGAAGATTTAGATTTCTCGCCGAAACTGGGAGATCAAACTTCTACACCGAGTAAAAAATCTTCGGGCGAGAGTGGTGATGACCAGCCAACTGAGCCCAGGCAAAAACGTAAATATGCCGTCGGTAAAAATCGCATGACACGCTCGCGCAGTCCTACTCAAGTTGTGCGCATTAAAAAATTCCGCCGTTTAAAGGCCAACGATAGGGAGCGTAACCGCATGCACACATTAAATGATGCCTTAGAACGGCTGCGTGACACCCTGCCGCAATTGCCGGAGGAAACGAAATTGACAAAAATAGAAATATTGCGTTTTGCTCACAACTACATCTTCGCCTTGGAACAGGTCTTAGAGAGCGGTGGTACCTTAAATTTAGATTTGGAAAAATTGCAAAATTTCACACTGAGTGGAGAAAGAATTACTAAGGAACTATTTGATGCCATCTTTGTTAATCCGCAACCGTATACGATGATTGCGGGAGGCGGTGGTTATATGGGTTTTGGCAGAATACCATATCCACCGCATATGTCGTATTCCAATTTAGCAGCATCAACTTCTGATGGGAATCCCTACGAAGGAAACTTTAATATGCATCATACAACGAACATGTTTGGTGGCATAGCAAACCAAAATCTACACTCCAGCACAAATCCCGCTTTTACACGTCAAGACTTCTTAAGCAGCATGCGTCACTACAGCAACAATCAACAATGCCATCCAGAACACAACAACACAATGAATGCAGATTTCTCACAAGAAAAATACGACTTATTTAAGGGTACGTTTGAAGCAGCTGCTCAAATGAAATCAACAACTGCAACAACCACACCTCCTACACCTACTACAATCGACGTTAATACAACAACGAACTTTACGGCATTAAATGCGGGCTTTAATGTCTCATCAACGACAGCCTCCTCATCACATATCAGTGTAAGATCTCATTTGTCTTCACAGGCAGCAGCTGCAACATCTTCAAATGGAATTCCAGCTGATTTGGCATATCATCATAACAGCAGTTTTTATACACAGACACCACCTTGGAAGGATTTCAACGAACATGTTATTAATACGGGTTCTCCTAAAGGATTTGCACAATATGGAGCGGTATAGCCGAAATTTATAAAGGTTTTCATTCATTTAGATTTATTGATAACAAAGCTTTTGATTATTATTTGGAATAGTCGGTGACAAAATTAGATGTTTTTCCTATTTTAACTTTACCAAATGTTGAAGCAGGATTTTAGAAATTTTCTCTGAGCTGCAATTAGTGAATAGAAACTGTACACTTTTAAAGAATAGTGAAGGAAAATATTTCAATGTCATTGAAAATATTTACACAAGACAACATAAGTTTTTTCACAAGATTTTTAGTCAAATTCTGATAATAAAGTTCAAAGCTTGTATTTGTTTTATTCGAAAGAATTTTTAAGTCTGATCTCGTTGATATGTAAATAATTTTGGAACACTGTCAATATTTCGCAAGTAACACTAAATTAAAAATTTTAAAAACTTCCGTAGAAAACGGCTGATATCTTCCAAACGGCTAGACCAATTGGCATCAAACACTGATACACACTTCAAACTTGTAACACTGCCCCTTTGTTTGTGGTACTCAATAGTCACGAGAATCCCTTTTTAACATACTTTAAAAATAGAAGAAGGTTACCAGTTCGAGGAGTGTATTTTAATATTTGAACCTCTATAACTCTCTTATTTATGAACCGATTTCCAAAAACCTTTTTTTTTTTGCCAGAAATGCTTCTTTAAATGAGTAATACGAGTATATGAAATTATAATAATTCAATGTTATACTCGTATATGAAAGGTTGGCTCTGTTAAACTTGTCGAAAGAACTCCATATACATACATACATACACATAGAAAAAAATAGACTAATCAGATCTTATTTACAGGCCACTATAATGCTTGTCTCTGTGAAATTAAGGCTCCACTCATCGTGAAACTCTTCTGCAAATCAGAGAGATCTCTGTTTCTCTCGATTATGAAAACAATTATATGTCCCATATAAACAAACTGCACGGAAAGCCGTTAAAATACAACACGAATTATGAAAATCAGCTCATAATAGAGTAGTTGTTCGATCATCATTATTTGGGGGAACAACTTGCCCACTCCAAACAAAAAAATAATTTGGAAAATCAGTCCATAAATGACAGAGTTAAAACGTTAAAAAAAAATTCCCCTTCGAAATGATAACATCCTCCCGTCGGTTAAAAAATGCTAAATTTATCGTTCAAAAAAATTTTTAAGCATTTGAATATCTTAAAAAACGTGTCATATTGACCCACTTGTTTCAAAAGGAATAATTATGCCAAAAGAAGTTATTTAACGGCAGTTTAATATATAAAATAACATCTCATCGATTTTGGGCAGAATCATTTCATCCCAATCCAAATTTAGACTTAAGCGATATTATAAAAAAATTTAGATAATTTTTTTTTTCAATTTTCGTGATTCATTTTTTTATTTACATTTATTTTTTGTGTGGAAACGTTGTGCTTTTCTTTGGATAGAATGTCATAAATATAGATTTGCAGCCACCTGACTTTCAAATTAAACTTTCCCTGTGTAAAATATACGTCACATTATCATTCCATTTATTCATATTCATGTAGCTCCCGCAACTTCTGTAGTTTTTTTATAAAATTTTTTGCCTCCCGAATCGTATTAAATAGGTTCTGAGCTCCATTACTAAAAAATATATATAAAAAACTAGATGATTGTACCAGCTTCACTCGGAAGCTATTTTCTTATATGGGGGAACCATTCTCCCCACTCATCATCCCCCTATTTTATGCTTGACTATTTGAAATCGAACGACGATGATTCTCCTGCATGAGGCGGACGTAGCATCATCTATCATTCAACAACAAAAATAATTTTGTTCTGTTCGTGCCCCTAGCGGTTTAAAATATACTTTAAAACCGAATCTCATACCTACCAAATATGCATAAAAAATTTCATTCTGAAATCGGTCGAGCCGTTTCGGAGGAGTTCGATTACAAACATCGTGACATGAGATTTTTATATATTAGATGGTTATTGTCGCAACAAAACTTTGTTCCTGGTCAAATAATTCTCAAAAGTTTTATTACACTTTAAAAACTGCATATGTATCTGTCTGTATACTAAAAAATCGGCGTGATATATTTTTATAAGATAGCTAATTATTAATATTTAAAACCCATCAATTCTTCTTTTTTTTTTGGTCTAAACAATAATATGAAACATTGATTTCAAATGATGAATTTTTATTTTATAGAAAAAATTCAATCATATTATTGTTTACTGCCAAAAATATAGAAAATACTAATGAAATGTACGAAACACTTGTCGTATGCGGCAGAAAATATTTTACAATACAGTGTTTGGTGCAAAAATCAAAATATCGTAGTTTTTTTTATGAAATTCAACAACAAGACTCACATACACACATACTTACATACATACATATGTATAATATTTTGCATTTCCACTTTCGCAAGACTATTTGCACCAAACATTTTTGCGTAACATTTTTGGGAAATCTAATGGCATCAATAGGTATCAATTATTGTTGCTGGATTTCTTTTAAATGCTGCAAATTTACTAACACGAGTAATAAAACAAGAATATATTTCAAAGTTTTTCTTACAAAACTATAAATATAAAATTAAAGTGACATGTTGGAAAAATACAATATGATTTCCCATCTAAAAACAATTTTGTGTGGATCATACTCGTATATCATTGGATCTAAAAATTGAGACCATATGCTCCAAATATGGTCCATACACATTTCATATATGTATGTATACTCGTATATATGTATACATGTCGTATGTACATATGTATTATCATATGTGAACTTCACGAAATATTTATGAAAGTATTTAGTTTTAATTTTTTAAAATTCGATTTTAAAACTTATTTACTTTTTAGTAAAATTTCTTTAAAAATTACACAATAAAATATGTATTACAACAACATTTAGTAAATCTTGTGAGATCCTTTATAAAATTTCACAAAGCACTTCATAAATCTGTTGTACTATTTTTGATTTTCCCATATACAACAGATTTGTCAAAGTCCTTTGTGAAAATTTAGAATAAAAAAAAAATATCTCTTGCAAAAATTCTCAGAAAATGGGAATTTTCATAAAAGAAATTTTTCCCCCCAAACCTAAGGAAATTTTTCAATTATGTAATTCATGTACCTTAATTATTTTAAAAATATATTTATTTATGTATGCAAGTTTTTGTATGTAAAAAATATATTTTTTTAATTAAAAACCAAAAAACACGCATATATATTTTTGTAAACTTTTATAAATTTAAGAATACAATTAATCCACCAGTCAATCAATTGTTACTAAATCAGGTAATACAAACTAGTCATTTACTATTTTATTTTTTTATGTTCAAAGAATATCTACTTTTCAGTATAAATTTTAAATATTATTAAGTTTATATTGTAAATTATGGAAAATAAAAAGTGTATTTTTTTATAATAAAATAAAGATAACAAGATAACAAAAAAAAAATCATGCATATATATATTTATTATAGCATTAAACACATTACGGACGGCAGACTACCGGCAACAATATGTCAAAAATAAAATACATAATTTTTTGTAGGACCAGCAGTCAGGGGACTACCCCTCCTACTTATTCAATATATTGTGCGAGAACTAGAGAGAAAAAAGTATAGGGTAGATAGATTAGATGATGAAATGTAGAAGAAGGCTTTATTCTTTTACAACTCTGCTATCGCACGTTTTTTTAATTTTTAGAACATTTTGCAGCACCTCTGGTGTTAAGTAGACGCATTAAATTTCTTAATCTGTGTGAGCAGTAATTTTTAATTAATTATTTTACTTTGGCGACGATTCTGCTCCCCGTCGAAGGTTGGCGATGTTGTGTAAATTAGCTTGGAACTGTATCAATCGCTGCCGGAACAGTTGTTAGTGACCAGTGCTATGCCTTCATCACCTAAATAGTTCGACAACAATTGTCAGAGAAATTTATGATATTGATTGACTTGCTCTGACCACGGTTTGAACTGAGGTCCTAAGTCATAGTTTGATTTGTAGTCATCGCGCTAACTACTTCAGCCAACACCACCCTCACTTATACATATTTGAAGCACAGCCGCGAATAACGTTTCAAATGCCATTTTTTGCAAAACATGTTTTTTTGCATATTACCGTTAACATTACTCTCTTACATTACTCAAACACCAAATTAGCCAAAATTATGCTCCTTATCGCTATCGAAATGCAATTAGAAAAAGACAGTCAGTGGAAGAACGTTGTAAGTTACATTCAAAATGATGCGAACGGAATTATCGAAAGTAATTGATAAGTGGAACAGAGGTACAAAAAGGAAAGTTGATGTTGAAAATTGGAAAGACAATAAAATTATAAGGTTGAGAAATAGTGGAAATGCGTATATAACAAGAAAAAAGAAAAGTATACATAAAAAAACGCTCCAGAGCAGGTAACATGGAAAAACGTTTTAAGTCCGCAACATTTTATTTTTTATTTTAATTTTTATTACATAGGTTTGTGATTGCCAATGCTACTTAATTTGTAAAAAAAATTAGCATAAGTCATATACAACAACATTTTTATCATTTCTATGAAAAAAATACAATGAACAAACATGTTTTTTATCGTCTTTAATCGAATTAATTTTCGAATTTAATTTTCTGGATACAAATTTTTGTTTTGATGTTGAATGAATTTTTATTTGTTATAAATATATAAAATTTTATAATTTATCCTTTATTTAAAGAATATAAATCAATTAAACAAAATTGTCTTTAATAGGAATGTTTTCTTTGCGACAATAACATTTTGCAACGTGGAATAACGTTTTAAAAGCCATTTTCCATGATGCTTGCTGTAGTGGAATAACTTTTTAACTGACATCGCGCTTTGGATATAAAACGTTTTTCCACTAAAAAAATTTTTAAACAGTAAATTAACATGTAATTTCAAATTAAAATTTCTTGATTTTTTGAATATAAGTTTTTATTATTATCATTTTTGAGAAGGTAAAAAAAAATTTTAAAAATATATAATTTTGCCTTTAAAAAATGTTTTTTTACTCTCCTGAACAATTTGCAATTTGTCACTTACAACGTTATTCGCGGCTGTGCTTCATTTGCTTATATAAGTACGACTTTTTTGATGATAGCATAGCTGCCCGACTGCACTAAAGAGTAAAACTTCTGCTAATGTACAAAAAATTCGTAAAAAATAAACAGTTCAAATTTGTATAATTTTTACCCTTTAAAAGTACCTTATCCGTCTACTAAATTTCATCCTAATCTATTAAGCGGCATTCGAGTTATAGTAAAACAAACATCTAAACACATAAGCTTTCGCATTTATAATATTACTAGGATATCTAATGATGTTGCGGTTTTTAAAATAATTAAGCACCTGGTTACAGGATGATAGCTGCAGCTTGCGGCATTTGAAGTCGTATAGCCTGACGTGATCAATCTGTTTATCATAAAAAAAATTTAGATAATAATGGTTTCTATACAATTTTTTGAGGCATAATATAAAATCAAATTCTTAAATAATAATGAAGACATAATTCCAACGACAGCTTTTTTCTCTAGTAAAGGGTGCAATAAAAGCATACGTGTGTCGTCATTTCAAAAATTACATCTGCCATTAAATTTTGATGCAGTAACCGCTTCGAAGACGCATTCGAAAGGAGTTTCGGCACTATATATACCTTTCGCGAGTGCACTCAAGGTGTTGCATCAAAAAAACGGTCAACGAAACAGTTGGTGGGTATAGAGGCAACAAAGTCTCAAATTTTCGACCAGCTGTGACTTCTAATAGTGACCGGCAAATTGCCCAGACAAACTCGTTTAAAATTGGCACAACTTAAAACCAACCGGCTGCAGCAGTATACTCAACTGCCACCAAGAATGCATAGTCCCCCGGATAGATGCCCAGATTATTCTACTTCTATTCTATATATAGAAAATATTTGTCACAAAATTCTACAAAACTTTTTCATAGACCTCAAAGCTCCAAATTCAACTTGAACACAAGAAATAGTTTAAAACTTAAAATGTATTTAAGGGTTAAATTTTTACTTATTCTAGCTGGATATTTTATATTATTATCGTCGTTGAACGTGTTTTTTCAGAAAGAAAAAGAAAAGCACATATGCCCCGACAGTTGGAAGGTAAAAATTGTTCCTTGAAAAGCTGAATTTATTTTATGTCTTGTAAAGGTTACAAGATTTCCTGTAGTTAGCAGCTTTTAAAAGATACAAAAATCGGTGTTTGGCTACTAATATCACGTTTTCAGTCTTAAAAATTAATTTAAAAATATTAATTTTAGAGATCAAAATTTTCACAAAACTTTTTGCGCACATCAAAATTTCGTAGGTTCAAATATTTGAGAGTTAGATCGACCATACAAAGATATTAAAGCACTGCATGTATTTTAAATTTCAAAGGACTATCGTCCTGTTTTATATGCATACAAAATATATGTCACTTTAAGACTTTTTAATATAAAATAACTGATTTTTTTTTTGGAATTTCTCTTTTTACTGCAGGCTATTAGAAATCTATTAAGGATGTTGTGGCAAAGAAAAAATAAAACATAATCCATATAGAATATTTTTATACTGATTTAAATCGATATCTCTTTTATAATCTGTGAAAGTTAACAAACACATACAAACAGTTCTGGTTTAATGTTCAAGGACGAAATCCGACAAGTTCTGAAAACATCAAAAGAATGCAATCCATATTAATGGATAATAAATGTACTAGTATGTCTGTATGTATGTATACATATGTTTATGTACATATGTATGTGTGTTTATTGCCAATTCCCAAATGATGTATAAAGTGATGCGATGTAAGTGGAAGTGGATAACAATTTGTAACAAACATTTCATTATTTTATTATTTGTTGGTTTCTTATCAAATCTTACAAATCGGAAAATTGATTGTTCTGTTTTTTTTTTGTCTTTTTTTCCGTTCTGATTGTTTTGCTTTACGTAAGAATTGTATGTTTTATAAATTAGCAGTTTTTGCGATACGATAGTATTTGAAAAGTTTTTTTTTCGTTGTTGAAAAAGATCTGATAAAAAAGCATTATAGTGGTATTTAGAAATGTACTTTTTTTTGTTTGTACATAATTATGAGACGATTGGTTTTGTAACAAGAAGAAATTTCTTTGAAATATAAGGTTTTCCAATAAGAGTGATAAGAACCATATCAATTTTCGAGCACTTTTTCCACTAAATCAAGTCGTATGTCATAAATGGCACGTTCAATATTAACTTGTAAAGCTTGAAGAGAGAGAGTCTGGTTTATTTTGAAAGACCACTGACTTCATATAACCCCACAAGAAATAGTCTGATGGTGTTAAATCACAACTTCTTGGATGTCATTCAATATCACAATTTCCTGGCATAATCGAATCTCCAAACTTTTCTCGAAATAATTCAATTGTTGCATTTGCTGTGTGGCACATAGCCCCGTCTTGTTGGAACCAATTTCGGCCAAAAAAGTTGGTTATCATCGATATATACCGCTCTACATTGACAGTAACGGTATTACAAGCTTCGTTTCGAAAGAAATACGGACCGACGATTCTACCAGACCAAAAACCACACCAAACTGTCAGTTTAGGTGTAAGTAATAGTTTTTCATGAATAATTTGAGGATTTTCTTCGCACCTATTCGACGAATAGCGAGCATTGTTATTCATAAAATAAAATAGTTTCCGTTTTTTTATTAGCTAGCGCGTTTTGCGTTTTAGCTAACGATATACGGAAAAATGTCAAAAAAATAAAAATATATTTGTTCAAAAAACATGTTATTTTCTGTGTTTAATTTATAGTAAACATGACTGGAAATTCAATACGAGAATTATACATTATTCAGCAGCAAACAAATCACCAAGTTTAACTACAAACCAACAATAAATAAATTTAAGATGTTGGTTTTCTTTAATTTTCCATTTTTCTTCATTGTAAAATGCAAACGAACAGAGTGTAGCGTACTTTACTTTACAATAAAAGCCAATATTTAACAAAAACGTATAAAATTATTATCATCAGAAGTAAATAAATTGATAAAAATCTACCCCACGGAAATTTCATAATTCTGCAGGGATTATTTGCTACGAAATTCATTGGATCTTTCTGTCGTAACCCTGCTTACACAGATATGAGCTCAAACATGTATAACCTACCAAAAGAGAATTTACAACGAGTACTTATTTCTTACAAAAAAAAAAAAAAAAAAACAGCAACAAGAAATCAAATCTACTTTAGTTCTAGATTGTTTTTGCGCCAACCCTAAGTGAATCAACCAGCCAGCCAGTAAGTGAAAAAGACACAAAAAAATACTTTTGACATTTATAGTTTGCATTCTTATATTTTGCTAAAACTATTAGAATTTCCTTTTGAACTCTCTCTCTCGCTCTCTCTGATGTGTAGGTTTAAATAATTCCGTATGTGTTTTAGTTTGCTGTTTTGCTTAAATATCTTCCGGAGTATCCTGCTGGGTATTTACTGCTTTTCTCTATTGTTTTGTTTCCTCTTTTGTTTTTTGTCATATGACAAATAAATGATTGCAAAGATAAATCTTAACACCTTCTACAATACACAGCACATACAAATGACAGCACAGAATGACAATTTTTCGGATTTAGCCATTGGGTGTCCTTTTAGTATTAAATATTTTTCTAGTTTTGTTTTTTGCTTTCTTTTGATTTTAAGGGACGTTATGTTTGTCTGTTTTACAAAACTAATGTGGATTAAATTATTCCAGCGGAATAATTACTAACAATAATTTCCATCAGTTTGTATCTTTATGCTGGGGTTAGTTGAATCTTAAATTGAATATTGGTTGTTGATAGCAAATTTACGAGTAGAATACACGGCTATTGAAGAAAAAAAGTACAATGGTGTGGTGCAAAGTTACAGGTACAACTGGCAAAACATAAACCGACTTAAATATGAAAAAAACTTAGATCAGTCCATAAATAGCCGGTTGATTTATTAAACAATATTTCACTTGGCCGGCCACTTACATTTCTATGAGACCAATGTGTCGGGGTGACAAATTGATTCTCCACTAAAAATAAATTATGGCACCAAATTGCAATAAAACCGTTCCAACGAAAACAATTTCAAAATTGGTCAATAAATTGGGGAGTTACACGATAATATTTTTTTTGTGAGGCTGAATTATATGCTTCGATTTATGGGACAAAATTACAGGCACTCTACTTTGCCCGATTTTCAAGAGAATTTTATAGGAACATGCAAACTCGTACAAACAAAGCTTTTGCAAATCGGTTTAAAACTGCAATATTTTAGGGTAATAAATTTATTAAAAATATGGAACTAAGCTGCATGCAAACTTGTTCAAACAAAAAAAACAAAAATATGGTGAAAATGGGTCCGTATAAAGAGACATTATTCGATAATCGATATTGCGCACCAATATCCATGGTTATTAAAGAGGACTGTCACAAACTGGATCCATAAATTCTACAATTTTTGTGTTTGATATTTTATTACTAATTTATAATCAGTTTTAAAAAACACCATCAAGTTGATTTTGTAGGTTTGGTGTCCTTGGATTCTAACAAAACGTCCTTATGACAAATTGTTATTTGTTAAAGTTTCTCCCCTATATAAGGAAGAACTATGAGAGATCCATACAGCGATGGAAAGAGAGTTAAAATTATCTACATGAATTTTCTTAAGGCGTCTTATACCTCAAACGTAAGATTTACTATGCCGATTCTCTGTGCACAACAAAGGTGGATAATGGGGGAACTTTAGCTCCCCTAAAGTTAGTGTTACTTTCTAAAAATCCAATATACTCGTATTCACCAGCATCATGTCGTATATTTTTCTGTTTTAATTGTAAGAGAGATATTCTCAAAATTTTATGTTTTCGATATGATCACAATGGAACTCCCCCTCTCCAAAACTTCATCAATGAAACTTAATTGCTTAAACAATAACTAAAAGATTGTTCCAAAATATTTGTCGAATATCTAAGAATATCGAAATATTCACTTTTATCCCTTTAAAAACTCCTCGTGGCTAAAAAATTTTCAACAGATATTTTCTATTTAAATAAGAACTGCCAACTATCACGAACATTTTTGAAACTTTTATCAATTATTTTTACATGTTTATAAACTAATAAAACCAAACATAATCAATATGTAAATATTAGTGAAACATAAATGAAACATACATACATATGTATTTCGCACACAGCAGCATGTAATAAGAACTTAACAAAAGTCTACATAAAAAAAGAATTTGAAATCTCTTAAATAGAAAAAAAAAACGAATCAAATTCCAACCACCCTGAAAAGATTAACAAAACTAACCGAAATGCTTTTTGTTACTCTCAGAAAAGTAGAAAACAAAGGATATTTTACAGATTTTGTACCATAAACAGAAAAAGAAAAATCATTCAAAATACTCGAAATGGGGTGAATATTTTTAATGTGCCCTTCCAAAGGCAAAAATAAGCGAGAATGTAGAGGAACAAAAAACAATAGATGACAATTTCGCGTCACCTGCCAAAAACAATGTACTCCAAATAATGACAAATAGAATTACAGAGTAAATGAATACAGGCACTTAGACTTTTATATCAGGACGAAACATTTTATTACACGTGTGTTACCAAATGTGCAATTCTAAACAAATAAAATAAGTTTATTGTCAACTTTAAAATATGTGTACACAACGATTTTGTGTTCTTTGAAAACAAACTGTCATAAAAAAAGAAGAAAACACTTTCAAATAATTTAATGAAGTAAATATAAGTGGAAATTTCACGAAAGACATTTGTAAGATAAATAATTTCACGACGAACTTCATGTTTCGCTTAAAATCTTTTATATTTTTTTTTTTTTCAATTTTATATTTTATAAAATTTGCAGAGATCTTGTCCCAAAGAAAGCATCAAGGTACCACGTTTTATTTTTTATTAAATCATTTTCAAATAAAAGACGCAAACATAAAGTGGTTTATATATCAAGGTCGCACAGTGGGGGATTTTGGCAAAAAAAAGAAAATTTAAATTAATCTGCAGTTTCTAAACGGAAATTAATAAAATTTCATGCTGTATTGAAAAGGGTGCCATTGAGAGAAGCCACAAGAGCTCCAATTGTGTCATCTAGGGTTAATGAAAAATTCAGCTATATGGCAACCTTATATTTTTGATCTGATAAAACAGATATCTTGCAAGTACTCGTAGATAGCTGAAATCAGACATATGTGGGTTTCTGCTAACAGCTATATATATATTAGATATATCCTTACTGGTGCCCAGAGGAGCACCCCTCAGGCTGCCTTGAACGTCATCCTTCACCTACTTCCCATTGAAGAATTTGAGTTGAGAACGGCGGCAAGTAGTTTGCTCAGGCTTACGGAACTGCGCGGTCTTTACAGATGGATCGAAAATGGAAATAGGCACGGGTGCTGGCGTCTAATTTTTAGGAACAGACATTCGTAGGTCTTTTAGGCTACCGAATCAATGTAGTGTATTTCAGGCTGAGATCCTAGCGATCCTCAGAGCCACGGAACTAGTGAGAGAACACGTAACTGAAGGCGTGGAGGTAACATTCCACGTTGACAGTCAGGCGGCGCTGGAAGCTTTGAATGAGCATAGTTAGATCGAAGCTGGTCAGCAAGTGTAGGCGATCTCTCAACTTGCTTATCGACAAATGTAGCGTTAGGCTATGCTGGGTACCAGGACATTGCATTGCATTGCATTGAGGGAAACGAAATCGCTGATGAGCTGGCAAGAATAGGGTCAGTATTAGATGTGGCAGTTAGTGACAGGTCAGTTAAACATCCAATCAGTTACTACTAATTGGGTAATTAGCAGAACCAATCATTCCTGGAAGAATAGAGAAGATTTTAGAGTCTCGAGGTCCATATGGACAGAACTAGACTCAGGTAAATTTGATCTACTTCTGGGTATGAATAGAAAGGTTTTGAGAGTTTTAGTAGGCGCGTTGACTGGCCAATGCTCAGTTAGAGCGAGAACCAGCATATGGGAAAATGGCACTCCGGATTTCTGTAGGATGTGTGGGGATGAAGAGGAGTTAGAAACTTTTGAGCATATCATCTTTCATTGCCCAAGGTTGCAACGCCATAGGCATAGATGGCGTTTCGATGAGAGCATTAGTGATATCGCGAACTTGGGAATATCAGGGGCTTTGTCACGGGAATTAAGTGGCTGTATGATGGATAATAAGGGCTCTTTGTTTCTTCTTGGGCAGTAAGGAGACCAATTAGTCAACAAATTAAAAATGAAGGGAATCACAATGGATCCAATTGGGTCTCCGAGCGGATGTGTGTTTCACACTACCCCTCCTAACCTAACCTATATTATAATGGCGTTTGAAATATGCATAAATATATATAGAAAAAATATGTTTAGTTGCTTTTGGAATTTAAAGAATGTAGAGATATTTCTGTGTTGTATGACACTTATTTTGGGCGCAAAATAATATTTATTTCCACATATATGGGATACGTAAATCTTTCTTAACAATTTTAGTTTGTCTATTATCCAATATTAAAACCAATTTAACGAGAATATATTGTTTTCAGAAGTATCCTACACATAATCAAATTAACGCCACTTTCTACTAAAAATGTATCGTGTAATTTTCTTTTTATAGCAAAATATGTTTATGTCTAAATCTTATAAACTATATCGTTTGAGAAATTTTTATATTGTCGTTTAAGTAGAGAGACTGCATGATATAAATTTGCGTGTGTTAAACAGTAGTTTAAAATACACATATTTAAGCGGTAAACTAGAAAATAATTTTTTTCTTGGAAGTTCTAATAATTGAATAAGTTATAAAATTTTTGAGTAAAGTTATTTCAGTTTAATTAAATCTTATTGAAAATTTCCATGATCGAATTTGTTTATCCCCAACAATGAAAAGTGGAATATAAATAAAGGACACCCTAGCGGTAAAACTAGAAAAGCTATCATATACATTTGATGGCCTGAGACTTGATACGTATTAAAATGTATAATTTCAGTTATTACTTTTTTTGTGGAAAAACCAGTAAAGACGTCGTTTAGTTTCATCACTTACGACAAATTCTTTACAATATTTTGTGTTATGCAAAAGGTGTTATTTTTTAATCTAACCCATTTGCTTATTAATTTATAGCGATTTCTAAAGGCCTAAGGTTCGTAAAGTTATATTCACAAATAATTAGATATTAGTAGTAATGCAAGTCACAAGAGTAAAATCAACATCAATTTGTATTTCAACATACACAACAGAACAGAAATACGTTGAAATTGATATTGAATTTAATTATGTATTTATTTTTTAGCCTAAAGAAATCACAATAGAAAATTATTTTTCTTTGCGATAATCTAAAAATTGGAAAATTGCACAGAATGCGTTATAGTTCGTAAAAACATTAGATATGATTTTTGCATTTGGGACGTCAAACTGTTCTTGAAGTTGACTTTTTTTTTTCTTTGTTTAAGTATAAATTTTCATATAAAAAAGTTTAAATCACGTTAAAATTAATCATATACATTTTTAAATGATCTTAATATTAATAAAATAACAGCTACACTATGAAAATGCTACATATTGTCACGTTACGACACTAAGCAATTAAGCTTGTTTCTCGAACAAAATTTTATATTTTATTTTGGTGTTGACAGTAATTGACTTAGCATTTAGTAAAAGAATTGAGAAATTCGAACAAAATGGCTCAAAAATTCAAGCTTATTGCTGGTGTCGTTACGTGACAAAAAGTAGACTTTTTAATTAAAATGCCTATACATTCATTTTCTATGAATAAAACTTGAACTCAACTATTTAAAATTATAATTTTAATCATTTGCATTTTCGAACTGATCACTGATTGAAACTATACCTACACAATTTCATTTAATTTTTAACTTTGCGCTATAACAAATGGGAATACATATATCGTCATGAAAATTAAATTCAAATTAATATGATTTTTTTATTTTTGAAAATGAATATTAATTTGAATTTTCATTAATTCAATAAAACTGAACTTAAGCCTAATAATAATAATTTCTCATTTAGTAATTAAAATATTTAAAATTATTTAAAATTTAAATATTTTTATGATTGTGATTTTTTAATTTGGATATAGAACATTTTCATATTGTTTAGTTTCGCTCTATAATTAATAAATTTTAAAATTTTGTATTATTTTTTTAGCTGAATTTACACCTAAAATACTCATTCGAAAATTAAAATTTTCCAATTTTTTTAGCCTTGGTTCAGTATTTTTAAGATATCGCATCCAATTAACAACGGATTGTCACAATTGTTTTGCTATTAGTTACGCACAAAAAATTTTAAATTGTTTAAAACAATTGATGCAAATATTCCGGCTGAGCTGGAAAATATATATAAATTGTAATTTGTTTTACCAATTCGCGGTTCAGGTATACCAACAAATCGACCATATGGAAAAACTTAACTGATGCTTTGGCACCTTGAAAGGAATCCAAATAGTTTTTTTCATTTAACTCACAAGTTAAATGAAAATAATAATTTTTAAATTTTACCTGGACTTAGAACATTTTTTTTTGGTTTGTTTGCTGTTTTGACTTAGAACCTTTGCATGTCACTGCATAAGAGTAATTAAAAAAAACATAATGGTAACTTCTTGCTGTAAATGATGTACATATATTAAGTTGTATTATTATACTGCATCAAAATATGCACTTTGGAAAAAAGTGAACTTATCACGTTTACACGTGAAGGTGGCGATATTGGTTTTGATCATTCGAAAACAACGTTTTTTGTATCGAGTCTTGTCGATTTGAGACCCCTGGAAGATAGATCGAGATAAAAAGTATGACATTCAAAAGAATTTGCCTTACGTAGATGTAATTAAAACATGAAGCAATTTGAGCTGTTCAATTTAATTTATTTCTTTGAAAAAAAAAATTGGTACATGATTTGATCATATCTTACACATAAGGGTCAATTTATACTAATCCGTTCCGTAGCATTGCCGCATTAGTTCCGTTCAGTATCAGTGAAAAATAAAACACTGTTAAATTTGTTTTAAGTGCTGCTTCTGAAACATGTCCGTTTATGTCGTCCGTACTGCTTCCGTGCTTTTTTAGAGTCCGTTCTGTGTTTGTTTTTAAATAATTTGCGAAACTGTTACGACACTTATACGGAATGGATGCGTGTAAAAATTCTATTCATTAAAAAATTTGTTAGCACAAACACAGTATATACTAATTTTAAATATTTTTAAAAATTAATTTACTCGTATGAGTTGTAGTAAGAGAAATTTTAATTATTTAGGCTTAAGTTCGAATAATTAAATTTTTATTTAATAAGTTATTCTTCGGATTATTTTTTTTTTTTTTACTGGAAACGTTTTATAAGTTTGTTGTTTTATTCTGTCGCAAAAAAATAAAATCATACAAAAAAATGTAGTTATTTACTAACAACAGAGATATTTGAATAATTTTTGATTTTAATTCGTCCAATTTAATTTGTAAATAAAAATGATTACTTTTTTGAAGAATTAAATTCTATATGGCACCATGATTCGAGACTTTACTATCAATCATAGTAGCCCCCAAGACACCTGTCGACTTTTTTCGTTTCTCTTCAACATTTATATTCATCTTGATAACAAGGCATTAGAAGCTCTGTTTTTTCACGCTTTTTGCTGCACTAATTAACCTTGAAATTTTTAGATCAATAATGTCAAATAACCATAAAAAATAAAGGAAAAAAATCTGCCAGAAAACTGTTATGCTTTAATGCGATAACGTGATATTTGCAGAGAAAAGAAAAATGGAAAAGGCAACATGTTAACAAACTCATAAAATGCCTGATTAAATAGATTTGAACATAAATATCAATACATTGATTTAGCGATGAAAAAAAGAAAAACACATTCGACTTTTCTAACCCTTTTTTTTACTAAAAGAAGAACTAAAAAGCAAAAAAAAAATTCCACAAAATTTGCCACGCGAAAATAAAATACGCACAAAAAACCTGGAAACTACGATTATGGGATTTAACTTGTAGCAAATAGATGAAGACAGTGCAGCAACACAACTCCTTTTTTTCACAATCTTTATATCAATGGAATCCTTTTAGTGCAAAATTTGTTTTGGTTGTGCAGTTACACGTTCCGTTAAAAGGATGGTATGTTTGATTTTTGCTGTTTTTTATGCTCGTCTTTTTCATATTGAGATGCACACAGAAAAGAAAAAAAACAAATCCAAATACAAGTAGAATGATGGTTTATTACCCTTCTCGAATTGATTTATCTGTAAAATACTCGTAGGCAAAGGCTACCGTTTTACGAATGCATTACATGCGTACGAATAAATAAATTAAAAAGCCTGAGAGATGCTCATGTGTCACAAACTCCTGACTATGATAATGACGACGACGATGTGCTTAGAAAATAGGTTAAGGGATTTTCATTTATTTCATCATAAATTTTCACCCGTTTGTTTCTTTCTTTTTATTTATTTTGTTGTTTTTTTTCCTTCTATCTAATGTATGAATAATGTTTTATTCAAACACTATAACTCTTTTAAGTTTCTTTTTTTTTACCATTTCATTTTGCAACATTTTGTGTAAAGCCGGATGTTTTAAATGAATGAAAGAATGAATGAATGTGAAGTTGAATCATATAAACTTCAAACCTTTGATACATTTTGTATCCGTTTATTATTTTTACAATTTTTTATATGTTCATCATATTTTACTCTTTCTTTCTCTCGCTCTATGGAATCATTGAAGTGCATAAACATTGGCTAAACAAACAATGATCCTTTAAAGGATACAGTGTAAGTATCTAGTAAATTACAATATGAATTTTTACGTGTGTTTTTGTTTGTTGTTTTTTTTAAACCCCTATTGTCACACCGTTCTGTTTCATTTACTACTTTTTATTAAAGTTTCTCTAGAAGAATGAAAAAAAAAACTTTTTAGATGATTTTTAATCTGCTAAAATCGTTTTAGTCAATATTTAGAGGGATTTATGTCATTCTATACAAATATTTTCATTTTGTTAGTGAGTGTCACTCATTCGCTCTCTCTCTGTCTCCCTGCGAATTTCTTTTTATTATTTTAAAATCAAATATTGTATGTTGTTTGTCTATTTGCACATGTGGTTAAACATAATGAAGTCACTGAATTTACAAGGATTAAAATACGATTGTAGAAAAATATTAAATATTTCTTCTAATTTCTTCGATCTCTTATTAAATTTATTATCAGTCTGATTTTCGCAAGTTAAAGATCCACTTTTATGTTTTTTTATAAAAACTAACAATAACAAATTTTATTTTTAAAAAACCAATATTTCGCTACCAAACAATGGGTAGCTTCTTCAGGGTTATATTACGTTAATATTTATATGAAAAATGAAATGAAAAATGAAAAAATACTATGACTGATAGTAGAAAAATATTTTTAGTTAAAGTTCATTACGCAGTCAGTCTTAGCGAAAGCTTTCATAAATACGTAGTTAGTTAGTTGGAATGAATTTAGTTGAATTTAACTCTCTTTTTAATTTTTTCAAAAATTATTATTTGTTATGGGTTAACTAATTTATATACATTTAGTTGGTAGCTAAATACCAACTCATCAGTAAATCTTTACCATTTATGTGTGAAAAGTTCGAGCATTTGCTCGAATAAATGTTATATTCTCTTTTTAATTTGTGATCTAATCGCATCACTCACGGTCATGTACTTTCATGAGCAAAAATATTGTTCATTAATGATTGACTTAATGCAAATTAAATTTAAGCATTACCGCTTCGTTACTAAACTGCTGTGGTATTGCATGAATTTCCTTTCCAGTGGGTAGATCTGAATCTACCACTGGTAGGGTACTAGATACATCTTTTGACCAATCTAGAACAATAAAATTCATTACATTTTTATCCAAATTCGAAAAATTTTGGAGGTTGCCAATTCGAGGGATATTTTTTAATTCACAATTATATATGTAATTTATGAACTGATTTCAAAGCAATTTTTTTGCATTGCTTGGTACTATTTTTTTTAAATCAAGGCAAATGCCTCCTGCCCCCAAAAATATTAGTTATTGTTTGATGTTTGTAGTAAAAGAGATTTAAATGACGTGAAATTCTTCATTTGTTTATGCAATTAATTTCGTGGAAGTCAGAGAGGATGCACTTGTGCGTTTTACAAAGACTTTTAAAACGACGTAAGTTTATTTTATTGCCTTCCTGTACTTAATTTATTTTTTCTGGGCTATTTATCTTAGATTAGAATGTTTAGAAAATACCTTGGAGCGTTGGAAATGATCATTCTATATTTTATAACTGAGAATGCCTGTATGGTGGTGTGTTTGGAAATTTTTTCAGTATCATACAAATTTGGATAAAATTTAGTAAACGGTTACAATATGACCGAGATAAAAATATAGGGTACTTTTTAAGTGGTAAATGCTTAACAGATTAGTATTTTTTTATCTGTTAACCATTGTATAATAAATAAGATAGTCTTGTCCCTAAAACAGATACAACGTCACAAAAACAACAGGCATTTTGTTAGTGTAAAGTGTTTTCTGTGTGTCAAAATCAGAGAAACAAGCCGATCGCTTCGAAGCCGGACATCATCGCCGCTATTGTGAATTCGAACCGCTGCCAATCGGTTTTTTCACTGCTTTTACAGGTATTTCTTCTGTTAAAAATACATTAAAAATGTTTAAGTTCTTTAATGTGATATTAAATTTTTCTTTACAGCACGTTTTATTTATTTAATATATAAAATTTCTAAATAAAATCGGCGAGTTGAAATAAAATTTTTTGCTTAGACACCGCTACAAATTCTTAATCAGCTTGTTGGTCTGCTACATACAATTTGAAAATTGTAAAACAAAAATATTCTTCTACAGCAGGCAGGAAGACTTTTCCCGTTTTTATTATACCATGTCTGTTAACATATATTGTACATTTTTGGGGGGTAAATGAGAGAAAACTTGTTCTTTTGGCACTTTTATTAATTGTTTGTTTTTTTTTTTTACATGTAGTGTAAACATTAATATTTATATAAAAATAGTTCCAGTTCTTGTAGAAAAGTTTATAAATTGAAAATATTCCGATGTGGAGAGACTCTGAAAATCAAAAAGTTTTTCGTTTTGAATAAAAAAAAAACATCCCTAAACAAACAATTTCAGCAGAAACTGTGAAAATTTTTCGAAAGTTTTGTAAATAATAAAATTCACAAAAAATTGTAAGGAATTAACTAACGAAAATTTTACATTTACGCGTTAATATCATATACTCATACATAATTACCAATGTCTAAAATGCTAAAACTCTAGAAGAAAAGAAATATGATGATATCAATTTAATTGCAAACACAGCAAAAATTCCTAAAATAAAACTGCAATATTGGATACAAACCTTAAAATTTATTTGAAATCACAAAAACTGTAAAGAATGGAAAAAATCAGAAAAATAATACTTTCTTTCTTATAGTTTTAGCGACTTTCACAAAATTTTAAAATTTCTATTACTTTACTACGCGTTCAAGGCCCTAACCTAAGGCAGCACCAACTTATTATCGGCAACTCTGAGATTAATTATTATGAGAATAATTATCTTAATTCATAGCCTTATAATATGTTCACACGGTCAGCAATTATCGCAGTTCGCGCTCTCATTCATTGTTCGCGGGCCAACCTTAATTGAACCTACTTACAGGTTTCTCCATAACAAAATTTTGAGCGCGAACCATCGTGGTTCATTTTGAACCTTGCTGCGAAACCATATAATTTACTATCATCTCTAATTCTGATAACGAATTATCGCTAGTTTATCTGAACTAGTTGTCCAAAATTATTTTAACAAAGAAAAACAATTGATAAGTGTTTAATTTTAATAAAAACATTGGAAGAATAAAAAACATATATTTATTTTAATAAAAACAATAAATAGTCAACCGCATTTTAAACTGTAAAAGGATGTCAAAGTACGAACCAATCTAGAATGTGTCGTGTGATCACATGGGTTCACCATCGTTGTTCACGGAGCGAACCTAGTGTTTCAATTCGTCGTGCAAATATAGTATTAATATCATTGAGTGAACATTGGACCTGTACAGCAGATTCTTTCGGTCCCGATGGTTATGACCTTAATATAATAATAACAATATAGTTTTATTTTTATGATATTAATTCTTAGTTGGTTTCACTTGTCTTTCAAATAGGAGACCAAATTATCAGGAGTCTATACATAAAAATTATAATTTATATTTTTACAATTTGTGTACGTAATAGCTTTTACACGTGACTTCGTTCATGACACATGTCAATGAAGGCATAAACTGTCTGTATACCAAATTTTTAGAAGAAACATAAAAACGAAAATGCAAAAGAGGCCAAAACTTTCAGATTTTTCTTATTTTACCCCCAAAAAGTACACTGCACTTTAACCTTAAAAACATTAAAAAAAAATTTAAGTATCAAAAGCAAAAAGTAGCAAATCTTCCTTATTTTCCCCCCAGAAAGTAAACTGTGTGTTATTGTAACAAAATTAATTAAAAACTTAACCAAAGTAACAAAATGAATACCTTTTCCTTATTTGAACCCCTCTCTTAGAAAGTGTACTATATCTACTTTTGTATGTAAAATAATATTTAATAAAATATTAAGTACCAAAAGTACCAATTTGTCCCGTTTTTCCCTTTCAAATTTCCCCATATTGCAACTGCGTAATATTCTAACCGTCAACCAAATTTCATCCAAATCCATTTAGTTGCTTTCGTGTGATAGTGGTACAAACAAACATCCAAACATCTGTATCTATGTATGTATGTATAAACACATAATTATAATTAGTTAAACTATATTTTTTTAATTAAAATTAGTTTAAAAACTATATATTTAACATAAAAGCATTGACATTTGATACCTGAAGCTCTTTTTCATTACAATTATTTCAATTAATGCCAATGAAAGAAAACTCAATGCCAATGAAAAAGTCGCATAATCGTATGTATGTATTTTTCCACAATATTGTTGCTTTTTCCTAGAAAAAATATTATTATTGATTGATTATATTAAAGCTAAAATGAAACTACACACAATCACTAGGCCATATGCGCTGACTAATAAACATAAAAAATGGCTTTTAAAACCGATCAAACGATATTTTCCTTTAAACTTTTTCTACACGCAAATGAAGATTCGCAAAAAAAAACCAGTTTTCAATTAACATTAAAATCCTTGAAAATGTAAACTCCACCCATTTTCTAAATGGTGCGTTTACATTTGCCCCCTTAACAAGGCATGAAACCATTGTTTATCCTTAACATTTCCAAACTTTCATTTACAAATAAAAAATGAAATGAAATTAAAATTTTCATACTCTTATAAAGAATCACGTACGTATAGAAAACCATAAATTACCGATGTTGTTTGCTGTCTTATTAATTATGCACATTTACATACACATTTTTGCTCGTTTTTCGAAAACTTTCGACAATGAAAATGTCCTTCCATGTTCCTGCATTCGTAATTATTCCACTGTCATTTATGGTATAATTCCTCCCTTCTTGAAACTGCAACAACAATAAGAAATTAAGGACTGAATATCTTTCGAAATGTGACTGTATGCAAATTATTTGAATTTTGAATTTTAATATTTTTATTTCATTTAACATTTAACTAAAAACCGAATGAATGAATAATTTTTTTGCCTTTTCTCGATGTTGGTGTTGTTGTTGTTTGGTCACTTGATGAAGTGCAACCAGTGAAAATTGTTTACAATAGAAAGAAAAAAAAAACACAATGTTGATTTTAAAATATAAAATGTTGTTTTGTGTTAATGACACTCACATTTATTCATTCATTCCGTGAATTCAAAGTGTGTGGATGGTTGGATGGAATGGATGAATGTATTTGTTAGATTTTTTTTAACATATTTTACTGCAGTTTTAGTTGCAATCATTTTGTATCCGTTTATTTAGTTTATTAAAAATATCATTTGCATAACAAGAAGGTTAAAAATTATTTTATTTCAAATCGTCTTCTTTTTCTTATTCATTTATTTAATTTCATTATGGGGAGGATCAGATTAATGGTGATTGAAAACTGAACATGTATGATTTTTAATTGCAGTTAGTTTCTTTCAAGGAATTTTTCATTTACTTTAGTGCGCATTTTCTGAAAGTAAAAATTTTTCGCTAAGTTTAAAAATATTTTATCATACGAATGAAATTATTTTATTTTAGCTTTAAAAAAATTATTTAGGAAATGATTTACTCTTGAATAGTTCATACAAATTTTAATATTTACTTACAAACGGAAAACGGCTGTCCTCAATTTAAGTTCATCATTTTTTGTCTCATATTAATTTTATGTTCAAAAAATTATTTTTTTTAATGAAAGAAAGTACGAAATTAGTACTTATGTGTACTGGCTGGTGAGAGGTTGCAAGGTGTTCGTGTGTAGTGGTTAGAGTGCCTATCTAGTCAGCCGTAGTTCCTTGGTTCGACTCCCAATAAACTTGCGTTTTATTAAAAGTATTTTAACACCCCTGAGTTCACACAATGCATCATCTTGCACCCATGTTCAGTAACTTTAGTGAGAAGTTCTCTTGGCAAAAATATGTGAAACAAATTATTCCATCGTTTCTCGAAAAGTGAGAAAAAAATTAATCTGTACCTCATGTCGAAAACTATCAAAAATACTTACGTCGTTACGTTAGAAATGTCAGAAAATATAGCTCGATGTCGATATGTAAGATAAGAATGCTAGCCAAAACAATCTTCGACGACGACCAAAGTAGACTTAAGTAGCAGGATATAAGCGGCGGCGTCAAATATACAACCGTCGGCTGTACAAGATAATGTGTAGTGCGGCTTTTATGTTTGTTATTTGCAAAATATTTTTGTCAGCATTTTCTATTAAAAACATTTTTAAACATTTTTCTAATATTGTAAAAATAAAATAATTATTTAACAATTAGTTAAACATCAAGTACCAATTTTTTCATTAATTTTATTTTGAATAACATTGTTAAGATGTTGCCTCA
The DNA here is from genome assembly GCA_947311025.1 of Lypha dubia. Classification (NCBI taxonomy): domain Eukaryota; kingdom Metazoa; phylum Arthropoda; class Insecta; order Diptera; family Tachinidae; genus Lypha; species Lypha dubia. The sequence continues at coordinate 85,732,680 of OX371263.1, read as the reverse complement.
CCGCGTTTTTATTTGTGAGAACTTTTTCCGAAAAAGTTTTACAGACACAGTTTTTCTGTAAATTTGCGAGTTATTTTCTTACGTGACGGTTTTTACTCACAAAAAAACTTAAATGTTCAGTTTAGTGAGAAAATCAGCTGTTTGTTTCAATTTAAGTAATTCAAATGTTTCACTTCGCACATTTCAATCGAAAAGTTTCTCGTAGCGGGAGTTTCACTCAGAACATGGATACTGTTGTTGTAAAGAAGCATCCCCAAACGTTTCAGCGTTCTGATCATCAAAAAGCTTCGTTGTACCATAATTGACAGTTGAAACACAGAAATGAAAAAAAAGTACCAAGATCGAGAACCACATCACAGATGAGAGATAGCGCACATGACGTTTTTAACTAATTTTTGGATAAACACTAAACTAGTTTTTTATAAATATTTGTTGTTAAAGACAATATTTTTATTTTCTAATATCAAGAAATATTTTACCGAGTTTCTATTAAAAAACGGCAATGCCGCCATACGACAACAATTTTAAAACCAAATTAAGTAAAATTTCCTAAATTCAAGTTTTTTTTTGCGGAAGTTTTAGTGTGGAAATTGTTAAAATTTCGAAAAAAGAAATGGACTATAAAACCGAAAAAATATCTAAAGTTAAAAAATAAAACTCAGGAAATATATTCTCCAACAAAAATTAAAAAAAAATATATATATATCCGTCTAAAAGTCAAAGGGAATAAACTTTCATAAAAATCAAACACTTTGTTTAAGCCGTCACATGACTAAAATCTAAAGAACAGCCTTCAGCAAAAATAAAAAAATATTTGGAAAGTTGACCAAAATATATTTCGAAGTGCGAAGCTGTTCGGTCGGAAATGAAAAAGTCAAAAAGAATAACTCATTTGAGACCTCTAAATAAAACTATTAAATTGCAAACTATAAATTTATTTAGAAAAAAATAATATTGAAATTTTTTCTTACAAATCAAGAATAAAGGCAAATTTTAAAAAACCTTTTTACTGCGTTGAGTATTTCTAAATAAAATTCAGAGAAATATCAAATGTTCGACTTCTTAATTACTGTCCATAATATAGTCGTGGTGTGTTTTTTTTTTGCTCCTTCCATTTATTTACACTCGCAGGAAACAAATCACTTAATTTTTTTTAGCAGCAGGTGTGTTAAATAAACATTAGTGCGTGTCACTATAAAACAATCCTTTTGACTCGTTCACACTTGTAAATGTTTGTTGTCACTGTTGCTACCGTCCGTTTGTATGTCACTGATATCAAAATATACTCAGCCAATTGTTCGCAAGAACTTGTCTCATTTTCCATTGAAAGGCTTTAAATCGAACTTGGACAGATGGCCAAGTCGACAAAGAGCAAACACAATAACAATACAAAACAATTAACGTATCAAAACCTACAAACCAGCAACAATAACAATTGCAATTTCCTTTTCAGTTCTTTTACATTTTTATTATTTCTCTTTTTTTCAAGCAACAAATTAACGGTTGCTTGATATCCTTCTCATTTGTTTTTTTTTTCTGGTCCTATTAACGTTTTTTTTTTCTTCAATCATTATTATCCTTAATCATTCATATGTGAACTTAGATATAGATTCAAATTAGTACATGTGTGTGTTAGTATTTCCCAAAAAAAAAAAAAAAAAAATAAATACGTTACAAATACAAAAACAATTTATGGTTGGCAAACACGTAAAACAACCAAAAAATATGTATTAAAAGTAATAAAAGAATGAGAAAAATCATAGAAATTTTAAGAGATTTTGTAACGATTAAAGGTTGTACATGAACAATAAAAAAGCAACCCAACATAAAAAACAATCAATCTATTTTTTTCTAATACTTGCCACAGCAGTGCGTTTTTATTTTATTTTACTTTTTTATTTTTATCATTTGTTCATTTGCCACAATAGAAAATTTGTATTTATGGGGTTAATTTTGCAATTTTTATGCTCAAAATAGAAAGTGATTTTTTTTTCTTGCAATAAATATACAAAAAACAGTGTGTTAATCCTCAGTTAATCCTGGTTTTTAGCACATGGAGTTTAATTAATCACGGCTGCTTACTAAGTAAAAGTGTGTCATGTGTCCTTAATAAAGATTACGGAACAGTAATCACACTTTTGTAAGATTAAATAGATGAATTTTTTGTATAAAAAACATTTTACAAGTTTAATTTTGAGATTTGCACTAATGTATAGAATATGACGGTTATATATTTCAAAATGGCTTTTTGATGCAAAAAAACCGGCTTCAATGCGAATGTTCCAAACCTTTTTCGTTTCATAAATGAAGGAGTTATACGATAATTAATATTTTTGATTTTTAAGGAAAAATTGTCGTATCGAACAGCAAAAAACCTGTTCAAACAAAATATAGGAGTTTTAAAAATGAGTCCATAAAAGAAATAGTTGATATTCTCGCTTAGAAGAAATTACACTGTACAACACAAAAAAAAAAACTATCAAATAATTTGGTTTTAACGCAAGTGTTTGGTAGGAGATATACAAGTACAATATACGGTATTTCAAGTTATGGTAGATCATACTTCTGATTCAGCATCTAGTAACAGGCTTAAAGTATAATATGGATTTAGTACGTTTATGTAAAACTTCGTTGTAGTGGTCATTTGGTATTTTTTCCCCGAAACAGTTAAAAACTTCGTTTCAAAGGTGATGTAACTGTGATGTCTACTGTTTTTCTAAAATATTTGCTGTCAAATTCTACCATAAATCATTCAAACCTTGAAATCTGCTTAACCCTAGACGGATTTTGTTCGAAATGTCATATAAATATATTATTTTTTTAAATTTTTGTCCATCATTTCATTCTAATTTTTATATTATAAGAACAATAATAATAGATCGCGAAAATATTGATCTTTAGTTAGCATGAAATTTATGACCCCAGTGACTACATGTGAAAAAAATTTCATTATAAATAAAGTGATAAGTAACAACTATTAGTAGATCATACGGCAAAAGTATAGAGTTGGTCAAGAGAACAAGGAAAAAATCAACATCAATTTAATTTCAATGTACATACACAGCAGAATAAAATGATGTTGCTTTCAGAAGTTTTTCTTTTAGCTAGCTCAGACTGTGATACACATATTTTTAAGAAACTTGCATACGAGAATTACTACTTAATGTAACGTTTATCATGCTTAAGTCCTTACGAATCTTAGGGTTAAAAAATTCAGTGCACGAAAACCACGAAAAATATAGGGAGATTCTGTCCGTCTATCTGTACGTGAAATTAGATTTCTAATGATGTACATATAAGAATTTGTCTTAAGACGATTTGTATTTAAAATCAACAAAAACCAAAAATATTGGTTCTGATATTTCATTATATATAAACTATTTTATGTATGTACCTACTCTTACACACATACAATTCCGGAACTGATTTTATTACGATAATTTATTTTTATTTTTGTTTTCCGATATTTCGGTTAACTTCGTTAACCATTCTCAAGGAATATTTTGTATTTTTAACCACAATTTCTTATGAATTGTAAAAATATGTAGGTATATTAAAATTTAATAAAACGAATCTCGATACTAATTTGTGTAATTTAGGGGGTGGTGTTGGCTGAAGTGGTTAGCGCGTTGACTACTAAGCAAACAATGACGTGGGGCCTGGGTTCAAACCCAGGCCGGAGCAAGTCAATCAACATCATTAATTTATGTAATGTACATTAGTGAGACATTGTATTAATTGTTGTCGGACTATTTAAGTGATGAAGGCATAGCACTGGTCACTAAAAACTGTTCCGACAGCGATTGATGATGTTCTAAGCTAATATACACAACATCGCCCTCCTTCGTCGGTTAGCAGAAACATCGGCGAAGTAAAACAATTAATAAAATGTCTGCCAATACAGCTTAACAAAGTTAATGCGTCTACCTAACACCGGAGACGCCTCAACACTGCTATAAAAAATAACATAACGCTCAAAGCAGAGTTGTAAAAGAGTTAAGCCTTCTACATTTTCAACATCTATCTTCTCTACACTGTCCCTCTCTCTGAGTTCCGGCACAATGCACTGCATACGTAGGGGTCATCCCCTGAGTGCTGGACCTAATTAAAAAAAAAAAAAAAAAAAAAAATTTGTGAATTACTTTGAAACGATTGAATTTTTTGTATCGCAATATTAAATTTTCTTATCATGCATCTATTGTTGTTTCTTTCTTTTACAAAAATTAAGTTGAAAATTAATGGTATACATACTTAGTGGAAAAAAACTTTTACTTTCAAGAGCACCGAACGGATTATGAAACTTTTAGATTGACTTAAAAAGCAATATCTCTATCGTTTGCTATCAAACAAACTTTGAGGTCGGAAAACCAAAAATCGTTCTAAATAATAAATTATAATTTTAACTTCGTTAAAAAGTTCGTCGTAGCACGATGAGTTAAGACTTTGAAATCAAATCATTTATTAAACAATTTTTTAAATTATTTAAAGTTTAATAAAAATTTAAAAATGTTGACTAGTAGTAGTTTTCGTTAAAAATTTAAATTTTAAGTTTGATTCAAAAGTTCTAATCGAAAGACTCAAATGAATTAAAATCATTTTATTTCTATGAAAAATACATAAACACACACCCACTGAGACTTTAAGCACACAGTTCCAATTAAATACAATTTTATATTTGCAATATAACTCTAACGAGGCTGGTTAAACGTTGCATAATAAAAGCTGTCAACTTTTATTGTACAAAATGCAAAAAATAAAAATAAAAGTAATTATGAAACACCCAAATCTCCGTTTAAAATATTGAAAATAATAAAAGGTCTAAAAAAAATATTAAGAAAACGAAATAAACTCATAAATAATAAATGTTAAAATTAAATTTATAATGTGTAGGTAGTAGTGGTGCTCATTAACCCTGCATTCTGTTTTTCTTTCGTACTCAACCAGTCAACATCATGCTCGTTAGTTGAAAATGTGTCAAAAATGTGTCTAAGGGATGTTTGTAACGTACAAAAGACAAATATAAAATTTATTTGTTCAAACAAAATTGCTGGTTGCTGCAACAGTAACAACAATTATTTAGTTGTGAAATAAAAATCAGGGTTATCCATGCAAATACTAAGTACAGTAAAGCTGAGACATTGAGGACTATTTGTGACGGCTGCATTTCGAAAAAAGTGGTCCACATCTATCCAGTGTAAAAATCTTACATGATTTTCGCTAGTCTTTCGCTAAAAACTACAAATAAAATTCCATTTTGGCGAACCAATGCGGTATATTAGATTAATATTGCACAATTAGGGAGTAGTGTAATTAAATGTAATCTTACAAACTTTTCAAAGGGTGCAATGAAGTGTCGTAGTAGATCTGCTATAATAAAGTAAACAAGTAAAAATGAAAAAAAACAATAACAATAAAGAATAATAATAACGAACATAAAACGGGAACAGGAATTACAAAAAAAAAAAACAACAACAACAAAAACAAAATATGTACAAGTGAAAGTGCGGTAAGTGCAAGGATATTATTGTAACTTTTCAAAACATTAAAATAACAACTTGTGATTATTTACTTGTGCTACACACAGCCACATGCAAGCGCATGCACCCAAACGTATGTACATATGTATGTGCCTGAGTAATGTGATAAACAAAGTTATTCCTTGTCAACTCAAACTCTCATATCCGCTAAATAGTTACAAGTGCATTTTATAAAAAATATTGTGAACTGTACTAAGTTTTTGCAGCCCGGTAAAATATGATCAAAAATGCGCAAAATCTCAGAATTTTATGGGGAACCAAAAAACAAAAGTTAAATGTTCATAATTAATAAATTCCTAATAAACTCCCCGAATTTTTTAAACACTTTTATATATTAAATACTTTTTCCTTTAAAAAGGACCACCTCTGGATTTTAAAAAATTCAATCCTATGCAGATGTGATATGTTGGATCTTGCAAGTAGCCTTGTCGCTCCAAAAGCTAAAATATATATCAACCATTTATGCGTTTCCGCTAAGAGTTTTCAAGATATGTATGCCTGCCGCCTGGTATGTCAGAAATCAGCGAATCCATAAAGATCTTGATGTTTCGCTAGTGAAGACTGTGGTTTTTAAACATGTGAAAAAATATCAAATTGCTCATTTGCCTTGAACGCATAAATTAATAGTTTCATTTTACTTAATAGTATTTTTGATCGAATGGAAATTTTCAGTATATGGACTTGTTTTGTCAAATTTTCGACAGACTCTTACGATTCGTAGCACTCCGGAAATATCTATTCGTTTCTCTTTACAAATCCATCACGAACATTAAACAACATAATTTCTTCTAATGGCAAGACTACGTTAATATCATTAGAATTCTTTAGGATCTTATTAACGTGCTTCGAAGCCAATTTATCACTAGCATTAATTGTATATCAAACATTCCCAAGAGAAGGTTTTAATTATAAATAAATTTTATTCATTTGAGAGAAAATCTCTTTTTATTTTTGCTTTTAAAATTTTCTTTGTTGTTGAATGATTTTTCGTAATTCTTGTAACTTGTTTTATTCTTATCCTTATTCCTTGATTGATGATCATTGTGACATGGGAATCATCATAAATCACTTTGAAGTGGAATGAATACATATCATGCATATCTTTTATGTATCGCAATTATTGTTATTATTCGATTATGTTATTCGTTATTCAGTTAACTTTTGTGCAACAGAATAAGGGTGAATTGTTAAAGAAAAATAAAATAACGTTTATTTGTTTAGATTTTGGAGTGAAATTATTCATTATGCCATTTTTGCAAATGAAATCTGTTAAAGCAATTGATTTTGTTTAATGCAGGAAATTTTTAAAAATGACTTTTAATAAAATCAAATAATAGTTTTATTAAAAGTAATTTATGGGTGAGCTAATCTACATATATGCATCAGTAGATCTTTAGCATTCATATTTTTTTAACATAAATTCTTGAGTATTTATTTGAATAAAATGATATATTAAAAAAATCATGCTGTTAATAATATTCATTTCTGACGTCGCGAGTTATAATTTTGGGATGGTCACACCATGTGAGTCGATTAAACACTGCGAGCCAGTTGTTTCATCTAGTCGCATATTAAATGTGGAATATCAAAAAGATCGAAAAATAATTAGTGGACTTAAATTTTTACTATTAAATCGTACATATTTTCGATATATTCCCAGTGGTGATCAAAATGTCATAAATAGTTTAAATACTTGCAAAGCTCGATTATTCTTTTCCTGTGTTTTCCACGAACTTCAAATAAGCGAAAAGTCTAAAGCAGCGGTGCCCACAAGTTCCTTATGGAAGAGCAAACACCAATCCATTTAAAGAAAAACAAATTGTTATTCAAATTTTTTTGTTGTAAAAACAAATACATGCAAAGAAAACCCAAAAAATATATTTCATATATTTATTTCATATCATACGTTAAACAAAAACAAAATCTACATTGATCACTGCACGTCTACATTAGAAATGACATTCTTCTTAACTCTTTTTAACTAAAATTGTAAACTCACATTATTTTTGTTATTTATTTTCCTATTCAGGACGTATTTGCTACAAAAATTCAGTTTGCTTCACACTTTTTTTTATAAAATATACACAACTATTACTTTTTCCACAATATTATTTCAGTTTTTTCCCTTAAAATAACAACGAAAACAAAACTTTGACAGCTAAACGTCATTTTCTGTTAAGACGGAGCTTTCAAGACAGACGTCTTAACAGCCGTGTTAAGACGGCTAGAAAACATTAACATTTGCGGTCCAACAATTAATAAACATAAACCGCCTTATTTACAAAAAATATTTTCTGCTTATAAATAAAATAAAAAAATATAAAATACCTATACAAAAAATTAAAAATGAATTGAGAATGAAATTATACTGTTTTATTAAAAAATAAATGCATAAAGTTTGTTGGCGCGACCAACCCCCCTTCTTCTTTGAAATTCATGTTCACTGGACGATTGCTAACCAACGACTAAATACGATCTGTAAAAAAAGAACCTGTGTATTCGTAAGTGTGTATGTATTAGTTTTGTGCTGCTAATGCGGGTTTGAGGCTGGTTGAAAAATTGTGCCAACGAAAAACTGCTCTCTTCACCCCTCTCGCCTAAAAACTGTCATGTTATACCAGCATAATTAATCCAATGTAAAATAGCTCAACGTAATTAAGCTCCAACCCTACCCTACCGTCGTACTGTATTACCGACAGTCACCTCAATATCCAATCCAATTTACTATAGTATGGCTTCAAGGCGAGCGAAGCCGTGGGAAAAAGCTAGTATGTATATATTTTTGTGTAAATCTTTTAATTTTTTATTATCAAATTTGGGACAATCTTTCACTTTGCTAACCGAAGAGAAATATCTTAAAATTTTCAAGTAATTTACAAAAAACTGTACTGCTTACTAAAGATTCACTCTTTTGCCGACTTTCTGTCGGTCATAAGGATTTTCTACACCATCTTATTTCATTTAGAAAAAATTGCCCCAAATTTTAATATAGAAAATGAGAAATTCTTTTTTAATAGTAAATATGCGGTAAATAAAATATACCACTATACAAATCAAAAAGAAATTCCAAAATATGCACTAACAATCCCTAAAATAAAATTTAAAAAGTTAAAGTTATAAATTCGGAAAAATTACAGCAAAATTTAAAAATTTTTTTATTGCTTAACCGTTTTAATTTTGTTCTTTTTTCTAAAAGTGGGTATTAAAATTAAAAAAAAAAAATTATCGATTCGTCTAAACCCCTTAAATTAGAAAAATAATTATTAAAGCTGTAAAATATATTTGGATAAAATCAAAGAAAAATTTCAAAAATTTTAAATTTATTTGATTGAAGAAGCGATTTTTTCATTTTGTTTAAAAATATGCAGGAAAAACAAGCAAATATGCTACTTAGAACTAAAATAATGCTTCGCATATGCGGTGTATTCCAAAATATGTACAATTATATTGCAAAGATACAAAAATATGCAAAAATATGCATTAAGAAATTGTTGCTAAAAATCTTTAAAAAGCTCGAAACGTCTACTGAATATATTATTTGGGTCTCCATTCGCTTGTAGTAATTTAATAAGTTTTTTTTGGTTTCATGAGTCATCTTAAAAATTCAAATTTGAGGTAAAAAGGAAAAAGTGCGTAAGTCGAGATAATTTTAAGTTACTATCACCATCGTATTCTTTATATTCAAAAGTATTTCTGTACAAAAGCTACATCTATATTGAACGATTTTTAAAGAACTTCTGCCACAATTATTCGCTGCTTTTCTTTTTCTAACTAATTTTCTAATATGGAATAACGGCTTAATTTAATTTGTAACATATTTTATTTAAAATGTAATAAATTTAATATAGTTGGCAGAACCATGTAATCGTAAGTCAAACAATATTTTAGAAAAATGTAAATAAATTTTATCAACCCCACTTAAACCTTTAAACTGCTTTTCTACTCTATAAAATATCACTTGAGTTCTTTTTCCGTATTCCCACAGAAATAGTGGAAGCCATCTCTTGTATTTTGATGGTAAATATTTTAATAGTAAAAAAAAAAAAATAAAATGGTATAAAATTTCCTCTCCTGATTTTACTAAACAAATTTTAGATTTCTAAATTTTCTATTTTTCTGCCACCTACAATTATTTTTTTTATTAATGTTTAACTTTCTTTTTGATAATTTTTTTTTCACCATATGCTATTTCTGTGAATACATGACATTTAAAACCATTGCAAATATTTAAATAGCAAATGTTAAACACTTTATTTGGTGTGATAAACATTAAATAATTTTCTATTTATTTAAGAATTTGTTACAACCACTCAGGGAGTTCATAAAATAATTTGCATTTTAATAAACAAAACGAAATTGCCAAGTGACATCATAAAATATTTATTGCCTAAAATCACTTTTCGCAAATTCATTGTAAGATAAGATAAATTTATTTGTATTCTTTTATTGTGCTTTGATTTTTTCATACAATTTATGTAAATATTTGCAATACATTTGTGCTAAAATTATTCAAAGTTAGATGTAAGTTGGGGTTGCGAGCAAAACCTTTTAATTCTATTTAACCGTAAAAGCTTCGGTTTTCATAATTTTTCAAAAAATATGTATGAAAATAGATCCTAACTGAAAGGTTTTCTTTTAAATTCAACTTAATGTCAAATTATGATTTATGCGGTCTCCGTATGTCATGTTTTGGTCATTCTGTCGAAACAACATCTTGCTTGGATTAATGATATCATCCATATATTCAAAGAAAAAAATAGTGCGGTAACGACTTCCGCTGACTGTAACGCGAGCTCCAGCTTCATTTTGGAAGACAAGGAAACCAATGATACAAACATCTAATAAATTGCACTGAACAGTGCACTGGTTTGGTGCAATGGGGACTGTGGGCATATTTAGTGAATTAGTGTAAAGGTAGAATTAGTCTTGACTTTCTGTTCTGTTCCGGATCAGCTGTTCATTTTTTGTGTATGCCAAACATATATTTTCAATTAGTTGTTCTGTTCTGTTACGGACCATTCTGTTGAAAACTGAATTTTACTTACAGTTCTAAGTGACAGCAAGAGACAGCTGCTTGTTTCATTAAACCAAGCCGATCAGAACAAAATTGCCGCGTAATCGCTGATAAATTTTTATTACGACCGCCGCCATCGACTTTAAGCACATTAAAAAAAAGACGATTTTTAATAAAAAAATATTATATTCATGAAAAATTTATAGTGAGTAGAGTTGTTTTTAATTAAATAACGTTTTTAACTTATTTCCTTTAAAATTATTCAACCTGATAATTAAGACGAAGCGCCGTTTTAAATTGGTGAACACTGCCGCCGCCGCCGATAAAATATGTATATTCTGCAAGAAACAGCTGATACGTTTTTACAGAACTTCTAACTACAAAAATTCAACAACAGAACGGCACAGAACAGAACAGAACAGAAAGTAAAAGTCAAGACTAATGAGGCCTTTACTCCATATACTGAAAAAATTTTACGCGAGAGAGAGAGAGAGAGTGTGACGCAAAGCTCACGCAAGATCAACAAACAGAGGCAGGGGCGTGGCTGCTTTAGGTTTTTTTACCAATCAGGGCTCCCAGTTTTATTTTATTTATTAGGACCAGCACTTACGGAATCACTCTTATTTATGCAGTGATTTGTGCCGGATCTAGGAAAATTGGTTTTGGGAAGGAGGTTACCGGAAGTAGTGTTTTTGCACATTCTATTTGAACAATACCATACTGAAGGTGGCAGGAGAGACTTTTGGGGAAAGTTTATTCCACATGCGAACATTTCAGCTAAAGTAAGAATTCTCTCTGTAATGTGGTGTGCGATTCATTGGCATATCGATCAGAAAGGGTTGTGCTCTTAATGAAGAGCCTGTTGTACGTAAAAAATTACGAGTATCGGGAATAATTTCCCTAATTTCATCAGAACACATTCCATAGTAGTAGCGATAGAACAGTGAAATACACCCTACCTTGCGTCGTGAGTCAATAGAGTTTTTTTTTTTAATTAGGACCAGCACTCAGGGGATGATCCATACGTATGCATTGCATTGTGCCGGAATTCAGGGAGAGGGATAGGGTAGAGAAGTTAGATGTTGAAAATTTAGAAGGCTTAACTCTTTTTACAACTATGCTTTGCGCGTTATGCTAATTTTTATAGCTGTGTTGAGGCGCCTCCAGTGTTAAATAGACGCATTAACTTTGTTAAGCTGTATTAGCAGGCATTTTATTAATTGTTTTACTTCGCCAATGTTTCTGCTAACCGACGAAGGAGGGCGATGTTGTGTACATTAGCTTGGAACAGCATCAATCGCTGTCGGAACAGTTTTTTAGCTTTTATCACTTAAATTGTCCGACAACAATTAATACAATGTCTCACAAATGTACATTAGAGATATTAATGATGTTGATTGACTTGCTCAGGCCCCAAGTTATTGTTTGCTTAGTAGTCAACGCGCTAACCACTTCACCAACACCACCCTCAATAGAGTTGGCTACCCTACTGTCACCAATGCACTTCTTCGCCCTATCTTGTACGAGATCGAGTAACTTTAAAATAGACTTTGAAGCACCGGCCTTTACATGAGAGTTGTATTCCGGATAAAGTGGTATAAATATTAAGGAGATCAGATGGAGTGAAGTATGTCCTACACCGTCTTTTGAGCAATGAAAAATGTGACGCCTTCATCGAACATCACAATGAGTTTTCATGCTAAGAACATCAAGAGGTTCTGATTCCTCCATATTTATATCCTCCATTATTACAGATGGAGCTGCATGTACGGTCATACGTGCATTAAAATCGACCCAATTAATATGACTCCAATTTAAAATTATCAGGAGATCGTGATTAGTATATCATTCATATTTTGCCGCATTACCCCGATCTCCAACAGGTATGGCCTGTTACTAAATGAATACTAATGAAATGTGATGCTTTCATCTGCAAAAGAGTAGATAAGATTGGAAGTTTGGCATAGAAGATCGTTAAGAAGAATTAGAAAAAGGGTAGGGGAAAAAACGGAGCCTTGCGGTACCTACCCCTGATTTTTTTATTTTTTTTTGTAGCATTTGACCAAACTTCACCAGGGAACGTACCTAGGTTCTAAGTCAATGTTTTCTTTGTGGTCAACGCGCTAACTACTTCAGTCAACACCACTCGTTTGATGAGATCCAATCTGTATACTTCTGCTTTGTAATGAAAATTTTCTTTTGTTCTTACTGAATGTTATTTGGATGTGATTTTTACTTCATATAAAACTTTAACGATTTTAACACTTTTAAAGTTGTTTCTCTTCTTTATTCATAAACATCAACAATATTTAAGAAAAAAACATTTATAAAATTGCAATTACTTTATTTATAATACATATATTATTTTACTTAAAAATATTTTTTAAACTTAAATTTCAATAGATTTTTACAAATATAGCGACTGTTGATCATGTTTAAACATGCGTTTTCATTTCTTTGTTTAAAATTAAAATAAAATGTATTCAAATACTTTTCAAATAAAAACAATTTAATCAATATTTATTAATTTAATATTTAAGCTATTGTCTCAATTTTATTTAAAAAAAAATTATACATGTCTTGTATGTTAAGCATGTCTGTGCGTATTTAATTGGTGCTTACGCCAAATCATCAGTTGACTTGAAATATATTTTAAAATTACACAAGTTGATGCATTAGCTATTAGGCAAGTATGCAAAATGGGGTTGAAGTCTACTGATGATTTGGCCCAAGCACCAATTAAATGCTCACAGAAGTGCTTAATATACAAGTCATGAATAATATTTTTTTTTCATATTTTATACAAACTAAAACTTAACTTAAGAACATCGTTTTAAAGCTAGTCTTATTTCGTTAACTCCGATTCTAATTATAAAATATTACACTAAAACCAAAAAAAAAAAAAAAAAAAAATAAAGTTAAAATAAAATCACAGGCATATTACACTAAAATGAAATTAATTATTTTAAATAATATGCGCAGTCTTTATGGCTAGTAAATGCGTTTTTTTTCTGTCTTATGCTTAATTTTTTTTTTTTTTATATAAAACATTAAACTTAAATTATCCCTTAGAATAGGCAAATGGCAAAGACATTAAAAGGAGCAATCATTTTCAGAGAGAAAGACACATAGGGTGAGAGAGATTAAGAAAGAGAGAGAGAGAGGGTGAGTTCTTTACATTACAGGAAACCAAAACAACTAGTGCTTAAACATTTTTAAAGGTTTATTTTGTGACATTAACTAAGCATTTCTAAGCCAAATGACTGGTTGCTACAATGGTCCATATATGGGTTCGGTATAGGGCATATATACTGTCGGTACCCCTACAACACCATAAGTCTCCGTGGTAGAACGTGAGGCATGTAGACTTCGTTTCGTGTGTTGTTTGTATCTGCATGAGTAAAAAAATTTGTTCTTTTAAATAGATCAATAATTTAGTAGAGAGACGTTCACATTGAGGAAACATTTCACGATAAATATCAAATATTTGTTTGCTGTAGTATGACCATAAAGTTATTTTCAATGGCAAACAAAAAATTGCTGGTTTTGGGAAGACAAAATTATATGTTAAGGCAAATATTTAGATTTGTTTTGTGAAAAAACAAACTGAATCAAATAAAACTATTTATCTTTCGGTAAAATGTTTTAATAAAAGATTTTCAAAACCGATATTTTTTAGACAGCTTTGTTTGGCATATTGTAAATAAATGCCTTAATAAGAGAAACCGATTTTCGAAAAACGAGATTTTCAAAAATTTTGAAAAATATTTCAGATATTAGAAATTTTAAATTCTGAATAAATAAAAAAAAAAAGCTGCAAAAAAACTATTGGTTTACTAATTATCGTCATTATTAAATTATCGTCATTATAAAAGCTCTTGTAGAGTATTTAGCATTTTTAAAATTTGGTGAAGAAGAATGCGTTACGCTTTTCATATACTATTCCTGCTGGAATGAAATGAAAGAAAGCTAGAGTTTTGAAATATTCCCACTGCCGCAAAAAAGCGAAAATTTGCGATAAATAATAATAATCATTTTAGTAAAAAATTGCAAAGGCTTTAATTAATCCAAAAATCACAGAAATGGTAAAGTTTTATTATCTTATACATAAAGAATAGATAAAGTAAATAAGAACAATAAAATTCGTACACAGTAACCTTGATAATCGTTCATGAATAAGGGAGTAAAGATTAACTTTTGATCGAAAATTCCCGAAAATCTAAGAAAACCAAAGAAATTAGAAAAATTACGCCTTTCGAGGAAAAAAACGACAAACAACTAAAAGTTGCAAAATTTCGACAAAGGCATCGTTTTGATCGACAATCGGTAAAACCTTTAAAAAAGGTAAAAAAATTCTGAAAATATCGTAAAAATGGTGATAACTCGATAAATCTTACAAATTGCAAAACCAGAAAATGTCACCCAAATTGGTTAGAATTCGAATAAAAAAGTTAAAACAAAATAAAATATCGAAAAAAAACAGTGCTAAATGTGACACTAAAGCTCTGTCGAATTAATATCGATGATGAAAGAAATCGACGTTGTCCAAAATCAGAAAACAATTGAAAAATAATAAATTTGGCAAAAAAACCAAACTTCGAAACATTCGAAACTAATCCAACGGATTACAAAATAGACGAAACATGCAAAAGCTTCAAACCCGATATAATTCATTTCTTCTTTGTATTTTATTCCCACGAAAGATTAAAGCAGCTTATTGTGAATCAGCCCATTAATAGCGCGCCCTACTTATACTTCTAAGGGACCAAAAATAGTGCGCGGCGGCAGGCAACTTGCTCTTCCGAAACTTCATGAAATTCAGCAAATATTTCCCCAATGTGGTCGAAGAAACTAAACAAAATAAACTCACTTTCTCTTTAAACAGCAGGCCGTACATGCCGTTATTATCGCCGCCAAACCAATAAATCCCGCTATTATCACCAACCATGTACCGGGAGATGTCATAAAACTGGCCGCTGCCACAGCTCGTCGCATTGAACATGGTTCCACTTCGCTCACACCGTATTCTACATAAACATCAATCAACTGCTTTTTCAAAAATTCCGAATTCATCAGTTTTTGCATTTCGTTAATCGAAATGGCTGAGGCATTTTTAAACATTTGAAAACACGAACTGGTTGAAGTGACATCCAAACTATAATCGGGTCTTGTCAACACCTGTGTGTCCAATATGTGTAAATCCAAGCCTAAAGGTTTAAGTTTTTCCTTAACTTTCTCCTGGAATGGTCTTATATTTGTTTGGATTTCGCTAGCCGGCCGTGAAAATACAAACTTCAATAATGATTTATCACGTATAACAAATACTTTTAAATTATTGAAAGCGTGCCGTTTTTCTTTCATAGAATTATTTGCTCTTATTCTCATATTAAAATAACCATCCACATAGTTGGCGAAGGAACCACCCGAACGTAGTTCTCCTGTGCGGTTGTTCAACGTGAAGAGATTTTGTAATAATGTGGTTTTAACGCTGGTCGTTCGTTTGTAGAATTGTGGCACAAATGTAACATTTTCGATTGTTAAAATTATGGGCTCTGCCTCAGCATCAAAATCTTTTGCTTTTATTGTTGTTATTTTACTATCGATGGGTACATTTATCCGTATGCCCACCGACATGTCCTGATATTCGAATTGTGGCAAATTATCATCAATATCAATAATTTGAATAATTACTCGGAGATGAGAAAGATCTTGACGATTATAAGAATCGCCTAGATAAGGATATGATGGTTCGCCTAATTTCAAACATTTAATAGTGAGAGCATAAACATCGACCAACTCCCGATCTATAGGCTTTGTAGTTCTAATAACTGCCATATTGTCTTCGGTTCTTTTTACACTGAAAACATTCTCTTCGTTGCCCTCAATAATGATGTATTCAATGGCAGCATTTTCATCTATATCTTCGTCTATGGCTGAGAAATTGCCCACTATAGTGCTCTCCGGTTGTTCTTCCAATAACTTGAATTCCAAGGCAGCTTCATCCTTTTTTTTTTAAACAAATTTTATTGTAGATTAACTCATCAAAATTTGTTAATAATTTTTTTTTTAACTTTTATCTTACCGTTTCTCGACTAAAACGTGGCTTATGATCATCTACATCCAGTACTTTTATTTGCAAAATTCTTGTTACAGATTGTTTGGGCTGACCATTGTCGGAAACCTCCAGAATAATACTGTAAAGATCGTTAGACTCTCTATCTAGCATAACAGAAGTTTTTATAAGACCCGTAGATTCATCAATTTCAAAAGCTTTGGCATCCGTTGTGTCATCTAAAATTTTATAGAGCAGAGTACCGGATGGTGTTTTTGGATTATCAGGATCATTGGCTTTAACCTGAAATACTGGAGTGCCGATGGGAGAATTCTAAAACGAGAAAATATTATCTTTACTCAAAATCCATTAGAAAAGAAATTTTCCGAAAAAGATATTTATTTTACTTTGTGCTGATGTGGAGCTACCTGATCTTTTTTATAAATAATTTCTATTTTTATTTAAACTTTTTGTGTTTAAGAAATTCATACGGACCAGTTGGTTGAAAGTAGTTTAAAAATACATTTATTTCGTTTGGCAGTGGTGCTACCCACTTTTATCATCTTAATGCAGTTTTGTGATGAGAGATCGGTCTAAGAGAGGCCGGGGTGCCAAACCACATCCAAGACTTTTTAGTCCTGGAAGGGCTGTGCTCCGCACCCCACCGTCCAAGGAAAATGGCATAGCTAAGCCGTTGATGTTGAAGGAAATTATAAGCGTATACAAAAATCAAGGATAATCGAACATGTGAACATTGTTGGTATGGTATAATTATTTTATGGGCGTGGCGCTGCTCAAAATTCCAAGATATATGTTTACTTCGTTTGGTTGTGGTATTTTCTACCGTTTTATTCTTAGTGATCAAATATGTAGATAAACTTTTAAATTTTAATGGTATGGCTGGCGCTGCCGACAGATTTTTTTCATAATTTAATATTTTAAAGCAAACAGAAAGCGTGTGAAAAGTTTCAAAAATTAATAAAAACTGGAAAACTAATATACATTTGTAAAGTGTGTGGCGCAACCGATTTTTTATTTAGGATGACCCTACTTATGCAATGCATTATACTAGAAATGCTGCGTAAAGGAAGGAATAGGGTAGAGAACGTAGATGGTGAAAATGTAGAAGAAGGCTTAGTTCTTTTACAACTCTACTATTAATCGTTTTGTTAAGTTAATTGGAGTGTTTTTTTTTTAAACACAGAACGCGAAGCTTTTAGCTTGTCTGGAAATAATACTCGGGGTCTTTGGCCGACAATCTCCGGACTACTTGCCTAGAATTGCTACCTCTCAGTCAAAGGGGTACCCGTCTTAAGCTGTGTGAGCAGGCATTGCCACCGGAACAGTTATTAGTGATCACTAATTGCATTTATCACTTTAACAGTCCAACAACAATTAATACAATGCCGCACTAAAATACATTAGAAAAATCTATGATGTTGATCGACTTGCCCTGACCAGGAATCGAACCCTGGTTCTAAGTCATAGTTTGCATTGTGGTCAACTTCAGCACACTCCACCCTCTTAATGCTGTTATTATATTGTCGCGGGAGCTCAGTACATATGCTTACTTCCATAGGAATCGGTTTAAGGCTAATATGGTGAGGCTCTGCCCACTTGTACATGTACATACATATACGTACAAAGAATAGGTTAAGAACAATTTATTGAATACAATATTTATCTTTTTAAGGAATTAAAGAAGATGTCAAGAGAACGTAATTCGTATGAACAACATTTTTTGATTGTTTTAGGTAGAAGTGATAGAAAAATCTGTTGCACGTCAAAAAAAAATGGAACTAAATAAATATTTTAATTAAAAAATCATTAACTCACTTCTGTTACATTTGCCGTTTGGCCCAACTCCGGTTCAATGAAAAATGGTATGCCATCATTAGCACTTACGTCCCCAATGAATATGGTCACCTTAACATCTGAACTCAAAGATGTCTGTTTTGGTATTTGATCGCCGCTATCGTAAGCTTTCACACGAATCTCGTACGGTTCAGAACGACCTTTGCCAGTCAATTGTTTTTTCGTTTTCAGCTCTCCTGTTTGTTTGTTGATCTTAAACATGCCATTAACTTCGCCCTCATCGATTATTTCGTACGTCACCTCTCCACCAGGCCCATCATCTAAGTCCTGAGCAAAAAGTTTTATAACAAAAGTTTCTGGTCCAACATTTTCCGGTATAACAGCTGTGTACTCCTTTTGATTAAATGCCGGAGCATTATCATTAACATCCAAGACATCAATAATCAATTGAACCACACTTTGTTTGGAGTCTGTGGGCCTGCCTGGGGAATCTTCACCCTTAACTTGAAGGTAAATATGAGGAGTACGTTCTCTATCTATTAGGGCATGCGGGGCCACAATTATCTCTCCCGTAACGTTGTTTATTTCAAACAAATGAGCATTCTCTCCATATAGGGAATAGGATATTTTATGATACCCCAAACGTTCATCACGTGCTGTTAAAACCGAATCTTTATCTGTGGCCTTGACCCGTATAATTTTCGCCGGATGTTTTTTGTTTTCCACCACAGTTGCATGATACGAAAGTTCGTCAAATACGGGACTATTATCATTAACATTTTCTATGGAGACATTAACTTTTGTTACGGTACTACGTTGCATATCAGGTGCATTGGCCTTAACTTGAAACTCGTATTCTGTCTTGCCCTCTTCTAGAGCTTCATAATCTAAACGTTTGCGCAAAATCACCTCACCAGTTCTCTCATGAATATGAAAGTATTCCAATTCCAAGGGTTCTATTAATTCGAAACTTTGTATTGGTAATTTCGATACTGGATCTTCTGCTTGCAATATAAATAGGGTGCTCTCAATAGGCATCTCTTCCATTATATTTATTTTAACCACTGGCTTTGAACTAGTCCAGCCTTTGTTTGTAAACACAGGATTTGTGTCCTTAAAGGACTGGACATAAACAGTGACCTCGGTGGTATCAATTTGACCTTCAGGATTTACTTCTGCATGTAGATCTTTAACTTCTACCAACAAAACAATGACAGCAGCTTCATCATGATCAAGTTTTCCGTTGACATAAATTGCACCCGTTTCGGGATTAATACGAAAAGCATCTTGTACCCGATATTTACTTCGTATCGTTATGCCAACACCCGCTCTAGAGGTAGCGCTAGGAATGCCTTTGATTGTATAGTTAAGCTTAGAATTCAAATCTTTATCAATTGCTCTCACTTTCAAAATGTTCTCGCCGATTTCGGTACGTTCCGATATATAGGCGGCATAGCTGGGCTGCTCAAACTTTGGTTTTTCATCATTAATGTCCTTGACATTAACATAAACAGTAGTCGTGGCAGTTTCTGGAATAGGTAGACCGGAGTCTACAGCATTTACTGTAATTTCAAAACTATCCATATTTGAATCTCGATCTATGCGGGCCTGAGATGACACTGTAATCACACCGGATCTGTAACAGAGATAATAGAGTTAAAAAATGTTCCCAATAAAATTTAGCTTCACTTACTCCTCATCAATTTCAAAATTATCATTAGCACCCACAATGCGATATTGCAACATATTATCCAAACCATCTGGATCATGCGCTTTGACCGCGGTGACATTAAAACCGGCCGGAGCATTTTCTGGTATCGACACTCTATAGCTGGGTGGACCAAGTATTGGCACATTTTCTACATTTTGAAAATGACCCTTGAATATTGGTCTCTGATTGCCTGATATACCCACTCTAATGGATACTTTAGTGGTAGTGGCCAGAGGTGGTATGCCAAAATCTGTAGCCGATACAACCACATCATATTCTCCTCTTTCGGTATCCATAGATCTGGCCAATTTTTGCAAAGTTATTTCTCCCGTCAAGTCATTTATGCTAAAAACATTGCCCGAGATACTATTTTCCGACACTATGGCATAACGAACTTTACCCCCACCCTGTGTTGGACCATCAATATCCGTAGCTCTGACCTTAAATTCAGGTTCAAAATGATTAGTGCCCTCTCTAATGATTCTTGAATATTCTGAACTCTCAAATATCGGATAGTTGTCATTGACATCAATAACTTCGACATAAACTTGAGTATTAGCCTCCAGGCCTCCTCCATCTACGGCCGCAATCGATAAGCTGTAACTACTTTGTTTCTCATAGTCCAAAGGTTTCTTTATAAAGAAACCACCCGTCAATGGATCAGTATAGAAAAATTCGGCACCAAATCCCTTCAGGCGATATGTAATGAAACCAAATTTTCCTGAATCCTTATCGGAAGCCTTTACCATGCCGATTTGAGAGTTCACGGTAAGATTCTCAGGAGCTAAGAATCTATAGCTTGTATGATCAAATATTGGAGGATTGTCGTTAACATCTGTTAAAAATACATTTATGCGGACCTTTGATTTCTCTTCGCCACTGACCAAAGCTAGAACATCGAAAGCAAACTGCCGCTTTCCAATATCCTCTACATCAAACTCCAAGTGAGAAGAATTCAATACCTTAACCACTATAGGTGTACGTCCTTGGGCATTCAATGGGCTTACGGAAAAAGTATCCTTTGAATTATAAACATCACTTAAGGCCAATGAATAACGGCTGTTATTGCCTGTATCACGATCAAAAACAAATACCGTTAAGCCCGGTAGAGGCATGCCAGTATCCAAATTTTCCGGTATAGAAATATTGAATTCTTCACCATTAAATTCTGGTATATGATCATCAACATCGTTTACCACTATCGTAATTTGTGTAGTTGATGTATCAGATGGCACAACACCATCTATTAATTCCGTGGCACGTACGGTAAACATATAAACACCACCATTTTGCAAAATTTCAGGATTTTCACGATCCAAAGGCTTATCTGTAGTTATTAGAACGGCAGTACCGTCTTTGGGCTCGCCAAATGGAACCAAATCAAAATGACCAAAATCTTCATTTTCTAGCGTGAGTAAGATATCACGTTGTATACCTACGTCTCCATCGACGGCCTTAATGGTCAAAATACTCACACCTGGCGGAGTATTTTCATCTAAGTTGGCCGAATATGGAGCATTAGTGAAAACTGGTAATTGATCTTGAACATCGAGAACACTTATCGATACGGTGGCCTGTGATGTAAGAGGATTATCAAAAGCTCCATCTGTAGCAGAAATGGTCATAATGTAAGTTGGTCTACTCTCAAAATCCAAGGGTCTTTTAAGTGTTATACGCGCTGTATAATTTCCATCGGTTATTTTCTCGGCCTCAACATCAAATGTGTCACAAATATCGTTTTCCTTAAGTTAAAAGAAAATATTTTTAAATTTTCATTCATTCCATAAAAACCTGATCTTAATTAAGCCTAAATATTATTCATTTCTCAAACATAATTTTAATTGAATCTTTATGGAAAAAGTGATCAATTTAATTTCATAAAATTAGACATGCATAAGTTAAACCAAGAAATATTTATATCAAATATACTCGACCCGATTCGCCGTTTAATATCGAAGGGTGATAAAAAGTGCAATCGGTGAAGGAGGGCGAGCATAATAACCTGGCTTGTCGAGGCAACCTGATATAAATTTGCTATGAACTTACCTTAACACATCTTATCTGGATCTCAGCGTTAATGTCCACATCACGATCAATCACCACAATTGCAGGCTTCACATCCAATAGTGAACCAACTGTTAAAGACTCACTAGCATTGACCAAGTAGGGACGACCCAGAAACATTGGTTTGTTATCGTTGTAGTCACGTACGGGAATTACACGTCTCAAGGACACTGTATTCGGTTCTGTTGCATAAACGCCTTCATCTGTAATACTAATAATGACCTCTATAGAATCTTGAGTTTCACGATCTAATAACTGACGTAAGCGCACTACTCCCGTATCACGATCAACAGAAAAAACTGGTCCTGAAATGCTGTATTTGAGACGACTACCTTCTGGATCAATTCCTGTTGCATAATAAAGAAAATTGATAAAAAAAAATAGTGCAATTAGAATTATTTTTCCAATCGCTAGAATGTGTGTTACTAGAGTCGAGTGAATGTATCTAAATTTATGAATAATAATGTGAGAAATAAGAGCATACCCGTGAAATAATAATTCATGTTCATGTCATACTTTGTATGAAAACTCTTCTCTCATTCTAAAATTTCCAACATGACAAAAGTTGATTTTCCAAACTGGTTTACTTTGCTTAGCTAATGGTTAAACTTTGTATTGTTGTTTGTTTCTAATCGTGTGAAGAAATATTAATTAATCTCCCACAACCTTGCACAAGCTTTTTACTATTTTAATTGTTTATATTATTTTTTTTAAACGCATTCTTTCTTGTTAAGAAATACTTTAATTTCTATTTAGTACATTTTCTTTTCTTGATTTTTTTTTATACTTCTTTCTAACTATCATTTTATTTAATTATTTTAATTTGTGGAAATTGTGTCACTAAATTGGTGTTTTTAATTTTATAATTCCGCTGTTTTTGTTGTATTTCTTTTTTTTTTCAAACCACTTGGTTATCGTACAACTTAAGAAATTCTGTCAGGCAGAGTACTTAAGGTTCTGATTTATGTTGGTATTTTTTCTTTAAAATCATTCTACCTTGTTTGTGGCTTCTTGCTTTGGTTTTTTGTAATTAATCATCTGGTTTAAGCCATACAACAGTCATGGCCAAAACAAATTGAAGCAAAATTTACTTTCCCATTAAGATCACATTAACTTTAATAATCGCTAATCTTTTGATACTGAAACTATGAAAGTTAGTTTATCTATTATTTAAATCATGTTTAAGCTTACTGCAAATCAAGTATAAATTCAGTTGCATTCATGTAGAAATATTTGTTAAAACGAATTTAAAATTAGTTTAAATCATGTTTAAAGTGACTTAAACATTAGGCTTTATCATCTCTAAATCTAGTTAAAAAAATTTTTTAACTTAGTTTAAACCTAATAAATTTGTAAACGTTTAAACGCTGATTATGTAAAACTTCATATTAGTTTAAACACTGTTTAAACTTCGTACCTTTAAATTCGTCCTCGCTTAAGCTTTTCAGCATTGAAACAATATGATATGGTAACATTGTAGTAAATGTTAAAAAAAGCCGATTCCGTGCCTCAGTCTATTTGTACTAGAAAAATTTTAATTTGAAAGAAAGGCAACGCAAGGTGAAATTTAAGATAATATTATAAAAAATCCACATGAGAAATAAATGATCTTGTAAATAAATTGTGGTGTGGAAACAACGGGACAGAGCAAGAATAGGATATAAATTGCAAACTTCGGTAAAAATTGGGGGTAAATTAAACGCAAAACATAGACAAATTGTGATATCGATGTTATTGTAAGTTTTTTATCATTGAAATTCTCTTCATTTTCTATTTTAAGCAAAAACCTTGAAATCACATTTTGCAAAATCATATGGTGTTAAATGGTAGTTTAAACAATTATCGGTTTAAGATTAGTTTAAACTTTTACTGATTTATATATTTACATGATTCAACGTTTGTTAACCTAAAAAGAAAGATGATCTTCCATGGATTTATTAGGCCTAAAACAAGTTTAAATATAGTTGAAATCGTGTTTAAACTTACTTCAAGAACTCGTTTCACTTCAGTTTGGGCAACGTTTCAACTTAGACTAAACTTGGTATCAAGTTAGTTTAAAATTCGTTCCAATTAACTTTATGTTGTCTAAAAACTTAGTTTAAAATATTTTTAAACTTAGTTTGAACTGATCATACACGTAGTTTACAATACGATCTAAACTAAGTTTAAGCTTATGTTTTTATGTTTTAACTATTTTAAACATAATTTATTTGTAGTTACATTGAACTTAGCTTAAATAAAAAATAAAAATTTTAATCTTTATACGTAGTAGCACTGCAGCCTTCTGCAATTGCAGATGATATTCTCGATAGTTTCTGGCTCCTCATCATTCCCGCACATTATACAGAAATCCGGAGTGCCATTTCCTTCCTCATTTGGTGATCTTTATGACTTTAATTCAAGCCTGAAAATTAATTTTGGAAATAGTTATTTTATTTTATTTTTTTGTACTTCAGTGTTCCCACTGTTCCCTTTCTTGAGAAATTTATTTTTCATATTGAAATAGACAATGACAGCAAACTTGCTGAGTATGTAATTTTGATTTGACTCATATTTTTCTTATTCTTCCTGTACGAATAAATGAATGTACTCGTATGTACGAGTATATGTGCTTAATGTCAAAACATTGAGGTACGTGCGAATTACGAAAGTCCCACCGAAAATAAAAACAAGTTATTATTTTGTAATTGTAACTAACAGATAGTTTTGAAAAAAATTAAATTATTTTAGTTTACAAAAAGATGAAGAGAGCAACGAACGTAATAAAATTTGTTCTTTACCTTAATTGCATCTGTATGTATGTATGTGTTTCTTCCTCTGCAGATGGTACTGGGAATTAAATTATTAAATGACTACATACCTACATACATACATACATATACATATGTACATTTACATACAAATTGTGGCCAAACTATTATGAATTTGTATAGATTTCCTATTGAAATGCGTGACAAACTTGTGATACATTTATTTCTATTTTTACGCTAACGACGGACGAATATATTTTTTAATTGTTAATGTTTTAGTCGATAAAATACCTTTTTTTTTTTTGTTAAAACTTAATAAGTATGTACATAAAAAGCTTTAATAATATGATTGAAATTAAGATCAAAAGTATACACAGTCACATCTATGCAAATTTGAAAAGAATTCACGAAAAGTTGAAAATTCGGAAACAAACCTTTTAAATAAATTGTTTAATTTATTTACAAAAATTGCGACAATTTTATGCAACAGAGATAACTTTTAAATCTATAATTTCGATTGAAACTTTAAGGAATACGAAAAACGCGGTAAAAATCGCTAAAAGCACAAAAATTCACAAAAACTTGCAAGCATTTCATAGATTACAGAGCGCAAGTTTCTAAAAATTCAAAAATCCAAAAATTTAAATAAAATCACGCCTGACAGGAAAAATGCGAAAATTTGCAAAAAAAATTAAAATCTTTAACAAACTGTAATTTTGATTAAAAATCGATTATATTTGAAGAATTAGCAAAAAAAAAATTCTTTAAAAATCACGAAAATGACAAAAAATTGGCAACATCGCTGAAATTTCAAAATTTCAAATTTAAAATTGAAAACTAGCACTGAAATCAATAAGAAAACCCGAAAAATAAAATGGAAGAAAAAAGCGAAAAAACGCATATCGCGAAAAGTTACAAAATATTTTAAAGAAATCGCGAAACATATACCGAACTAATGTCGGCATTTAACAAAATTACAATCTGGGTAAGCAATTTCGAAAACTCAGTACAATACGATAATGATATTTAGAACTGTTATTTCGACAAACTTTAATTGTTTTTCAAACGACGAATTTACGTAACGAATTTTAAATGACGAATTCACCCTGCTCGACTCGATTCTTCGATCGTCCGTGTTGTATTTCCAGCATAATATATTGCAACTTGGATTTACTTTTAATAAGTTGTACACTTGAACTGATGCGTATTTTTTAACCGACTTCAAAAAAAAGAGGTAATTTTCTTTATTTTGGAAAATCAGGGCAAGTTGTCTTTCCCAAACATGATATATTGAGTATGGTTTAAGTCCTCCATTTATTGGCCGATTTCTCAAATTCTTAATAAGTTTTAATTTGTATTTACCCGGTAGACAAGTTTTCCTCGCAGCGTGACCCCATAACATTTTTAAGGGGCATGCTTTCTCCCCGAACTATAAATTATTACATAATCAATATTTATCGTCCGGGTTTGAAAATTTTTTGATGTTGGAAAAGGTTTGCTCGTAGTTTGGTACCAATTTTATTTTTGAAATTAAGAGTGGCACGTTGTCTGCCCTCAAACTGTTCATTAGTGTATTACTCCTCAATTCGGATGTATTCAAATTTTTTTTGTAATATTTTTTTAAAATTATTTTGAAGCTCGATCAATTTTTTTTTTTATTTAGTTGCAAGTTGCCTCCCCACAAAATATTGATTATTGCATTATTCCTCATTTATTGGGCGATTTCCCACATTATTTTTTTGTTCGATCGGAGTTTCTCGCAGTTTGGTACCATTTTTCTTTTTTTGGCGAGTTGCCCCTCAATATATTTGTAAACCGATTTAAAATTTTTTTTTTTTATGTTCAAAGGGGATATCGATCCATAATTTGTTTTTTTTTTAATTCGGAGGTTTCAGCAGCCCGCTCTAAATATTGATTATCGCAAAAGTACACGTTATTTATGGACCGATACTAAGTTACCTTCATCATTCTTGGCCGTGAAATATAAATTAAAAATGGATTATGTCGGCCCTAAAAATTAATTAAACGCAGTCATAGTGATGCCTAAAGAAATTTTAATATCTCCAATCAACTCACATGGACAATATTATTATAAATTCTATCCATAAATAGACTCTATCTTTCACGACAAGAAAATACATATATTCTCACAAAGGGAACGATAATGGCCATTTGCTCGATTATTTGGTTTAAAAGATATCGGTGCCGAAAAATTTCGAAAACGATTTTTTTTAATTAATGTAAAATGAAATTTGAAAATTCGGCAAATTCTTTTGCATTTAAACATTTTGGGATGCGGCAAAATTTATATAAGGGTTGCATCTAGGGTGGGTATGGTGCGTACTCCATATTTTTTAATTCTTGATTCATTTAAAATATAAAATTAGCTGAAAATTGTTTATCTTAAGTATGTCATATTTCATCAAACAATTAAAAGAAGTTTTCACACAAGTTTTTTTTAATCATATTTAAAGTATTTACTTTTTGGAAGCTTTCTTTTATGTAAATACGAGTACACCTTTCAGAAAAAAAGTATGCTTGGCGGAGCATGAAATCTTTTTACACAATTTTTTTACAGCCAAACTTGTTGGATCTGTGTGAATATTTTAATAAAGTAACGTTTCTGTAATACGAAAACTCTACGTTTCTTTCGAGAAATTTTCCAAAAATGCTAGATGAACACTCTACAGAAACAATTCGTCAAGTGAGATTTCTATAAATCGAGCTGTTAATAAATCTACAACAAGAAAAGCTCTCATAAAAATACTTCCAAACGAATCAATCGTGTGGACTGTGGAAACTGCACTTAAGTCTAATTTCTATACGAAATTAATTCACACATACATTAAAATTTGTTTTTACTAATTTGAATATAGTTAGATCGTAAAATAGAATAACAATATTACATATAATTTGTGGCACTTTTATTTGAAAGACACCCAGATAACAAGCAAGACTCATTCGGGTAAAACAAAAAAATTAAAAATATTAAAGATAAACATAAGCTTTTGTATCTTCCCCTGTGAAATAATGTAAGTTCGAAATACACCTTTTCCATTAATAAGTTAACGATTTGTAACGTTTGTTACAAAGTTGTTGGCGTTAATCGATTGCTTTTTTAATAGACTACTTAATCAGATTACACTTAATCATCATTAAATTAATCATAATTAAACTGCCCTTGAATAATAAAATCATCATTATTAAGTTTAGAAATACTTTTAAAGAATTTTCTTACGAGTACTTAAATTTAGTGCAATTTTATCGGTTAAAATCCAAGAACGTGGTTAATCTTGCACTAATATTTTTCGTCCTTCCTCAAATGTAAAAAGTTGCCAGTAAAAGATTGAAACTCAATTAAATATTGAAAATATAATTGAGTCATTATATCTTGCACGAAACACAATATATTTATTGCAATTACATATGAATGTCATAGTGGACACAACCAACGTACCAACGTTTGCAATAAACTTCCATAATTTCTATTCGAATCCAGGAACTGAATTCGACTACCAATAAAGAGGAGCATGTACATTAGGGCGGGTCGATTTGTATGGAGGCAAAAAAATCGCTCAAATTACAAGGAAAATCGTATTCTAGGGATCAAAATAAGAAACTTTGCCGAAGGAACCATGCCTCTGCAATTTATTTTGATGTCCCGACTTTTGACCCAAAGGGCAAAATTTTGAAAAATCTCACTTTGACCCATTTAGAGTGCCTCAATCGAGTCAAAATGTATGATCCACCCACACTAACTTTGGAGGGCCGACCCACCTATGCCAGTGGCACACCCCCTGGAACCACCCCTGGGGGTTCAAAAAATTACCAATTTTTGGCACTTTACAAGAAAAAACAGCTAAATTTTTAAATTTGGAGAAATAGCTAATTTTTAAATGGGTGAAACTACGCATCTAGTAAAGATAATCATAATTGGTCTTAGAGTTTAGTAAAGTTCAAAGACTCAACTTTAAGAATATAAAATGGTTTTTTGTTAAAAATTGCGTCAATAATGAGTAAATTCAATTTAAATAAAAAACAGTATTTTTCCCATTTTAATTAAATGAGAAACTAGAATAAAAATAGCGACCCTTTAGAGTTGACCAATAGGGCTCATGTTTGGTGAGGACTTTTTTTACATCAAATAGAAACGTTTGAGAGGGTAAGAGTTGAAAAAAAATTTAAAAATTTGTTTTGAAGCCCCCTAATATGTATTCGTATGTATGTAGTTCGATCTTTATGTCATCTACACAAATGTTTCTAACAAAGTAAAGTTTGAACAATAGACAATGTAAAGAAAACTAACGTTGAAATAATAATTATTAGTTTAATAATGGCCTCAATTTACCAAACAGTTAAACAACGTGAGAGATCTCAAAGATAAAAATATACAAACCATTTTCTTTGAAATTGAAAAAGACAAACACATGCACACACATGCGCATTTTTCTATTTCAGTGCGTGTAAAATTTTACTTTTTATTTGCTACCAGTTTTTGAACACAAAATATAACACGCATGCAACTGTCTGTTGAGACTGAAGTTTTTTGTTTGGAAAATGTTGAGTTTTAATGTTTTTGGACAAATAGGAAATGAATAATCATTTTGATTTGATTAAGTCGCAGTGGGAAAATTCAAAACGTCATAGATATTTAGGCCTTCTAGGAAGATAACTTAAAGCTCTCTAATTCGATTTTTATTTAATATTTACTTTCGAAAGCAATTGCAATCTGGAAGACTCCCGTTTCTGAAACATCTGATTGTAGAAGATTTTATAAAAGCTTAAAAATATAGAATTTCTCTAAAAGATCAATTACAATGAGTACCACTGTCGACGAAATAAAATTAATGGAATATCTTTGGGCCATATAAGCGAGTATTTTCTGGTGCTGAGCTTAAAGAAAAATTAAATATTTTATTTTCGCTCTCTCTCTGTCTCTCTATTTATAAAATATCTCTATCATTTGACAAGAATTTGTAGAGTTCAGCACCAATGTAGGCAGGTTGATATTTCCTCATGCCCCCAATTTAAAAATTGGGGTCGATAAAAATCCCCATTTGAAAACTGAAATGCCCCATTTTATCACCAAAAAATTATTTATATAAATTAAAATAAAATAAAACTGAGCTTGAGCATGATAAAATTACTTTTCATATAAATTAAAATAATAAGACGATAAATAATAAATCATTCAACAAAAACAAACGACCTTTTTCTGTAAATATTAACCATCAAAATTCATACAAATTTGAAATGAATTTCAAATTTATTTTAAGACAAATTTGTATTGAAATTTTATACTAAAACACAATTGAAATCCGTTTTATTTTTTATGAATACTACCATAAGTATGTTTGTATTTTATCACATACATACGAGTACAACTAAATGCATTATTCTCTTTTGCATACATACCTTTTTATTTCTATTAACATACAGACATACATACTGACTTAGTAAATTAGGATATTAACAAGTACGAATACAATAGTAAAATAAAAAATACACAACTTAATTAATAAACGAAATATTTATTAAATATTATAACAACAAATAAGGAAAAAAAATGGCAAAAAATAATTTATTTGTTATCGGTCAACTAATCTATATTTTGCATTTCATTGATTGCTAAATACCAACTCATCGGTTTCCAAACTCATTTGCTCAGAGGCTGTTCACATATTACATGGTAGTTGGTGGGGGGGAAAGGTTTGTTTCGGATTGAAAATTTTGCACTGAAAAATTAGTAAAAAGCGTTACGAAGGGGGGTACAAAATCTCTGAAAACAGCGTTACGTAATATGTGCACAGCCCCTTATATACAAAGTCCAAAGTAAAAAAATAAGAGTTACCAAAGCACAATTAAAACAATTTAAAATAAACTTCTAAAAGCAACACAATAAGCAATTTTTATTCGATATGAGTTACGTAGATATTTGTGAAAACATTATACATATGAAAACATATTTGTTCTATTCAGCCGTGTATGTCGAAATCTAAATGATCTTGGATATTAAAATTTCCTTTTTGCTTGAAATATTAACCATGTCTAATTTTTTCTGAATATTACATTACGTGCATTCATCTACGTAAATATTATCAAATATTTAAAATAATTTCGTTGAAACTTTCAATCACACAAACAAATAATTTCATTAAAATGAAATAATAAATTAATTAGTTATAAACAACGACATACATACATACGTTCATTAAAATATTGAAATTGCAGTATTAAAAAAATTAATAAAATCATCTTAATAATGAAATGCTGGCTTTAGTTTAACGAAATTACTTCGTTGAATCAATGAAATTATTTCATGCATTTTGTAAAATTGTCATTAAAATAATAAAACATTTTCCATTACTCCTGCGTTGGATTGGATATCAAATATATGAAGAAAAATTTTTTTTTGCTTATTTGTCCTTATTCGTGGTATTCAAGGCCTTTGTTAAGGTCTCTTTACGCACGCCTTTAACCGTTCTGTACATTATATGCATTCTGTATCTTACTGACTTTGAGATAAAAATATGTACACAGGGATATTCGTACTTATATCGATGACTTAATATAGAAAGGTCGTATCTCGTTTCTTTTCATAATCGGTTTTTACATGTTCTGGTAGACAAAACTTAAATCCACCTCCCTTAAAAAAATTCAGTTTCACATGTTGACTGTAAAGTAGCTAAAAGTTGAGGTACTACCTTTCTAGATTAAGCCATCGATATGATTTTCTTAGTTTATGTTAAATTGGTTTTAGCTGTGTTTTTGCCTCTTTCAGACATAAATAAATTTTTAAAGATAATTACACAAGAAACTTTCTTTA
The DNA here is from genome assembly GCA_947311025.1 of Lypha dubia. Classification (NCBI taxonomy): domain Eukaryota; kingdom Metazoa; phylum Arthropoda; class Insecta; order Diptera; family Tachinidae; genus Lypha; species Lypha dubia. Next base: position 85,700,911 of record OX371263.1, on the reverse strand, counting down.
TTTTCATATTTTTTTTTATTTATTTATTATTTGGTATGCATTTGGATTTTTGTCATTTTAAATTTCTGGTGATTGCAATGCTTTGAAATGAAAACATGAAATACATTTTTAACATACATACATTTCAATCGTTAGAAAGAGTGACAGCATAAAATTAAGAAAAAGGTTGGTTTGATAAGCATACACACACAGCCAATATTTATGGTTGTAGTTCTTTCAAATCAACTGTAATATTTCAATTATATTCGTAGTTTACATTAAAAGAAGTAGGTACATAAAATTAAATCTACATACATATATACATATATATATGTATGTATGTATGTATGTATATGTCAAGAACGGCTGAACTGATTTGGCTGAAAATTGGCGGGGAGGTAGCTTAGAACCAGGAGAAGGATACTAAGGTAAGACACTTTTTACTTGGAGGGGTTAGGGTGCCCCTTCTTTGTAAGAGAGACGGAAGGATAACAAGTCCAAATTATAAAAAAAAACAAAAGATCCTTTTCGCAGCTTACGATATCATATAAAATATAAATTTTTAATGAGAGTCATTATGAAGGAAACTAACTGCAAATATGCAACTACATACTTTGTCCTGTAGGATGAATGTTGAGCCAGACAAAATATTTATACGTTTCAGAGCATTTGAAGAATTTTGCCGGCATCAATTTGTTAGTGTATATTTTTCCATATTTTACTCTTTACAACATAATTTTGCATATTTCCGACTACACCGCATAGTTAAAATACTTTCTCAACTTTTTGTAGCATATTTGCTGGTGTTTTGTGCATATTTTGAATAAATATTAATATCAACTTTTACAAAAATAAACCAAACAAATCAGTTTTTCGATCACAAAAATTTTTACATAAATATATCATTATTTTTTCCAAACATTTAGAAATTTTTCTAAAAACTATTCACATTTCCCAGATTTATTGCGAATTAACTTACAGCTTAGAAAATTTTTAATTCAATTTAGGGATTTTGGGGAATAGACTTTTTAGTGAAATTTTTGCAATTTAACACCAACTTTTCCAAAAAAAAAAAAAAACAAAAAAAAAATCTAGCATTGTTTTCATATTTAAAATAGATACTGAATTTTTTTTTTTTCGCAATTTTTTATTATTCTCAGGGATTTGTTAATAAATATTTTTTAATTAGACAATTCCGCTCAACAAAGGATATTTAAAAGAATTTACACTTTGCCCTGTCAGAAATAAATATTATTAAAATTGAAATGATTTGCTTGCAATTTTATAAGCATTTTTGTGTAACTTTAGGAACACATTTTTATATTTTTTCCTGCGTATTTAATTTGTATATTTGTAGTTGCCCTGTTCATTAGTTTCTTGACCAAATCTAACGGTGTAAAATATGCAGATGATACAAAAAATACTGGCCAAGAATCAATCGGCACAGGAAAATACGTAAATATTCCACTCTACTGGAGTATGGAGCAATTATGGTACCAACCACTACAATTAGCGGTTATAAATTGTTTATATTACAATTAATTATTTCTGTATAAATTTCAAAATTAAATTTAGTTTAATGGTGGGAACATTAACTTCTGCAATATTTAATGTTGTTATAAAATATCTAACAAAAATTAATAATTGCTTAGAGTAAATGGAATTTACTGTAACAACTTCATCTGATGTAATTTACTGACTGACTGTCTGTCTAGTATTATTTTATTTCTTGCACATGCGTGTCTCACATATTAATTACTTTTGTATAAATATATTTTCTGTGTTTTTATTTTGGTTGTTGCTGTAATTGTATGTTAAAAATTTACATACTAGTGCGAACTGGAGTACAAACATGATCTAGTTTATATGGCAAAAAGTTTTAGAAAAATGTATTAGGGAGGGTGCTTTTTGAAATTGATTCAACTTTACAAGATAATTTAAAAAATTACGTATAATTACGATCCACTAAAATATTTATTAAAGTACTAAATTTGTATAGACATTATTTGATCATTAGCTGATTACGATAATAAATTTTTTTTTTTTATATTTTACCACAAATTAGCTTTTTTTTTATTTTTTTATGTATCTACATATATAACTTTATTTACAAAATAATGCATTTAAAAAAAATGTTGCCTTAGCGCCTGAAAAGCATTGTTGAGGCGAGTTAGCAAGATTTCAGCTTCCTCAAAATTTATACATATTAATTATCACAATATACATAATAAATGTTAATTAAAAAGAACATATATATATATATACACATATACGTGGTATGATATTAAAAGATAAAAATATCATTTTGAGATCATTATATTAAGAGTTCATATATATGTTGCATAATACGTTGTTTTAGAAGTCTTTTAAAGACCGAAATTCTATTTTCAGTTTTTAAGATTTGAGGCAAATTATTGTATTCACGACTACCCATAAATTCTATACGCTGTTTAGTAGATTCCAATCTAAACAAGACGATTCTTAAATTTTCATTACTTCTCGTATTTACTGCATGATTATTCCTCATGAAGTGTATCTTGTGATGTCCAATATTGTGCAAACACTTGAATACGTATAATAAAAGTTGTATTTTGTAGATCCCATAGATTGGCAAAATTGTTTGACGTATGTCATATGTATAACGAAATGGTTGGATTGTAATCCATATATATATATATATTTTGCAAAACCAATATCTATGCATGTCGGAGCCAACAATATATAGAAAATATAAGACAAAGTAATTTTCGATTAAAAACTCGTGATAGGTATCAATAAAAAAAAACAATCAAAATTTGCCACAGTTAACAAATTGCTAACATCAATTAAATTCCTAAACCACAATTAAGAGTTTGATTGAAATATTTTCAAGTCAAATATTAAATTTTTATTTATAATACAAGTTAATTTAAAATGTAGTCTTTAATTATACATATATATATATATATATCAATTATATATCAATTGCTAAATATTGCACAAAACCCAATTAAAATGTTCTTTGAAATAATAAAGTGATAATCAAACTGTTAATAAAAGTTTCATTCAACGAAGTGAGTAAGACGACACGTCACTAGTGCTTTTGACATAATATAATCAGATATATACAAGATTTTTGATCTTTAATGCTTATAATACAATTCTCAAAGTATTAATGAGAATTATTAAACAGAAAAAAACTAAAATTCGATTTCAATTAAAAAAAAAACTGTAGCATATTCAATTAATTTTGTTGTTGAAGTTTAATCTACAACGAAAGTTTTATATTTTAAAATTAAAAGGCATATTTTCTGTTATATGAAATTTGTAAGTGATTTTCAAAATTTCTTTCTTGATTACATCGGTAATTGTTTCAATTATGGAAGTAATTGTAACTTGACTTAATTTTCGTTTTATTAATTGATAATTTTTTTTTTAAAAAATTGCATATTCATAGAAATTTAAATATCCAAGATACCTCAATTTTTTAAATCGTAAGTATAATTTGATTTTGATCACGTGAGTAATTGATTCAATTAAGGATTTTATTTAAAGAAGTAGTTATAATATTTGATACAGAGTATGTATTGTAACTTTTTTTATGAATAAGTGTCTGTGTACCCAAAATTCACTGTATTATAATTTCAAGGACGATTTCAGTTAGGAAAATTGCATATTCAATAAATTTTGTTGTTTAATATACGAAAGCAAATTTTCAGTTATTTGAAATTTATTTTTTTTTTATCATATCAGCAGTTGCTTGATTCAATTATTTAATTAGTTGAATCTTGTCGCATGTTTTTATTAAATATTTATTTGGCCATATCGCTCCTTAATTGCAACGTCATATCTCAAAAAAAACTTAAACGTGGCAAAATGCATTTAAAGTTTTCAAAACGTAAGCATTTATGTATATGACGGCTTGAGTATATGAGTGGTTATAACTTCGGCTGAGATAGAGATATGTTTATGGAATTTTTTTTTACAAATAAAGAAGGTATTGAGAAACTCTTTTTCGTCAGTAACTGAAAAATTAAGTTTTTTGAGATATTACTACGTTGCAATAATGAAGCGATATACATATGTATGTAATATAAAAAATATTCGTATATATGTTAGAAAAAATGATGTATAGAAAGAAATCTTCACATATCTTCGTATGAATATTTCATAAAATAAATTTTGTTTTGTTTGCATCGAAGGTTTTTGGGTGCATATCTGAATACTAACATACATATCGATGGCTTAATATAAGAAAGGCGTAACTGTTTTTTTTTTTTTTTCTTTAAGTTTGAACTACAAATTGCAATAAAATCCGTAAATTTTAAAGTACGTATAAAAATGTTATAGTGCAATTTTTATAAAAAAAAGTCAACAAATTTTATGCTTCAATTTATTTTATTTTGAAAGCATTGTGTATTTGACATTTATCTAACAGGATAGGCTAAAACGCTTTTTGAAAAAAATCGAGTTACGCCTTTTTTATATTAAGCCATCGATATATAAAAACTTAAGTATTTCAATTAAGGAATTAACGTATTCTAACTTATACATACATAATAAGTACGTTCATCTCTCAGAAAAATCCAAAAATTACGTATACTGCCTTAATATTTTTAAATTAAATTTAAATGTAATTGGAGTTTGACAAGCCTTCTTATGTTTAAGTAAATGTATGAATGAAATAATGAAAATCAGGCCAAGTTACATATTGACATGTAGATCAGCTACCTGTTATGTGTTGAGTATATAAAACGTGAAAAAATTTAAGGTGAATATGAAAATTAGTTATTAAAAAGACGACACGATGACTAAACATTCGAAAAACCACAAAAGTTTGACACTTATATTGACTATAATTTGCAATTGTATTTGTATTAAATTTCAGGCAGCCAATAACTTGTGTAATTTAAGAACGCAGTATTTATACACATGCATATAAATAACTTTATGCTTTCAAATATATTTGTGTAAACTTTTTAATAATAGTTTCTTAACATGTAGAAAGGAAGGTATTCGCAGCAGAAAAATATTATCTGAAACCGAAAAATCTTTGCCAGCATAATAATTTCGTTATTGAAGTTCAACCTGCGAAACAATTGTGCATTCAATCAACAAAATTGAAATTTTCAATTATTCAAAATTATTAGTAAAATATGTTTTCGATCAGATGATTAATTGGTTCAATTACAGAATTAATTGAAAATGGTGTTAAATTTTAATCAAGTGAATTAAATTGCAACTAAAAATTCGAGATAATAATTTTTTCTGTGTTCGTGCAATTAATGATTCGATAATGTTGAGTTATTGTAGGCATCAGAGGTCAAAGAATCTTGATTATGTCTTTTTATTTCGCAAATGTTTTTTTTTTTTTTTTCAACTAAAAGCAAGAACTTTTTGCAGCAACTGCTGCTGGTGTTCCTTCCCTTTAGCTTTTACCTCTTAAATGAACATTTTGTAATATTTAACTAAATTTTTATTTTGAAGTCAGGTGGTAGCTTCGGTAGCTGCAACATTAAAACTAAACAACAACAAAAAAAAAAACGATCACCAAAGAAACCATGTTTATCTACTGTTTGGCTGCATTAATTCATCAAGATTTCCTCTGCAACAAGTTTGATTTCACACATTATTTAATTTGTTTTTTTTTTTTTGATAAATAAAGTTTACTTATTGTAGTTTTTTTATATGATTCAACAAGTGAAAAATAGAAACTAAAACTTGTTATAAATTTTTTTCGCAATTGTATCACTGATATAAAAGTGCCGTCATAATGATGCGCATGATCTTTCTGGTAGGCGAATAAATTTTTATAACTTTTAAAGGACATACATAATTGGGGTTTTCAAATTTCAACCTGTGACTTTTTGCTAGAAAAAATTTACAAAATTACGTATATTTCTTTTATTATGAAACAATTGTGGCTGGCATAAAAAAATAATTAAAAATCTAACGAAAAAAAAAAACAAAACATTTAAATTGCAAAATTAAAACTTTATTGATTTTGAAATAACCTGTCTAATAGATCAAACATACATTTATTAGATAAATTATCCAACCAAGCCCAAAATCAATGATGTCATGTATTTTTATGAAATATTTGTGGCATAAAAGCTGGCCAGACTCGATTTTAGAATTTTAAAAATATTCCAAATAATAAAACGCGAAGGGCTTATGTTAAACTTAAAGTGAAATATAATTTTATTTATTTCAAATGGGTTAATGTATATGCTGCATTTCGTTGGTTGCTATTTATTGCCAGCTCATCAGTAGATTTTAAGCCCTGTGTTTTTTTAACTGTGAAGGAATATTGAATTACATGATTTTTTTTTTTTAACCATTCTTCGTTATAGTTTCCATAAAGTTTAAGGCTGTCCGCTTGCCTCCCTGCCTGGCCATCACTCTGTCATGTTTTCAAGTATTCGCTTTGTATGGTCAGACTTTATGAAATTTCATCTCTTTGTAGATGTTTTATTTTTGCAAAAAAATTTTAGTATGAATTTTAACCAGTTTTTATGGTGGATGAAAGGAAAAAATTGTTAGTAAGAAATATTTTCTGCTAAACAAATGCTGCATTTGGGTTTATCTGCAACAAGTTTGTATCAGGTTTGATGAGTCATGACAATAAATATATGAATTTTTTATCGTTTACATTTCATATTGTTCACTTAAATACAAAAAAAAAATATTATTATTGCATACGTAATTTTTAAAAATGAAATAACTAAAAATTTTCTTGTAATTAGGCAACATTATTTATTTTACTAGTTATTAAATTATTTGTTAAGCTTAATTTAAGATTTTCATTTACACGTTTTTTTTCTCTTCTTTCTTTTGATCAGACCTTTAGCTGAACAAATAATTTAAAATTAAGTTGAATTGATCAATAAAAAGTATTGATTTGATTGCAGCTAAAATTTTTATAAAATTTTCATTTAATGTTTCCCGTTTAAGAAGTTTTGATTTTTTGGCCTGGAAATTCTTCTCCTGCGTAGCATCACAATAATCCTGTTGGAATAGTCCAGGAAATAAAAATTTGTTTCCACCCAAATCATAACTTGTTTTATAGTTATAAAGTTATTGAATTTTTATATGAGAAATAATTATTATTAGGCTGAAGTTCTCTTTTATTAAATTAATGAAAATTCAAATTACTAAAAGTTTTTATTTTGCAAAGGTTTTCCAATAAGAGTGATATGATTTCTTTAAAAAAACACACTTATTGTAAAGGAAATTCAAAAGTTTTTTTACTTAATGTGAAGTACAATCGATACGATTAAGTTCTAAATAAAACGTCATTCAAATGGCGTCCACGACTTCTTCTGTAGGAACGAATTCGATGAACCCAATTTTCGAGCACTTTTTTCACTAAATCATGTCGTATGTCATGAATGGCACGTTCAATATTGACTTGTAAGGCTTGAAGAGAGTCTGATTTATTTCGAAAGACCAATGACTTCAAATAACCCCACAAGAAATAGTCTAATGGTGTTAAATCACAACTTCTTGGAGGCCATTCAATATCACAATTTCTTTAAATAATCGAATCTCCAAACTTCAAAAAAAAAAAAAAAAAAAAAATCAGCAAATTCATGACGTTTACGGTGGTCCAATGGCTTCAGTTCTTGAGTGAGAACAATTTTATACGGATGCAAACCCAAATCCTTTCTCAAAATCCGCCAGGTTGTGGTTTGAGACAGTCCCAATTGTTGAGAACGTCTTGGAATCGACAAATTGCGGTCTTCAGCAACCCTCACCTGAACGGCAGCAATATTTGCATTGCTTCGAGCGGTTCTTTGTCTTATTGGCACTTGAACATTTACGTAAAGAAAATGTAGGCTAAAAATTTTCAACAATTCGACGAATAGCGAGCAGACTTGGACGACTATTACGACCATAAAATGGCAAAAGCGCACGAAAAGATGCAATTGGAGAACGATTATTTTGATAATAAAACTGAATAATTTGTAAACGTTGTTCTTGCATGTGAAATTGTAAACACTATTGAAGACAATGAAAAGCAAAAGACACAAATGGCCGAAACGTCATTTGAAAATCATATCATCCCTATTGGGAAACCTTTTATAATCAGACTAGAAGAACGTATCAGTATACCGATTTCAAGGCCGCTACACCTCTCATCAGCGTTCGTTCGTCCATTTTTACAATTGATGTAAATTGGATTCTAGCAGGGAAGGAATACCAACTATTTAACCAAGTTTTTAACAGAATTATAATACGAGAATTATTATACTTTCTTTTTATTCAATAATATAGTTTAAATAATAATTACGTTTATTCGTAATAAAAAAAAAATTATCGAATTTTAATGGAATATAAAAAATAAAACTGAAAATAGAAATTCCTGACACTAGAAAAATAATCTTTTCCATGTCCTCAGACTCTTCAAACATCTCTTAACTTAAAAAAAAAACAAAATAGATTTTCTTCAAATTTGAATATTGCAGGCATCTTTTGTATATTAAATCGTGTTAGATCATTTTTGAAACATTTAGAGCCTGCAGTGTTATAACAAACAATTAACTTTTTTCCAGTTACTGGAACGCTGAAGCTATTTCTTTATTCCAATTCCAAAGCTCATTTCATTTAGTTCAGAAAAAAAAATTGGACTCGTGTCAGCATATCAAGAAAGGGATATATTAACTTTAATTAATTCTAACAATCACAATTGAACAAAACAAGACTATTTTCTGGTACATCCCCACACTCAGCGTTATTCATGTGAATATTAGCGAATTCACAATTTTTAGAGTTTCTTTGATTGGAAAGTAATTCAGCGACATATACTGTATACCAGTTTGTCCTTGTATTTGTAATTGATCGTAGGATTTTCTCATGAAATTTTTTGTGAAATTTAAAAATAAGTTCTTAAAACGAATATTGAGAAAACTTTTATCGCACCGAATAAGTGATGGTAGTTCAAGATTAATTGAAATTTCAAAATGTCGCAGAAAATGAACCTTTAGAATTCTATTTTACACAGGATATCTGAATATGTTTAAAACTTTAGTCAAAAGATATATTTTTTTTACCGATTGCTTAATATAAAAACGCGTACCTAGATTTTTCAGAGCTATGCTCTTTCTGGCGCGATGGGGGTTGAATTTTATTTTTCGTAACATAATTAATCGACACCATTACAGTTATATTTTTCTTTTTGTTTTGATTTGCTTGTCCTTTAAAAGCGACATTGTTGTTGTTTTTTAAAATCAAGACGAGAAAATATATGGAGTGTTACTCACATTCAACTGCAATAAAAAAAAACAAAATATTAAATATACTCATATGAATACATATGTATTTATGTAAGTTAGTGTTTCGTTTTTGTTTTGCTTTGCTACCCACCAAACAAAACGTCAAGCGTTTGAACTATTATGCTTTGATGAATGTAGTACATATTAGGTCAACCAAATTAATTGAAAATAATTTTTTGTTTTTTCAATTAAATAAATATTATATTATTTAAAAACTTAACTAAAATTTTTAAAATATGGATTTAATTTCTTAAAACAATGTAATAAACTCATAAAATTATAAAATCTTCACACATGCAAACTTAACTTAGTTTACTTACACATAATTGACATGTACAACTTATTTCTATTTTATTTTTATTTTATTTTTTTATTTCTATTTTGTGGTACCTTGATTTAAAAACTGTTGATAGAACTTTATTAAAAGAAAATAAAGTCACTGATTATATCATATGTAAGTATGTTTATTCAATTTGTTTGCTGATCTTCTCGACAACCAAATGAAAGAGGGTACGAATCAGTGGTGCCGCTTGTTTACATTTGTTACATTTTTCGTAACATTTGAAGGCCCAATGTAACGTGTATAATTTTGTTATATTTGGCCAAATTTTTTTAACTTTTGGTGCATACCTAAAGAGCATAGCTCTAACCGGGTGTCCTAAGACACCTCTCTCCTTTTAATTTTATTTCTTTAGATGGGAAGGAAAAAAAGTTTTAATTTAATTTTAAAATAGGAGGCAACAAATCTTATTCTTCATTTAAGTTTATATTATTTCTGTAGTGCATTTTAGCATATGTGCAACAGAATAAGCAAAAAACGATATATATTTTTATAAAAGTGAATTTTTGCGGGTTTGAAAGCTATGGACTTCCTAAGCCAATGAACCAGTCGTGCAGAAATTTTCATAGCATCTTTGTGAAGGAAGTATAGGGTAGTTTTCTTATATTTAAAGTGGGCGTGTCAATTCCGATATAGAGGAACTTCTTATTTTATAATATTTATGGAAATAATGCATCTAAAAACTTGAATATTTTTTCCCTTGACCCATTTTATATTTGTTTAAAAAAATAAATATGAAAAATTGGACAAGTGGACTTGACGCTTTGTAAGTAATAATTAAGGAACCGTTGATATAGTGCATTTAAAAAGAAACATTTTTTAAATAAAAGTGGGCGCGGCACTAACCATATTCGAGTGTGTATCCCTTTTAATATATCTGTTAACGTTAAATTATTCAGTAGTAAATAAGTGGGCGTGGCACTTTTCGCATAATATTTTTAATACATCTTTGGAACTATTGCAGTAAATGACTTGAGCTTTTTCAAGAGCTAATTTGTTGATTAAGTGCCTTTTTTTCACAAATCTTAGATTCCACATATGTACATTGAAAAATAGCATTGAGTTTGTGCTGTAGCGAAGCACTCCAGGTCTTAAAACCTTAAAATATTAAGCCATCGATATATATGTAATTATTTTCAAATTATTCCTTAGGACAGTTTTTAAAAAAATAAAACAAAAATATTATATCTAAAACAAAAAAAAAAAAATAAATATTTTATTATTGTTTTCAGTAAAAATTCTCATACGAAATTTTCTTCCTGTATTAAAATATTCGCCAGATTTTATCATTCTACAAAATTTCAATCAATGACAGTCATTAATCTACTAGATTCATTGATTTGTTAAATCTACATTAATTCAATGAGTGCACACGTTGTTTTAATGAAAATATTCACTAAAATTCAAAGTACTACTTTTCATTGAATACATTCGTTGTTATTATTCTTTAAATATATGATTAAGCGTACTGCTATTTTTCGATAATAAAATACTCCTTTTTCTCAGTGCTCAAAAGTAGGAAAAAAAGGCGTATTCATTCTACTTTTAATATAAATGAGGAAGTTTGTATTTTTGATTCACTTTGCGCTCAACCTGCTTATATGAAATGTGGTGAACATTCATAAACTATCAAATTAAAATGAAGGTTAAGGGGACAAATTGTTACTTTTGGTACTTTGTGTATTTTTACTATATTTTCAAGATAACATACATTGTAATTTCTGGGGAATGAAACGAGGAAAAGGTGTTACATTTGGTACTTTTCACTTTTGGTACTTTTAATTTGTTTTTTTTTTTTTTTTGTTGATAAATTTGGTACAGACAGTTTATGCATTAAGTAATATGTAGCCTGTAGGAAGGCACGAGCAAAAGCTAGCTTATAAATTATTTTACTATTAAATATTTTTATTTGTTCTTTATGCCTGCGTTGGATTGCTAATTCTATTTCACCATCATTAGACTTTAACCACTTTTTTGAGCTTTAAAGTATTTCTTAGCCTACTTCATATACTATTATACCTCTCAAATGTTTTTTTATAGTGTGAGCAAAAAGCTTAAAGATTTTGTAGTACATATATTGAAAATATGTTTGATGTCTACTGCTGATTTGCTATAAACAACAATGTAATGTTGGAATCTAGTTCTGTTTTATAAAAAAAAAAACAAATCAATAAATTTTTTTTCAAATTTAATTTTTTATATTCAACTAATTTTAAAAATCTTATCTTGTATTATCTTTAGAGATTCAAAATTATTCTTCAAAATAAAACAGGTATGCAGACTTATTGACATTAACTGAATGAAATAGTTTTAAGTTAGTAATATTTTTTTAAGAAACTTACCTCTCAATTGATACACTGGACTACCCACAGGGGTATTTTCTGACAGGCTAAAACGGGCCATATCACCAGATCCGGGTACAAAATGTGGCGGTTGATTTATATGTTGACATTTTACTAGACATGGCGCAAATACTGTTACGATTATGATACAAATGATTGACTTTATAATTGATTTAACCAAAAAGTGGTCAGAAGACCACGACCACCAACTTGTTTTGAACATTTTAATGTCGTGTGTTTTTTTTTTTTGTAGATTATTATTTATTTTTATTAGTTTTTGGTTTCTTTGCTTTTAGCTTTTCGTTCTACTGACAATTATTTTTATCGTACACTTTACGGTTGTCGTTATTTAAGCACTTGTGCACATATTATTTTTATGAGAACAACATTTTGCTGCTGTTCAAATAAAACAAGACTTCTGTTATTGACTTTTTCTTTTAATTTCGTAAAATATCAAAAAGTTTATTGATGTTTTATTTTTGTAAAGATATTATTTGCTGGTTTTGCTGCTGATTTACGAAAATAAATTAATAAACTGGTATTTAGAGTTTCAAATATCTTGTGAGAATTAAGGAGCTTTAAAGAAAAAATAATGATATTCTTTTAATTCCAACAGATTAAAATGTTTACGTTTGTCTGTTAGACACTTTTATCGATTTCGTGGCTTCAAGAATTGAAATTTATCTTCAATTTATGACATGATATTCTGCTGCTGAAGGTCTACAAATGTTGATAAATATGTAGTTTTGAAAGTGGGTTAGAAAGTATTCAGAAAGTAAATTGAAAGTTATTGAATTCCTCAAAATATTTTTTATATTTGAAAGTAATATGCAGGTGCATTTTTTGTGATGGACTTTGTAAACACATTATAAAACCGATTTGGCGAAAATCTATACCAAATTACAAATATTTATTCACAGATGAGAATGATATATTGTGGGTTAAGATCGGTTCAGTATATTCGGAGCTATAAGCGTGAAGCTGCTTCCTATTACTCATGCATGTAAGTTAAAAAAATATACACGAAACAAACATATGTTTTTCTTGAACTTATTTTTCAAAGAAAGTAACAACAATTAAGGTCGAGGCTTTGCTGGACGTTTCTAACTTGAAATAGTGTTTAATACAGTATTTAAGTTTAAAGTTTGGATGTTATATGTGAAAAGGGGATAGAGCCCCAACCTTGGGGTTATGAAAATTTCAATCCTATGTCAATCTGACAGTTTTGTTCTGTTAAAGTTACTGTTGGTTTAGTGTAAGAATTTCCTTTCTATAAAAAAAATAACTTTTTGCTCTGCTCCACTGTGAATTTCGTCAAATATTCGACCAAATCTTATCGAAACAGCATTTTGTTTTTTGGTGTGAAAAATTCAATACTAATTCACAAAAAACCACACAGATTATTTTATGTATCAACATTTTTTATTTGAACCTTTTTTTATAAATATTTGTTTACAAACTTAATAGTTTAACTAGAAGTTGAAATTTTATAATGCAGTTTTTCTTTTAATAAATTTTTAAAGATTTTATGTTAAACAGTTTTGTAATAATCATGCTATTATGTAACCTTGAGCTTAAAAAAAACTTGTTACCAATATCGAACGGTCTTTTATTTTCCACATAAACGAATTAATTTATTCTTTGTATTTGGTTTACAACACATTCTATTATTTAAACAATCGCTTTTCAGATTTTGTGCAGCATTTACATATTTTTTTTCGAAAGAATGTTTATTGTGTTTGAAATTTTTAAGAAAAAATATCTGAAACATATGCGCTAGTGATTTTGTAAATGTTTGTGTTTTGTTTTGATTAAATACTGCTCTGTAAATTAGTTTACTCTTTACCTGCGCTAAATGACTTATGGAGGCGGGTACATATAAATTAATCATTCCATTGTAATTTCAATTATATGCATTTGCGACCAAAAAATTTAATTCCGGAGTAAATTTAGTAATATAAGTGTGTGTCTCGCCGCAATGACATTTCTCAAGGTCTCAGGTATTTTTCAGGTCTTTCAATGAATAGACATATATCAAGGTTAATAAACTAATAAAATTCAGTCATTTATTCGACTATCGCCAGCTCTAGAAATAATAAACAAAATTGAATTATTTGGCTGTGCCGAATCTTATATATCTACCCTTCACGCAAATAAGGAGCTGCAAAGTCTAGCCGACCGGTGTTTACAGCTCTACTACAATTATAATATTATATATATTTTCCCATTTTGCATTTCATATTCCAAACAAACTTTTCCATTCCTGGCCACTTCAAAATCTGCCTAAACAAGGCGGTTTCAACCGAAAAAAAAGAAGATGTTTTTAATAAAGTTCCATAAAACTTTAGCACGCCTCAGTAGCGCTGCTGCAGTTTGTTGAATTCGAATCCCGATGATTCACCGTCATATACATATGTATTAATAAATTTATTTCCGAAATGGGTATATACTCGTACATACATAAATGTGAACTTCTCTGAAAAAAGGGACCTAGTGTGTGAAAATGAAGTTTTGAGAAAAACTCATTTCATCTTATTCTACACCCTTTTAGGTACACTAGGTCCCTTTTCTCGGAGAAGGTCATATATGTATACTGAATCAAGTAAACCATATAGGTACATGTAATTTGGTGAAGGGTATATACAATTCAATACAGCCGAATGTAGCACTTTTCATTCTTCGTTTCGTATGAAAATTATGAAATTAACTGCCTGGCCCACAATGTCGAACGATTATCTTTCGCACAGATTTTAATTTTGAAAATTTATTTTTGTTTTAGATTTAATTTCTACAAAAGAAAAATACGCCCGACCAGTGATGCCAACTCTTGCAACATCAAAGGCACTGTGAGCCCATGGAAATAGGGTAAAAAAGGGTAAAAATGAAAAACATTTCGGGTACAAAAGCACTAACTTAATTTTGTTTTGGGTCTGGTGGATCAAAAGACAGCCTTGGCTGTACTGAAAAAATTGCATTTAGATCTATTGATTTTTCATGTTTTTTGTGCGACTTAGTCGGAGTAAATCGCTTTCATATTGCATTTCACAATTACAACAAATGCAATATGCTTTTAGTTCATCTTTTGCTGGTCTAAGCCACCTTTTAAAAGCTGGATCATTCTCCCAAGGTTTTCTATATATTTGTTTTTCCATCTAAAGGAAAGCCATTGTTAGATGATGAACTTTAACACATATAAAATGAATGAAGAAGTTACTTTTAATAACTGGCACTTTCTTGCTTATATTTACACAACAAACGGAAATGTAAATTAAATGTAAATCGTTGCTAAAGAAATATATTATGAAATTTTTTCACGAATTAAAAAAAAATATGCTTGAGAAATTCTAGAATTCAAACTCTTAACAGTTTGCGAGTACTAATCAAAATATAGATGCAAATAATACGCTATTGGTTAGAAAAGTATTAGGTGGGTTTAAAGAATATGTAGTAGGAAAATGCATTAATGCCAAAAATGTTGATTATTTAAAAAGCACTTAAAAGCACTGTGAGAAATTGTTAAAAGCACTATAAATACCCGCTTTTCAAAAACGGGTATTTAATAAAATTTCGGGTATTGCTTGAGTAAAAAAGCACCAAAAAATACCCGAAAAGCTCCAAAATGGCAACGCTGCGCCCGACATCGTGGGGCTAGGCAGTAATTTAATAAAAAAAAAAAATCGAAAACAAACTTGCAAATCGTTAAAACTATCTTTCTTTTGCATGCTTATACTTTGTATAATTATGGCCAGAACTTCTTTAAAAGTTTGAGAACAACTTCTTTATTTAAATAATCAAGCATATGTGGGAGATTTTTAAACTTGCTTTTACTTTGTATTTCGTGTGCGGCAGTTTTGATATTTTTCTAGAAAAAAGAGAATACAGAAATAAATAAATAGAAAACTCACTTACTCTACATTCACACGTTCTATTTTACTATTCTCAGTATCTAAAACTCAGTAATGAAATAAATATCCGTTTTCTATGCTTGCTGCTTGCTGCTTCTTCTTTTTTATTTTTTTTTTCATTTAGAGATTGTCTGATAAGTATAAATTGCACATTATCTGTTGCTATGAGATGTGTGCGTGCTATGGTTTCTTCAAGTCACGCCTTAAACATGTTACTTTTATGAATAGTAATTTTGCGTAAGTGAGTGAGAGTTAAACAAATTATTTAACCAAATTGCCAGCAAACCTTTTAAAACAAAAATAATGAATTTTGAGAAATGAATATTACAGTGAACTCTTAGAAACGATTTCGATTTTGTTTATTCACATTTATACATTTTATATCACACATTTTAACATCTTTATTATTTATTTTATGAATTTAAAATAAACCAAACATTTTTCAATTCTAAATTTTGTAAGTCCCTCCCACATTTGTATGCTCATATCTTTGTACCTGTATGCATATAAAGAGAAAAGCTAACATAGTTTGCAGAAGAGCTTCCAAGATCGAAAAAGTCTACGTTTTACAGTATTCGGTGTAAAAAATATCCGCACAAAAACACAAATGTGAAAATAAGGCCAAGTTCCTATCCAAAATATATTGCCCGTAAAAAGTACTGAGATCAAAATAAGGACCAAGTCCTTGATAGGTACAATTCCATCTCATTTCTAGACAACCTATTAGCTTGGCAATAGTTTTTTGCCTTTCTAATGTGGGAAAGAATTCTTAGAAAAATATTGGCAAGCTTATAGGTTGCCTAGAAATGAGATGGATTTGTACCTATCAAGGACTTGGTCCTTATTTTGGTTTTAGTACTTTTTACGGCAGAAATATTTTGGATAGGAACTTGGCCTTATTTTCACATTTGTGTTTTTGTGCGGATCTCACTTTTTTTTCTAAGTTGTGTTTGTATAAATATTTATATATATTGCTTACCTGGGCCTACCTGTGTACGAAATTTAAGCTTTCTAGCTATACTGGAAGTGCCCTATACAAAGAAGGGGCACCATAGTCGCCCCAGATGAAAAGTTCCCGTTTAAAAATCATTTTCGTAAATTTCTCATCAGGACCTACCTATGTACTAAATATAAGCTTTCTAGCTATACTGGAAGTGCCCCATACAAAGAAGGGCATGATAGTCTCCAAAGATGAAAAGTGCCCGTTCAAAAATCAGTTTCATTAATTTCTTATCAGGACCTACCTGTGTACCAAATTTAAGCTTTCTAGCTATACTGGAAGTTCCTAATAATATTGATGAGTGAACCAGTGAGTAAGTCAGTGAGTGAATATGTACTAATATATGGACTTTTCACACCTTAATACCTCGGGAAGCTTTTACGGTAGAACTTTCTCAAATTTAACCTGTGAGGTCTTCTCTGTGTGGAGACCTTATGTTTCAAGTTTCATTATATTATGGTCAAGAGGAGCATAGTTATGATGGGGGTAAAAACAGCTCGAATGGTTTCCTGTAAATATACACACTGTGTGGCCGAACTTGACCTGGTGCACTACCGTGCGCCTAGGTATGTTGATGTTACTGGATGTTCACGTTTCGGCGTTTCCACTGTATTTAGGCTTCAGTTCAGTTTTTATTGAATTAATAAAAATTTAAATTTTTATGAACATTAGGATCGTTAGAACATCCAATCAGACTAACAGAACGTATCAGCATACCGTTTTTAAAGCCGCTACACCTCTCATCAGCGTTTGATTATTTCTTTTTATCACATGTGGAAGGTGGCTAATAATTGGAAAAGAATATTAACTATTCACCTAATTTTTTAACAGAAATAGGAAATAAGAAATAAGAAAAAAAATGCCGTGAAGAACCCTACTGTAGTGTGACACAACAATACGTTAAATTCCAAAGTAGAATTAAAAAAAAACATAGAACCAAACCGGAAGCAAAGCCGATACCTACAACAAATAAACAATTTAATAATCGGTCCCTAATTGGTGAAGTTATATTCCGGGGGATGGGTGGTGGACCTAAAAATTAAGCCACGAATTTTTAAAAATTCTTTTTTTTTAAGTCGGTTATAATCAGCACAACAGACAAAAAAGAAATCGCCATGTACGAGTATATGAAAATTTCTTTTTTTCTATTCACCTCTTAAGACCCATCAGATAAATAAAATAAAACCAAAATTTTTTTTACGGATGCTGTAGAAAACCATCCATAGAAAGAATAAAAAAAAAACTGAGTTCAATATTAAGGAAAAAAGTTTTTGCTCAGAAAACATAAATCTATTCATTTAACTTTTTTATGATTAAAAAAGTTTTTTTGCACAGCCATAAAAAATAAACTCGTTTTATTGGCAACAGAAAACAAAAAACGAGTATTTCGCAGTGAGATTAGCTCGTTCCATAAAGAAATGTACGTACAGATGTATGTGTCACTATATGTACCACAACTTTATAATAAATGTGAATTCGAACACACCTTAAACAATTCTAAAAAGCATACAAATCTGTACTACCACTACAAGAGATCCTAAGCTAAGAAGAAAGAAAAAAGAAGATTCAGTAGCTTGTAGCAAAAAAAAATATACAAATTTCACCAATAATGATGTTCATGATCATGACCATCATTATCAGCATCATCAGCATCATCGTCGTCATTTTGTAGAATAGAAAACAATAAACACGAATATGGAATGGTGTTGTGTTTGTTATTTCTTGGCTACACGCTACATCAAAATGGGTAGGTAATTCCGACTTTTTATATAAAATGATCATTTTTAATCTCAAGAACTAGAATTTGTAACATTTTAGTTTTGTCAGAAAGAATTCAGCAAGTGAAAAATTTAATTTCATTAATTCCAACCTAAACGACAGAACATAACAACTTTGTTTTCTTGCAATATAACCCCTTTTCAATGATTGTTTGAATATAAACAATTTCGAAAATTTAGAAAGAGCGTTTTCCATCTGTCTATTTCTATAGAAGAGTGTCTTTGTATGTAGTAAAGTAACACTTCTAAGTGTGTTTTATGTGCTTCGGTGAAGCTTAAAAAACATAGAAACAACAACTGAGGTACGACTCTAAGAAGGGAACGCATATCTTAATGATGAAATAGATAATACTCGAATCACTTTTAAATCGAGTCCGCAAAGAAGTGTTAGCAGAGGCTACAATCATAGCCCATATTGGCTTGTTTCAGATCTTAAATTTTCTAAACATCTTGATGATTGCGAAGGAGGGAAGTATAAAATCTTCGACAACATCCAAAGATATGGACCTCTTTACATATTACATACGAATACCTTTTTTAAGGCCTCAACAATGTCGAGTTATGTTGAAAACTCGATTTCCGAAAATCAGGGTGAAATCAGAACTTTGCTTTTATAAATTCTCGCTATAAAAAATAAACATAAAAATGGTTTTATCCCAATTTTCAAAAATCAGGTTTTTATCAGATCTCGACATTTCGAGGCTATGGGAATATATTCTGCCTATTTTTACTAAGATGTGTGTGTGTGTGTATGTTACTCCTCATAACATAAGAGCGTCTTAACCGATCGCAACCAAATTCACGATATTCTAAAGGAACTATTCTCCGCAAGATTCGCTTGAGATAATGAACCAAATCAGTTCGATAGATCCCTGCAATTTTTGTAAATAAAATTTTTGCAAAAATGTATTTCGTAAATAAATTCTACAGTACTGGACCAATCAAATTCAACACCTGAACATTCACTATTAAGCTCGAAAAACAACGTCAAATACAAATATTTTCTAAAATCAATTAATTGGTTCGGCAAATATGTTTTTCGAAAAATTTCGAACAATGCGCTTTATATTCACAACGCCAAAAGCGCTTCTCAAATTGATTTTCGAAATTAATTTGTGTTTTTGAACTTAAAAAACTTCATCAAATTTAGTGATATCAATGTCGAAAATTTTCGAAAATAAATTATTGTTTTTCAATTAGTGTAAAACTTCAAGTGAAATTGATTTTCAAGATTCGGCTAATTTTTCTGAATTTATCGACAGCATCAGATGTCGCAAATTTTATACATGGGTTGTGCTTAGCGGGATGTTGCAGGGATGAGTCAAATAGTCAATCGTATCCCATATATTTTAATGGTCTGATGGAAATTTCTAGTGACTTTTGCAAGGGGCAATCGTTTGCAGCATTATTTTAGCTTTTCCACAAGGTGCACATTATGTGCCCCTTTTAGTAGTGAAATAAAAAAAGATCGAAGGGCCATAAAGAAATTTTGTAGTTTTGTCATTAATTACAAATAATTAAATTTCATTTATCAGAAAGTTAACAAAAAAAAAAAACATAGTCCACCGCAATTGTTCAACTACTTGTGAATACATTCAATAAAGTAAATTGTAAATTCGACGACAGCTCAATATATTCTCGAACGCATGCGCAACAAATGCTAATGTATGTACTTAT
Organism: Lypha dubia; assembly: GCA_947311025.1. NCBI lineage: Eukaryota > Metazoa > Arthropoda > Insecta > Diptera > Tachinidae > Lypha > Lypha dubia. The sequence continues at coordinate 85,680,636 of OX371263.1, read as the reverse complement.
GTGTGATATGTACTTTTAAAATATTGCACAACACGATCTGTTCTATTAGATGCAGCAATAACAACAACGTTTGAAATCAGTTTAACTGTAACTCTAGATCTCTAGACATCTCTACCACATATCGACTGTTTTCAAGATGAAAAAAATGTTACCATACATTTTCATGATCAATTGAACATCTTCTTCTTTTGATCTGTACATATGTATGTGCATACGAGCACAAAATGCAGTTTTTTGTTTTTATTTTCTTAGTGAAGATCACTTTTTTAATAACTTTGTTTTTTTTTTTTCATTAAATTTTTAATGCTACTTTTTACTTTTATTTATTAAAAAAAAACCCGTGAATTGGGGTCATATTTGGAAAAAAGACAGAAAGAAGATCTTGAAGCACAAACCTCTAAATGTAGACTAAAATAATATGCATTTTTTTTTATGAGGAAGAATGTGCCGAATAAGTTGATTTTCTTTTTCTTTTTTTTTTTCTTTATATCATGGACATATATTTTAACCTCATTTTATATAAAAAGTATAATTAACACTTTAATAGAATTTTTGGAAAAAAAACTTTTTAGTTTACTTTTTTATTAAATTTCCTTTGTGTTAAAATCATTTCTTAATTTTCTTTTTGACTTCCTTAAACACTTTTTTAATTCCAGTTTTTCAAAAATATTTGCACACAAAACAAACACATTTTATACACAGAAAACTGGATTCATGGATTGACCATCAGAAGTTTGTTTGGTTTACCTTCTTTTTTCACTTGTAGATATTTTTCTTTTACTATATTTTTTTTATTTGATCATTCTTTTTTTTTTTTTTAATTTTTATATGTGTTTCCACCAATCAAACGCTTAACCGTTTTCCGTTCACTGCAACTAAAGACGTCTTTACGCTTCGAAATATTCTCAACTAGTGTTAACGTGGCTGAAAAGTATCTGTTAGTTAGTTACCTTTGGAATTCAATCTTCAAGCTTAGCTTAGTGGTGAAAATGTTCAAAATAAAATAACACTGAGAGAGAGTGTTTTATCTTCAAAATACTTGTATTTTGTTTATCTTTTTCAAGAAAAAAGCATTCTTACACTTGAGATGTTTTTTTAGCGTACCGTGCTTTGTGCATTTTGAAATCTTTGAAATACTTTTGCAATGTATTAAGTTTCGTTTGCGATTTGTATGTGCTTTTTTTAAATTTTACACCATCCTACCTAATTTGATAGTTATTAAAACCACTTGATTGAATTAATAGGAAAATAACATGCAACACAACACGTTCATATTTTTTTCTTACAATTATTATGTATTGAATCTTTAATTATAAATTGAACTTCCACTAATTATTCAAGCCTTAAGAACCATTTGAATTGATTTTCTTTTCTTTTAAATTAATGTTAGCAATAGACTTTCTAAACATTTCTACGTGTTAGTCGGTTGTTCATAAATAAAGTTTGATTGTCGATTGTCGTAATTGGGCAAGATCTAATTAATCTTTTTCATTGAATCTTTGTATTGTATTTTTCTTTATAGACACATATATATCAAATATAATATGCGATAGAAGGATCATCTTCTCCTGAGAAAAATAGTATCATCTTTACACAGAATAAATTGCTGTTTAATTTTTATGAAATTTTTACCTAGAAAAATAAATTTTATATCCATTAATATTTTAATAAAACCAGCAAAATTATTAAAATTCATTTTAAAATTGATTTTAAATAAATTTATTAGAAACTAATAAATTTTTCAATGTGATCTTGGGTGGTGGGTTAAAGTTACTGAAATATGGTAACACAACAACATTTATGAAAAGCCAGTTATCAAAATATTATAAACAAAAAAATATAAAAACCTAAATAAAAGATTTTTTTAAATTTATAATATTTCTTAATCTTTTCTATGCACTTTTGCATAAAATGCAGTGTTGCTTAAAGAAAACACTGCCATTTAAAAAATAGTGCTGGCATTCCTATGAAACAAATTCTTAGTTGATTCTGGTTTTTACTTCTTTTTGTGTGCTGCGCCTACAAAATCTGTAACATTAGCGGATGTTACTGCTTATCGGCAAGAGTCATGTATCAAATCGGAATAGGAAAGATTTAAGTCAACTGTTTACACAGAATACGAAACTATTTTCAATCAATAACATAATTGGAGCAACGATTATTTTAATAGATTTTCTTTTCTTTTAACGAAGTGTTATCAATAGCATTGGATGCAAGGCATCATGAAAAAATGATAGTTATAAATTGTTTAAGTGTGTTTATTGAAATGATTAAAAATGTTTGTTTGGTTAAATATTTTTTAAAAGTATCAAGGACGTTTGGGGGTAGATTTTGCTTTTATTATTCGGTAAGTTTTAATAAATATTTTTGCTTTTAGCTTATTTTATTTATTTAAATTTTTTAGTTAATAAATGGATGACGTAAAGCTTTTTTTCAACTTTGAAATATACTAAACAGCTGCTTATGGTGTTGGCACCACTAATAGGAAAAGTATATTTAGTTATGGCTTTTGTTATGCCTCTGACATTATGGTAAGGCACGTCTAATTCAAAATTAATGCTGTATAATATATTTCCAAGATATCTTTATAATCTTTCAGAATTTCTCTTCGTTTCGAAGTACTGTGGTACTGTCATACATAATCTGGTATTCTTTATCATTATTTAATTCGGTTAAACAAATGTATGCATACATAATTATCTAATATTAAAAAATAATGTTATAACCCAGGTAACATTTTCAATCGTGGAAGGGTCTAATGGGAATCTAATGATAATAATAATCGTCGATAAGCGCATTTTCTATCTTTTAAAACGCAGCAAAAGGTGCTTATATTCACCCCTATCGTGAATAAGAAGTGAAATTTTTGTTCACGTGAAATTTTAATTCCCCTCGAAGGGAAAAATGGTATCGTGAATCTCCCGTGAAAAATTATTCGCGCTATCAGTTGTTAGTGAATGTAAAAAAGGGAAGAAGATTAAAAAAATAAAAAATCATAGAACTTGTTGTTCAAAAATATACACGGAAATATTTATTTTAAAGAAAACTTCAAAAATAAAAGTTAAATAAATATTCAGTGTTGGAGCTTTAGTTTGGTTGCTCCGTTTGTTTATTGCATTCTAACTTTTATGTGGTAAAATAACTCGGCTACTTTTTGGAAAGCCAACAAAACGAAAAAATGCCAACAAATTAAAGCTTCACAAATCTGCAGGCAATCGACCTGTTTTTTTTTTGCATTTTGTTGAGGAATACATCAGTTTGTGCCTTATTATCAGAACTTTTCATTAAAATAAACTTTTTAAGCTTTAATATTCGAATTATAAGAAGAAATACATATAATTTCTGTTCTATTCCCCATCAAAAATAAAGTGAAAATATCAATGTGAGAAGTGAAAAAATTCCGAGGGAAATATTTATTCACGATAAGGGGAATTTTTTTTCAGTGAACATTTTTCACGTTGTTATTCTGGACTGAATAAAATTTGTTCATGCGAGTTGTTCACGATTGCAAATACGTGAAAAGTGAAAAAATTTCACGTGGAAAATTATTCACGATAGGGGTGATTAATTATAAATAGAGTCGTCTGGTAAGTGTGCTGAGATTATCTTACAAGTCTTTCATAAAACATGTCAAAAATTGTATAAGACTCATGTAGGGATCAGTGCAGCCAGGTGTGGGGATTTCTCTCCAAATTGGGGATTTTAGCTGGTTTTTGTGGACAGATTATCGTGGCGAGGAATTTGGGGATTTTTCATTTTCAGTATACCTATTATCAATTTTGCTTTATTTTACCATTACTTTTTTTTTTTTTTTAATTGGGACCATCACTCAGGGGATGACCCCTACGTATGCAGTGCACTGTGCCGGAACTCAGGGAGAGGGATAGGGTAGAGAAATAGATGTTGAAAATTTAGAAGACTTAACTCTTTCACATCTTGCTTGCGCGTTTATTTTTAAGGCAGTATTGAGGCGCCTCCGGTGTTAAGTAGACGCATTTACTTTGTAAGGCTGTATTAGCAGGCATTTTATTAATTGTTTTACTTCGCCGATGTTTCTGCTAACCGACAAAGGAGGCGACGTTGTGTACATTAGCTTGGATAGCATCAATCGCTGTCGGAAAAGTTTTTTATTTATTAATATTATTACAATGTACATTAGAGAAATTAATGATGTTGATTGACTTGCTCTGGCCAGGGTTTGAGCCCAGGCCCCAAGTCAATGTTTGCTTAGAAGTCAACGCGCTAACCACTTCAGCCAACACCCTCTTTCATATGTATCTTGGCGTTTTTCTTCTCCATATTTCGATTATTTCAAGGCGATGGTATTGAGGATGTCGGTTTTTATAACAATTTGTTCAAAATTTTTAAAACCAGAATTTATTGAATTCGATATGGCCAAAATGGATGTACTAATTGACGATAAGGAAAGTAATTTGGATGTTGCTGAAATTGATGTTGGCATAGAATGTTCAACGGAATTAAAAGCAGAAGGAGTTCAAACAAATTTTTTTAGATTATTTAACTGTACTAGCAAAATAAATGCTTAAAATATTCACTGAGAGCATGCAAAATTTTGAATTATTTATAAATTTACAACTCGAAAGCATAGAAAAAAGAATAAATTTGATTCCGTGTATGGAATTTTAAAATATTCTATGGATTTAAAAGTTCCATTGAGCACATACGAATGCATTAACTTAAATAAATGTATGTATTAAAATTAATAAAAAAAATTGTTTTTTTATGATGCTTAATATACATACATTTATTGGGGAAAAAATTGGGGATTTACAGTTTTAAAATGGGGATTTTTGGGGACAACACTCTTTAATTTGGGGACATTAGACAATATTTAGCTGGCTAAACTGGCAGTGATTACAACTTATGGCTCGTAATCTGTACCGAAAACTATATTATATACATGTACATTAGGGATATAACTTTTTAAAAATTTTTTAAAATATCAAAATTGGCATAGCACAGTCCGATAGAGCATAAAAAACTATAAGGGAACGTATATTTATTTTATCGCTAACGAAAAACAATTTAAAAATGAATAAAAAACACCGTATAAAATTATGAATATTTAATATAATAACTGTTTAGAAAAACCAATTAGGTTAGGTTAGGTTAGCAGGCTGCTGGTAAATGGAAGATTAGATTCCAGCTCACTTGGGTCCTGATATGGTCCCATTGTGCTACCTGTAGTGAAGACGAGTAATGGTGGAAAGGAGATTAGAAGAGTCGGAAGAAGAGTAGATGAGGGAAGACCATAGAAGAGCAAGAGAAGAGTAGAAAGCAGAAACAGGTGGGAAAAACCAAAGCAAGGAGTTGTCTTGCAGAACAGCCTGGATGTCGAGCCCCCTATTGGGCGAACCAATTGGTGTGTGAACTTTTTTGAGAAAAATTACAAAAGAATATGATTTTCGTGGTTACTAGGACATGGTTGACCTCATGGTACTATGCCAAAAAAAATGTTATCCCCTAATGTACATATGTATATTGTTCTATGGCACACAAAAAAAAATCTATTGGGACACCTATAGAGGAAAAACATAATTTAATATTATCTTAACTGCGGGAACTACCGGCTTTTTCCCAATGACATTAAATAGTGTTGACGTGTATACAGCGTTGCCAAATGTGCAGATTTATCTGTTTTTTGCTGGTTTTCGAAGCATTGTGCAGTTTTGACTTTGGTTTTATTGTACGTAAATCAGTTTTTTTATTTATAAAATAAATTAAATAAACGATAAATTTTTTGGTTTTTGTTCTATATGCAGTTTTTTCACTGGGAAATCTGTTTTTTTTTCTAGATGTGTTTTATTTAAAAAAAATGATGGCAGCATTGCGTGTATATGACATCCTGTCGCCACATTTTTTATTTTTAGTCGCCGTCCATTAAGCATTTCAAGAATTGCATATTAAACATTCCAAAATAAAAAAGCGATTCTTTCAGAAAATGTGTAATAAAGTAATAATTAGACAATCATCGGAAGATTCTCCTAGGAGTTGTATATTAAACACAATCGTCTAACAAACAGCCAATGATAGCTGGGTATTCACATGCAAAGTGAAAAAAGCATTTACATGTAGGGATTTATACAAAAATCAAAACAAGATAACTGATAGTGTTGGAGATAAGATAATAATAAATTTTAAACTGTAACAAAATTGTTTGTTGTCTGGTGTAATTATGTATGTATATGTATAAAACCGTTGATTAAAGAAATTTACAAAAACCTTTTTAACTAAACTCACCTTCCAGTCAGTTAGCAGTCTTGTTTACATTTTTCGCCGGTTTTATTATTTTGTATAGAATGAGAGAACAAAACAAAATTAAAGATTAACAGGAGGTATTATACAAATATTGTATGCATACTATTAGGCGCAGCTTAATTTTTTATTATTTGAAAACTGTAAATAAAAACTACGAAACGATGCACTGTGCTCACATCACTGATTGCACATTTTCTGATCGCCTGATGGATAATAGATTTTTTAAAATGGCATGTTTCATTTGAATTGTCTTTTATCAGCATCTTAATTTGCATCAAACACTGACTGTTGTGATTGTTTTTCTGTTACGGATAGAAAATCTAAAAACTACAGGAACTATTATTGTTAAGGAACTGATAGAACTATTGTTTCGGAAAGTCTCAAAACAGTACGATGATTCATTGGATATTATCTCAAGACATTAGATGATTTCGTTTCAGTCATAAATAATTTCTTATGCCGAATAGAAAATTTAAAAACACTAATTAATATGCAAATATGTTCACATATATGCATACATATGTATGTATATCGACTTTCGAGAAGCCTCTATGTACATATGTATATTGTATCGATACATACAAACTTGTATCCATTACTTTACTAACAGTGGCGTTAAACGTGGCTTTTTCTTTTGTATTTTTATTGTGATCAATTGAATAGTCTTTTTGTTTTTGCTTTTTGCTCCCTGCATGTATTAATTAATCACGAATTTAATTAATGAGAGAAAATTAATTTTCAACATTCTTCTAGAGAATCACTAATGAATTAACAAAAATCCACTGTGAATCAATTGATTAACGTTTTATCAAACTAACAGCATGTCGTCTTAAACGATAATCAAAACATATTTTTTAAATTTAAACTGCAAAGAATTTTATAAAATTTTTTATATTCTTATAGTAAATATTATTTTTATACCCTTCACCGAAAATGGTAGGGGTATTGATAGGTTTGTCATTTGTCATGTGTAATTTCAACAATACATATTTATATGAGGATACATATATATATTCTCAATCCTTATAGATAGGGAAGTTGAATGAGCCATGTCCTTCTGTCCGTCTATCCGTCTGTCTGTACGTGAATCCGATTTTACGAAGACACTAGAAGAGCTGGAGACTTGGGTCTTGGACTGAAATGTATATATATATATACCTTTCAGACCATCGTGCTACTGACGCTTGTTAGTGTTATGTGTATATTAACTTAATAACTTTATGTGTTTCTTCGTACAAACATTTGTATGTATATAGCACTGAAGAAAATATGAAAGTGTGTTCAAGTATGCAGTTTAAACCTTCTTTTTATATTGTTTGAAATGTTATATTTATAAGAGAAAGGAAAGCCTGTATTATATTCAGTGAATCACATATTTATGCATTTATGCATTGGTGAAGGGTATATAAGATTCAGCCGAATATAGCGCTCTTACTTGTTTTCTTTGAGTAATAAGAACAAAGACTATAAGCAACGAAAAATTCGGATATTTAGTAGTTTGTATTAGAATCATTCTTCTTGAGATGTAAAAAAATGGATAAAGCTTTTTACGACAATCTTGTGAGAAAAATGCAACAAACAAGTTAAAATAGAATAGAACCGCTGTCGACAGACCACATCAGAGTAGAGAGGGCGATCAGCTATAATAAACAGATTTGCTACAAGTCATACCATTTTATAATTGTGAAATTTTTTTTTTTTTATTTTCTTTTAAAACTGATAATAATCAAGTTTTATAGAGAAACCAAAATAGAACTCGTGACATTATAAAATGTACAAAATATCTACTCAAATGGACTTACACTGGTCGCATGTTCGGGCAGATTAAAATGTAATTAATTAATAGGGCAGAAATTTTGCTTTGGTACACTGAGTATCCAAAAAATATTATTGACTATTTTTTCGCAACAAAAAATACTTTCCGTTCCTGTTAAGAAATAAAACCAATCACTGAGTTTGATGTTTTTTATTAAGACTCTTTTTTAACTGACATCAACGAAAAAGAAGAAGGAGATTGGTACAATAGGTACTTTGTTGACGGATGTTAAATCAACTGATTTTGTTTAACGAATTTAAATTTTTTAACTTTTTATTTTATTTGGTATTTGCTGCCACTCAAAACAAAACTAAACAAAAAAAAATTTTTTAGTAATCAACATACGTTAAAAGTTGCCCAACTTAAGAATTTTTAATTACGGGCTTAATTAAAAAAAAAAAAAAAATTACCATTATCAGTAGTATGAATGTTTAATTTAAACATTTGTCACTTTTTAGAGGTTTCCATTTATTCATTCTTCTGTGTTTCTATTTTTTTTTCTCTATGCCCAAAAAAATATATTTCATATTAATGACAATTTACTTTGACAGTTTGTTTTAAAACATTATTGCTCAGCAATTTATTCTACCATTTGTTGCTGAATATGTTTTCAAACACACATTCGTGCAGTCTTCACGTTAATATCTTGTGTTGGCCACAGAATTTGTAGGTTACAACGGCAATAATTGCCCAACTTATTGCCGGTGTAGTCGGGGTGTAAATTTTTTTTTTTTTTTTGAGGACCACGACTCAGGGGTTAACCCCTAGTTATGCAATGCATTGTGCCAGAACTCAAGGGAGGGATAGGTTAGAGAAGATAGATGTTGAACATTTAGAAGGCTTAACTCTTTTACAACTCTGCTTTATGCTTTATGTTCATTTTTATAGCAGTTTTGAGGTCACAGTGTTTGGTTGAGGTGCCTCCGGTGTTAAGTAGACGCATTAACTTTATTAAGCTGTATTAGGAGGCATTTGATTAATTGTTTTACTTCGCCTACGTTTCTGCTAACCGATGAAGGACGGCGAAGTTGTGTACATTAGCTTGGAACAGCATCAATCGCTGTCGCAATAGCTTATTAGTGTCCAGTGCTATGCCTTCATCACTTAAATAGTCCGACAACAATTAATACGACGCCACACTAACGCACTTTCTGTGGCCAGGTTTTGAATCCAGGCCCCAAGTCATTGTTTGTTTTTTTTTTATTATATGAAAATTTTATTTGATTAAAAAAAATTTTCAACATATTATCAAATTATAGTAAATAAACATGTAAATATACATGTATAATTAAATATACATGTATGTACATATGCATGCACATAGACATTTTTTAAACTATTTTCAAGGAAATCTTTTATCTACCAAAACTGAGTACCAGTTTGTTTTAAAGTGGTGTTAGTTGAGCTATTTTGCGATTTCCAGAATTAGTTGAGTGTACCATAAGCTTACCCTGTCTTATATAGTATATTCTGATTATTTTCTTTGCACCCCTCCCCCAACCATCATATTAATAATGCTCCCATTATCTATGCGTTGTCCCGAAAGCTGGAAGATCGTGTTGCTTGTTGAATTTGTACGCATTGATTGGTTTTGTTGGTGTTAATTTGTAAGCCAGCATACATGTGTGCTAAGATCTTAATTTGCATGCTAGAGAAGCTAGAAAACAGACGTCATCTGCATAGTCGATACTAACCTATTGTGGAGGCCCTACTAAATACCATCCAAAGGGTCGTTAATAACTTCCTCAAGTATTACATTGAAAAATAATGGAGACTATGACTGATACGTGTTTGATACTGAATTTTGTACCTTCTTGTATGAAACTGGAATGAAAACTGACCTGCTGATTGCTTGATTAACGTGTATATAACTTTAGCGGAAATCAGCCATATGGCTCGATTATACCTACTGCAGTTCTTTGATCCGTAGTGTATCTAATCTGAAACAAAAGTTATATGATACAAATATGAGCGCACTTACGTTTTACCACAAATTAATTTAGGGAATAAATAAAACTGTATCTTAACATACTTTGTTGCTTGTAAATAACTTTAATGAAGATATAAAAATGCAGTTTTGTGGTAAGAATCTTTATTAACGAAAAACCATTAAAATTTAAGTTTTTATTCACAAATAAACAAATAGTGAGTAACAAAATTAAGTTTAAAGACTGATTTTTTTTTTTTTATTTTTGGTTTTAACAATCGGTTTCTTAAAAACTAATAATAAATTATATAAAATATCTCTGCACCATAAAAAATTAATAATACCTTTGGTTTTTTAATAAAAAATATTCAAAATTTTTTTGGCAGAAATTTAAATTATTTGAGTATTGAACGGATTAGAATTAAATTTTATATAAATAAGTTTATAACAAATGGTAGACCATTCAATTTTTTTTTTGTTTATTTTCAACTTAAATTATAAATATGTATGTGTGTATGTGTGTGTTGCTTAAACTACTAAATAAACAAGTTAAGAAACTGTCAGAAGTCTTATAAAGATTATTTGAATCATCAAAATTAATCAAAAGTAATAATTAAAAATTTTAAGTATTTAGCCTCTATCTGTTGGATGCAGTTCTATAAAACATCCGAAAGCTTGATTATGATACTGGACTGACTATTCACAATCTTGTGCAAATTGTCTTGAATCGTAGCACTTGCAACATTTTGCAAATGCTATTGTGAAAAAAAACCATTTACCCGCGATTGTGTGAGAACAGGACTGTGGTAATTCAATACCAGAAATATTGTATCAAAATATAATGTAACATTTAAAATTTATATTCTTATAACTTTAATTATATTTATTTGTTTATAAACAACAACAAGTCGTCTAGTGGAGTTGTGATGTGTTGTTGTGTTGTTTTCGAAAGAGGAAGTTATTTTTCCAGCTCTTGATTTAATAAAACTGCCGAATTCTGTAGTTAAATCTATTTTGACATAAACATTGATAAGTTTAGTGTAGTTCTTTGGTTATCAAATCTGTAGTTTTGCTAAAACCTTGTTTTGTGATGACAATAAGTAATATTTAATATTTAATGTATGCGAAAGCAGCACAATTGAAATTTATGTTTTTGATTGTAAAATTCGTTTTATATAAATATTTTTTTAATGAAAATATATAAAGAGTACATATATTTCGTTTATCAAAAGCCGATTTTTTTTAATACGTACTTATGAAAATTAATATTTTATTCTTTTATGCTACATACGAGTAATATTTGTCGTATCATATACCACAGAAATATTTCCATAGCAATATTTTTCATTGCAAACAAAATAAAAATAAACTCTCCAAAATAAATTGCTAAGTTTCCCATATTTAGTTCAATTATTTTCCTATAAGAGCAAAATAGAGAACCATACTAATATGAGAAATTAAATTAATCCAAAAATATTCAAGCAAAAAATATGTCAAATACCAAATACAATACACATAAATATTGTTGTCATTGTTTTAATGACTCTAAAAAATATGGCGAAATAAAATTACGAACATAAAAATTTTTACGAAAAATATGTCTACAAGTCCTATTGACATGTGTGAGAAATATTTTCATAAAATATTTACAACAAATATGCATAAATAAGGCGAAACCAATTGCTATCATATTATGTTAAACATCTTAATAAGATGAAACATTTTTTTTGCCATATTTATGCATATTTGTTGTAAATATATATGTAATAAAAAAGGAAGAACGTGAAAAGAGTGAATACGAATATTCCATGCACAAACATGTATTTCAAATTTAACAAAACTTATTTTTGGCTGTTTATACATACATGTCTAGCTAATATTTCTCAAAGGTCAATATTGCTTGCGTACATTTGTTCATATTTTAGTTAAATTTTAAAATTAGCGCATTTTATGTCGCCATATTTTTCAGAATGGTTCATACTATATTTCTTAGCCCTGCTTATAGTGCCCACATTTTTCCCAGCTAAAAAGTTTTACATGGATCATGTGTCATATATAATCGTACATGGTATATGCTCAAAATATTACCTATACAAATGTATCATCATGTATTCAGTTATACATTGGCATATATGAAATATGTATGAAAGCGTAAATTCTCAATTTTGGGATCCAATGTTTTCTGATCCAAAAAAAAAAAATTAAGTGGGTGATTAGATTAGTTTTGCAATTAAAGAAATCTTAAGCATTGATTTTGTGTGTGCTGCTTATGTCAGTTTATGTGTGATTGGATCTTACTTTTGTAACGCAGTGTACTCTATAACATGAATCTAGGCAAATATTTTTATCTAACTTTAATTTACTTTCAAGCACAAATAAAAAAATCTAACAAATCAAACATATAGAAAATTCAACAACAAACCACCCCTTCCCCACTTTCCTACTATTCTTACTTTACATAGCATCATGGACCTGAAATTGTATTAGATCTTCAACAGGGAATCGGAACAGTGAAGCTGTTTTAGCCTCCGATACCATTTGTTCCATATTACCACCATTCATGTCGCCATTATAATTTGTATTGCTTTTATCTCCACCTCCCAATAACGTTGTAGAATTTTGTGGCCGACTTTCATAATAAAATGAAGAAGATTCTGAGACTACATTTGGTTTGCCACGTACCAAGGCCGCAGCTTGGGGCAATTCAGCATTATCATCACTACTTTCCGCTACTATGGGATGATCGAAATCAACCAGATCATCTTCTTGGCGCAAAGGCTGAATTTGTTGAATACTTTCAATGCTATCGCTGCGTTCTATTTTAGTCATCGACGTATCATTCAGAGATCTTCCCTGATGTCGAGGCTCAATAGAACCCAAAGAAGTTTCGCTTTCCTCTTGTATTGTATTACGTTGGATTTGCGGTACATTGCTGTAGAACGGATTAGTAGAGGGGGCTGTGGTAGGTTTCTGTTTGGGAAACACATTCAAATGCACCATAATCGGATTGGTTTTTGAATTACCCGACTGGGAGCCTGATCCCGATGGTAAGGGTAGATCACAATCTATAGGTAGAAAAGGCGTTTGATGTCCCTGGGTGTGCAAGTAGTTGGTAAAAAGATTCTGTTGCGGTTGCTGCTGTAGCTGATGCTGCTGCTGATGCTGCTGCTGTTGCAAATACTTTTGGATTTGATCTGGATACACCATTTGCAAATTGTTGCTTTGAGCCATATTTAACATGGGATTATGTGGACTTGAGGGAAATCTTATCGGATTATACAACTGTTGTTTTTGATTAAAGGGATTATACAAATTTAAAGCGCCTGCCGCTGAAGGTGCTGCCGGTGTTGTCAAATATTCCATAAAAGGGTTTCTCAATATAGTGGCTGGTCTCATTGTGGAGGCAATGCGTGCCTCTTCCATGGCATAACCGGCTGGAGATTTAAAATTTTTTGACGGCGGCACTACCGGAAAAATGTCCAAGTTGACTTTAAAAGGCACACGTTTGCTCATTTGTAGCGGTGGTGTCTGTGTTACATTGATGGACATAAATGGTGAATACATGGAGGGAAAAAGCATTTCTGGGGCAGATGTAGCAAATGGATATTGCTGCAACATTAAATTACTACTTGCCAAAGAATTTTTCTTGTCCTTTTGTTTCTTCTTTTGCTTTTTACCTTTCGTTTGGGGATTTTTTAATTTCTGTTGTTGCTGCTGATGCTGTTGTTGCTGCATGGCCAAGAGATTAATATCACCCGGAGAACGTGGCTTGAAGGGATAAAACTGTTCCATGGCTATGCGCTGTTGATAAGGTTGCTGCATTAGATTAATAACTGGAGCCTGATAAGGATTCGGTACCATTTGCATGGGTATTGGCATGGGAAACTGCATTTGCATTTGTTTCTTATTGCGTTTTGTGCGAAAGAAGTTGCCAATTCCACTGGACTTGAGATTCTTAAACGAACCAGAAATATGCAATCCTGTCGGCATCATCATTAATGGTGGCACTTTGCCAACACCTGGTCCTAAATTTAATTTTTGCAAAATATCTTGTATGTTATGTACCTGCGAGTCTGGCTCAAAGCCAGCATTACTGCTGCCCCTTTTAGATTGCTGAAGTTTTTTAAATTCCTCCGGCAAGGGGCCATCGAATGGATAGTGGAAAGGCTTAGGACGTGATTCATCCCTGTACACTCCATTTGGCAGAGGAGTTTCACTGAACTGTCTCCTCAAGGTCACTGAAGGCTGACGCGATGTTAAACGTGGTGGTCGTGGTATTTGGTCATGCAATTCACGTCGTACAGGTGTCATGGTCGACGAACGCTTGGGTAAACGTTCATAATGATGATGTTGAGGCTGCTGGTATCGGCCGTAGTTACCATAAAGATTTTCATCAACTTCTGTTAACAATGTTTGTATGGAAGACGATGGTTGCAAGTGTGCTGTTGCAGCTGCTGTTGTCGTTGTGGTAGTTGTGGCTGTGGCTGCCAGTAGAGGTGCTTGAGGTCGTCTCGCTTTCGCGCTCCATGTTCCATATATGGGTTGCTCATGCATACTACCACCATCTATACGCTCTAGTAAGTATGCATTTTCTCCAGCTAATATCGCATGTTGAGATTGTTGATATTGCTGTTGTTGCTGCAATTGTTGTTGTAGCTGTTCTTGCATTTGCTTCTGTAGATCTTGTTGCAATTGCTGCTTCTCTTCATCATCTTTATCATTTTCACGCTGCAATAGTTGTTGCAATTTTGCACGCATATTATCTGTTGATCTACCAAAATTTTCTCTTAAGCCTCCAATTGTTTTTTCTTGTTGTCCTCCTTGCCCCCCTTGTACTCCGTCAGATCCCACAATTATATTTGTTCGTATTATATGATTTGTTATTGTTAAATTTTCTTTGTTTAATTGTGGATCGTAATTATCGCTCAAGTGTATTGAAATGGGATTCGTTGTTATAAATTCACTTGTTGTCGCTTTAAATTGTGATAAATTGTTGCTGCTGTCGGCCGTTTGATCATTGGCGGTTATTGTTGCTGTGTTCTGATAAATTGTTACTGCAGACGCATGGACAATAACCAGAGACATCTGAAATATTAGAATTTTATTTTAATAATTAAATTAAAAGTTAAATAAATAAAATAACTAATTGAGTATATCGTTATATCGTTTGTCATTCAAAACTATTTCTGTAATACAGTCCATATTAGTGTAACTTCAAAAACTTTGTGTTTTTAGCTTTTCAAGTGACGATACACGTAAATTTTTTTTTAATTGAGTACTTGAAAGTAAAAGTTTTGATATACAAAATCATGATTTTAAAAATTTTGAATTCTCGTAAATAAGCCGTTCATAAGACAGTGGAAATTCCTTCTGAACAAAATAAACAATTCCCTTATTAGTCCTCGGTTTTTTCTAATATTTCCTCGGCGCACACAAGCATATTTGATTAAGACATAGGTATTTCCTTTTTTTTAACTAAAATTAGGAGAATATCTCAATTAAAAAATTTATGAAAGTGGTTTATATCGCGGCTTATATTCTAAATGTATTGAACGTTATCATAAGATTTTTCAACTGACTAAAATTTTATTAAGTAACATTAATGGGCTTTTGTTAAACACCATGGAAGATTATTTATGTCAATTGTTGTTACATCTGAAATTCATGGAAAAATGTATTGAACGTTACTTTGAAAAATTTCTCAAATTAAATTTATATTTTAGTCTAAGATTAGAAAATAAAAGATAGAGGTAGCAAAAAAGTCAACAACGAACCTAGATCCTTCGAGTACGATGGGTAACGATCAATACAAAAAATTTTAAAACTTTTTTTTTTTAATTACAAGGCTCAAAGTAGAATAAAGATGATGTGTCTCAAATGTTAACCAAATTTTTTTTCTATATTGAACGTTACCGTTCGTCACAAGTGATCATATTTAGATTTTTACGCATTTGCTCCCTTTTTATTACAACTGATAAACTCAAAGCTAAGTTGTATTGTTTTAAATTGTTTTCAACGTTATGCACAGCTTTGATGGAAGATTATCTCAATTGCTTTTATTCCAATTTGTTGTCTTTATTTGGAAACATTTTTAAATCATTAGATAAATGTGTTGAGCGTTATTTTGATCAATTTCTGAAACCGTAATGTACTAAAAGTTTTCCAAAGCTTTTTTTACTTTAAATATTTTAAATAACATTAGAGAACTTTAATCAATCTCAATAATTGTTAATTCTGTTCCACTATATTTATAAAAATCGTACACAAATATATTTAACGTTACTTGAAAAAAAATTTTAAATACAACTTGGCTTTGAGTTTATCAGTTGTAATAAAAAGGGAGCAATTGCGAAAAAAATCTAAATATGATCACTTGTGACGAACGGTAACGTTCAATATAGAAAAAAAATTTGGTTAACATTTGAGACAAATCTTCTTTATTCTACTTTGAGCCTTGTTATTAAATACATACTACAAATTAGGATTAATAGAGAAAATCATTCCTCACCACTTTTGTTAAATAAAAATAAAAAAGACAAGCGGTGTTCAGAAATTTTCTCCCCATTTAATTTCATGTTTATTTAAAAATATTTACATGAATTAAAAAAAAGTGAAAGTTTTTGTTGGCATTTAAAATGTTTAATTTAGTTGATACGATCTTATCGGTACGTCGCGACGTATAGTAATATTTTTTTTATTTTATGCCTCTTAGACATAATTTCTAGGGTCTGTTTTGTCACAATTTCTAATCAGTTGTTCATAAATATACTTTGCATGGGAACACTAAGCTTTTTTCGTGTATTTGTAGAATTTGGACGATTCCTGAAGGTTATCATTTTATATAAAAAAATATTCTATTTACGAATTTATATGTTGCCAAGAATTTGTTGATCACAAAAAAATATACAAAGGACTCGTTCTGAGTTTAACCACGTCCTTTTTTTAAAGCATTTCAAAACAACATTCCGCACTAATAATAAAGTGCAGTTAGAATATATTTTACTTCATGGGATTTTTAATATTAATTCCACAGACTTGTCCACATTTCTTTGGATTGTGTTTCTTTCAATTTATTTTAATAAAAGTTTCTTGTTGTACACAACATCATATCTTTTCTTCAATAAACTTAAACTTCAGAATATTCAAACTTTTGTTTTTATACTTTTTTCACAAAATTAATGGAATTTTGTAACACTTGAATTTTTCCTTCTACTTACAATCAGTAAACACACATTCGAAAATCTAATGGGATTATAACAAAATGTCAATCTCTTTAATATGTTACGCTGTTTAAAGACAATTTTATATTTTCGCGGCTTTAGTCTGTTAAAAGTTTTAGATTTTTTATAATACATGTTTTTTCCTCGATAAAAACAAACGAAATGCCGTAAATGAAAGGAAGACTTTTAAGAACTCAAGAAAGGAACAACTTGTTTATTTTTTGCTACGATAGTGTTTGAAGGAAAGCAAATATAATTTTTAATAATTTTGTTTAACCAAATTTTAAATTTAATAAAACTCCACACGACTTGTGCTTCATTGCGATTTGTATTAAAGACTGCTGAAAAATTAAGTAAATTGATGTTTAAAAACATTCAAACTTTTCAGTTTTTCTTAATGAAAACATGAGTAAATGTTAAAAAAAAGAAAGTTTTGTAGAAAATACTACTCGTATACGAAATTGTTATAATAATAATTAAAAATTAACTCCAATGATCACACGCAGGTGCCCACACACACACACACACACACACTAATACACACTCTCATGCAGCAATAAAATTTGGTTATAAGTTGTTGTTTCATGATTAATAATTTTATTTTGTGTATTTTTGTAATACTTTTCACAGCCGGAGTGTATATTAAATGATTCCAATTAGTTGGTGTAGTAAATAAAGTAATTGTATCTCTTTTATCATAATTTTCTATTTTGTTGCTGGAAAAAACAAACAAACTCTATTATTTATGAATATGTGAATTGCTCATTTATCTCATTAAAATTATATGTGTAAGTGTTTCTTTTGTAAAAAAAATTTACTTGCAGATTAGGGAAACCCATTAGTCATAAAATATTAAATGTTTTTTATAAATACTTGTAGGATAAATTACTTGATTACATGATTGATTCAGAACCAATTGTGAAAATATTTTTTGCAACAAGTTTCGATATTGCAATTGTGTATATGTTTTTTTTTTTTTGCTCTTCTAAAGTTTATTTGTAATGAAATGTTAGATTTATCTTCAGAAAGGGAGTAATTTTGATCGGCTTCTTTACTTTAATTTTAATACAACAAACTTTTGTTATTTTTTGCTTACCTGAAATAAAAACTTTTCAAAAAGGAATATATGGAAGGTTTCTATACTCTTATAAGATAATAAACTAAGCGTTATATTTTGCGGTCTTTTTCTTGCTGTAAAAGCTTGGTTTAGCTTAAAACAAAGTTACTTTCAACAAGGATATATGGGAGGTATACATGTCCTTGCTTCGATTTTAATAAAATTTCGCACACAAAATAAAAAATTTAATTCGTGAACTTTGATAAATTCTGCTTGCTTTTAAAAATTTGGATAAGCTAAAATCATAAATCATAAAAAACGGACATTTGGAAGGCACACTTTCTTCTATTTCAGTATAATTTTATATACAAATTTACATACATCACTCTTGAGAAAGATTAGTTTTAGCAGACGGGAGACCATATCCCCTGGTTTTGCGGACTCCAAGGCTAATTTTATTAGAACGCCATCACTAGTCATTCCGGATAGGGATCTTTGCGTCAAACCTGATAGACTGTACGAGGGCTGCGCGGTCTTTACAGATGGATCGAAAATGGAAATAGGCATGGGTGCTGGCATCTATTTTTTAGGAGCGGACATTCATAGGTGTTTTAGGCTACCGAACGAATGTAGTGTATTTCAGGCTGAGATCCTAGCGATCCTCAGGGCCACGGAACTAGTGACAGAGCACGTAACTGAAGGCGTGGAGGTAACATTCTACGTTGACAGTCAGGTGGCGCTGAAAGCTTTGAAGGCGCATAGTGTCAAATCGAAGCTGGTCAGCAAGTGTAGGCGATCTCTCAACTTGCTTATGGACAAATTTAGCGTTAGGCTATGGTGGGTACCAGGATATTGCAATATTTAGGGAAACGAAATCGCTGATGAGCTGGCAAGAATAGGGTCAGCACTAGATGTGGCAGTTAGTGGCAGGTCGGTTAAACCTCCTATCGGTCACTACTATAGGGAACTCAGCAATTAGGTAATTAGCAGAACTAACCATTCCTGGAGGAATAGAGAATATTGTAGAGTCTCGAGGTCCATATGGACAGAACTAGACTCTGGGTATGAATAGAGAGGTTTTGAGAGTGTTAGTAGGCGCCTTGACTGGCCATTGCTCGGTTAGAGCGAAGACCAGCATATGGGAAAATGGCACTCCGGATTTCTGTAGCATGTGTGGGGCTGAAGAGGAGCCAGAGACTATAGAGCATATCATCTGTCATTGCCCAAGGCTGCAACGCCATAGGCAAAGATGGCTGAGCAGACGTTACCATGAGGGCATTAGTGATATCGCGAAGTGAAAACTTGAGGATATCAGGGGCTTTATCATGGGAATTAAATGGCTGAATGAAGGATGATAACGGCTCTTTGTTTCTCCTGGGAAAGTAAGGAGACTAATTAGTCAATAAATTATAAATGTAGGGAATCACAATGGCTCCAATTGGGTCTCTGAGTAGATGTGTATTTCACACTACCCTTCCTAACCTAACCTATCCTATATACAAATTAAAATGTGTATCTTGCGACCTTTGATAAAATTTTGTTGTTGATTTGGCTAAAATATCATAATGTTTTTTCAAAGGATATATGAGAGGTAGCTATATCCTTGTTTCGATTTCAATATAATTTTATATACAATTTAAAATTGTATATTTTGCGACCTTTGTTAAATATATTTTTTGGCTTTTTAAAGCTTACTTTGGTTGAAATAATAATGCCTTTTGAAAGGATATATAGGACGGGTCCCTACATCCTTGCTTCGATTCAAATATAATATCATACACAAATTAAGAGATATATTTTGCTAGTTTTGGTAAGTTTTGGCTGTTTTTAAATTTTTTCTCAAGAGTTTTTATGGGAGGTACCCGTATCCTTTCATGAATTTATATGTATTTGCTTAGCTTGACATTAATATCTTCTGAAAGTACGACATTATTGCTAAAAATCAATTTCCAACATAGTTATTGGAAAAGTGACTTAAGTCCACCCCTATTTTGCACACGGTTTATTTTAATACTTATTGAAAGCTTATTTTCCATAAGTGAATTTTTTACATTTTTTGTAAATTTTTGCGAAGTCAAAAATTTTTAATGTTTTTTACTGGACTAATTTAAAAATGTTCAAAGGGACACCCTAACACATACTGCCTTACAAGCTGTTAATTTAAGCGTAAAGTAAATAAATGATGGTACTAATATTTTTCAAAATTATGCTTAAATATGGATATATTTTGCCCGATATTGGGTTAAAATATTAACTATTTCTCAGAACTCATAACAAAGTAGGAAATCCTATTTTTTGCCATTTTTCTACACCAAAATCAATACAAATTTATTGCGTGTTAAAATAACAATTTATAATAAATAAATTATCTATCGTTGCTGGCTCTTTTTTTTTTTTTTTTTTTGTTCAAAGAAATTTTAACACAAATTTTATATAATAAACATTTCCTTCCGCTATGCTAATTCGAAAGAAATTTTATAAAAAAAGAAAGCACATTTACATGAAGTTTCCTTAAAAGGTTTGCCCAGACATTCTGCATTTTAGTGTTTCCTGATGTTTAGTTTTAGTTGCTGCAATTGGTACCAGGATGAATGGCATTGAGTATGATTAAACAAAAATTAAGTGTTGAATTTCAAAAGCGGAAGTATAACATTAACAGGTTATTTATGTTGAAAAAATGCCACTAGAAAGTTATGATTTTAAAAATCCAAAACGTTCTTCGAATAATTCTACGTTAAATAAATACTTAACTGGATGGATCGCTACAAGAGAGACAATTTATGCTGATTTAATGTATCGTCTCAACTAAAGTCAAGACGGAGAACGGCTGAACCTATTTGTCGAATTAAATTTTTTAAATTTTCATAGTAATCCAATTTAGTGGAAAAAATTAATAAGGCCACTTTTTTAATTTATCCAAGATGTAGAATGGATAGACCGATTTGTCAATTTTTTTAATGGTTTTTTAAAAGTTTTTTAAGGAACGAAAATATTTCCACGCCCACTTCTACGTCCACTTTATTTTAAATCCCCGGGTAACGTAAAAAATAAAAATTTTACCCGTACAAACGAATATATAAATATTTTGTTAATTAATACTTTTTGTACTTATTATGTTTAAATGAGAAATTATAATTATTAAGCTTAAGTTCAGTTTTATTGAATTAATGAAATTTCAAATTACTAACAGTTTTTTTTATTTTGAAAAATATTAGTATATCTAATCCGACTAGCAGAACGTATCAGTATACCGATTTCATTAGCGTTCGTTCGTCAATTTTGAATAATTTGAAATTTCTTGATGTGGGCTTCTGCTAGAACAAAATAAAAAATCTGTAGGCGATAGGACCAGAGAAAGGGGAAATTTTATACAAAGAAATTATATGTTAATATTCAAATAAATAGTGAATATCTTGAAACACAATGTTGGCTACTTCTACTATATGATGCATTACCCAGCCAAATATTGAAGCAATAAGACGTTTATCCCCCTACAAAGAAAATATATTTTCTTATATATTTGTTCAACTAACAGAGTGAATGTCTTGAAATTTGTTGTGGGTTGCCTCTAGAGTAAAATAAATACATTTTCCTGAATAGTCATGAAGCGGTATGGGGAATATAACACCCCGATACAAAGAAATATTGGGAATTGGGAATCGCATAACTTCCTTATAACTAAAAGGACTTACAAAATATTAGAAAGCTCCACGTTTAAAAACTGTAGTTGGTATAATAATCAATTATCAAAAGGATCAATAACTTATACTTATAAATCTTTGTTAAATTTTATGACAAGGATGGTAACGAAGTACACCGACGCAAGCTAATATAAAATAAATTGGAATGAGTTTTCTTCTTTTCACAAACTTTGGAATTAGAATAAAACAACCACAAAAAAATGGGCATTCTGAAAAATGAGTCAAAGGTAATACACGAATTTAATTTTAATTAAAAGTGTAGTAGTTCTCGTATTAAATTTTTACGAAAAGTATGAAATGCTCTCATGTTAAACTGAGCTGCCTGGCAAGCAGTAATAAGCGTGATACACAAACCATGGTTACATGCACTGGCGGATCTTGTCCATATTATTTAAATACAAACGTCAGTGTGTTGAGGTTAAACATTTGTGGCATTGTCTTATTTCTTTGTTCCTTAAAATATTAAGAAACGAAGATAAACACGTATTCACGAAATTAAATTAATTTAGTGAACTTTCGCACCAATATAGTCCATTGTGTCTATCAACTGGAAAAGCTTGGGTATTCTATTATTATGTATGTATTATTCTTACATACATCATTTAGTGATCAAATCGAAAATTTTAAAGGAAACAGATTCATTACCTAGCTTGTTTTTTTGCAATACGAACCACTGTGCAGATAATTTTATTTCCAAAATAAATTTGAAACAAATTTTTTTTTCAATTATTTTTATTTTTCTTACAAATTTTGCAACAAAATTAATGTCTTTTTCTATTAATTAAAAAGATCTATAAATGATACATTATTATAGTGATTTTCTTTCTCTTTGAATTAAATAAGAATTATTAAAAATATTTTACATAAAAAAAACAATCTTCAAATTATTAGTTAGACATAAATAATTGGCGAAAGGACAGGGGAGGAAAAACACTTTTGTAATAATTAAAGAATTTTTTTTTAATTTTTTTCGTAATTTTATTCTTTGTGCTTCTTCTCTACTTATAACTTTCAACTGAATATAAAAATTTAAAATAAAAATATTTAATTATTAAAATGCATTCCATCGGTTTCATTTAAATGAGAATGCATTTCTTTTTAATAACTAAATAATTAATTAATTAAATAAACAAATTTCTTTTGCATTGATTTGCATTCAAATTCTTCTTCGTACTTATCAAAGACTTTTTTATTTTGTGGTTTCTCCTTTTCTTTAAAAAAACTGACTAGATTTATCTAGCCCTAGATGAAGCCCTAGACAACTACTAATTATTGACTTAAATAAATGATTGTTTTTAACTCTGTGGCATACTTGTGTTTTCTTTTTCCGAGTTTTTGTTTTAAATTAAAATAATAAAACTTGGCTAATTTACATAAAAGAGGGGCAGTGACGGGTTTTACTTCTAGTAACAAATTTTCACCACTATTCACAATAGCTGATCTAGAGTTAGAAATTGAAGGGGACGGCTGGTTTGGGGTACTTATAACCATCGAATTTCTCAGTCGGTGGAGGTAATGGCACTCGGGTAGTCGTTACAGGAGATCGGGTAATGGGCTTGGGTGTAGTCAATGGCGCACGTGTGGTTGGTCTGGTTGTAGCTCTAGTAGTAGCTGGTGCACGAGTAGTGGGCTTAGGTGTAGCACGGGTTGTTGCAGGTGTTTGCGGTTTGTTAGTGGGTGGCAAGTATGTTGCGGGCACACGAGTTGTTGGTTTGGGCGTTGTTACAGTTGCACGTGTAGTGGGTCTGGGAGTGTCTCGTGTTGTAACTGGAGCACGTGTAGTTGGTTTGGGTGTAGCACGGGTAGTAGCCGGAGTTTGAGGTTTATTAGTTGGTGGCAAATAAGTTGCAGGTACCCGAGTTGTTGGCTTGGGTGTTGTTTGTGGAGCGCGAGTGGGTGGTTTTGGTGTAGCACGTGTGGTATATGGTGCACGGGTTGTGGGTTTTGGAGTAGCGCGAGTTGTAGCTGGAGTCTGAGGTTTATTTGTAGGTGGCAAGTAAGTTGCAGGTACACGAGTTGTTGGTTTAGGTGTAGCACGAGTTGTTACTGGAGCACGAGTTTGAGGTTTTGGCGTAGCACGGGTAGTGACTGGTGCTCGTGTCGTTGGTTTGGGTGTGGCACGTGTTGCTGGCGTCTGTGGTTTGTTAGTAGGTGGTAAATAAGTTGGTCCTGCGGTAGTTCTGGGCGTATAAGCCTCAGTCGGCCGTTGAGTTGTTACAATAGGTCTAGGTGTAGTATATGGAGCACGTGTAGTTGGCTTGGGAGTAGCACGAGTTGTTGCTGGTGCACGAGTAGTTGGCTTTGGAGTGGCGCGTGTTGTCGCTGGTGTTTGAGGTTTATTTGTGGGTGGCAAGTACGTTGCGGGCACACGTGTTGTGGGCTTAGGTGTAGCGCGTGTTGTTACGGGTGCACGAGTAGTTGGTTTTGGCGTAGCGCGAGTTGTAGCTGGTGTCTGAGGTTTATTTGTTGGTGGTAAGTAAGTTACAGGTACACGTGTTGTGGGCTTAGGTGTAGCGCGTGTTGTTATCGGAGCACGTGTTGTGGGCTTAGGTGTAACTCGGGTAGTGACTGGTGCTCGTGTGGTTGGCTTGGGTGTGGCACGAGTTGCTGGAGTTTGTGGTTTATTAGTAGGTGGTAAATAAGTTGGTCCTGCTGTACTTCTTGGTGTATAAGCCTCAGTCGGCCGTTGAGTTGTTACAATAGGTCTAGGTGTAGTATATGGAGCACGTGTAGTTGGCTTAGGAGTAGCACGAGTTGTTAATGGTGCTCGAGTAGTTGGTTTTGGCGTAGCACGAGTTGTAGCTGGGGTCTGGGGTTTATTTGTGGGTGGCAAATAAGTTGCAGGTACTCGAGTTGTTGGCTTAGGTGTTGTTTGTGGAGCGCGAGTGGTTGGTTTTGGTGTAGCACGTGTGGTATATGGTGCACGGGTTGTGGGTTTTGGAGTAGCACGAGTGGTAGCAGGAGTTTGAGGTTTATTTGTGGGTGGCAAATAAGTTGCAGGTACTCGAGTTGTTGGCTTAGGTGTTGTTTGTGGAGCGCGAGTGGTTGGTTTTGGTGTAGCACGTGTGGTATATGGTGCACGGGTTGTGGGTTTTGGAGTAGCACGAGTGGTAGCAGGTGTTTGAGGTTTATTTGTGGGTGGCAAATAAGTTGCAGGTACTCGAGTTGTTGGCTTGGGTGTTGTTTGTGGAGCGCGAGTGGTTGGTTTTGGTGTAGCACGTGTGGTATATGGTGCACGGGTTGTGGGTTTTGGAGTAGCGCGAGTTGTAGCTGGAGTCTGCGGTTTATTTGTAGGTGGCAAGTAAGTTGGAGGTACACGAGTTGTTGGTTTAGGTGTAGCACGAGTTGTTACTGGAGCACGAGTTTGAGGCTTTGGCGTAGCGCGAGTTGTAGCGGGAGGCTGAGGCACTCGTGTTGTTGGTTTAGATGTAGCACGAGTTGTAATAGGTGCCCTAGTTGTTGGTTTTGGCGTAGCCGGAGTTTCGTCGGGTGGCAAGTAAGTTGGTCCAGGAGTACTGCGCTGTGTGGGTCTGGTTGTGATGACCGGAGGTCGTGTAGTTGGTTTAGATGTGGCACGGGTTGTGATCGGTTCACGTGTTGCGGGTTTCGGAGTAGCGCGAGTTGTAGCAGAAGTTTGGGGTTTGTTTGTGGGTGGTAAGTAAGTTGCAGGCACTCGTGTAGTTGGTTTGGGTGTTGTCTGAGGAGCACGAGTTGTTGGCTTAGGTGTTGCACGTGTAGTGGCAGGAGTTTGAGGTTTATTGGTGGGTGGCAAGTAAGTTGCTGGTACTCTGGTTGTTGGTTTTGGTGTTGTCTGAGGTGCTCTAGTTGTTGGTCTGGGGGTTGTGACTGGATTACGTGTAGTTGCAGGAGTTTGAGGTTTATTGGTGGGTGGCAAGTAAGTTGCTGGTGCTCGGGTTGTTGGTTTGGGTGTTGTCTGAGGTGCTCTAGTTGTTGGTCTGGGTGTTGTGACTGGAGTACGTGTGGTTGCAGGAGTTTGAGGTTTATTGGTGGGTGGCAAGTAAGTTGCTGGCACACGAGTTGTTGGCCTGGGTGTGGTAACGGGAACACGAGTTGTTGGCTTTGGCGTAGCACGCGTAGTTGCTGGAGTTTGAGGTTTATTTGTTGGGGGCAAGTATGTGGACGGAACAAAAGTTGGCTTTTGTGTAGTAACTGGAGCACGTGTAGTTGGTCTTGGCGTGGAACGAGTTGTAACTGGAACACGAGTAATGGGGCTGGGAGTAGTACGAGTAGGTGGTAAATAAGTTGCAGGCACACGAGTGGTTGGCTTAGGTGTTGTTAAAGGAGCGCGAGTAGTTGGCCTTGGAGTGGCACGAGTAGTAGCGGGAGTTTGAGGTTTGTTAGTAGGAGGTAGATAAGTAGCTGGTACACGTGTGGTGGGCTTTGGTGTAGCACGCGTTGTTGGCTTGGGTGTGGTAGCTGGAGCACGAGTGGTTGGTTTCGGTGTTGCACGGGTTGTAGCTGGTGTCTGTGGCTTATTAGTGGGTGGCAAGTATGTTGGAGGTACGGTAACAACTTTTCTTGTTGTTTCAACTGGCGCACGAGTTGTTTTAAGTGATGGTGGTGGTGGGTAAGTAAAAGGTTCTACTGGTGGTGGATAGCTGTAACCTTCAAAGGATTCACGAATTTTTCTCTGGTGATTTTATTGCGAAATAAAGTAAGAAGAAATTAAAAAGTTAATTAAAACCAGTCATGCGTGCAGATAAATAAAATTTTCTTTCCAATCTTACCACAAGAAGTTCATCGTGAGTTTCGGCCGATATACTAATGACGCACAGCGTTACAAAAATTATTGCGCTCCTCTATAAAATTAAATTTATATGGATTTAATAATAAAAAATTTAACATTTAATATATGCATGTATGTGTATGTAAATAGTAATCAAATATATGTATGTATGTATGATTGGATAAGTAAAACTAAAACTACTACGCAAACGTATGAGTGTCGTTTTCTTCATCATGCTGGGAACATAATTGTGACGAACGCCGAATTTTTTGTTGCGAATATTCGTCGTCAAAAATAGAACACATGCATTCATATGAAAGTGAACACAACACCGACGTCGACGAAATTCGTCGTACGTGACGAATTCTCTGATAGATTTATTTCTTTCTATTGCATACGACGAACAACGAAGAAATCAGTACAGAGTTACCTTGTTTTTTGTAGTTTACAAATATATTAGTAAATAATGTTAATTTGCTTCTTTTTATGACATAGAGCTTTTTAGTTAAATATGCATAATTATTAATGATAAAATTTGTTTTTAATAGTTTTTTTAATGTTTTTAAAATTTTATTTATTTGTTGCGGGTTAGCAATATCTAAATATATATTTTGTTTACTTTTCTACACCTGGTTTTTTGAAAAGATATTTTTATGCTTTGTAATTCACAAATCTTATTGTGAGTTTTTGAATAATTAGATGAACTTTGGAACTTTTCAAATAAAATGGTAAACATCTTCTGATGAACTGGTATGGTAACTAACGAAATATATATTTAGACCGCAACAAATAATTGCAAAAATTCAGTGCACACTTTCCCATTGGGTTTATTTGATTAAATTTATTATTTTGCAATTGATCCTCTATTTCGGAATTATATTTTAAAAGAACTGTATTTTATTCAGAAACATTCAAAGCTGTTCTTTAATTTAAAATTAAAAACCTTTAAAATTAAGGATATTTTAATAATTCACAAATATTTAATTTACACATTAAAAATGTTTTTCAACTAAACTACACTACACCGCTAGAAAAAATTCCTTCAGTTTAAGGTTTTCATGTCAGAAGCGATCAATTTCAGAAGACCTTAAGTATTCATAAAATCTCTTTCTAACGTTGTAATTAAAAAATAATTTTTAATAACATAAAAATGAATGCAAAATAACTAAGTGGTCTAATCAAAGTTAAAAATTCACATGTCTTAATTCTGTTATTATGCCAAGGACATTGCCACCAAATTACAGAATTCTGTAAAGTTGTTTATTTTTGGTATATACTTCCCCTAGATATTAAAAACTGTACAGAAATAATTCATATTTTATTTCTTTTTTAACAACATTATGTTTCCAGCTAATTCGGTTCTAGTAAAATAAGTTTGATTGAATGGATAAAGTTAACACGCTTTTATTTAAACGAACGGAAGTAATGTTAAATTCTTTTTAATTTTATGGTTTTATTTTTCCGTGTCTTTCAGTAAGTAAAATTTACATCTCATTAATTTGAATTTATTAAGCAGTTCCAGCAAAAGCCTAAAAAAATTAATACATAATATAAAACAAGTAGATGATCATCTAAAAAGAATACATGTACATACTCGTACATATCGTGTGGTACCTTTAAAACATTTGTTCTGTAAAGCACAAATGGAAACACGTTTGACAAATTTTCATTTGACTTTTTTCTACTTTGATCTGACAAACCTTCTGACATCAGCTGTTTTTATTATGATAAAAATTATTGCCAAAAAATTGCGGTTGGTTATTGGCGGTAGCATTAGCCGGCTGAATGCAAAATTTTGCAAGATGTATATATATTTCTAGACTAAGTTTGCATATATAATAACAATTATACATTACAACAGCTAAATATATATTATTAAAAAAAGGTCAACAATATATCATACAATCTAAAGTTAATATCTTTGAATTTTTAAAATAAAAAATAGAACAATTACAGAATCGTCGGTACTTTCGCGGCGCAAGCAAAAATATTCATACGGCGTAAGGCATTTTTTAAACTTAGTGAGTTGGAAATTTTATGTCAGATGTAGTTTTACATGTAATTTTGTGATCTAATATTAAAAATCTTCTGTAAAATTAAAATTTTTTAGTCTCAAAGGGGGCCAGATGTAAAAAACATGTCGTATATGGGTACTAGGCTTTTGCACTAAGTACATTTAAATTCAAAAACATTTGCTTTTTTAAAAATTCTCAGAGTAAATCCAAGTACAAAAGGGGATCAAAGCAAGTAAATACAAAACGAAAAAAAAACAAACACAACATTTATTCTCTTTATACGCTCAGAGTATTTGTATTTACTCATTCTTATTCACTATAAGTAGAGTAAAGTAAACATTTTTTTTGCTAATATTCTGTAAGTATTTTGCAAGGTTCTTATTTTACCATGTGGGTATTTTAAGTATTATCTTGGTTTTTATTTTTAGCATTAATTTAGCAGTTAATTTTATGGAATATACATATGTACATACCTATCTAAGTATATACAACTATTGATATGTTGATAATTTGATCTTAACATCAAATTAAATAAAAGCGAAATTTCATACAAACCAAATAAAACTTACAAAAATACTCGAGTATTTTAGTAAATAGTTTAAGTAGTGCTTGTCTTTACTTAATGTGCTTGGTTCTTATTATGCTTAGTTCTTACATGCTTTAATACTTGCTGTAATTATTTCGTACAAGAACAGTATTTATTGTGTTTGTTTCTTATAATAGAGAACAGAAGAAGGTATAGTAAAGAGAGGGTATAATAAAACAAATACACGAAAATAAGAGAATGCATTAAAGTATTTGTTTTTTGTACTTTTGCAAAAGCCTAATGGGTACCTTTAACAAATAAAAAAAATAAAAAACTGTTTTCAATAATTTTGATACCACTGTCAATCACCATACAGCTACAAACAAATAGTTGAATGAATACCTTTGACCTTTAAGCAATTCTTCAATCGCAAAATATGCGAATATGTATTTCTTATATCACAAATTATTGCAAAAACTGCACAAATCTTAATATATTGCTAAAATATGATATATTGCAAAGCCCTCAAAATATTGCAAAAATCGCCAAATATTCCAAAAATCTCAATTTATCGCAAAAATCTCAAAACACAGAAGAATGCTGAATGTATTGTGAAAATCTCAATAGAATCCAGAAATTACGAAATTGTGCAAAAATGTCAAAAATCTCAAAATACTGGAAAAATACATTGCCCATATGTCAAAATATTGCAAGACGCTCAATATATTTAATATAACCGAATAATTATTGCAAAAACATTAAAATGTTGGATATATGTATGTATGTATCACAAAACTTTGCAAAGATCTACATATATTGCAAAATTCTCAATATATTGCAAATATATGAAAAAAAAATTGCCAGTGAATTTGTGTCGTTTTTTTTTTTTATTAAATTTCTATATTCGTTTTTGCGAATCTGCGTAATTTCCGTGAAAACCGTCTTCAAAGTCTCTGCCGCTTTCGTGCCATAAACAATGACATTAATTTTTATGTAGGATGATTTTTAGTTGTTCTACTAGTCGTGTTGGTTTGATAATAAATGATGAAAAATTGCTTGAACTCATATGAAGGAAGTTCTTCTATAAAGATCTTCGAAATCTTCTATTGTAACAACGTCTTTTATAATTTTGAAAAAAAAAAAAATTAATAATATATATGTTGAAGTAAAAACACCTGCAAATGCAAAACATGACTGCTACTATTTCCTTTCTGCTTCTACAAAGAAAATGAGACCATTAAAGAAAACATTTTGTAATATTGTACTTAAAATATGTATATATTTGCAGAAAATATTTGCCAATTGTGAAGGTTATTGTTTTTAAAACACACAAAACAAATTTATACTCTATGAATTTCCTTTAAATACAGGGCCCAAATCGTTACATCCGTGAACGTATAACTCGTCATGTAATTTCCCATCCAATTATACAGTAATTACGTGACGAGTTGTACGTTCACGGATGTAACGATTTGGGCCCAGGTCGGGAATAAATATTTGTTGTCGTCTCCGTAAGGCTGTCAAATCTAAATTTAATAAAAAAAATTAGAAACTAGAGATGTTTTTAGTGTTCCAAATTAGCATCTAAATCCCTTTAAAAAATTTAATTAAGTTACTGCCTTCCCACGATGTCAAAGGAATTTTTCTTTCGTACAAACTTTAAAACTTTTTGTTTTTGTTCCAAATGTAATTTGTACTAAAAACAAAATTCGTCCGACATCGTGGGCCAGGCAGTTAATTTTGTCACAAACATACAGGCGTGTCACAGATTCATTCACATATTTTTATGTAACCAATTCGGTACCATCAGGATTTTCACTGTATAATATGCAGAGCTGTAAAATAATGTTTCTTTTCTGAATGAAACTGAGAATCATTCAAGCATTGAATTGATACTTTTAGAATGCATTCATTGAGCACAAAAAATTAATTGGCTCAAAGTATAAATGCATTCATCATGTAAAACAAACTTTTAATTTAATTCATTTTACAAAATCATGAATTCAGTTAAAATTTTAGTGAATTCGTCTTGAATTAAATATCTTTAATCCATTAACTTCATATAAATAAAAAAAAATAATTACAATTTGAATACATTATCGATGATTTAAGCGAAAGGAATTGTAATTAAATTTTTCATTCACTTCTATGGTTGGGATAAAAATTTCAAAAATTATCTCTTCATCTCATACGCTGTTCTGCAATTTTTTATAATTATGGTACTTAATTGATTGATTTTTTATACATGCATTTTGACAGTATTCCGCGTGGAGCACTGAACAGAATAGTGAGCTTTAGATTGAGTTTGTTCACACATAATTTTTTGATAATAGCAATTGGATACATATTTTTGGACAAGTTTTTAAATCGTACAACAGTTTTTGTTTTATGAAGTTAATGCAAATTAGAACAATGAATCAAAAAATGACTTGCAATTTATTTCCCTTAAATCATCGATAATGTATTCAAATTTGAATTCAATTCTTTTTTGTGGATAAAATTAATAAATTTAAGACTTTCATTCACACTTTAATTTAAGTAATTTTATTTAGTGATGCCAATGCATGCAAGAATTTTTAATTTATGAGGAATGCTTTCGTGTTTCAATTCAATTCACATTTTGAGCAAAATTAATTTATTAAATTTTCTCTAATTCATTGTGAATTAAAAATCAGATTTGAGTCATTCTTTTGCAGCTCTGATAATATGGCAACAAAAATCACTTCGCAAAACAAATGCTTCAATTACGAAAATTTTGTTTTCCTGTAAACATTTTTTTAAAAAGTTTTGAATATTTGAAAAATAAAGGGTTAGAAATTATTTAAAATATATTTTTTTTGAAAAATCAATAAAAAAATATATCTTTATTCTAATAAAGTTTATTTTGATAGTTATTTGTCCTTTGAAATACAAAATACTCCTAGTACGTTCATGAAAATAAAAATGGTTTCATTCCGAAAAATTTTTTCGTAATTAATTTTCTGAAGTAGCAAAATAAGGAATGAAAGCCATTTCCGAGCGGAATTGAACTCTGTGCTCTGGCTCATAAATTGTATTACATAAAAATCGTTAGAATAAAATCAAAATCGTGCAACTACATCATTTTGAAAAAAATTTAAATAGAGAAAAAATCTAAATGAGCGGTAACAGAAGGCAAATAATTAATTTTTTATTTTCAATTAATTCGTCTGATTTTTCCAATATAAAGTTTCATTTCAGCTAACGATACGTTTACATATACTATACTATTTTAATAATTAATTTATTAAAGCAATTGACTCCTTAATCTAAAAAAAAACCTTAATTTATATAAAAGTTGCATAAATTTCTGCTGTTTATCCTTTTAACCAACTGAAATTACTTTTCAGAAAATTAACCTTGAAATACAAAAATGAAACATATTAATATACAAATTCCATTAAAAGTCATTGCAAACTGCTTTACAAAAACAAAAAAAAACCACACACACACAAAGAAACACAACACAAAATAAAAAATGCAATACCAAAAACAAAAGACTTAAGAAAAGAACGTTTTTTCTACAGTGATCATCAAACGCACCCCGCTCATAATTCTGTTGGGAATTCGAACTTGACTGCTGCATCTTCAGTTTTTCCAACACTAGAAATCTATTCAATTTGTTTTAAATTAAATCAAACTCCAACTAAATCCTAAAACAAATTTTAAGGCGAACTGGGTATTTATAAAACGTAAGAAAAAACAAAAACTACAGAAAACAGAGTTGCTTAAAGGGGAGAATACAGCATCATTTTTGACTAATTGCCTAAATCTGTCAATTAAATGTCAGACTTAATATGAATAAAAAAATACAAATAAAAAATAAAACATTTTTATTTTCATTTTGTTTGTCTTAATAAAAATTAACAGCAAAAAATGGGTGATGCACAATAAAAATTTAATGAAAACCTCAGAAATGCACTAACAACACTTTGCTTACCAAATGCAATACTGCGACCAACAAACACTTATGACAAGTGTCGTAAAAAATACTAATAAGTATTGATTTTTGTTTTGTTTTCTATGTAAATACAATGCACTGAGAAAAAAATATGTACTGATCTCAACAATTTAAACTGTTTAACATTTTTCGAATAATCATGATTTGATGAAGCGTCTAAAGTGCATGTTTTCAATAATAGCCGGACCTCTAATAAATGTTTTCAATTCTCTTCCAGTCATGGCAATGTTACTTTTTATGATGATTATTACTTTTTTTGATAAACATATTTCTTACATTTAAGCGAAACGAATTGATAATCTTAGTCCCTGTCCAGACTTGCAATTTTATTAGTTGCAATTCTTGGTTTTTTCGGTGAGAGAGGTAAGAAGCTTGGGGAGGGGTACAGAGTTTCATGTGCTCGGCAATTCTCTTTTGCCTTGCAATTCGCACTGGGTTCTATGTGTATTTGACGTTTTATTGTATTTCTTCAATTATATGAAAAACAAAATAAAACGAAAATTAAATTAATATGTGATGCATTAAGTTTTTTAAGTTAAAAATATTGAAAATAAATTTTTCTGTGGTGGTGTAAATACAAAAATTGCAAAATTAGATTTTTATAATGTGGACACTTATGCAATTTCAAAGCAGAATTTTAAAGAATTGCAGCCAATAAAATTGCAAATCTGGACGGGGACTTACTGTTTCAAAAAAATAAAATGTTTCAAAATTTTAAATCTAACTCATAAAAAACTTTTATTTAAAGTAAATTAAAAAAAATGTCAAAAGTGCGGTAAAACGAGTTATTGAGAGAAGAATGCAATCCGATCGGAATGGTTTCAATTCCGTAATTCTGTATCAATAGTTTTTTATTTACAGTCTTAAGCTTAGATCGCACTATCGTCACAATGTACCGATTTTCGTCGGCTCACTAAAATAAAGTTATAAGTAATAAGCTAAAGTTGCCTTATTTGTCAACTAATTTAAATATAAGGACATGATTTCACAACAGTGCATTGGTAATAAAGCCATATAGACTTATTCCAGAATTAATTGAGAAATAATGCAATTTTGGTTTAGTACTTTTGACTTAAGGTTTAAGACTCCGTTTATTTTGTATTTCGATTTTACAATGAAAAATTTTGTTTTTTAACCCACAAGGGTTTTTACTAGCAAAGCTCACATTAAGCTTTTTTAATTAACGTGGCAATTGTTATGGTAAAATATATTACTGACTCTCCTAAAAGTATGCATGTTTTTTTATTGTTTACTGCTAATAAGATACTAGAAAAATTCATTGTCTATTTAGTTATTTACAAACAAAATTTTCGTTTTCTAAGGACTAAACTTTCTGAATTGCAACTACATTCGAACGTAATTTAGTTTTCTGTCAAGGCTGCATACGTTTCTGTGAACTTAAACAGGCAGACTGTGTGATTTTCCCGATAAAGACATCACAAAAAATCATCTTAACGATTAGTTGTATAAATTTAAGTAATTGCTACTTAATTAAGGTTGGGAAGGAAGAAAGTTAATATAATTTTTTTTTTTGCTCAAAAGGGGTTTACAAAAAATGGAAAATTAAAAAAAAAATGTTCTACTAATATTACGGGTAAGCTTTAATCTAAGACAATTTCTGTAAAATAGAATGCGAAGGTGTGATAGATCGAGTTGTGGGAATCACAAGGATTTTAGTTAGAGGTTTAATATTCGTCCCTTTGACCGTATTGTCGCCTAATAAATATAAAAACTTGGTTGACTTTGTCTTCAAATTTACTTCTAAACAAAACCGTGTGGTTTGGAAATATCCAAAACAATGCCACCGCCAAAGTGCAAGAACATTTATTTAGGCTGGGCTCGTAATTAATTTTATTTTTTCTAACTGCTTTGAGTTAAAAGCCTGTTTCAATATCGTTCGACTCTTTCAAATTCACTGAACCACAGTTAAATTTTCAATATTGAAAAAAAATTAATATTGGATTTTTCTCTGTGTAAATATTTTTATTTTATCTCTTTCAATCTTGTCTTGCAAAAGTTTTATATTTAAATATTTTATTAAGAAAATTAAACATTTTTAAAGTGTCACATATGCGAAAAAAAATATTTACATGTTGTAATTATTTTTAAATAATATTTATATATTTTTTTATTAAATAACAATTTTATCTGCTGCATTTTTTTAAATACTAAGTGAATGGAGTTCATGATCATCAAGTTTGTGGTGGCATTTTGAATTGAACCAATGTTGCGTGCATTTGTGCTGTTTTTTTTTTTGTCTTCTTTCGAATTTCCCAAAATTATTATTTAATTTTGCTGTTTTTTTATTAAAAATTTTTGGTTTTCTTATATAATTTTTTTTACAAAATTATTATTAAAAAAATTGTACATGTTTTACACAACATATTTAAAAAAAAAAAACTAAACACTTCTGAAATTTTAAACGGTCTTTTCAATTTGAATTCATTCGTCATGACGTTGAATTTATCGGTTTCCCTTTATTGTAAAATTTTTATTTTATTTGTTAATTTTTTTTCTTTATTTTTGGTAAATTGAATTTTGAAAAATTGCTCAATGATTGATTTTATTTTTCTTAACAAAGTAATTTCAATGATTTTACAAATTTTATTTTGATTTATTTGTTGTCGAAGAAAAAAAATTAAATTTTTTGTTAACAACGTTGTGGCTAAATGTCAACCAACATACATACGTTTGCACAGTAGCTACAGACATGTTTATATTTGTGTGTGCTGTTTTCTACAAACAGCACTTTTGTTTTTCTTTGCTAAACATCACCACCTTCTTTTATTTACTTAATGTTTTTTCTTTTTTTTCTTTTTTTTTTGTAAAAATAAATTTTAATATTTAATATTTATTCAAAGTTTTATAGTTTTTTATAGGTCTTTAGTTCATAATTGTTTGTAATCACTTTAATATGTTGCAATAATTTTAATTATTTGTTTACCATTTTTGAGCACAGTTTTTAATCCAAATTTCAAAGCAGGAAAGGTAATCCTTGAGTTCTTTTATGTTGAGTATTGTTTTTATAATCCTTTTATAAATATGAAAATCGTTTCAAAATTCAATATGGCCAATTGAATTCGAACGATTCTATTGAAATTATAATTTTCAATATATATTTTTAAACACACAAACAGCTGCAGCAATCACAAGCTGGCAAATTTCAGATAAAAAAAAATTTTTTGAAAATGCAAATGTTTTTTTCTTCTGTAGAAGAAGAAGCGAATAAATTTCCTCTTCTGTTGGTTAGCACTTTTTATAAGTTCGAGTGTGGGTTACCAACTAAACATTTTAAACTTATAGATTTTCTATATATACCCCTGGCAAAAGTGACGAGTAAATTTTTGCTTTAAAAGCTTGGGCGACAACTGTGGTGCTTGGCAAAGACACTTTGACCGATTGAAGAAGATCAACAGTAAGCGCGCAAAATCTTTTTGTTGCTGTAGATCTTTTTGTTTTTGTTGATTTGTTTTTTTTTTTTTGCTGTTAAACGCTCTCTTCTTTTGCTCAGATCAGATCAAACTTGGAAACAAGAGTATCATCTGCTTTTTTCCATCTTCTGCTGCTGCTGTTGCTTCTGTTTGTTGTTTCTTTAAAAACAACAAGGCGTACATACAATGCTAAATAAAAGCTATCAAAGCTGGCTATTTGTGTATGGCTACCAATCACAAACACACATGCAGACACATAACTCGCTTATTTCGTCTGATCTTACCAGTTATTGTATGGGATCTAAACGATCTGTATTAACGCATTATGCTAAAAGACACATGATATCATCGCTTAGTTTTAGGGCTTGTAACAGATTTTCATTAGTGATATTGAAAGTGTTAAATGTGACTTATTTATCTTAAAAAAAAAATAATGCATTCAATGTGCAGCATATTTCCGTCAAATCGTTTTTATTTGAATTTTGCTCGTTTGTGTCAGTTTGTCACTTTTATGGTCATCAACGAAATAACGTTTGATCATTCATTTGTAACATCAGACCTAAGAAAAAAATTGTATTTGGAAAATATATCACTGGGTTCGAAAATTAAGGACATAATTTTTCAAGATAAACAAGCCAAGCGATTAGCTTGTTTGCAGAAAGCACCCACGGTCTCTAGTGAGTACGAGTTGTGATTAAAAATGTTAATCTGAAATGTACTTCAATCAAAATTAAGAAAAAGAAAAACGGATCCTTGATGTAGCCCAGAAAATATCTTGAACTCCTTTGATGACATCTCATCTATAAAAACTCGTGTATTGAGACCTCTGAGACATGCTGTCCATGGGCACTTTGTTATTCTCTTATTTCGACGTACTTTATCTCACTACACGAGTTGTTATAGATGAGATGTCATCAAAGGAGTTCTAGATATTTTCTGGGCTACATCAAGGATCCGTTTTTCTTTTTCTTAATTTTTCATAATGATCTTCTCTGTGAAACTACAAATCCTATCTATTCGTTTACAGATGACAGTAGCATCATCCACTCGTATTCATTCAGTAAACGGGCAAACATTTCGGAGGTGAGAAATATTAGGCGAAATTAGAATGATACATTTAATCGTGACCGCTCAACAAACTCCGAATGGAGTATGGTCGATTGTAATGTCCGTATGAGTAACAACTCAAAATGCTGCTCTATCTGTAATTATGGATGATATGAGTATTAAGAAATCAAAACCTCTTGATGTTCTTGGCATGAAAATTCATTGTTTTGTGGTTGATGGTTGATGGTTGATCACGTCTCAAAAGAAGCATTGAAGCGCATAGTTTTTTAAGACGGTGTAAGACACACTTCACTCCAGCTGATCTCCTTAATATTTATACCATCTTTATTCGACCAAAATTAGAAAACACCGCTCATGTATGGATCGGTGCTGTAAAGTCTTTTTTGAACTTATTAGACCGCTTGCAGGAGAGGGCGAAGAAAATTGTCAGTAACAGTCGGTAGCGTAGTCTGACTCAGGCAACTTGCTTCCGAAAACCGCAATTTTTTACCTTAAACACACACTTCAATTATAGCAAATTCCTTTGTAGTCGATATGCCAGTGAACCGCGTAACAGACTACAGAGAAAATTCTTACTTTAGCCGAACTGTTCGTATGTAGAATAAACTTATCGCAGAGGTATTTCCAGTAAAGTTCATACTGAATATCCACTAACACTATTCCCTCTATCTTCCCACAATCAGTTTTCCTAGTTCCGGCACAACTCACTGCTTAAGTAGGAGTCATCCCCTGAGTAATGGTCTTAAGAAAAGAATTACCAAAATCATATTTTTATCTAGAGTGTCAACAGATCTTGTTATCGACACATTTTTTTCTTATTTTTTAAAAGTTTGTGTAAAAACTAATAACTATTTTTCAAATTATACAAGAAAACTTTTGAATAAAACATCCAGTTGTTTGTTTTTATTTAAACTATGAAACTAAAATTCTTTATTTAACTTTTATTTTTCTTAATATTTTCAATACAGTTTTTTTTTTTGTATTAATTTATCACCACACCTCACATCCGCAACAAGACTTTTAAAATGATAAAATAAAAAATTATGCTTAATTATTTCAACTATAACCGGCTCTTGTTTTTAATTTATATTTTTTTTTAAAAACGATTTCTTGCTCATTTTGAACAACATAAATTTTACTTCTTTTTTTCAAAAAGTTAAATATTTTTGTTATTTCCTTAATTCTGTATCTCATTCATGTGGTAGACGTTTTTGTTGCCGCCTTAAAAATGTTTGCGGACTTGTTTTCACTCACAGTGTTGCTTGGCCACTTACAATTTTTAAAATATCATGTCTGCGTTAAAGTTGATTTGATTTTAAATATTTAATTTTTTAAAAATTTAGTGCCATTTTGACCCATGACACTTTAGGTTTAAGGTGAAGATTTTTATTACATAAATATTATTATAACTCAACATCTTTTTCAAAATACTATTGAATAAATATGTTTCCAAATTCCAACAAAATATTTTGCCCATTTTATGAGACGTGTGAGTGTGCGTTTATTACTAGTTCATGCCTTAAATGATCATAATGTGAGGGCCGGTCATTTAATTAACTAATTTAGTTAGAATATAAAACTATTTCGGTGATAGAATAAATAATTATGATAACAAAACGAGAATGTATATAAATAGTTACTCCTACTTATAAATATAGATCTGATATAATTATTTAAATTAAAATTATGTTGATTTGGTGCACAGTGGTAAAACCAAATCTCCTTTATTGGAAAATTTAATGTTATTAATTTAAAAAAAAATATGTTAAACATATTTGCACACCTTTAAACTAATTAAGTCTTTTTGTTTACCGCATACTTTACTACTCTATTAATCCCTAGTCATGATAACTTCCATGTTGTGGTAAATTGCTTAAAAGTCTCTGCGCAACGAACATTGTTGATATTTTCGAGATGTTTGATACATGTACAATATTTTAGCTTTCAATTATTTATTAGAGCTTTCTTAACGCGATTTGTTATAACTCTGAATAAAACTTTTTGAACGTTCTATGCTTTTTCTGATAATAAGAGACAGTTTACACTATGCTTTCTTTATACCAAAAACAAATCCGATTACATAACTGGCAAATACATTACAATATTTTTAATTTCACAAAATGGGTACAAAACTTGGAACGGTAAGAGCAAATTCAATATTTTTTTAAGCTTCGACCGAATCAAGAAATTTTGAAAAATTTGTTTCTTAAGTCTTTTGTTTATGAAACGAAAAAACCTGGAACTAAGTATGTTTCTTAAGTCTTTTGTTTTTTGAAGTGAAAACTCCTCTTTTATATAGTCTATGTATGATGACTATACAGTGCTGCCACTTTTCCCGGGATTTCTGTGATTTTGAGGGGGTATTTTTCTCCAAGTTGTTGAGGTATTCCCGTCCAGTGTTGCCACCGGAAAATTTCCCGGGATTTATGGGTTTTTGAGGGTTTTTTTTATATATGTATGTATATAAAAGAAAGTCGTGTTAGTTACACTATTTATAACTCAAGAACGGCTGAACTGATTTGGCTGAAAATTGGTAAGCAGAACCAGGAGAAGGACATAGGATACTAAAGTAAGGCACTTTTTACCTGGAGGGACTAGGGTGCCCCTTTTTTGAATGGGGCACTTCCAGTTGATAAAAAATGCTTTACCGTCCCCGAGTGCCACATGTCTTTTTTTTAATGACTCAGAATCTATCCACCTTTTAAACTAAATCATTATTTGTACATATAAAAAGTATTGTTATCAGGCTCAAGTTCAGTTTTTATTGAATTAATGCAAATTCAAAATTGCTAATTGAAAAAATATTATTATTTATATCCAATCAGTTTTTTTAGCAGAACGTATCAGTACTGATTTCAAGGCCGCTACACCATCATTATTTTTTTAACTTCAATAGAAATTTTAAAAGTTACAAAGCATTATTTTTTAAAAATTTATGCTAAATTTACAAAAAAATGTCATAAAGGGTACCCAAATGAAAAAAAAAATTACCGAAACTTATAATATCTGTACGCAGAAGTAAAGTTTAAACAGTTTTCGTAATAAAAATTGATTTAGTAACAAAGAAAATCGTGCTAATTCCAAAAAAGTCGAGAAAACCCGATTTTTAGGCCAAATTTGATTTTAGCGACCTCTAAACCTCTTCCGAAAAATCTGCAAAAAACCACAAAAAATACTTTACAACTATAAGCTTTCAAAAAAAGGTGGGGCAAAAAAATATATTTTTTTTTTTGGTACTCACTAATGTACATATACGAGAGTATATAATCCCAAATAACAAATGACTTAACGTATAAAAATATTTCAATAATAGTTTATTTCCTTTAAAAAAAATATATACAATAATTAATATATCCACTCCATGGTGCTGTGTAATGGTCTTTTCAAGACATTACCTTTGCCCAATAGCCCATAAAACTTATATTTAACCGACCAAACTCGGAAACAACAGAGCACCGGATGGACATACGAGTAGAAGGTAGAAAAATGAAGTAGGTAATCTATGGTACACAGAAAAAATTTTTTCACCAATTAACTCTTTACTTAAAAGTATAATATATTGCACCAGTAAACAAATTAATAGTATCAATTAAATTTTTATACTAAAATTATTTATTACATATAAAAATTTAATTAAATAAATTAAATATTTAATCAAATTTTTTTATACTTTTAAGTAAAGAGTTAATTGGTGAAAATTTTTTTTTGTGTAGTCTTGTAGAAATTGAAAAGGCACCTAGGGCCACTGCCCAAGACCAAAGGCGATAGAAAGTTTATACTTAAACGTTGTCTTTCAAGGCTTGACCAGTAACCTAACACTGGTACCACGAAAGAGAGTGTCCCTAAGTTCTGGCACATATGTAGCATTTCATAAGTATGGGTCACCCCTGAAACAATTACCATTAAAATTAAATGGAAGCATATATTTAATTGTTCCCAACTCGAATACTGCAATGAAAATTAAATATGTACTGGGACGGTTTTTCATAAATCGAAAGTTCAGAAATTCCATAAAAAACTAAGCTGGGTTCGGCGGATTTTTCTCCGAGCAGTAACTTCTTGAGGCCCTTACTTCCAGCTGAAATTGAGTAATGCACAACTGGTGTGGAAAGCTTGGCCGGCTTTGGACATATGGAAGAAAAGAAAATCGAAAGCGATGTAAAAATATTTTAGAAAGCGAGGCTTTATTAAATTAAAGAATGTGAATAAAGTTGCAAATTAAATAAAACAGTAGTAAATGGATTTGAATGAAATTTTCTAAACGGCTGATATGTGACCTAGATTATAATGTAGGGTACCAAATTGGTAGTTTTAGTACTTTTTAGTTCTGTACTAATATTGTCTAAGAATTTTAAATGTAAACTTTTAGACTGAAATAAGAAAAATATGGTACTTTTGGTATTTTGAATCTTGTGGATGGATAGCATGTGACCCAGATTAAAACATAAGGTACTTTTTAAGATTTTAAAACATTGGTACTTTTGATACATAATGTAAATTTTTTTTTTTTTTTTAATTTTTTTTCATTAATATGCTGTGTACTTTCTAGGCATTAAAAAAAAATATTGTTACTTTTGGTACTTTTCTTCATTGCCATTTTTTACATTAACATAAAGCGCACTTTGAGGGCCATCACTTGTGGAAAAGTTTGTACTTTTGGTACCTCTTTATTTTGTTTGATAAATTAGGTATACAGACAGTTTATGTCTTCTAATAAATGAAGTAGAATAAAATTAACTAGAAAAGAGCCAAAAATTTCATGCACAATTTTCGGACTTACATATAATATTTTGTTTAGCAGTAAGTTCGTCCATCTAATTAATTTAAATGTAAAGTACACCCAGCAAAAAAATTTTATGCCGATAGAATATTTGTTGAATAGACTTTATTTCAGGTAACGCAATCAATATTCTATGGATTCTACTAAAATAACCTTAATACCACAATTTTAATAATCGTACGCTTCTGACAACTCTTAATGTGATTTCGTCAACCGAACGTATGCTTTCGCTACGACTAAGTCCCAAATATAGCGAGCGCAACTGTATAATACACTATGATAATTTTTTGGTTAGTACTCTAAACCGATTATTCAGTTGGCATAACCAATTATATTAAAATAAGTTCTTACTCCATATTTGTTGATTTTAAATTGCTGACGTGGTTGGGTTGTCTAAGGCGATGTGTTGCAAACATACAAGTCTATGTGCAATACCATAACATGTTTAATATGATAATGGACAAAAATTAATCTGAAATTCAAATCAGTAAGTAAAATAATTTAATTTACTATTAATTATCAAAAATATTAATTCAACTGCGTTCCAGGATAAAAATGAGCGCAAATAATCCCGATTAGTTTCCATTTTATCTGCTTTTGCAACCATTCCGTCAATGGTAATAATTAAAAATACGGTGGTACTACATGAAAGTTGTAGTTGTAGCGGCTAAGTTCTATGATAGTCGATGCAACTGCTACAATTCGATTGGCAACAAATTCGGTTCTCACAACGAATCTGTATTCTCTGTGTAGATTTTTTTTATACTTACATATGTCATGCATTGTACAGCACTAGAGAGAATGGGGTAGGGTAGTATAGCACTGCTAATGATATATGATCCGTTTAAATTTTTTTTAAAAGACTATTCATAAATTGTTTGATGTTTATTTTCTAATTTCTTATATATTTTCTCAAGGGAGAATCAAAAAGCTTTCGCGTCTCTGATGTTCCTTTATTTTTTTAAAATGTCATTTGAATCATTTAAAGTTGTTTTACAAGTAAATTTTTAATTATTTAATATTGAATTTTATACCAGAAGTTCTATAGGAAATTTAGTTTCTTACATAAAACATTTATCAAATTACATTTTACAAAAAATTTTTTTTACAATAATTCATATAATTAACATGAACAATTGGTATTTGCAGAAATAAAAAATATATAAATTTTTTTGAGATAAACACGAAGATTAACATTTTTGAACATTTGCAATATTCCACATACAACAAAACAACAACAGAAACAACGATAGGTTGTGTTTGTGTGTTTGTGTATTTTTCTGTTTTCTTCTTTTTGTTTTTTATTTCATTTTTAAGTGTCAATAACTCTACAAGTATTAGTGTTAAATGATGAAATAAGCACAAAAAAAACATTGTTAAGTTAATTCTTACTTAAAAAAACTACAACTACAACAAAAAAAGAACACCAACAACCAGCAAAAGCAACAAAAAATCAACTAAAAGATCATAAAATTCATAAAATTTGGTTGATTAACGTGTAACGCCCCTGGCAATTTTTGGCTGACCAAAAAATCGTCTACAACTTGATGCATTTACATGAAAACTATTACATAGCCAAACACACATACAAAACTGTGTAAAAAATTATTAAATTTAAAAATTCAGCAAAAGATGAGACGACTGACTGGTTGCACCGGTTGTATATTCATTCATACATAAGACTCGTCGTATGTTCTATTACACAGACACGAATTGCATACAACGAATGGCCAACATGTGGATTTTATAAGAAAACAACAACAAATAAACGAATTAAATTTTGTAGTTTAATGTTAAGGTAGGCTTATTAAACCATTAAAAACACCAACAACAACAGCAAAAATATCGCCAAAAATATATTTTAAAATATTTAACAGACACAGATATATTTGGGTAAAAAAAAAATTAAAGTATTCACAGAGCGCTTGCCTGGCTGGCTGGCTGTCTTGCCGGCTGTCTTGTTGCTCCAAAACATAGATAATAACATG
Source organism: Lypha dubia (assembly GCA_947311025.1). Classification (NCBI taxonomy): domain Eukaryota; kingdom Metazoa; phylum Arthropoda; class Insecta; order Diptera; family Tachinidae; genus Lypha; species Lypha dubia. Next base: position 85,636,102 of record OX371263.1, on the reverse strand, counting down.
GTGTATAAACCGTGTATTTTGTATGACCTTTGAATTATTTTATTATTTGACACACTGACTCAATTAATCAGTTACGTAGTTTAGACTTCAGCTTCATGCATTGACTTTTAAAGATTGTTCTCGAAAAAAAATTTGATGAGAGATTGACGACGATTAAAGGCAGGCTTATAAACAGTGGATCCATACTGAACGCTAAACTCAGGTGGAATTCGTAACTTGACAAATTTCTATTCCAGCGTTTTTTTTAGGTGAAAATTAATAATAGAGTACAAACTGGGATTCTTAGCGAACAGGTTCTTGGGAAACGACACAGAAAAAGATATCACAAAGTTTAAGTCTCCGAAAGTGAAGATTCTAAACACCGTTATTTAAACCATTGAAAAATCATAAGTTCAGAGGCGGAATTTTTTTTTTTTTTTTTTTTTTGTAGAAATTTAACTGTTTTAAATCCTAAACTTTAAAAACGGGAAAATTCGAACTCACTTGAGAGTAGTTATTTCTTGGATGATTCATCAATTCTTCCTCAATTACTCACACAGTTCTTACAAAACTTTTGATTTACATAAATTTCGCCAACTTTACAATTTGGTAGTAAAAGAAATCTGCCCGACACGAAAAAAAATATTATTTTGAAAAATGTCTGCTTTCCTTCCACCATTGCAAATTACACTGCTGAGCAGCAAAATCCTCCTCTAAATAAAACTATGTGGACTATATGTATTTTGATGTCCTTAAATCAAATCCTCAAATTCCTTTTGAAATAAGGTACTTCTGATACACTTTTTTCTCCATTTTTTTTTTTTGCCGGCCAAATTTTAACGTTGTAGTGTTTTTCTTTCGCCCGGCTATCCCATTCATCGCCATACACAGAAAAAAATAAAAATTGATTTCAATTAAAAAGTTTGTGATATCAATTAAAAATATAATTAAATTTGCACCAGTAAACAAATTAATAGTATCAATTAAATTTTAATACATTTATTAACTAAAATTATTTATTACAATTAAAAATTTAATTAAATAAATTAAATATTTAATCAATTTTTTTTATATATTTAAATAAAGGGTTAATTGAAAAAATAAATTAAATATTTTTTTCTGTGTATGTAAGGTTGACTGCTCACATATTCGTTCAATGTTTTGTACCTGCGGTAAAGTGAGAACAAAATCCACACAAAAACATAAATGTGAAAATAAGGCCAAGTTCGTATCCAAAAAGTTTCGGCCGTAAAAAGTACTGAGATCAATATAAGGACCAAGTTTTGGATAGGTACAATTCCATCTCATTTCTAGGGAACCTGTAAGCTTGGCAAAATTTGTTTGCCTTTCTAGTATGGGAAAGAACTCTTGGAAAAATATTGCCAAGCTTATAGGTTGCCTAGAAATGAGATGGAATTGTGCCTATCAAGAATCAATGCACTCTTGAACTCAAATTGGTTGGGTGACCATATAAATCGTAAGATATGATGCAAATGCTTCCAATTATTTCATTTATCCAAAAAGTTAAAATTTTAAACAAAGTCGCTTAAGCTATTTTCGCAGTTATGCTGTGACAAACCAACATAGTAAATTTTATTTTTCAACAAATTAAGTTCCTTTGGATATACATTTTAACGATAAGAAATGAAAGAGAGCAAACTTGAACACTTGGTAATTAAAATTATTTCTTTTTAATCAGTTATATCAAATATCTGCAAATTTAATAATTTCGTAATAAAAATTATTTTATTAAAACCATCAGTCTCAGTTTAATATTTTTCGTGTACAACCATTTTCTTTAACAAATTGTATGTAGGCATCGTCTATGCTGACATGCAATTGAAGACACCATAAGAACATAAACTCGCAAAAGAAGATTAAATGCTTAAAACATGCGGTAGCCGTGTCCAGTAAGACAACACCGAAAATCTAAGACTCTAAATAAAAACCATTAAGAGAATTATATTTTCAGCTATTTTTTTCAAATTCAATGTGACATAAATTGTTTGAAAAAAAAAAAAAAAAACAACTTATAAAAGTTTAATCTGTTTTTCTTTCTTGACTCTTCAATGTAATTTAGCTGATGTAAATAAAAATGATGCTGATGATGATGATGATGTCGCTATTTGTTGGGATGTTTGTTTATAGATGGAATAATGTTTATCTTAAGTCTAGTTTGTTGTAGTCGTTGTTGTGGGAGGCTGCAGCGATGCAAATGATTGGCGTAGCTAAATTTTCAAATGTTATCATAATTATTTATTATTGTTACCAGCAATCATTTATTTATGCATGTATGCTCAAGTGGCATGTTCTGGTAGCAAAAGAAGAGTAGTTTAAGATCTTGAAGAAAAATATTGTTCACTTAATCGAAATATAGTTTCAATTAATTCCGTGTTTGAAACAAAAATTTAATCAAAATAAAATTTTTCTAACAACTTTTTTCCAATTTTGAGTAATTAAAAATTAGAATCTTTGAATTAACGTAATTAATGGAATCTGTGGTTTTCGCAATTGAAATCATATTTTACTTTTTTCCTGTTTCGTTGCAGCTGGCGATGTTAATACCTTCTAAAGATCTTGATTTATAGCTACGAAGTTTCGCATTTTGTTTCATATAATATCTTTAATGGAGTTGAATTTTATTTTAAGTGACCAATCAGCTCACTATACAGTTACATTGTTTCAATTAAAATATTCATTAAAGTCCATTGTAAAACGGTTCATTAAGAGCAATACAACTTTCGCCTTGAATTCATTAGTTTAGTGTTGAAATTATAACAATAATTATTTTTAATAGGCATGGCACTGCCCACTTATTCAAATATAATATTGTGCTGATTTTTCATGTACAATTGCTTAATAATTCGAACAGTACTCGTAGTTTGAGGCATGGCAATGCCCAATTCTCTTGTCATATTACCGAACGAAAAATTCTACGCAAAAGACTATTGTTGCAACGAATTATTCATTCATCATGAACAATTAAATTTATTCAATGAATTGATTTATGAATTATTTTAAGGAATAAAATAAATCAAATATTTCAATTAACTACTTTTTCATTGTGCTTTAAATGATTGTATTTTTGAAAAAAGTAATGCATCTAGATCAATTAATGTTGTTAATTAAAATTATGTTAAATAATTTTTGCAGTAACCTATTAATATCTAATAAAAACTAAGAAATGGACAAATGACCATACGTGTAGACGGAGAGACGAATGTCGGCTTTAAAATAAAAAATAAAAAAAAAAAAACAATGAGAAGAGTAATAGATATTAATTATATAAAATTACGTATTTCATTATCGAAATCCCCATAAATAATCCACAATTTTTCCCATTCTTTAGCTTTACTGTCGTAACACTATTTACTGATAATATTTATTTTTTTTACTCCAAGTAGAGATGAGTAGGTAGCAGTTTGTCACCACCACCACTCATCATAATTTCAATGACATGCAGTTAAAATTAATACAACATACTTTTCCATACGGGTATAATTGTTTATTTTCATTCAATCATTTAATGAATTGCATTTAAGTCCAGTTCGTAGTGATTTATAATGGCAAGAAATTTAATAAAAATAATAACAAAAATGTTTATTTACTGAAAATCGCAGAAAAAATTCCATAGCATTTGTCTTCGTCTTCAATTAAGTTTTCTTTAAATATTCAAACTATTACATAATTTATATAAAATTTATGTTTCATAAAATAGTTAAAGTTTTGCTTTTTATGGGATTTAGCAATAAATGAAATGCTTGAATTTAAACAAGACAAAAAAAAAACACACCAAATATTCTAAATTTTGTTTTTAATTTACATAAATTAACTCTACTCGTTTTTGAATTAAAATTTTTATAACTTTACGTATAAAAACAAAGATGTGATAATTATAACTTGTTTTTGTGTTAAAAGGTTTGTGTTTTCTGCTTTTTTTTTATTTTTGCTCAATTTGATTGTATCTTTTGCATAAAACAAAAGACTTAAGACAGAAACTTGTTTCATTTATGTACCGTCTTTTTGCTGCTGCTACCACCGCTGCTGACTTCTTGGAAAACAAAATATTTAAACTGCCACAAAGTTTGATTTGAAATAAAACTAATAATGCATTTATACAAAACAAAAATCCTATAAATCTTACAAAAATAAAACAAAATCGTTTTAACATTTTTAATATTTTGCATTCAGTTAGAATTATTTTATTTTAATAATTTATAAATTTATATAATTCGTATATTTAAGTGCTATTAGTTGGATTATTATGATACTTTCAATCAGCTGAATCAATAAAATAACGATAAATAATGACCACTTTCTGTACAATTTGTAAAATGTTTCGTTTTTTCATATAAAATATTTGCCATTTAAATGGTCATTAACGAAGAAGTCATGGCTTGACGTAATTTAAATACTTACCGTTGGTTTAGGTTTCCATCAACACTTGTTGTTGGCTTTTTTTGTCATCTAACTGAAAGTTACACTGGTCAACAAAAGGGAAAAAATTTCATATTTCGTGTGACTTTGAAATTGAGGCGTATTTGCTCAATACGTCAACAGTTTTTCCATAACAGCTTTTGTTTTTGAGTTATAGGTAGCTACAGAATTTTACTATTTTTACTTATATATTCGTTTTTTGTTGGACATTAAAATATATTTTGTTGATGTTTTAGATATGGCTTCTTCAAGAAGATGTTGTATCCCAGCAAAAATTATTGCTTCGCCGTAAATAGGTTTGTAAGGGAATATCAGGTGATATCAGCTTACAAACCTGCTTACGTATGGCATGATATTTGTTCGCGATGTCCCACTTTGGATCATTTCGTTTTAAGTGCTTATTTCAGAGCAGTGAGTATGAAGTAAATTCATGGAACGAAAACAATATCAACTGAATTATATATATTTTATTTTTTATTGCATCATCCAAACATTCGTACTGTCGTCTTATTATGTTCGTTACACTTCGTAAAATTTAAAATTTGAATCATTGCCTTACAATAGTGCTTTCAAGTATGCACTAGTGTAAGGGAGCATGTATAGAGATTATTTGCTTTAGTGTTTTTTGATTTTGTTTCTACATTGATTAAATAAAGTTATTAAAAAATTTTACATTTTCTGCCATACATTTCTGCATTTGTTAAAATAATACATATGTGCTTAATACGAAGCACGTTCTTAAGACAGAAAAAGTATGTACTGCTTCCAAAAATTTGATTATTTTTTGCTGGGATGTGTAATCCAGAGTATTTTTTGCTATATTTCTGGTTAATATATAAATGGTTTTCCAATAGGGATGATATGATTTTGAAGTGGCGTTTCAGCAATTTGTAATATGTCATTATCTGTTATTTGTTTTTCATTGTATTCAGTAGTATTTACAATTACAAATTATTCACGAAAAACCATTACATTCACCTAAATTGACAATTTGGTGGAGTCATCGGTCCATACGTCTTTCGAAATGAAGCTGGTGACATCGTTACTGTCAATGGAGAGTGGTATAAATCGATGACAACCAACTTTTTATGGCCGAAATTGGAAGAAGTTGATCTTGAAAACATTTGGTTCCAATAAGACGCGGCTACGTGCCACACAGCAAATGCAACAATTAAATTATTATTATTATTGGAGATTCGATTATTTCAAGAAATTGTGACATTGAATGGCATCATAAAGAAGTTGTGATTTAACACCATTTGACTATTTCTTGTGGAGTTATTTGAAGTCATTGGTCCTTCGAAATAAACCAGACTCTCTTCAAGCTTTACAAGTCAATATTGAACGTGCCATTCATGACATACGACTTGATTTAGTGGAAAAAGTGCTCGAAAATTAGGTTCATCGAATTCGTTTCTGCTGAAGAAGTCGTGGAGGACATTTGAATGACGTTTTATTTAGAACTTAATCGTATCGATTGTAGTTCACATTAATGGTGTTTTCTTTTCTACAAAAAAATGCTACATCTCCATGCAGAAAATGTACTTTGATGTTCGTTTCTTAAAAATGTTTTCTCTCTAAAAGGGCAGTGTGTTTGATTCTAAAAAAATTGCCCTCACTAAGGGTGGAAGGCATTGCACTTTTTGCCCCGTAAAAATCGACAGTGTTAATAGTGCCCTGTAAGACTTAGCTGTCAGCTGTTGAAAAGAGGGCGTTCCACTTTTTCATAAGTTGTGTTCAGTTCTAGTGAAATATTAAGCTGCATTATTACAAGGTTGGCAAGACATTTTATATATGTACCTTTCAATAAGGTTCCATTTTTTGTGTAGAAAAGAAAACACCATAAGTAAAAAAATTTTGAATTTCCTTTACAATAAGTGTGTTTTTTTAAAGAACTCATATCATTCTTATTCGAATACCTTGTAAAAACAGCGTATCATTAAAAGTACCGAATGTTTAAATTTTCTCTCCAGGATTAAGTACAGGAAAAGTTAAAGCTGGTATTTTTGATCGGCCACAGATAAGACAACTCGTGAAAGATCCTAATTTTATCAAATCAGACACTGAAATCTTACTTAAATTTACTACTTGTACTCACATTTACACCGATTTCCATAAAATCTGGGTGATTTTAGTGAGGAGCAGGGTAGAAGATTCATCAGAATCTTCGGACTATGAAAGAGCGTTATCAGAGAAATATGTAGCAAACTAATGCTGCAGTTCATTCAAGGAAATCTTATAAAAGTTCATTTGATAGTGTTCGATAGAAATTTTTTTAAAAAAATATGTATTAACTTTTTTTTTTTGTCAAAATAATAAAATTGCATATTTCAGAAAGTAATGCTGTTAGCAATCTCCCAGTATTTTTTTTTTCATAGTCAGGGCCAGAGTAATGCCCAATAACAGAAAAAAAATAAAGAGAACAAGAGTTGTGTTGACCAGTGCTATTTATTTAAAATTATTAAAATTATAAAGTTAAATATTTGCTTAAAAGCAAGTTTGCAACAATAATACGAAACTATGGATAATTTATGGGTTTTTCATATTTTAGTATTAAAGAGTTGCTTAAATTATTTATCAGAAATAATATTATTTACGAAAGAAAACATTTAAAAAAGATAAACTAAACTAATTGTGTTTTTTTTTCGGAATAAAACAATTCTTTTTCCGGTATTAAATTTCAAAAAGTTTCGGCCGTAAAAAGTAATAAGATCAAAATAAGGACCAAGTTTTTGATAGGTATAATTCCATCTCATTTCTAGGCAAACTATAAGCTTGGCAAAATTTTTCAAAGAATTCTTTCCATATTAGAAAGGCAAAAAATTTTTGCCAAGCTTATAGTTTGCCTAGAAATGAGATGGAATTATACCTATCAAAAACTTGGTCCTTATTTTGATCTCATTACTTTTTACGGCCGAAACTTTTTGGATACGAACTTGGCCTTATTTTCACATTTATGTTTTTGGGTGGATCTCACTTCTTTTTTCTAAGTTGTTTTCGTATAAATATTTCAAATTTCAGCTTTCTAGCTATACTGGAAAGACCCCATACAAATAAGGGCACCCAACTCCCCCCAGGTGAAAAGTGCCCGTTAAAAAAACATTTTCGTTAATTTCTCATCAGAACCTACCTGTGTACCAAATTTCAGCTTTCTATCTATACTGGAAGTGCCCCATACAAAGAAGGGGCAGTCAGGTCCCCCCTGGGAGGAAAGTGCCCATTTTCAGATTTTTCTGGTTATTTTCTCACCAAGACCTACCTGTGTACCAAATTTCAGCTTTCTAGCTATACTAGAAGTGCCCCATACAAAGAAGGGGCACTCAGGTCCCCCCTGGGAGAAAAGTGCCCGTTTTCAGATTTTTCTGGTTATTTTCTCACCAAGACCTACCTGTGTACCGAATTTCAGCTTTCTAGCTATACTGGAAGTGCCCAATAATATTGATGAGTCAGTCAGTGAGTCAGTGAGTATGTACTAAAATATGGACTTTTCACACCTTAATATCTCGGGAAGCTTCTACGGTAGAACTTTCAAATTTAACCTGTGAGGTCACCTCTGTGGGGAAAACTTATGTTTCAAGTTTCATTATATTATGATCAAGAGGAGCAAAGTTATGAGGGGGGTAAAAACAGCTCGAACTGTTTCGTGTAAATATACACACTGTGTGGCCGAACTTGGCCTGGCGCACTACCGTGCGCCTAGATTAGATTTTCAAAAATATTTTCTTGGGTTTAAGTTCACGTCCAGGTTCACTGTTGATTTTTGTATCTTATTTACATTGTAATTCGAACTCTTTTAATTTCGATTCGAAATACAGAGAAGGCCTCCCGAACGTCCTCCGAGTGTGACTTAAGAAGTCGTCTCAAAAGTTTCTTTAATCAACTGTTCATGTTACGAGATTTCAGAGGCACGTCACAATGGGGTTTCTCATGCAGATTAGAATTCATTTATTGATTACGATTTTTGTAGTTTTAGATTAGACAAATTATACATAAATTCCAAAGTACATCGATATAAGGTAAGACTGTTAACAAACCTACGCATTATTTTTTTAATATTTATTTTAATATTTAGTCTTGAACTCAATTAAAATTTTTAATCTCTTTTGAGATCGTTCAATCCATTCATTTCTTGAAAGTCAGCAAATTTTATGATTTTATATCTATTAATATTATTTATTAATTTATAAAGATTTTTTTAAATGTATTTTTATTAAAACTTAATTTTAATCACAACAGGCTAATCATTTTTATATTTTGAATGAACATGCATGCTATCAAACTACACCAATTGCATTGTGCAAAAAAAAAAAAATGAAGAAATATTTTTAAAGTTTATTATGTGTATCAGGGAAATCATTGACGTCATCAATACGTTTGTTTATATTTCGATAGAGCGGTAGTCCTATTTATGTCCAAGTTAGCCCTTTAGATTTTCCGATCCTTTGAAATAAAACAGTACGGCATTTTATTCTCTACAACTTTTATTATTAAATTAAATATTTACAAAACCCCATTTGAATTGACCTTTGACATCTGATATTTATAGATTAATATCTTTAATAGATAAGGAAATGTCAAATGTTGAAAGTGTTTTCCAATAAAATGACAAAATGTTATTTCCCTAATGCAATTTTCTACTGCAACAATTACAATGCAATTCTTTTACATTGCAAGTGAAATTTTGTATTCCTTGAGAAACATTTCATTATAAATTCCATTATTTTTTCAATGTAACTTTCCATTGATACGGTTTCATTTGCTAAAATTTTTGTGTATATAACGAAACTTATTTTAAGCTCCCTTCTTTTGATCTAAAGTGTTAATTTAATCGTAATAAAGCATTCAATTTCAATTAAAACACTTGAAATTTTTTTGGTCAAAAATTTACAATCTTATTGTTATGCAATCTATTTTTTTATAATTCTAACAATAAATAAATTAATTTTATTAACATTTTTTTCGAATGTCAATTAAAAGTTTTTGGCGATATTAAATCATTTAAACGTCATCACTTCATTTGTTTGTCTTGAAATAAATACCATTAAATTTATTTTAGATGTCTCAGAAATAAATTATTTTAAATTAATTTTTAAGAAAATTAAATGACAAGTTTTGAAAACTTTTTGTTCTCTTTTTTTTTTCTTGTTTTTAATTAGGACCAGCACTCAGAACTCAGAGAGAAGGATAGGGTAAAGCAGATAGATGTTTAAAATATAGAATTCTTAACTCTTACATTTCTGCTTTGCGCGTTATGTTAATTTTTATAGCAATGTTGAGGCGCCTCTGGTGTTAAGTAGACACATTTACTCTGTTAAGCTGTATTAGCAGGCATTTTATTAATTGTTTTACTTGGCCGATGTTTCTGCTAACCGACGAAGGAAGGCGATGTTGTGTACATTAGCTTGGAACAGCATCAATCGCTGTCGGAACATTTTCTTAGTGACCAGTGTGCTATGCCTTCATCACTGAAATAGTCCGACAACAATTAATACAATGTCTCACTAATGTACATTAGAGAAATTAATGATGTTGATTGACTTTCTCTGGCCAGGGTTTGAACCCAGGCCCCAAGTTCTTGTTTGCTCAGTAGTCAACGCTCTTCAGCCAACACCACCCTTTTACATACGCCTGAGATGGATGCACTTGTTTGACAGCTTTTCTAAATAAACATCCAAGACTTAAAACTTTTCAAATATTTTGGAAACAAATTTTATGACATTACATTTTTTAACCTCTTCGAAAGACTAAATAGTCGTTTATAAAATTTTTTATATAAATTATTTTTCTCGCAATGTTTCTGTAAAATGTTATTTTTTGCCATTTACGATAAGGTCGCTCATATCAATTATTTTGCACAGAATAAAATGTTCTTTATAATTGTCATAAAAATTCTTTTTCACTCATCTAATTAATGAATGTATGCCAGCAGTTAATCAAGAAATAAATTATTTTAAGAAGAAAAAAAGTGTACTCTAATAATCTAAAAATAGATTGATTAATTACACACATTCACATGTGTAAATTCATATTTCGATCGTTCTGATTCTCTTTTTATTTTACTAAAAACATGTTTAACTAATTAACGAGCGTGATAGTAAAAGTGTGATTCTAAAAACGAAAGTGATAATTTACATAAATTTATATGTATACACAACAGAGATGGTAAATTTAGTACTATTGTAAATGTTTCAATACATTTCAATTTACAAAATAACTCAATAGTGAAAAGAAAAATTAAGTATGTATTAGTGATGTTACGAATATCAATTTTTATTTTTCGCGAATACGAATAAAAATAATAGTTTTGAAATTTAGTGTCACTTAATATTTAAAATGTAATTGTAAGAAATTCCTCCTTTTGTGTCAGTAACAATAAATGGAAAAAACTGGCACACTACAATAGGTATTTAATATTGTTATGACATTTCGATGACGAATATGAAGCCTACTACCGAAGATTTAAGAAATAATTTTACGTACATTCTTTCAGATTTAGTTTTTCTCACTCACACATATTTACGCAGATTGCGCAGGCACCTTCGTCGTTTAAAACAAAAGCAAATTTTAAGAATTGTTATTACGAAAGAAAAATTCGTTCGACATCGTGGGCCATATTCGATCGTCAAAGTATGTTTTAAAGGCCTTATATATGCCTTGAATATGTACATATGTATGTTTGTCTGTGGTATTTACATGACAAAAGATATTAGTTTATTTTTAACAGCATCAATTAAATTGAAATACAAATGGACAGTGGAATAGTGATGGCATCTTGCTGAAGCAACATCTATCAAATTAGTTGTAATTTATTTAGTAAATTTCCCAAATTACCATGGACGGATGTCACGTTCAACAACACGTGCAAATAATAAAATGAATGGGGTCTGAATCAGTCAGGCAACTGCACCTAAATTTCATCAAAAATCACCTTCAACGATGAGGCCACTTTTTGTGAATGAATGTGTACGTGGACCAATAAAATATATCGAATTTGGGACAATACCAATCCATATGAGATTCAAAAGCGTCCAATCCAATCTTGAAAAACTCACTGTATGATGTGAATTTTGGTCCATATTTTTTTGAGAACAACGTTGGCCTGGCCATCACTGTCAACGGGAAGCGCTATAGATCGCGCTTATAGATACGTGCCAAAAGGCTCATGCCATCTTAGATATTCTGCACCAGTGATTTGAGAGCATGATTATCTCACGTGAAGATGATGTGAACTGGCCACCGATATCGTGCGATTTGACACCGTTAGACCTCTTTCTTGTGGGGTTTTCTTAAATCGCGGGTGTGAGCGAATAAGCCACACAAATTATAAAGAATATTCTGTATGCTGTTTAATAAGAATTAGTAAAACCAACGGCTGAGGCAATTGACAGTATTCCCAAGTTAAGTAATTTTTATTTTAATGTTCAAAAAAATAAAAACCTTTTTTAAAAACACCTGGAAAATATAACTTTGATGAAAACAATTTGTTTAAATAAAATTTAAATTTAAATTTAGCTGCCTATGCAACAGAGCTCACAGCCATTTTCCAACTCTCGGACATTTTTAAAAACCTTGATCACAATACTACAGAAGGTCACACAAAAAAAAAGCATTTCATTAACTTGGTCATTTGGCATTGGACATTCTAAAACTAGAAATTTCTTGAAAATTGATAATGAAAATAATACAAAAGTTTTGAAACAACATTACTTACATAAATAATATTTTATATTTGCAATTTCTTATAAAGCAATTTATTTTAATTATTATTTCATCGAGATCTCTCTTGCAAATATTTACAATTAAAAAGTAACACTTTTTTATACATCTTCCCTTCTCTTCAGCATTTTCAGTTTAAGTTCAAACAACCTCTAAGACGAATAAATGTTGGCAATTATTTTAAAAGAAATCACTTGAGTGTATTTTACTCTAAAATGAAACTGAGAAACTTCTTTTTTTCTTTTTTTCTTGTTTTTTTTTTTTTCTTTTTTGCGCAAACACCAACCAAACTATTATTTTCATGAACAAATACTTTATCCACTGACCACAAATATTGTTATAAAGCGATTAGAGTTAAAAATTTTGCAAGTGAATAATAATGAAAAAATTATAATTTAAATATTTATTTATAAATTTTGCAAAACAAATGTACAATAACAGCTACCAGAGCTTGAGGTTTAAATACATTTTAATCAATTAACACATGCCGACAAGTGACCTTTACAAAAAAAAAAAAAAACAAAAAATAATCGTAATCATAATCGAATACTGGTAACATCAGCGTATCTATTCATAAATATGTATTAGTGTGCAGATGTACGGTCACATTTGCATCGGGTAAATTTTTCCATTCTATTTTGTGGCGTTGTAGCATTCAGACATTAGTTGAGATGTCAAACGAGCTTAAAAACTAATGTGTTTAATCTACTAAAGCTCAGATTTTTCAATTCCGCTTTTCACTAAAATACGACGAGTCTTACGAAAAGATACGATAAGAATTGTAATACTCGTATTGTCTGGTCACAAATGTTTAAAACTAAACAGATTAAACAATTTCATCGCTGACAATCTGGCCAGGAGAGGCACAGAGCTAGAGGCTGCTGATATTGACAATTTCTGCGGCCTTCCGCTCCTGGCCTGCTGGAAGCGAATTGATAAAACACTTTTGCAGTTGGCACAAACCAGATGGTTTAATGAGCCAACCTGCACCACAGCGAGGACACTATGGCCTTGCATAGACGTCAACAGAACCAAAAATCTGCTGAACTTTCCCAAAAAACAATTGCGCAATCTTGTGGCCACGATCACGGGGTACTGCGCCTTCGGAACCCATGCCAGACGCATGGGTTTACCATACAACGAATACTGCTTCAGCTGCAACGACGAGGAGGAAGATGAAAGCGTAACACACCTCCTATGCCGCTGCCCAGCTATGGAGGATTACCGCCTTCGCTTTCTAGGCAACAGATCCTTCAGTACCCTCTCCGAGCTTTCAGTTACGGAACTTGGCTGTCTTAGCTCCTTTATCAGGAGCAGTGGATGGTTCGCCCAATAGTAGGCTGACATCCTGCCTGTTATACTGCAGAATTCACCCTTTGCCTCGACTTTTTCCCACCTGTTCTTCTCCTGCTCTTCTCTGTCCCTCTCTTTGCCTATTCTTCTTCCGACTTCTAATCTCCCTTTACTACTCCCTCTATTACTCTCCTTCATTACAGGTAGCACAATGGGACCATGCAAGGACCCAAGTGAGCTGGAATCTAATCTTCACTTTACCAGCAACCTGCTAACCTAACCTAACCTAACCTAAAACAGATTTATACGATTAATAGGTAAACCATTTTTTGTGATTGACGTTATAGACACATTATTAAACCGATTTGTACAAAACTTATGCCAAATTAAAAATATTATTGTGGGTTAAGATCGGTTTAGTGTATTTGGAGCTATAAGCGTTTAAAGTTGTACACATATTATTCATTCATGTAAACAAGACAATTCGTGTGTTTTTATCCAATTAGCTTTGTGGAGAAAGTAAAAACAATAAGAATAATATTTGTTTATGTTTGGATGAAGGTGCATGTTGGACTTTTAAACGAACAACAAAGAATAGAGCTCAATAAATAGGTTTAGCTCATTGGAAGGTTTTTTGCTTTTGCATTTAATACTTCGGTTTTATTTGTAATGAATGTATGCGATTTCATGCAAATGTACCATTAAATAAAAAAATTATTTACATCTAGATTCTAGAACATTGGTCACCGTAACTAAAACTTTAGTTGTATTCCTACCTAACAAACATAATTTCAAAGGTTTAAAATTCGATGCCTTTCAAATATTTGATGACATAAAAGACTCTGTGCATCATAAAATATTTCTTAATTAAGTCATCAATTATTTTGTGGACTGTATTTGAAAAATATATCAACAAAGCTATCGACGTATGCGCTCTTCGCAGTCTCATTGTCGAGTTAATTAAAGAGCATACAAATAAATCAGACGGGGGCTTAAAAATAATTATATGGTGAATTGAATATCTATTATCGAGAATACGGTCGATTATGTCGATCGTTGAGTATACTATTAGATTTTATTCTCTCAGATGCAAAATTTAAATATTGATTGGTACAATTAACTATGGAATGTTGCTCGTTCCTTGCAACTCAATTTCATATAATATTTTTAAACAAAACTCTTGAAAAATCACTCATTACATTAACCAAAAATGTGAATTTAAAATCCTATTACAATAGTATCGAACATGTCCATTATGGTGCGTCATAGCAATTCATTAGTCTAAAAGTTAAAATTATAAAACTGCAGAAAATTTTCTCACACTGATTAAATTACACTGGAGTCACCTACACCTCTAAAGAACTTGTTTCATTCATTAATTCATAATTAATGTTTGGTTTTTTTTTGTCTTTCCTTTTCACCTCGCCGTAAGTAAAATTGATCGAATGTATTCGAATTCAATGAAAACAGAAAAGAGAGGTTTTTATACAAAAACTAATTTTTTCGTCACAGAATGTGGATTATATTGATTTACTCTTCTCTACTCCTATGGCATATTGGCCAAAAAATCATTTACTTTTAAATGTATTTTTAAATAGTGTGCTTATCTCTTAGATCTTATTTCTTTATGATCAATAATAAGTTAGCAATAAAATCCATTAACATCTTTTATAGTTTTTAATTGACAATTTTTGCCACCACAAGACTAAAGGATGACAGACAGGTTATTGAATATTAAACGACATCATTGCATTTTTAATTGAAAACCAAAATCGTTTATTTAATTTATGTATGTTTTAAAATAAAATTGATTTTAAATTTTAACAAAATACAAAACACGTGTGTTATTCTATTTATGAAAATTTTCATATATTTTGAATTGTCCGATTAAAAAAAAAAATCTAAAACAATGTTCCGTTTTTTGATACCGTGCAACAGAAAGGACGTAATTAATTTGCATCATTATTGTGCAAAGAATATCGATACGGTGGCTTGGCAGGCTGTCTCAGTCTGGTAGAAAAAACCAGTTGAGACCATCCTTGAACACTAAAAAACGGACATGTACTAAATTGAAGTAAAAAATTTCCTTCAAATTAGTTTAAAAAAGTTTCTAAATTCAATAAAAATTTTATTAAAATTTAGAAAATTAATATTTTTATATTATTATTATTATTACGAATAAACGTAATTATTATATATTATATATACATAATATAATATACATATGTTGATGTATATATGAAAAGTAATATTATCAGGCTCAAGTTCAGTTTTATTGAATTAATGAAAATTCAAAATTACCAAGAGTTTTTTTATGTTGAAAAATATTATTATTTATATCCAATCAGTTTGTAGCAGAACGTATCAGTACTGATTTCAAGGCCGCTACACCTCTCATCAGCGTTCAATTGTCCATCTTTACAATTATAATTTAGAAAATTTTATTTCAATAAAAAAAAATTGTGCTTAATATAAGACAAAAAGCAAATAGTTCATCTCCTTGAAAATGGTACATAATATTTTTCAAACTATTTTTTTTTTCAAGGATACCTTTTCTTCTAAGTTTCATTGCATTTTGTCATACGAATGAAAAAATGATTTACCTTTTATAAATGTTCCAAAAATTATTTTTAGTTCATGACTTACCAGTTTCAAAAAATTTAACTCGTTAAAGTAAGAAATTAGTACTGATGTGAAATGGGTGGCAGTAGGTTGCAAGGCGTGGTGGTTAGAGTGCCTATTGGTGATGTTACGAATATCAATTTTTAGTATTGGCGAATACGAATATTTGTTTTAAGGCTTAGAGCCATTTAATATTTCAAATTTAATTTGAAAAAATCCTTCCCTTTGCGTCAGTAACAATAAACTATAGAAAAACTGTCACACTACTTTAGGTATTTATCATTATTATGACATTGAGATGCCGAATTTGAAGATCAGTACCGAACGTTTTAAAATTATTTTACTTACATACTTTAAGAACTTGTTTTTCTTACTCTGTTTGCGCTTTTAATTAGTAATTCAGTGCTATTTGGGCATATGGCGCAGCCACCTGTCTAGGTGGACTTTCACATATTAAATTCTAGTTCTTCTATTTTTGAAGCTTAACATACCTCTACTGGGGAGTGATTACTAACTTGACATGATATGAACATATATGACTATAATTTTAAAATGCTGGTTGCAAAATGGGTATATATTTTTGTTTGTTTCTTATGAAGGTTACTATATTGCGTTAAAGCAAAAGGGGGTTTTTAAATTAAATTATTAGAAAATTATATATTTTTGTACACTTTTTTAAAACTTTATGTATATTTTCTTTAAGTAGGTGCAAATTATTCGAGAATTATTTAGCGAATACGAATATCTTTAAAGGAGAATAGGCGAATATTCGAATACGAGTATTCTCAACTCCCTTGGCTCTAATCCGTCGTGTTGTTAAAAGGTTTTCAACACCCTCATTCAACCCAATACATCCAACCTGCAAATATGCAGCCCCTAACATTCCAGCGCTCTGATGACGTCAAAAGCTTCATTGTAGGAGATGGATGGTTCAGGAACGCCATCGACAGTAAGAAAAAAGAGAAAAGAGAGGTGCTTATCTAAATCAACCACCACATAGCAAAGAAAGTAGGTACTTTACAATTATATGAAAATATTGTTCTAAGCCGCACCAGATGGCGTCCATAAGAAAAATTTTACTAACTTTTTGGTAAATATTTTCTTGTAATTATGAAAAATTTGCATGGAGATATAAAATTTGTACTTTCCAACATTAAGCAATTTTTTACAGAATTTCTATTAAAAACGGCATTGGCGCCATGCGACAAAAGTTTTTAACTCAAATTACATAAAATTTGCCATATTTTAGCTAATTTCTTAGCTATTGCATAGCTTCTATTGCAGGCTTTGAGGCGACCGAATCTAGAAATTTTGAAACGTTTGTTTCTTAAGTCTTTTGTTTTTTGAAGTGAAAACTTCTTTTTTGTATAGTCTATGTATGATGACTACACAGTGCTGCCGCTTTGGAAAATTTTTTAAATATCCAGTGTTGCCACTTTTCCTGGGAAATTAACCGGAACTTCTGGGATTTTGAGGGGATTTTTGCCAAGTGTTTGGGAATTCCCGTCCAGTGTTGCCGCCTTTTTCTGGGATTTTGAGGGTATTTTTATATATGTATGTAAAAGAAAGTCGTGTTAGTTACAATATTTATAACTGGCTGAACTGATTTGGCTGAAAATTGGGGGCAGGTAGCTTAGAACCAGGAAAAGGACATAGGATACTAAGGTAAGGCTTTTTATACCTAGGGGGACTAGGGTGCCCCTTTTTTGTATGGGGCACTTCCAGTATAGCTAGAAAGCTGAAATAGAAATTGAAATTGCATAAGTTGATAAAAAAAGCTATGCAATAGCTTTACCGCGGTAGTCCCCGAGCACCACACGTCTTTTTTTTTTTTTGTGTGTCATTTGGCTCAATATTCAAGTGGCTTCTGACCGCTGTTACAAATAATCTTGTACGATATTTATCAACCCTCAGGAAGCCGTTTGACATGAGCTAGCCGTAGTTAAGTGACGTAGACCTTGCCACTCGGCAGGTGACTTCGTACTGCCGCCCAAAGCGAATCCTTAGCAGGTGGTCTAGACAGCTTGGCTGATTATATTCGCCACCATTCGCCACAACACTTGTATTTTTTATCTCCTTCAAATGTCAAAAAACTTATTTTTCAGTAATTTTTGTGGCCATCCCGCGGAGAAATTTTCTTTTAATTGATACGATTAACACCTTAAAGGAAAGCTTTAAATTAAAATTTTTAATTCTTCTTATCAAAATTTAATCAAAAAAGTTTTATTTAATATTGTAAAAGTAAAATAAAACAAAGAAAAACAATAATAAATTAAGTTAATAATGCAATGATTAATTTTTTGAATACCATAACGAAATTCTTATTTGAAATTAATCTGACAATATTTCTGTCAGTAGTGACAGACTTTGTTTTTAATTTTAAAATTTTTCTAATGGCATCGTGTGACCATATCTATAGTTTGTGCTATTTCTTGTTCTGAAAGATTTTTTATGTCTTTTCTTTGATTCAGAACCAACCGTATTATGATTCGCAACCCAACTAAGTTGAGGTGTCAATGTTACAACTCAACGCAACTATATTTGTTTTTTTTTGTATTACGATTTACAATTCATAATGCGAGGAACAACATATCGAAGACAACTAAGTGAACTAAGTAGTGATTTAAAAATTAGTTGAGCTGTTATCCATAACAAGAATTTGACACCCAATATTACATGAATCATAATAGACATACATATGAATACATGTGATATATAAATATAGATAAAAAAGGAACTATATATTCGAAATTAAAGGCTGTAAGATCACTATGAATTTGTACGAGTATGTATATGATCTATTCCAGGTGTGATCATCATTTAACTTTAAAAGTTGCAACAGCTGCTGATATGTGTGATTGCAGGTGCCCCTCATAAATTTTGTAGTGAGAGTATGTTGGCACAGTTGATGATGTTATAAAGAGTTTGAATGATGGTCTTTTTTTTTTGTAAAAATTTACATCTTTGGAAAAAATGCAGAGGAGATTATTATTCTTCGACTTAAAATTTTGTTTTAATAACCGCGTTTATTTATTTGGTTTTATTATTCTGTTTTCATTTTCATTGTTGTTGCCGATTTTATGGACGAATATGCCATGGACATCAAGTGCTTTAAATTAATAATCAGGTTTTATAATAAATTATCAGAAATTTAACAATTTAAAATTTTGTGTTTAACATACGAAGAAGTGTTTTTTTTTTTTTGTTTTTTTTTTTTGCTTTTCAAGATCAAAGACAATCAATAATTTCTACTAACGAAAACTTAACATCATCATCATCATCATCGTTATCGTTATTTGTTGAATGAGTGCTGTAGGCCTAAGATTCATTAACATGTCATGTCAAAACACAAATTCGTCATTAAATATTAATTAGCAACATGACATATTTAGTATGTCATAATACTGGTTTAACAATCTGTCTTAACAAATAGTGAGTGATCTCCATAGAAATGTTTGAATTTAGAATTTTTTATTAAATTGACATTTGATAAATGTTTTTTACAAATTTATTTTATTTACTTGCAATTATATGTACAGATGTAGGTATGTATGTTTGCATAAATGTTTTATTATCTTTAATTTTTCTCAATTCAGATAATTTTCTTGTCATTGAATTGACCATAATTTTGACCTGATTATTTTTTAGTATTCCTTCAATTTGAGTTATCATGGTGCAGCACTAAAGCATTGGTTACTCGCCTTAATGCATTCATCAATATTAATAAATTTAATGTCTTCATATTTTGCATTATTAATATTTTCGAAAATATCAAGTCATGTTTTTGAAGAATTAAACAATATTGAAAAATAGCAATTAAAATTAATAATACCACAAACCTTCATGCATATGATATGTTGAGTGAAAAATCTTCAAAAGTTCATTACCATTAAGGGGAGTTTCATAAAGTATATTTACAAAAAGCAAATTGGGTTGACACTATAGAGCGTGAAACAAGTTTTGGCTAAATGACCTTTAAGCGGCAGCAGAATTGATAGCAACAAAAAGAGTAGCTAATATTTGCAAAATGTTTTTTACAGTAAATAATCCATTTATTATTAATTTTGTAACACAAAACAACATCAGTGTCAAAGTGCCAAATAAAATGATTAAGTAGATTTTAATCGATACAAACAATAAAAGTCAATAAACATAACATGTTTGGAATGATCGAGCCATAATCAAGTAGGCTCACGGAATTCGATATTTAAAGTTGCGGAAATCAATTAAAAACTATTGTTTGTTTTTTTGGTATTTGGTTTGACAAAGAAAAATCCACTCAATAAATTTGTATCAATAGCTCGCAATAATTATTTAAATATGGCAATTTGAACAAAAACATGCATAGCAATTAAGGAAAAAGAAGAAAAAGAGCTTTAATCGGCTGTAGAGAATTTCATATATCCTACAGCGCCTCCCTCTCACAAGTATTTCACATGGTTGTAGTGAATCGACATATTAGATTTTGTAAGGGTCATATTTGATTTATTCTATGACATTTTTTATTATTTGTGTATGAAACTAAACTGGTTAAACTAATAAACACGTGTCTGAATTAAAATTTTTTTCATAAGTACTTAGTGGTTACGTTTTATTGAGCAAATGTTGGTCAAGTGTGACCGTATCCTTAGATTTTAGGTATAAGAAGAGCTCACTACTTATAATTCTGTTTTTTTTTTTTTTTTTTTGTTGTATATTTCAGCTTTAGTAGTAATATTATGATGTCCTAATTTCATGATGTCCTTAATTCAAGAAATACTATGAGGGGTATACATTTGCTTCCACATATAATCGTATATTGGTACATGTATGGTGCTATGTCGGCAGCTTGTACCTTTTTTGTTGGATCCAAGACTACATGGCCCCTTATATAACTTCTTTACATAAGTTTTAATTTTTTTTTTTTTGTTTTCGGAAAAAAATTCTTAATCCCTCCCTGCTTCATGATGTACTTAAACAATGGAGAGACTCCTCAAAGCGTTGTTAACCCACTCACACATTCTTAACGCTTTTTCGCAATCATCAATCTCTGTTTGTGGACTAAAATTAAGCTTGTTATGTTTTTAAAGAGGGCTTATCTCGAGAAAAAAAAACAAATGTTGTGGCCTCCATGTAATTGAACGGACTATAGAGCATAGATTTGTAATACTGAAATAATTTTCGATCTATCCTTATGTACAAATCATTTTTTTAGTTTTAGGAATTTTATTTTAATTTAAGCGATTTTTTTTCTTGACGTTTTCTTAGCTTTGGCATTTTCATTTTCTATGATAATCAATCCTGCAAAATAAAATAGAAACTATATTTTTCAGGATCCATTTAAATGTGCAGTGCGTAGCTCTCTCATATTGACATTTTTTTGATTTATGGTCATTAAAAAATAATTTACATAAATTTAATTTGACCATCGCTATTGATAAATGTTTTTTTGTGAAACCAGTTTTTCCTTTCACGTCAAACTATTGTCTTTTAAAATTGATTGTCAACATGTTTTTGCTATATAAATAGATATATATATTTTTTTTGCAGTTAGCTGATCGCATTTGAAGGAAAAATATGATTAGAGATTTTATATCAAATTATTCGCATATTTTAGCCGCAAAGATCAGACATTATAATTATACTCAAAACTAGTCTTTTTAAATTAACTACTAATATTTTATTAAATCAATGACATTTATATATAAAATGTGATAGTAGCGGATAACCGGCACACAATGTTAATTTTTTAAAGAATGAAAATTTTGTTTAAAGTCTTCTGTAGCTATACCAGTACCCGTAGGAGCGTAAAGTACTGTTATCACGTTAGTGCACTTATAAAACATATAAAAATGTGTGTTATGTTCTCGCCATTCCTAATTAAAAGTACATTAATACACAGATGATTACATCACAGTGATGGGCAATACAAATGCACAAATGTTTACTGTTGTAAAGAAAAAGTGCCTGTGTTATATAAATGGTATAAGGACTGTATTCTCTGTATGTATGTATGTGTGCGTATCAAAATTTGTTTTTATTTGCCATTTTAATAATTCCATACATTTATTTATATCCAATTATGTATTATTTTCAATTAATTTATTAAACTCCACAGATACTATTATAAAAAAGTAGAAAAAATATAGTATCGGATAACAAACAAGCAGCCCATCACTAGCTTACAAATGTCACTTAATAATGTTAGGAATCTCTATTTTATATATACCCTGCAGTCGGCGTAGCTAGCAAATGTCTAGCTATTTCGCTAACTACCAGTCATTACCACTAACTACCAGACTAACTACTAGCAATGCACTCGACTGACGATTTTAACATGGTGATGATATTGACGGTAGTCAATTGACACGATCAGACCGATGATATCACTGGTCAGCAAAACCAAACTATTTCGCTAGTCATAATGTACCACCCAGTTAGATCACCAATGATATTTCCTTAATGAAAATACTACAGAAATTTAAATATTTTGGATTTCTGTTTATTTATCAAATTTCTTTTTCAATATTTATAAAATTTTCAATTATGTAATTGTTCTTTTTCTTGTTTTATGCAACGTTTTAGTTGACTTCTGCATCATAACACTTTCATTATATCTTTTTTATTTTGTTGTTGATTTTCTTTGGAATAAGGGCACAGTTTTTTTCAACTCGTAAAAAAAAATTCGAGGTAGAAGGCATTAACATTTTGTACTGAGTGCGTGTACTTGTACATGAGTGAGAGAGTCAAAAGGCGAATACTTGCATTACTTGTAGCAAGTGAAGTAGTTAGTAAATTTTTCGATAGCGAAATACCTAACGATTTGTAGTCAATTTCTACTTTTAAAACTGCAGGGTATTGTCACCCAGCAACGACACTTCTAAGTACGGTAAGCATACACATGTATTTATTAACGAAACGGCTCATTATTACTATCTTAAAGGTAGAATTAGTCTTGACTTTCTGTTCTGTTCCGGATCAGCTGTTCATTTTTTGTGTATGCAAAACATGTATTTTCAATTAGTTGTTCTGTTCTGTTACGGATCATTCAGTTGAAAACAGAATTTTAGTTACAGTTGTTTCAGTGAACCAAGCATCGGTACATTAAAAACAAACCGATTTTTAATAAAACAAATATTATATTCTTGAAAAATTTATAGTGAGTAGAGTTTTTTTAATTAAATAACGTTTTTAACTTATTTTCTTTAAAATTATTCAACCTGATTTTTAAGACGAAGCGCCATTTTAAATTAGGGAACACCGCCGCCGCCGGCGATAATATATGTATATTCTGCAAGAAACAGCTGATACGTTTTTACAGAACTTCTCTCTACAAAAATTCAACAACAGAACGGCACAGAACAGAACAGAAAGTAAAAGTCAGGGTTCCCAGATTTCTTTTGAGTCGCATCCCCAATTTGAAAATTTTCATCCCCGAAATTCGCAAAAAAGCAATTTATACTATCCCCAAAAATCCCCACTCAAAATAACACTACTTCCATTTCACTTTTCAATTCACTTAAGTATTAACTTTATTTGCACTGTATTTCATTTCTAGGTATATATTTGTATATGTGTTCTAACAAATTAGTTAAGTTGACTGATAAAATAAAAAAATTCGGAGTCCAAATCTTCTTTACCGCTGTCTGAAGAAATTTTTTGGTACATGCTTTTAGAATTAAACAATTAGACCATTTCTGGAGATGGATCAAAACTTTCACAACAAATTCCATTATTTTTAAAATGTATATTAATTCTCAACAGCGATTTGAGCAACTCGTACTGCATTTTGTTTCTAATTTTTGTTTTTACCGTGTTCAGTGCCGAAAAACTCCTTCAAGGCAAGCGTTGCTCGTTGATACGCAAAGTAAATTTAATACCAACTCTGCCAGGTCCTTAAACGGCCGTGATCCAGCGGCATCTTGATATGAATAAACTTCTGTCCAAAACATATTTAAGTTGTTTGTTATTTGTATATCAAATAAATCATTCCACCTTTTTTTCCACTGTGACTCAAATATATCTCTTGGAACATTTTCATTTGACGCTGGTTGTAGTATTTTTATGATTGAACTAGATTTGGGTTGTCCTAATGGGTTGCAACACATGTTTGGAGAAAATTGCTTATGTTTTGAAAATGTTGAGATTTGATGGCAAATGTTTTAGCATTTGTTTCAATAAAGTTTTTAGGTATAAAAAAACAAGTCCGCTTTACTTTCAATAACAAAGTTTTTTTACCACACTAAAAACACTTATGTACTCAAAAAAGAACAATTAGAATGTGTTGATATTAAACTAATAGTCCAAAAAAAAACCAAATTATATAAATGAAATAAAAATCCCCGAAAAATCTCATAAATTCCCCAAAGCATATAAATTATCCTCAATGAATACCCCAATCCCCGAACCAAATTTTTCAACCCCATTTTGAAAAAAAATCCCCTAATCTGACAACACTGGTAAAAGTCAAGACAAATAAGGGCCTTAAGACTTTCGTCTTATTTTCATTAGTAACCATACACACATGCATACAATACATACTTATCTAAAACTGAAAACAAAAATTTATATCTCGCACATCGGTTTCAACAGTTAAAATAAAAAAAAAAAAACATTTTCGAATTAATGTAAATTTTTGTGTTCCTCTCTAGAAAAAGAGACATGTACATTATAATTACATCTTTACTTTTTTAAAAATTTGTTTACGACATTAATGTAATTAAAAAAACATTTTTTAAAATAAGTACCAAAAATACGTATGACTCTGACCCTTTATACGTTCAAATTTCAATTTGAATTTTTTTTAAATTTAACTTCTGTTCTTATTGCTTTCGAAAATAAATGGGATGCTAAAAAGTAAATAAAATTCGTTTTCGCCCATTTTATTTTCTTAAATCTTATAATCAAAAAGCGCCACACACCAGTCCACCTATTTTTTGCATAAATTCAAATTAAGTTGGAGTTTTAGTGCCAGCTTTATTAGTTCCGAAATCTAAAGATATCGACTTAAACCGTTTTTACTCATTTTCTTCGAATTTCCCTAAATCTCTTGTTAGTAAATCTACACATTAAAATATGGTCAATCATTTCCTAAAACCATTTTTTAAAGTTAAAATAATTTCTGTTATTAAAGTTCGTAAATTTAATAATCAGAGGAAGTTGCTAATATTTTTCAAGCAACAAAGAAACTTTTTAATATCAAACATCCCTTCAGATTTCAATTACACGACTGAATAGAACAAACGTAGTTTTCGGTAGAGGCCACTAAACTTCTTCAAAATTCATGTGTAAATGCTTTCACTAATTGTTAGGTAGCTCTGTTGAACGTGATTACATATCCACTTTATACACATATCGAATGCAAATAGAATACAAGACTTCTCACTACTAAATTGATGTTAGCTGGTGACTATATTTTTTCACTACATATTAAAGATTACAATGTTGCCAACGAATTATATCGCACAATGCCCAATCTGCTGACTTTTTGTTCTAATTAAGGCAAACTTTTTTGGTTTGAGTTTTATACTTAAGTATATTTTTGATTAATGTTCGTTGATTATTACATTTCGAATATCAATAAATATTAATAATAAAATAACTTCATTCGTATGATAAAATGTTCTTAAACTTTGGAAAAAAAATTGTGTCTTTTAGAAAATGTGCTTCTCAAATTATATAAAAGATTCGTTAAAAAGTTAGATTTACTTGGAGTAACATTTTCAATCACATGAATATTTGAATTTTTCTTATATTAAGGAAGTTTTATTTGATTTAAAAAAGTATTTCAAAAATGTAATCAAATATTAATTGAATTTTAGAAGTTTGTTTTTTTTTTTTGTTAAACTTTTGCGATTATTTAACTAAAGACTATCGGCGGTATTTGTAGAAAATAAAATCGATTTTAAATAACATTTTTAGATTTAAGATTTTAACAACTTATTGATGTTTCAATTTATAATTGGAGATTCAATAAATAATGAAATTATCAAAAAAAAAAAATTAGTCGGTATTAAACTTCTTGACACTAGTTTGTATATTTTTGTGGCTCATTAATGGAAAGCAATTCGTTTGTAAATTATTAAAAAAAACTATTAAAAGTTATTGACCTTCTTTAATTAAATATGATTAAGTTGTGAATTTTTTTATTTGAACTGAGTGATGTTTAATCAAAGAAATTTTAATTTTTCAGGCTTATGTTCGTTTTCTCTTAGTTTAGCCGAAGGCTGCCACCTAGGAATGAAATAAGATACACTAGAATAAAGCTCAACTTGAACAAGATAGACTTTGAAAAAGTATAGTAAAGTTCCAACCCATTAAAAATGATAAAAGCTGTAGTGTAAAAACTTACATGTAATTCAGCGGATTCAATTAATGATAGAGGATCTTTAACTAGTGTGATTGCAGCTGCCGTGGAGGCAGTGAGGTCTAAGCGGTAGACAACTCTGATGATGAGACTGTGGTTAGTCTCGAAACATCGATGTCAGTTCAACCCCTCCGCGCAGTCTAATTTTTTTTTGTCTGTTCAAGTATTAAGAGCCACTAGATTTTTCTTTCTAATTTAAATAATAATTGAATTTATAACTAAATTAAATTAAAAGAAAATGAACTTAAGTCTGAAAAATTAAATATTTCTATTATTTGGCTCATTAATTACATAAACAAATTATTTATATCTGAAAACTATAAACATAAATTACATACACAGATACATACATACATTAAATTCATTCTCATCATTCGTTTTCCTCATTTGGATTGAAAAGTTAAATTTATGTTTGCAAACTTTGTCATGAGCATTTTTATAAAAACTTAAACAACATAATATTTGTTCAAAAGTAAGAAATATATATAAAAAAAAACATTATGCAAATAGTACGCATATCAAAAAAATCATTGTTTTTGTTTTATAAAATACAAATTATTTAAATCCACATTCGAAAAAAAAAAGAAAACCAAAAGTAACTAAAATAAAACTTGTTCTTATCATCAATTCATTCAGCCAAAATCAAGCAACTAAATAAAAAATCTGAAAAATTGTGATCATGTTTTATGTTTATTTGATGCTTATTTTTTTTACTGATAGTTATGAGTATGATCATCAGCATCATCAGGTCTCAAGTTGGAACTATTGATGATGGTAGACACGTTTAAAAGGTTTCTTTTTTTCTCAATTTTAAATTTTTTTGTCGCTTTGTCGCCGATGTTATTTTTTTCCTCTAAATACTTATAAATATTTTTTTTTTTTTTTTTTTTGGTACAGGTTCTATGAAATAAATTTATTTGTATTTTTTTAAATACAAGTTTTCTTTTAAACTCTATTGTTTAAAGACAAACGATATATTGCAAAAAGTATAGACAATTACGATTTCTATATGCGGCCAAGTAAAAGTAATCGTTCAAAAAGTAAAAGTTGCTGTAGAATTTAAAAATTTTAAAGAATCAATTTTTAATAGAAAACTGGCTCGATCATTAAATAATTTAGCAGGTTTAAAGATGCATAAATTATTTGTTTAATTTTAAAACATTTTGTTTTGTTTAAAATAAGAAATACAATTTTGAATATGAATACAAAAGCTATTAATTTGTTTGCAAAAATATTATTAAAAATTTGCGAGAAACAAGTATATGTGACCTGCTCCACGAAAAGGGACCTCAGCGCCGAAAAAATTTTTTTTTACTTTTTGAGTGATTCTTATAGGAAAAAAAAAGGCTCTTTCAAATGCCGCAAACCGCAAGTTTCGATGTCTATTAGGTTTTTTTCAAATCACCTGTAAAGATGAACATAATTAATGAAAATCATCGGTGCAGATACGTAGCTCAAAACGAAGCGCTTTTTTTAAACGCGTTTTTCTCAATAACTTCTTTTCGGCGCAGAGGTCCATTTTCGTGGAGCAGGTCACATATATTTATTCTGGAGTTCATAAGATCCAAGCAGCAAGTCGTATCAGTTGAGAATTACATTGTATCCGTCTTTAGAATGTCGCAAATTGTATATCCTTCGAATTGGGACGCACAAATAACAGCTGTCATAATAACCAAAAAAAAGTTGTATTTCTTATTACAAATTTGTTTTTATATACACTGGTGCCCCGATTTCCGTCGATCCTTTTAACGTCGTTTCGATTTGCATCGCTTTTAAAACAAATTTTATCATTAATAATTATGTTTATTTATCATAAAAAGAAGCACTTAATAAAGTAAAAATTAACATTATTTATTATTCCCAAATTGTAAGACGCTTTATAACTTTTCGAAATGTGGTTAAGGTCTACTGATGATTTTATTTAAGTACCAACGAAGTACAGGGTAACACAGTTCCCTAAAATGCAACAAATCAAAACTTATTAAACATTAATTTATTTATTACTTATAATCTTTCTTTTGCTGCCATTCATAACAAACATAACGAAGACATAAATTAAGGATAGAAACTTTTATTTTAAGGCGTTACATCAAAATGTTAATGAAAACTTTTTAATTATTTGAAATACCAAGGCTGTTCAGGATTTCCAGTACATCGAATTTGACTGAATTTGCACTGCCATTAAATGCGTAAATAACAGGTTGGCCATAATATAAATTGCGATTATTTATGATTGAATTTTAATAGAAGAATTAATTAAAATTTATCTAACGGCAAATTAAACAGTAAAAAATTAAAACAAATTTAATTGTTAATTTAAAATTTTTTGCTTAGCAGGTTTTTTGTCATTTAATTTAAATGCCATAAATTTTAAAGGTTTCTTTATTGGTTGTTGTTGTTGTTGTTGTTGGCTCACAAGCTTAAAATGCATACCTGTATTTTCCGTTTAAAATTCACAAAATTTTAAATTCGATTTTTGAATATTTTCAATTTATTTTCACTGAACTTTTTCGTGTACTTGTCATTATTATAACGGTTTTAGCGTTAATTATTAATATTTTGTTTGATTTTTTATTTATTGATCAACAAACAATTAAAACAAATCTACGATCTTGTTTATTTTTTCCATCAATTGCACACTCGCACATAGACGACATTCGCAGAGCGATAAAAAACCTCATTAATTATTTTGTATCGTAAAAAAATTGTTAGACAGAAAAAAAACTCCATTTTAATTATTTACACAGAAGTTCAAATTTTGAATATATTAATATAAAACGATATTTTAGTCGGATTAATATTTTAACACGCATAACAATTTTTACTAAACAAAAGAAGAAGTTTTTGTAGTTAGTCTGTATTTAAAAGACAATTTTGATATTTTTTATTTTCTTTTAACACCAGCAGATTATTGTTTTTATTTTTTTTTTAATTGAAAATGCATTTAAAAGTTTTCTGATAAAATAATTATTATCCAGGGACATTAAAGGTGATTTCTGTACTAGATGGCGTGCTTCAAATATTTTACTCTGGGTATGGCGACTAATAACTTCAATATGTAAAGATACCTTCGACAGCTGATCTCCTCTAGAAATGTTTAAAAAGTGGTTGCGCAAATTCACGATTTCTTTGTATTGGCGACATTCGGCTGCAAATTTTCTTATCTGAGTGTGTCCGAATATGTTTTTCCATTGAAGATATTATTCGGCGTACCCAGGGAAAAAAATTCCTAAGCTCTTAAAACAGAGCAGAAATCTGCAAAAGAATCTTATTGATAAAAAATTGTGTACAAGTGCGGCAATGCATTCGAACACATTTACTAAGTTCGTATATAAGATGGTGCGTATTACTGTCTTACATGTATGCATCGGATCATCGCTCCTGTAATCGAAATTTTCGCCGCTGGGTAATTTTAAATCCAGTGGAGGCTAAAATGAGAAAAAGCAGTAATTTTTGCCCTTATTTTAATTACTTCTGGTACTTTTTCTCTCTACGATTAAGTTATTTTACAGATATTTTGTTGTGAACGAACCCGAAGAACGGGTGAAAGCAACTCTTATATGTATAAAGGAAGTAGTTTTTAAGCTATTGCATAGCTTCTTTCACAGGCTTTGAGGCGACCGAATCAAGAAATTATGAAACGTTTGTTTCTTAAGTCTTTTGTTTTTTGAAACGAAAAAACCTGTCACTAAGTTTGTTTCTTAAGTCTTTTGTTTTTTAGGTATTTAAATCGCCCAATGTATGTTAACCCCTAAAGTATACTATTGATTTGGATTTCATTAACATACAGTATTGCCAGAATAACGACGGAGTTATTAAACAAATTGTAATAATATAATTGCATAAGTTCATAAAAAATGCTATGCAATAGCTTTACCGCGGCAGTCCCCAAGTGCCACATGTCCTTTTAATTCGTACATACAACAGATCAAGCTCAAAATTGATTTCGTTTGATATTTCATAACAACTTTGGCTACTTTAACATATAAAAAAAAAATTAACTAAAATTTGTAAAATCTACTTAAGTTGAGTTTAGTATGGCACCAATGCCATTTTTTCTACACAAATTCTGTAAAATTTAGTCTGATGTTAGGATATACAAATTTCGTTTTTATGGGACTTTATTCATTATTATAAAAAACTTTTTACTAAAAATTAGTTTAGTGTTTATCCAAACATTCATAACATTGTATGGTGCGGTACATATCTTTGCTATGTGGTTTTTGGTATTACTGAGTACTTCTTCTTGAAATTGGTATACTGAAAACACTCGTAGTAATTTGAGTTTTTATTAATTCACTAAACTTGACTTGAGCCTAAATAATATTTACATCTCTAATCTACATTAATAAAGTTCAAATAATAAGTACGTGTATTTGTAATAATAAATAAATTTAAAAAATGAAGATTTCTTAATTAAATTTATTAAATGTCTTTTTATGAGTGTAAGGAACAATAATATTAAAAGTTGACCGACGAAACATTAAGGTGAGATTTTTCCATTTACTTTTTCGTGGTTTTTTTTTTAAATAAAATTTTCACCTTTCGTTCACCAAATGTACAAAACTTCTAATTTTGTTAAGTAAAGTATTTTTTAATATAAAATAAATATCAAGAAATTGACAATCGTATCGTAACTTTAACATCCCTGACGTTCATATATTTTTTAATACACTTAAAATTACATGACGTAAAGGTCAACATGTATCAAGTAAAACCCATCCTGTTTCTTCCTTAAAAAAAGAGTAAGTGTTAAACGTAAGCGAGAACTCTGAAATAATATGTAAAATAATTTAAAACAAGAACTCTTCATGTTTGTAAAATTCAATTTGACATAAAGGCTTTTTTTTTTTGCAAATAAAATAACCCAAAACGAAAAAATTAAACTCAAAACTACACGCAATTAAATAAACAAAAAATTTTATACATGTTTTAATGGTTGAAATTCAAGGTCAACCCAATTTTAAACAAGTTTAACAGAATTTTTAGTTATGTAATGGACCCTCAACCTAATTAAGGCAACATAATAATAAAATACTACACTTTCGCCTACGATCATTAGCGTAGTTAAAGCATCCTCTAGAGAGCATTCAATAGGGTCATTTAACAGCGATTTAATCTATTTGTTTTTCTCTATTTGTTAAAAGGATAATAATTAATATATTTGTTGATTTTTAGCTAATCTCATACTCTGCATTTCATTGGTTGGTAAATACCAACTCATCAGTAAATCTTTACCATCTTGCTTGAACGGTTTTCCAACTCATTTACTTATGCCCAAAATCCCAAGTAAGAAATGAGAATTACTAAAGCACAAGCACAATAGCTTAAAAAACTTTTACAAACAACACAACAAATAATGTTTTTTTAATATGAAGTTGTTTATTTTTCTTGCGTACTTGCTGAAATAAAATGTTATATTTGCTTAAAAGGATACTAAAATTGTCAGATATAAATTATTTAATTTGTCAAATATTATAGAATTTTAATGGAAGTTTAAGTAAGTTGAAAAAACAACAATTTATTTCCTTCAATATCTCTGATAAAACTTTATATACAACGATTTTAATTGATTGTGCAAACATCTTGCGATTCCTTCTTCGGTGAATGAAGGTGTCATATGCAGTTTTTTTTCTAACAAAGAGACAGATAATATTGAAAGAAAAGAGACAAACAATATTGATGGTTATAGAATTGACAAACATGTGAATATTTTGTATCTACTTTGAACAAATATAATGTACGATTTTAATTGCTAAAACTACAGATTGAATTACTTATGGGACATTCACATAGTACGTAAAGGAGTTTTTAAACACGGTACAAAAGCCGCAACAAATCTTTAATCCCCCTTTCGAGCGCTACGTAATATGTGAACAGCCCCTATGAATGTAAAAAAGCTTAATTGGAGCTTTATGTGCAGTTTCTATAGTACAAACTACTGGTTTGAGTAGAAAATTTATATGAAAACCACTCAGTTTTTTGAGTGATTCCTATAAAAAATTCCAAGACAAGTCATTTGTCTGTATTGTGGATACAGCACCTTACTTACCGACTTAAATGGCTGTGCACTTATTACGTAACGCGGGGGGGTTAAAGACTTGTAACGGATTCGAAATTTTGCATTGAAAAATTATTAAAAAGCGTTACGAGGGGGGTATAAAATCTCTGAAAACAGCGTTACGTAATATGTGCACAGCCCCTAAGCAAACGCCTATCATTGTAAAATTTAAATACAAAATAAATGGAATCTAAAGATTGTAAAGCAAAAACAATCGAAATAAAATTACGGATCGGAATGTGTGAGTATCCCGATCATTTCAAAAATAAATCTACCTGATTCCATCAATATCATTGCTAAAGTTGAACCAGCCGACGAAAATTGTATATCTAATGAATAAAACTAAGGTGCTGTTTCCACAATACATGCAAATGACTTGTGTAGAAATTTTGTATTTGGAATCACTCGAAAAACTGAGTAGTTTTCACACAAACTTTCTACTCAAACCAATTGTTTTTAATATAAAAACCGCACATTACAATTTCATTTTCTCAAATTTTCCCTTTTAGTTTTGAAAATTAAAAAAATTTTGGGCGATTTTTCATATGAAAAATAACTTAAAATTTGGTATGGGAAAATTTTTTAAAATATTTAATAAAATTTTAATTCGTCCTGGATTTTTTTCTTTTACTTATCTCGATACTGATTACAGCCCCTTGAAGAAAAATTAGTTTAGCTACGCTATTATTTACGTCTTTTGCTTTCAAGTATGAATGCAGGAAATGCACAAAACCCTGCCACATTTTTAGTGTTTAAAAGATTCTTGATTTATGTGAGATTTTTTTTACATGGACATTTTTCATGGGATGCTTCTTATTGTTAATCTTAATTAATTAAACCAAACAAAAAAATAATCGTATTCATCTGACAGTTATTCATGCATTAATTATGGTGAGGACTTTTTAAAAGTCAATGAACTCAATAGATTTATATGTATATATTAAGCTAAAAACTCAAAATCTAAATTTTATTTTAATTATTACGATGAATGGAAATAAATGGAAAAACTAAATTTAAAATTAATAATAAGAAGTAGTTG
This sequence comes from Lypha dubia, assembly GCA_947311025.1. Classification (NCBI taxonomy): domain Eukaryota; kingdom Metazoa; phylum Arthropoda; class Insecta; order Diptera; family Tachinidae; genus Lypha; species Lypha dubia. The sequence continues at coordinate 85,602,610 of OX371263.1, read as the reverse complement.
GCTTTCTCAAATTTGGAATCAATAAAATGTCAGTTAAGCTACGTTCACATTTATCAAATATTTGTCGAAAAAAACGTAACCAACAAAAAACCCATTAATTAATTTCCTTTAATTCCCATATTTTTTTTAATTATGGGTTCGCAAATTTAAAAAACTGTATAAAAATACTTTTTTGTAGAATAATTAATTTTATTTTGGAATATAAAAATCAAGTTAATGACACTATCCCAAAGCAAAGCTAGTGGTTACGTTTTTTCGGACAAATATTTGATAAATGTGAACGTAGCTTTATTGTAGTGCCTGCCATGTAAAAATAAAGACAATAAAAAAACAATAACGGAAAATGTGTTAAGCGCCAAAGAAATTTTGTTGCGAATTATTTCGATATAAATAATTCACAGTGGGGTCGATTATATTTAAAGGAAAATTAGCTTAAGTAGCTACAAACATTTATAACAAATCATTTGATAGGACAGGAGAATAGTGGTAGTGGCGAACACGAATGAATATTAGCCGTTACAGCATGATTAAATGCCATAAAAAGTGGGTATGGGTGATAGCAGTAAAATAGTATAATAAAATTTTTATTTATTTGTTTTGGTGGTAAGCTAATCCATATGTTGGATTTCATTGGTTGCTAAATACCAACTCATCAGTAAATCTTTACCACCAGGCTTGAAAACTTATCTACTCATATAAAAACTCCCAACTAAGAAATAAGAATTACCAATGTGCAAGCAAAACAGTTAAAAAAAAAACTCTAAAAACAACACAACAAACAATTTTAAACGATATGAATGTGAAAACTTTTTTTTTTTTTTTTTAAACATGAATTTTTGATTACTTACTCGAATAAAATGTTAAATTTATTGGTGTTGCCTGAGAAGTGGCTGGTGTTGACTGAAGTAATTATCGTGTTGCCTACTAAGCAAACTATGACTTAGGACCTGTTCAGGGCAAGTCATCAACACCATAAATTTCCTTAATGTATATTAATGTGGCATTGTATATATTGTTGTTGGACTGTTTACTACAAATTTTTCCGACACCGATTGATACTATTCCAAGCTAAGTTCAGAGCAGCGCCTTCCTTCGTAGGTTATCAGAACTGTCGGCGATGTAAAACAATTAATAAAATTTGTTAAAAAAGTTTTTTTTTTTTTTTATCACTTATTGAATCTTCAATTATAAATTGAAACATCAATAAGTTATTCAAATCTTAATCTAAAAATGGTAAATATATGTTTAGCCAATGCTAAACAAAATTTTTAATTTCAGCGGTTGATTTTTGTTGTTTTACATCTCTCGTGTACGGCTGAGAGAAAGAGTGTCCCTCCTCTCAACCGGGTGTGGCCTCTATAATTTAGAATAATGCGCGGTAGTGGATTTGGGTGCAACTCTAGTTTTTCAATATATTTTTTCGCGTTTTTTCGTGTTTTGAAAATACTGACTTCACCAACGGAACATCAAGATCTTTGTGAATTCGCTAATTTCGGATATACCAGGGGGCTGCAGTAATTGTTCGTAGAATTTTGTTTTGTCGCCTTTGAATTTTTTCTACATTCGATGCTGAGGCATTGCCCCATAACTGGATTCCATAGTACCATATTGGTTTCGGGATCGCGTTGTATAATAAAAGTTTACAGTCAAGACTTAGTATAGAATTTCTTCCAATAAGCAAATTCATTTGGGCTGCTTTTAATTTCATTTGTGTCAACTTTGCGTCTATATGCGATTTCCATGAAAAACGACGATCAAGATGAACGCCTAAATATTTTACTACAGTGTGTTGCGGTATAGTCACGGTGTTGATTTTTATAGGCGGGCATGTTTCCCTGCGTTACGTAAAAGTGACGTGTACACATTTCTGCTCATTAACTTTTATCCGCCATTGTTTTAGCCATGTTTCCATGCTAAAACGCATGTTATGTACCTCCACCATTAGTGAGGCACACTTTAATAACAGCTGGTACATACATGTGGATGTACTATTGTGAACAATTCTTAAGTGAAATTCACGATACCGTTATTTTTATCGAATGTGTGCAATAACAGTAAAGCACCCCATACACGTTTCAATCCAATTTTCAACTGAGTCGGTTGTTGTTCAAATCAAAGCGTGTATGGCCATGTCAATTGATTAGTTTGGTAGTTGTCGAGTTGGTTGAAGAAAAATCAAAAGATTTTGATTTTTCAAGTTGGCTAGCAAGTCTTTCAATACGATTGTGCTGTGTGTGCTCGAGTCTCTTCATAAGCTGTCAAAATTTATGTGTATAGCATGATGAAATAATACAGGTGGTATTATTAGGACAACAAATTCATACAAATTGAGAAATTTTTGACATAAGGCTGTATAAAAATGCTAGAGCAAATTGACATTTGAATGAAAATCTTTCAATTCAGTTTATGAAGTGTGTGGCCAAGAATCAATTCAATTGAAAGACTCAATTGACAATTGAATTGAAACATGTATGGGACGCATAACTGATAATTCGTTCGATCAGTTCGTAAATTTACTTTAATTAATCGCTTCATATTTTTTCCAATAATTTTTTCCGTGTTCCCACTAATGCTGCCATCAAAGACGATCATATCATCATAAATATATCAAAATTTTACTTTTTGTTCTAATTAGTGTTTTTTAATTTGATTTAGTATTTCCTTAAAAAAAAGTGTGTGAATATCTTAAATATTTTTTTAAAATTTAATTTTCCATAATAACAATTAAACTAATGATCATTTTAACCTTAGAAAGAGAAAAAAACCAACCAAAGAAACAAACCAATAAGCATCGGCAATAATCATGATCATTTGGATCTTAATCGTGGTAATTTAAACTTGAACAACCATATTTGCCAAACATGCACAGAAGCTTCGCTGCTGACGATCAACACGAAAAGGAGAAGGTGACAAAGTTATCAACTGTTTTGTGATGAATGAAGTTATGCAGAAAAAATATAATAATTAAGTAGATGATGGTTCGTTCATTCACGAGCCAGCTTGTGGAACAAATTATGTCTCAAATAACAAAACGCATCAAAAATTTAATGCTGAACGATCGTGTTCACAAAAATATTTGCGTTTTTGGCGCTGATTGAGTGCGTGCTTTCAATAAAATAATATCATTTGTGAAATGTTTTGTTTCTTTTTAAATTTGTGCATTTTAAAGGCTTCTCTCCCCTTGACTGTTTCTGACGTTGTTGGCATTTTAAGCAAATTTAACATTTCCGGCCAATAAAGTTCATAAATATTTATGAATGAAAATGTGTGCTTTTTTTGAAAAAGTGTATCCATACATATAGATTTTTATTAAAATACTGATTTGAAAGCTCAATGTGAACAACATAAAATATGTTTTAACAACTAAAGGTTATTCTGTTTGATGCATTAGTTGTTGTCTAATCAAAAAAACAAAAATCTAATCATAAGATGACCTTAAATTCATGAAGAATGAGTGCCACTGCTATCAGCTGGAACCTCATATTTGACCCCTATAAAGGTTTTTATCATAATTTTATCTTATTTCTTATTTCTTTTATGTGACAGAAATGGAAATTGAAAAAAGCTGCCAAGTAAAATATGTAGCATTTTAATTATTTGATTAACAACTGCAGATCGGGAAGTGATTGACTGACCTGCAAAACTACGCACAATATTTGATGAAAATCGAAAATGCGATTTGTTTTTCAAGGTCAATGTCAAAGATTCTAGTTTGTTGCCCTAAAATAGACTGATTTATGCGATGCTTTAATTAACTTTCGGAGTGTTGTTAGCATTTCTATGCGCCGATCGAAGCTTTTTTGATGTCATATTTTACGTAACAAAAGTTTTTTTTTTTTATAACTTTGAATAATTTATTAATTTGGTTATATTTCCATATTTGATATTTATTATTCTTTTTACAAAATAGTTTGTAAAAAATTTTTGATATTTTAATAATTTATATGGAAATTTTGTTTATTCTGTTGTTGTTTCAAACCCGATACAGTTTTAGTTTTATCGATTTGATCGTTTTTGCTATTTTCTAATTTTTATTTATGCAAATAGGAAATAGTTTAAATATTTTTAATGGAAATATAATTATGTATGTATGCATGTATGTATGGGTGTATTTTTAATGGTTTAGCTTTTGTTCTAATCAATAAATTTAAATTTCGCTATCGGACAATTGAAATGTTAAACGTCTGAATAAATGTCGGAAAGGTGTGAGAAACATAAATCAAAAGTAATTTAATTGTAGCCTAATTAATTAATATTAATTAGGTTTCAATGGAAGCCAAGACACATGCAGAGAATATAAATGGTGTTGACTTATAGTCTAGAAATATATTTTGGACACCCAATCCCAAAAAAAGGTTATATGGGATGCATGAATCCTCGTTGAATATCACTCATCATGCATCCAACTGCATACACATCTTTTACCTAAAATCAATCCTGTCGCATACTTAAATCAATCCCTAATAGAGATTATTCTTTAATGTTAATTTATATCCTCGAACACAATTGATTTAATATTTATAACATGTACATTAGAACGTATCGAGGTACACCATCGAATAGAAAGTTTTGTTGAAAGACAGTTTTAAAAAAAAAAATTTTTTAACGAACGTAGGGGTCGCTAGAATATATTTTTCGTTATATCTTCGATATTTACAGTCGGATCTTAAAGTCTGATCGATGATATCGATGTTTCTCTTTCGAGGAGACAAATGTTTTGCTTTAATTGATAACAAATATCCCGTTCTAGTATTTACCCACCAGATCTCAGTTCCTATCACCCTAATGTACCACCCTAATATAAAAGACTGCAACTATATCCAATTTATGAATATTAAATATTTGTTAAATACTAACCACAAAAATTCTTTTTTTGTTGCTTTAAGTAGACAACAATAAAGTATTTTATAGTAAATATTGTACATTTTTTGTATTCAGTAATCAGTTCTACTTTGTTTTAAATAAAAATTACAAATCTTTAGCAAATTTAAGCGATTCGGAACCAATTTATTTTTTTGTATTTATAAAAAAAAATTATAAATAAATAAAAATTTTATTTTATAATCAAAAACTAACAAAAATGGTTTTGGTAATTTTAGACATTCAATTTGGCGAAAAACCTGACAACCCTGAGTGGTACTACTGCGTAACAAACACTCTAAAATAAAAGATAGTTAAGGCAACTAAATTCTCTTCCAACAAGGACTTCTGAACTTTGACAGTTGAAGCAACATCTGTCAACGGTTATAGCATTAAACAACATGTGCAAATAATAAAATTAATGGGCTCTGGATCAGTTAGCAACAGAAGCTAATTTTTATGGAAAAATCATCTTCAACAAAATTGTAGATTTTTGGACAATACCAATCTACATGAGATTCAATAGCGTCCAATGCATCCCGAAAAAATCACTGTTTAATGTGGATTTGGGACTGGCGGCGTCATCGGTCCGTATTTCTTTGGGAACAAAGTTGGCCAGGCCATCACTGTCAACGTCGAGCACTATAGATCAGGGGTTCTCACCTAATTCCTGGTCACGGAACACTTGCAAAAAAAATTTTTTTCGCGGACTCCCTTTGAAGCCCAGTTTTTTTTTAGGTTGAATTAAAAACGTACAAAAGTACAGAACGAAAAAAATTATTTTATTTTCAAAGCCGGATGATTTGCTAAAAGATGCCTCTCCATTTTAGATGGTTTCTTCGCATCGTTCGAAATAGTAGTATAGAAACGTTTTTAATTTTATTAATAATACGTTTTGGTTATGAAAAATTTCCTAGGCAAAATGAAATCTGTGTACCATGTCGAGCTTTTTAAGTACATGATATCGAACTTTCAAGAGCTAGGGCGCAATATTTAGACACATTTAGATCGATTTCCACAAAATCTGGGTGAATTTAGCGAGGAGCATGGTGAAAGATTTCATCAGGTTCTTCGGACTATGAAAGAGCGTTATCAGGGAAGGTGAGACCCACATATGATGGCAGACTACTGCTGGTGTTTACAACGAGATCTACCTAATGTCGAGGATGGTGTTGGCTGAAGTGGTTAGCGCGTTAACTACTAAGCAAACAATGACTTGGGGCCTGGATTTAAACCCTGGCCATAGTGAGACATTGTATTAATTGTTGTCGGACTAATTTAAGTGATGAAGGCATAACACTGGTCACTAAAAAACTGTTCCGACAGCGATTGATGCTTAAGCTACTCTATCCCTCCTCCTGAGTTCCGGCACAGTACACTGCATACGTAGGGGTCATCCCTAGAGTACTGGTCCCAATTAAAAAAAAATAAGTCGTTCATTCAAGGAAATCTTAATAAAGATCATTTGATAGTTAGTGTTCGATAGAAATTTTTTATTAATTTTTTGGATTTTTTTGTCAAAATAATAACGCAGTTACATATTTCAAAATGTAAAGTGGTTAACAATCTTCCACTATTTTTTTCATGGTTAGGACCATAAAAATACTCAATAATAGAAAAAATTAAAGGAAACTAACGATGTGTTGACCAGTGTAATAAATGAATATTTAAAAGCTGACAGACACGCAGACATATCCGTTTGATAACCATACAAACAAACTTGTTATGTTTTATTGTTATAGAATCATATTATAGTTACATTTTTAAATAAATTACGGTTTTAATCATATAAAATTTATTGTTAAATGTTGGAATTTTTATGAATGATAATAAAAATAAAGTTTTGAATAATTTAGAACAATAATCACATCTACACTCAAACAAAAAAAAAAGCAATTAATTTCAAAGAAAAAATTCGTTGATCCAACGTATACATACAACAAAATCAACGTATATTACTTAATCAATAAACACGTTCTTTGAATCAAACTATTTGTTCATTTTGTGTTTAAATAAATGAACGAGTTTCTTAAATTCAACGCATTATACGTTAAATCAAAAAACTAGTTCATTGTTTAATTCAACGAATAACATCAAATATTGGTTTCAACGTTGAGTTCATAAAAACATAAAATTTTACTGAAACAACGTATAATCCGTTGAATTTCAAAGAATTTAATTCAAGCAATGGGAGTTCGTCGAATTTATGTAAAACTGTTTTTTTCAGTGTACACAATGTAAAGGTTAACATGATGCTGCTGCTGGCGTCACTATGCCCCAGCTTTTCCGTCTTTCTCTCTTATGTCGCTCTTGAGGGCTTAAAAACACGTGATGTAATTATAAAAATTTACGAATATTTTGACTTTAGTATATCTCACTGGTTTATAAAAATAATAAACCAATTCAAAAACTTTATTAAAGTGTGAAACAAATATGTATAATAGAAAATCCCAACAACTTTTGAAAAACACACAAACATAAAGTGTAAAAAAACGAAATGGCAGCAAAATATCTTATCTAAAACCAGATAGAATTGGTTGCGTACAATATTAAATAATAAATTATATTTACAAAAAAAGAATATCATAATGTATTTTTAAAACAAACTTTATTTTATTGAAATATTATGAAAATTATTTTGATTGTCTTATATTCCCATCATCGTCTAAACTTGTTTCTTTTGATAATAGTTAGCATTTTCTAAATATTAAATAATAGACAAAAAAAATCAGGTTCACCTCGAAAGAAACCAACCAAAATTTAAAGAAGATTCAAATAAAATTTAAAGAAGAAACGAAACATTTAATTAATTTAATAACAGAAATAGACAGAAATATAAAACAAATGTATTACTTTTGAAAAAAATTAATTTATTAATACGGACAAAAACAAGTGCTTAACAGACAACAAAAGTGTTCAAATTCAAAAACTTTGCAAATCAGTCGCACGATCTCTAAACGATCGATTTGATATTTATAAATCTTCAACTGGCACTTTTTAAATATTTGATACATTTTTAAAACTTTTTTGCTTTTCACAAATACGTTGCTTCTTCTAAAAGCTTTTAAGCTAAGGTACTAATTGTTGTCAGATCTTACAATATTGTCAGTAAAATGTGCAAAAAATTTCTTTCTCTGACAACGTTGCCATAAAAAGCATTGTTAGTGCATTTTAATACTACCTGCTGACAACTATAGTACTTGATATCAAAAGAAATTTCGTTTTAAATTCTATTTAAAATTCTATTAGTGCCGCCCGTGGCTGATAGGCAGCAATGCTAGCGTGGTAGTCCGATATTGTCGGTTCGGTTCCGGCCAGAGATCATGGGGACAAGCTAATCGCTTTGCGTGTTAAGTTTGCTCAAAAAATCAATAACGACCTCCGTCATTTGAACACTTTTAACGATCTTAGACAGATTTCGAAGCAGAATCACGTCAACAATTTATAATTATAAAATTTATGTTTAAATTATTGTTTAATTTAAGGTTTTAATAGTGCAAAAAATAATTTCAAATTTCATTACGATTATAACGAATTAGAGAATAATCTAAAAAAAACTTGTTCTTGTTTTTATTTCAAACTGAATCTGGATGTCCAATCTGACAGCGAAAACAATTAATTAATTGATTTAATTAAGGCATGGCTTAATTATGTGCAAGTAAATATTATTTAAAGTGTGCACAAGATTTAATTAAATTCCAATTAATATATTTCAGAAACCTGAAAATGATGTAACACAAAACTTTCAAATCTCCTTTAAAGCTAATTGAAGTTCCTACACGAAAGCATAGTCCACACCAAATATTAACGCCATTTGTCTTTAATTCAGCAAAATATTCAAGAAATACGATTATTGCCATTTCTTGCAAATTTCACTGAACTACAGCCTTTGTTCAAACTGAGAGGAAAAAACATTTTTCGGTTGTTCAAATTTCCTGTATTGGAAATCAATGTTTCTACACAAAAGCCATTTGACTTAAATTCAGCAAAATATTCTAGAAATACGATAATTGCCATTTCTTGCAAATTTCATTGAACTACAGCCTTCGTTCAAACTGAGAGGAAAAAATATTTTTCGGTTGTTCAAATTTCCTGTATTGGAAATCAATGTTTCTACACAAAAGCCATTTGACTTAAATTCAGCAAAATATTCTAGAAATACGATAATTGCCATTTCTTGCAAATTTCACTGAACTACAGCCTTCGTTCAAACTGAGAGGAAAAAACATTTTTCGGTTGTTCAAATTTCCTGTATTGGAAATCAATGTTTCTACACAAAAGCCATTTGACATAAATTCAGCAAAATATTCAAGAAATACGATAATTGCCATTTCTTGCAAATTTCATTGAACTACAGTTCAAACTGAGAGCAAAATATATTTTTGTTTTTTTTTTGTTTTTTAATTTTCTGTGCTGCTAATCGATGTTTAAAAACGAAATCGTCGTCCACATCAAATATTACCGCCATTTGACTTAAATTCAGCAAAATATTCATTTCTTGCTAATTTCACTGAACTGTTGTAGCCTTCGTTCAAACTGAGAGCAAAATATATTTTTAGAATTATAGAAATACGATTATTGCCATAATTTTCAATTTTCATTGGTCTATACCATTTGTTAAAAATTACAGAAACAAATTATTTTCATATTCTTAAAAGGACTGTATTCTTAATCGATACCAAGATTAAAGAAAAATTTAGGAATATATGTGCAAGGTAAAAACGCAAATATGAACCCTTAAATTTCTTTTCTTAATGTTTATTTTCAATCAATTAGAGAATAATAAATTCTCTGCCATTTATGTCGACAGTTTTCCTTTTGTGGACTTTTAAATCTATAAAATTTGGTTTCTAATATACTTATGTATGAATGTATTTATAATAATTAAAATGATTTAGTATTTACACAAACAAATACAATTGCAATTTTAAACATGTACTACAAATAATGAAAATAATTTAACTTTAATTTTACATTAAGTTAAAATCATGATAAATGCTTAACACAAAAAAAACTACAGCTAAGAACTCTAAAAATATGATGCATTGCGATAAAATTATAATTCACATTAATAAGGGTATCCAATGCAAGCTAATTTATGGCAATTATTGTAAGTTGCTAATGTACTTTATTTGCCTCTTCAACTGAATACCCATGAAGTACAAAAAGTTCATAAAGCTACGTTCACATTTATCAAATATTTGTCGAAAAAAACGTAGCCACTAGTTTTGCTTAGGGATAGTGTCGTTTTACTTGGTTTTTATATTACAAAATATAAGTAATTATTCTATAAGAAAGTAATTTTATGCAGTTTTTTAAAAATGCGAACCCAAAATTAAAAATATAGTGGAATTAAAGGAAATAAATTATTAGTTTCTTCCTTGGTTACGTTTTTTTCGACAAATATTTGATAAATGTGAACGTAGCTAAGGTTTTAATTTAATTAATTTTATTCTTACATTTTTGTAACAACAAAAATTATTCGATGCAAATGGAAAAGATTTCTTTTGAGATTATTTAAAATTTATAGATATGGGTTTAATCGATTATAAAAACTTGTTGATTTATCAAATTTATGATTAATCAATTATCAGATTAATCAATGAATTTCATTTTCTAAATTCGTGATTAATCGTGACTGAGATATCACTCCATAATTCCAACTGAAATAGCGTGACTTCGGAATAAACATACAAATTCGAGTATTCAAATTAATTCGCTTGAGTTTAATTATTGACGACTGGTTGACAAATTAATCGGAATATTCAATAATATGAATTTTGAGTTTTTACATTTTTGAATAAAATTATTCTAAATTAAATAATCAGAATTCAAAATAGATGATTAATAAGAATTTTGTTTGACTGGAGCCCCAGATTAATCGGTTGTTAGCTTAAACACTATATTGTTTAATCGATTAAACAACAAATCTCTTGTACACTACACTAAGTTTTTTATTTAACTTTTTATTACATTTTTGTATTGTTTTTCTATGAAAATAAAGTCTTTTATTTATTATTTTTATTTTCGTAAAGATTATTTGGGAATGAACTTAAATTTGAATATTTGGATTTATAGTAGATAAATAATTAAGGATTTAATTCGGTTTACTTTTAACCCTGGTAACACAGTCTTTTCAAATGTTTCTACTGGTAAACACATTTAGCATACTTTGAGGGGGGTTTCTCTTTAAATTAATTATCGTATTCCTTAATTATTCATTTTAGGCTTTAACTTATTTACAATTTAAATATAGAAAAATCACTAGATTCGTTGTGTTTTCTTTTTTTGTTTTCTTGCTGCAGATCACAATTCCGTAGAATATTCTTGAGGATTCATGGAAAATTTACGCCAACAGATGTGATCACCGTTGACATCGGTCACAGAGGGTGTTGGTTTCGAAATATTTCGATTATTTTCCATTTTGCTGGAACTTGAAGAACGTTTTACGTAGTTGTTGGCATTGCCATGCGATCCACTGGATCTGGCCATGGGATTGCGGGTGGGAGCGTATGATATTGATTCATTTGAGGGTGTGATTTCAATACGTGTAGCATGTTGACCGTCTTCCGAGGATAAACGTCTAATGTAGACAATTTCTCGATGTTTCGTAGCCTCTGGTACTGAGTTTCGCAATTCTACTTGACTACTGTGATGTGGATTTGGATGTTTCTGTGTGGTCTTTGGCTGTTGTGGCTGTGGCAATTGATTGCCAGTACGTGCCTGATGACGTGTTCTATGAGAAGAAGACTCTCTTATTGGTTTATTATTGGATTCACTACTATTATGAAATGGCACAAATTGCTGTGAAATTCCTGGAAACTTGTCTACACTGATGTCTTCTTCTATGGCCGAATCACCAAACACTGAACCACTGTAATTTGGTGAGCTATTGCCTGGCGTAGATGATTTCCAATTATGTTGATTGTTAGTTTGACCTGCCACACCAGCGCAGCCATTAGCATACTTATTAGATGTGGAATATTGACCCTTTTTAATGGAATGTGTATAGTCTCTGGTACCACGGCGTCTCAAAGTAAAGTCTCTCTGTCCGGTGTCTTGACACACTGAACGCCATTGTTTCCAGGCATGCCTAGCCAAGGGATCAGCTGGTCCCCATTCCTTGGCCGATTTTGAAGCCTCACATATCATGCCAAAGAAATTGTATTCCACTTGACGAAATATTTGTATGCAGGCTATGATGAGTATCACGAATAAAACAAACAAAATGGGAGCCCATCTGGGCATAACATTGGCCAGTACATCAAACTCATCGTCATCGGAACACCACCATACCAAGAGGCCAGTCAATATGGCGGGACAAATACACCAGAAACCCAACCAAATTTTATAAATAGGTCTGCCGATGGAAAATTCCAAATCTGTATAAATATTTTTTACGCCATATATCCAAGTCAGTGCGATTAGTTCAAATACTAAGGCTGTTATAACCATAGTGCCGACTATACGGGAGTCCAATAGTCTGGCGGTATAAAATTTTGGAGCAGATAATGATATTATAGATGCCACTAAGCCCACCAAACTTACAACATAATTAGGATGGCGTGGCACTAATCTTGTACAGGTATAAACACCCACTACGATGGTTATAAAGCAGCAGATCACTACCAAGACATTGATGAAAGTCGGTAATAATTTTACCCACAACTCATAATTCGGTTTATCGTATAAAATTCGATCATATATGCTGGTCAACGGTTTCAACTCGTCTATCAGGTAGGCACCATTGGCAGAATGATCAAATTGTATCATAAATAAAGTTACTGATATCGCATTTATTAGCAGATTAAAACATAAATACACCACAGACGTTCGCACAGCATCGCCTTTGTACAAAAACTTTCCTGTTATCATGGGTAAAACGCCAAATCCACAATTCAAAGCAAATATTACTTGCATAAGAGCACTAAACCACAAATTACTTTCGATTAAATATTCTTTTGCAAAACCATACAATGGTGGAAAATATGGTGTAGGTTTGTCCAGAGAATTATGGATCTCCCAACCTGTAACACAGCAAAGGAGTAGAAAACCCAATAAACCAAAAACAAATAAAACGCGTCGTAAAACGCGGCCATTGTGTGTGCTAAAGAAGGAAAATTAGATAATTAAAAAATAAATATTTTATTAATTTATATTCAACATTTACCACAGCATAACAACAGCCCATAAACCGATCAAGCCAATCGATAATAAACCAAAATAAAATGGATTCACCCAGAAGGGTTTTAGAAATGTTTTCTCCATACATTCCTGGCCACTAATATTGCTTAATGCATAACCATCCTAAAAAGAAGTTACATTAACAACAAATTATTAATATACATACATACATACATATGTATGTACATATTAGAGTAAATTCTAAGGCGAATTCATACAAAAGGCGTTTGCTCAAGAGCAAAGGTGATTATATTCGCACACTTTCGCACGCTTGTATTTTTTTATCTCCCTGAGATGTCAGAATACATTTTTCAGTACATTTTTTTGACATTCAAGAGAGGAATTTTTTAAGGAAAATTTGGAGCGAGACCTCCTTGTATGAATTCACTTTGAGAAATTCAATTTTAATTTGTATACATACCGCTGCCAGTCTTACGCTACCAAGGCACTCTTTGAAGGGAAAACTGTTGAATGAGAACATGCCAATGTATGCTAAAGCCATAACGGCCTGTAGGGATACCCATATGGTGGAGGTCCATGATGCAAAACGACTAACAATGCAGGCACCTAAAACAAAGAAAAATATTTCATTATAATTCTTTCAATTTCTTTCAAAATATTGGTTAAATAGTTAATATTCCTTCAAAATTAGTATCTACGTTCATAAGTGGTAAATATTAACACACGAACGCTGATTAGAGGTGAATCAGATTTGAAATCGCTATACTGGTATGTTTCGCTAGTCTGATTGAATATTCTTGTGTTCCTATAAAATCTTATTACATACTTTAAATTTTCATTAATTCAATAAAATCCGAACTTATAAAATACATACATTAAAACTTCGTTATAACCAAGTTGAAGGGGATCGCAAAATACTTCATTATAGCTTTTGTTTCGTTGTAAATATGTAACAGTCTAATCTCAGTATGACGAAAAAGTTATTTTTTATCTATGTAATTTCTATTTTACTGAAAATTAAACTTTGTGGCTTTAACAAGGAGACTTTACCAATTTTCTTATGATTTAATTTACTCAATTCTGATTGAATTGTATAGAGGCTTTTAAATGAACACTTTGTTACAAAGAGGTTTTATAGCCCAGAATTTTCTCGTTATAGCCATACAATTTGTTTAAATAAAAAAAGCTTTTCAATAACGAGGTTTTTCAGGTATTCTAGACATCGAAGTTCGATATATTGAGCATTTACTGTATGCATTAATATAGTTCAAAAGATCCTACCTAGATCTTTGGGATCAATTAGTCTCAGCTCGTTTTCTCGAAACGGTGGACAATTTTCTGGACTGTTACATTAAGAAAAATTTTCATAGAGATATACAAGTATCCTTTGAAATCACATCTTACGACGCGCTAGACAGAAAAGAATTTTCAATAATTATAAAAAATTTGACTTTGCAAACTCTGTGATATTTAGTGGTTGAGTTGAATCTATGTGTGACATCGAGAATCATAAGAGCCACTAGAAGTTGTCCACAAGGTGTCGTTTTATCGCCTCTATTGTGAACGTTGGCCACCGTTGAACGTTGTCTTATATAAGGTAGATCGGAAAGGAGGGAATTCACCTAAAATGATTCGATCATAAGGTTTTCCAGTGCATACTTGACAAATCACTCACGTGGAATCACAACATTTCGCATACTGCCAAAAAAAAACATCAGGGCAACTCATACCTGCCAACAGATATTTGGAAAAACTTGGTGACTCAAATAAAAAATAATATGTTGGTCATTTACCACTATAATAAAACCACATACATACGTTGATATTGCTTCCTGGCAAAAAACTGTACAAGTCACTAATAGGGCATTATTCGACCTTGTATGTATTTCGATCACCGCGGCAATGAGAAAGTGTCCTCCATATTCCTTGGGCGCCATCCTGCATATTTCTCCCAGCAGATGCTGGAAACGAACGGAGCTGACTGTGTAGCAAACAGAGGAGCCCAACGTAAATTTATAGGAACGGATCCTGTCTTTGGCATATCACGCGGATATGTCGAAGAACATGGGCTCAGATAGAATTTGCTTGTAAATGGGAAGCCCTCCAAGGCCTAAGACAAGCAAAACAATTTATTACGTTGTCCCATAGCAAATCCCAAAAATTACTACTAAAGGCCGTGCCGCACTATCCTACACACAGTCGCGCGATATGCAAAATATGACATGTGTGCTAAAAATGTATGGTAGTGTGGACTAAAAATGCAAATGTGTAACAGATTTTAGGCAAGTCGTGCGATTTGTAAAATTTTATGAAAATTTTCATAAAATGATAGTTTTCATGCGATCAGAGGAGTATTTATTGTCAACCAGATGTTTTGGCATCAGATTTGTATGATAGTGTGGCACCTACAACACCATTTTGAAACAATTTTTAAAGTCGGTCAGATTTTTGCAAGATTTTCCTGTAAATGCGGACTCAGGAGACACCGAGTCATAATTGGAAACTCTGATATCGATCGATTTATGTAGATTATGCGAAACGAAAAAAGAGACGCCGGAGAATATTCTCTTGCCCGGCGGCAACGGAGTGCAGAATAAGTTTTCTTGGAATTATCTTGATGAATCATAATGAGATTGACAATCTCTCACCGTGTAGAGTAGTTGGCTTTATTCGCAGCCTTAATTTTCTTCAGTGAACGTTTGGTCTGCACAAAAGATTATGCGGGTAGGTTGCGGTGGCTATGCCATCAATTAATAACAAACAATAACAGTTCATGCATAGAAATCCAATGTCTGTTAAGGGTGTTATCTGTTCAGCAAAACTGTGTATTTTGTTGCTGGATTAGGAAAAGGCTATTCTATTTTCATTTGGGTCTCGCAAGAGCATTGGCATCGACAATGAACTTGCTTATGTGCTTACAGGGGAAATTTATGATGGCTTTGTTTCAATACTCTTTCTACAAGTAAAAGATTTTGCTTATTTTAGACCGCAAAAATATGGCTGCACGTTAATTTAGGTTTTTAACTTTTCATATAAAAAAAATCATTACAGAGTTATTTACAAAATTTTTACCCGGTTTCACTGCTTGAAAAGTATCCTATACATATTTTAATTTGGGGCAAGTCCTATCTGTCTACCAAATTTCAATCAAATTCATTAAGCGGTTTAGCGTTACACTGGAACAAATTTCCAAACACTCAACGAAACACACACACTTATAAAAGAATTAAATAACAGGAAATTAATTAATTAATTGAGGTTTCCTTTTATCCGCAAACACAATATAAGAAAATTATTTATTGTAACAAATCAAACATATTATTGATATCCAAAAAAGACAAAGCATACCTTAAGGCGTGTCTTTTAAAAACAACTAGAATCACAGGGCAGCCAGATGAAATACGCATTTTAATATTTCCAAAATTTAAGTGCAAGTTAAATTAAAAGATAAAATATACTTAAATAAAATTATTATTCCTGAAGATGTTGGAAAACATCTGTATTTTATTTGCATTTAAATTATTTTACATGACTTTGGAAGCCTGTCTAGAAGTAATTTCTTAAAAACAACAATATAGAAAGAAGTGTAAGAATATTGAAATATTTGGTATTAAAAATCATCAAAACTCGAACAACTGACATGACTTTTGTAAGACTTTTATTAAAATACAAAAAAATATATATGAACATATCACACTTGATCAACAAGAGGGTATTAACTCAAAATTTTTAAAATTTCACTTTTTTTAAAATTTTTTTTTTTTCACCATTTTAGCTAAATTTAATTTTTTTTAAACTCGTTTAGCTAGAAGAAAAGCTGATTTAGCTATTAGCTATTTTTTTAGCCATTTTATTTTAATATAGCTATTTTTTAGCTTTTTTCCATACATGACATTTATAGGCGAGTTTTCGTAAAAAATTAAATCCCACAACAAAGAAACACTAATTTACTACCAAAAAATACGACAGCGTAATAGATCGCATTAATATCAATCAGAATACGCTTAACAAGGTAGATGCATCGCTAAGACAAAAAATTTATACCAAAACGTTGAGCCTAGTTCATACATAAAATATATTGTTTGCATTTTTTTATATATATAAACTTCGCATCAACGATACCAAAACGTCAACGTAAATAGGTTGTTGTTAATAATACAAATTAAAGTCTTGGTTTTGAATTATATTTATGGGGTTTGTGCACCATATGACGCAGGCGATTTTTGGCTAGTTTTTAGCAATTTTTTTACCTATTTTTTTTACTTTTAGCCACTCTTGCTAAAGCAATTCATAAAAAAATGTATTATTTTGATTTGAGCCTTTATTCAAGTTAAAAATAATCAAATTGTTTTACTTAAATTTGGTTTTATTTTGAGTTTATACTGTTTTGTTGAAAAAAAAAAGATTTCGAAACTTTATTAAAATTTCAACTAAAGCGTCACAACTGAAAAAAAACATCGAGAAATTTCAGAAAAATTGTATTAACTCCAAAAATTGATTTTTTTTTTTGCAATAATTGCACAAATTTAATGGAAAAACAATAGAGGAAATCACTCTTAATATTGTAATCATTGCAGATCTTGCAAGTCTAGCTTATTTTCATCAGTTTGCAGCAATGCAATAACAAAATATGTACTAAATAAGCTATACCTGCAAGATCTGCACCATATGCAAGAGCAGTTTTCAACCAAGAGTGATTACCCTCAATGTAAATATATTTTCTAATGGAATTTACTTACTAATGACGTACACGGATTTTCAAATTCTTTTAAAATATAATCACAAACAGTTTTCACCTCTACTGAAAATTAAAAAATTTTGGTTTAATGCCCTCATTTTGATCAAGTGCGATATGTATTTATGTATATGTATGTATGTATGTATACAAAATAACACAACATTATCAGCTCACGGCTAGTTTATGCACATTTAATAACATCTTCACAGGTTTGTTTCAGATTTAAATTCGTCACTTTTTGTCCAAAAATCACCAAAGCTATATTTTTTTGCAGAAAAAAGCATCGTAAAATTTGACAGCCGTGAATAAAATCGTTTTTTTATACAAATGTGTTGTTTCATCTGTGTAAGATTGGATGCATATGCGTTTGTTTGTGTTTTAAATAAATTTTTGGTGGGCAACATGGGCTATTGAAACTGCATTTTTAAGCCTGACAATAAAATATAAATAACACTATGCAACCAATGAAGACTTTTGGGAAAATACATGGATGTGACACTATAGGTTCGACTCTACTATGAAAGGGTTGTAAGACCCTGTACTCAGTTTCGCCAGATTGATGACCAATTTTTTTGGGCCTCCACAGATTCTGAAGAGTAGCAGGTCCTCAAAAAAAAGGTATCATCAGTTTTTTGCCAACAAACAAATATTGTTTTTGCCAAAAAAAAATTGTTAATTAGTGGAAATCTTTTTGAAGAAATTTTTGGCAGAAAGATTTGTTTTTTACCTTTTTTAATAAAAAAGTGAAAATTCCAGGGAATACAGATTTTTCACGAACAATATTTAGCAAACTTGTAGCTAAGGTAAAGCTGAACAACTCTTGTGAACACACAAATCAAATAGGAATGTGCCGAGACACTTAAAATATATGAAAAAAATATATATAATTAACCAAAGAAGATTTTCATAAGTTTTTTTTTTTCAAAGGTGTTCCAATAATCAAAAACGAAAAACATTGTAAAGTTATTCAAAGAGTGAAAATGGATGATTTCAAGGGCAATATATACAATAATTTTTTGCTGTTCTTGTGGTACTTTTAAACCAAAAAAAAAGACGTAGCTTAGTTTATAAGTGACTCAAGTGGGTCCATTAAATTCGGTCCCATTGCGAAACCCTGTAGCATACAAGCTGAAAGTCAATTGTTTATTCAATATGCTGCAGGTGCCCTGTTGCCGATTTCAACCATCCCGATCGGATAAGTTTAATCGCCTTGTATTTACCAGACTGTCGAGGTCTCACAGAGTGCCGGAGCCCAGGGAAGTAGTGCCGGACATTGACATATGTAGAAGATTCTTGTGCTTTAGTAATTCGCAGATATTATTTGCGACTTTATGTATGAGTTGATGAGTTTCGGAACTTTTCAATCGTGAATGGTAAAGATCTACTGATGAGTTTGTATTTAGCTACCAACGAAATGCATACACGAGTAGAGTAGTTAACCCATAACAAATAATAATTTTTTTAAAAACATAAATTCTTGAGCATTTGCTCGATTAAATGTTAAATTTTGTTTCTAGATTTAATTATAATTTTATTAATATTTGCCAAAATCCGATATTTATTTCATCAAGTTTTCTTGCAGTTTGATCCCAATTTCTTGTTTTTGTAATTTTTTTTTTAATTCGTAGGGGAAAGCTGTTCCCCCGAAATCTTGATTAATGAGTAGCACCACCACTTAATAATAAATAAATTTGCTATTAACTAAAAAAGGGTTTTTAAATTATTCCTGGGTGTAAAAATAAACTCGAAATGGATTATATCGGGTTTTAAACATTCGCTTACTTGCGTCCATTGGCTTTTTGTCAAAATTATTTGTATATATGTCAATTTTAGGTGTGCAAAATCGTGTCTAAATTATATTATATCAGAACTTAAAACTTACCTTTAAATATTGGCGATGACCTCCATGTATGTGCTGCTCCTTGGCCCAAAAACTGACCAACTGATATCTCCAATAGTACAATGGGTAGGCCGACTAGAAATAATAGTAATAAATATGGTACCAAATACGCTAAGCCGTATTTATCCATTTCTCGGGGAAAACGCACAACATTGGCGTATGTGATATTTAGGCAGATGCACAGTACTAGACCACGAAATACCGAACATTTTGTCTGCAAAAAAAAAAAAACAAAACCAAATTAAATAACATTATTAAACATACTCGTACTATAGTTACAATAGAAAGGAAATCTAGGCGCACAGTAGTGCGCCAGGATAAGTTCGGCCGCACAGTGTGTATATTTACACGAAACCATTCGAGCTGTTTTTACCCCCCTCATAACTTTGCTCCTCTTGATCATAATAAAATGAAACTTGAAACATAAGGTCTCCCCACAGAGGTGACCTCACAGGTTAAATTTGAAAGTTTTACCATAAAAGCTTCCCGAGATATTAAGGTGTGAAAAGTCCATATTTTAGTACATATTGACTGACTCACTGACTCTTCAATATTATGGGGCACTTCCAGTAAAGCTAGAGAGCTGAAACTTGGTACAGAGGTAGGTCTTGGTGAGAAAATAACCAGAAAAATCTGAAAACGGGCACTTTCCACCCGGGGGGACTAGGGTCCTCCTTCTTTTTATGGGGCACTTCCAGTATAGCTAGAAGGCTAAAATTTGGTACACAGGCAGGTAGTGCTGAGAAATTACCGAAAATTAATGAATGGGGCACTTCTAGTATAGCTAGCAAGCTGAAATTTGGTACACAGGCAGGTAGTGCTGAGAAATTACCGAAAATGGTTTTTAAACGGGCACTTTTTATCTGGGGGGACAATCATGCCCCTTCTTTGTATGCTTGCAGGTTGCCTAAAAATGAAATGGAATTGTACCTATCAAGAACTTGGTCCTTAGTTTGATCTCAGTACTTTTTACGACCGAAATTTTTTGGATAGGAACCTGGACTTATTTTCACATTTATGTTTTTGTGCGGATTAAGCTTTCAAAAATTACTGAATGCAGCAACAATTTAAACTTTGTTCGATTTGCAATTTCGGAATTTTTTGCAAATTTTAAATATTTTGAATTTTCTAAACATTGCAAACGATATTTGAAATCCTGGAAATCTCATAGTCCGCTAAAACTATTTCTAATCAAATATTAAAATTACCAGATCAACTGATCCATTGATACGCTGTAAATAATTCTAATTAGAAAAACCTTTCCATTTAGGTTGGCTTAAAATAAAGTTTGCAAATAATCGAATACATCTCTCAATTAGTCACTTGGGAATGAAAAAAAGCTATAGATATTTTTAAATTTTTAAACCAAACTTATACTTTTTACGCTCTTAACGAAGCAAAGGTATGTAAGAAAAATAAAAAAAATATACGTTAAATCATTAGACACACAGCAAGATTAAATAAAAAAAAAAGAAACAAGGCGAAGAAAAACACAACGTACGAGTACATTAACCCAGTTTAATGCTAAAGAAATAGATGAAAATTTAAAAATAAAGATACAAAAATATATACAATAAAAAGAAAATACCAACAATTAGCCAACTTTTAAATACGGAAGTTTAAAAGTAAATCACTTTCAATCAAGTCATTCCGAAAGAAATCAAACAAAACAAAAGAGTTTTATAAGCTTGTGCCACATATACACACATACATACATACGCATTTGTATACTACACATTTATGTATTTAGCAAAAGTAGATTAAAGATATAATTAAAAACAAAAAGAACAAAAGTACTTGGCCAACATATTTTTTTTAATATTTTTAGGTGAATGTTCAGATGTAGCGGAAAAAAGGTCAAGAGGTGCTGCACTGACACCAGGTTGGACAGATGTTCTTCATGTCGTATATTAATATATGTTTTCTTTTTAAAAATTTTTCATATAAAACTGTTATTTTTTTTAACAAAATTTTCATAGTTGATCTTGTATATGATCTTCAGTGTTTTCACTGAATGTTTTTGTAGTCGATAAAAACTCATATGAAAACGTTCTTCGACAGCAACTGCTATTTTTTTTTTTGCCGGATATCGAACAGAGATATCCAAATCATAACCGACAGCAAACCGGCAATAAATGCCCTCACGGGTGTGTATACCACATCCATTCTGACACTGCACCTTCGGTACCCATGCTAGACGCATGGGTCTACCATATAAGAATTATTGCTCTAGCTGTAATGACAAGGAAGAAGAAGAAAATATCATGCACCTTCTATGCCTCTGCTCAGCTCAGGGCGATCACCGCCTTCCCTTTCTATATAAAAGATCATTCAGTACCCAATCCGAGCTTTCAACAACGGAACTTGGAAACTTAGACTCCTTTCTCAGGAGCAGTGGGTGGTTCCCTCACTGACTTCTCAATAGCGGTCTTGGTTTGCCCGTATGTCTATTTACTCTTGTTGCATTTAATTCCCACTCACTCTCACTCTTTCTATCTTTCCTTCTTGACCTTTCTTAACACTTCTCTGCCTAATCTCCCCCCTTCTGCTCTACTCCTCTTTCTACAGGTAACAAAATGGAACCACATCAGATCCCAAGTGGGCTAGAGCCTGATTTTCCTTCACAGCAACCTGCCAATCTAACCTAACATTTTCTTGCAGTCGATAAATTTTAAATCGAAATATTTTTCATCGATAAATTCTGATAAATATTTCTTAGAGCGTAACTCTTCACAAACGATAAAATGTTGGCATTTACAATTTTTTTTTTTTTTGTTAAAATATTTTCAGCAGACTATTTTTAAATATTTCACAGGTTATTTATATTTAAAAGAAACTTTTTGCTGTAAATAAATTGACAATAGAATTTATTTGTTATCAGATTCAGCACACGGGTCCTTACATTTGTAATGGATTATGCCAGATCTAGTGAAAAGGATATAGTAGAGAAGATATAGATGTTGAAATTGTACAAGTAAGCTTAATTCTTTATATCTCTGTTATTGTGCTTTTTGTTCACTTTAGTGTAGTGTTGCAGTGCCACTGATGGTATGTAGATGAACTAACTTAAGTGTGGAGTCATTTTATTATTTGTTTTACTTCCCCAATGATTCATCTAACTGGCAAAGAAGGGCGCTCTTATGTATCGGGTGTTTTTTTTTAGCTGCATTAAGACTATCTATATCGATAACTAAAATTTGATAGCTGAGAATCTCAAACTGTGTTGACACTTCTGTTCAGTAAGATCTGGCAAGTCGTCATAGCATATCGTTTAAGCCAGAATAACTCTTTCAAGTTGTAGAAATTTACTTTAAAAAATAAATAAAAGGTTTTCCAATAGGGATGATATGATTTTGAAGTGACCTTTCGGCCATTTGTAATATGTCATGATCTGTCATTTGTTTTTCATTGTATTCAGTAGTGTTTACAATTTCATCATGGCGAGATATACGCAAGAGCAACGTTGCTGATTTTACCTTTGAACAACTTGAAAACGATAACGATTTATTTAAGAAAATCATCTTCTCCGATGAGGCTCACTTTCTTCTGAGTGGTGCGGTAAATAAACAAAACTGTCGATTCTGGTCCGAAGAAAATCCACAAATTATTCATGAAAAACCATTACATTCACCTAAATTGACAGTTTGGTGTGGTTTTTGGTTTGGTGGAATCATCGGTCCATCCTTATTTCGAAATGAAGCTGGTGACACCGTTACTGTCAATGGAGAGTGGTATAAATCGATGACAACCAACATTTTATGGCCGAATTTGGAAGAAGTTGATCTTGACAACATTTGGTTCCAACAAGACGGAGTTACGTGCCACACAGCAAATGCAACAATTGAATTATTGCGAGAAAAGTTTGGAGATTCGATTATTTCAAGAAATTGTAATATTGAATGGCCTCCAAGAAGTTGTGCTTTAACACCATTAGACAGACTACTTCTTGTGGTATTATTTGAAGTCATTGATTGGTCTTTCGAAATAAACCAGACTCTCTTCAAGCTTTGCAAGTCAATATTGAACGTGCCATTCATGACATACGACTTGATTTAGTGGAAAAAGTGCTCGAAAATTGGGTTCATCGAATTCTTTCCTGCAGAAGAAGTCGTGGAGATCATTTGAATGACGTTTTATTTAGAACTTAATTGTATCGATTGTACTTTACATTAAATAAAAAACTTTTGAATTTCCTTAACAATAAGTATGTTTTTTTTAAGAAATCATATCACTCTTATTCGAAAACCTTATATATTCGCGAAATTTATAGAGCATTTCGGTTATTTTACGGTCAATAATAATCGGTGTACTGACCAAGCAATTCGATTATTGATTCAAAACGACAAACATTACAAATAAATATGCGTACCGAAGAAAATATTACTGCTTTAGCGTCCTTATTTCCTTAAAAATGAGCATGGACATGCCATTACAGTGAATGGCGACCGAGTCTTGCTGACTGAATTTTTGTTTCCAAAAAATAATTATTTTTATATCCACGATATTTGGTTCCAACAAGATCGAGTAACTTCCCAACGCTCTCAGCTATCGATTTATTGCAAAATCAATTTGGTGACAATTTTATTTTTAGAAGTGCTTCTGACCACTTGGCCCGTCGTACGTGCAATTTAACACTTCTGGATAACTTTTTATAAGGCTATGTCGGCACAAACCAGCAAACTCTTGAAGCATTAGAAGCCAATATTCAAGTGACCATTGACGCCATATAGCCAGATTTATTGTAAAAAGTAGTCAAAAAATGTACTGATCGAATGGACCATTTAACTCGTAACTAACTCGTAATGCCATGAAATTATCTACCAGATTATAATAAAAAAATTTATTCCAACACAATTTTTGTCTTGTTGTATTATTTTAAGTTTTCATGCAACTATAAAAAAAACACCCATTACATTAGCACAGAAGAGTAGATATCAATCGCTGCCAGAACAGTTTTAGTGACCATTGCTATTCCATCATCACTTAAACAGTCCAATAACGATTAACAAATGCCACACTAATGCACAAATTAATTATGTTGATGACTTGTCCTGACCACGGATCGAACACCGGTTGTTGGTCATTCAGCGAGCTTAACACTGTAGCCAACAGCTTTTAGATTATGCTTTCTCTTAGCATGCATGTGAGTATGTTTAAAATTTAAAAAAGAAATAAACCCACGAGAAATATTAATAGCTTTTTGTTAAAATTAAACAATTTTTTAAGATATCCATCTTTAGGGTGTTGGAAAAGTTATTAAAACACAAAAGAGAAGCACATAAAATATAATTACAGTTCGTTAAACTTGAAAAAAAGCAACAAAAAAAAAATTATCAACAAAACATGCAATAAAGTTTCATTCACAAGCAAAAACCACCGCACTACCGCAAAACACTTCCTTTTTGGAGGCAAATTAATAGAAGAGATACAAAAATATTCATTCAAAAGTATGTATATAGTATATACATACTATATACACACACTCACCCGCACACAGACACACACACACACAATATAGAAATTAAAAAAAAGAGAAGGTGTTAATTGACATTTTAAAAAAATAATTCAAGAAATTTAAAGTAAATAAAAAAATTTACATCAATTTAAGAAGAGTTTTGTTTCATTTGCCGTGTTTTTACAATTCTCACTTACTTTGCGATAATAACGAAATGGCACATCCTCGTGCACAACATACAGATAATCTGCTAAATATTTTGTTGTTGGTATTTCCATTTTAGGACAGATCTTGTAACGTTTATTATCAGTCGAGCATAAAAAATTGTCATTTTCTTGCATTTGGTTTTCGGGAAAGTTTATTTTTATTGATTTTTAATTTTATTTTTGAAAATTTTAACAAAAAAAAAAAAAAAAAAACAGTACAACAGCAGCCAGCCAAATCGAAACTCGAGATTTCTTTTAATTATAACAAATTCTTTTCGTATTGCAAACTATTTTTATTTAAACTTTTTCTCTCGCTTTCTTAATTTTTTTCTGTTTGGCTTTATTTTTTAAAAAATTTTTTGATTTAATTGAGTTTTTCGTAACAGCATTTTTTTATTTGAATTTTACATGATTTATTTATTATTTATTGATGTTTGTTAAGGTTTTTTCTTTTTTTTTTTTTTCTTTAAAATATCTTTGGAGTTGCAAGCATTTCTTTTGAAATAATAAATTTAAATTAATTTAATGTTGTCTAACGCCTGCACACAAATACATTTTCACATTGAAATAAAAAACCGGAAATATTTCGGATAAAATTTAGTTTTTTTTTTCATTTTTGCTTTAACGAATGCTTTTAATTAATTATTTAGGTGTTATTTTTTTATTTTCTCTTGGTTGATTGCTTAACTTTTATTTTAGCCGGATGTTTGAATATTGTTAAGTATTTATTTATTTATTTGATTTTTTACTTGAAATCTTTAGTGCAGATTTGAAATTTTAATAATATTGAATCATAAAATTAAGTAAACAAAACCGAAACTTGGACATCTTTTAAATGTCAACATGTTTCAAGTGTTAAATAATCACCGCAAAGATAACAACATTTGACATTAAAATGTTAGAGAAATGAAATTAAGTTCTTAAAGACTTTAAATTTAAATCACATGTATTTATTTATCTACATACGAGTACTTTAGTAAAAAGCTTTATAATTTAAAAAAAATTTTAATGTAAAAATTTGTTAAAATGTTTAATACTGCAGTTAAACCTGAATGAAATTTCCTAAATGCTGAATGAATCATAGATCTTGACGAAATCTTGTTTAATATCATAGAAAAAATTTTTCTTAAGAAATTTTCCAACTCGATTTTTATAAAAAAAAAATTATGGGACCAAAATGCAAGAAAACCTGTTTCACTAGAAATAATCTATTCGGGTGAGGAGGGGGGACAACTTGCCACCGATTTTTTACAATGGCGGTATTCAGTGTTTGGTGAAAATGGTCGACAATTTGGGTCAAACCATTTTATGCAAATGCAAAATCTAGTCGATTTCAATTAACGTACTTTGTAAATTCTATAGCGATGACCTTTTAACCTTTTGAAATTTTGTTAAAATCGAATTTGACTTTTTTGTTCATATTAGGATGAACCCACACCGACGTAAGACAAAACAGTTTTCTTTTTTTACTAATACGATAAAAGAAAACATTAGTTGTTATGAGACAACCCATATTCAATAGAACAAACGCAAAACTGATGTTCCACTTAAGTTGGAGGTACACAACACGCGTTTTAGCGTCAACGCATTCTACGCGTTGAAACTTTCTATTCATTCTACACTTTTCTTAATTTCAAGTTACATAGTAAGCGTTTTGTGCAGCAAAATAACCATCAAAACAGCTATCAAAAACAGCTGATCACTTTGAGTGACACGTACAAGTACAAAGTAGATATACTACAACGCGTTCTATGCATTTAAGCATTCTATGCTGTGTGTTGTGTGACTTTTTTGACAGCCGCGTGAAAAGCGGCGACGCATAGAACGCGTGTTATGTACCTCCACCTTCACTGCACGACAACGTTGGTTTGCAGAAAATACATGTGGTTTGATACAACATACGCACTTTAAGTATGACAAAACAGACTGGAACGAACCTGGTCGTACATAATTGCTTGATTTCTTATGATGTAACCCCCCACACCAATTAAGACAAATAAAAAAAAAAAAAAAACACAAAATACATTGTCGCATTGCTGACTGATTACCATTTGACTTTTAAGACAAAAATTTGATGTTGATTTTTTTGGTGTGGGCTAGCATCAAACTAGTGTCTTTGACTCAAAAGACAACATATTTTTGTGCAATTTTAACTAAATATTTAATAGAATTTATTCAAAACTTCATACCCAGTAACTCCGTTTAGGAAAATGCAAATTTATTCTCAACTATTTTAAAAAACTCCCCAATTTGCAGATGCAGTAGTTTTATTTTAGCAGTGATTTTTTTCTATTTCCAATTTATATTTAATTTATTCATTCATTATTAAATAATTCCGTAAATGAATTTTGTAGCCCAGTGTAATTATTTGTGACGAATAAAAGATAACCGGACAGTGACACTAAATGAATTCAGTTTTTAACCACATTTTATTTGAAATATTTTTAAGAAAAAAACAAGCGATAGCATGCCTCAAGTAAACCAAATAAAAAATTTATTAAACGATTGCAAAAATAAGTATTTTAAACTCGTAAAAAAAATTCCCCCAAAAAAATAGCAAAAGCACTTTAAATGTAACAAAATTTATTTGTTGATGATCTTGTTGTGTTTGTGTTTCTTTTGCATAGCAAACTAATGAATCATGTGAGAGTAATTTTTTATTTTTTATTTTGCATTTTTGTTTTTTTTTTTTTTTTGCTTCGATTGTGATAAGACAGGGGTCATTGATTTTTTTTTCATTTATTTAACAAATTACATATTGCTGCTGTTATATTTTATTTTTTCCATTAATAATATTGAAATAACGCGTAATTCTTCACATAATGAACTCGTTTAGAAAATGCAAATAGTATCCATCCCATGGCTACGGAATATAGTGCCTGTGCAAACTCGCGTTTTAGTTGAACTCCAAACAGAACAAAATAAAATCAAATAAGCCGCAAGTGCAGCGATAACGGGAGCTTATGCGCTTGCAATCGCGCACTATGAAGTGGACTGACTAACGGCTCCAGAAATTATACCTGATATTCGAAGTTAACAAAAAAAGAAACCGAAAATAAAACACTTTAGATATTCTTGAAACACACAAATTAAGCCAAATAGCCAACCGTATAAACAAAATTGGGTGTCAGCGCAATAAAAACAACAACCACGATACGAACGAACAAGCAACAATTTAACGAAAAAAAAGTTAATTTAAGTTAAACTTGCTTAAACACGTCTTAAATGGTTGGTTGTTAACCGCAACAATGTGAACTACGAGTATAATTATTTTTTTATTTTTTTTTTATTTTTATTTATTTGCTTTCATCTTTCTACCTTTCTTTTATAGACTTTTCTTTTTCTCTAAATGATTTTTCTAGATTTTTTTCTTTAGTTTTATTAAATTTAAACTGTTTTCACAATTTTTCTTTTTTGATTTAGACGCCAATCAATTTTAGTGTAATGAACGATGATTCCGGTAAATTTACATTTATCTTTTAATTTATAAAATTATTAAATTATGATTTTTCTTTTTTCTAAATCAACGCGTACAACCAACACACGTTCTCTTTAAAGTAAAACTAAATGTGCGTTTGAAAGCAAACCGAGCTCCAAGCTAGGATTTCATGAAAAATAAACAACTCAGAAAATAAGTGTGTTCATTTACTTTACTAGTAAAAATTGGTAACGAGAGAGTATAAAAATTTTCCCAAAATTACTCTCAAAAATGTGAAAAAGTAAATGAACACTTTACTAGTAAAAATTTGCAAGTTAAAGTAGTGTTGTAATGTATAGGTATATATGAGTACTTAATAACTGCCTCTATATTTTTTGGACAAATTATACATATATGTATATTATTATAAAAATAATGTGATTATGGTCATTTATATTCAGCATTATCGTGACTGGCATTTTTCGAGTACTGCTTGTAATAGAATGATGAAAAGTTTTGCAATTTTATTTAATCTAGTACTAGGCGTAGTCGAAATACACTAAACACGATAAGGGTGATTAGCTACTTTTGAATAAAATGAATGAATAAAATATCTATTTTTAATTAGTTTATACGCTATAACATATTATCTGGCATATTTAAGAAATATATTTTTGTAATGGATGATTTTCGTGATTTACTTTTACAAATTATTATAAATTTTTTGTCCGATTTCGTTATTTCTTAGAAAAAAAAAGCTATTCGTTAGAGTATTGTAGCTTTTTCGATTAATTTCTAAATTTCTACCTGAGGTACTGTAATAAAAAGCTTTATCCAAAATTAAATATCATGTTGCTGCCAGCATTAAACCCCAAAAGCAGTAAAAAAGTAATTTAATAAATTATGTGTTAATTTACGCTTATAAATAATAATTAATAACTGTTAATAAGGCAAAAAATAAATTAGGTGATTTGAAGATTGGAAGTACATTTAAATTTTTTATAAATTAGACTATTTTTCAAATTTTATCAAGTTTCTTTTATTTATGTAATTAAGGTAAATAAAAACAACTGCAAAAGAAAAAGCAACCAATTAATTTGTTAAACATGAGTTCGAACAATCATTTCGCAATATAAGTGAAAATAAATCTCTCTGCGGTGCACATGTGGACATATGGTGGTAGAAATAGAATTTGATAGTTAAAAACATTACTATTTCAAAGTTAATTTTAAAAATAATTTAATTTATTTGCAAATATATATCTGAACTAATTGAATTATTTGCCTGCTTAGTGTAAAGTACCGAGTACCTAGGTACTCACAATATTTACAATATTAGAAATAACAGCTGGTCTGTGAAAATTAAAGAAAAAAGAAAACAAAAACATTTCAGAGGCTGTTAAAACTAGAAAAATATTATTATTATTATTGTTGTTCCTAAGATACATCTTTTTAATACTTTTTATCGTTTTAAAAGTTCACATTTACTTACAATTTCTTAAATTTTCCAAAATATTTTTATTTGCAACTTAATTTAGAAATATTGTTTTGTAAACACAAACGCAAAACAGCTGTTTGAATAATTATTACAAGTAAAAATTTTACTTGTAAAAACTTGCAAGAATTTTTCTGTCTCTCAATTTTTTACGCACTTTCGACGCTCTCTCGTTGCAAATTTTTTGGGTTAATGAACGCTTTCTAGTAACAATTGTTACAAATTTGTAACAATTTTTAGTAAATGAACACAGCTAATATAAAATTAAAAATAAAAGAAAAAAGAAAAAAATAAAAAAAAAAACAATCAGCAACATTAGCAAAAACAATAACAACAGCAACAACAATATGAAGGTAATCAAATCACTTCACATCACATCAAACCGATCTAAAACACCAACGTTGTAAAGCCAAGCTTTGTTGGTGTTGTTGTTGCTATTTTTGTTGGGGATCCAACACAAAAATAACTTATTCTCTTGGCGTATTTTGTTTTGTTTTTGATTTAATTCACGCTCCAAGCTACACGCTCAACATCAGTTTAACACTTTTTTGTTTGATGGTGTTGGCGTTGTTGCAAACTCATTCATTCATTCCTACATTTCATTTATTCACTCGTTCAAATTTACCTCATTGCGCTTTAATGTAAAAAAAGAAAGAGTATTTTTTCAAATTTTGTTTATATCTCAACTTAAAATATGTAATCTTCGTCTTAAAGAAAATACCTTTGGCTGAACAGTGGGTGTCAAAAATCATGAACCTGCAAAGACTTTCTTTATTTAAGTAGAATAACAAGGATATATTATTTGTGTAAATCAATAATTTAAAATCGATTTTTTTCTCTATATCATTTCAACTTTTTTTCACAAAACAAAATAACAAAAGAAATTTATAAAGTGATCTGCGTAATTAAGTGTAACGCACTGTCACGACAAATAAACTCTATCAATTGCAATTTACAGAGTGTTAACGGGAAATGACATCTAACATTATTTAATTAATTGTACTGGATATCGTCGCCCTAATGTAACCTTCGGAAAAACTTTTGAATAAAAATATATGCACGAACAGAATGTACCTGTGGAACTCTTCTATGGACGTTCATTATCAGCATTAAGTTTATTAACACACATGAAGTGCTAGAAGTTGTCATAATGCGGAGGGGGTTTCTTTGTATTTGGCCTGCCTACTGTATAGAAATGGCGGCTTCTTTAGGTAGTCCACTGCTGTAAGATCTAGCATCCCTATCGGACTGCGATATTAGTCGGATAAATTCGTTTATGCATTCGTCGGGTCGGTTTAACACCGAACCGAATAGGGATGTGTAGATGAAATACATATGAACACACTTTCCGCCTCATGTAACACAAAACGATCACTAGGACCCAAGTGGGCCAGATCCATACTATCAAACTTGCTTTTTTCCAACATAAAATAAATGAAGTGTGCTTGAGAAGCAAGGGTAGCGTTCAGTATTATAAATTTTGAATCTAATTTTGAAAATTAAAAAATTCAAAAATTAAAACTTAATTGCGAAAATTTTAATTTAATTTCAAATATAAGCAGGAATAGTGAAATTTCCACATTTTGCTAAAAAAAACTTTTTGACGCACACTGTACAATTTGATATCGCCAAAGAGTCTAAAGTAGCTGTGTGATAAAAAAAAATGTTTCATTTCTGCTCTGCAAGTCATCATGATGTTGTTCTTTGTTTTTAATAGTTTGTACGAACACTTTACATCGTAACACTCTATAATAGAAATATTTTATTATAAAAATATTATTATGTGTAAAATATAAAATATTTGCTTTTTCTTTTTTATTGCACTTTTAAGCTGGAAAAAAACGCGAATTTTGCAAGAAAAAAAATTTTTCCCCTCTGAAATTTTTAAATAATTCCAAAACGATAAAATATAGAAAAAAATTATGTTGAATTAAGTTAAATAAAATTTCGTTACGCATCTTTTGGTGTTTTGGTTATGAAAATCGGATGAGTCGATCTTGAGTTAGGCTGAAATATGTCTTCGTACCTCACTAATTTAGGGGGGGGGGGAATGCCACGCCCATAAAAAAACCGTACGTGATGGAGAAAAACCGAAAACGGATTTGAGTTTAGGACATCAATATCCATATAGTGCACATAGTTTTATTTAAAGGAGGATTTTGCTGCTGAGCAGTGTAATCAGACCGTTTGAGTTCTAGAACTTTGTATGAGAGATCCAATCAATTTTACACAGCGTGGTGGGTGTCAATTGATTTAACTAAAATAATAAGTGATAGGTTCTACATCCAAACTTAAGGTACTAGTACTGTTATGGGTTCTTTAATACTAGAACTTTATTAAAGGGTTTTTTCCATCTCTCACGACTCGGAAGCATGTTGTTCTTCCAATCCCATTTTCACAAGTTAAGTACGTTAAAAACAGTTGGTACAAAATTTAGAGTATCTAAAAGATTTGCTTTTTACTTCTATTTTCTCAAGTCGCAGGACAAGTTCGTTTCGATCATCTGAAGCTTTAACTCAGACAAATACCTACACTTTAAGTGTATATGTGACAGCGCATAGAGAAAGGGACCTAAGGGTAAAAAATCAATACACTTTTTTTTTTGATGTGGACAACATCTGAGCATCGAATGAGACCGATCCCATGCCCCAAAAGGGTTCCCTCCCAGAGATATGTAAATAAAATTGTATTTTTGGAAACTTTTTGATGAGTTGTTGTGGGTCTTCTATTCGTTGCAACTAATTTTCTAGATGATACAAGATGTGATCATATCCCTTTGATATTTTTGTAATGAAAATAGAATATGTATTTTATTTTGGTTTAAATTTTAGTT
This sequence comes from Lypha dubia, assembly GCA_947311025.1. Classification (NCBI taxonomy): domain Eukaryota; kingdom Metazoa; phylum Arthropoda; class Insecta; order Diptera; family Tachinidae; genus Lypha; species Lypha dubia. The sequence goes on along the minus strand of OX371263.1, from coordinate 85,569,561 downwards.
TTTATTTACAGTGTGGTTATAAAGTTTACGTTCACTTTAATTTTTTTCTTCGTGGCATTTAATGACCATCACGCTTTTTGAGGCGTTGAAACATAAAGACTCTCTAAAATATCATTCATGTTTAGTTTGATGTTTTTGTGTATAATTCTACTGGAATATATTTGTAATACATGATGTGTATGTGTGTGTTTATGTACTTGTACTTTTTACATAATTACATATGTAGATAAATATTACAGGTACTTTTATAGATCTTATAACGTTACAATTCGTTGATTTTTCTTGTATAGTTCACAACCGGATTACAATTAAATTTGTATATGTATGTACGTGTGTGTTATTGTTTGAATATGTTTTGAATGTATTTTATTACATATATTAACCCTTTGTAGCCTCATACCTGAATTGTAATTTTAATTTTATTTATATAAAAAATTTGGAGGCAAAAATATTACAAGACTTTATGAAAACTCAAAACTTACATAACTCAATGGCCACTTTAAATGGCCGCAATATATTGAAAGCATATACAATATTGTTGCCTTGTGTTGAAAGTAGACAGTGTAATAGAATTAATTATTTCCAACTTAAGCAAAATTAGCAAGAGTTCTTACTTTTTGGAATTCATAACTACTTTATCTGCACTATGGTGTTAAATAGGGTTAACGATATGCTTCGTTTTGCTGCAACGATCAGTTTTCTAAAATAATAATCAAGAGTTGTAAAAAAAATAAGTTTTTAAGGTACGTCTGTGCATCACAGGCTTCTATCTTAAGAACATAGGAGGTATACTCGTAGACTTGATATTTTCTCAGAATATGTGTAATTATGGCTGATGCAACTGTTAAAACCTTAAAACTAAAGGGTGTGCTAAAGCGAGCATGGATACATTGAAATTTTAGTCTCTAGGCTACAACAATGTATACTCAAATTTTAGCAAAATAAAAATTAAAGGGTCGGGTAAATTTGAAAATGCGCTATGCCTTGAATATTTTAAGAGGGAAACTCTAACGCCAAATCAATCCAACAAAATTAAATATTATAGAGTATCTTCTCAAATAATTACATTTTTCAATAAAGGTTTATCGGAGGAAATTAGTGCTTTATTGTAATGACTACAACATCAAGCAAAATGAATGATTAAATGATATTCATTGGATTTTTGCAACGAAAAAGACAAAAAACAACATGAAAAAATTACAGAAGTAAATATTCAAAAATAATTTAAAATATTCTCGTATGTATGTATTGAAAAAAAATCGCCAATATTAAAACCACCGTGAAAATCCTAAAAAAACGCCAAAACAAGAAATCGCTAAAATTTAAAATAGCAACAAAGTTAACAAAAATATTGCCTAGCTTGAAAAAAATTTTCTAAATAAATGAAAATCAGCGTCTAGGAAAAAGCGTCAACGCGAAGAAGTAATCGCCATAAAATCACCACCAAAAGAAAAAAAACAATGCATGTATATAATGCCCATATGAAACGCTTCAAATATCAAAAAACGTTAAATGGAAACACTTCGTCAAAACTTAAAAAGTGAAACATCTATTATTAGTTACTTTTGCTTTAGTAAAATTCTCAGTTATTGCTTGAGACAAATGTCAAACGAATACAATTATTGTTGAACAAAATATTCTAAAATGAGAAATTTATTTCCATTTGGGTTGGATAAGATGATGCAATCGACTGAACAAGTCTACCTAAAATTTGCCAGCACCGCTTGAACAATAAGGTGGATGTATGTATGTATGAATATAAATCGGTATTTATACTTCCTATATAAGAAACCGATCTATCCAGGCTTTATATGACTACAAGGATAACTTTTATACAGCAACAAATATTTTTTAGTTTTTTGTAATGGTTCCCTCTTGAGCGGACAACTTTTCCACAACGGTACAGCCGAGATGGCAATTGACTGCATCGATATTCACACTGCAGAAAAATAATACAACACCGTGAATACTTTGCATTACAAATTTTTTTAATTCTCGCAAATCTGTTAATGCAATACCAGGTCACTTTGGCAAAAATGGATGTGTTCTTGTTTTGCTATTAAAAATAATTCGATGATAAATACTTTACAATTTTTTTTTACTCTCTTAATTCATTTCTTATAAGCGGACATTTCTAATAAGCAGACAAATTTGTCAGTCCGTTTCGTTTTCACTTAAAGGTGAGTACACTGTAGTAAAAAAAAGGTCGAATTGAATCCCAGGAAAACGTATGCATTGAGATATCGGAATGTTACATAAAGGGTGTTTTTTATAGAGTGACACAAGTTTAAATCATAATAAAACAAGTAAATATATTTTTAATATCAATGAAAAGGGATTTATTGGAAAGAAAATTTTATGAAATTAACGTTTTAATCTGATTTCTGCCATGTGGCCGCCACGGCGGGCGCGTTGCTCTGGTGTAAGTCGATTCATAATGAAATTTCAAAAGTAAACTAAACAAAAAGTAACTACCAGCTGTTGAATGGGTGCTCAAATAAAGCAGTGATGCCAACTCAAAGTTGTGATACTCTATCAAAAACACCCTATATAAAACCAGTTGTGGATCAAGTACAGGGACACTGGACGGGATTAAAGGGCCTGTTCGGAAATGCATCTCTACGCCGCATCTGATGCACATGTGTGATTAGTTTGCTCAGCTGATAGAAAACACCATATGTAGTGTTACCAGCCGTTGATTTTCAGAACGTACAACGCGTCAGATGCGGTGCAGTGATACATTTCCGAACAGGCCCAAAGTTAAAATAAAAAGGTCGAAGAAATTTAATAAAAAAAATTTTTATGAAACATTTTTTTTTTTTTTTTCAAAAAATTGGCGATCACAACATGTTCCAGCTTTAGTTGATATTTTTGACCCGCTATTTTTATTGCTATTTTTTATTTTTGCCACAAATGTCTATGGTTTATTTCATTTATCTCTTTTAGTTTGTATGTTTTTGATTTGACCTTTTTTTAAGTCTGCTTAAATTCTCTCTCGACTGAAGGACATCATGTATTCCAGAAAGTGTTACAATCATGTTTAGTTGTAAATTGGTTACGCCTTCTGGTCTATACTACAACATCTACTGTCTGAGAAGAGATGATTTTTTTTATATTCATTTTGGATGTTTCATTTTTTTTATATTATATTCCATATACAAAGCCGGGACATTTGAAATTAGGAGTTTTCCATTGTAGTTCTTTAAATCATATTTGTTCAAGTAGTTGTTTGCAATTGTATGTATGTTTAATCATTTTTGACGAAAGTTTTAATTAAGTTCATTTGTTACACAATTTATATGGGGATGTGTACAACCTAATGTCAAAGTGGAACATCAGACCGCCGTACTAATGTTGCAATTGAAAATTGTATTTATATCGCAAAAGTTAAGAAAAAAGAATCGGAGAATTATTAGATGCAATTTAGCTGGCGAAAAAACAGTAAAGATTTTCAAAATAAGCTCGAATAGAGTGGGTGGCAACCAGGTAATGATTATCTGGACAGCATTCAAGGTGGCTGTGATGTATAAGCAAATGCATTCAGGATGCGGATGTAGATGCAAGCTTCTTACTAAAAGCTTCTTTTGTTTATATGTCATATATAGTTTAAGCACACTATAAAAGTGTTGCCAAAGAGCGGGTTTTTTTAATAAATTGCGTCCAATTTCCTTATTCATGTGTAGTGACGTATGTAATTACCCTCATATTTAATTCATGTGATAAGAAATTTTATAAAGCGATACTACTCGTATAGATATTTTCGCGAAAATAAAATAAATATTGCAGTTTTTATTTAAATATTATTGTTAATTGCTGTTGTCAATTGATTTCATTATTTGTTGTCCTGAAAAATATCCACAAAAGGCTAACTTAAAGTTTGTTTGTGAAAAAGTGACCTCAAGCTCATCTATTTAAATTTTATATAATTGATTGTGATGGAGTTTATGCAACAATTATACAACTGATTTTAAGAAAACTTATACCAAATTGAAAATTATTATTCACAGATGTTCACTATCCGTAAAAAAAATCAATTCTGGATGTTGCAAGTTACGTATTACTCATGTACATACTCGTATGTAAGTATAACAAAAATAAAACTCACAAATCATGCATATGTTTTTGCCCAACTGCTAACAACAAGTCTGGTATAGGAACAAAATAAGTTGATTTAGGTCATTGGAAAGTTTGTGGTTTGTGCATTTAATTATACAGATCATTTTGAAATTTTGGAACTGCATTACTGACTACTAAGGAATTTAAGTAATCTTGTTTCTTTAACGTTTGGAGAATGTGTACCTCCCATCCAAATCCCTTTATAATCGACAAAATAAGAAAAAATCTCGAAAAATAAATTATCCCTATAAAATAATAACAATTTCAAAAATTGACCAAACCAGAAAAATATCACAAAAAAATAAAAAAATATTTTGATGCTGACGTGCCGGTAAATAGTTGCGAAAAGTCAAATATTTGACAAAATGAGAATATGAGAATCGGCCAATATAGAAAAAACGCGCAAACTGGAAGAAAAACAACTAAAACGACAATTATTGAAAACACCTGCTACTGCCGAACAGGGAAAATGGAAATAAGTAGCGGAAATGAAAAAAATCGTCAAAACAAATTAAAAACCCCCAAAACTAGAAATGAAACGCCAAAACGGATAAAAATAAACAAACAGCTACTAGGGGCTGTACACATATTACGTAACGCTGTTTTCAGAGATTATATACCCCCCCCCCCCCCCCACCGTAACGCTTTTTACTCATTTTTCAGTGCAAAATATCCAATCCGTAACAAATCTTTAACCCCCCTCCCCCTGGAGCGTTACGTAATATGTGCACAGCCCCCTATTGCCTTAACGGGAAAAAGGAAATACGACCCGAAAACCCAATATATCGATAAAACGCGAAAAAAAATCGCCAAAACGTATCAAAATCACCAACATAGTAAATATATCTAAAATTCGTCTAAGCTAGAAAATAAAATCTTAAATTGTGGGAAAAACGCACAAATTTTTGTTTTTGCCACCCCTGGTTGGCCATTAAACTTAAATAATTGAAGTAGGTTTTTATACCAATTCCGATCCTGACGACTTTGATTACCTGGGAATGTGCCCAAATAATTAATTTTAAAATTTATTTGAAATTTAATTTAAATTATGTAATTTTTTTCTTTTCCTATGTAAAATCTTTATTTGCTTTGGGTGGCAATACTTCTTTATTAACACATTTCGCAATTTCTACTAAAGTTTTACAAAAGCTTTTTTTCATGTCACCACAAGGATGCTGCAGTTGCTTGCTTATATGCATGCATACAAACACACGCACTTAACTGGAAAATGCAAAATGCTTTTCCAACAAACACATCTTCTACACACAAACTTGTGTCGATATTTAATTCTGTAGGGTTGAAAATATTAAGGGTTGGTGATTTTTTAAATATTTTTCAAATAGATAAAATTAAATTATTTTAATTATGTAACGTGGTTTTTCTCAAACTAATTTTATTAAATTATTAAAAATTTTCTTAAAAACTCATTTTTAAAAGCTTAATTTTTTTTTTTTGTTTAATAACTCTGGAAAAAGTTTTTAGTTACAAAGAATTTAATTTTAAAATGAAATTTTTAATTAAATTTAGTTATATGTTTAAAATATTGTATTTTTACTTAAAAAAAATAAATTTTTAAAATTATGCATTTGTTGGGTGTCGAACCTGGCATGTTAAGAGTTTTAGCAACAAATGCACTTATTTCCTTTAGTTTTTCTTATCTTCTACAAATATTTCACTGCTTTACTTCGCTGTCAATAATTTCCTTCAATTAATACATTCTTCTACGTACTTATTTATATCTCACGTTATTACAGAAAATGTTAGATAGAACAAACAAAAAAACAAAACTTAAAACAAAGTAAACGATGAAAAGATTAAATTAAAAGAACTCAAGACAAGACATGCAAGAGTTTTCTGACTCTTTAATTAAGAAGCAAGTGGGAGGCACTTAATGTAAAAACTAACGTACAGCAAAATATCTTATTAGATTTCTTTCTTGAACCTTCTAAGACATGTTTTTGTTGTAATGATGGATGCGCTAGCGTCTTTTTTTTTTTAAAGAAACATATTACAGTTATAATTGTTATAAGTAAGTTAATTAAACGCCAAACCTCATACGTCAGAAGTATTTATAACTGTACAATTTAAAGACCTTTTTTAAGCCACAAAACAAACACTAAATAAAAGCATTTAAAACATGATTGAGTAACTTGATATTAAGCGTTTTATGTTCGTTGCCAACTTCAGCAGAAAAACTGCGGAAATAGTATAGTTTTAAATTAATTCATATGAAATAACTGAGTACCTTAAAAGTCAGCATTAAGATTAATTATTTTATTTTCAACACATCATTTTATTTGTATTATTTTTTCATTATATTGCAACTAATAAAATAATTTGTTTTTTTTTAACTTTATTTAGGAAAAAAAAACCAACTCCAATTCTAGTTAAATCTAATAAAACAGTAAATTTCTTATATACACAGTTATTTTAGAGCAATTAACACTTTAATGCAGAAGAGAGTCTAAGCCAATTGAATGAATTTAAAAATATCCCACGGCTAAGAAAACTCCCTAAGAAAACGATACTAGCACTGTGGTATAAAGGGAACAATTTTCTAAAAACTAATATGAAAAGGCTGTAAGATAGGATACGGTTTCTGACAAAAAGAATAATAATTCTGGCGAAAAAATAATAAACAACAACTTCAATACAAAAAGCCAAACGAACAAAAACTTAGAACCCGATGTAATCCATTTTTACACTCAAAACAAAACTCAATTTTAGCTACAAAAATTTCTTTGCAAATAGTTTATAAAATTTCTATATTTAAGTATAATTTGATTAATATGCACCATTTTTTTTTTAAATCAAATAAAATTTTCTTATAATATAAAAAAAAAAATGTTCACTAAAAAAAATTCTACTTCAAGGAAATTTTTATTTTATTTGAGTACACATTTTCTAAAAGTATGAATGTTTTTATTAAATTTAAGTACATTTAATCATACAAATGAAATTATTTGTAAAAAAAAATTATTTAGAAAATTCATTTCTCCTGAATAGTTCATAAAAATGTAAATACTTAAAAACGGAAAATGGCTGTCCTCAGTTTAAGTTCATACTTTTTTTTCGTTTTTTAGTTCAAAAAATTATTTTTGTTTCTCTAAGAAATTACGCATGTAGTACTTATGTGTACTGGCAATGTAAAAAGTGAGGTGGTTAGAGTGCCTATCTACTAAACCGAAGTTCCTTGGTTCGAGTCCCAGAAGAGGTAAGTTTTATAAAAATGTTTTCATCAACCCTCAATTTAAATAATAGAACTACATGTTGTAAATAAGCATTACGGACGTTCCAGCACATGAAAATCTGCTTTGTAGCAGATGGCCGGTTGAGCAGGAGAAATGAAAAATGTGCACAAGATGGCAGATTGACAAAATTTTTCCTAATTTTGGGATAAACACTGAAATAGTTTTTAATAAAAAATTTTCTAGTTTTTAGTAAAAAATTTTTCTTAAAGGCGAAATTTGTATTTCCTAACATCAAGGAAAATTTTACTGAGTTTCTGTAAAAAACTTTCCAAATTCTGAGTTTAATTTTTTTTTTTTTTATTGTAGTTTATAAAGTGTGTCCCAAAATTATCGCAAGTGTTGAATTTGTCACCATTTGAACAGTAAAGTTTTGGCTAACGGTTTATGGTAAGTAAACCTAAGGCGTTACACTGTTCAATACTGTTCAATAATGAAGACGGGTTGTTCTATTTTATAACGCTCTATTTTTACTAACCCTAAACTGTCAGCTGTAGAATTAACGGCTGCAAATACAAATCTTGTGTTAATTTTGCGACACGCTTCAAAATACAAACTATGGGACCAAACTGCAAAAAAAAACCGATTAAACAAAAATTAGAAAATTTTTAAAGTTTTACTTAAATCGAATAAATTTTCTAAATATAAACCAAAATTACTCAAAAAAAAAGTTTAAAAACATTTAGAGTAGTTTTGATATAATTGTTTCAGCGCACTTTTAACTTAACTTCACAAGATTAATAATTGTTGTCATTATTCTTTAAAAACTCATACAAATTCGATTTTAAAGTGCACTTTTTGTACCTGCACATTTAAGATAATTTCCCAAAATGTTTTGAATTTTTAAATTATGTATTTTCATACAAAAACTCAATGTGAGCTGCACTTAGAAACCCGTGCAGGTCTGAAAGTGATTTTGGAAAATGTTATCCGTGATGCCGTCACTTATACTGAACATGCCAAAAGGAAAACAGTCACCAAAAAAACGTTGTTTTTATTTTCGTTTTATATCAAACATTTGTTTTAAGTAAATATTTTCTTATAATTATGAAAATTTCCCTGCCAGAGATTTACGTGGAGCTTAAAGAAAATTCTAAAAAATAAACATTACCAGTCACCCAAACAAATCTTCACCACCCTCGCATAAAATTAACACTCTTCGAAGTACATACATATTTCCTCCATAGACAGCGAGAATCTTTTGGGGGAATTGAACTCGAAAAACTTAATTTTACTTTGTATCGACACAAATAAAACAAAATGCCCAGTAAACATTATTTTTATGCTTTTTTAGCACCTCTTTTTTTAAACAACTTCCCACTTTTTTTCATTTTATTTTTATATTAAAGTTTCTTTATCGAACTCTTCGTCAGTTCATTGCTCATTTAAATTATTTCATCAACAGCGGAAATTAAAAAAAAAAATTATTTCAGAATCGAATCTGTTGTGTTGGACATTTTTATTTTCCATAATTTTTTAAAAGTAAGCTGTTTACTTTAAATATGATATGCAAAGCAAAAATGTATTCGAATATTAAGAAATACTACCCTGCAGTCGGCGTAGCTAGCGAACGACTAAATATTTCGCTAACTACCAGTCGTTACCACTAACTACCACACTAACTACTAGCAATGCACTCGACTGACGATTTTAACATGGGGATGACATTGACGGTAGTCAATTGACACGATCAGACCGATGAGATCACTGGTCAGTAAAACCCAACTATTTCGCTAGTCATAATGTACCGCCCAGTTAGATCACCAATGATATTTCCTTAATGAAAATACTACAGAAATTTAAATATTTTGGATTTCTGTTTATTTATAAAATTTCTTTTTCAATATTTATAAAATTTTCAATCAATTGTTCTTTTTCTTTTTTATGCAACGTTTTAGTTGACTTCTGCTGCTCATTTTAGCTTTCTAAAAAAAACACTTTATTTACTAAAAATTTAACATTCACTGACCACGAACTTCTAATTGTACGCCAACACAAAATCATAACAATTACATAAAATCTTTTTTTGTTTTTTTGTTGATTTTCTTTGGAATAAGGGAATAGTGTTTAACTCATAAAAAAAAATATTTGAGGTTGAAGGCATTAACATTTATGCATATACTGAGTGCGTGTACATTTATATGAGTGAGAGAGAGAGTCAAAAGGCGAACTCTTGCATTACTTGTGGCCACTGTAGTAGTTAGTCGATTTTTCGTTAGCGAAATACTTAACGATTTTGAGTAAATTTTTACTTTTAAAACTGCAGGGTATGTACTCATACACATTTACATACGTATGTATGTATTTGTATGTTTGCACCTATGAAAAAAGAGGTAAGCGACAGAGATACGCATTAACTAAGTTCATACGTATGTATGAGTATGTATTTGGCTCATACAAAGGTATCGAGTAACACAATGCAATCGTTTTTGTTTTTTTCAAGAAGGCTTAACAAATTATTCTCTTAGCAAGTTGGCTGGCTATTAGCAAGCAATAATCAAATGGTTAAATAAATTAAAAAAACAATTTCATTGAATATTTTTATAAAAATATGTAATTTCGGAAAAGTTATGCTACAAATTAAAATTAAATTAATAAAAATTATGAATTTTTTGTTTGTTTCTGCTTTCATTTAAGATTTGTTCCAACAATCCATTTATATTGGTATTTAACTTTTATCTTAAGGTGTTAAAGCTTTTTATGGCTTAATAAAGCTTAACTTTTTTTGTGTCTTAGCTTTAATTTTTTTTATTCTCTGGAGTATGAAATTAGTGTAAATACTCAAATACGGCCTCAGATGGTGAGATATTATATTCTTAAATATTCAAATATTGGTTTCTTTTATGGTTTATCTGTTTACATATCACTGACGCTGCTTTATGGTCAATTATAACCAAAAATATTATTAAAATGGAAAGAAAAACAAATTGTATAAGAATTTAATATCGGATATCTAACAAATATGCTTTATGAATTTTAAACTTGGTTTGATATTTTTTTTCTTTTGTTGTTTGTTTTATTTTCATGGTAACCAAAGTATTTGCGACCAGATCTTTATAACTCAAAACGTAATTTTCAATAAAAAAAATAACTTCCAAGATTGGACTTTTGCTTACAGAATTTAATTAACGAAAAGAAAAAGTAAATTTATTTGTGACGTTTTAATAGCAAATGGCGATAATGTAGAATAAATACTCGTATACCACCATTAACAATTCTGCAACTTTTGTTCTTTTTCTTTTATTTTATTTAACCACATATAGAAAGCAACGAGACTAAAATACATAAAATAAATTAATTAAAATATTTTGAACGTTAAAGAATTTTTTTCAAAAATAAATCCGACTTCTTCAAACAATTTTGCACTTTTTATTTACTTTACAAAATGTGGGCGGAAAGAAGCCTCAATTAGCAGAAGAAAAACTGATTTATTTTTTTAATTTCTCCACAACTTTATCCAGATACACTGCAACCTTTCGAAGTCCCTTGTGAAGGGAAATGGTTAGGTTCTCAAAATAGACTTCTGACATGGATCTTTATCCGCCGGCACATTTCTTTAAATATGGAAAGACTAAAAAAACATTTCGAATTTGAATCTGAAGAATAAAAGATATTTCGTTGCATCTGCATCCTTGAAGTCGGATAATGATTAAAAACTTAAACTTTTAAAATAAGCGTTTTTTTTTTTTTGCAAAAAACGTATTTTCAATAAATTTAATTTTGTAAAGTAAAACATTGTTTTACTCTTAGCCAATGAGTGTAGCGCCAATTATTTTTCATTTTGGACATGTAAAACGTAAATTTTTGGCTAAAATTCATTGGAGCCCTTCTATACATGTATGTAGGTATGTACATACATATGTACGGATCTTTTTGAAAAAAATTCAAAATGAGAAAACTAAGGTGTTGTACCGTAAAAAAAATATGTGAAGAAAAAGTATTTTATTATCTTAAATCAAAATTTTAAGTTATTTATTTATTTAAATTTTTTTAGCTAAATTTAAAGTGCGTTCCACGTAGTCCACATTGGCCTACTGTAGCTGCACTGCTGCTTAAATGAGAAGACCACTAGAACGTACGTTATAAAGTCTGGCTTCTCCTCTAAAGCTGTTTTTAATCCCATTTGCAGTTTAGAAGTGTTAGATTTATTTCCATTTATTTGGCAAAAGTCCCCACTGTGCACTGTGGTAAATTTCCTACATGACTTCCAAACTATTTATTTCAGTTCTGCGTATTTAAGAATTTATTTAAATAAAGTCACATTTAAAAGCGTTGCAATCAAATAATACATTTTCATGCAGACTTCTTATGAATGATAACAATAAAATTTCTATAAAGTGTGCGACATCCGAATTCGCACAATTAAGTTAAAAATATAAATTTTAACAATTTTTGTTTCCTAAAGGTTACGGTGCGAATCTATATGTTGCACACTATAAATGTCAGCAGCATTTGTTAAGTGCATAATGTGTACACCACACCATCCGTGTTGAAACAATTAATTTTACATTTAAAATTTAAAAGAAAATTATACAAACTGACAGAGTTGAGAAATATAAAAATGAACCTGATGGTGCCATTCTGATTTGATCTCAAAAAAAAAAATTCATGGCGGTAAGTTCAATTCTTATGCAGCCGAAAAAAAATAAAATTTTATTTTTTCAATTATAATTTGCTTGAAAATTTCTTTCTTAGTTATTTGAAAGTTCAAATTGAACAAACTTAAGCCTGAACAATTAAAATATCTCTGTATTAAAAATCATACAGTTCGAATAAGAATTGAAAAATTAAATTGTTAAAACACTAAAGGCAGACAAGAATTCACGTAAGATGAGTGAGACCGAAAAGTCAAGATGTTTTTGGCATCAGAGATAATATTAACAATACAGCCACCATCAACGGCGCCTGTTTAATAATTAATAATAATAATAATAATAATAATAATAATAATAATAATAATAATAATAATAATAATAATAATCATATTACATTTATTTCCTTTTCGACTTCCAAAAAATTTTATAACAAAGGAAAAATATATTGAAACTATCAAGTTGATAATACCAATATTTTGCACCACTGCGTTCACAACTTATAATTCATTTAATCGAATCGTTTCTCTTTATAGTAATAAGAATTAGCTTTTGCTAAATTATAGTATTTTACATAATTTAAAAACCGAACGAAATGATTTCTTTTCTTTAACGTAAGAAAGAAACCTCAAATGAACTCGCAATAAATTTAATGGCTGTTCGCTATTGAAATGAAAAGTGTTGTTAATTAGAAAGTAATTTTAACAAATAAAATTTTTAAAACAAAAACAAAATTATATAACAAAACAGAAAAAAAAGGAAAAACTAAATAATACCCAGCACTAAGATATTTCATGAATTTGTTTACTCTCATTAAAGTTTTATTACCAAATAAATTTTAAGCTTGTAAATAATAAAATATTGTTTAATGCAAAGTAAAAAACTATTTTTTACGAGAAAAGAATTTAGTATTCAAACTAATGAAAATAAAAACAAAAAGAAGTATTCGAATAATTATAAATATGTGCCCAGTAAAACTTTCAATTGCAAAATAAGAAGTTCAAATGCTTATAAACTACTCTACACTAATTCCATTTAGGCATTTAAGCCAATTAACACTGTCATGTCATTAATGGATGGCAAATACTTAAAACTAATGTTTACAAATAATTGCTAAAAAATATCATTACGTTCAATGCTTTGGCGACAACCGAAGCAAGTGTTGCTGGGTAATAAGATTTCTAATCAAATAAAACTTGATGAAACTTGTAATGACAATTAATCGATACTACAATCGCGCTCTTTTGCCGAAATTCGACAGCTTTATTCATAACCGGGTTTGTTTGTAACCGGTTATGCAACCGGTTTTTCTATGAAAAATAATTTTTAAATTATATATGTTCATATCATATTAAGAGACAATAACATACTTAAAAGTGTACGACAAACATAATGGGTTTAAACTTTAAAGCAATGTTTGCCATGCTAAGAGGTTGCGAGCGAGACCCTACATAGATGATAGACATTTTTCAAATGCCTTGATTAGGAGAATATAGATAATTACTTCAGTTGTTGCTCCAAAACCTTTTTTTGTGAATTATAAACGACATAAAAGGTAAGTCATTAATTTGTTACTTCCAATTATTGCAAAAAGTATACCACAGTATTATACTGAAAAAGATTGCGATTAAAAAATTTTTGCACAATAAAAAAAAAGAGAGGAAGGCAGGAACTCGTAACAACGTACACGAACTAATTTTCTCTTGTTTTTAACAAAGCAATGTAACGATTATAAAATCTGATAATAAAAGTGTGAGACGAGCTTCAATGGAGATTTATGTTTAACATAAATATCTCCTAAAAGTGACTTTGAGAAAAAATCTAACTAACTAATAAAATCAAGGAGAAAACCTTATTGAAAAAAACAATAAGAATGCCTAATAAAGTTTCCTTCTTGATTTTTTCAATAAGATTTTCCTTATTAAAATAATAAGACTTAGTTCTTGAAAAAAACCATAGAGATATCTTATTAATTTTGTTCTATTTTATTATGTATTTATTAGGCACTGTTTTCTCTGTGTTGAGAAAATTAAAAGTTTTTTTTAAATAACATCTATATCATGTATACAACTACTAAGACCGTTTGCTAAATTCTAAAGATTGCTGATGATATTCTATTTAAATATCTCAACATTTAGATTTTATTCACATCAAAATACATACAACATCATGTTTAACCAGATTCTAAAAAACTAAGACCACACACTATACGTCCTTAATAAGACAGACAATTTTTTGTTATTCATTTCACACTGACGTTATTGAGTCGTTTTCAAAATAATATTCAGCCCATGAAAGGTATTTATTTGCAGATGTGCACAATTTATATTTGACTAAAATCGGTTCAATAGTTCCTACGATATGAGCATTTTCATTTTCTGTTACTGCATGCAACCTTAACATAATACAAACGATAGTACGAATCATTTAAATGTAAAAAAAAGGAATCGAACAATGAAAGGCATAAGAACCAGAGCGAAGAGTGTTCAATGAATTAATTTCACTTATAATAACATCTAGAATACTTTGTTTTGCTTATATCTTAATCTTATTTAATAAGAATAAAATTTAGTTATTATTATATTTATGGTCATCTCAACCATTTTATTTTTTTTTTTCTCTAAGAAATTTAAATATGAACTACGTTCATATGATATAACCATATGCATAATACAATTACTTTATAATTCTTTTATATTACGTTCACACCAAACATATCGTTCACATGTTGATTTGTAAGAAATATATAGAATTAACTCATTTAACCCATTCAACCTTAATGACCGATTATAGAATTTAAAATATCACACAAGTGGTAAATAACTACCAACTCATTATATAAATAATTTTGTTACTTTTTCTTCAATTACAATAACTTTTCTTTCAGTCGTGGCTACAAAAAGAAGCCAATCAAAATAGCCACAACTTAACACAAAATAAATTTAACATAATAATAATAATTCCATTATCTACAACATTACAACAGTTACTAAGAGTATCTAATGTGTACGAACATAAATAAACAGATGTGCTAACAATTCATAAGTTGTTATAATACCCCCAATGGCTAGTTTTCAGTTATTTGAGTAAATAGATATCAACACGGGCGTGAAGGTAAAAAAAAAAATCAACAACAACAGCAACAGCAATAACCAAAACGATTTAAATTTCATTGAAGAAATGTACGGTGATTTCAACATTACGTAGGTATTGTATGTAAAATACTTCTGTTGGAACCGAAGAAAAAAAATTAATTTAAAATAAAAATACAAACTCGCCCCCCGTCATAACACAAAAATACTGGAAGTAACTAACTTACTGACTGACTGACTGACTGACTGATTACTCACAAGTACATACGAGCGTCATAAGAAATATTCAAATATTTATTGTCCCTTTCACTAAGTGACAAACTGCATACTCTGGCGCAATTTAAAAGTTTCTCTGTATGATTTTTTTTTTTTTTTTTTTTGTAATTTTCATTGAGTTCACTAAAGCAAGCTATTGTTACCCACTGTTGTTGACCAGACATTTTCTTGTTGTTGCAAACATGTGTGAAATTTGAAACGACTCTTAGAAGTATGACTACCAGGGATGCCACCATTTTCTTTAAAAACATTGCTTAAGTTTATTATAGTGCTTTTATAAGAAAAATAAAAATATTTTTTTAGAAAATACAGTCGGATACTACAAAAATAATTGTACTTCAAATGAAATACGTTATTGGCAGCAATACATATTTCCAAAATCATGCCAAATTTCATAAACCCATATTTAAATTTGAGCACTTTTGCATTTTCATTATACACAAGAGAATGAAACAAAATTGTTTTTGCTTTATATTGCGCATATTTCTTATGAATATTTCCCGTAAATATTTCTTAATCGCCAATATTTTTTACGTACATATGGACAGATTTTGTTCCTATTTATTTAAATTTTCATATGTATTTTTATTTCGCACAATATTACTCTAGAGCAAAGGCACTAGTTATGCGTATTAAATTTAGTTGGACTTTAGTTGCCATATTTTTTGTTAGAATATTTTTGGATACTTTATTATATTTTTCATATTTGTATGATTAAATATTTTACATAAACTAGAAATGAAAATTAACTGAATATGGAAGAAATCTTCTTTTTAATAAATATATTGCAAAGAATTTTGTGTGCAATATATTTTATATTGCTACGAAAATATTTTGTTAAAATGATAAAACTGTAAATGTATTTCTTATCGGGTTGATATTTCTCAAGTTTCTATGCAAAATTATCAACTATGCTGATAACTTTTGGTATTTATATTGTTTCTTTTTTTTTTTTTTTGCTGAGAATTATTTCTGGTAAGAAATTCAAAAAGAAAATTTGCCACTGTCATTTTTATATTTTATCACAATTTTATGGTCATAAGTATTCTTGTTTTGAATTATTTCCATCATAATTGTTGAAATATTGCCCTTATTATGATTCAATCAATTGTCTTTGATAAGTATTTTGATTTTCCAAAAAATTTGTTTGTGAATCAAAATACAAAATAATAGTTGATACATGATAGGGATACATGATCAACTTAACCACATTTTGTTTGCTTTCAATGACATTTTAAAAGACTTATTTTTTAATAAGAGAATATCTTGTTAGAGGTGGGCACAACATTTTTTAATTGCTTGAATTGTTAAAAGAAACTAAAATAGATGATTCAAAAAATTATTATTAGTATTATAATGGGCATTGGCACGCCCATAAAATGAAAACCCTCTTTAACATCTACTTAAATTTTTTAAATTACTTCGACTTAGCTAATCGTTATGAAGTTTTACACACATTACAACTCTAAGATTATTCTTTGAAAACTGGACAGCGCCATATCCATATGGCTGTTTTGCAGTGGTTTTTTTTTTTTTTTGTGCCAGAATTATTTTTATAATTGAACGTTTTTCATTAATAATTATTAATTTTCGTAAATTTTGTTGTTGGAGTTTGAAGATTTTAAAACATAAATACATATGTACGAGTATCAAAAAAAAAAAAAAAAAATAATAAATCTAAAATAAAAGCTTATATTATTTTTGAAAACATTGTTTTTTGGGCTCTTCACATGGACCCCTTGGATGGTTGCTACGGACCCCCAGGGGTACACGGACCACCATTTGAGAACCGTAGATTTAAGCAACTATCTACTACTACGTCAACTGTCAACTGTTATCTGCTACTAACTAGACTATTATAAAATTTTGCATTAGCTGGATCCATTAATTTAAGATTGGCATCCCTCGCGAACTGTTAGTATACACTTTTAACACCTTGCAACTATTTTTACGTTTCAAATTTAAAGAAAGGACTAAGTGGTAAGAGCCAAACGAAAAATGTATTGAGCTTAAATGAAACAGTTTTAAAATATAAAACGTTTTTTGTAGAACAATTTTTTTATGCAGCAAACTGTGGAATTAACGAACTGCCCTCGTACATATCATGGGCTTATTTAAATCCCATGTTAATACTTTAAAAAGGCTATTTATAATCGAATGCTATTTTATCGATCAGGCTTTTCTTAATTTAATTTCGTATTAAATAAAATATTTTATAAAGAAAAGAACAACATGCAGTTTTTGGAGGCTGCTGCACTACCACTTCTTTTGCTAAAATTATTTAAAAAAAAGATATTTATTTAGAAGTTTCATTGTTTCTTTTAAAAGAGTTAATGCAACAACAAAAAATTGTGTAGGGTGCTGAAGAGCAATTACAGTCTGCTTCTTTAACATTTGAAAAATGAAGAGTTAACGATTGACAAATATTTTATTATACATACATGTGTATACATTTGCATGTATGTGTTTATGTATGTATATATTTTATTATATTGTTTGTAGTATTTTTTAAGAAGTAGTAATATTACTTGATGTTAATTGTTGGTAATGTTGTTTTTAATAAACAAACATGCTTTTTTTTTACCTTGTAATTTTTCACACTCTAATTTTTTTTGCAAAAAAAAATTATAGTTTTCTGCAGTTTATTTTTTTTTTTTTTTTTTTTGTAACAAAATTTCAAAACTATTTCCTTTTTCTATAAATTAAGTCTAGCAAAAAAGTAAATATCAATTGAAAAAATACACATACAAAGCATTTGACCAACTTAGTGATTGTCAACTGTAAAACAGCAAACAAAGAAAAAATATACACAAAAAATAAAAAGTAATGAATAAATAAATTTATAAAAAAAACTCAAGTTATGAAACCTTTTCATTTCTGCGAATCACAATATTCGATTGTTTTTTCTTAATGGCGAGGAAAAAAAATGGATAAAATATTTTGGTTGTGTCTTCGCAGTATGACTTTCTCTAGAATTGCAAAAAATTTTACAGTCAGTAGTTGGTGTTATTAATCATAAATGATTTATAAATGAAATGATAAATAAAACTGATTTAGTATTTCAGATAGAAAAAAAAAAAAAAAACATTCCTAAGCAGTTAGACAAGGGCTCTGTTTTAAATTTCATCGCATAGAAGCAATTTGATGGTTTGAGACCTGATACAACCGCAATAGCATATTTTATTCAACTTCAATTAGGGCCATAGACTTTTGCTTTAGTACCCTTAAAATTACGACCAACTTTCTTCCTGACATAACTTCTCCGTATGATCACTTTCACAAAAAAGTGCAATTAAAATTCAAATAACTTGTAAATGGATTTTTAATGTGACTCAGCTCAAGGTTTAATACAAAAAAAAAATACATTTTATTATATAAAACTCTTAATGCACATAATTGTTCTGAAAGCAACTTTTAAAAAGATATACTATCGAATACCACTAAATATCGATCTTTTAAAAATAACTCATTGCAATTCCAATAACGTTTTTTTTTCACCAAAATGTTGTTCAGAATGCTTAATATAGCATTTTCGATGGCACCTACCTACCATGTGCTTATTGACCGACTTAAATACAAAAAAAGACCTTTTAAAATGTCTAAACAAACAAAATGAATAAATCACTTACTTTTATTAAAAAGTAAATAAATACTAAAACAAACATTATAACACATACTCGACCATAAACCTGTTGCGTATTTGTTACGCTAATCTTAAAAGCAGACAGACAAATAAACAAACAAATGAATAAACAAACAAACAGATAAACTGAATTATCCAAAGTGGCCGATATTAAAAATACTCAATAATAAATACTGAAAGTACACTGAATGCAATGCCCACTCCAGAAATTTCAAAAAGTACTGCACTGCTCATTCTTATACACACAAACAGATATGAGAGGAAATATTATTTTATATAAATTGCAAATAAAGCAATTGCATTTGATGTCACTATGCACCACAGTTAAATTCAGCTAAAATATTGTTATTGATAACGAATGACACCAACATTGAATTGAACATTTTCAAAAACTTGTTTTCGTAAGAAAAAAAAAATATGAAGATTAAATTTAAACGGTTTGCTATTAATTTGTGAAAAAGAAACCGGCAAGTGCTGTTAACAAGACTGGAGGCCAGCAACCAAAAAAAAAATAATGTGAAAACCACGATTTAAGGTTTTTTAAACTAGATCAACTAAATAAAGTCCAGCATAATAAAAACAGACATAACTATTATATGTAGTATAATACTTATATATTAAAATAAACTTATTTTCCTTCATTTAATATATGTAATAAAAATTTACTATAATAACTCCTCCGATACTTGGAAAAAACCAAAACAATTATTAGACAACAACTACTCATTTGATATTTTTGAATATTAATAATTTTGCTACAACTAATGTTTAGCCAAAAAAAAATTTACTTTGTGTTCAATTACCGTAACAACTTTTTCTTAATAATAATTTAATATTTTTTTTATAAGCAAAAATAAACTGCAACAACACATTTTTGTATTTCCCCTGATAATTGCAATTTGCATGCAACGAAAGAAAAAAAAACAAAAGACTTAAGCAGCAAACTTGCAATATGTACGGCCGCCACTTTATTGTTGGTAGAATTATTTTTTTTTCTCTCAAATTTAAGCAGAAGAGAACAGAATTAATTAAATTAATATATTGGCAATAAAATATGTGTGTATGTATCGACGATTCATATGCATTTTACTAATAATGAAAAACGGCTCATAAATCAAATCTACAAAAATACTGAAAACATGTTTTAAAGCCACTAAAAATGATGGTGGATTTTCTTTTTTTTTATTAAGCCAAAAACTATGCTTTACAAAATATGCAACTAAACATAATGAATGATCTGATGTAGTGTATATTTCAACAATGTTGTTTACTGTGTTGCCGCTATAGATTTTCTAAAAAATCGACGGATTTCATTTATTATTCTTTTCATTTAATTCAAGAACCACTCGCTGTACTTGAATCTACAGCAACATCACAAACAAAGGAAAATATTATTTAAAGTATTATTGATTTCTGCAATACAACATTTAAAGTCATCAAAAAACAATAAACAGCTACGCAAATATCTTGTTTCATGTAGTACTTACAACGTACTAATATGGAAATTAATATACTTTTAGCACTTTTAATTGAAATTGGCCCTTCGAAATTATGTATGTTTTTCAGGGTATTTATTGCAACTAAAAACTTTTATAATACATTGACCGTACGAAACTCTCGCTGATTGGACATTAAAAAGATTTGTATAATATTTTCTATATATATTTATTTATTTACAATTTTAAAAAGTAAAGTAGCCACTCCGATTTTAATAAAATTAAAAATATATTTTCTACTCTTACAAGCTCATCACTTGACGGAATAATTAGTCCAATACGTCTTATGATGTCTATTAGAGAGCTGTCTAAAATTGCTCATCTCGGCAATTTTTGACAAGAATATTAAAACGGAGGAAATACTTTTGTTAACTGCCTGGCCCACAATTTTTATATTTTTTTTTTTATTTTAAATGCAATTTGTACAAAAGAAAAATTTGTTCGACATCATGGGCCAAGCAGTAAAACTACAAATAAAGCAAATAATTTCTCCAATTTTTTTAACGTCATTTATAGTTTTTCCAATTTTTATTTGAAAGCATTTTTTTTATATACTTTTTCTCAAAAGGTGCATACGTACTTTAACTTAATATGTACTTCTTCTGACAAAGTACTCTTTTTAGTTACTCTTTACCTGAATAGATAATTTTCTTAAACATGTAGTTTTTCTTCAAAAAATTAACTTTTTTAAAAGGTGTTTCTTAAAACGGTACATTTTCTGAAAAAGTACTTTTTCTTTATCTTTACCTGAATAGGTAATTTTCTTAAACAGGTAGTTTTTCTTAAAAAGATTCTTCTTCTTAAAAAATTTACTTTTTTTAAATGTACTTTTTCTTAAAAAGGTACTTTTTTTGAAATATACCTTTTCTTAAAAAGGTACTTTGTCTTAAAAAGGTCTCTGTCTTAAAAAGGTACTTTTTCTTCAAAAGGTACTTTTTCTTAAAACGGTATTTCTTAAAAATTTACTTTGTCGTTAAAATTTAATTTTTCTCAACAAGAACTATTTATTAAATTAACTTTTACTTAAATTTAATTCTTTTTGAAAGGTAATTTTCTCTAAAAGGAACTTTCGCTTGAAAGATACTATTTTCAAAAGGTACTTTTCCTTAAAAATATACTTTTGCTTAACAAGGTAATTATTCTCAACGGGAATAATTACTCTTAGAAGGTAATTTTTTTCTAAAATGTATTGTTTACAGATAAAAAAAAAAGTTGGGCTTCTCTTTTAGAATTAGTACAGTTTTCATTGGCTCCATTTTTTCTACCTGGAGGATAATCAGCCACCGTGAAATAGAAATTCTCTGTAAAAAACAACGAATTTTGGGACCCGAATTTTATATATTTTTTTTTTAGTTACTCTTTATTTTGATACTTGTTTTAATTTTTAATTTTTCAGTTTCGGTTTATTTTTCATATGAAAATTTGATTTATGATTTTATTCGAAAACATTTTCTATTTTTTAGGACTGAGTTAAAAAGCACTATCGAATATTGCATTAATTTTGCATTAATTAATTAATCTTAAGTGGCTCGAGAGATGACGTTGTTGAAATGTTTCGATCAGTCCACAAAGTTATGTGCTTGCAAATATTTGCTCAATATTTATTTAAGTTATTTTTATAAAGGGACACAAGTTTAAATCATAATAAAAAAAGGAAAAATATTTTTAATATCAATGAAACGGGCTTTATTGGAAAGAAAATGTTATTAAAATAATGTTTAAATATGATTTCTGCCATATGGCCGCCACGGCTGGCACGTAGAAAGCGCAATCTGGAACACCAATTTTTAACAACTTTTCGCAGCATTTGCGGCCGTATTTCGCCGATAATTCTTCGAATGTTGATTTCCAGGTGTTCAATTGCATGTGGTTTATCGACGTAGACAAGTGACTTAACATAACCCCCAAGGAAAACATTTTAATGGGGTTAAATCACACGATCTTGGTGGCCAATTATTTGGGCCATTAAATTCAATTATTTTTTCATCAAAAGTTTCTTTGAGTAAATCAATTGTAGCGCCCGCTGCACGATGAGTTTGACGAATAGAACAATTATCTTGATTAAAAATTTCAACAATTTGCGTTGCTCTGGTGTAAGTCGATTCATAATGAAATTTCAAAGCAAACTTAACAAAAAGAAACTATCAGCTGGTAAATGGATGCTCAAATAAAGCAGTGATGCCAACTCAAAGTTGTGACACTCTATAAAAAACACACTTTACAATATATTTGCTTTAACTGGCCTAAGAAAGTAATTCTTAAAAAAGATTCAAATCTTTTATTTGGAAAAAAAATTATATTTAACGCAGTTTGTTTCTAACCTTGAACCTTTGTAAAATGTATTTTTTTTTTTTTTAATAACTCAACTTGGAAGTACGAGTACTTTCAACGTTGTCTCCTACTTGAGAAATATATTGAAGGTAAAAATATTAAATAAATATAAAAATTAATAAAATTAGTCACATTAAGTGTGTGACTGGCTGCCAAACCTGACTACCATCAAATAAAAAGTAAAACAATAGACATTTAATTGAGGTTTACGTCTATTTTTATCGTATCAGTATTTTTGTTTGTATGGTAAAATTTGCATTTATTTATGTGGATACATTTATTATAGACACACATTTTGCATCTGTACCTTCGTAGGTAAATAAAATTCAAAGTTAAAAAAAAACAGTTCATTTGTTTCTATTTGTTAAACTGTTTTTTTTTTTACTTTTAACAGCGACTTTGACTTTGATCAGCAAGTGTGAAAACACAAGTGCATTGAAAAGGGAAGGAAGTATATTGAAGTATTCACTTACTTTAATTTATATCGTCGTTACCGTATTATAGAAAGGTCCTAAATCATTATTTTTTAAACGCGTATTTTATTATATTTCGATACGTAACCCTCTAAGTTATCGATATAAGGAAAAAACGCGGTTTGAAACAAAATTAGTTAGGACGTTTCTATATTAATGTAACAATACTGATATTCTATATTTTGAAGTTTGTAAAAAAATAATTCGCGAACAACAATTTGCGGTAAGCTTGAAAAAAAGAAATTAATAAAACCGTATAAAACTATTTATAGTTAAAATAGAAAAACTATAAATAAAACTAAAGCACGATAAATGCACGCTACACCATCATTAATAATAGACGTACTTGTTTACATTAGAGCAATCGATGATGATATAAAAATTTAACAAATCGACAAAAAAAAATTTATCAGTGAAGCTGCTGTGAAAAGTGCCTAAGGGTGCGTACAGAGTAGCCGCTTGTTGCCGAGCCGAGCTGGCTGACGCTTATTGCGAGAACCAATGTGAGAAAACTGGTACTATACAAATTAGTACAAATAAGCGCGAACAGGTCATAGTGGGCGCAGAGCTGGTCTATGTGCAAAGCTGATTGAATGCGAGAAAACAGTTGCAAATCGTATTTCAGCGCCGAAAACATTATTTTTATGTTATGTTGTTATAATTTCAACTTGTTTGGAAAACATAAGAAAAACAAAAATTTAAGAAAAAGTAAATAAAACATGCAATCAAAAAATTAAAAAAATAATATAAATTAAAAAGAAAATAATAATTAAAAAATAAAATAAAAATTAAAAAAAAAATAAAAATTCAAATAAATAATAAAATTTAAATAAAATTATAACAATTGTAAACAAACTTATAAACAAAATTTAAAAAAAAAATGTAATAAAAATTTCAAGAATAATTGAAGAAATTCATACATAAAACACAACTAATAGATAAAATATCAGCGCTGATTCTCGCATGAACAAGTTCTCGCAATAAGCGTCAGTCGGCTCGGCTCGGCAACAAGCGGCCATTTTGTACGCACCCTAAGAATGGTTTTTTTTGGAGACATATTAAACTTTCGAAATGGGCACCTATTTCATATTACAAATGTGAAAGTTTGCATGTTGGGATGTTTGCTCCACTAAAAAGCGAAAAAAACCTTTATTAGTAGTAACTTGGTAGTCGAAGAGGACATAACCGATATTAAAATTGTGGGTGGTTTGCCGGCTGAAGAGTTAAACGAGTTGATTACTACGTAAACTATGACTTAGGACCTGTGATCGATCGCTGGTCAGAGCATAGTGTGTTGTTGGACTGTTTAAGTTTAGAAGGCATAGCACTGGTCAATAAAAACTGTTCCGACAGTGATTGCTACTGTTCGGGTTAGCAGAACCGTCGGCGAAGTAAACAATTAATAAAACGTGCAATAGCAGAGTTGTAAAAGAATTAAGCCTTCTAAATTTTCAACAACTATCTTCTCTATCATATCCCCTTCCCAAAGTTCTGGGAAAATGCATTGTATAAGTCATTCCCTGAATGCTGGTTCTACAAAAAAAAATTACGGTTTTTTTTTCGGAGCTAAAAAGGGAAAATGTCCGTACATTTGGTACTTTCGCCCTTTTTAATGAGCATTTTATACAAGCAGTTAATAGCCTAAACTAGCACACAGTCTACTTTCTGGCGGTTAAAATAGTACAAATCTGGTATTTTTGTTACTCCTTTACCGTTGGTAGCGTTTCTCTCTTCGATGACTTTTGCTCGACTTCACAAGCAAAAGCTATAAAAATAATAATATTTGTTCTCAATTAATTCATTCCTTTATTTCATATTAATTTTCCAATTGTAAAGTTTGTATCAAATCTGGGGGAAAACTTTGCAAAGATAGAGAAGCTTTCTTAATTTCATAAATCGTTTTATGAAATTGGTGTTGCGGCGGAAATTACTGACGTAGCTGCAAAGTTGTTCATTATATCAAAGAATTTACTGCAAATAGTAAAAAAAAGTAAAAGTAATTGACTTGCAAGCGTGTAAAAATAAATCCACTGAAGAATTTTAGTGTAAATTTGTTACAGAAAAATATGAAAATTGAAAAAAAACATAACGATAACCTTCGCTACTATGTTTGCTTCCATGTTTGTATGTAAATCTTCTTTCTAAAAAATTAATTTTTTCGAAAACGAATATCGTTCGAGATTAACAGACTCCTAAATTGAAGACACTCTTCGCACAAGTTGTTGTCCGCATGAACAAAACTTTTTCGCTTTATTTTTTTTTATATATAATATTGTATCGCTTATAAAAGTGAAATAAAAATGTTATATTAGCAACTATGGCATTTTTTTCTGGACCTCCACAAAAGCTCTTCAATATTATTAGGATTCTATGTACTTAAACATTTCTTGTCGACCCCAGCTCTAGAAAATTCCTTTTTGTGAAACGTTGTAATAAAAACGTTGTAATAAAGTGTATTGTGCAGCTGCACTTGATCAAGCATATGGGTGTCAAGTGACCGTCACACAAAATATTTTGGTTACAGTTTGTCAATGCAATTTGCACGTTGCGGTAATGTTGACACGCAATGCTTACTACACACTGTTGGTTACAGTGACAGTTGGACCACGCTATACCGTAATACCTCTTCAAAGAAAAAATCGACCAACTAAAACTAGTGATAAGGACGAAAAAACCCCAAAAAAAGTCAAACTTTTAAAAAACGTTAAACTTAAAAAACTGAATACAATCGAAAAGTCGTATATTAAACGTGTAGAATTGAACACTACAAAAATCAAACTATTAAGTGTATAAAACAATACATCAAAAATGGTATATAGTATCACAGAAGTAGTGGTGAAGTGCAGCAACATCGTGAAAATTACAAACTTTTATAAAAAAAAAATGTGTCGTCGAATAATTTCAAATTTCTAGTTTATAAAGTCAGAGGTCCATAATAACTGAAGATATTTACATATATATTTATATCTATTATTTCCTTTGTTGCAGAGTTCTTACCATAAATAACCGGGTTTGTTTGGAACCGGTTTTGTAACCGGGTTTGTAACGGGTTTTGTAACCAGGTTTGCAACCGAATTTTTACGCTAAAAATATATTGAGCATATCCAGAGAAAAATTTTTTTCAAACCATACATGTCTCGTCAATATTTGCGAACAATAAGATACTTAAAAGTGAACAACAAAAAATGATTAGCCCGTAAATCAATGGCCGCGTAAAGGAAATTGTAAAGAAAAACCTCTTTGCAGCCTGCAAGGAATACGTCGTAAGCGAATATTGTAGAAATTAGAAATAGAATGACAAAATCAACTTGTATGTATGTATGTATGTGCAAATACTTTTCACTTGTAATATTATTTAGGGATTTTCACAGTCAATGCTGACTTTGAATTTTTTAGCTGGCATTCAAAATACGAATGTTGTTTATAAATGTATGCACGCACGAGTACAATTGCACAATAGTTTATTTAACAAATAATATTGAATTACAAATTGCCATTAAGAAATAAAATATAGTCTGTAAAAACATTTTAGTTGAAATTTGTTTACTACTTTTCTTTTTTTCCGAAAAATTGTATCACTATCGCATATATTCTTCTGCACTGTGGGTAAGACCAGGAAGGAAATAACATTATCATATGAATTTTTTTTTTTTTATTTTAGTTACCCATATATTGTTTAAAGGACTATTGATTGGAATGGTTTTGTATCTACTTTAGCAATTAAGTAAATCATAGAAAATAGCAGCAATGAATACATAAATTAAAAAAAAAAGCTACAACAAATGACCTGGTTTCGAAAAAATTTTAAAAATCAAACTCGCAAAACAAGAGATTTATATTTATAACTTATTATTAAATACTTACGTAGGTATGTATGTATGTCATTATAGTGTGATTTTATTTGATCTTTAATAACCCAGCAAAAAAATGTGGTTATTACGTAGTCTATCAAAAAGCAATAATATTCTATGCAAAGGAAATAATTAAAAATACCAACACTCTTGCTTAATGCCACAGATTAAAAAAAAAACCAACTTTGAAACACTGCTTGGCATTATATTTCATACAAAATGTATAATAATCCTGTTTAATTATTTATTTTGCAAAATAATTGAATTTTCTTCCACAGTTTCACCGCCTGCCTTTTATCGCTTTCCCACATAACGTAGTAGACATTGAATGCCTGAGTAATACTTCTCTTACAAAAAGAGGCTGGCGATATGATTAGAATAAATTAGCATCTAGCAAAGTCTAAAGCCTTACAGCAGTTTAATGATTATTGTAAAAGCGCTGCTGTTGCAACAAGCAGAGCGATTTTCACTATTGTGGCCAAGAAATGAATTGTCTCAAAGTATAAAAGCATTCATTATGAAAAATAAACTTTTAATTTAATTCATTTTACAAAATAATGAATTGAGTTAAGATTTTAGAGAATTCGTCTTAAATTAAATATATTGAATCCATTAACTTCATATTAATAAAAAAATTTAATTGAAATTTGAATGCATTATCGATGATTTAAGCGAAAGGAATTGTAATTAATTTTTTCATTCACTTCTATGGTTGGGATAAAAATTCCAAAAATTATCTCTTCGTCTCATACGCTGTTCTGCAATTTTTTATAATTATGGTACATGCATTTTGAGAGTATTCCGCGTGGAGCACTGAACAGAATAGTGGGCTTTACATTGAGTTTGTTGACACATAATTTTTGATAATAGCAATTGGATACATATTTTTGGACGAGTTTTTAAATCGTACAACAGTTTTTGTTTTATGATGTTAATCCAAATTAGAACAGTGAATCAAAATTGACTTGCAATTTCTTTCCCTTAAATCATCGATAATGCATTCAAATTTGAATTCAATTCTTTTTTGTGAATAAAATTAATAAATTTAAGACTTTGTTTCATGTTGAATTCATTCACACTTTAATTCAAGTAATCTTTTAAGTGATGCCAATGCATGCAAGAATTTTTAATTCATGATTGCTGTTAGGTAAAATTCTAGTTTATTATTTGTATTGTTTATTTCACAAACCACTGATTGCTTAACTCATCGCTCAAATCTGTCCAAAGAAAAAATACGTGCTGTTTCGTACAAGAAGATGATTTTTCTCTCAAATTCTGTCCCAATTACACACACAAATTGGGATTCCGCGGGATCTAAGGCCCGAGTCACCAACTCTTATGATGGCTTCGGACATGAGTCATGCAACTTCCCAATATATAGGGACCCAGAATATATATAGATATGCACTTTATGCTTTTAACATGAATATTGAGAAAATTGCACATGGAACCTACAAATATTCTTAAAATGTTTGGTTTTTTTAATTACACTCGTGTTCTTATTTTTCGCCCGATGCAAACATAATTTTTGTAAATATTTAATAAAATATTAAGTCTGAAAGTAGCGTTATAAATTTATTGCGATTCCAAAAAACAAGTCTTCAAATTAATATATATGCAAAAAATAATTGGTCTACTTTAAAGCGATCTGGTACATCAACTACCAAAAAATTTAAAAATATAATTGTGCTGTGATATGCGTTATATTTTTGGAAAAAATCATTTTTAAATTAGTTATTTTTGCACATTTTTTTAAAATTCGAAATACGGTAGAACAAGAGTTTTTTTTAGATGACATTAAAGGTGTCATAAAAAGAGGATGCAGTAAAATTTTTATTTGTCAATATTTCTGCCAAACAATAGCATTTAGGAGGGAAATTGTAGGTAAAATGAAGAAACTAAAAAAATCCCACAATTCCCAAAGTAATTCCTAAATATCCCAAAGTTTTTTTTAGTATTTTTGCCTTATTTTTCGACATGAGCAAATAATATTCTACCACATACTATAAATCACACTGGTTCTTTAGGTGGTGTTATCATAAATTTGTTGTTTGCAGCTTTAAAATTCGAGAAAAATTTCTGTACAAATTTATATTTTCAATAAAAATAGTTTTATAGTGAAACGCTGTAGCAACATCAATTGGCAAAATATTTAAGAAAAAAATCTGTGATATGCTTCATAATATTTCTTTTGAAATAGGAGGTAAGTAATTTTGCAATTTGTTGTATGATTTTCAAATAATTTAACATTTTTTTAACATTTTTTACATAGAAAACAACGACGGAAATTTTACGTTTTGCAAACTTTCAAATTAAATTAAGTATAAACTTCTGGACGATTTGCGGTTGTTTCAGCAATTTATTCTGTAAAAAGGTAAAAATTTTACTCTTTTTTTTGCAAGTCGAACAACATTTAACTTTTCCATTAGCAAAACAGTGGACCAAAGTAGGAAAATTTATATATAAATTTTTTGTTCTGAATATCTCTTAAACTATAAGCGAAAACCCATAAATATTGTTTAGTTTTTATAGCTTTTGGATAGTACAATCTACATGCAAAATATATTTTTCTATCAGGTCAAAAATAGCTCGAGGTAACCCACTTTGGAGTCTTGTGGCTCCATCCTAAGGAGATAAAGATATTCAGGCTTATCGTGTAATTTTTCTGGCGTTATTCTTTAGTCTAGTACTTGGCGTAGTCGAAAAACGCCAAACACGATAAGGCTGATAAATTGGAAACTCTAAACTTAAGGGCAATAGCCCCTCCTTAAATGACTGCAAAATTTCTTCCATTTTTTTTTTCAAAATCCCCTACTGTGCGTTATAAAGAATAACAGAATATTCTTCAAATAAATAAATAGTTGTTGTAAATAAAAAATTTATAAATACATATAAATGTTATGATAATTTTCAACGTTTAGATTTCACGTGAAATACATTGTATGTTACATGAGTACAATTTTATTTTAAGCTTTCTAAGAAAAAAAGATTTTTGGAAATTCTTGAACTACTATTGAATAAATATCAAAGTAGATAAGTTTTGAAAAACAAGCGAAAGTGATGTATGTATGTACTTTTGGGAAGTCAGAAACTTTTACTCGAAATCAAGAGCAAATGCTGGTGATGAAGCGTGACTAAGTGATAGATCGTTACAACGGTTGACTAATCTAACAATCACTGAAACACACAGTGTAGATCGCAAAAGTGAAAGTAGTGATCTGGCGCGGAATCTATTATGACGGCAGGTTCTCCGCTAAGTATGTAGTAGAATGTGTGTTCGTAATTATATTCCCGTCAGTAGTTATATAACAGAATGAAAATCTTACATCATGCATGCATACATACATACGTACATACATACAGATATTTATAAAATATGTAGTTTTTCCTAAGAAAAGCGAAATTGAAAATAAAAATTTTTGCTGGGAAAGCTTCTTTCTAAAACTTTTACGCATCATTGCTCGATCAATTTTATTAAGATGTACAAAATAAAACAAAGAAACAAACAAACAAAAAATGATACAGAAAAATAAACAAAAACAATAAAAAGCTAACGCAACAATATGTCAATCAAATGTCAAAACAATTTATTACATTTATTGCGAATAAAAAAAACTACGTTCATGATCGCAATAGTGGATGGAGAAATACAGTAGGAAAAAAACTATTTGTTTGCTTATTTGCTTAAAAATAAATTTTAAATCCAAAACGAACAACAAATAAAATAGTCAATTTGTTTGTTAATTGAATAATTTAAATTGTTTGCAAGACCAGACTGGACTAAATGATAAAAAAAAAAAGTAAAGTAACCACAACACAACACATTCGCATTCAAAACTATTAGAGGTATTCAGTATTGATGGAAATTTTCATGTTTGAAATGTTCAAAATAAATTAAAATTTTGGGAAATAAACTCTAAATGAAAATGTGATCAAAAAAATTAATTAAGTTTCTTGTTCAGTTATATTATAAGTATATGAAACACATTGTGAACGCCCTTATTATACAAGTGCATACATACATCATACATCATTCATACATATGTATGTATGTAGTACATATGTATGTATGAAGTTTATTAGGTTTGACTGCATACATTTCTGTCTGCTGCATCATTGGAGTTGTAATTTATTGCATTCATATTGTGCAGTAATTTACACTTAATACATTTTAAATTGGGGGTAAGTGGTGAGGACTTGATGTCAGTTTTTTTTTGTTTTTAATTGAAGTACGACCGACTACATATTGTAAATTGTAATAATTTCTTTAACCAACTTGGAATTAAAATTAATATTTGTTGTTGAATAAAATTTATAAATGCAATGACAAACAAAACATAAATTCTAATAAATTAAAATTCATTATAGCAAAATAGTTTCTTATGCTGTACTTGAATTTATAAACACTCACCAATTAGAGAGAGAGAGAGAGATCGGTGTTTCGATAAAAATTTAAAACTGAAAAATCTGGGAATTTAAAATTTGTGGAATAGCACAGCCCGTTATTATAAATTAAAGAATTGCGTTGCGTAGTTTTATTCCGTATTTTTGCATTGAAGTAAGATTAATTGAACTTAAAAGCGCAGAGAGACGAAAAGTAGTGGTTTGAGATATTTACAAAAGCTATATTATGGTTACGACAAACAGGTTATGGTTGTAGCAAACAAAATATTGTTATTTATATTAATTGTAATTTTTAAATTACTACGAACTGCTTTATTATTATATATTTTTTGTTATGTTAAACATATTTTAACATAATTATTGTTTATTTGTTGACATTTAATTACTCCCATAAAAAAGCAATTGCAAACTAGCTAATAAGCTTTCGAAGAAAAAATTAGATTGCAGTGACACAGTGGAAAGTTATACGAATAAATCTAATGATGAGATCGTAATTGATCGTAAATTCAAAGAGTATTTTTTAATGTGTGAACCTTCATAATGCTGGGACGAACGACGAATTTTTCGTTGCGAATATTCGTCGTCAAAAATAGAACACATGCATTCATATGAAAGTGAACACATCACCGACGTCGACGAAATTCGTCGTACGTGACGAATTCTCTGATAGATTTATTTCTATTTCATACGCCGACGAACGACGAAGAAATCAGTACAGCGTTACCATGTTTTTTTTAGTTTTAAAATGTATTAGTAAATAATGTTAATTTTTACTTTAATAAGTTCTTCTTTTTATGATATAGAGCATTTTAGTTAAATATACATAATTATTAATGATGAAATTTTTTTTTTTAATAGTTTTAATTTTTTTTAATGTTTAATTTTATAAAGGAATTATTTTCTTTATACGGTAACAATATCGTTGTTATGTTTGTATGTATATAAAAACAAATTTGTAATAAAAAATACACATAATTTTTTGGATTATTATGACAGGAGTTGTTTTTTCGTCCCAGTTGTGCGCCACTCGACGAATTTACGCAACGAACTTTTGCCAACGAATTCGTCGTGCTAGACGAAATTCGGCGTTTGTCCCAATTGCGTTCCCAGCATAACTCTATTATTTATGAAACGATTTAAAAATTTGTGGGAGGATTTTTTGCAGTTGGGTCTTTATTTTTTTTTTGTTTTTTATGAAAAATCGGTTGTTCCCCTAAAGTATTGATTATGCACATTTGTAGACCGATATCCAAAAGTTTTGCGTGCACTTTGGTCCCACAAATTTTTTTTTAACATCGGGGCAAGTTAGCCCCCAAATATATGGTTTACTCCCCTATTTATTGCCGATTTTTTTTATCGGATTATAAAACCGGGAAGAAATTTGTATCCTAAAGTATTCTGTTTTGCAAAACTCCTCTATTTTTATTTTTTTTAAGGTGTGCTTGCAGCTTGGTTCCATAATTATTTTTAAAACTCAGCGCAAGTTATTATTACCTACCCCTCAAAAAATATATTTAATTTTCGTATAACTACTCAATTGCTTGA
Source organism: Lypha dubia (assembly GCA_947311025.1). Classification (NCBI taxonomy): domain Eukaryota; kingdom Metazoa; phylum Arthropoda; class Insecta; order Diptera; family Tachinidae; genus Lypha; species Lypha dubia. The sequence goes on along the minus strand of OX371263.1, from coordinate 85,536,494 downwards.
CCGACTTAAAAAAAATTTTTTTTGTTTGAATAAGTTTTATTAAAATTTGGTGCAAAAAAAATTTTTTTTAAGAGAGGCAAGTTGTCGCTCGAAATATTGGCCTTAGAAATATTGATTAAATAATAAATACGTTATTTATGGATCGATTTAAATTTCTCTTGTTAAAGGAAGTTCTTAAATATTTTCGATAGCTGTGTCGTGTTTGTAATCTATTTGATTTGCGTTTTGTATTGAAGTCAGTTTCTGTGATAGAATTATGCCTTTTCAATTATCACATGTTTTGAAATTCCTCTTTAAAAGATCTATCACTAAAAGATCTTGAATTATTTTTGTATTTATATTTTTATCTCTTTATGAATCCGACAATATATTTCACAGAAATAGTGTCAGTAAGAAGAAGGTATTATTTTCACTTAATGGAAATGGTGTAATTGTTACTTTTGAAAAATTGGAAATTGAAATAAAACTCACCTGTTGATTCGATTCGTCATCTGTGGCTGTTAGTAATTTTACGGTGCTGCCGTTAGCCAAATTAAAACTGCCATTCACCGATGACAGATGCTGTTTCATTGGCGAAACACCGATGCGTGAAAAATTATGAAAATCACCACCACCACCCACGTCCTGACTGTGATAATCTGAATGAATATCATTCAGTGTATTATTGCTACCACTTATGGTAGTAATACCACTTGAACTTATACGCCCTGAAGTGGCTGTAGTACGGCCGCTTATTGTGCCCAGCCCACCGCCACTACCCCCATCTCTAATACCAGCAGAGCGACCAACTCCATTGGCCGACATCAGTTCGTTGGTTGTTATATTCGATATATAACTTCGTGTAGTTTGTGGAGAGGGTGTAACAGGTGGAACCGTACTACCACCACTTCTACTTCCAGCGCTTATGCTGCCACCGCCTTCAGCTCTTCGTCGTATATTAACCCAAGACATACGATGTTCTTGTCTGCGTTCCAAAGTTGTACTATTGCTTGAATATGGATCTCTTATTGTCGAATTATTGCCCATAACATAAATACTTGTGGCGGTAGAATCACTGCGTACACGCATTTGTTCAATGGGCAGTGGGGGTGGTGTTGGCGGTGTAGGATGTATTGGCATTTTTGTCGTTTCATATAATTTATTTAATTGTTTCTTTCTTTGTGCCGTTGTGGCTTTTAGTTGCTGTAAATGTTCATCAAGTGCTTCGTCACTTGTTCTGGTTTTAAATGATGGATTCATGTTCATAATTATGGCAAAAAAAAAACGGTTCTTAAAATCTTTAGCAAAGCAGATAATTGATTATTAGCTGATCAAACATTTGTTGTTTTGTTTTTGTTCTGTAATGAAAAAAAACAAAAAGGCAGATATGAAATAACGGTTTGTTAATTTATAGTCCGGCTTAAAACTTTAACATAAAAGAACCAAATCGCTAATGAAATTTTTAAAATTTTTAATCCAATTCCGCATTCACTTTTTTGTTTTAATTCAAAGAAAAAGTTTTTAAAAATACTTTGATTGATACATAAAAAGTTTTAAATAAATATCATGCAACAAAAATAAAAACCTCTCAATTCAGCAGCGGTTTCATTGTTCATTTGAAATTTGAATGAATCAGTCTCATAAAAAAAAATTGATTTGATTAGCGGGCACAATATTTCAATCAATTCAAATGCAGATTTTAAAAAAGAAGATTGGTATTTACATACACAATACAATAGAAAATTGACACACAAATAATTTTTATGGAAACAAATAAATCGTTTATGATTTAATTCAAATTAATTCGAATATGATCACAGATCATTTTGCAAACTGAAATGAAAAAAAAAAATATTTCTTAAATATTTTATTTTCTAACCGGTCCGATGGTCCGATGTACGTTCAACTGCACGAGTATTCTTTTAAACAATAAGACACAATTTGCTCTTTTGTTTATTTACTGATATAAAACATACTAGCTGATCCCGGTGTACTTTGCTACCCCCCTCGTTATAAAATAAAATTAAAAGTATTTATATATCCCATTGTGACGATCGGTCCAGTAGTTAAGACTATATTACGATTTTTAATTTTAATAAAAAGGAGCGTGGTCCCATCCACTTTTCTCCCGGTACGTATTCCAAATTATGCCAATACCATATGTACCAAATATCATCGGCGTAGGTCAAAAAATGCCCAAAATATGGCGATTTCAATTTTTGGGTTATATGGGAGCTGCCACGCCCACTTGTCCGATAACGCCCATTTTTGTCGTGATTACTCACATTAGTAACATATGAACTATTGCAATGTTTCAAAACTCTTGCTATCACAATAGTCAAGATATATGATGTTATTCAATTTATGTGGGAGGGGCTACGCCCACTTGAAATATTAAAAGCCTAAAACCATCCTCTATAAATTCCCTTTTGAATGACACCAGTTTGGGTCAAATCGGTTGGATAGTTTCCGAGTCTATAGCGAACATGGGTACAAACATTTTTTATATTTTATACATATAGATTAAATTGAATGCATGAATACTAAATTTATGTACATTCATAAAAAAATTTCAAAATTTTATACAAAATTAAAATTATATGAAATTTTGCTAAACGATAAATAATAATTTGTTATAATTTCTCTATGATAATTTATTTTTATCTTTTGCTTTTAGTTTATAACTTTTTTATTTATGGTCGAACTCTATTGTTTTGTCTATTCACTGAATTAAGTAAGTTATGCTCCTGTTTTAATACAGGCTTAAATAGAGAATTAAATGTTTTTCATCTCTTTTTAAATCGTAACAACCTTTCAACAAAACCCTAATACCCTCTCCAATGTAACCTCGGATTGAACTCCAGCCTTACTGAATATTTTTATTTAATTAATTTCTTCTTTCATCTTTCTACTTATTAGCTTCTTTGATTGTTGTTATGCTTCTTTGTAACAAAAAATGATAAATAATCTAACTTCTGTAAGATACTTTGAAGCAGTAAGAGCACACAGCACACGAACCGACAGCTTAAAAATCAAGCACTGAACTGAACTAGAAAGCACATTCAACAGAGGACGATAACAACTGTATGCATACATTTCGAATAAATATTTACTTTGTATTCACTTGTACTTTGATTATAAACAAAAAAAATTCAATATACTTACAAAATTATATTAATTACTACACACATATGTATGAACATACTTATATTTTATGGCCATAACAATATTATTTTTATATAGTGATAAATATGATATCCAATTTTTGTGGATGATGGCAATACAAATTGATCAATTGTGCAACAGCGGCGACTTCGAAGACGTGAAATTATACTTTTTGATGCTTAAATGCAGCGTTGCCATTTTGGTGCTTTTCGGGTATTTTTTGGTGTTTTTTTACTCAAGCAATACCCGAAATTTTATTAAATACCCGTTTTTGAAAAGCGGGTATTTATAGTGCTTTTAACAATTTCTCACAGTGCTTTTAAGTGCTTTTTAAATAATCAACATTTTTGGCATTAATGCATTTTCCTACTACATATTCTTTAAACCCACCTAATACTTTTCTAACCAACTGCGTATTATTTGCATCTATATTTTGATTAATACTCGCAAACTGTTAAGAGTTTGAATTCTAGAATTTCTCAAGCATATTTTTTTTTTTTAATTCGTGAAAAAATTTCATGATATATTTCTTTAGCAACGATTTACATTTAATTTACATATCCGTTGATTTGTTTGTTGTGTAAATATAAGCAAGAAAGTGCCAGTTATTTAATGTAACTTCTTCATTCATTTTATATGTGTTAAAGTTCATCATCTAACAATGGCTTTCCTTTAAATGGATAAACGGGCTGTACGTATTATCGCCCAAGTGAAAATCGCCCGAAGCAGCTAAATGAAGGAAAGCCCAAAATAGTTGGGTGATTCGTCATAGTGAAGAAACACCAAAAAAACAGTGCCCGATTGCCCAAAAAAGCTGAAGCAAAATCCAAAAGTGTGATTTTGGATGTTTGTTCATTATGTAAAATTATTCGAATTGAGAGTGAATAATCGCCCAAAATTTTTTTTTTTGCGTTTCCTAACTCTTTACAAAAATTGGGAAATTATTCATTATGAACAAATACCCAAGAATCTGAAAATGTTGAATCGCCCAAAGTCGATGAACGATCACCCAATTTATTTTAAAACAATTTTTGAGCGATCCTTCATATTTGTTATTCGGTCGATTTTCACTTGGGCTGAAAAACGAATATGTAGAAAAGCTTGGGAGAATGATCTAACTTTTAAAAGGTGGCTTAGACCAGCAAAAGATGAAGTAAAAGCATATTGCATTTGTTGTAATTGTGAAATAAATGCACTATAAAAGCGATTTACTCCGAGAAAGTCGAACAAAAAAAAAACATGAAAAAGCAATAGATCCAAATGCAATTTTTTCAGTACAGGCTGTCTTTTGATCCACCAGACCCAAAACAAAATTAGGTTACTGCTTTTGTACCCGAAATTTTTTTAATTTTTACCCTTTTTTACCCTATTTTCATGGGCTCACAGTGCCTTTGATGTTGCAAGAGTTGGCATCACTGCTTAAATGTAACTCTAACTGGTTTGCCTCAATCATACATTATAGCAAAAATCGTAATATATGTACATATGTGCTGTAACCATGGCACAACCATTCGAGTAGAGAAAGTACACTAAAGAGGTTCTAAAGAAAGAACATGACCGTATCGGTCAAAACAAACATACAATAATTTAACAGCGAATCAATGGGTGCGTTCAGCAGATACAGTTTGCTACACAACTGTTGCTCAACAATCTGCTAAACACTTTGATTACCCTACGCCTTTACATGCCATCTACTTGAACATGACATGAACGTAACGTCGGCAGAGAAACGGTAATAATATGTCCACCTTCTATAATGTGGCGAATACTTACAGATGTTCATGTGCTGACTAACCATAATTTTTACATTTCACATAGTTTAAGTTTTTCTATTTAATGGTTTGTTTTGGGTATTTTTTAAGTGGTAATCGCATTTAAAAGTGTTTTTTTATGGTTTTCGCTGTTTTTTGTGCAGTATTTGTTGCAAAACAATATTTGATTAAAACATAAGCTGCCATAACCTAAAAAAATAAACTGTCAAAGAGAAAATGACATTGAATGGCCAACCTCATGGCGAACATTGTTGCTCAGCCATATGTTCGGGCATTGATGGCAGAGCATGGACGAAACATGGACATGAGCGGTCTACATTAGTAATATGCGATGTCTGACATGATGATCATACCAAGTTCATGGCTAATGGAGACGCCTAGTTACTGAGCGATGAGCGCAAATGTTGAGTGAGTGCTCATTGGTTTTGGTAGCAAAGAAAAAGTACGATACATTTCATCAAATTACGATATTTCAGTTCAGTTTGAATTTTGAATCAAATTTCAAAATATGTTTTTAAATTTTAATTCATTAAAATTCACAGATAAACATTATGAAATCTTTTTACAAAATAAAATTAAATAATTTTAATTAAAAAAACAAAATTTTTGATATTTTTGACAAAAAAGTGAGCAGATCGTTCAGAAAAATTAATCAAATCATAAGCTGCTACATCTAAACAGTTTAGTAACAGGGTTTTCTACTGAACGAGCCCAATGACTTCCTTTTTTCAAGTTCACTATTGGGACATATGTCATCAACAAACAAAAAACTGACAATCTGATGAAAAAAATTTTTCATATTTTACAATTTGTCTTATTTTAAGTGGCATCTATTGTATTGTATTGTAACGTTTGGCACATTTGATTATTTTCTTTATAAATTTTCAATTTTAAACATATTATTGAAAATATGACAAAATTACATCGCATTCATGTCTTCATACGGATGACATTTTGTCACATCAATATAAAGAGGATATATTTTTATGCATGTTAACTTTATGCTTTAATAATAATAAAACTCATGCTGGACATTTTTTCCAAAATTTAATTTTAAGTAAAACAATTTTTTTTTTAATAATAAAACTCATGCTTAAAATTTTTTCCAAAAAAAAAACAAACTTAACAAGGTTTTTTTTTTGTTAAGAAAAACGATCGTTTTATATTTAAACGGGTTAAAATTGTTGAAACAGCTGCTTTTCTTAAACACAAACAGATGTTTCGTTAAAAGTCTTTGTATACGAATTTAAGTTTCAGTTTCTTAATAAATAATAGACTGTGACGAACCTCTTAATAAAGAAGAAACTAGAAAACTTTCTTCTGAATAATGGAAAGTTTGAGATATATCTATGTATGTATGTATCGGTTGATTGTAGAAGAAATTTCAAAATGCAAAACTGAATTCAAAATAGAGCTTTAAGCGGATTAAAAACTGGAAAAATAATATATGAATTTTTAAAAATAATGGGCAAAATTGTTGAAGTTTTTCTCCATGTAGATTAAATACATTTTTAATCCAAAATAAAAAAATATTACACGTCTTTAAATGGAAAAGCTACGAACTGTTTGTCATTTTAAATAAAAATCCTCAAAGTGGCTGTGAAAGTAAATCAAAGAACTTTTAAAAATGTCATGCAAAGACATTTAAAGCTGCACACTAGGAATATTTCGGTTCGAAGAATTTGTTTGTTTATTTAATTCATTCCCTTGTAAGTGAAAATCCCTTTTGACAGCCCACATTTCAAAATCCAAACAAAAATTAATTGAAATACAAACTTAATATAAAGCAAAATATTTTATTATATTTTTAATACTTCACGCTTAAAAGTAACAATTTGTAGCATATTCTATCTTATAAGAAATAAAACAAAATTATAATTTATTTGTTTGACATCAATTACACAGATTGTTGATCTGATAAGAAGGAACATTGTGTACGCGCACTCATTTTAAAAATATTCGAGATAAAAAGACAAATGAAAATGTTGATACAAAAAAGTACAATTATAGAAATTAAATATAAAAAGGGTGTAGCAAAATTTATAAAAAATTTTAATATGCAATTTTTTGGTGTGGTAAAATGTAGGTCATCTTAAAATTGAAATTAAATTTTTGGAACAATTATAACGATTTTAATAATTGATATTTACATTATACATATGTATATGATAGTATTCATAAAAAATAAAACGGATTTCAAATGGGTTTTAGTACAAAATTTCATTACAAATTTTTCTTAAAATAAATATCAAATCCATTTTTATGAATGAGGGGTATAGAATTTAACACTTTTTGTTGTGTTGTATGTATAATTTTATTAAATTTCTTGTATTTGTAGTTTTATAATTCTCGTTTTTTTTTTGTTGTTGTTTTAGGTTGCCTAGAAATGAGATGGAATTGTACCTAACAGCTTAAAGTAAAAAATAGACACAAAACAAAACGAAAATGTAATTCTGGCGGCTGGCAGCTGATCGGATTATATCTGACAAAAAAACGATAACATTGGATTCTATAACACCAAACTCTGACATAATTCTGATTCGAACATTATATCGATTTCTGTAACACCAAAACCAATTTATTGTCGATTTCAATTCTGATTCTGACAGCAATCAGATTCCATAACAACTCTGAGTTTCTTAGGCCAAAAGATTTATTTATACTTTTAACAACTAAATAATAAAACAATAACCTGGGATTAAATAGAACGTTCCGTGAAAAATTAATTTAAATTTTTTTATTCTTTCTTACACATAATGTGTTTGCCTTAATTTTTGCTTAATTTAATTTTATTAACACACAGCAATTTAACAGTCATGCACCTTTCATTCGGTACACTTTTCACTAAAGTCGTGTTTAAGTTTGTCAATGTTTACACGAAACTTTCCAAGAATTTTTTCTTTATGAGTCGCGTTTACTAAACTTTCTGACCTTATATTACTCCCATCTCCAAAAAAAAAAAAAATAAACTTAACAGACTGTAACATACATTTCGTTTCTTGTTCAATTGGTGGTTAACTGCTGACGATTTTGTAATTTTAAAGTTAAAATAGTCAGCATTTAAGGGAAGCCAACCGCCAGATGCCAGCAGGTTCTATTTAATGTACTTATGTATGTGTTATAAGCGGGTGTGCTATTAGTAGGTGTGTACTTTGCAATAAATTAAAATGTGCTACAAAATTAAAAAAAATGGATTTTAAATCATTTTGGGGCTGTGTTTTCGATTCAATAAATTTATTTATTTATTGCTAATTTCCTCAATTTTTTCGATAAGTGAAACAGTAAATAATGATTAACTTATTCGGTTAAAAACTAGAGTAGCCAGACAAACAAAATTTTCCCAAAAAAAAAAAAAAAAATCTGCCCAGATGATAAGCGACACCAAAATGTTTTCTTAAAAATAAGAATACATTGAAATTGATCACACGAGTTCAGCTAGTGCGATGGCTGGCAGCATATTCATGCTCAAGGACAAGGAGTATGCCAATAGCATATCCATTACCAACAGGACAGATATATAGGAACAATAATCTCTAACCCCCGGTAAATACACTCCCGTGGGCCTTACCAGTCTCGTAGTACCAGTTCTAGCTTACTGGTCAAGCGATTAACTTTCTATCGACTTTGGTCTTGAGGGAGACCTTAGGTGCCCTTTCACCTTCTACCAGACTAACATAAAACACCTATCTCGTTTTTCTTTGCTCTTTTGTTTCAGAGATTTCGTAGTAACATATAACTTTATTGGGTAATTGACAAAAGAAAGACAGTTATGCTTTTCCCACGGAAGGCACATTACCAAGGTGTGAATCTAACCAAGATGACAAAACGTACCCTCCAGGTGATACTTTCGTATAATATATTTTGTGGATAATCCCTCGATGTATTGATTTTCACGTAACTCCAGCATACGAGTATATGAACCGATTATGAAAGTGTACGATTGCAGCACTCAGGGCATGACCATGACGGGATAGTGTAGAGAAGATGGTGAAAATGTAGAAGGATTGCGCGTTTTGTTAATTGTTTTATTTCGCCAAAAATTCTGATAAACGATGAAGGAGAGCTATGTGGTGTACTAGTGATGTTACGAATACTCGTATTCGTATTCGACTTTTCGCCTGTTTTAAGATATTCGTATTCGTATTCGTATTCGCCAAATTCAAGCGAATATTTTTCGAATAATTTTCCCATACATTTTCCAAAAAAAAATCATACAAAAGTTTAAAAAAAGTACATAAAATGTAAAAAAATATATTAATTTTTATTAAAAAAACACCATTGTACTCGTATTTCACGCAGAGTAAGAAAAACGATATCTGAAAGTATGTAAGTAAAATAATTAAAAAATGTTCTGTAGAGGTTTTCAAATTCGGCATCTTAATGCAAAAATAATGTTAAATCACTAAATTTTTTTTTTTCATTTATAGTTACTAACGCAAAGGCAGGGATTTTTTCCAATTAAATTTGCAATATAAACCTCAAAAGAAATATTCGTATTCGTATTCGCGAATACTAAAAATTGATATTCGTAACATCACTATGGTGTACCTTATCTGGGAACAGTATCAATCATTGCCGGAACAGTTTCTACAGTTTAATAAGTTCCCACAGCAATTAATGCAACACCACATATGACACACTAGAGAAAAGTTTTATTTTTTATGTTTATTGACTTGCCCGGACCATGGATCGAACCTATGTAGGTCATGTCATAACTTACTTTGCAGTCAACGCGCTAAGAAATTCAGCCAATAACACCCTGAAATATTGATTAATAAACTAAACCGTTATTTATGGAACTATTTTTAATTTAATCTTTTTTATTTAAGAAGATACTTTGATCCAAAAAACACACTTTAATACTTTCCGTATTAAAGTCTGTTTTTTTCGGAAATATTTAGTATTTTATTTTTAACGCTGTTAAGTAATTTTGAAAACTGTTTTTAATCGTAGCAAATTTGAGTTAAAAAAAAAACTTCTAAAATTTCATTAGAAAATCCCAAGAAAAATTAAATATAGAAAATCTTGATTTTCTTAGTTGCAAATTTTAAAAATTTTGCTAGAAAAAAACAAATTCTGAAATAAATACATCAAAATGTTTTAATTTTACAAAACTAAAAATTTGACAATTGCCCACATATTTATTGAACGCGCTTCTAATAATTGCACAAAAAAACTAACACATTTTTTCCTACACCCTTTACAGATAATAGACAGATAACTTAATAAGTTTCCCCTTTGAAAATTATATTTTTAAGTTTTTTTTTGGAATAAAAAACTTTAATCAAAATACACTCTCGCCTAAATACAGTAAATATACTTCTCTAAAAGAAACATTAACAAACGATTTTTTTTTGTTATAAAAAAACAGCAAAAGAAAAAAGCGAAAAACTTTTTTAAAATAAAAGGAAAGGAGATTAAAAAGTCCAAGTGCAACCGTGCATAAAACTAATGATGATTAATAATGAAATGGTTTCTTTAAGCCAATTCGTTTCGTTTTTCAAGCTACATGAGCCTGCGGTAATCAGCAAGAAGTCTTTAGAGTAAAAATATTGTAAAGATACATAAAAAAGATTTATAGTTAGATTTAGAAGATAATTTAAAATAAGAAAATTCATAAAAGAAGCAAAGAATTGTTGTAGTAAGAAAGTGTCGTAAATTTTCAAAGATTTTTCTACAAACAGAATTTGAATAAGTTTTCCATTTTGAAAATGAATTTACATATTTCGGTGTTGCGTCGCATAATATTATTTATTATTTGTTTTATTTCACAGTAAATGAATCGTAAGAATATCGAAATGTACAAATATTTCTATTAATTTGAAAAAATTAGCAAGTCCATTATTTTAAACTGTTTATGATATGAAATAAAAAACTATATGAGTCTCAAGAAACCTAACTAATGAATTAATTTAATTTAATTTAATTTGTGGTATGTATGTGTTTATTGCAGAAAACAAAACAACAACAATTCAGATAATTTTAATTAAAATTCTTGGACTTGTTACATTTGGAAACTGATCGCTCATACATTCAAAAACTTTCACAGAATATAAAAGAATTTATAATTAATCACTAGATCTGGTAGATTTTCATTAGTGATATTAAAAAATTTCGGAAAGTACCATCTTAATTTTCCGGGTTATTAAAATGTCGGCGGAAAACGAAATTACGACATTAATGAAGTCACTTGGTGTCTGTTTTTCTATTTTTAGTGTTGTCAGGACGTGCATTTGTATTAATAATTAATAGGTTAGCCTATACTAGTTTCTCATACATACAACTTTCACAGAATATACCAGAATTTATAATTAATCTCTAGATCTGGTAGATTTTCGTTAGTGATCTTAAAAAATTAATAGGTTAGCCTATACTAGTTTGGTAGGAGGTGTACAGGCACCTGGCAATGGTTTCGATGCTCGACCAGTAAACATACTCTGGTACCACATAAATATTTAAGGGATGATCCACGCCATTTTCGATATCATCTTGGATGATGATCGCGAAAAGATAATACGGTGAACGGTTATTGCTGAGTTTTCCACCGGTGCCAACTTTTTTCCAAAAAATATCGCTAAACTAGGATCGAAAATAGCTAGAAAATAGCTAAATTTTTATTTATTATAGATTGTTGCAAAAACATTAAGAAGTAGTGAAAGCATTTGCACATGAATACTGACGAGGTTTAGTGACTTCTACCGAAAACAAAATTTGTTCTATTCGGCCAGTGCGGTTGAAAACTCTAAAAAAGGGATGTATAAATATTAAATTTTACTTTTGTTGCTCGGAATATGTTAACAGTGTCTACCTAATTTTTCTCTGATTATAAACATTTACGAACTTTGGCCTGTACAAATATTAACAAAAATTAATAATAAAGCAGTTCGTAGTAATTTAAAAAAATTACAATTAATATATGTACATACATATACAAAAAATTAAGAAAAATAGTTGAATTTCGGCAACATCTGTATAATCATCCATTAATATGCTGTAGTTAGGTGATGAAATATCCTTCATAAGCTCAATTACGAAATGAGGGGCTAAAACGTTTTTTTTTATTATTGCAGTACATTTTGTTCTATGAATACGAATTTGGCCAGTTCCATCAAAATTCTTTTTTAACAAGTCACTTCACCTCAGTGGTTCTTTGAATTATTCGACGTATGTTGACATACAAATAAAGCCAATGCGGCTTCTTGCGCTTTACAATTATCAATAATAGTTTCATTTTGCCCAAAATTCAATTTTCTCCAACATGAAGCGGCCGATTTGAGATTTTTAATTTCAGCGTGACATAGAAGATCATATAATTTTGCTGAAAGTGAGCATCTGCTATATTTGCAAAATCCTTTTGTTTCATCCTGCACCAGCCAAGACTTTAATTGACCATGGTTTAGCAATTCCCGACGAAATTTTTGATTGTATTTAGGGGGCATTGCATTAAAATCTTTTATATTTTTCTTTTTTTTTTTTAAGTAAAAGATTACAATGCAAAAAACTAGCGCAATTCACACATTAACAGATTTTTGTAAATACCTTTATTCGAGACTTACTTTGTGGCACTTCACAACTAACAGGTACACCCATTTCTACAACAATAAAAAACTTGTTGTATAAATTACTCTGTAGCTGTCAAAAAACATTGAATTAGTGTAAAAAATGTCAAATGCCGTATAGAATGGAATTTTTGTTCACGTGAAATTTTTATTCCCCCGAATTGAAAAATACTATCATGAATCTTACGTGAAAAATTATTCCCGCTATCAGTTATCAGTGAATTTAAAAAAGGCCAAGTTCGTCTATATTTTAAAGAAAACTTAAAACAGTAAAGTGATATATTCAGTGTTGAAGCGATAGTTTGTTTGTTTATTGCATTCTAACTTTTATTTGAAAAAAATAATTCGGCTACTTTTTGGAAAGCCAACAAAACGAAAAAATTACAGCAAATTAAAGCTTCACAAATCCACAGGGAATCGACTTGTTGTTTTGCATTTTTTTGACCAATACATCAGTTTGTGCCTTATTATCATATGTTTTTCTTAAAATAAACTTTGTAAGCTTTAATATTCGAATTATAAGAAGAACTACGTACATTTTCTGTTCTATTCCCCATCAAAAATAAAGTGAAAATATCAAAGGGAGAAGTGAAAAAATTCCGAGGGAAAAAATTATTCACGGTAAGGGGAATTTTTGCAGTAAACATTTTTTCACGTCGTTATTCTGGACTAAATAAACTTTTTTCATAGGAGTTTTTTATGATTGCAAATACGTGAAAAGTGAAAAAATTACGAGGGAAAAAATATTCACGATAGGGGTGAATATTTATAGTTTGATAGTTGAAAGGCGCTGATGATATGATGATATTTTCACCAATCTACTAAGTATGTGCTGCCAGCTGCTCTAGTGCGTTAACTTTCCAGATACATCTTGCTTTTTAGCAACTCTTCGACAATGTTGACCAAAATTATATTATTAAAAACACGGTTGAAAGGTAAAAAGTCAGTACACCAAAAATGGCTAGATTTCCCGCTAATAGCTAAATCATATTTTTTTCCGTAAAATGTAATGAAAAATAACTAGATTTGACGAGAAAATAGCTGAATTGGCAACAGTGGAGTTTTCCCTCTGGAGGTCATCATCAAAATCGCTGAGAGAGAGAGAGAGATAGAGATGTTGTTTATATTAAAACTCCATACCCGTTATTATTTATGATGAAATTTTCGCCAATTTTGGGCGACCGTATCTTGCAATGCATTTAATGATGATTATAAAAGTCTTCCGATGTCAAGGTCATATGCCGGCCTTACTTATAAGATAAGTAAGAAAAATATACGAAAACATGCTTTGTATTTATTTATTTTTTAGCTAAAATTTTTGAAGACGGTTTAATTAATTGTTTTATGTTACCCAAATTTTTGAAAATCGGACTTTCATCAGATCTCAACGTTTTGAGGCCATTGAAATCTAATCTGACTCTTTTTACGATGATGTTCGTATGAATGTTTTAGGGATTAATCGACATTTTGATCTTTCTAACAATCAACAAAATATTTGTTCTAAACAAATTTTATTATAATTAAATTCAAATGAAAATTAAAAAAAGCTGCTGTACAAAATTTTCAAGCTCTAATAATTTTTCACAAAAAGAAGAATTAAGAAAATCGCTACAAATTCTCTGGGAACATCTCAATAGATTTTGGTTTTTTTCATGTTTTACATCTAAACTGAATTAATTGTCTTGTAACATCTTTTTTTATTATTTTCTTTTTTTTTTTTATTTACTAAAAGGGTGCCTGTCATGTGTTAAAAGTCAAGCTGCTTGCATAATTAATTAATTGGAATGAATAACGTAATTTATGCATATTTCTTTCTTTATCATTATTATTATTATTATTATTTAATGCCCACAAGCTACTGGTGGCAATTCACAATAAAAAATTTTAGCCTAAAAAATATTTTTAATAAAATTATGAAAAATAAATTCCAATTAAGTTGATATTTTAAAATCTGATGACTTGTGGTGATCATTTGATCTATTTCTTTATTTCATCTTCGGGGCTAATTAATTTTTTCACTTTTTGACATTTTCATTAAAAGTTAGCGGGTCAAGTTTAAATTATTTTTTTAAAACTATAAAACAATATGATGCGAAATTGTTTTGTTTTTTTTTTTTGTTAAGTGAAATAAATTAAATTAATTCAAACAACAGCAAAATGTATGCACGCTATTTCAGTGTATTTTTTGTTTTTGGTTTTTTGTTGTTGTTGTAAAATGCATCATCTGATGACACTTGGAAAAAATACTCGTATTGTATGAGGTTTGTGGACTATTCGCAAGCAGCTTAATTACGTTTAATTTGTGAAATAATTAAGTTAATTACAAGTGATTTGGTAACGTCATTCACAATAGTGTGTTTGCTATTATTGTAAAGAACATAATTTCTCTCAGAGTTATTGAAATAATTACCTCAGATTCTGGGAATTTCACATTACATACAATTTTTATTAAATAATTTTTCATTCTACCAATAAAACATTCAACTAATAGCGGTTGTTTTTTCTTTCATTTGAACGTAGAAAATAAATTTTAAATTAAGCTTCTGATGTTAATTATTTACTTACACTGAGGGAAGGAAGGGGTAGGTTGGATTCGAATGCTGATGAAAAATATATGAATTATTTATATGAATCTTAACATTTTAATGCTTAATTACGCATCTAACCGGAGAACATTAATATAAATTTAATAAAAAAAATATAATCTAAAAATAAACGTTATACGTCTCGATCAGTAAATAATAACAAGAGATCAATTAAGTCGTAGATACTATTTCGATTAAAAACCTTATAGGTATATAGGTACTCTTTATTATAGACCCATACTGTAGAGCTAGGAACAGGACGAGGCTCCCATTACCACTACCAGGTCTGTAAGGCAGTGAATTCATTGCGCCACATATAAAACATTTAAATTATTTTTTAAAATGAATATTACTTAGTTTTAAGTTCAGCTCAATTAAGTGTTATTGAATTAATGAAATTTCAAATTACTAAGAGTTCTTTCGCGGAATATAAGAATATCCAATCAGATTAGCAGACTAGCAGAACGTATCAGTATAACGATCAGTACGGTGATGGGAGGTGTATCAGTCTAAAAACAAAGATTAATTTTCAAAATCAATTAAAGAAGCGCTTGTGGAGTTCTGCATATGGAGCACTTTTTTAAAAAATTTCGATCGATTTTAATCAATCGGTCTAGAAATTTAAAATTCAAAATAAAAATAAATTTGTACGAAAACTGCCAAAATCTGGGAATTTATTCATCTCCACTCACCCAGCTTGGGCCCATTTCCTTTAGATTGTCACGAATTCGGTTCCTATTGGTTAATTCTTTCCTAAGCTATACATACATACATAATTAATTTAATTAATTATGCAAGCAATTTGACTTTTAACACATGACAGGCAGGCACCCTTTTAGTATATAAAAAAAATGTTACAAGACAATTAATTCAGTTTAGATGTAAAAGGTGAAAAAAGGAAAATCTATTGGGATTTTCCAAGAGAATTTGTAGGGATTTTCTTAATTCTTATTTTGTATTAAAAATTAATAGAGCTTGAAAGCTTTGTAAAGCTTTGTTTTTTTTTATTTTCATTTGAATTTAATTATAATAAAAGTCATGTAAAACAATTATTTTGTTGATTGTTAGAAAGATTAATATGTTGAAAATATTCTACATCCGTCGATTATTCAGTAAAAAGTTGAAATGTGTTAAAGCGTGTCAGATCGGTACACACGATGCAAGCTTTTGCGAGTATTAAGTGAAGTTATTAAAAAAGTTTGTAATTCTTGAAAACGTTAAACAAATTTAGGAACCGAAAACAATTAAATGTATGATCCCTAATTTAAAGATAATCAGAAAAAAGATATGTATTTATGTAAGATATGTACAAAAAACAGCACAATAAATTTTGAAATATTTAAAGAAATCGCTAAAACAGGAGAAACACCGTCCGTCACATTAGCGAAAAATAGCCACTTTTGTCTTATTTTTTTTTTTTTTTGGAATTCACTAAAAATTTTTAATTCAAATTCTAGCTCAGGGCATTGAAATATGTATGTACATGTACATATGTCAGCTCTCGCAAACTACGACTCAACCATGGTGGAATAATAAGGTGCGCGTATCAACGCAACAACAAAATCGACATGCATTTTGTTTGTGTAAAATTAATTCAACATTGTCAAAACAAAGCTGTATACAAAACAAAACAAAAGTTGTTTTGTATGTATTTATTGGTTATGCAAAAACAAAAAGCATAACGTAAACAAAAATATTCATGATGGCGGCCAAAAATGTAAACAACTTTTGACAAGACCGAATTAACGTACCATATTTTTGCAGATTATTTAACGGTCAAAACACAACCCTACAAAAAAACATATTCCTTCTTGCGCAGACCTGATTATTAGACCATGGACTCAACATATACAACAATTACCTGCCGAAATCAAGAGTGTTCTGTTCGTCAGCTCTCGATCGTTTAGCTATGATCAGTGATGGAAAAATGACAAATTGAAATGGTACTGTCCGAAAACAAAAAGAGTATTTTTTCAACATTGTGGTACTTTTTGTGAAACATATGTATATTTTTATTCAAAAATAAAATTGAAAATACATTTTATAATAAAAAAAATATTAAATGAAGAAAACATGGCAGCTTGGTTGGCATAATTTTTCAACCAGTTTCAACCCCGTATTAGCCGAAAAAAACCAATACATGTACATTAAAAAAAACAAATGTGTGCAAAATACACTAATACACATATATGTATATTTTTACAATTTTATGCCAGATTATTTAGTCTCGTGTGTTTTCGAAAGAACAAAAGTTGTGCGAACTATAAATTAATCTCGTGTAAATTGGACCAATAATATTAAAGGGCACTATGCATTCGCCAAAATCACATCAAGCTTTTAAAGTTGTAACAGTAAAAATTTGTTTGTATGTGTGGCACCGACGCCGCTTGATGAAAAATCAAAAAATTTAGATATTGGGTATGCTTGATATCAAGCATACGTACACGCGTTTGATGTCGATGACAGTGTATAGTGCCCTTAACCACTTTTGCAAAAAACACACACTAACAACAACATGAATAATGCATTTGTGCTTTCCTTATGTTCTTGGTTTGAAGCCAATGTTATCAATGATTATAAAAATAACGCAGATTTCTAAACAGGGAACAAAGCAAAACAAAAAAGCAGTACTAAATTTGGCGTGGAGGTACTGTGGTATTTTTGTTGTGAAAAAGTACTGAAAATAGTACAAAAGTACTGCATTTTTAATCTTTGGCTATGATCCAACGATCATCGGATTTTTGTCAAATAATTACGAATAGTTTTTTAATCGTACATTGTACCTTGATAAAAATTCTTCAAAAACGATCTAATAACACTGTACAACAAATTCATTTTTTTTTTCCAAAATTACAAGGTCCGGCCTATAAATATTGATAGAGGAGACAAAAAAAAGCCTCGTGTATCGCCGTTTTGAAAGTTTATATCTGAATTTCATTTGAGGGGTTAAAGTTTCCCAGCACATTGTTATTGTTAATCGGCATAAGAAACCATGTGACCCTAACATTTTAGGTACAAAATGTGTTCAGAAAATGTATGTAAAATGTTACGGAGAACATTTTTGTAGAATATGTTAACCCTTTAACTCCTTAAGGTATGGGTCTTTTTTGTCCTTCTTTTAATCTTGTCCTTCTTGAACCTTGAAAAAAATTCTTCCAAAACGATCTGATAAATACAGCTAGGGAATATTATGATGCGATCCAATAAATAGTTCAGCTCTCGCTCGGTTTATTACGATTGATTATGGAAACATATAGATTTATTCCAGATAAAGTCTTCTTCACCATATACATAAGTGAATAGTAACATCATATGAGGAAAAACTCTCAGGCTCGCGATCATCGGACTGTCTGTCTTACGATCTGACGAGTGAAATGCTTCAGCTCTCGGCTATTTTTGGTCAATAATTAGTTAATAAACCTTCGCGTTGTTTCCGCCACTTGCCCGAGTACACGGTATAACAACTTCTGCTCTCCAAATTACCACTGTTTCATTATTACACCAGAACAAGACTTTCAGTTGTTAACCGACTTCAAAAAAGGTGGAGGTTCTTAATTCGTGTGTATTTTTAACTTCCCACTATAAAAAACGGATATGACTGATTTTACGCCAATTTTCGGATATCGGATTTTTATCAGGAATCTATGATAATGTCCAAGTGGATATGTGTACAAACATGCGTCCAGCTATGCAAAGATTTCAACATAATTGGAACTATGTTGTGAGGTCTAATTCTACGCCCTAAAACTTGTTCTAAATACATAAGTTCTCGAACTGTCAAATCGTGGACAGATAAAGAACATATGTTGAGCATTTCCCACATTTCCACCACATCTCGGACAGAACGGTACACTGTCATGTCCGAAACGGTTTAAATGTGACCTAAAACAGTCATGCATAGTCAAAAACTGTGTAATATAGAAATTTAGGTCGCTTTGAACTCCATGTCATGATGTCAGATATCAGTAAGTTAGTCCATCTTCCCTTGTCACACGTATTGTCTCATACGATCTATAGCTCGATAAATATCATGCCGGCGATTACAAACTGTGGATGTGTGTGTAAGTATCTAACTTCTCATCACTTAAGAACGGCTTAGCCGATCGGAACCAAATTTGAATTGTGGTATGAACTCATTCTGCTCAATAAATTTTGAGAACTTTCTGATATAAATTTTTCGCAAATATGTAGATTTTAAATAATTTTTTTTAAACTACTGGACCCTTCAAAGCCAAAATCTAATCAACTGTTAAACTCAAAAAACTGCAGACGTACAAGCGTTGGCCAATTTTTCGACTTGAATCTGTTAACGAAAGGTAGGGCAACCGTTTGCACAAACGAAAATGTAGTATTTTGATGATAAAGAGTTTTTGCTGGTTGGCCATCTTAAATTCTATAGCGATCAGGAAGTTCCTTAGCTTTTTGTCAGTGACTCATTTCAAAGTTAATAAGGAAACAAAAAAAATTATTTACGTATGGATTTGCAAAAAAAAAACATCATCCCATACATACATAAATACGCGTTTATAAGATCAAGTTTCATTAATTAATTTCTTTTATAAAATCTTATTTGTAGTTTTTGTTTGTTTTAGTCTCAATTGTGTATACTTTTTATTTAATAAACTCTAATAATAGATTTTTTGCGTATTATTTTCTTACCGCTATGATTTTAATGATACATTAGTAGTATGTACAGATATGAGGGCCAACCAGTTTCATTGAATTTAGAACTTTTTACAAAAACTTTATTCAGATTTCAGATCACCATTCATTTATTTTTTTTTTTTTATTTATTCCATTTATTTTATTCTTTTCTTACTTGAGTACGACGAGTATTTCATAATAACATTTCAATTGAATTCACAGACACTTTTGTTTAATAAACGGAACAGAAGAAGGCACTTTTTATTGAAAACATTTGACGTATTCCTGGAAACAGAGATTATATTTTTTGAATGTGTGTGTGTGTGTTTGTTAAACATAATCATTCAACAAGAATTTTAAAACTGGTATTATGTTATTCATGTCCTTGTTTTTTACACACATGTAGATTTTTCAATTATTTATTTCCTTTTTTTGGTTTCTACCGGTTACACATTTTTTTGCATTTTTTCAAAACCGTTTCAGAAATAGAACTAAAAACAAGTCGACAAATTTCCAGCAACATCACCTGCAAAATAGCCTCTCGTCGAACAACCACAATTCAAATAACATTAAAACAAGAAAACAACTACCTGCTAGTGAGCCATTTAATTAACGATAAATATCGAAGAGAATAACAAATGAAATATTATACACAGGGCAACAGTAAGAGAGCAAATGATAAAGCGAAAGAGAAAATTGTCATATATTATGCCAGAGATGGAAATTGGGATTTCTAAATAAAACATTTTCATTATTTTACAGAATAAGCAAATAACGGGTTAAAGGTAATTTTGAATTAATGATATGACACTTTAAATTTTTACAGTTTAATATTAAGTGATGTTTTGACAAATAATTTTACTAATCGATTTCCGATTTTTTGTTAGTTGGGGCGTTTTACGTAAATATATTGGTTTTGAATGACAAACAAGGGGAAAAACACTGAAAGTCTGTCGGTGTAGCCAAAAAATATTAGCTAAGAAATTTAGCTTTTCTCTATTGGAACACCTCGGGCGTTCCAGTGCTCTCCTGGCATCATCATATGGAAGTTCAGGAAACGCTACCTACAAATAAACATGGCAAATGACAAATACTCAGTTAGATCTCACACCAGATAGCAAGGATCTGCACTACTTAACAATTATATGGAGGCGTAGTACCAAGGCGAATCCATATAGCAGCTCCAGACTATCGTATAGTAATTATCTACTTGCCTGCAAAATATAAGATTAACGAAACAGACACAAGGCATCGAACATTATAAGTAAAGTTAATATCTGGTGCAGTGACCAGGTATTTACCAGGTGCCATAAGCTGCGACAACCTAAACTCTCAAAATTTGCTTGTGTTTAGAAGCTATCAGGCATGTTTTGAAAATCAGTTTTTCGTAAAGTTATTTAAAATTACTAAAAATGTGTTCTGGACGTGCAAATGTTTGAAATCTAGTGATTTAAAACCGGTCAGCTAACAGCATGACGATTTCAAATCACTTTAAGTTTTGTTTCGTAATTTTTCTTTAAGCTCTGTAATAAAATTATCACGCACACCTAATTTGAATTGTTCTTTATTTGTTTTTGCAATAAAATTAATTATTTTACTTAGAAGAACCTACAAAATTTACAAATTTATGAACGCTGTATTTTTTGCGGGTTATTTGTAAATTTTGCTTTAGATCAATTATTGCTTTTAGATCAATTATTGCTAACGAACTTGCTCCAGGCATTTTTACGATATGTTTACAAAAACTTTAATTTCAATTCTTAGATTTATTATATTTTTGTGGTAAATTTCTTAGATACAAAAAAAAATGTTTGTAAAGAGAAAAACTCAGCTGTTTGCTCGTGATTTAGAACAATGAAATCACCACTAAAAATGAAAAATCTCGTGCTTTTCAGAACACCTTAATATCGCTTCCGTGATTTTAAAATCGTTCGTGATTTGATATCACCGTGATTTCAGAACATGCCTTTATGTTAGCTTTCTTTAAAACAATATAGCTGCAGAGCCTGACAACCATCCTCACGAATTATTCAAACGCACTCCAGCCCTGGCCACTTACATATGTATGGGCCTTTATCCAAGAGGTGTGATCCACGGACAATATCCCAAGACTCTGGAAGGAAGGTGTCACAGTGGCAATCACTACGAAAGACAATCTCCATGATTGCAAAAAATAGCACGGGATTATGCTCCAAAGTACCATCCTAAAGATCTTAGCATTTGTCATCCGCTTTTTGCATCTTGTCTCCGCAAAGAACAAACTGACATGAGTCGGTTACATAAACTAACTGAGAATAATAGTGAAACAGTCAGCTGTTTTATTGACTCTCAACGGACTTTTGGCTCTATTGACCGGGGATCTATATGGAACTGTTTTCAAAATATTGGCATAGCGGGTAAAAATCATCAATATTACCATGCTGCTAAATACAAAGCCTTCTATATAAATTGTAGAGTTAAGCACGACTGTTAACTCTCGCCCTTCCTGTTCTTACTTGTTTAAGACTTGTTATAACATAGACGAATGTGATAGTTCCAGATGGCATACAATGGACCTTAAATCAGCGCCTTCACGACTTGGACCATGCTAATGATTTGTGCTTTATGTCACACACAATATGTGGCATATAAGACAAAGTCAATAGAATATAAAAAAATTGCCGTAAAGTGGGTTTGAAAATTAATTTTCGATATAGGTACTCCGATAGTGGTTATTTCAAAACATTCATTTAATGGTCTAACGTTTTCAAATCACTTAGTTATTATTGCGATAAGTATATGGTAAAAGTTATAACATATTTCTTAAATAAACTAATCAATGTGTTTTTTATTAGTTTTCTTTAAAAACTAAGAAAAAACCTAGACACTTTTTCTGGCGTAGAAAGTGGAGATATATGGGTCATACACTGAAAATAGTCAATTCAGATTTTGCTAGTCAGTCTTAAGTGCAAAAGAGGACGTCCACGTGCCTCAAGTTAATTTGCTTCATATTTATAAGCTATTTTTGTAGTAACACTCTTATCTATTATAAAGCTGGTATCTATAATAAACAATAAATAATAGTATCGAATTCGTATAAAAGCGCTTTATTTAATGGAAAAATCGCCTAACTGAAAATAAACACTTTAATTTAATATTTTGGATTAATTTTAAAAGCACTGTTTAAAAAGAAACCCAGCTTAATTAAAACATAGTTTGTTTAAAAATATGCTTATTTATATAAAAAAAACACCACATAAAAGAAAAACATTATTAATTTTTTGTCGACGAAATACTTTTTAGCGACGGATCATTATTTATAGCTTTTGATTGCGACTAGCAAGCTAATATTTCAGTTTGTAAACTAAATCTGAAATCAAAACCAACTCACATATGTTGTACTTGTAATGCCAGATCTTAATTTTATAGAGCAATTTTGATGTGAGATCGTTTAACCGACAGGTTTTTCACTTATCCGAACTTCCTTTTATCGAAAATCTCGCATAAGCGGTACAAAGTACTTGTAATTTTACATTTTGGCTTAATCGAATTCGACTGTACAACATCGAAGATGATGTATAGACTACTAAATTTCCCAGCTCTGTGTTAAATACAACAATCGTTTCTTCTCTTTGGAGCTCTCTTCTAACTAATGAAGTTATAATAAGTTAAATTATTTGAAATGAATTTTCCGTTTTTCTTTGTTTTTTTTTTATAGATTCTACCTCATACTGTATTCGATTTCATTAATACTCGCAATACACTTTAATGGTTTCGTGTTTAAACCTCTTCTCTCTATTATACATCCATATGTAAATATGTTTCTTTTTTGCTTTTTTGTCTTTTAATTTATTTTTGTTTTGCTCATGTCTTAACAAACATTACAAAAGGTAAAAAAGGTTTGTGGAAAGAAGTCATTCAGAATACATTTCCAACGTCAGTTAAATTTTGTCTGGATGGGAGTTTAATTCTTCTTTAATGTGTTTGTTCTTTTGTTAAGGGCAAAAGACAGAAGACTAGTTATAGTACACCGACATGGCTGTTAGACGAAATGAACTACTGGCAGTCAGTGAGACAGTTAATCGTACACACAAAGCGCAAAAGATAACGTCTGTCTTTATTTAAACACGAAATGCCAGTTGTATCTGGTAAACGGAAATAAATGTCGTTGATAAGGGGCTGTGCACATATTACGTAACGCGCCAGGGGGGAGGGGGGGTTAAAGATTTGTTACGGATTGGAAATTTTGCACTGAAAAATTAGTAAAAACCGTTAGGAAGGGGGGGGGGGGGGGGGGGGGGTTATAAAATCTTTGAAATATGTGCACAGCCCCTAATGTCTTCAAACTTTAAATTTATTTATAGTGTGGCTAAAAGTATCGAAGGCACGCATAAAACCAAAATAATGTGTTTGTGAATATGTATATACATAAGTATGTATGTATATGTATAAGTATATATGTATGTATGTATGTATGGTTATATGTAGTGCAGCACATTGCGCAAATTTAGATCATTTAATTTCCCATAAAAATGCCCATACTAAAACTACTCATACTTGTAGGTGTTATTAATTTAGGCCACGTGGAAATTAGATACATGTAAAGGGTGTTCAAAACAGAGGTATAATTTTAATTTTGCTGCCATTTTTTTCTATTTGTAATTTTTATTTTCAGATTCTAATACATTTCGGTTAGTTAATATGGAACGTTACACGAAGGAACAACGTGTTTTTAGTATTAAAACATTTTATGAAAATGACGAAAGTTTTCAAGATGTGTTTGGGAAATTTAGAAAAAAAAAATGGGTAGATAAAATGCTCCAACAAATCGTGCCATCAAACTGATGGTTGAGAAATTTAAAGAAAGTGGCTCAGTTCATGATTACAGAAATAGAAATTATCAACGTAGTGGTCGTTTAGCCGAGAATATAGCAGCTGTGAGGAGAATTGTTGAAAAAGAACCAAAAACATCAATTCGTCACCGTTCGGTCAATGAAAATCGCTGCAGGGAGATGATCCAAAGCTTTTTGTAACGGAAAATTGATAATTTAAATGTAGAGAATATGTGGTTTAAATAGAATGGTGAAACTTGTCACAAACAACATGAGAAACATATTAAAGAAAAAATCGAAAATCGCATTAATTCTCGTAGAGGAGAAAATTGGCCAACAAGATCGTGCGATTTGGCACCTTTTTTGTAGGTTTTTTTTTAAATTTAAAGTGTACATCCATAATACCACAGCTGTTCAAGATCTTAAACTAAAATCATCTCATCAATACAGGAATTTTGGTTCAATTCTCCCTACCACAGACGTTTGTGGTCACAATGTACAAGGAACTATTTTACTTGACAGTGAAATACAAAAGTGTACTCTACTCTACGTATTACACTCATGGATGCATTGAACATACATACTTCTTTTGACACTTATTATTACTACACTAAATAAGGAATTCAACTAGCTGCATATGTTGCAAAGAATTTTTCTCCATATAATTTACGTTTTCCAAACTAAATGTAATTATTCGACATATGTAACTCGGATATATGTATGTATATGGTTACATGAAACTTAAAACGCCCCAACATTTCGTTAAATTGCAGTTGAAACAAAAAACATTCTAAAGCTAATTTTGAATTTGCGATATATCTTTTTTGACCCCACTTATACATTGCATTGTCACAACTAAAGAGAAAGGGACATGATGGGAAAGTTAAATAGTGAAAATGTAAAAGAGGAATTAATTATTTAAAAACTCTGCTATTGGGCGTTTTGTTAATTTCAGACATTGTTGTAGGGACTTGGTGTTAAGTAGACACATTGAATTTCTTAACCTGTGTGAGCAGTCATTTTCAGTGTAGCCCAAATTTATTATTTTTTCTATGCTTTCGAGTTGTAAATTTATAAATAACTCAAAATTTTCCATACTCTCAGTGAATATTTTAAGCATTTATTTAGATAGTACAGTTAAATAATCTAAAAAAAAAAATAAATATGAGTATATATTTACAACTGCGCACAATAAGAAACAGATCTCAACTAATTATGGTAAAAACCATCGATATATAACAATCGCTTTTACAGGTAGAAGTACAAATTCGAAAAAGATACTGCAATTAGCGAAAAAACTATAGACCTCCCAGTAAGCAAAACACTTTTATGATCATAAAATTTATGAGTTATTAAACAAAAACACAAAATCATAAAGGACAGTTTGTTTTATGCATAAAACTTAAAATGCATTTTAAACCCACCATAACTATTACTCTAACCGGTCGATTTTAAACTTAAAGGCTATAGACTCACCTAGTAAACAAAACAAAACCATGTATCAAAATTCCATTCCAGTCAGCGTGGTTATTCACGCTTAAGTTCGTATAATTTAATTTAATTCTTTTTTTAAAAATATGACATTTATTCGAGCAAATACTCAAGAATTTATGTTTTTAAAAAAAATTATTTATTTGTGGTGGATTAGCAAATCTATATGCATTTCGTTGGTTGCTAAATACCAACTCATCATTGAACTTTTTATTGTTTCTATCATAACTAAATAATAAGCCTTATTACGAGTGACGTTGTCTTTATGAAATCTGTAAAATGTGGCAACGTTCGCTGTATGTTTTACATTGGAGTCGTTAAAGTTTGACTACGGTAACGACACTCATAATAAGGCCTAATATATGAATTAAGAATTTAAGTTGTTTGTTGTTTGTATAAAATTCTTTTAACTAATTATTTAATTTAATTCTCATTTGTTATTTGATAGTACTTTAATAAGTAAAGTTGTCCTATACAATGATTCAAGGTCTGGGAAAATACGTAATACTATATCTATATATATAAAACCGAATATGTGTCTGTTTATTTGTTTGTTTGTTCCTTATAGGAGGCCAATCCCTTGGACCGATCTTCCTGAAATTATCACAGTATATAACTGGAACTCTCGGATGAGTTATAGGCTACTTTTTTTCAACCACACCCACTTTTACGCCCACTTTTTTAAATTACGTTACTCCTACCACTTAGTTTTTAACAGATTTTTTAATGTAAAGTGAGCATAACTTCGCCATTTGTGGATCAATTTTCAAAAATCTTTCAGCATATGGAAAAGATGCATTAATTTTTTTTTTTTTTTTGAAAATTGTGCGTAGGCGCAGGGTGTCGCAAATGGCCCGCCACAATAATTGTTTATCAAATAACTTCGCCATTTTTGAGCCAATTTTCAAAATTCTTTCAGCATATGGAAAAGGTCCAGAATATTATTTTGTTTTTAGAAATTGTTTGTTGGATCTAACGGGGGGTCGGTAGGGCGTTGCAAATGGCCCGCCACAATAATTAATTATCAAATAACTTCGCCATATTTTGGGCATTTTGTGACCTACGTCGATGATATTTGGTATATCATCACCCACTTTTCTCCTGGTACGTATTCCAAATTATGCCAATACCATATGTACCAAATATCATCGACGTAAGTCAAAAAAATGCCCAAAATATGGCGATTTAAATTTTTGGGTTATATGGGCGGTGCCACGCCTCTTTGTCCAATCAAAACTTCATATAGCCTATTATTCCTTCCAGAGTCACAGTAACATGCTCTGAAAATTTCGGGAAGATCGTTCCAAGGGTTTGGTTTTCCTAAAAAAGGGGCCCCGTAATATAGTCTTAACTACTGGACCGATCGTCATTAAATTTTCACAATAGGATATATAAATACTTTTAATTTTATTTTATAATGATGGGGGGTAGCGAAGCACACCGGGATAGGCTAGTTCTATATACACATTGCGATAATCAGCCATGTCAGTAAACTCAATTCCGATCTCAAGAATTCCGAAAGAATCGAGTCTTTATAAATGAAAAAAACATGCATACTTTTAGGAGCATCAGTAAAATAACCTTTTGCGTATTAATAAAAAAGCTTAATGTGAGCTCCGCTTGTAGCAACAATTTAAACAAATGCTATGGGTACACAAAACTTTATCGCTGTAAAATCGAAATAAACGGAATCTGAAGACTGTAAATCAAAAGCGATCGGCAAACAATCACGGAATTGAAATCATTCCGATTGCAATGTGTGACTTGCCCGAATATCTCAAATAAATTTTGTAAATTTTCTAAGTAACTAATTAATCATTTAATTCGTAGCAAAGCAGATATATTACCAGAAAATTTGGAACAAATCAGAAAAAACAACTAATTTCCGAGATTATAATAGATTATAATTGTGAACTGAAGCAGGAATATTTAACTTTAAAAATCGCTTAATTTAGGTGAAGGTGCGTGCGTTCATATCAGATTACGGTACCAGGAAAAATATCCAATTAAAAATAAAAAATAAAAAAAACAGTGTGCTGCTTTAGCAAAATACCAAGATTTTAATTTCTCCCCGCTTAATTACTCACTGATTAAACTCACGTGAGCTAAACTTGGTTTAACAATTGTATATAATTTTATTCACTTTAAGCGAAAAGTCTTGACCTGATGTGATTATGTTGTGGATTTTTAAAATGCGGATATTTATTATTATATAAAATAAATAAAAACAATATTTATAAAAATGAAATAATCAACAAATATTATTTGTGATTAATGCAAAAAAAAATAAAAATAAAATAAATAAAAGATGATGACTGCTGGCTGGACGTCTGTCTTGATATTTATTGTTTATGAAGAGTTTTATTTCAATAGACGTGACAGTGCATTCGATCAAACAGCAATCAAGATAAAAAAAATCGAATGCATATTTAAATTATTTCCATACAACAACTTGATGATTTTTTTTTTTTTTTTTTCAATAATTATTTTTCATTTTGTTCTTTTTTATTTAAGAGATTCACAGCTTTACATTCAATACACCACAGTAGTTTAACCTTGATTTTAAATAAAATAATTATACGAATTACTCGCAACTACACAGATAAGCGATCGTAAAACAAACTACAATTGAGTTGCAATTAAAAAACACCTTGTTTTATGATGTTGCAGTGCAACAGACGGATAGTTTTGTTAAAATTTTCTTCATGATTACGAAGATGCACAAATTACACTGCTCGTACACTGGATTCTAGATAAATTAGGTTTTCGAAAAAAAAACTAAGGAGAAAATAGCGCGCAAGGTTTGCCACGAAGTTCCTTTCGCTTTGCATTTTGTCAATATTTGATACAAATATGTAATTATTAAATTAACTAAAATCCTGCCCAGTGGCGAAATTCGACAACTTGATCGACGTGATCGGGTTTGCTTATAACCGGTTTTGCAACCGGGTTTTTAGACGAAAATTATACTGTGCATATCGGGGGAAAAATGCATTTTAAAACATATCGCTGCTTTATTGCAACATAGTCATATCTCAAAAAAAAGCTTAAACGTGGCAAAATGCATTTAAAGTTTTTAAAACGTAAGCAGCTTCGGCTTAGATAGAGATATGTTTATGAAAAAATTTTTTACAAATAAAAAAGGTATTGAGAAACTCTTTTTCGTCAGTAACTGAGAAATTTTGTTTTTCGAGATATGACTATGTTGCAATAAAGAAGCGATATGTGTATAGTATATGATCAATATTGGTGGACAATAACATTCCCAAACGTGTACGACAACAAATCGTGCGGTCTATTTATATAAGTTCATATCGCCCCCTATGCGCGAAATTATCGCATGTTACACTTTTTTCGAAATTGGACTTTTTTATCGAAATTGTGTGTAAATCCATTAATTCACCTGCTGATAAAATATTATATAACATTTTCCAATAGGGATGATATGATTTTGAAGTGACGTTTCGGCCATTTGTGATATGTCATGATCTGTCATTTGTTTTTCATTGTATTCAGTAGTGTTTACAATTTCATCATGGAGAGAAGACCAACGCAAGACCAACGTTTACATATTATTCAGTTTTATTATCAATATAATCGTTCTCCAATTCCAACTTTTCGTGCGCTTTTGCCAATTTAAGGTCGTCGAATTGTTGACACAAAACCGCTCGAAGTAATGCAAATATTGCTGCCGTTCAGGCAAGTGTTGCTGAAGACCGAAATTTGTCGATTCCAAGATGTTCTCAACAATTGGGACTGTCTCAAACCACAACCTGGCGGATTTGGGTTTGCATTGTTTTCACTCAAGAACTGAAGCCATAAAACGTCGTGAATTTGCTGATTTTGCCTTGGACCAACTTCTTTCAAGAAATTGTGATTCAATATCCTCCAAGAAGTTGTGATTTAACCCCATTAGACTATTTCTTGTGGGGTTATTTGACGTCACTGGTCTTTCGAAATAAACCAGACTCTCTTCAAGCTTTACAAGTCAATATTGAACGTGCCATTCATGACATACTACTTGATTTAGTGGAAAAAGTGCTCGAAAATTGCGTTCATCGAATTCGTTGTTGCAGAAGAAGTTGTGGAGGCCATTTGAATGACGTTTTATTTAGAACTTAATTGTATCGATTGTACTTCACGTTAAATAAAAACCTTTTGAATTTCCTTAACAATAATTATGTTTTTTTTTTTTAAGAAATCATATCACTCTTATTGGAAAACCTTTTACATCTAATTGTTAAGTTATGGCGATAACACTATAAACATTTAATTGTGTATGTGTCAGTGTTATTTACCTTCTGGTCAAACTTATCGCATTTGTTTGTATTAATGTGAGTGTGAAAATATTAAGAGGAAATGGAATGTTTGAGAAATAGAGATGAGTCTAAGATGTACATTTAATACAAAGGCTACTTACTGCCTGTTCCACTACATCGACAGAGTTCTTTCTTTCCTACAATAAAAACTAAAATAAAATTTTGGAATTTGTTATTTTTTTCAAATTCATAATTCTAGGATTTGGTTTTCATACGAAAGAAATAACTCTGTCGACATCGTGCAGCAAGAAGTAAAAGTATACCAATATTTTTAAGGGATCAAGGTGAAAGCAAAAAGTGTTTACAATCCAAAAAAAAAAACCGAAAATAAATTTTCAAAAATCGAAAAACACACACAAACGTGACTAACCTATTCACTTGTCAACAACAAATTACTAATCCAAATTGGCTGAAATGCCAACATATGACAAACACATGTGTACAACATAACAAAAAAAAAATTCGATAATCGAATGTACACAGACCGCGAAAATTCAAAATTCACGTTTTCTTTTGAAAAAACCTCGTATGTGTTATTAAAGTTGTATTGAAAAATCAGTATGTACATAATTTTTCAACTTTTTGTGCAAATTTGTGACCTGAATGTGTGACTTGCCCAAATATCTGTTAATGAAATTGTAATTAGATGAACTAAATATAATTTTTGATTTATTAAAATTGATAAATAATTGAAATAAAATTTGAATTAAGAAAATGAGCTTTGGAACTTTTCAAACATAAAAGGTAAACATCTACTGATGAGTTGGTTTAGCAGCCAACGAAATGCATTTAAATATTGCTAACTCGCAACAACTAAATAAAATTTTAAAAATATTTAATCAAAGAAATTTTTAATTTTTCAGGCTTAAGTTCGTTTTCTCTAAATATAATTTTGTTATAAATTAAATTATTATTTAAATTAGAAAGAAAAAATCTAGTGGCTCTTAATACTTGAACAGACAAAGAAAAATTAGACTGCGCGGAGGGTTGAACTGACATCGTTGTTTCGAGACTAACCACAGTCTGATCATCAGAGTTGTCTACCGCTTAGACCTCACTGCTACCACGGCGCTGCAACCACATTAGTTAAAGATCCTCTATCATTAATTGAATCTGCTGAATTACACGTAAGTTTTTACACTACACCTTTTATCATTATTTAATGGGTTGGAACTTTACTATACTTTTTCAAAGTCTATCTTGTTCAAGTTGAGCTTTATCCGCACAAAAACATAAATGTGAAAATAAGGCCAAGTTCCTATCCAAAAAATTTCTGCCGTAAAAAGTACTGAGATCAAAATAAGGACCAAGTTCTTGATAGGTACTATATTCCATCTCATTTCTAGGCAACCTATAAGCTTGGCAATATTTTTTTATATTAGAAAGGCAAACAAATTTTGCCAATCTTATGGGTTGCCTAGAAATGGTCCTTATTTTGAGCTCAGTACTTTTTACGGCCGAAATTTTTCGGATAGGAACTTGGCCTTATTTTCACATTTATGTTTTTGTGCGGATCTCACTTCTTTTTTCTAAGTTGTTTTCGTATAAATATTCATATGTACTTGTATTGCTTATCGTGGCCTACCTGTGTAGAAAATTTCAGCCTTCTAGCTATACTAGAAGCGTCCTATACAAAGAAGGGGCACCATAGTCGCACCAGATGAAAAGTGCGGGTTTTAAAATCATTTTCGTTAATTTCTTATCAGGACCTACCTGTGTACCAAATTTCAGGTTTCTAGCTCAACTAGAAGTGCCCTATACAAAGAAGGGGCATGATTGTCCCCCCAGATGAAAATTGCCCGTTAAAAAATCATTTTCGGTAATTTCTCATCACTACCTACCTGTGTGCGAAATTTCATTTTTCTAGCTGTGCTGGAAGTGCTGGAAGTGCCCCATACAAAGAATGGGAACCCTAGTCTTCCCGGTCGGAAAGTGCCCGTTTTAAGATTTTTCTGGTTATTTTCTCACCAAGACCTACCTGTGCACCAAGTTTCAGCTCTCTAGCTTTACTGGAAGTGCCCAATAATATTGATGAGTCAGTGAATATGTACTAAAATATGAACTTTTCACACCTTAATATCTCGGGAAGCTTTTATGGTAAAAATTTAACCGGTGAGGTCACCTCTGTGGGGAGACCTTATGTTTCAAGTTTCATTATATTATGATCAAGAGGACCAAAGTTATGAGGGGAGTAAAAACAGCTCGAATGGTTTCGTGTAAATATATGTATATACACACTGTGTGGCCGAACTTGGCCTGGCGCACTACCGTGCGCCTAGATTCTAGTGTTTCTTATTTGATTTGATTTTTCTTTCTAATTTAAATAATAATTTAATTTATAACAAAATTATATTTAGAGAAAACGAACTTAAGCCTGAAATATTAAAAATTTCTTTGATTAAATATCACTCAGTTCAAATAAAAAATTCACAACTTATTAATTTTAAAAATATAATTGAAATTAATTTCAATGTTCTTTTTATTCTTTATTTTCTCTGGATCCCTTTACACTTTCTTACCTGTATTTTATTACTATTTATTTATTACATGCAAGTAGGTACGCATGTGTGTGTACTCGTAAGTAAATGTATGACTAAAAAGGTTGGAGGAAATTCAGTGTCTTAAAGACGAAGATTAGTTCAAATAAATAAAATAACAAAAATTGAAGAACAAAACCTGTAAAACAAAATCCTTTTTTTTTTTTTTTTTTTTTTTTTTTTTCTTCAAATTATTCTCATACGAAAATGTTAAATCTTTTTTCTTAAGAATTGTATTGTTTTAATTCTGACAATTCGTCATACCTGGGAATTTTCGACTTTTGAACACACTTTGCGTAATTCTTAATATGTTTTTGTTAGTCGATTCTTTTAAGAATTATTTTTCTGGATTTATATTGTTGTCATTGTCTTTTGTGTTCTTTGTTAAAAATTTTGTCAACTCGCTGGCATTTCACACTTTTTTATATCTTAACCCTCAAGCGATTTAACCGTACTATTTTGTACTGAAAACCAGTAATGAGTGAATGCTACAGCATTAAATCTAAAGTAAGTGAAGATTGATATACTTATGTTTTGAAGTAAGTCCTTACGTCGTTACATATTTGAAAATATTTTCCAAATATGTATGTATGGATGTTTTATATTTAAAAATGTGTTTTTTTTTAATTTTTTTCTGCAAAGCAAATAGGCAGAAATTCAAAGAAAATTAGCCCGATTTCTTTTTTAACAATTTATAATTTTCTCTGAAGGATTTTGTAAATTCTACAAAAACTAGGATAGACATATCACGTTTTGAAGGTATTTGATTGTATGTATATTTGTAATGTGGAAAAAAATTCCAAAGAAAATATCCCGATTAATTTTTAACTAACTTCAAAAAAAAAGAAGAACGTGGTCCATGAATCTATCATTTATAAACGAACTTTCAAAATTCCTTTTATTTGTTTGAACAAAAAATATATTGATTATCGAATAGCACAACCAGTTTTTTTTTGTAGGGCCAGGGTATCGCCCCTACTTATGCCATGCATTGTGCCAGAACAGATAGGGATACGGTAATGAGGTTAGATGGTTGTATATAATGTAGACGAAGGCTCAATTCTTTTCATCTCTACTATTGCGCGTTTTTTTTTTCTTCATATTTTTTTTTAGTTTGAATGGGTTTGCTTACATTTGGTTCTATAAACATTTTATTAAAATCGGAGGAAGTTGCCAGCCTCAAAAAAATTTTTTTTTTTTTTTAGAATGGGGGAAACGTATTCCCCTAAACTATCCATCCTTCATTTATAAACTGATTTTTTTTTTATCCAGTTAGTTTTAATTGTCTCTCTCCGCTCCTTAAAATATGCTTGAGTATTATATAACTCCTCAATTTATTGACCGGCCGATCTCAAAATTTATTTATTTTGCTTGAGTGGGTTTCCTTTGCAGTTTGGTCCCATAAGTTTTTTTTTTATCGCAGATTCAAGTTGATACCACCAAAATATTGCTCCCATAGCCCCTGAAATATTTATTAAAAATTAAAACCGCTATTTATGGGCCGATTTTAATTTTTATTTCTTGTTAAAGATTTCGTGGGAGTCAAATATAAAATAGAAATGAAAATCTGTTCGATTGGATTTTGGTATTGAAGGGATATTTGCTTGTTTTTTCAGAATTATTAAATTATGTATGTATTCTCTCTGTATTTCAAGCACATAATCGGTAAAAGATATTTTGCAATCAAAATTGAAATATCTTCTATTGGACGCCTCTTTTATACGTCTTCAGCAAATGAAGCAAATTCTGTGCTAAATTAGATTTTATGACTACAATCAAAAGCGGTTTAGTTTAAAAATAAAATTCGCAATCAACATAAATTGAGTGCAGTACTCTTGATGAACACTAACACAGCAATTAATAAACTGCTTTCAGCATTTTTTCTTGTTTTTAGAAAAAATTTTAAAAAAAGTACAAATAAAAATTTGTATTTAAGTTAATTCTACATTGGAGTAAATTTCATATGTACTCGTACATACAAACAAAGATATGCATACTATTTTTCAAATATAGAGAAAAATTAAAAGAGTTTGTTCTTAAATTGCACCACTTTCTATACAAGTTTTTTTTTCATTTATCTTTTTTTTTCTATTTTCATAAGTTGTACGTGTTTATTTTTTACATTTTTCTAATGATTTTCAACTTTAATTGTTTTTGTTTAGTTTTATGTTTGCATTCTTGTTTTGTATGAGAAATAACTTTTTTTGATGTGGATGGTATTTAAGAACACTTATTTGGTAGCGTTGGTAAGTTTTGGTAACATCAGCCAGCTAACTAACGTTTATATAAACAAGAGGGGGAAGAATTCTTATAGTCTTACTAGTGTACGAATGTTTTCTTTGTAGCTCTTTTCCAGTTTATCACAACGCCTGCAGTCTTAGAACCTGAACGAGTTATAAAATGCAAACACACACATTGTACCTACACATCGTAGTACATTTTCAAAGAAATTTCTACAACAACATTTTTGTTTTTTCTACAGTATTTTTGAGAAATAACACAGAAATGTAGTCAATAAAGGCGACTCAATGATGCAGTCAGTGTACATATGTACGAACAAGAGTTGGAAACCTAAATGATTTTTCTCCCGTGAATTATAGTTTTTAATATGAATTCACAAACATTTTAATTAAGATAAATTTGGTAAATTCATTTAACAGTTGTTTTCTCTTTGAAATCTATTTGGGCTTAAATAAATTTAGTTAAAAAGAAAAGAAATTTTAATGGGATGTCTGTCAGCAAAACGAACCAATGTGAGGTTTCATGGTACGCATTGTTTTTAAT
Source organism: Lypha dubia (assembly GCA_947311025.1). NCBI lineage: Eukaryota > Metazoa > Arthropoda > Insecta > Diptera > Tachinidae > Lypha > Lypha dubia. The sequence continues at coordinate 85,500,848 of OX371263.1, read as the reverse complement.
ATAAAAACTATAAAATGTTGCGATTCTAGGCTAAATTTGTTATGCAGATATGGTAAAAATTAAAAAGTCGTCCTGAAAATAATCCTGAAATGCAACAAAAACACCAAAACGCAAAATATAAATAGTTTTAAAAAATCATTAAAAAAACTATAGCAGCAAAACGAATAAAAGAGCCAAAATGAAAAAGTCGCTAAGCCGGAAAGTTTTTCCAGTGGTCCGTATGATATCATTAGCATGCGTGTCAGATTCGCATTTTATTGAATTGACTGTGCGAATGCTTTTACTTGTTTCACAGGTTTCAAAATTTTTCTCCAGCCGATTTCCTTTCAGTCTTATACTAATTTTCAAATATGTTTTCCTCTTAAAAGTACTCATAAAACACTGCACAAAACAATAAGGTCCCTTAGTTGACAAATAAGGCAAATTTAGCTTATCACTTATAATTTTATTTCAGTGAGTCGACGAAAATCACTACATTGTGCTGATAGTGTGATCCAGCCTTTAGACATCACTGCCAATCACGGCAGCCGCAATCAACTACATAGTTAAAGATCCTCTATCATTAATTGAACATGAAAGTTCTACTCTACAACTTGTTTTTTATTTTAGTGGTTTGGAACTTTGCTATCGTCCTTTCCAACCAATTAAAATTAAAAACACGGTGTAGGTTAAATTGAACCAGAATTGTTTCTAAAACAATTGATTATTTTACTTATATTTTGCACACTTTTATTTTATGACAACAATATTTTACTTATCTTCTTTTTTTTTTTTGCTAAAAAAATATATGTATGCATAACATTTTCCAGCAATAAAAAGTCAATGCATAACAAATATGCAAATATGACTATAGTAATGGTTTGCATATACATATTCTTTACACCAAACATGTTTCTTTCAATCTGTCTAAAAAAAATATATAAAAACGAACCCATTTATAACTTTTGTACGTGTAAAATTTATTGCAAATATTCAAGTTTCATTTTGTGCATTCTTCTTATTGTTTATAGCTTTCGTTTGTAGTTATTTTCTATTATTTTTACAAATTCATTAACGTCGCACAAAAAAAAATCACGTAATTTAAGACGATTTTTATTTACAAACACATTAGATAGTTTTATATCATCGTATCCCTTTTGTGTTCATTGGCATTCAGCTTTTGTTTAATCGAAAGTATTCATTATCTTAAGTAATTTTAATATTCTTAGTTGGCATTCAAATATTGAAATCGTTTGCGACCCGTCGCCATAACAATAAAAATTGATGACTTTGATGGCAATGAACAGCATTATGTAATAGGTTAGATGATTACATCTATTAAAATCTTTATTTCGTTCTTTAAGAAAAGAACCTGTCAATAAATAGATGGGGTCATTCGAATTTGTAGTGGCTAATAAAAAGCTGACTCAGAAGGACGGCAATGCAATTATTATTAGTGAAACTGTTATCGGGAAACTAGTAATCATAGAGACTGGATAGAAGACTTAAATCCACATGATACTTAAGTCTTGTACAGAAACGGTTTTCCGGGCTTACATTATTGTCAAAAAAATTTCAGAACATTTCCAACAAACGTGTGAACTTACAAATCATTGACAGATTATTTCCAGGCTCTCACTTGACAACAAACTATCAGATATCTGACAATCGTGGGGACAATTTTATTAAATAAATGACAAGGACTAGAGGTAGTGGTTCTCACATATCTAAAGGTGAACTTTATTGAAATCTATCCGTTCTGGTAACTGAATTGGAGTCTTAAACTTAAACACACGTGACATTTAGTCATCTTAAATATGTATATTAGGGATATAACTTTTTAACAATTTTTTAAAATATCAAAATTGGCATAGCACAGTCCGATAGAGCATAAAAAACTATAAGCGAACGTATATATTTTTTTTTCGCTAAGGTCAAAAAAGGTCACACATCAACCGCGATGAAGTTTTGAAAATTTTGAATTTTCTTTTTGGTTAAGAAAAATTAATAATATGTTTATTTAAAACAAAAAATAGCTCAAGTATGAAATTTCATTAATATTTAGGGATGGTAAGAAATTTTTCCGCAAACCACAACGTATCTTTAACCTTTTTTAACGAAAAAAAAATTAAAAATTAATAAAAAACACGGTATAAAATTATGATTATTATATAATAACTGTTTAGAAAAACCAATTTGTGCGTGAACTTTTTTGAGAAAAATTACAAAAGATTATGATTTTCGTGGTTACTAGGACATGGTTGACCTCATGATACTATGCCAAAAAATTGGTTATACCCCTAATGTACATACATATACATGCATATATAATTTAAAAAGCGGTCAACTTGACCTTCCGAAATAAAAAATTAAGAAATATGCCCGATAAAATCAAAAAAAAAAAAAAAATTTACAAAAAATTGGTCGGAAACTTGTCTCTGATTTAAAAAATAAAAACATTTTAAAAGAAAAATAATTAAATTCAAAAATCAGGTAAAAAAATGTAGGAGATATGCAATAAATAATATTTTGGGAGGGGCAACAACTTGGAACAAACTTTGGGGCTGGATAGTTATCTACCGATTGTCAAAAAAAATTTTACTGTACCAAACTGCAAGCAAATCTGGGCCCAAATCAAGAGATCAAGGGTAGGGGTATAATAAAATTGAATTAATATTACAATTATATTTTATTTTTTTTTTAATAAAAAGTATCCTATGAGTTACTTCTAATACCTCCAAGAATATATGATGATCGGTTTAGTAGTTTTTGCGTGAAAGCGCAACAAACAAACGGACATTCACATTTATAATATTAGTATGATTACTTGACGAGTTGTACGTTCACGGATGTAACGATTTGGGCCCTGATCAAACAGATAAATACCATAAATGGAGGAGCTAATCGATAAATAATATACATATAATAAATGATGCACTGTTATGAGTATCCTGATACCGGTTAGTAACAAGTTGGAACTATACGCTTTTATACACACAAAAATTTTACAATCGGGATATAATTGCCAGAGTTTGAAAAATTCTTAATTAACAAACATGTTTTTTTTAATTTTTTCTACCATTTATGTACGAGTATGTATGTAATTTTTTCGTTGTTCATTGAACTTTTGAAGGGTAAGCACAAGGACATAAAAGCCGATCAACTTTAGATTGATGAACAAATTATTGAAACTAGAATTAATATAGAAAATTAATAAATACGTATGTATGTATGTATGTATGTATGTATGCATGCATGCAATTTATTAATGAGGAAGAACAAAACATAAAAAAAAGCAAAAATAATAAACTTTAACGATCACCAAAACATTGATCTTCATTTGCATTGAAAACTGATGCAGAAATGAAGAATACAAGATTAATAAAAACAAACAATTCGCCAAAATAAAACTGGTTGGACATGTTTAAGGGAACCACCGCAATAAGATAAATTGAAAAAAAAACAAGCAGTTACTCGTATAATGAAGCCAACAACAAGAAAATAGGAAAACTTGTTCACTCAAACAGCCTTGCTTGAGCACAAGCAAGCACCGTCTGAGACCCAGAAATGCATTTCAGTGATGACAAGTTTTTGATTTTTCGTTAAGCAAATTTTTGTTTTTAGTTCCTACTTCTCGGTCTAAATTATGTATTAATACGAAATTTACACGATGACATTTTCCCCTGCATTATGCTTGAATTCTCTTTTATGTTGCTACCCCTTTGATCGCATTGTACCCCGTTCGATAATAAACTTTAGAAGTCACGGTAAAAAGTCATAGTGTGAACCACGTATAACTCAGTGTATTGGCAATTGGTATTTGGATCATAAGTTAAACTCTTTAAACAAGACATCTTACAGAACTATAGAATTCTGGCAGAAAATTTGCACAAGATGGTGAATTCGATAATTCGGTCAAAACACCAGTTGAAAAGAAAACGGTTGAATTTATTTAAGGAAGTTCTAGAGACTTTGGCGAAATATCTGAGAGAATTTTGTACAAACTCTAAAAATTTTATGTGATCAATGCCCAAAAACTGATTGATAAAACATTAGTAAATCCAAGAAAACTTAATTTGGACTTTAAAAATAGATTCAAATAATTGTTAAATTTCGGTGAACCCATTTGTATCGTGCATTCTTTTTTTTATATAACGAGTCTAAATTATCGGCTCATTTATATTTACAAACAATCTGTCAAGAGACAAATGAGAGTTATTACGAGAGATAAAATATAAAAAATTTACTTTAAAAATTGAGTAAATGAGTGTACAGATTACACAGAGGGAAAAGACGTTCTAAGATTGGGCACGGCTGGTGTCAAATTCTGAACGAAGCGTTCTTAATTTTTTGACAACATCCGTTCTCAAATGTAGAACGAAATGTTGTCAAATCAAGAACGAAACAACAAAAAATACCATGCGTTGTCAAATCAAGAACGAAATCATAAAAATGGCCAGACGTTCTCAAATCGAGAACGAAAATATAAAAAATACCATACTTTGGAAACGACCTGTTTTCAAGTCAAGAACGCTCTGTTGTCAAATAAAGAACGAAAATGCAAAAAATACCAGATGTTGTCAAATTGAGAACAATGCGTTCTTAAATCAAGAACGGACTGTTGTCAAAACAAAAACAATTGTTGACAAAAGAAGATCAAGGTGTGCTTAAAAAAATTTACACCATCCTCCGTTGTCAAATTGAGAACAAACGTGACGAACTATTGAACAACGGATGGTGCCAATTTCGGTGTTCTTCGACCGGTTTTTTTCCTCTGTGTAGTTTGTTATTAATTTGATCAGATTTCAGAAAATTCGTGACGAAACTGTGGACTATTCTGTTAAACGTCTGAGAGAACTCGATAACTTTTGGCTTAAGTAATCGAAAAAAAAAAAAATGTTCTCCATTCATTAGAATTTGGCTTTAGTTCGATATCGAATATGTTGATTTCAAATTGACAGATTTAGATAATTTTCGAAAATAAAATGTTTAAAAATGTTTTTTTTTTTTGTTGTCAATAATTTGCTCGAGAGATATCGTTGTTTCGAAACTTTGAAAACTACTTCAAATACCGCAAATTGATCAAAATCTGATCAACCGTTCGATTGACAAACAGTTTTAATAACTCCGATTTATTTTATCCAATCGATTTTTAATTTCGTTCACTACTTTTTTTGAATTTAACAAGCTTTATATGACCTAAATTTTATCGAGATCAATTAAAAAATGTCAGTGGTTTATTTTGTTACTCCAAAATTTCTTCTCAGCAGGCGTTTTTATAAATAATTTTTACTAGTAAAGCTCACATTAAGCTTTTTTATTGACATGTAACGCTTATTTTACTGGCATTTCTAAAAGTATGCATTTTTTTATTGTTTTCTACAAATGAAGTTAGTAGAAAAATTCATTGTCAATTCTATTTTGAATTTTGAATAATTTTGAATTAAATCCATTTGAAACCGGAATTGTGTTCTGTCACATGGCTGATAGTATATATGTACATATGTATGTACTTGTACACCAATCTTATATTTATACCTATGTTTGAAAATATTTTTAAATAGTTTTTATGTGCTACAAAAATTGTTTGAATTTCAAGGCATATTGTTAAACTGGATATTTTATGTACATATCAGTAAGTTTCAGGGATGGGAATTCTACTTAATTTTTAAAATTGTCCATTCGAATATGGTTAAAAATAGATGCACTTATCCAAAAATGTTACAAAAAAACATCATAAAATAAAATAAATTTTTGTAAAATTTTCAATATTTATTCCTGATCATAGACAATTTATATAAATAATAAAGATTGACAACACTAGTGTATAAAAAAATAGTTGAAAAAAACTTACAATTTCTTGTTTCATTCGTTTTGCATTTTTGTTATTTGTTTTTCCTTTTCTTATCTTTTGTTTAACCAGGAAGCAAAAGAGAGAAGCTTAAGGTAGTCCTGCAGTCTACATAATCATTCAAAGTTGCAAAGCAGAAATAAACACGATATTGAACACTAATAAATATGATTAAAGGAAAGATATTACAACACGTTTTTTTTATAATAACATACTGCATTCACATATATACTTCCATACATACATAAGTATGTACAACTGTAGTTTTTAAAAAAGATTTTCCGCTTGTTTGACACAAATTTTTAACACTTTACAAAAATCATTTATTAGTCGACACATGCATTTACACAAACTTTTTAACATAAACAACAAATTGTTTTAATCACATTATTTTTCAACGCATGTAAGTACGTACAGTGGTGATATTAACAGGTTATTAATTAATTTAAGTTTTTTTTAAGTTCACACGAGATTCCCAGTTTTTGTCCGAATTCGCATACTTCTCCATCAAACAATTAGAATTGCACTAAAAAGCAAACAAACAGCAGAACAAATTGTTTAAGAGAGATCGCGACTTATTGATGAAATGCGTTTTTTTTTTTAACAAAGAGAGATTGATTGGATTGGATTCTCTTTTAATTACGCTGTAGTGTAGCCAGACATAGAAATTTTCCCCCATTTATGGAAATTAAGGTGCAAACACATTGGGGAGACATTTGCTTCAAATGTGTTGGTTCATGCTTAACAAAAATTTAGGTAAATAAATACACAAGTTGTTTTGTGGTCACACTACGGACATTATTTTCCCATTTTGTTTGTTGAAACAGCTGTCAAACAACGGCAGGTGTTAACATGGGAAAACACATTTTCCCTGTGATCACACTTGAACAAATATTTTCCTTAACAAAATTTTAGATAAAACTATCAATTTTGAGCCAACAAACATTTGTACATTTTAACACAAGTGATGAAAAGTTTTTTTTTAGCGAAATGCGATTTTTCGCCTTTTTCCATATTTTTTTTTTTATTTTAGCAGTTTTGCGATTTCTGATCACCTTGTGTGCAATTTTCTGGGTTTGCAATTTTCTCGTTAGCAAGATTTGGCAAATTTTCGCCATATTCTCGACTTAGGAAGAATTTTTTTGCATTCTTTAAGGCTTTAGCGTTTTTTTTTAATATTTTGGCATCATTAGTTGTTTTAGAGAATCACGACTAAAATAAAAATCGCACTAATTTTAAAAATGCCAAAAATTCGACAACATCTCATTCACAATAACCAGGATAATTAGCAAACTGCTGCTGCTTGTTTCTTTATTTTGGATTTTAAATTTTCAATGTCTTGCTTTCTCTGAGAAATTTTTCAGATTTTTTCAGGATCTTATTTTCCGCGAATTTTCTCGTCTTATTTAGGAATTTATTTACAACATAATTTGTGTGAATAAACTTGGTCTGACCGAGCATATCTGATGATTGTTCTTTAACAGAAAGTCAAGTTCGTCGAGTTTTTCATATTTTCGCATCGAAATATTGATTGTCGCACAACCCATATTTTTTTTTTTTTTTTTTTTGAAAATCAGGTAGCAAATTGATCCCCCGAAATATTGATAACCGCATAACTCCTTCATTGATGGACCGATTTTCAAAACATTTTATTATGTTTGAAAGGAGTTATGGGAATATAAGAATATTAAATCAAACTACGCTGAACCTATTTGGAATATCAATAATAACCAATAATTAAATAATATTTATTAATATTTATAAAAGCTAAAGCTCGAAATGTAATAATCAGAGAAAAATTAGACATTTTTAATATATTTCAAGCAACAAAGGAAAATTTAATATCCAACCTCACTTAGATTTCAACTACACAGCTGAATAGAATAAACGTATTGTGAATAATAATAAACAAACTGTGAAATGGGAGTATCAAAGAGCAAAATATATACATAAATGCATGCATACACACATTTGTACAAGCCACATACATACATATTTACTTTTTAATACCCCGGGAGTTTTCTCCCATTCCTCCTATTATGAATTAAATTTTCCCTCGGATTTTTCCTTTTTTCTCTTTTCTCCTATTCTTAACACCATTTTTAAAATGGGAAAAATTACCCTGGGAACAAAGTAGGTATTAAAAATATGAAAAAAAGGGAAAAATGGTTAACATCTTTTACAAGTTTATTCCCAAGAAATTTGAAAGGGAGCTAGCGTAAAAATGTAAGCTTTAATTAAAAATATATAAGAAAATTAATATAAAAGACTTTTTTTTAGGTCAAAAAGCACAAACAAACTTCAACTACAACACTTATTGTCTTTAATGGAGCAGAATCCCGAAATCACCCGTGGTTTTTTTAAGGGAGATAGGCAACAGGTTCAATAATTCTGGCGTCGAGCTGAAGATGAATTAAATTCGTTAGGCCCACCAACTAAGAATTGCACGGAATGGACGAAGGTAAATATACATGACCAAATAAAAATTACTTCAATAAAATTATTTAAATTTCAGGTATGGACTGACCAGAAAAAATATATACGCCAAAAAGTAGCGCAAAATTTGCAGAATCAGAATGCCACAGGAGGAGGACCAAACCGAGATTACAAATTTTCGCCAACAGAACAAACTATATTTGATCTGATTGGAATGAAAACCTCTGTTGAAGGTGTATCTTCAAATTGTTTCAGACTGGAATCGTCAAATAATATCAGCGAACTTCCAGAAGTATCGCCTGATATAGGATGTTTCAATGCTTGAGGATGGTCATAATGAAATCATAATTGTTGCGGTGGAACCCATACAAATTGAAACACCTAAATCAATTTTAAAATCCAAGAATAATGAGACACCAATAAACGAGGACAGAAGCAGTAAAATCTTCATCTGATATGCTATTTAAGGAACTTGATGTGCAGAAAGATTTAGTGGTACTGTTAAGGAAGCTGTAGTAGACATGAAGGAGCAAAAACAAACTTTTAAAAAAATTTTTAGAGCACTCGACAGCATCAATGAAATGCAAAAAAAAACATTTTCAGGTGATGGAAAAAATTAAAAATGGTGGAAAATATGAGGGTCAGTGAGGTGGAATACAAACTCGAGAAAAACCGACTACAGCTTCAAATAGACAATGTTGACAAAAAAAGTTTAAACAAGATACATATGTATATGTATGTATGTATTATATTTATTTTATTATTTTTAATATTGTACCAAGAAGTGGCTTTTTGTTTAAATTATAAAATGGATTTTTTTCTAAAGTTTTCAAGTTTTTCTTTTATAGCGCGTTCCCAATATTAGACTAAGCTGTGGTCAAGTCCTGCGTTGATATTGGAAAAAACTTATTTCTTCCGACGTTTCCATAGAGCTGATGGAATTATAATTTTCTTCATCAACTTTGAAGTGAATACATAAATTGTGAAGAGCGCAGCATACATTTGTAATTTTTACAGCTTTCTCCGTTGGACGACAATCTTTTGCAACAAGAGAGTAAAAATGTACTGAAAAAAAATTTTAATATAATTAAATACAAAAGGTCAAATAATTATTATTATTTTTTTAAAACACCGAACCGTTCTCTGGACATACAAAAAACAATGTAATTTTGGATTCTTCGACAGCACTTTTATTTCAGTCATTCATTGTGTTTATTAACTGTAAACATTTTCATAAATTTTTTTATAAATAAATATAAAATTAAAAATATTTTTGTTACATTTTTAATTTTTTTATAAAAAATATTTATTTACATGTTTTATTTTATTTTTTTTTTGTAAAAAGTTTATTATTAAATTCGAAAGCGAATAAAAAATAACCTGGTTTGACTGAGAATCGAACAAATAGCACAAGTAACATATTTATTTACTCTTTTGTTGTAAAAGATTGACGTCCAACCGTGCTGACTGGGCTGGCAATGGCTCCACACTCCGGTACGCTATCCCTACGGTGACCATCCGTCCTTTTTTAAATGGACAGTCCTCTTTTTTGACACAACGTCCTTTAAAATTTAAACAAAATATATTACCCTTTTTTTAATTGAATTGTCCTTTATTTTTGATGGCTAATGTTCTTCTTTAGTTTCCAAAATTAAAAGTTTTATTTTCTCAAAATACCGAAATTTTAAACTTAAACTGTTGTTTTTAGTTATTTTTATTTATTGAATTTTGTTATTTTTGTATTATTGGCTAAATTTAATTTCATTGTTAATTTTGATTAATTAATTAATTTTTTGATTTAACGACGTGTGAACTTCTAGGCATATTTAATTTACGTTTTAAACATTAAAATAAGTACATACATATGTAAGGAACTACTTGTACGAGTCACTTATATTACAATGTTTGAATTATATTTTTATTTTATTGATATAAAATAGGTATGTATGTATATCTATGAAATTAATAATAATTTTTTGTAATTTTGATTGTCCTTTTTTTTTCGAAAAATATGGTCACCGTAGCTGTCCGCGGGGACTCTTGGCCACCATGGTACCCATATTGACGGGCAAGCTTAGTGTGGACGTTCCGTCAACATGAGGAATTCCCACACACAGAACCCCCAGCCTCAGGCCATCCGACCTCACATATGTATATTTGTAGTTTTTTTACACTTATTATAATCGATATTATTAATAAACTTTTTATAAAAAAAATTAACTCTGTGCTTAAAATATAATTAAATACGTAAATACAAACTATTATTATTTAAAGTTAGTCCTGTAAATAATGAATACCAATGAATGATCCGGCTATAATAGCAAGTGCAGCTCACAAAGTTGGAATGATTTTTTAAATACCGAACAAACGGTTCGGCATATAAAAAAGTACTAAATACTTATTTGTATACATACATATTTTCGAGAGCACTTTTATTTCAGTGATTGTGTGTATTAAATATACACTCACTCTTTGTTTTATATATTGTAAATAATAAATATTAATAAAATATTTTTGTTGCATTTTTATTTTTTATAGAAGTATTTATTTATGTTATTTATTTTTTTGTATTAAGTTTATTAATAAATTAAATAATGTTGTGACATACATAAATAAATTTAAAAACGAATAAAAAATTATCTGGTTTGACTGGGATTTGAACGTAGAAAAATAAAATTTTTAGCACTTTTATTGCAAAAGATTGTCGTCCAACCGTGTTGGCTGGGCTGGTAATGGCTCCACACTCCGGTACGCTATCCCACTACTGCTTACCGCGGGGACTTTTGGCTGCTGGTTTTCACCCCTGGCCCGTTACACCCCTCCTTAGCCAACCTGTATACCTTGGACTCCTCCATGGTACTCATATTGACGGCAAGCTTAGTGCGGACGTTCCGTCAACATGAGGAATTCCACCACACAGAACCCCCAGCCTCAGGCCATCCGACAAATCCGACCTCACAGAAGCGTGATTACAGAAGATGCCAACCTTCTAGAGCTGTGTCGGTCCGGAACGAACGGGTACAAAGGAACGAATCACTGAAGTGAACGAAGGGAGCCGGTTACTTTACGGAGCGCTTTTGGCTCAGTGAGCGGTTTAGTTTGGTGTTTTGGTTTCATCGTTCATTTCGTACATTCGTTCGCTCATATGGTATTTTGTTATGATTAGCTTTTGCTTTTCAGTGTGACCAACACGAAATTACATTATTAGCGTAACAATTTGTTAGTTTTTTTTATATTATAGTTCAATGGGTACATATTTTTAATCTGCATGTACACCAGCATTTACATGTCCAGCTTTTATATATTTTTATATACATAGTTAAAATGTAGACATATTAACTAATATTTTATTTCAGTTGCGTAATAAAATTTTAAATATAAAAAAGTTAGTTAAGCGATACAGCTACGGATTTAAAACCTTTTACATATCTTCTAGCATTTATTTATTGACTTTCGCCGTATTTTTATACATAACATATATTTTAGAATTAAATTTTCTATCACATAAAGCTACGTTCACATTTATTAAATATTTGTAAAAAAAACGTAACCACTAGTTTTGCTGAGGGATAGTGTCATTTAACTTGGTTTTTATGTTACAAAATAAAATTAATCATTCTACAAAAAAGTATTTTTAAAAAATAGGAACCCATAATTAAAAAAATATCCGAATTACAAGAAATAAATAATTAGCTTCTTTCTTGGTTACGTTTTTTTCCGGCAAATGTTTGTTAATGTGAACGTAGCTTAAGATTAGTGTTTTTTATCCGGAACCTTGTAGCTAAATACAAAACAGGCTTGTTTCGTTATATACAAAAACAGAATACAATTTTGTTAATTTAATACAATTTCACATACAAAGTAAGTTCAACTTTAACTTTATTACTGATAAGCTACGGATTTAAAACAATTTATGCAAATATTGCAAACTTTCTCAATAATACACAACTTTTTTATTTTTATCATTTCTTTGGATATAAATGTGTGTGTATGTAAATATTGTAAACAAAACAATACTTTAGTTTGAATAGTGTTGCATTTGATACGAAAGGAGCGGTGGAACGAAATGAACGAACGGGTCCGGTCCTCTGAATTGAACGAAAAGGAGCGCTCACCAAAAGGAACGATTTGGCACAGCTCTACAACCTTCCAGTCGAAAGTAAAAGAAAATATCTCTAACTTAAGCAATAACACACATACATCTATGCAAATTTGTTTTTACCTACTCTTACTCTAAATTGTTTTTATAGTGCTGCCATCTATTATATTTAAATTAAATGCTTGTGTAATGTGCTGGGATTTATATTGCCGTTTGATATAGCTTAGCAGAAATTTAATGATCTAAAATGTACACAAAAATTTCATTCCAGTTAATATGCTAATAGTTTTAGACATTCAATATTCGATTAAGAAAAAAGTAACATAACTGTTATAGGATTTTTGTAATAAAATTGGATAATAACTATTAAACCTGAATTAGAAACATTTTGATTTTGTAATAATTATTAATTTAAATGACCACTTTTCATGTTTTCAAATAATAATTTATTTTTTTTTTTTGATAATATTATTATTTATTGAATCTTCAATTATAGATTAAATTATCAATAAGTTTTTCAAATCTTAAATCTAAAAATACTAAATATAAGTTTAGCCAATGCTAAACAAAATTTTTAATTACAACGGTTTTTTTTATTTTTTTATTTGATGGCTAATCTAACGGTAGATTTTCCTCGCCATTCTTGAAAAGTTTTCAAACTCGTTTAGTTATACATAAACTCTAAAGCAAAAAATGAGAATTACTAGAAACAATCGCAATAGTTTAAAAATTTGAACAAACAACACAACAAATAAATTTTATTCGGTGTGAATCAGTTTAGTTAAGCAAGTAGTCTACATTTGGTTGACAATTAAAGCATGTATTTATAACGCAAAACAAAAATCAACATATAAAAATTATTTATTCGATTCAGAAATTTTTACATTCATAATATAACTATCGTATATAACTACCATCTACCAGTGTAAAACATAGTGAAAAATAAAACTCATTGTATAAATTTTTTTATGAGATATAACTATAATAAAACGTAAAAAGTATTAATTGAAAATAAAAGTTATTTGCAACGTAAACATTTAAAAAAAAATTTATTTATTTTTCTATGATGCAAAGAACATTGTTGTTCGTTGATGTTTTTCTATTGGTTATATAAACTGAATGTTTTAACACTCATCCTCAATATAAGAGAAAAAAAAGTTCAAGATCCCATTTTAGAAATATTTGTTAAGGAAACTCTGGCAGCCCGATTTAAATAATAATTTATAATAAAATTCAACAAATGTTGGGTTTCAATTTTAGTTTCCACCATTTACAAGTGATGCCAGATAATAAATTTTAAATTTAGAACTTATATGCTCCAAGTATTCCGTGCACGCCTTTTCCGTATATTATATTAACATTTATGCATATACTGAGTGCGTGTACATGTCCATACACATAAATGTTAATGCCTTTTGAATCGTTATATCTTAGAAATGAAAAAAAAAAATTAATAAGTGTTTTTTTAGATAATTTTATGATCTACAATTTTTGTCTAGGGTATTTTTATGATAAAACTTGCCGTTTTGCTAGTTTTTTTACCTTTGACCTTGAATAACATTTTTTCCATACACCGGATTAGAGGGGAATTTCAAAACTTTATTTATAATTATATTTTGAACAATTTTATTGTGACACGTGTAACCAGTTTTCAGTATCACTTATATATAAAACCGATTTAATTACGAACTTCTATTTTCTACTAATCACTTAAATCACCACTCATGGGCACTTAAATTTGATTTAAATTTTACAAATTTCCACATGTTTTTACTGCTTGTTCTTCTCGTTTAAAACAATGCCAATGAAAAAATTTGTGGCTGCTGGTTAGTCAAGTGCAGTTTTTTTTTATCGATACTACCTGTTTTTTTTTATCATTTTGTAAGCTGCTTTTATTTTAATCAGCTGTTATTTTGAGAAATTTGAAGGCATTGCGTGCTGCTATCATATTTTCAACACATTTATATAAGAACAGTTACATACGTTTGAAAAACAGAAGCTGTATTTAAATACAATTTTTATCAAAATTAACATATTATATATAAATACTATCCGGAAAATTGGCCATTGGTCCCCCTTGGAGTTTACAAGTGTGCACGGAATAATTGGAGCGTATAAGTTCTAAATTTACAATTCATTATCTGGCATCACTTGTAAATGGTGGAAACTAAATTTGAAACCCAACATTTGTTGAATTTTATACTAAATTATTATTTAAATCGGGCTGCCAGAGTTTCCTTAACACATATTTCTAAATTGGATCTTGAATTTTTTTTCTCTTATATTGAGGATGAGTGTTAAAACATTCAGTTTATATAACCAATAGAAAAACATCAACAACAAAAATTTTATTCAAGGTCAAAGGTAAAAAAACGAGTTTTTTGCGATTTTCAGCAAAACGGCAAGTTTTATCATAAAAATACCCTAGACAAAAATTGTAGGTCATAAACTTATCTACCAAAAACGTAATGTTTTTTTTGATACGAGCCACCATTTCTAAGATATAACGATTCAAAAGGCATTAACATTTATGTGTATGGACATGTACACGCACTCAGTATATGCATAAATGTTAATATAATATACGGAAAAGGCGTGCACGGAATACTTGGAGCATATAAGTTCTAAATTTAAAATTTATTATCTGGCATCACTTGTAAATGGTGGAAACTAAAATTGAAACCCAACATTTGTTGAATTTTATTATAAATTATTATTTAAATCGGGCTGCCAGAGTTTCCTTAACAAATATTTCTAAAATGGGATCTTGAACTTTTTTTCTCTTATATTGAGGATTAGTGTTAAAACATTCAGTTTATATAACCAATAGAAAAACATCAACGAACAACAATGTTCTTTGCATCATAGAAAAATAAATAAATTTTTTTTTAAATGTTTACGTTGCAAATAACTTTTATTTTCAATTAATACTTTTTACGTTTTATTATAGTTATATCTCATAAAAAAATTTATACAATGAGTTTTATTTTTCACTATGTTTTACACTGGTAGATGGTAGTTATATACGATAGTTATATTATGAATGTAAAAATTTCTGAATCGAATAAATAATTTTTATATGTTGATTTTTGTTTTGCGTTATAAATACATGCTTTAATTGTCAACCAAATGTAGACTACTTGCTTAACTAAACTGATTCACACCGAATAAAATTTATTTGCTGTGTTGTTTGTTCAAGTTTTTAAACTATTGCGATTGTTTTTAGTAATTCTCATTTTTTGCTTTAGAGTTTATGTATAACTAAACGAGTTTGAAAACTTTTCAAGAATGGCGAGGAAAATCTACCGTTAGATTAGCCATCAAATAAAAAAATAAAAAAAACCGTTGTAATTAAAAATTTTGTTTAGCATTGGCTAAACTTATATTTAGTATTTTTAGATTTAAGATTTGAAAAACTTATTGATAATTTAATCTATAATTGAAGATTCAATAAATAATAATATTATCAAAAAAAAAAAATAAATTATTATTTGAAAACATGAAAAGTGGTCATTTAAAGTAATAATTATTACAAAATCAAAATGTTTCTAATTCAGGTTTAATAGTTATTATCCAATTTTATTACAAAAATCCTATAACAGTTATGTTACTTTTTTCTTAATCGAATATTGAATGTCTAAAACTATTAGCATATTAACTGGAATGAAATTTTTGTGTACATTTTAGATCATTAAATTTCTGCTAAGCTATATCAAACGGCAATATAAATCCCAGCACATTACACAAGCATTTAATTTAAATATAATAGATGGCAGCACTATAAAAACAATTTAGAGTAAGAGTAGGTAAAAACAAATTTGCATAGATGTATGTGTGTTATTGCTTAAGTTAGAGATATTTTCTTTTACTTTCGACTGGAAGGTTGGCATCTTCTGTAATCACGCTTCTGTGAGGTCGGATTTGTCGGATGGCCTGAGGCTGGGGGTTCTGTGTGGTGGAATTCCTCATGTTGACGGAACGTCCGCACTAAGCTTGCCGTCAATATGAGTACCATGGAGGAGTCCAAGGTATACAGGTTGGCTAAGGAGGGGTGTAACGGGCCAGGGGTGAAAACCAGCAGCCAAAAGTCCCCGCGGTAAGCAGTAGTGGGATAGCGTACCGGAGTGTGGAGCCATTACCAGCCCAGCCAACACGGTTGGACGACAATCTTTTGCAATAAAAGTGCTAAAAATTTTATTTTTCTACGTTCAAATCCCAGTCAAACCAGATAATTTTTTATTCGTTTTTAAATTTATTTATGTATGTCACAACATTATTTAATTTATTAATAAACTTAATACAAAAAAATAAATAACATAAATAAATACTTCTATAAAAAATAAAAATGCAACAAAAATATTTTATTAAAAAAAAATAATTATTTACAATATACAAAACAAAGAGTGAGTGTATATTTAATGCACACAATCACTGAAATAAAAGTGCTCTCGAAAATATGTATGTATGTATACAAATAAGTATTTAGTACTTTTTTATATGCCCAACCGTTTGTTCGGTATTTAAAAAAACATTCCAACTTTGGGAGCTGCACTTGCTATTATAGCCGGATTCATTCATTGGTATTCATTATTTACAGGACTAACTTTAAATAATAATATTTTGTATTTACGTATTTAATTATATTTTAAGCACAGAGTTAATTTTTTTTTAAAAAGTTTATCAATAATATCGAATATAATAAGTGTAAAAAAACTACAAATATACATATGTGCATATGTATATGTATGTATATCTTCTGTAATCACGCTTCTGTGAGGTCGGATGGCCTGAGGCTGGGGGTTCTGTGTGTGGGAATTCCTCATGTTGACGGAACGTCCACACTAAGCTTGCCCGTCAATATGGGTACCATGGTGGAGTCCAAGGTATTCAGGTTGGCTAAGGAGGGGTGTAACGGGCCAGGGGTGAAAACCAGCAGCCAAAAGTCCCCGCGGTAAGCAGTAGTGGGATAGCGTACCGGAGTGTGGAGCCATTACCAGCCCAGCCAACACGGTTGGACGACAATCTTTTGCAATAAAAGTACTAAAAATTTTATTTCTCTACGTTCAAATCCCAGTCAAACTAGATAATTTTTTATTCGTTTTTAAATTTATTTATGTATGTCACAACATTATTTAATTTATTAATAAACTTAATACAAAAAAAATTAACTCGTAAAACATAAATAAATACTTCTATTAAAAAATAAAAATGCAACAAAAATATTTTATTAAAAAAATAATTATTTACAATATACAAAATAGAGTAAGTGTATATTTAATACACACAATCACTGAAATAAAAGTGCTGTCGAAGAACAAAATATGTATTATATAAATAAGTATGTAGTACTTTTTTATATGTATGCCGAAAAACGTTTCGGTATTTAACAAAATAATTATCATTCCAACTTTGAGAGCTGCACTTGCTATTATAGCTGGGGATTGGTGGGGGTTTCTACATTTAGGAATTCGGGATCAAGATTTCATTTAGGCTGCCAGATGAATGTAGCATCCTACAAATATATATTTTGCAACTATCATTTAAAAGTTAGTCTTATATGTTCATATCATGTTAAGTTAGTAATCAATTCTCATTAGAGGAATGTTGAACTTCAAAAATGAAAGAACTAAAATTTAATATATGAAAGACCACCGATACAGGTGACTGCGGCATATTCGAACATATATTCCCCCAAAAAGCACTGAACTACTAATTAAAAGGGAAAACTGAGTGTGAGAACCAAATCTCAAAGTATGCAAATAAAATAATTTTAAATTCGGCATCTCAAAGTCATAATAACGTCAAATACCTAAAGTAGTGCGACAGTTTTTTTTTTTTTTCAATTTATTGTTACTGACACAAAGAAAGGATTTTTTTTTCAAATTCGCCTTGGAAATAATAAGTGGCACTAAATTTTAAAAGTAATATTCGTACTCGGCGAATATTGTTTCAGATATTCGTATTCGTGAATACTAAAAGTTGATATTCGTAACATCACTAGTGTATACCACATTTAGTCTGGTCCTGGAATGCCGAAAGTCACTAAACACGGTGGCAAACCATTGAGGTGTTACCCTAACATGGTTACGTGAACATGAGGAGACAACGGGCAATATCATCGCTGACAATCTGGCTAAGAGAGGAAGAGAGCTAGTAGATGTCTGTTGCATCAAACTACCTCTCTTTCTTCCTTTCTTTCTTGACCCTTCTCTGTCTAATCTTTCCTTTTTCTCTACTTCTCTTCGGGGATCACATCAGGACCCAATTGAACTGTAGTCTAACTTCCTTTCACAACAACCTGTCAACCTGACCTAAGCTAAGTCGTCGAATTGGTTATTCCAACCGGGTCATCGAAAGCATTTACATACATATGTATGTATGTATTTACTTCCTTCACAATTGAAGAAATAAGACGATTCAACTTCGTTGATAAATATGACAAAAATAACCCTTTCCCGATATCATAAATTCTCCGTAATGTTCAATGATCTTAAATAAATATTCTTATTGGAAGCTTATTTGAAATTAAATTAAAACAATGAAGAAGCTTTTGTGACAATTTGATTTAGTATTTTTGACATAAAGTAGATAAAGTTTCTGATATTTCTTTTTAATAAAAAACGGGCTTTTAAGGTCATATATTTGAAATAAAATTATATGTTTTATTTATTTTTAACTTCCGACGTTTCATCAGGGAAAAATATTTTTATTTTGATCTGGTAATACAGAAATTTTTTTGTTAAAAATTTTTTTTGCAAATATTTTACAATTTTTGTTGTGATTAAATTTAAACCAAAACCAATTATGTATTTACATACATATGTATGTTAAGTGATAATTTTAAATTTATTTTGTGTTGTATCTATGTATGTATGTATGTATATCAATAAAAAGAAGTGTACACTTTGATGTCACCATTAACTGCTGAAACGGTGATGTAGATGGTTTATGTGATGTTTGCATGAACTCGGCCCGGGGGTTCCGGAGATATGGCATTTAAATTTTCCCGTGCGAAGCCGAGGTGTTCAACTAGTCTACATATATAATTTCCGTAAATTTTTTTTTGTCTTTCCAGAACTTTCTGAAGCCACCAGTTGGCCTAGAAAGCTGAAAATTGGTATACTTATAGTACTAACCGCAACGAAGAACCTAACGAAGCCGGATTTTTGATTTTCGGCCTGTGAGCGGAACGGTGCGCCTGGCATGGATAGGCTTTTCAACTAGTTTAATATAAAATTACACAAGTAAATTAAAATCAAAATTAACACAGAACGTACAAAAATACCAGCATAGTTGCTTCTTAGATTAAAGTTAAGTTTGACAGGTTGACCGCTCGTTATTTTTGAGAGAATGGTTTTTAGGCCAAATGATCTTGATTCACCTTGCGACTACCTCGTAGTGAATTTGACTTGGGAATAACAAATCAGAAATGGGAAATTTTAGACAATCGAAAAATTGTTTTCAACATGTAAAAAGGGAATGAAACTAATAACAAAAAGTTTCTTGAATTCTATTTCTGTTGGGAAACTTGGTTAAATTAGTATCCACCCGCATAAGTGCTAAAAACGAACAAACGAATCTGATGAGAGGTGTTCCGACTTTAAATTGGATATGCTGATGCGTTCTACTAGTCTGATTGGATATTTCGATATCCATAAGCGATTATTAACGTTAATTTTAGTTTAATTTACGAATTTGATATGGGAAACCTGGTTTCATTGTGTTTTTTAACTTTATCAATCGTTTATGAATAGTATTGAGCTTAAGCCGCTTTTTGGATTACATACATATCTTTATATTTCGCGTTGATATTTTGAGTTTAGTATTTTATTGTAAAGCACAAGATCTCTTTTTATATATAAAAAAAAAACAATGAACAAAACATTTGTATTTTTATTTTCAATATTTCGCTAATTCTTTGTGTAACATCGTAGCAAAGGAAAACCACCAGTCTTCTGATGCCAATGAATTTAATTTTATTTTTTGCAAATTCAATACGAAAAGTCAATGTTTTGCTTTTTTTTTTTTTTTGCTATTATTTTTATTAAAAACTCATAATTGGTTATTTTCTTATGTATAAATAAATAAAGGTTTTTATTTCATATATATCTGTATGTATGTATGTATGTATGTATGTAGTACATGGTAACAATAAAAATATATAATCTTTTTGATTTTGACCATTTAAATGGCTTAACTAATGGGAGCGTGCTATATCTGAAAAGAAATTCAAAATGTCTTGTATATTAAATTCTAAACTAATCATTGAACCGGCATAACACTTTTGTATACGTTCTTCTAGGAACTTGTATTGCACAATGAATTCCTCTTGCATCGCATGCCACACCACTTGCAAAAGGTTTTCCTCTTCGCACAAATGTTTTTCGACTTTTTTATAAAGATTTTCCAAACCTTTTTTCACTTCACGTGCCGGATATTGGCTAATTACCTTACGCAACTCTTGTTTCGAAAAAGCCATTTGATAGCTGATTTCGGTTTCCTTAACGCCCTGAGCAATTTTCTGCTGAACACCTTCAAAGAATAACTATTGGAGTAAATGTTATATGTATGTTAGTATGTATGTATGTGTAGATCGGAATAATTAGTTGATTAAAACGTACATTTAACTTTTCCAGTGGTCTTCCAAAATATTGTATAACATAATTTGTTAATGATTCGTTGTAGCGGGACTTGGCCTCTTTTTTTAATTCATCTAAGCTGGGTACTTTTAGACGAGCCAACAGCGAGTACATATGATGATAATTTTCCATGCGCACAACTTGTACAGGAGTTTTTGGATGATCCTTAGCATGTGTATTAATGCCCTCGAAAATGGCGTTTATTAATTGTGTATACTTTTCGCCATCTGTGCGGCGTGTTGATTTTCTAAAGAAATCCTCGGTTGTCTGAGAAAAATACTCGAAATTTTCTACATACGGTAGTATACCGCATTTCGAACGTTTCGGCAATTTTGCATCGCGTATCGATTGCAATTGTTGTTGCATAAAACGATCAAAGTTACGCTTGACATGAACTAATACTGAAGCAAAGGTCATGCTTAAAAAGGAATGTGTATCTTGGGCGGACATAACATGTTGATTTAAACGCTCCAGTACATAAAGAGAATAGCTAAATATAAAATAAATTGAAAATATTCACAGATTCGTTACGATTTTTCAACTCATGATCAACTCAAAATATGAATAAATTAAATGAAAATGAATATAACAAATTAATTTTATTAAGTGCCTGTTCGCCGATATCGAAGAAGTTCTTTCTTTCGAGCAATTTTTTAATTTGTTTTTGTTTCAAAAGTAATTGCTCGAAAGAAAGAACTTCTTCGATATCGGCGAACAGGCAGTAAAAGATCATGTTAGAGTGCTAGTTGATTAAAGCGACAGGGTTAGTTTTGGTAAGATTTAAAAGGAAATGCCTAAATAATGGCGCTACCACATTGTTATTCCGTTCAATAAGACTTTTTTAAACGTCTTAATCAAGTTTTTCATCTTTAGTGACATACACGTGATTCCTGTAATAAATGCGTTGACACTTCCGAATATCGTTTAGACTCTCGTTGAATAGTCTAGGCTATTTTAATGTTGAGCCTTTTTTGCAGTGGCTATTAAAAGTTATAGAACTTCTTTAACCCATGAGTAGTATTGTTCATGTCATATCTTGTTTTGGCCACATCGCCTTCGAGACTTTAAGCAACTCTATACTCTCCCGACCAGATTGGTTCAGCCTCAAACGGAGCCGAGCCACTGAGCTCCCTGTAAGGCAGTCAATCTTTGATTATACTATTCAACTTTCAACCTTATCTAGCCAGTTCTCCTCCCGTTTAATTGCAATTAACGTTGACTTCAGTTCCAACATAATCGCGCCTGTGTTAGTGACCAGTGCTATGCCTTCATCACTTAAATAATCCGACAACAATTATTACAATGTCCCACTAATGTACATTAGAGATATTAATGATGTTGATTGGCTTGCTCTGGTCAGGGTTTGAACCCAGGCCCAAAGTCGTTGGTTGCTTAGTAGTCAACGCGCTAACCACTTCAGCCAACACCACCCTCAAAGTTAAAGTGAAACAAAAAGTAAAATTTCATTTTCATCTTGTTTCAAGTGAAATTGATGTGTTTTACAAATCATTTTCACCATAAAAAAGGACTTTGAAATCGAAGGCAAACAGCCGCGTGAAATAAAACACTTTTTGGTAAAAATAACAGAAGCTTTATTTTAAATTTTTAATAAAAATTTTTCCGAAGTTTTTGGTTTTTTAAGATTTTTCTGAATTTTTAAAACCAGCATTGCGTTCTATAATCTTTCTCAATATTTCGCGATTTTCGTGTTTTTCTACAATTTCTAAGCACGTTTGCTTGCAGTTTAATTTCATTAAAGTTCAATCAAAATCGAGGGGAAATTGTTTCCCCAAGGGGTACGCATTGTCATGTTGGTGATATCCACATCTTGTTGCTGTGCCTACTGGGGAAAATTGGTAATTATCAATTACAGACATTACATTTTGTCAATTATCCATAAAACTAAAATGTTACTGCCCAATCTCTGAAGCAACAGAGCAACGGATGTACATTAGGGCGATAGCCAAAATTATTTTCACGAATTTTAAGGTTTTATCAACGGAATATTGTGCCGAAAATTTAAGCCAAATCGGACCAAGTTTTCTGGAAGCGCATCGAGGTCAAATGTCAGATATTTTCATATTTTACAATCTAGTATACGAAAATAATTTGTTAAACTGGTTTATTTATTTTCGAAAAAAATAGTTAATTGGTAATTAACCCTCATGTTTCCTTTAGATCAAAGCAGCTCACAAATGAATTTATCGCAAAAATTATTAATATACGTATGTAAGTCTTTGGTAGCCGGAGCCAATTTGGAGCCAATCTGACACTTCCAAATGTACTTTCGCACTCAGGTGAAAAAAATGGGGGGAGTCCCCCCTAATAGTTCGATAAGGATTCATCGAAGTTAATTTTTTTTTCGGGTCAAAAACTATCACAGTGTAATTAACTTTTGTATGTCATAAAACCAAAAAAGAAAAACTTGTGTGTATTCGTTAAAATTTTATAACACTTTACACACAACTTTCATAAATAACACCGTGATAGTCGAAAAATGAACTTCGATGAATCCTTTTCGAACTATTAGGGGGGACTCCCCCCATTTTTTTTCGGGTCAAAAACTATCACAGTGTAATGATTCTAAGGAATTAGTCAAGCATTTGATGATCTGGAAATGAAAACATAAAAAGTACACTGTACAAAAGTAACAGCTTTTCCTTATATTAACTCCCATTATAAAAAAAGTAATGCATATAAAAACCTGATCGATTTTGTTTCTAATTTACCGTGATGTTTTTGCGACTTGATTCGATCAAATTTATACCAGACAGACTTATGCACCATTTTTTTATAGAACATATCTTAATTTTAAATCAAATAGCGGGCTAACAATATAATTATAATTTTTGCGAATTGATGTTATTATTAAAAAATAATATTAAAATAAAATATTTCGTACTCACAAGCAATCGAATCGTTCAAAACTTTGTATAAAGTTAATAAGTTCTTGCTCCAAACTATTAAACAAAGCATTCATCAATTTGCGGACATCTTCATTTACTTGACGATCAATTTTTTTTTGTGGAAATTGTGCTGCAATATAAAAAAGAAAACTTAAATTGAAATGTTTTAAAGAATTAAATTAATAGTAATACTACCATCTCCAGCTCCAGTAGTCGAAGAAGGCGACAATAATAGAGATTGTGACATATCAATACTCTTTTCCATCACATCCAAATTAGACGTTCTGGTTGTTGGACTTATTACATCCATTTGAAAAAAATGAATACAAAATTTTTGCTCTTGCAAAGCAATCGGCTCTAACTCAGCTAAAACCTTTTCCAGAACTGCATCAAAACGTTCACGATCGGCTGAGTCTACACCAGCACCCCATTGATCTTTATTCACACCAAGTGTACCATGAGGAACAGATGCAATGGCACCTTTTTTTGATGTTGATGATGTTGAAACATCTAGGTCCTCTCGGGAATTCCGCAATTTTTCAGAAATTTGTAGTTTTGCCTTTAGAATAATAAAATCATAAATATCATAAAATTATATTATAATTACCTTAAATTGATCTGGCAACAAAAAAAAAAGCTCTTTAATAGAAAAAGCCAATGGAACAGATTACAAATAATTTTAAATATTAAATAAGCAAAATTTAATTAAGTTTTTACAAACTACTTTATGATGAACTAGCTGAACCCCCCGGCTTCGCACGGAAGATATTTACATATGAAAAGTATATATGAAAAGTAATATTATCAGGCTCAAGTTCAGTTTTATTGAATTAATGAAAATTCAAAATTACTAAGAGTTTTTTTATGTTGGAAAATATTATTATTTATATCCAATCAGTTTTTAGCAGAACGTATCATGTGCATGTTCCATTTAATGTTCTTCCATCAATGGTAATTTCGTGTTTGCATTTTGGTTTCTCAAATATCAAATTATTTATTATTTACATTTTGTGTAGTTATCCATCCGTATTAATAATACACAAGAATTTATCAAAATTTTAATTTTTGTAAGTCTATAAAAAAAGGTAGCGTGTACTTACCAATGTGAAAAAATTTCTAATGTCACGCTCATAGATTTTACTTAAGGATTTTGTGTAAACCCCTGTGAGACCATCGTATTTTACACGATCCATGGCTTTAATCCAATGCATTAATTCTGTATAAGGTGTTAGCTCATGGTGAACGGATGAATGATTAGGCAGGACGAGCTCGGTGCTCGATAACGGCATATCACCGATTTCATTAGATAAATGTATAAATAAACAATTTAAATGTTTTATAACAGGCACTAGGAAATTCTTTTTCCAGCTTTCAAAACGTTTCATTTGATCTCTTACAGCAACCAAGCGCTGTAGAGAAGGATCAATATCACTATTTATGGCCTGCTGTAAGCTTTGCGCAGCTACTATTGCTGCTTTTCGACCTTCTGGAGTCTTTAAGTCGGGTGCTTGCAAAATTTTTTGATACGATACTGGAAAATCTAACTGCGACTGTAAAAAGTATGATTAGTTGCTTAAGACAAATAATAGTTTAGAGATCATAAGAACTATAAATCATCTCAATTGCACATCTTGGGAATATCTAATATACTTACAATAATTCGACTTAGTTCTTCTTTAAGTGTGATATTGTTATTGTTAGCAATTTTAATCATTGCATTTTTACCACCAATTTTTTCCATGGTCTCTTTAACATGGCCCAAAATTTCTTCATAGGAATCTAAGCGTCCTTCAAACTTGTCAGCTTCTCCAATAGCCTTGTCTATGTGCTCCATTAGCATCATAACTTGCTTTCCAGAAGCTAGTACAGATTGCATATTTGCCTGCAAGTATGATAAGAGAGGAAACAAAACAGGAAATATAAAAATATGGAAATGGAAGCTGAAATTATATTTAAAAAAAAAAGCTGTACATAAAAATAATAAAAAATAGTTAAACTTACACCATCTAAATCATGCAACTCTTTTGATAACTTTTCAATTAACAATTCTGCATCTTTAACAGCATAATCACACTCATTGAATAGTTTTGATAATTCTGTGGCTTCTTTATCGGTCAGAGCAGTAAATTCGGTGAATTCCATTTCTTCTTCATCCTCCGTTTCCCCACCATTTTTCCGTAAACCGACGCGTTCATTATCATCCCGCACAGTTGAAGATCCTCGCATGCTAGCACGGGTGGAACCATCCATACCCATTAACTTCTCCGGTGATTTATCCATAAGCCAGGCGGCCGGCACATTTCGAAATTCAGCTTTAGCACCACGGGAGTATTTCTGGATTTGCTTGTGCAATACAGCGATAAAGTTCTGGCGTTCGTGCAAATTCAGGGCATACCATTTATAAAGTTTTTCAACTTGTACATCGAATTCATGGATATCGAACTGCTCGCTACGGCCGTCAATCCATTTGATTTCAACCAATTGCCAAACACGCTTCTTTTTGTAATCACCATCTTTCTGTTCGGCCTGTTTGACTAAGCAAACTGTTACCATTGGTACCGGTGGCGGAGTTGTAGAAACACACAAATAACAGGCTCGTTTCTTCTTGAACGTTTTAGTTACAGTCACTACAGATAGTAACCGTTCGCCGCACCCATTAAAAAGTTCCTTTTGTAAAATGTGCTTAATGTTGGCCAAAGACCCAATTGACAACATTATGTTGCATGAATTGTATATATAATTTTTTTCGGATACTTTAATATTTTTGTAATAATAATTCAGTCTACGCCTCCAACAAAACTATTTGCGATAAATTGTTAAAGTTGGTTCAATTATTTTTATTAAGTGTGTAAAGATAGCAACGATTTTTAGTGATGTAACGAAAAAAATTAGAGCTTTTCGGTGCTGCCACCTCAATTTTAAATAATATATTAAGGTATATTCAGATCAGTTTGAAACGGAATTGAATGAAACATCTGCAATTAGTTTTTCGAAAACACACGCATTCCGTGGAAACTAGGCAACATGAAGCAAATAATTAAGTGAGGTATGAAACTAGACCATATTAATCACTAAAAACGCTTTCCATGCAAAAAATTTTATGTACAGTTTTCCAGAAAAATGGGCGCATCCGTTTTGTTGGCCACCAGGTGTTGGAAACCCCCATCGTACTAAAAAATATTTAAGTGAAATTGAATTACATACGTAGTAAAATTCTATATTGTAAAACGGCATTTCAGTTAAGGATTCGTTAAAAAGAGAGGAGTTTATTATAAACATTGAAATGTGTAGCGCTTAGAAATTAACGGTGACGAAATTGAACTGAAACTTAGCGAGTTTTCTTTTACAATTTGACATTGAATATCACTGTAGATTGTAGTCGGGAGTCAGGACTGTAATCTACTATGATTTCTGATTGTACAGCATGTGGAAAAACTCAATAAGATCCAGTTCAATTTCGCCACTTATGCTAACTTCATATCAACATTATACATACGTAATATTTTACACATATAATAAAAATGGGAGACAGTAGTACATATCGTTAGCTGAAATCCAAAACCACGTAACTAACAAAAAATGAGAAATGGGTTTTTCGATTGATTAATGCATATCATCAACAACCAAGCCCTCACCAATTTTTACTCTCATATAATAAAAATTAGACATTAAAAAAAAATATATGTCTAAAGTACGTAACTACAAGTGCAATTATTATGTAAACCAAAAGCATGTAACTATATAATTGTTTCTTGGAAATAGTCACTAACACATACTTATTTCAATTGAATTTTAAGAATTCATAGTAAGTATTGAATTTTTTCATTATACATCTTATCATATATGTATATTTATAAATCTGCGACATTTCATTACCAAAATTGTATTTATTTTTCAACATATAACAAATTTTGTTTCTACTGAAAAATAATAAAAATGGTAGTTATGTGGTTTTGGATTTTAGCTAACGATATATGAGAATATCAATATTTTATTAATGATTATTGCAATTCTTCGACCTTTTTATTAATTCAATTTTTTATTGAATAACACAAGCTTTTAGGTCAACAATAAATATTTTTTTTATTAAACTTCAATATTTTGCTTTCTCAATGGATAGCTTCTTTAGGAAATTATATGTTATTCAATAATAAGAAAATCTTATTCTAATACAAAAATAGTTTATGAAAACGAATAATGACAATAATGAAAAAATAATTTAAAAATAAAATAAAAAATTTACTCTTTTCTCCAATTTGGCAAAGGTGGGATTACTCGGCAACTGCTCGCACGATTTTAAGCGCGGTTCGCTCAAAATGTTCCTTGAGGTCTATATTTTAAAATGTATTGGGGGTGTATACGTGCGAAAGTCTGTGTTGACCAGGAAAAGTCCTAAAGACGATGTATATTCTGTCCCGGTTTTAAATCCCAAAATCGACGCTATTTCTGACTTACGCGGAAAATCCCCCAAAAATTTCCTTATTTTTTTCCCCCGTTTTTTATACGTAAAATCTCAGATTATCGTCATCGCTAACTTGGCACACTTTGTATCTTCATATTAAAAACACAACATATCATAATTTTTATCAAATGTGTTCAATAGAAGAATTTCATAAAATCCTGAAACTCCATATAATTGAATGAAAAGCAGTGAAATATATAATTGAGAACTGCTAAACCAGATAAAAAAATATAACGAGACAATAAAGAGTCAAACGCAACAAAGATGTCACGTCACAGGATTGTGCGGACCATGGATTACAACGACGAATATGATGGCTATGATGATGTTTACGGCCATTCCGTCGATGATGACGGCTGTATTTCACCGACAGATGCACAGCAATGGTTATTTGATCGGGCACGAGGACAACAATCAATGTCAGCTTTCATGAGGGACAACAAAGACATTGCTGAAGAAGAGGAAGGGGAGGGTGATGAAGAAGCTGACAAATCTTTTGATAAGAAACGTCGCGATTCGGATAATTTTCAAATGCCGGTATTAACTGAAATAGAAAGAGCCCAATTGACCTCCTGCATCGATGAGGTGCGTAGTGTCGTGGGCGATACTGTATCTGAAAAGCGTGTTGTCGAAACCGCGATAAAGTTTAGCTATGACATTAACAAAATTTTAGATGAAATACTTAATGATGAATGTGAAAAGAAGGCTAAAAGATTACAACAAGAGGTTCCAAATCTGATGCTCAAAGGTCCGGGTCCACCTAAACTGGCTTTGGGTGACTTGGATAAATCTGGTGCAGTAGCAAGAGTTGTAAAGGTCACAGCTGCTCAGTCTGAAGTCAAAAGAGGCTTTGAAATAAGTTCACCATTGTTACAAAGTTCTCCAGCAGTATCGGGGCGGAATACCCCAGTAGATACAAGTGAAGATTCTACAAAAAAGCTACCAACCGATTA
This sequence comes from Lypha dubia, assembly GCA_947311025.1. Lineage (NCBI taxonomy): Eukaryota > Metazoa > Arthropoda > Insecta > Diptera > Tachinidae > Lypha > Lypha dubia. The sequence continues at coordinate 85,471,523 of OX371263.1, read as the reverse complement.
TTTGACTGTTTTTAAAGTTTCTAAAGAACAAGCACATCGAGATAATAAACAATTGTACACCAAGGAACGTTCCAATCAAAAACATCACTTTCATATGATCGTCATTGGTCATGTTGATGCTGGTAAAAGTACACTTATGGGGCATTTGCTTTACGACACTGGCAATGTCTCACAGAGAGTGATGCACAAACACGAACAGGAATCAAAGAAAATGGGGAAACAAAGTTTCATGTATGCTTGGGTGCTGGATGAGACTGGTGAGGAGAGAGCTAGAGGTAAGTACAAAGTTTGTATTATATGTTAAATGTACGATTAAAAAAGTTGTTCCGATGATCTTTAATAGTGATCCAAATGTTTGTGCTAATTATTTTCCGACGATGTCTAAAAAGCACTACCGGCGATTTTCTAAACGAAAGTTAAGTGCTTTATGTTCTCCATCTTAAGAACATTTTTAGAAGTTTTTGTACAATTTATATAACAATTAAATTAGTTTCCGTTGGATATTTGTATTTTCTTACGTGTATTTCTTTTACCCAATTATTTAAGAAAGTATTTCTCAATATTTACTGTCAATTTATCCGTAGGTATAACCATGGACGTTGGACATTTTCGTTTCGAGACTGATAGCAAAGTGATCACCTTACTAGATGCTCCTGGCCACAAAGACTTCATACCCAACATGATATCGGGAGCCACTCAAGCTGATGTTGCGCTGTTGGTCATTGATGCTACCAGAGGAGAATTTGAGTCTGGTTTTGATTTAGGAGGCCAAACTAGAGAACACGCCATATTAGTGAGATCATTGGGTGTCAACCAACTGGGCGTTGTTATCAATAAACTGGATACAGTTGGCTGGTCTAAAGAACGATTCGATGAAATTGTACAAAAACTAAAAGGTTTCCTAAAGCAAGCTGGCTTTAAAGACTCAGATGTCACTTATACACCATGCTCCGGCCTATCGGGACAAAATCTATCAAAACCAGCAACTGAGGAATCTCTTACTGCATGGTATAAGGGATCTCATCTTCTAGCTGTTATTGACAATTTTAAAATTCCGGAACGCTCAATAGATAAACCTTTTCGAATGTCAGTATCAGACATTTTTAAGGGCACTGGTGCAGGATTTTGCATTTCGGGACGTATTGAGACTGGTGTTTTGGCAGCTAACGACAAAGTATTGGTGGGACCTCTTAGGGAACAGGCACAGGTGAAAAGTCTTCTTATTGATGAAATGCCACAGAATATGGTATTTGCAGGTGATCAAATATCCGTCACTTTGTCGGGTACAGATGTCAATAATATCATGGTGGGCAATATCATATGCGACCCTCAACATCCCATACCCGTAACATCTCGTTTTCAAGCACGTATTCTGGTCTTCAATGTCAAAGTGCCAATAACTATTGGCTTCCCTGTGCTATTGCATCATCAATCACTAATCGAACCGGCAGTTGTAAGTAAACTTAATGCACAGATTCACAAGGGTACTGGCGAAGTTGTTAAGAAAAAGCCTCGTTGTCTGGGGAATAACTCTTGTGCTCTAGTCGAGTTGGAAACTACACGTCCAATATGTATTGAACGTTATGCTGACTACAAAGAATTAGGTCGCGTCATGCTGCGCGTATCTGGTGTTACTATAGCAGCTGGTATGGTTACAAAAATTCGCTAATATCCTACTTTTGGCTGATATTTTGATTCTCTATTGAAGTTAATTTTTATACAATTTTTCACATGTTATGAGAAAGTTTTGTAACGAATTTTTGTAATATTTTTCATTTTCCCTTTTCGGTATGTTTATGTTATTATATTGGCCAGTTTGGTCTACTAATAAAAAATATTTAAATAATGAAAAGCTTGTGATATTCGAATAAAAATTACCAGCGCTTGTCTTACTGCAACCTCTGACCTTGAGAAATTTAAACCCGGCTTACACGTTACGTTACGTTCGTTAACTAATATTTGGTTCAGGTGGAAGAAAAACAAAAATCTGTAATCTTTTCTACTCTTTCCAACTGAATCTTTAGTTGATCAACATAGGTTGAGGTATGCACATACATAAGTATGCAAACCGGATGTTAGTAGTTAGAATCTCCAGGAGTTTTGCTTACATGCTTCTTATAAGAAAGTGATGTGTTCTATTCAAATATATATTTTCCACTAATACCTTTTTTTCGTGGAAACTGATTGCACTTATTTTTATATAGAATACTTAATTTGTCTGTCTTTTTCCCAATTGGAATAAAATTTGATAACGAAATTTACTGTTAAAATAAGTACGAACATTACTTTATATGCAATTGTACGAATCGAAAGATTCTGTGGATATTGTCATAACATTATAACTATAGTTATTCTAGCCGTTATAGAATCAAAAATTAAGAAAACTAAATTGAAGTTGCAGTACAAAAAAGTGTTAGTATTGGTGTATTTTTTTGTAGATTTTTAATATTAGAATTATTTAAAATGTCCATTCTGGGGAGTTACTCTCTAACTCGATTCGAAAAGAAAACTGTTCGAATTTGTATCTTATTTACATTGAAATTCGAATGCATTTGCTTTCGAATCGAAATACGGATAAACCCCCTGTTCTTTTACTTCAACTCTTAATAGGGTTTTTACAATTGCCATCTGGCAGCACAATTTTAGTACGAAAAATACAACTAATCAAGCGAGCGGTATATGTCATTCATCAAGTGTGACGCCCGTATTAAAAGCAGAATACAGACAAAATTTTTGAGCTCATGTTTTGTGAAAATTTTCCTTTAAAAACGTTTAATTTATAATGTAAATTGTTTTAATATAAAAGCTTATGTGTTATTTATTAAAATAAGCAGAAATTGTTACTAACTTTTTATACAAATAAAGCACAAAAACTTGTAACGAAAAATCCAAAAAGGCAAGTTCAGCGGAAAATTTACACTCAAAAATTTTTTCTTGTGATAAAAAGTAGGCAAAAAAGTAATGTTTGTGTATATATGTAAAGAGTGGAAATGAAAATTTGTATGAAACAGAGTGCAATTTACTAAAAATCACATAAAGAGAAATTAATAAGAGTTAAGTAAAAAAAACCTAGAGTGTTTAATTAATTTGCTCTTGTGAGTCATAACTTTTTTTGTTTTTGAGTACTATTTAGTGTTAAGGTAGTGAAGTTGGTAATGAGTTAATTATTATAAAAGAAAAATCAAAATTGTCAGAAAAAATTACATATAGAGATAAAAAGAATACTTTCTTTTCTGTAGTTGATTAATTTTTGTTTTTTAATTTAATTGTGCTTTCTATCTCTACGTTTTTTAGGTGACATTTGATTATAAAATTTTGCGGCACTGATCGAGAAAATACCAAGAGTATTGTATGTATTTTTTTTTTACTTAATGGCATTTGAAGCAAAGTGCCAAAAGTACATTTAAAAAAATTATACAGAAGCAGAAAATTACTAAAAGAAGCAGAAGGGAACAAGCAAAAGTGTAAAAGATCCAACAACTACAACAAAATCGTTTGTGAAAAAAGACAAGGCCCTGTTAGAGCATTTAATTTCTACAGTGGGTACAATTCCTTTGTTAAATAAGACATAAAATTTCGAAAATCAAAATCATAAAAAGATAAATCGAGTAAAACGAACAAAAATCTTTAGTTCTAGAAAGGCGAATTTAAAAAATAAAAATAATATACCTATAAAAGTCTGAAAATAGATCAAAAATAAAATAATTTTTAAATATAACAACCGAAAGCAATCATTTTGTAATCACAACGCCTAACTTCTTCCAGTAGACAATTAAAGAATATCACTACTACCTGTGCCCCATTAACGTAAAAATAGAAGAAGAAAAACCATCACCACCACTAAGCGCCATCAATAATTTGTAACAAAATTTGCCAAAATTTTTCGAAGCAGAAACAGCACAAACTAGCAAAATATCGCTTTGAAAGAAAAAGTGATATAAGAACTACCAACCAACTGACTACGACAAAACACAGCCTTATTTACAAAAACAACAACAAAAATAAACAAAAGAACTAACGAAATCTTTGATCTTGATCCACAAGGTCATTAAGAAAGAATATTCAAAAGTAATTAGCCACTATGCGTGAATATAAAATTGTTGTTTTGGGCAGTGGTGGTGTAGGCAAATCTGCTCTTACAGTGCAGTTTGTTCAGGGCATATTTGTGGAGAAGTACGATCCGACCATTGAGGACAGTTATCGCAAACAGGTTGAAGTCGACGGACAACAGTGTATGTTGGAGATTTTAGATACTGCCGGCACAGAACAGTTCACCGCTATGCGTGATCTCTATATGAAAAATGGCCAAGGTTTTGTCTTAGTCTATTCGATTACCGCACAATCCACCTTTAACGATTTGCAAGATTTAAGAGAGCAAATTTTACGTGTCAAGGATACAGATGATGTACCCATGGTGTTGGTAGGCAATAAATGCGATCTCGAAGATGAGCGTGTAGTGGGCAAGGAGTTGGGTAAAAGTTTGGCAAGTCAATTCAACTGCGCCTTTATGGAAACCTCTGCCAAAGCTAAAGTGAATGTTGTTGATATCTTCTATGATCTTGTTAGACAGATTAATAAAAAATCGCCCGAAAAGAAACAGAAAAAACCCAAGAAAAATCTATGTGTTCTGCTCTAAGACTCCATATTAAACAATAAACACAATACATTTACACACATTTAAATAAACATACATACATAAACATATATTGTCAAGCAAAAAAACATTAAACCAGAAAAAAACTAAACTAAAATTAATAATCAACTATTGTCGCCTTTTTTTGCTACTTTTTTTCTATAAAAATACATACATACTTATATTTTTCATTAAATGGGTAAAACAAAATATTTTAAATTAAAATTATTAGAAATAGAATTTATATTAAAAAACAAGAAAATCTTCAAAAATTTAGTTTTAAAAAAACTTCCATGAAAAAAACATATATAAAACGGAAAAACAAAGCACAGAAATTTTAATATTTAAATAATACATAAAATAATTTAACAAATTTACTTTTTAATCCTTAAGCCTTTTTTAGGTTCTGTAAAGAAATCTAAATAAAATTTAAATATGTAACAAAAAAGAATCTAGCAACTTTTTGATTTAAGCTATGTAAAATTATGGTTTTATCCAATTGATGTTTAGGTGGCGTTTCAAAATTAATTATAAAACCGTTTTTACAAAATAGGTATAAAAAGGACTCTGGAAAAAAAAAGATTTGCGCATAATCGGCCCTGTTACAGAGGTCGATTCTAATAGAAAGATTTTGTTTAAAAAAAAAAGCCAAATTTGTGTTTTTCGAAATAAAACCGCCTTCTTTTTGCCTGGGCTTTCTAACAGTTTATAGGAGCGACTTATACATACATATGCAAATATTTGTTGCATAAGTTTTTGCATGGAATTAACATATTGCCCATTAATTGATTAAAATTTTCGGAGTGCAAAATAAAAATGTAAATTACATATTTCGGAAATCAGAAACGATCGGAATTGTATGTTCGGTATCAGAATCATTCCAATCGGGATGTACCTGTAAGTCTCTGATGTAAATAAAACAGACTGAACAGACTTGAGTTTTTTTTTTTTTTTTTTGTTTAGGCATATGTAGTACTTTTTTTTCTTTCTAAACGTTCAAGTTAAAGTACGACAGTGGCAATCAAAATAATTAGATCTGTTCCATACAAAATGATAATATGTATTTGGAATTAAAAGTACATACATAATTGTCCATAATAAAACAATGGGACCAATCTGGAAGTAAATACACAATAATGAAGGTAATGAAATTAACGAAAAGTTATAAAAATTTGATTGACCTTTCCTTAAATTTGCTTATATACATACATACATATATTTCATTGATGGGCTTCAGGTCAGTTTTAATGTCCATAAATAAAAAATAGTTTTAGGTTTTTTTTTATAAAAAATTTAACCTCAACCTCACTACTCAAATACATTTTCTATAAAAATAGTAAATAAATATTTCGAGCATACTTTTGGGAGTAACAATTAAATATATGTATCGTCAGCTAAAACGCAAACGGCCCTAATTAACAAAAAATTCAAAATCGGTTGAGGCATTGCATCAAAATACACAACCGCAAAAAAATTTAGAGTGGCCTGACCAAAATTAGCGATTTTATTAACGAAAAATAAAAGGCCCTATCTACAAAAGCGTTTATTTGATAAACGCAAAAAGACTTAAGTGATGGTTTGTATGGGCAACATTGAAAAATTAAAAAAAACTGATAGATTTGACCGTTGAAGAAATTGATTATTAAAGGAAAAAGAAATTACCTACAGCTTAGGGCATTTAATTAAAAAAATTAATTATTTTAATTTACTTTCTGTGATGCAATATTAAAATAAATTAATATATAATAAAAACGTGCATAATTAAAATAAATGATAAAACTATTTTGCATTAAAGTGTAGAAAGGCCTTTCGTTTCAGAAAATTAAGGTACAAAATAACTAACATAGCCATTCAAATATCACAAAATTTGATATTATTCTGCCAGAAAATAATTTGTCACATCTTTTTTAATTATACTGGTGAAAAACATGCTGATTGAAACTATACTTTTTGTTTAAAACAGTATTTTGCTTCTCCTGTAAAATTTCAAAAATGTTAGATATGGCCGTTTGCGTTTTAGCTGACGGTATGTATGTTTGCTCTGTTGTCCATGCTTGTTCGGAAAAAAGTTTTGTAAAATGGCGCCTTGATTTATATTTTTGCGAGACTTCCAATGTTGCCGATATCTCGTCTATAATTTAAAAAATTGGTCAAAATGCAAATACATACTTATTTGGCAATAATCGTAGACAAACAGACGAACACACTTCATTACGTTACGTAATTATATGGAATTTTTAGTAGTTGTAGTTAAAGATTTTCAATGTTTTTTGATAATGTTTCAATGTTTCACTCAATATTTTGTGTTAATCTAGAAATTTGTTCCTTGTTTTTTTTATTAATATTTGATAAACGTGTGTGTAATGTACATATGTATGTATGTATGTATGTACATGTGAAGAAGATATACATACATATAAATATTTTTCGAATGATATGTATAATCATCAGTACCCCTATTAAAAGAAGAAATCAGTAAATCGATTTAGTAAAGTTATTAATTTTTGTTCCTGTTTTACAAATTCTAATTTTTCTATTCCGATCATATTTGAAAGACTGCCTTTGCAATTTTGCACACATTTTCACACTTACAATGTGTACAAAATTTGATTTTTAATAATCCGTCTCTGTATGCAGACAAAAAGAGAAATTACTTTTCATAATTGGTAATGGAAAAGGTTAACAAATATGTTTGTGGGTTTTTTATTAATTAAAAAAAAATAAAATTCTTTTTATTTTCTTATTTTTTCGTAGCTTTTGCTACTTCTTTATTTATCAAACGTGAGTTAAAAACTAAACTTTATTGTTACAATTTTGTTTTCTTATTAAAAAATGCTTATTGGTAATTTTTATTATTTTGCTTATTAATAATATTTATTTTTGTGAGTTTCCTGTTTGTTTGTGTCTTTATTGTTTTAATTCGTGGAATTATTTGTTAACAGCAGAAGTGTGTTGACAAAATTGCATTTCTAGATAATTTTGATAAAGCGTGGAAAGTGCATTGACATGTATTATATTTTTTTAATAGTTTGTCTGGAATTCAAAAATAGGGTAACAACAAGAATAAAGTTGCAAAACAGGAAACTCGTGTATACGATAAAATAATAATAAAAAATGTAAAACATATTTGTTAAATTATTATACGGTGGGGTGACACCATAACTCCCCCTCCGTTAGTTTGAGGCTCCGACGAAATTTGGAGCACAGTTGCTCTTCTTTTACAAAGTATGGGTATAGTAACTACTAAAATGATCAATATTGAAATTGTAGTGCTATTTGCAGCTATATTAATGATTCTGTGTATATTTTGGGTTTTATTAAAATCAGTAAAATTGTTTTCATATTTAATTTGTTTTATGTATAGATCTTCTAATTTAATTTCAGTGTATGTTCCATTTTCTTTTATCTCTTTTAAAAAGTTAGTTTGAATAATTTTTTCTTTTACAATTAGTTTTTCGTTTTTAAATGTTAAATTACCAACATTGATTTGACAATTTTCAAATTTAATTATAAAATTATGACTTATATTAATAGTTTTTCCTTTGTAATTACAATTGTGTGTAAAGTTGTTAAAGAAATTTTTAAATATAATTATTCCTTCTTTTATTTCTTTTATTTCTGGTATTTTATACTCTCTAAGTGTACAACTTGCTATTTTATTTGCAACGATGCTTAAGATACATGGATCATTAATTTGTTTTAGATTCTTATATAAGCTAGATGTATTTGGAAAATAGACATTTTGGTTCTCATCAACTAAAATTCTGTTTTCTTTTAAAAATAATGATTTGTTTATTTTATTGGGGATTGGCTCAAGGATTATTTGTGTAAAGGATATGTTTGAAAATTGGGGAATGGAAAGGATGATGACAATTTGTTCTTTTTCAAAGGATACGGCAACTTTTGTTTTAGTATACTTTTCAAAGTCATTTATAATTTCAATTTCCTGTTCGTCGAGTAAGTCCGTCGGTATAATACCTAGTTTGCTAGTAAATATGACTCCTGCAATGTCGTCAATATGGTCTTTGAGTAGATTTATATCATTATCAATCTGGTAAATGTGTTTTAGGAAATCTATTTCGTCTTCTAATGTAGATATTTTATTCTGAATCTCATTGCGAAATTTGTTTATATATGTTTTTACTATATATTGTTGTCTGTTGATATGAGTTGTGACATTTTGTATCTGTGTAGAAAGTGTTTTACTTATACGCGCTATATATCCTACTTCGATTGAGTTAGCATTAGTAGTTGTCGTTAGATTCGTGAGCATTGATCTGATTTCTTGTTCATCGTCACTGTCCATATTTCCTGTTATAAATTTTAATCCTTTTCCAAGGCCATTTATTAAACCTCGTCTAATTCTAAAATGTGGTGAAAGATTATCTAATTTAGTTTTCAAAATGTTAAAATTATTTATTGTTGTATCGAGTAGCGGTATTATTGAACCATGTAATGAGTTAATATTATTGTCTATAATTTCTATAGTAGTGTAGTAGTGTGTCAAATTGATTAAATGGTATATTCTACGGTAGTGGTCGACGATCCTTATGTCGTTTTCTTTAATTGGGATGTAGCCTTCATTCTCTGTTAGGTCTTGTATTTCCATTAGCTGGGGTTGGATAATATTTGCCATTGAAATGAGCAGTAATAGTTTTATTTGTAGTTTCATCTAAAAAAAAAGGAAATAATATGGGTAAGTTATGTTGATGTCTGATTGTCGTTGATGGTCTGAAATTTCTTTTTTTCGTTTTATGTGGGATTTATAATATTTAAAATTTCGATCTGTAACTATATGGTCGTCATCTAATTTGGTCGCCATTACTTTTCGGAATTTTGAATGATTTTTACCGCCTCGTTCATCCTTTAAATATATTGGTCCGGTTTGGATGTCCACGTTCTCACGAGTTTTGTTTAATTTATTAATGATCCTTTCTTTCGCCTTTGTCATTTTTTCTTTAATCGAGCTGTATTCCTCTGGGTTAACTGTTCCATTTTTAAAATCTATTGGTTTCTTAGCAGTTGTGGAGTGTATGGTATTATTGTAGTACATTATTATTCTATAAATTTTTTCTTCGACACTTTCTGTGTCTTTATTAGGATCGTGTTTCAGAATTCGGATATGTTCGTTAATAGTATTATGGAGTCTTTCGACGTCTGCGTTTGATGTATGGTTGTTATTAGAAGTGTGGTGTATTTCTATTCCTTGTTCTTTCAAAAATTCTTGAAGGGGCAGTGCTTTAAATCCTAATTCATTGTCCATAACTAACCTTTTTATGCTTCCAACTGTTGATAAATACTGGGTAAGTGCTTTTTTAAATTCGATCCAGGATCTATCCTTTATTCTTATGGCTTGAGCGTGTTTTGAGAATTTGTCTAAAAATGTTAGAAATAATGTTTTTTCTAAACTGTAAAAAACGTCTGCGTGTATGATTTCTCCAGGTTTATTAGGGGTTTCAGTGATTTTATATTGTTGTTTTATTGGATTTCTTTCGTATTTTTCTTTGTTGCATATATCACAATTATTTATAAATTGTGTTATGCGTATTTTTAGCTGTGGGTGGTAAAATTCAAGTTTTAATTCTGCGAAATTTTCGTTTATTCCTCTATGATTGTTTTTTATGTGCTCTTTTCCTATTATATCGGTCAGCTCGTTTTCATCTGTTATATCCTTAAGAAGGTGTTTACAGCGTATGATTTTGAAGTTTCTATTTTCACCAAAGTATTTTTCAAAGACAGTTTTCAGTTCGTAAAAAACAGATTCATCATTTATGAAAATTGCGTTGGTTTTATCAGGGTTGAAATGATTTTTTAATAGAGTTATTAGTGTTTCTTCGTCAAAAGTTTTAGCATAAATTGTCTTCCTGTTATTCTTGAAAATTTGTTGGTTTTTTACTTTCAGTGATCCTGACATTGTTTTATGAATTACAATTTGTCTCCGATAAAAGTTGAGCGGGTTGTTTGTTTCTGAAATAATATTATTTAAGTTTTCATCTTCGTTGAAATTAATTTCTATCCTAGATAATGCGTCTGCATTACCGTTCATAATACCCTTTTTATATTTTATATCATAATCGTATTCTTGTAGACGTAGTCTCCATCTCACAAGTTTTGAGTTTGGTTCTTTAATGGAGAACAGCCAAACTAGTGGTCTATGATCTGTTTCAATTAAAAATTTCCTTCCGAAGAGGTATGGTCTAAAATATTTTGTTGACCATACAATTGCGAGAAGTTCTTTTTCTATCGTACTGTAGTTCTGTTCCGCACCATTTAGGCTACGACTTGCATAGCAAATAGGATGGCCATTCTGCGATAGAACAGCTCCAAGTGCAAATTTGCTTGCGTCGGTTTGAAGAATGAATTTTTGGGTAAAATCTGGATATGCTAGAACGGGAGAATTTGTCAACAGTCTTTTAAGAGATTCAAATGATTCGATATATTCTGAATTTTTAAATTCAACAACGGAGTCTTTCTTAAGATATCTCGTCATGGGTTTGGCTATTTTGGAATAGTCTTTCATGAACTTGCGATAATATCCCGCTAATCCGAGAAACTGTTTTATTTCCTTTTGCGTTTTTGGTAAAGGAAATTGCTGTACACAAGCTATCTTGTCGGAATTTGGTCTAATGCCTTCCTCAGATACTACGTGTCCAAGGAATTTGGTTTCTTTTTTCATAAATTCGCTTTTGTCCAATTGAATTTTTAAATTAACTTCTTTTAGTCTTTGGAAGACTTTCGTTATGGATTCTATGTGTTCCTGTAATGAAGTTGAGAATATTATAATATCGTCTAGATACACTAGACAAATTTTATTAATGAACTCGCCCAAAACGTTATTCATTAAACGCTGGAAAGTGGCCGGAGCTGTTTTCAGCCCAAACGGCATACGAAGAAATTCGTAGTGGCCGCCTTCCACACTAAATGCTGTCTTTGCGATGTCTTTTTCGTGAACCTCGATTTGATGGAAACCTTTCGCTAGGTCGAGGGTGGTAAAGTATTGACAACGTCCGAGTTTTTCCAGGATTTCGTCGATATTCGGGATTGGATATTTGTCGTCTATTGTTATCTCGTTGATTTTTCTGTAATCTATAACCAGTCTCCATTTTGCCTTACCACTAGCGTCTAATTTTTTTGGAACTACCCAAACTGGGGCCGAATAAGGCGAATGACTGGGCCTTATTATCCTTTTGTGTAACATTTCCTCTATTTGCTTTTCTACCTCAGTTTTATGTATGTAGGGGTATCTATATGTTTTCGCCGCAATAGGTATGTTGTTAGTTGTCCTTATTTCGTGTTTGATGGCGTTCGTGAATGTAAGATCGCTCTCTTCTGTGTAGAATATATTATTATATTTTTTAATGATTGGTAAAAGTTTCTCTTTTTCTTCTTTATTTAAATGGTCTACGCGAATCTGTTCCAACATTGGTACATCTATTTTTTTATATGATTCAATTGTATAAAAATTTTCGGGTGTTATTTCATCTGTTTCCTGGGTTTCTAAAATAACCCGTTGTGGTAAATTTCCATTCACTTTAACAAGAGCATTGATTTTATAATTTTCTGTTTCGTATACTCCCTCCACTATTTCGATATTCTTATCGTTTAATAAGGTTTTGGGATTATATACTAAACCGTTTTTGTGCTCAACTGGTACTATGACTTTATGTAGTCCTTTTTTTTCGAAATAGTATTCGATACCGTTATTTGTGTATCGAATTGGAATTTCGGTTTTTTCGATTTTTAGGGTGTTATCTTTCAAATTAACTATTGCTTTCATTTGTCTAAGTATGTTATTGCCAATTATTCCATCATACTGTTTGTGGAATTGGCAGACTAAAAATTCTAATTTGGTGTCTGTAAATTCACCAAATTCTTTAAAAATTGGGATTGCTACTTTTTCTGAAATTGTAATAGTATGTTGTAATGTCTTAATGTTTGTCACATCGCAAGGGATCCTCCATTTGGGATGGCAAATTCCAGGATTTATTACGGAATGTGTTGCTCCCGTGTCGATGATGAATCTTAAACGTCCTAGTTTTGTTTTAACGATTATATATGGTAAGTTTCCGTTGAGGCCATCGGCCGAAAATTTTGAACATCTGTTCTGCCTTGTTCCGGCTGTCTGGGTTGATTATAGGTTTGGTTATATCTTTCCATGTTGCGTTGTTGGTACCGATTGTGATTGTAGCTCTGATTGCCTTGCTGATAATTGTAGTTTCCTCGGTGGTAATTACTATTGTCGTTAAATTTATTATAATTATATTTTTTATTATGATTTGTTCTGCTCCCCGAAGGTTCTATGTTTCTTTCTTGTTCTTCATTATTCTGTCGTTTCCCTTTGCTATTACTATTCTTCACTATGCGACCATCTTTTCCCATGCGGTCGTATCCGCTCTCGAATAGAATATCCATTGCTAATTCCAGGCTTCCAGGATTCCTGCAAGTTAATACAGTCCGCATTGGTTCCGGCATTTTGTTTTTGAAGATGTGCAGTGCAGATCTTTGATTGTTAATGGCTACCTGATTTGTTGCTTCACCTTCACCAAGGACCAAAAGGGCTTTATTATTCAAACGCCGTAGTCTGTATTTTATCTCGTTATAAAAATCAACAGTAGTACTTTCAAAAGTGACAGATCTTAACTCATCATATAATTGTTCGCAATTCTTTTTCTCACCAAAATTGTTCTCTAAAATACTCTTGATATCTGTCCAAGATTGTGCCTGCGTATTAATTTCTATAATTTCTTTGGCCCTACCGACTAATCTACCTTTTATAATGTCTGAGAAGACAAGTTGTGAAAGTTCATCATAAGTCCTAAGAACCGGATATATTCTATCTATTAGTCTAGTAAAATTAATTAAATCGTTACGGTTACCGTTATACTGAGGGATTGAATTCAAGTATTTAATGGGATCTAATTGAATTTGATTTGGTTCTGCCATTTTAAAGGAAGGTATAAATTTGTTTATTTTTTTAGATTTTATTTGCAATTTTCAGTGGACAATTTTTGTACACGTAATTAATAATATTATCTTATAGTTATAAATTATGGAGAAAAAAAAAATTTTGAATAACTTATGACTATTCTTACTATATCCTTTTAAAGTTGTCTTCCTTGTTTATAGTTGTTCTCTTCCTTCTTAATGCTGATCAGGATTTTTCTCTGGTGTTCTTCTTCTCGGTTTTACTGGTTTTACTGATTTTCTATTTCCACTTGTTCAAATAGTGCTTTTAAATCACTTTATATTTCCACTGTTCAAATAGTGTTTTTATTTAAAAATGTTTTTTATTACCTTTTTCTTTTATTTATTATTATTTTCTGTCAATGTATAAGGCAATTTGTTTTGTCTATATTTATTTTCATTTCTTTTTCATGTAGTAATTTGTTGATGATATTTTCCACTTTTTATGTGTGCATTAAAATTAAAGTTCACTTAATTAGTTTATTTGATTAGAGTAAGGGTTTTTCTCTTTTATTATTTTACTTAACTTTTAGTTCACTTATTAATGTTGTTGTTTAGAATAAGGATTCTTCCTTTTTTTTTCTATTTTTTTTGAAATCGCGTTAAACATTAAAATGTCTAAAAGGAACCAATTAATTCTTTAAACGATTAAAACCTTTTCGCGATATCCCATCCTCGTCGCCAAATATGTTTGTGGGTTTTTTATTAATTAAAAAAAATAAAATTCTTTTTATTTTCTTATTTTTTCGTAGCTTTTGCTACTTCTTTATTTATCAAACGTGAGTTAAAAACTAAACTTTATTGTTACAATTTTGTTTTCTTATTAAAAAATGCTTATTGGTAATTTTTATTATTTTGCTTATTAATAATATTTATTTTTGTGAGTTTCCTGTTTGTTTGTGTCTTTATTGTTTTAATTCGTGGAATTATTTGTTAACAGCAGAAGTGTGTTGACAAAATTGCATTTCTAGATAATTTTGATAAAGCGTGGAAAGTGCATTGACATGTATTATATTTTTTTAATAGTTTGTCTGGAATTCAAAAATAGGGTAACAACAAGAATAAAGTTGCAAAACAGGAAACTCGTGTATACGATAAAATAATAATAAAAAATGTAAAACATATTTGTTAAATTATTATACGGTGGGGTGACACCATAACTGTTAACTTCCAGCAATAACGGTGCTAGTACGCATAGATAAGAGCTCGATTCCAAAAATATGCAACATTACAAAAGAACTTTACAGCAACGTGTTTGCTAAAACTTTCTAATGACTTTAGAAAAAAAATAATCCGACTCGTATGTCGTATATTTATGTACATACATACATATGTATGTATGTATGTAAGCATTAGTTCGTAAATATTTTGTACGTTTGGTGTGTATGTAACACACGTGAGTCATTATATCAACATAAATACATACATAAGTACATACATATGTATGTATGTACATAATTATTTCTTACTAAAATAGTTTTCTAATAAGTTAGACAAGAGCAGAAACGGTTAGTCTGTATAAATTATGCTTTGGAAGACATCTATGCACAATATTTTTTAAATGAAATGGAAATGGTAACGGAAACAAATGCTAAATTAAACATTACATTTAACCAGACGTTGTAAAATTGGAACTTGTGTAGCATTTATGTTGTTGCAATTTCAAGATTCATTTAATTTTAAAGGGTTGTATATCAAATAGTAGTGCAACTTAACTAATTTCTTTGTTTCAACTTGCAGAAGTGAAAAAAATTCGAAAAATAAATTCACTTGATGGTTTCTTTAAAAAAATATTATTTTGGAATTTTTTTTGCACAATACAGAGCTTTTTAAATGTTAAATTAAACTTAAGGAAAATAAGCAGAAAGATTTGATTCAATATTTAATCTACGATCAAATAAAAAATTTTTCTAACTGATTTTTTTTTATAAAGTGAATAAATAGATTTGAATACTTGGCAAAAGTAAACAATTTCATTTTATCCCCAAGTTTCGATATTAAATTGTTAGTTTTTTATAAATATATAAAATATGTACCTATATGTACTTACATATATGAAAGAATGCCCAACAATTCGAAGCAACGATGTGTACATGCAGTACGATTTTAAACATCACTTGAGTTGGCTTCTTAGGATTTCATCGATAAACATTTAATTGCTTTGAGTATTTATTTAATCATACTTGAAATTTTTCACAATATTTTTTTTTTTTTTTTAATTAATTTTGCAAATATTTTTCAGTATCTAGTTGTTCTTATAATAAGCATGGCTAAATTAATGAAATAAAAATACAGGAAAAAACATATACATATGTATGTATATACATAGTTTCATTGTTAAAATTAATATTTTGTTTTTAATTAGATCGGTTCTGTAATTAATGCGGAATGAATACGTTCGAAAGTATCAATTCTCAATGTTACAAATTTTATATATTGTGAACATTGTAATTCGTAAGAGTTTTGCTGTTAGAAAAGGTACGTTTTATGAAAAGTACTTTTTAAAAAAAAATTTCTTTTTATAAAAACTAACTAACTTCTAAAATAATATGTATGTATGTATATCAAAGTAACTTTTTATAAAATCTGCTTTATAAAACGAAGTTTATTTTGAAAATTTTTGTTTTTTTAAGGATAATTTAAACATACATAAGTCTCTTTTGATTATATATATTATATACATATGTATATACATACATACATATAAAAAAACATTTTATAAAAAAATCTTTTCACAAATGCTACTTTTTAAACTTCCAAATTCGTCACAAGCCATTATATACATACATTCACATACAAACATACAGAAAAATATGCATTTTAGTAATAAAATATCAATAGAATACTATAAATACAATTATGAATATTGTTAGTTATTGTACAAGTAAAACAACTCTTTCATACATACATATAATACAAACAATAAAGCAATTTTTTTACAATACAACATGACTTACAAATTTCCTCAAATCTTTATGGATCTTATTAAAATATTATGTTTTTTTCTTTTCTTATATAACTGCTATAAATATATAAAAACAATCAATATACACTTTATTAAATAAAAATATAAAATGAAACTACTAAAACAGACCTAATAAACAAATTTTTTTAATCTGTATCTAAATTTATATTTAAAAAAAGTCCTTAAACAATGTGAAATCCTTTTTAAGATAAAAACCGAAAATAAAAACAAGTAAAAATTTAAATAATAAATGTATTATGTTTAAAATTTAATTAAAAAATATATATTAAAATTATTGCTAATGAGCAAAAATAATAAAAAAAGTTAAAACAAGAAATAAACAAAAAAAAAAAAACATAAGAAGAGAAAAAAAAAAATAAACTTATTAAAAAAATACGTAAATATTTCTGCGTGAATACATTGTTTTATTGTTTTTATTAAGGCCCAGGTTTTATAAGTAGAAAGATGGTTGGGTTAACATTAAGCGTTAAGGAGTGGAAAGTTCTACGCCATACTAATACTACTTACTTACTGGCTTACTGTTATCATCTGTTGGTAACAAAAAAAAAAAACCTAATATATTTTTTTTTCTATCGCTTCAACCGAAACGAACGTGGATCAAAATCTATTTCTTTAAATGGTTATATCTTTCGTAATATGAAACCTTTATTCATGAAACTGGTATTACATGAAATTAAATTAAAATACCTTTGGCTTAAAAAATTATGGGAAAAATATGAAGCAATTTGACTGTAGAATTGTTTTCCAAAAAACCCGATATACGACGACGTTCAAGCAGTGTTTAAATCAGACATCATCGATTTCTTTCATAACAATCATCGCGAAATAGTACGAATGGTTTTCTAGAAGTTCAAAAAGTAAAGATCTGTCTGTGTAAGCTTCAGTTTCGAGCTGAAATCATTAATCATTTTTATATTGCGAGAAGGAAGTGAAAACTAAAGTTTTCGCTTACTGTGGGAGTGCAAAAAACATTAGATAAATTTTTTTATGCTGAAAGAAAAAAAAGTTATGGGTCGATTATGGATGGCAACCGAACTGCAGTTGCATTGTCAGTTGCTGACAATTTTATTACGTATTGCAACTCACAACTGAGAGGTTCCAGTTTCAGTTGCTATTTATTGCTTTTAAGGCAACCACAAATTTTCAGTTGCCGACTGGCAACGCAACTGAAGTTCGGTTGCTATCCATATTCGAGCCATTAGTTTCTCCTGATTTTGACTCTAACACGGCGTGTGTAATTTATGCATGGGTGTACGTTCACATAAAGCATTTATTGAAATTTCCTTAATAAACACAAAAATTATTTTACATTTTCTCATTTCAAATCACAAGATAAAATACAGATTACCTGCATACAAACTCGTCTGAATATTCATACAAAAACTAGTATATCTATGCACACATCCGTGTATACTATTCTATATGAAAATATATTTATAAAACTTTCCTTATACATACATATGTTTGTTGTTCATTTATTTATGCATATTTGTTTGTGTACACACACATATAAATACATATGTACATACAATATATGGATGAAAATTATAAAAAAACTTATTTTATAAACAGGATTTAAAATTCATCGTTGAAATTTCTCATTTAGCAATTAGTTGGTAATAAATTTAAGGGACAAGTCACTATAAATACCCACACATATGAACTTTTGAATAAAATTAAACACATGCATAGATGTGGGTGAATGTACATATGTATGTATGTACATATGTATGTGCATACATATTTGAATTGCTCTAATTTTTCTTGGCGCTAATGGCGGCGACTGCCACAGATAGATTCAGTAGATGAAAGCGACCCCCACACATACTGTTTGTTAGTCAAAAATAGAGATGTTCAAATGTCCTGAATTTTTCGTGTCACGCGTGACTCACGCCTGAATCACGTGATTCGTGATTACAAATTGATAAAATCACGCGTGCGTGCGTGATCGTGATTCAAAAATATAATACCGTGCGTGATCGTGCGTGATTTTTTATATTAAGTTTATCCTTTGTATTGTAATTTTTCGACCTTTTCCTCAATTTTTTTTTTTATTTAATTTATGATCTTGAAGTAAATAAAGAAATTAATTACAAAATAAAATTTTTTAGCATATGCTAAATCTTTTATTGCAAAATTTGTATTTCACCGTGAGCGTGCATGCAAAATTATTCCCGTCGTGCGTGAAAGTACGTGATTAAACATATTGCGTTCGCGAGCGTGCGTGATCGTGAGCGTAATTTTACTCACGCGCACATCTCTAGTCAAAAATACTATTTAGTAGTTTACTGAGAGGAATTCTATAGAGTTCAACATTAAATTTTTTTAACAATTTATGAATGGCTTTTTTATCTGTACTTGAGGTGGTTTGTAAAAAAATGGGTTATTTGCATACATATGTACATACAGACTTATGTGTGCCACCTGTCTTTCCCACACATTCAAAAATTGAATATTTAATTTCCGATTTTAAAAACCACATGTTGTAAATTGTAGTGTGTTTTAACTTTAGAAATTGAATATCAGCCGCTTATTTTGAGATAAGCCTAAGTACTTACATATGTATATTTGCTTAAGTTATGAAATATTCAAGTTAAAAATTACCGAATTAATTGTACAGAACTAATTGTTATTGTGTAAAAATTCCATAAAAATATCTTGTCTAGTACTGAGAGGGGAGACCAATATTTTCTATGGTGGTGAAAATTTTAAATAAATTTTCTAGAAAACCATATTTTTTCTAGTTAGAAGGTATGTACAAGGTTTTCCAATAAGAGTGATATGATTTCTTTAAAAAAAACAGACTTATTGTTAAGGACACTCAAAAATTTTTTATTTAATGTGAAGTATAATCGATACAATTAAGTTCTAAATAAAACGTCATTCAAATGGCCTCCATGACTTCTTCTGCAGGAAAGAATTCGATGAACAAAATTTTCGAGCACTTTTTCCAATAAATCAAGTCGTATGTCATGAATGGCACGTTCAATATTGACTTGCAAAGCTTGAAGACCAATGACTTCAGCACACTTGGACGATGTTTGATAATAAAACTGAATAATTTGTAAACGTTGTTCTTGCGTATATCTCTCCATGATTAAATTGTAAACTAGTGATGTTACGAATACTCGTATTCGACTATTCGCCTGTTTTAAGATATTCGTATTCGCCAAATTCAAGCGAATATTTTTCGAATAATTTTCCCATACATTTTCCAAAAAAAAAAATCATACAAAAGTTTAAAAAAAGTACATAAAATGTAAAAAAATATATTAATTTTTATTAAAAAAACCCATTGTATTTCTGAAAGTATGTAAGTAAAGTAATTGAAAAATGTTCTGTAGAGGTTTTCAAATTCGGCATCTTAATGCAATAATAATGTTAAATCACTAAATTTTTTTTTTCATTTATAGTTACTAACGCAAAGGCAGGGATTTTTTCCAATTAAATTTGAAATATAAACCTCAAAAGAAATATTCGTATTCGTATTCGGCGAATACTGTTTTACATATTCGTATTCGCGAATACTAAAAATTGATATTCGTAACATCACTAGTAGTAACTACGAAACCACATTTATGTATGTAGTTTGCCAACTATATAAAAGGGACAGCAAAATACACAGTCGATCTTCTTTGGTGGGATATCAGTGAACGGATAAGACGTGCAGGCAATCGGTGAGATAGAACAGGTTTATTTTAAGAGCAGTGCTAGGGAAATTAAGGACTAGTAACACTAATCCTTTCAGGAGTAAGAGCAGGGTACTGGTTAACAATCAGTCAGATAAGACGGATAAAATCCATCTTGACTCAACCAGATAACATTCAGTTGGGAGGAGCGGCTAGGGCACTGGCTCAGGGTTTTTTTTGTGTTCAGCGGAACGCTAAACCCGGATCATAGGGCATAAGCAGGGCCCGAATCACATCCGGAGTTTCTAAGGAAACAAGAGACAGGAGATAGAGAGCAGGAGCAGCAGCACGTCCATCACGGAAACTCCTTTCACTGATCACGTAAAAGATTTACAAGTATTCACAACGTATAAAAATAAGAATAAATAAAGGGTGTGATACAAAAAGAAAAAAAAAACAGAATAATCAGAGTTATTATTTAGACAAGGACCCTGGACAAGCTGAGCTACCCCAGCTTCCAGAAAACGGAGTAACCAAAAGTTCGTTACAGTATTGAAAACAAAAATGGCCGCAAAGTTCGTGTTGTTTCCAATACAAAATTTTTGTAGCCCTTTTTTCATAGAACCTAAATTTTTCAAGTATTTAAATTGTTAATTTATTTTTTCAAATACATGGACATAAACCACTGTCATTCACTTTCTAAATGCTGTTTTGAGCTTTACTGGCAAAAAATCAATACGGGACATACAGTTTTTAAGTCCTATTCAAGATCCTGATACTCCATCTAAAAAGCAAAGTATTGTTGATGTGCTATTTAAAGATTCTAAAGGAGTGCAATATATAATTGAGATGCAGGTCGCTAAAACCAAAGGCTTTGGAAAACGTTCCCAATACTACGCAACTAAAGCTTACACAACACAAATGAAAAGAGGTGATCCATACCATAACCTTAAGGAAATTATCTTTATTTCTATAGCCGATTTTAAACTATTTCCTGATAAGTCTGAGTATATATCAAAACACACTTTTCGCGATGAAGATAATAATGGGCACTATCTAAAAGATTTTTGCTTTGTATTTATTGAACTGCCTAAATTTTCCAAAACTAAAGATCAGCTTTTAAATATAGTTGAGAAGTGGATGTATTTTTTTAAGTACGCTGAGGAAACAAGTGAAGAAGAATTGGAAAGGATAACAGGAAGAGACGTAATAATCAAAAAAGGGTATGAAGAGCTAAACGAGGTTAACTGGTCAAAAAAAGAGTATATGACATATGAACAGGAGACCAAGCGTATTCGTGATAAACAGGCTGTCTTTGCTCAAAAATTTGACGTTGGAATCAAAATTGGTGAAGAGAAAGGAAAGATTGAAGTTGCAACAGCGATGCTGACTAATAGTGTTGATTTTGACACTATTGTCAAATGTACAGGGCCCAAATCTTTACATCCGTGAACGTAAGACTCGTCACGTTATAACTGTATAATTAGATGGGAAATTACGTGACGAGTAGTACGTTCACGGATGTATGGATTTGGGCCAAGGTCTTTCTGTCGAAGAAGTTTAAGAATTAATCCAAGTGGAAGAGAAATAACCCCTACTACAACTTTTATACTAGGTTATCTCTTCAATTAAACATAAAAACTGTAATAAGAAATTAATTATATAAAAAAAAACGAGTTGTCGACCAACTGCTTGAGCCAATTCCTGCCGCAAAGTTGTTTGCAGTTGCTGCATCTGGCGCGTCCACTCCTCGCGTATGAAATTGGTCATACTGAATCCAGGTAGTACACCCCTGTCTTGTGCCATAGCTTGGCCCATTTGCGACAGAGCTGTGACACTGCTAAACTCGGGTGAAGGTATGGAACTGTTCGAACTGTTCAGTTGCCTTGAAAAACTGGCATTACCTTCTGCCCTATCTAAAAATTGTTGTGCTACTGGTGGAATTTGTTGCTCAACATTATTTCTCAAAATGTTTTCCAACTGAGGAGCTTCCTGAGGCATGGCTTGTGCATTTCCTCCGGCTGTAGCAGTAGGGCCTACGTTGACAGACTTGGCCGCGGGTTGGTATTTATATACGTACCTGAAATGAAAAATTGATGATTAGTATAGTTTTCATTGTTAGTAAAAGCTTTTGTTGAATACATATTTACCTGAAACGAAAATTTAAGTTAGTATTGTTAAAAATTGTTAGTAAATAGTTTTGAATAATAAATATAGTTTATAATGTTTTGTATACTAAAATGAAAATTAAACGGAATTTCATTAATATGAATTGCTAAGCTTTTTGGCGGTAAGTAAGGCGGTAAGCAGCGTTTGGGACATGCCAATTAATAAGCGATCGTTTGATCAATCAATAATTTTCATTAAGTTTTCAAACTGCTCCCAGCTTAACTCATTAGGCTCTTGGTATAACATCAGGATGGTTTATGTAAAAGTGTATTCAACATGCATGTTTTCTAAAGAATATTGAAATATAAAACTATTTGTTGCATTAAAAAAAAACAAGAAAAAAACTCACTCAAGTAAAACTATCAGTATGGAATTTTAGATTAGGAGAATTGAAGAAAAAATTTAAGAAAAACTATTGCTTAAATATTTATTAAAGTAAAACACAAAATTTTCTGCAGGTAAAACTGATAAGAACTCAAAAACTAAATGAGCAGCAAGCACAATTACTGTACAAATAAATGTCTTTTTGGTTTTCTTTGTATGCGAGTTTCTACTCGTATTGTCTACTTGTTAATAGAAATTAATATTCCCAACATGTCACTTGTTGATTTTGATACTCCGATGCCCATTCAGCAAAATGCAGAACAATAAACATGTTTTCTTTCTTTTTACCTAAATATTAGAGGTGTGTGAGCGTCGTGGGAGTTTAAACTAAAAATAGTCTGTCGTGAGTGCAATCAGTGATGCCAAAAGTAAGACATTTTTCGTTTTTTTGAGGGATTTTGTGAGTAGGGAAAAAGGACCGATAGGGAACGTCTGTCATGAATTCCGAACTTTTTCAATTAGAATGAAAATTTCCGAATTACAAAATAGAATATTTGCTGTCCGGCATACTTCCGAATATATTTGCTCGATTGGTGGCTAATGTGGGAATTTTTTTAATCTCCTTTTCCATGTGTTGTTATCAAACATATATTGGTTTTTATTTCCGAATTAGGTAGATACATAGATATCAAACTTAATTTCACTAAAAATTTTTTTCAAATTAAATCAGTTTTTTTTTTGTGTAATAAATGAGATTCTGTTTGCTTTCACACAGCTTAGTGCAGTCGAAAGTAAAACGAAAAAAATTGTTCGGAACTGAATGTCAGGACACAAAAATATTCGGAAAAGATTCACTTTCACACGGATGTGAAACTCATGACAGACACGATAATAATAAAAAATTTCATGTTTGTTTCCAATATAATGTTGTTCGAAAAATATGTTCACATTTAGAAAAGCAGGCAACGTCTAAAGTAAATACAGTAGAATCTATTTAGCATATCAAAACCAGCTCCATTAAAAATGGCTCCAAACAGACAAATTAAAAAGATAACAAACTAAAAATCGAAAAAATGGCTTCAAAATGGGGAAAATTATATCAAAATTTGTGTCGTGTTGTTTTCAAAACACTAATTTTGGGTTTTGAAAATTTTTCATTGGAGTCATTTTGCATGGAGCCATCCAAACCATACTGTTTCCGAAAAATTTCGTCAACGATAAACTTACTTTGATCAAATTAAAGGTTTTCAGTCAAATAAAAAAACATTTGATTTGATATGAGTAACAAAATTAAGCAAAAATATAAAGATTTGCCACCAGGTGTTGTTACCTAATTAATTAAAAATTTATAATGAGTTGCTTACATTAAAACACACACAACGATGAAGGCATAATTATCAAAATATTAAAAATAGCTTCTTAGGACCTCAAACCTTGATTTTCGAAAATTGGTATGAAACCAGTAACTTGCCATTTTTTGATAACGTTAAATGAAACAAGTAATAGTACTATATTCGGCTATGCCGAATCTTGTATACCTTTCACCAATGCATAAATATGTGATTCACTGAATATAATACAGGCTGTTTAAAATATTTTACAATTTTCCATCCATCAACAAAAAGGGGGTTTGTAGGAAAAATACACAAAGTTATTATTTTTTTTTTAATTAGGACCAGCACTCAGGGGATGACCCCTACGTATGCAGTGCATTTTGCCGGAACTCAGAGAGAGGGATAGAGTAGAGAAGATAGATGTTGAAAATGTAGAAGGCTTAACTCTTACAACTCTGCTTTTCGCGTTATGTTAATTTTTATAGCAGTGTTGAGGCGCCTCCGGTGTTAAGTAGACGCATTAACTTTGTTAAGCTGTATTGTCGGGCATTTTATTAATTGTTTTACTTCGCCGATGTTTCTGCTAACCGACGAAGGAGGGCGATGTTGTGTACATTAGCATGGAACGTCATCAATCGCTGTCGGAACAGTTTTTAGTGACCAGTGCTATGCCTTCATCACATTACAGAAATTAATGATGTTGATTGACTTGCTCTGGCCAGGGTTTCAACCCAGGCCCCACGTCATTGTTTGCTTAGTAGTCAACGCGCTAACCACTTCAGCCAACACCACCCTCAAATATATTATATATTATTAAGTTAATCTACACATAAAACTAACAAGTCTCAATAGCACGATGGTTCGTGCGTTGAATTATAATCGAAAGATTCCATATTCAACACTCGGGCACCTCATGTATTTATAAATTTATTTCTGAAAGCGTTATATCATTCTTCATTTATTTGTATACGAGTATATGAGGCTATCAGCGCAAAAGTGGTGTAACCCACAATTTACGTTGTTTACGGTTCTGGTGTAAGATATGTTCTTTACAATATAAATGTTCAGTGGAATAGTCGAGTAAGCCACCTTTTTGTTATCGTTGTTCTGTCAGTAGATATGTGGTATCTCATCCGGACTTTACTATTGAAGAAATATATCATAAATTTTTGGTCAGTGGGCATTCATACTTACCATGCGACCAAGATTTTGGCCTAATAAAGAATAAAAAAATTTTCAAAGAAATAAACATTCGAAAGAACTGGCGCGAAGTAATAAAAACGGTTCGGAAAAAACAACCATTTAAAACAGCGGTGCCCAGGCCCTATGCTCTTCATGCTCATTTGTTTTTGTAATACTCTTAGCACTCATACAGCACTCAGCAACCTCAATGCGAAATACACAAACAACTTTTTCTTATTAGTTTTTTTGTCGTTCTTCACTGTATACACGCAAGAGCAAAGCAACAACACTTTCGTATGCTTTGCTGGTAAACATTGACGACAGCGATCATCAATGTACATTTTGTTTTTGTTTAACGTATGATATGAAATAAATATATGAAATATATTTTTTGTGTTTTCTTTGCATGTATTTGTTTTTACAACAAAAAATTTTGAACAAAAATTTGTTTTTCTTTAAATGTATTGGTGTTTGCTCTTCCATAAGGAACTTGTGGGCACCGCTGATTTAAAATAATAAGAATGACAGGTAGAGATTTTTTTTCCTCTAAATCTCTGGAAAAAAATATAACAAACTGAAAAATTTCTCTTGATAATAACAAGGCAGAATGGTTGAAAATTCAGTGGTTGAAATTCCATAAACTTTATCAATTTTCATTTTTCTACAAATATTCTAGTAATGAAGAAGTCCTCTTTAATTAAGTCAGTGTAAAAAAACGGCAACCAGCGACCATAGCATAGCACACGTAGATCAGTGTTCCGCAAAATTCAAAATATGGTTGTATTGATGTTTAATTTGTATTAGTGAGTATGCGATTTCACCCAGCAAACAATATTAAGCGTTATTTTCCTTAGGAAATTATTTAGAACTTTCACAAAAAATTTAATTGTCTATTTCAAAAAATACATGGGAGTAAGTGAATTATTGAAGTAATGTTTTATAATAGGTATGTTAAATCGACTTAAAGAAATATTATTTTAGTGTATTGATATAAAATATGTAATATATATAAAAGAAATCTAGGAATACCTCTCATAGTGCTGTGCATGAATGAAAGTTAAGAAAATATAAAATATATTCACTCTTATTTGTAAATGTTTTATAGCATAGAAGGCATTGCATATTGCCAAAAGCATTCACATGCATGAAATATTTACCAACTTGCACCATTGTATTTAACCTGTAATTTTTTTAATTCTTTTTTTTTTTGGAATATTTCCATAGATGAATCTCTAATATGTTGATACACAGAGCCAAAACTGCCTAATAGAATCAATAAGATTTTCTCTATGAAACGCTTTTAGGGTAAGGGGTATCCCAGCAGATATAAGCGAAGATTTTTTCGAAGAGATTCCTTATTGTTTTTATGTGGTAAATCTTATTAATTTTTTCAATAAGAAAAACACATAAAATCAAGAAGAAAACTTGTTATTTACAATTTTTTTACCCAATTTCCGTTATTTTTGGCACACAAAAAAAAAAAAACAATCCATAGAGAAAAACTTCTTGATTCTATTAGGTTTTCATATGAATTGTAAATAAAAGTGATTTCTTATTGATTTCATTAGGCCATCTTATTGTTTTTTTTTCAAAAAGGTATTCCTTATTGATTTCATTAGGTTCCTGTATGATCATGTGTAAATCATCTTCTTATTTTTTTTAATAAGAATATCTTCTTGATTTTATTAGCTTCATACATATAAATCAACATAGGAACAATTTTTTCATAATTTTTTTGTGCTACAATAAATCATCTTCTTAAACTGGCTGCTAACATGTATGTATACATAAGTAAGGTGTAGTAGTTAGGTGTTTAGAGTTCCAATCTACTAAACCGAAGTTCCTTGGTCCAACTCCCAGAATACGTAAGTTTTATAAAAATGTTTTCATCACCCCTCCATCCAGATAATACAAATACATGTTGTAAATAAGCATTCGGGACGTACCATGACGTTCTGATGACATCAAATTTGTATTTCCTAACATCATAACAGAGAAAACAGTGCCTAATAAATTAGAACAAAATTAATAAGATATCTCTACGAATTTTTTTCAAAAAGGAAGTCTTATTATTTTAATAAGGAAAACCTTTTTGAAAAAATCAATAAGAATACCTAATAAAATCAAGAAGAAAACCTTATTGAAAAAACAATAAGAATACCTAATAAAAACCATAAGATTCCTTATTGATATCTTATTAATTTTGTTCTATTTTATTAGGTATTTATTAGGCACTGTTTTCTCTGTGTAAGTATGTACATTATTAATCGTTCGTTACTACTATTTTTATAATTTATATTTTTGTAATTTATATTTTATATCGAACTTTAGTGCGAATATGTGCCTTGAAAAACTCCAATTTGTTCATCATACGTTTTGCACAAAACGCGCGATTACCAGCAGCACATTTGTTTCCTGAATTTTGAATAGGACCTACATACTTTTTACTTCATTCTTATGTATGTATTAATGATGTTACGAATATCAATTTTTAGTATTCGCGAATACGAATATTTAAAACAGTATTCGCCGAATACGAATACGAATATTTTCTTTTGAGGTTGATATTTCAAATTTAATCGGAAAAAATCCCTGCCTTTGCGTTAGTAACTATAAATGAGAGACATGATGACTTTACTCATGGATACAAGTGACAGTGACTGTGAAAATGGAGATGAAATTTCTCAACTTAGTTTCCCAGATTCCATTCATCATTTACTTAGAAAAACTATCGCGGAATATATATCGGAAAAACGGGCGGCAAATGACGTTAACCCACTGATATGGTGGAAAGTAAATAAGGAAAAATACGAGCTTCTTTTACCTATAGTCAGGCAATATTTAGTGACACCACCAACGAGTGTTCCAAGCGAGCGAATGTTTAGTGGTGCGTGGCTTATTTATACACCGCATCGTAATAGGCTTGATGGAGAAAAGGCTTCAAAACTTCTATTTTTGAAATTCAACATTCCTCTACTGAGGTTTGATTACTAATTTAACATGATATAAAACTTTAATTTTTGAATACTAGTTGCAAAATACATATATATTTTTGTTTGTTTTTTAAGAAGGTTATTACTTTGCGTGAAATACAATGGGTTTTTTTTAATAAAAATTAATATATTTTTTTACATTTTATGTACTTTTTTTAAACTTTTGTACGATTTTTTTTGGAAAATGTATGGGAAAATTATTCGAAAAATATTCGCTTGAATTTGGCGAATACGAATACGAATATCTTAAAACAGGCGAATAGTCGAATACGAATACGAGTATTCGTAACATCACTAGTATGTATATCATTGTATCTTTTTAATTAATAAATATGTTCAATTTACTTCACATCGTTCATTGTACGAATTGTGAGGCGTTTTTCATTTAATTCTATATTTTTTTTTTGTTGTAGCAACAGCAAGAAGACAATAAAAAATAAAATAAATATTTCATACAATCAGATCATCAAACAGCGTCGTATGCAGCAACATCATCTACATGCATCAAGTATTTATATCATTATAACACTCTCACACTCACTCTCACTTGTTTTTCACCCACCCTTCGAGAGTGCTTCAGACAAAACATACATACGAGTACATACATTTCACTAGTAATCGGTCGCACTGTGTTTGTTCACTGTGCTAAACATTAATTATTTCATTAGTTTCAATTTGACTTAATTGGGCCTGTTATCATTTTACCCATTTTTTATGGGGTTTTATTGTTTTGTGTGTGTTTGTGTCTGTGTGTGTGAATGCTCTATATGTTGGTATGATTTTCACGGACTTTAAAATGATTTTACTTATGAAATTCTAAGTATTAATTAAGAATGTTGTAATTTGTTTAAATAAGCAAAAACCATTAAGTTCAAATTATGCCGAATTATCATTAAAGGACCTGAGGCGTATCGTTAGACGATTTTAACTAAGAATTTGATATGTTATAAAGGAAACCGCAAATATCCAATTGTTTTTTCTTCTAAGCGATGAATGTGGATATAAATAAAATATTTTCAGAGCTTTTTAAAAATTTTGGCATCAAGTTATCAAGTTACAGCATAATTTTGCATATTTCCGACTATACCCCATATTTAGGACATTATTTTTATTTATTGTGACATGTTTGGGTAATTTCCACTTTACAAGTTACAATTTTCAATTTACTGCGAAAATTCTCCACATTCTTTTGATTTATTTCAAATTTATTTACAAAATTTATAAGAAATCTTTTTCCCATTTTAGAAATCTTTTTTTTTACTGAATATTTTTCCATATTTTACGCTTTGTAGCATAATTTTGATTATTTTGGACCGCAACGCATATTTAGAGCATATTTTACATGCAACTTTAAAATTTTTAATTAATTCTTGTGTGTTTTCTTCATCGAAAATTTTCGATTATTTACAGTTTATGGAAAATACAACAAGAGAATAATCGATTTTTCCGAATACTTAAATTATTTATGATATTTTTCTCATTTATAGAAGTATGAAAAACATGTGATATTTAGTTAGTAAAAATTGAAAACCATGAATTATTTTGTGGTCTTGTTGTTGAATGTTTTATATTCGGATGGATGAATTGTTTGTTCGACACCTATTCCCATAACGGGCCAAACTTATAATTCGTAGTCTGAAATATTTTAATGAAATGATTTGTAAGCACAATTCCGACGACATAAGTATGTACCCGTATGTATGTACATATGAGTAGTCCACTTGTCATTTCTATAGTTTATGAGCTGTTTATTGTATTTGATCAATCCAGTATATTGAAAATTAATGTGACAATTCTCAATTCTAGGAATTGAGATGCGTTCGGTAAAACCATTCTTAATTTATCATGATTTTCATTTATACATACATACACATACTTACATACAACATCCATACATACATCATCGTAAAAATAGTTATAATAAATTCTCAATACTTTAAAACTTCAAGATCTGATAAAACCTCAATTTGTCCCGATTTTCAAAAATATTATAGAATCAAACTGAAAGTAAATCTTTCAAACATAAATCGGAACATAAATGATAGAATTATATTGTGTAATATTTTCTGTCGGCTTTCAAATTGACTGTGCAGAATTTAAATTGTTTTTATCATATAACATTGATATAATAAAAAAATACATTCTTCAGAAAAATATCAATAATATATAATCCTTAAACCATTGTTCTTAGTTATTTTTATTTATTGAATTTTGTTATTTTTGTATTATTGGCTAAATATAATTTCTTTGTTAATTTTGATTAATTAATTAATTTTTTGTTTTAACGACGTATGAACTTCTAGGCATATTTAATTTCTGTTTTAAACATTAAAATAAGTACATACATGTGTAACTACTTGTAATAGTCACTAATATTACATTGTTTGAATTATATTTTTATTTTATTGATATAAAATATATCTATGTAATTAACTTAATACCAATAATTTTTATTTAATTTTGAGTGTCCTTTTTTTTCTGTCGAAAAATATGGTCACCGTAGTTATGTGCCACAACAAAAATGAATTTTCTGTTATCTCACGATACATTCGTTTAATTTCCCCACAATAATACCGGATTGATTTGAAGGGTTTTCAACTAATCGGATTTCTGTTTTAGTCGCATGGAATTTCTTTGTAAAAATATTTAAAATAAATAAATTGCATTTAAAATATAACGGCTCCAAAATATATCGCCGAAAATTTTATTGAAGATTATAAAAGCTAATTTAATTTGCAACCAATACCGAATTTCGGTAAATTGATAAACATAGAATACCTGGCTTATTAGTTAATCAATGTTAGAAAAATAAAGTGCACGGACGACATGTTTATAAAATTATAGAAACTTTACAGTAATCGAATTTTCATCATACGCTAAAAAAAAGTTAACTGATAAATAAACTTTTTCGAAGGGCACGTAAACGATGAAATTCGGTTAACTTAAACAAGCGATTAAATTTTACCCGAGTTAACTTTTTCCAGACTTTCTATACAAACAGTAAGAGCCCGTAATATTATTTAAATTGTATGCATCAAGAATAATAATATTAAGCTCAATTAAGACCCATGAAGTACCTTTATTTGTTAATTATACTGTTTTTTTTTTAATTTCTTATATTGTACGACTT
Source organism: Lypha dubia (assembly GCA_947311025.1). Classification (NCBI taxonomy): domain Eukaryota; kingdom Metazoa; phylum Arthropoda; class Insecta; order Diptera; family Tachinidae; genus Lypha; species Lypha dubia. Next base: position 85,440,179 of record OX371263.1, on the reverse strand, counting down.
ACAAGGTTTTTGAAATTACCGACCCAGTTACATATTTTAAAAATTTTTCTAAATAATTTTGTTAATGTATTTTCTTTTATTCTCCTTTTTAAGTATGATAATGAAATGCATACTTTTATACGGCACCACGAAATAAGCCCCAATGAAATAAGCCCCAAATCGAAAAATGAAATAAGCCCCAAAAAATTTTATGAAATAAACCCCAAAAAAAATGAAATAAGCCCCAAACAAAATTTACGAAATAAGCCCCAAATAAAATGAAATAAGCCCCAAAAAATTTTATGAAATAAGCCCCAAATTTTTAAAAAATGAAATAAACCCCAAAAAAATGAAATAAGCCCCAAATTTGTTAACTTTATGATGTAAGCTTAAGAAGAAATCATAAAATGCAAGAATTTTATCCTCTAAATTATATCGAACACCGGCTTCGCGTTCCAAGCATTCTCTGCATAACCGGCCTACGGCCGGGCGCAAGGAATTTATCCTCTATGGTATATCGAACACCGGCTTCGCGTTCCAAGCATTCTCTGCATAACCGGCCTACGGCCGGGCGCAAGGAATTTATCCTCCATGGTATATCGAACACAGGCTTCGCGTTCAAAGTATTTTCTGCATAACCGGCCTACGGCCGGGCGCAAGGAATTTATCCTCTATGGTATATCGAACACCGGCTTCGCGGTCCAAGCATTCTCTTCATAACCGGCCTACGGCCGGGCGCAAGGAATTTATCCTCTATGGTATATCGAACACCGGCTTCGCGTTCCAAGCATTCTCTGCATAACCGGCCTACGGCCGGGCGCAAGGAATTTATCCTCCATGGTATATCGGACACCGGCTTCGCGTTCAAAGTATTTTCTGCATAACCGGCCTACAGCCGGGCGCAAGGAATTTATCCTCTATGGTATATCGAACACCGGCTTCGCGTTCCAAGCATTCTCTGCATAACCGGCCTACGGCAGGGCGCAAGGATTTTAGATCTATTTTACTGATATGAAATAAGCCCCAAATAAAATGAAATAAGCCCCAAAAAATTTTATGAAATAAGCCCCAAATTTTTAAAAAATGAAATAAGCCCCAAATAAAATGAAATAAACCCCAAACAAAAAATTTGAAAATTTTTTGGGGCTTATTTCATTTTTCGATTTGGGGCTTATTTCATTGGGGCTTATTTCGTGCCACCCTTTTATACATTCTAATACTGATATTTTTTTTTTTTTAACTTTTTCGTTAAAAATTAAAAACTAACTAAAAAAAATCATGTAGATGTTCTAAACAATAATAGATTTGGAATAATCATATCACATTATTTAAATAAAATAAAACATTTTCATTCAAATGCAAAACAGTTTAATTTTTAATAAAACAAATTTAACATGATGCTGTGTTTATAGGTAAGAAAACACGCTTATTGAATAATTTACAAAACGAACTACAATGCTAACAAATAAAACAATTTATAAAAATATATATAATTAAAAGATTTCTTATATTAAAGCTAATTTTATGTATTAATTTTTGTATATTGCACTTAAATGTCAAACTAAATAAAAATCAATAATTAAGTATCCTTGTGTATCAGAACAGGATTAGTTTGCAACAAGAGTCAGAAAATGGTAAGTAAGTATGTAATATGAAAACAAGTTCTGTTAATAGTTAAAAATACGAAATTTTTACTGCCGCATTAATTATAAATCAAGGATATACAGAAAGGGTAGACAATTGTTTGTTCTTAACTAGTATACTTTATACTTGTTTTAAAGCTTTATACATATATATTTAATTTATTATACTTTAAATATTTTAATAGCTTGAAGATTAAAATTAAGTACATGGCCCTACAAAGTAATCCGAAATATCGTAATACAGCTAGTCGATTTGGTTTAAGATTTAATTTTTGAAAACAAATAGAAAGAAAAGGAGGCGAAGATTTTCAATAGCATACACATTCATATGTGTAAGCAATAACTAGAAATTTGGTAATCATATAATATCTATATGAATAATAAAATCTTCAAAACATGTATCACATCTTTATGCCTCAAAATATTTTATGAGTGTTACAATGAATTGATATATGATTTTGTTTGAGATTCCTGCAAACTAATTTCTATATGGCACAAAAGAAATAGTTTAGGGATGTACAAAGAAATTAAGAGATTCTTATTTCTTAAAATTTGTGCTGTAAGGTCCAAGTGTTTAACAGAAGTACATCAAATTCCTAACAATTAGAGAAGTGTATAAATAAAGAAAAGCGAACAACGTTATAATAAAGTTCTAATTAAATTATGTTCACACTCTTATTTTAATATTTTATCTATAATTTTCATTGTGGGGAGATTTGTTGTTTATTCGTTGAATATAATTTATGGGATTTACTTATTTTTACAACTACGAGTACAACATTTCTCTAAACTTACTTGCGTTGCTGACTTTGTGAATGTGTTTGTGTATGAGTTTCATCAGCATTCGAAAGTCTGTTTTTTTGATGATGATGATGATGTTCCTCATCGTCGCTTGGTTCTTCTTTTAGAGGCAACGAGTCAATTTGTTTGGCAGTTGTAGTCTTTTTGTTACGTTGCCAGGTAAAAACTCGAGCCATTTGTAAAAATTTCTTACGTGATACTTTGCCCATATGTTTGAGACGTTCCTTAAAATCAGCATCGCCTTCACCACCCTTACCCTTTCCTGATTGTTCCTTCTCCAAAGCGTTCATGAACTCTTGATTCCAACGTAATTGATTCATAAACTCCTCGTTTTGTAGCATCATGGCAAATTGTTCATCTGGCAAATCAAAATCACGATTTGGATCATAAGGCAGGGCAATAGTATTGCTGCCAGTGTTAACGGGACTTAAGCGCAGAAATCCGGTTGGTATGGGTAAAAGCATGGGTGGTTTCCAACGTTTATTTGATGAATGAAATGTACGTGGAGTTCTTTTAGGTGTACTAGAGCTTTGAGAGAGTACTTTGGTTTGTGTTTGAGGTGGTCTGACTTTAGGTGAAGCTCCAGTACTGTGATTGGGAGAACTTGAATTCAGATTAAGAAGAACAGACGCCATTGGCACATTTTTTTCCCCACTTGCAGCTTCTCTTTTAACGCCTATGCCGTCTAGCTCATCGGAAACATCAATTAGTTGAGCAGTTGCAGGCTGTTGTTTGTTTTTTGTTTCCGCCACATCATTATCGCACAAATTAATCAGGCTCTTTTGTGGTGAAGCATTACCATCCAGTTCATTGCGTAGTTTTTCATTCTTGGATTTAAGAAATGGTTATAATAAAAAACAATAAAAATATAAGTAATATTTTTCTTTTATCACCTGATTATCTGTGGACATTTGTAAAAGTTGATCAATAGTAGCATCCACTGCTCCTTGGTTGGCTCTCAAAACGGCCTCGATAACATCTCTATCCATATCGGGAAACATGATCTTGAAGTCCGACATAGCTTGTGAAAATTCCAATTGCATAGTCGAGGCCATTTTAAAGATTAAAGTAGAAATTGTTTCAAAAAAACCTGCACTTGACCAAGTTCCTATTTTTCACCTTTCCTATGTCCAATATGTATATTTTATACTCTTCTTTAAATCAAGGTACTGACAATTTATTAATTTTCTAATCTTACATGAATAAGCAGAAAATAATTTTATTATTTTTCTTGTTCGGCCTTTAAAGAACGTACGTTTTTAACATTCTACATTTTATTTAGATTTATTGCACTTTAAAATTTCTTTACTCTTAAAATCAGTGATGCCAGGACATTTGCAAAAATCCCATTGCTTATGAAAAAAATTCCATTTTTTTCCCTTACACCCAATTTTTTCCCCTACATTATTCCCTCCACAATTTTTTTTTAAGTTTTGAAAAATAAAAATTTATTTTTAAATTGTAAATTTTCAATTTAGATACATCAATCCAGGTTCATTTAAAAATAATACAAAAATAAATAAAAATATTCTGTGCTTTATACCATGAACAAGTCATTGTTATTAAAGATGCCACATATTTACTTACTTCATATAATAGAAGTATTACCAGATTTAAGAATTTCTAATGACACACTTAAAGAAAAGTATATATATATATATTTTTATTTTTAAGTTTACAACTGGAAATTATATAATTTAAGTTGTTAAAAAGAAAAAATCTGCAATTTTTAAAAAATCCCTACAAATTAACAAACGTAACAAATCTTTCCCTTTTTCCCTACATGTGCAATTTAAAACAAAAATCCCTGCAAAAGGGGAAAAATCTCTTCACTTGGCATCACTGCTTAAAATAATTTTACTAAATCACAAAGTCGATAGGTAACTGTAAACGACGGTTTATGAAGGAAACGTCGACGACTGTTGCAAACCGACAATAACGTAAGTGCTTAACGGCGGTTACAATTTGATAGCTGCCAAAAGCATTTTTAACCGACTAAAAAAAAAAATAAAAACAGATAATCAATTCGGTTGTATTTTTGTTTGTTAATGTTTGAACGTCAAAAGTTCTATCAATTTCAAACTGATTTTCAAAATCCATTTACAAATTTTGATTTTTATTCCACATATATTTTAATCGGGGGAAATTTTTTTTGCCCATAATAGAATAACTCCTCCATTTATAGACCATTTTTCAAAATTCTTTTATTTTTTGAAAGATTAGAACCATAATTTTTTTTTAATGATTGGCAAGTTGTTACATTCCCCCTAAATTTTTTTTAAATTCGTATAACTCTTCAACTTATTGACCGATTAAAAAAAAAATCTAAATTTCTTGCAGTTTGGTGCCATAGGTTGTAATATACATATGAGGAGCCGCAGAATGAAACTTACTTTTTCGCTAGTTTAAAATTTTTGGGATATTGAGTTTATTTATTTCGCTTTCTTAAAAACTGCAAATGGTAGCAAGTTTCCTACTTATCAATAGATGAATCAAACTGCCAGAAGTAATTAAAGTAATCGTTAAAGATGTTTGATATCAAACCACTTTTGTAATGGAAAAAGTACGTTTGGTTACAAATAAAAGTAAAATAGTACGATTTGTTAAAAAACAAAGAAAAAAATCACGTTTTTTTAGACAAGTATTTTGATTGATTGTTTTTAAACTTGATACAATATAAAAAAATATACATTGAAATTATATATAATTTTTTTCGTATCTTTCTTTGGTTATATCATATAAAAAATAAAAAAATTTCTCAAAATTATACTCAAAATGTAATCTAAGCAAAATTGGTTGTTATAAAATTCGAAATATTTGCTTTTTTGAACATTTTCACATATTTGCTTCCTAGATTTAAATTTTTTATGGCATCTGGTAATTCTTCCATGTTTTAATTACATATGTATATTATTAAATATTTTTTAAAAACACCGAGTCGTCAAAAACTATTAATGTTCTAGCAATTATTATATGTATAACAGTTAATTTAAACGAAAATATAACGACTTCAAAAAACGTCAAACAAATTGACAATATTAGGAAATGTAATTAAAGTAAAATACGAAAAAAACAGAACAAAAAAGTGAAGTTTATATTTGTTTGACATCTGTTAAAGTTGACTTTGATTGTAACTTTATTGACACATAGACTGCATATTTCATTAAATCAAAAAAGTTCAACTACATGAAAAATGGCAGCCTTTGAAAAAAATTACATTTTGTTAAAAAAAATAAAAAAAAAGTACGGTTTGTTGTGCACCCATTTTTTAGAACACGTTTTCTTAGTAAAACAAAAAAAATTATGCTAACTATATTTTTTTCTAGATGATTTTAAACCAAATAATTTAGACATACAAAAAAACCAATTTGTTAAAAAATGCGTAAAAGTAGGTTTTTTCTGCGGCTCCTCATATATTGCTATACATGCGGCAAACTTGAGGTTCAACAAAGGCGCCGGCAGTTATTGTATTGGCATTATAATCTGGTTTTCACAACATTTTTTTTTTTTGCTGAACATACATATATATATATGTACTCCTTATATCTTTATGTATATTATATATCTTCCTATATATTAAGCATTTGTGTTTTTATTTTATACTTGTCGGAAGCAATTACCATTAATTTGACAGATTAAAGTGCAATTAGAACTTTTGGATGACAGCAAATTTCAATATGTAATTTAGAAAACTAAACCGTTAATATTTTGTTATAAATAAATAAAACATATGCAAGTGGTTGTGGAATTTGCTTAGCAGAATTAATGTAGCTAAGAAATAGTTAATATTTTTGACACCCTGTTATTGAAATGATTTCAACCTGCACTGGGTTGTACTTCCGTATATCAATTCAATGGAAAAATGTCGTATAAAAGAAGAAATACACAGTGCTAAAAAGACTGCATAGAGAAATATTATATATGATTATATTGTTTTTTTTAACCGACATATAAATAAATCTATGTGATATGTATTATCAATTCGTTTTTACTTTTTTATGCGTGTTTCGCTCAGAACTCCGCCATTTATAAACCGTCCTACTTCGAGGTTATCGATTGTTGTCAGACTTACATTAAGTTGTCGTGGAAAAATAACCTTACGGTTAGAAAAGTTGAGGCGCCATGTCAATAATAATTAATTAATATAATAATTAAATTTTGCTTTCAGCTATTTTTTTTATTATTATTCTTATTATTTTATTTATCTTCATCCTAGTCATCTTCATCCTGGTTATTCCCACTGCAGTACAATAATGTTCCTACAGCCCACTTGTAACTTAGTAAGGATGCGTAACATTGCACTATTTTTGTAAATGTATTTTGACTGTATTGAGAATTGAACTAGCAACCTTCCGACTGCTAATCAACATCTCAACCCACTCAGCTACACTCACTGGTACTTGTACATTGTACTACTTAAGCTATGTGTGCTTAATTACATACATTTTTTACTACCCACCATCTGCGACACAAAAAGACAGCTAAGTGCCTGCACAAAGTGATAGTAAAATTTTCCACAGTTTTAGAACCAGTCTTCCGTGTATAGGATCAATGTGGATAGTTTTATAACCAGTCCACATTGTATAGTACTGCCACTTTTGGGGTAAATTGTCACGAAAAAACTACAGGGATATATTTCTATTGAGCATCAGATGGTTTTGGTTTATTTTTTGTTATAATTTTATTGAAATGTATTTCTATTTTGTTCACATTCAAATTTGCATTTATGAATATGATTTTATGAAATAGAAATTGAATTGTATACATACATAAGTATGTACATACAAACGAGGTCTTTACAAAATAAAAGTAGTTCTCAAAGCAGTTCTGATATGCACATTGTGGTATGTCCTTGAGCCCTCACAGCGAATGAGTTTTTATCTCCTCAATTGTAGTAAAACGCCGTCCTTTCATGGATCTCTTCACTTTTGGCAACATGAAGCAGGGATCCTACTCTGTTGAATACAGTGGCTGAGACTTGGATACGGTGTTGCTTTTGGCCAGCAATTAAAGTGGTTTTGGTCATAATTCAGCAACTTTGCAACGAACATCGGTGCCACACGCTTTATGTCCACATCCCCACCCAATTCTCTAATAGTAATTAGTCGATTCTCCACAACAATTTTCTTTAGCCTACAAGGCCAGCGTCGTTATTCAAATCTTCAGTTCAATCTATTTGTTACACAAAATTTTATACAAATATGTACTTTGAAACACTTCTGACTTTTATGCCTCTCACCAACGAAGTAAACATCTGAAACTGTAAAACCAACATGAAAAAATCGCTAATCGAATTCACCTTATTTTTGAACATACCTCGTATGCAACGAAATTATTCTAAACAAAATTCATTTTACTGTACTTCAATTTACTCACAGCCAAACACCAAACGTGAATAAAATATCTCACCAGGAGGCAAATTACAGCATTCGAATCGATCGAAACTTCAATACAATTCAAATGGAAATTTCGATCGATATCGAATGCCATAACTTTCTTGCTGGTTAAATACAAATTAAAAAAAAAAAGTTGAATAATAAACATAGATTTGAAATGAAAAGTTCTTAGCTTAACTTATGGCGGAATGGACATCATAATGAAATTCCACTGAAATATTCAGTTAAGGTGTTTCCAAATTCAAATACGAGAGCATGAGTTTGAAGAAAATGTTTGCCATAAAGTATAACTTTTCGGTTTCTTGCAGTTTTAACTAATTTTTGATTTTGCACATATGCATTTGCTATTTGTACATATATAAGAACATACATAGTACATAGGATTTACTAAAATATTTCACTATACATTCATCTCATGGATACAGGAATAGAAGTATGTACAACGTATACACACATACATACATATCTACATATTAATATATGCATACTTATATGTATAATTAGATTATGACCAAACATTCATATTTAATTATTTTCTAAATTTGATTAAAATATCGTATTATCTATGCCATAATCGTCTACAAATTTTTTTTATTAGTTTTGGCGGAAGTCTACTAGCAACCAATAAATTATAATCATATCAAACCCTCACATTTACTTTATCACGCCATTCATACCACCACGCCAATCAGACAAACATTTAAAAATAAAATACAATTCAATTCAATTCAGCACGTGAGTAAAAAAAGTGTCACAACTACATTTTTGATTAAACCATTAATTAAAACATAACATTTTCATATGATCTTTTATATGAAAACATTTATTAGGGTGGCTCTTTAATAAAATTCTATAGTTTATTGCATTTCTAACTGGCTCCTTTTTTCGAAAAAGTGACTTGAAACTTATTTTTTTTTAGAAATTCCGGAATATTTTTGGAGTGGGTTTTTCCCATTTGGCATTTTTAGTTTTCACTTTTCAATAGAATCATTTCATATATAATTTAATGCTGAATTATTTTACTCTACTTTAATAAGAATCGTTTAACTAGAACCATTTCAAAAATTTCATGTATATAATTTATTTGTTTTATATAATGGATGTGCAAAGTTTCATAAGGTTTTTTTTTTTCAAAAATAGTATTAAATTTGAATGGTCAGGGTAAAACCCAGTTTTTCAGCATTATCCGGCATTTTAACGTTTTCTCAATGAGTGTTTTACAAAGATCGTTTAAACAAAAATAGTATGTATATAATTTAAATGGACATGGCAACATTAACATTTCTGATCAGAATTTTGTATGATTATTTAATGTATGTGTTAAGTTTCATAAGGACCGTTTAAGTAGAAGTAGACGAAAAATAATATGTCTGTTCAGCTGAATCGGATAACATGAATTTGTTGTAACATGGCATACAAATGTCAAAGACAATACTTGTATAAGCCGATTGCACATTAAATAACATTTTATATCATCATAATCCTTTCTGAAAGGTTGAAACCAAGTCATACTTATAGCCCGTTCAGCGTGACGCGAAATTAAGTAATTTCCTACCGAAATCAAGTTGAAATTATGTTATTTCGCATGCCTCTTGACAATTCCCAAATTAAATAATTTTACTTAATTTCGCCGAAATCAACTTGAAATTACAATAATCAACCCTGTTTTTGTGATAAAATCCCTTTTTGTTCCAACCGTGCTCTAATGTACAACCGTCTTTACCGAGTAAAAAGTGACGTTTGCTTAAAAAATATATTCAATTAATTATTTAAAAATTTGAAATTTTTAATTAGTTGTTGGTTTTTTGAAATTTAATAGTGTATACATATGTACATATTACAAAGTAAGTACATTCATAAATACCTACGCATAATGTTATCAGCTGTTCTTAAAATTAACTCATGTGTCAAATGTGCCAGCATGAACACCTTATATTTCGTTCGTAATTTCAACTTGAAATTACTTAATTTCAATTCACGCTTTACACGATGGCAGCGCTGGAAAAAAAATACAACAATAAAACATGAGTCTGGTGCTGTTGTGGTGATGTCACCCAGATAAACACTCCAACAATTCTAATCTCTTTTCTTTTTTCTTTGTACAACAGAGGACCACCCTAATATGTTTACATACCATTAGAAGTTAAACTGATTGATCTAAATATATCATTAAACAATAATTGTCAGGAAGAATATATTAAAAACATATGTATGCATGCATGGAAGCAATTACTGTTCCGACAAATCCTGATGGTTTGCTTATCTCAGGAAAGTGGGCCAATTGTATTTAATGCCTTTATTTGAGTTCATTTTATGACGCAAACTCTATAGTCTATTTCATGTGATAGTTACTTCTACGATTTCTAAATCTAATTCTACTGAACGGTAGCTAGCCATGTTCAGCAATCGAAGGATTACATATTTGGGGTATTCACACTGTAGCCATAAGTCATATGTCATAAAATAATAGCGCACCAAAATATGACAAGGGTGAACACCCCGTCATAAATAAGTGTGCTATGTCATAATTGTGCCAACTGATAAACATTTAACAACACTCCATTTTTAGTCGGATTATTGCGCATACGTTTGCATTTTGGCTTAAATATAAATATTTTTTAATTGTTAATAAAGAAAACAATAAATTTCCTGTAAATTTTCTAAAATGTCCATTACCAATTAAAATTTTAAATTTTTTCTATACGAACTTGCTGAAATAAATATAATCAAAAGCAGCTGTTGCCGGTAACAACTATTTTTGGGAACGGCGGCAAGTAGAAAAACGTTCACAAGCTGCCAGACAGATCAGTTACACAAACACATATTTTCATTCAAGGCGAATTAATTATAACGTGGATGCAGTGGCGAATTCACGCAAATTTATACATAACCTACACTGTCAAATTTGTTACATATTTTCCCGCGCCATTTTAATGTAATTTTTCATGCATGGAAAATTTTGACAGCGTAGGTAAATGAATACGCCGTTTACACAAACAAAATTCCGGTTGTTTGCTTTGTTGTTGAATTATTGTAGTCGTAATGAATTTGTCTTTTGGGCGAAAATTATATTAAAATGGCGCGCGCAGGAATATGTAACAAATTTGACTGTGTAGGTAATGTATAAATTCGCGTGAATTTGCCACTGTATCCACTTTATAATTAATTCTCCTTGGTCGTGCATATACCTGGTAATGAATTTGCCTTGTTTTCATTCTTGTGTTATTTAAAAGTAGCGGCGGCTTATAAATATTATCGCCGGCTCGAATAAGGAGCTGCAGTTGCTCGACTAAGATTGCTACTGTTATTTTATGACAAACCATAAACATACCTCAAAATGTATTATTATTATATGACTTTTTTGTTTGAAGCACAACAACATTTTTTTTAAACTATTGTAAAATAATAATACATTATGACAATATGACTGATATGACAACAGTGTGAACACCCCAATTATTTTTAATCGACTATTCGTTCAAAAAATTAAAAAAAAATGTATACAATTCGTTTCGAACCGCAGACGTTGTATGTTTTACAAGAATTTTATTTAAAAAGTTTAACTCTGCTTTAAAATTGTATGATTTTATAACCTTGACCCAGTCAAACGCTTGCTCACTTTTTTAATATTCATGTACGTTTAATATAAAAAAGTCTTTGGAAACTAAATTTATTTTAATGAAAAGAAATTTATAAGTTTATTGACCTATTGGCGTCTCTTTTTTACTATTAATAAGATTCAAGGCAACTATTGAAGAATTCAATGGTGTTCGCCGCCCTTCTGATTGTCAAAGACCATGTACGAAATAAAAAAAGAGTTTTCAGTTAAGAAAAAGAAATAATGGCAAAAAAAAAATAATTTATAAATATTTCTTCGTTATAGTGAATGACGATTTCATTCGATTGTTTCACTCAATTTTGCCACATTTTTTTGCGAGTTTTTCCTTTTCAGTTTTTGACGATTTCTTCCAAACCAGCGTTTTTGTTGTATGTAAGTAAATTTATTTTGTGATACCACAAATAAAAAAATAGGCGGAAGACCATAGACAATTTTTGGGAATTGCTAGAAAAGTTAACCTATTTTTGGATTCGTCAGACCATTCAAAATTAATTAATTATTAATGGCAGCTAAAACTAAAATTCATTCAACTGGAAAACGTACATCACCTCCAATTGTATACATAAACATACCCAGCAAAAAATTATTATGTTTCTGGAAGCAGTAACAAAATTTCATGCTTTCGAGATGCGCAGCTTTGAAGCGCTTCCGAGGCTGCACAAAAAGAAGGCTGAGAGATCGCTCAACTTAATTTTAAGCACGTTGAAGTTGATCGGCTATTTACATTTAGTTGACACGAATAATAAAGTAAACAGCGAATGGAAGATAAAATTTCATTTATATGCTCTCTGTCTCTCTCTATCTCTCTTATTTTTTTATACTTGTGTATTTGTCTACAGATGAATTATGTATGTTAGTAGATGACGCAGTAAAACGAAGGCATAATTCAGATAATTCAAACATGAATTTAGCGCATTTTGGATGATTAGAAAAAAGCGCTCTTTTAAGTAAAAAACAAGAGCTCCAAAGTGGAACATCGCGAACAAATATCATGCATGTTCGGCCGAAGCAGTAGTTTTTGCTGGGTATATACGTACATACTTACATATATATTTATGTATCTAAAGAATTTAAATAATCATCCCTATCGTGAATAGCAAGTGTAATTTTTGTTCCCATGAAATTTTCATTCTCCTCGAAGGGAAAAATGGTATCGTGAATCTCCTGTGAAAAATTATTGCGTTGATAAGCGCACCTTATTAATTCCACCATGGTGTTTGCGAGAGAACGCCATTTTGAATTTAGAATGATTACTTATTACTATCAGCTGTCTTCTGAGAAACCCCTTTCATTTGATACCCATGTAGGACGCATAATAAATATGAGCAGCAAATTTTGGCCCGCGGTGTGTTGGGGTGGATACCATTACGGTTGGTCATCACGTGTCTTCTCTCAAAATCCTTTCGTTTGATATCCATATTTTGGCACCACGAAATAAGCTCAAATGAAATAAGCCCCAAATCGAAAAATGAAATAAGCCCCAAACAAAATTTACGAAAGAAGACACAAAAAATATGAAATAAACCCCAAATAAAAAAATGAAATTAACCACAAATTTTTCATTTAATGAAATAAACCCCAAAAAAATGAAATAAGCCCCAAATTTGTTAACTTGATGAAGTACGCTTAAGAAGAAATCATAAAATGCAAGAATTTTATCCTCTAATTTATATCGAATACCGGCTTCGCATTCAAAGTACTCTCTGCATAACCGGCCTACGGCCGGACGCAAGGACTTTATTATAACACAGTTGAAACTTGAAAATAACATGCAATTTTCCTCAAAATGTGTTTAGATCTATTTTACAGATATGAAATAAGCCCCAAAAAAATGAAATATGCCCCAAAAAATTTTCAAATTTTTCATTGGGGCTTATTTCGTGCCACCCCATATTTTGGTTTCGACATATGTAATGCGCAAGCAAAATTTTCGATTTTCCATTCCTGGCCACTTTAATGCCTGAACAAAAAGGTGGTTAAATAAAACAAATAGAATCATGCTGTTATAATAAAGTCAATTTGCACAGCACATTAACAAGCCTCAGTAGCACTGCTGCAGTATTTTGAATTCTAATCCCGTCATATGTATGTATATGTACATATTAATAACCCTAAAGCTTTTTCGTGACAATTTACCCCAAAAGTGGCAGTACTATACAATGTGGACTGGTTATAAAACTATCCACATTGATCCTATACTCGGAAGACTGGTTATAAAACTGTAGACAATTTTACTGTCACTTTGTGCAGGCACTTAGCTGTCTTTTTGTGTCGCAGATGGTGGATAGTAAAAAATGTATGTCATTAAGCACACAAAGCTTAAGTAGTACAATGTACAAGTACCAGTGAGTGTAGCTGAGTGGGTTGAGATGTTGATTAGCAGTCGGAAGGTTGCTAGTTCAATTCTCAATACAGTCAAAATACATTTACAAAACTAGTGCAATGTTACGCATCCTTACTAAGTTACAAGTGGGCTGTAGGAACATTATTGTACTGGAGTGGGAATAACCAGGATGAAGATGACTAGGATGAAGATAAATAAAATAATAAGAATAATAATAAAAAAATAGCTGAAAGCAAAATTCAATTATTATATTAATTAATTATTATTATCTTTTTAATTAATAAATGAATTTGTTATGTTTTTTTTTTGACGAAATAATTTTTTTTTTAATTAAATAAATTATAAAATGACTTTTATTTCATAAAAAATAGGGAATGATTTGGGGTTTTTAAGGGAGTGGTTGGGCTGGTATAAGGAGACAGTTAAGGGTAAGCCAAGAAGAACCGGCTTATGAACTGTCTTTTTGTGGCCTCTTGGTGACAATTAACCCCAGCGTAGGACATCCCCTTGTTAAAGTGGCCAGTCATATGGCTAGCATTCGGACTGGTTGTGTCATAAAGGGGCTAGTATTATAACCAGCTCGGAGACAGCCACTTGAACTACAGGGAAATTTATTTTCGGAATGGTTACATGTATATACATATGTATTCGTATATGTGTATATTAATACGAATCCACGACCCAAGTCTCTTTTGGTCGCTTCGGACCACGATTCGATTTCACGAACAGACATACAACCAGGTGAACATGGCTCATTCAACTTCCCTTTCTATAAAGATCCAGAATATATACATACATACAAACATATGTATATATGTGAATATCGTGGAAATTTTACACGGAATGACAAACCTATAAATGTATGTATGTACATAAGTATGTAAGTGTGTATTTGTTTTAATACAAGAGCTAAAATTGCGTTCAATGATGACTTATCAAAAAACCAATAAATTTGTCTTATCAGTAGTCATTTGTCAATAAAACATACATATAATCACATACAATCGGCGTCTTCCCAAAATAAAAAAAGCTCTTTTATCAGCTTTATTTTAGCATAAATATTTTATGTAAGTATTTATGTGTGTATGCACAATTGCCACAAATATTTGTGCTCCCAAAATAACAATAAAATAATTTTTAAATGTGTTTTTATTTTTTGAAAAATATCAGACAATAATCTATAATAAAAAAAATAATTATTTTATTATGCCACATTCTCCCCGCCCCGAAGGGTCCCTTAGATTAGAAAAACAAAATGACAACAATAGTATTGTTGCAGTGTCAATATAAGTAAATTTATAGAAATCAATGTTACTTAAGTCCCAAAATTTCAACAATTTCTTAAAGAGTTGCATTTACTTACATACATACATATATAAATATGTATTAATTTGGATCACTGAGATCATTATTTAGATTTGGATATATGAATATTGTTATGCAATACAATAAACTTCTTACCATTTAAGCTAATTTGTTTTTCTGACACTAACTTTAAACTGAACTAAAGTTTGTAATGATAGCAAATGAAGTGCTCACGAAAAAATATTTCAAATAATGAAATTCATTTGTTATAATTTGAATTTAATTATAATGAGCACGGGTGATCATACAGAGATTGATTAATGCAAATCATAGGCACAATACAGTTCTTTTGTGAATAAACATGTTTATTTAAATTATATGTTTTGTTTTATGTATCCGTTTTTAAACTTTCCATGATTTTTTAGCATACATACATATGTATATGCATATATGTACATATGTATGTATGTACATACTTACATATGCTGAAATATACATATTTATGTATGTATGCATAAAACATTTAGAGAATAAAATACGTCAAGGAAACAGCCGCGCCTCCCGCTGATAACAATAATTATTTTTGTTTTTATACTTATTTTTCAAACAAGTGATCTTATCAGCCATGTCACACTGTGACGATACGGAAAGTTTTCATTTCCATACTTGCAATCCGATCGGTTCTGTTATAAGTTCTTCTTCAAACAATAATAATACTAAAACACTAAAGATTTTTTTCGACTAAGGCCGGTTAACTCCATATTTTCTCTCTATCTCTATCTCTGTCTCTCTCTCTTTTTCTTATGTATTGTAAAATGTTTTAAGAATTTTTAAAATTCAGCTTAACATTGCTCACCTACAAAATTGTAAAATATGACACTTTTTCCTTATCTCCATAGATTTAAATAATGATTCATAGAAACTGACCTAAGCTGAAGTTGAAAAATAACGGTGTAATATACAAACATAAAATATCTTCAAATAAACTAATTCTTCATAGAAAATATATACATACATACATACATATGTACATAAATATATATGTAATCCGAAATGTACTTAAATCAATCCCAAGCGGTGTCAAAAATACGGTACGCAGGGATTTTCTTGAATCAAGTATAAAGAGATTGATCCAAGTACGGATTATTTAATTCCTAAATACTTAATTCCATAAAAAAATAGCTAAAAAAGCTTCCGTCTTAATTTAAGACAAAAATTAACTGTTTCAGATTGGAAACGCTTAAAATCATCATGCATCCAATTGCATATTTTGCACACAAAAAAAATCGGTTTGTGGTTTTATTTTATTTAGTTGTTGCAGAGTTGCATGTACTTGATATTCATATACAGTCGAATTGGGATAAGAACACGCTGTTTAATAGAAAAAATCGCTTAATTGAAAATAAAAATTCTTATTTATTATATTTGATAAATTTCAAAGCAATTACATTTGCTTAAAAGAAAATCCGCTTAAAAGAAACCCCGCTTAATTGACACATATTTTCGTTAGAAATAAGCTATTTTATATAAAACAAACACCGCATATGGGCAAACCCCAGAAACAGTCCACCAACCAACATTTTTTGAAATTTATCCAACTTATTTTTTATGTTTTTTTTTATGGAATATTAAACTAGATATATAATTTTATAAATAAATAAATATAAATTAAATTATAAATTATAAATATAATTTGTTAAAATAAATAGAAATGTGTTTATTTATATGCTACTAGAAAATATGTAGCGGGCGTCACGTAACGTGTGTCACAAAGGGTTCACGTCTTTTGATAAAAACCGACACATTTTTTTTTGGCTGCAAATAAGTTATTTTAGAATTCTCTTATATTCATCTTTCTTTTAGAAACTAGATTTTGTATGCTTTCTTGTGCAAAATTCGCTAAAAATTACGAAAACACACTTCAAGTTTCAAAGTTACTTCCGTTTTTTGTAGCGTGCGTCACATGACTTTGTGATCAATTATTTCGCAACACATACCTGCTAAAAAATTATGTTTGATGCCATTCGAAAGTACACTTACATATATCCCACTAAACACCATGCATAAGTTGAAGGTACCTCTTTTGAAAGACCAAAAAATTTGTATATATTAATGTGAAAATGCGTACGAATGTAGCGTTCGTCATGCAGGATTTGCTCATTTTGAAAAAATGATTAATTTACTGGTGACGAAAAACTTTTTAGTGACCGCTTATTTCAATGAAATATGTGATTTATATTTTATTTTGGTTTTTATTTTATTCCCCAAACTTCAGGCTTTCAAGATCATTATTAGAGTATATAAATAATAATTAAAAGATTATTTAAGTATTTTAGGTTTTTATCCTACGTTTCGTTGGGATTTTCTAACTTCTTCAGGGATGTTTATGTTGTCTTTATTACAATATTTTAATCTTTCTTCTACATTATTTAAAATATCACAGTGTTTAGTGTAAACGGTACAAACACAAAACACAAATTTAATATATTAAAAATGTATAATTAAAAAAATAAAAAAAATATCACAGATAAACAATTTTCGTCACTATATTAAAACTAAATTATAGTTAGCATTAATGTTGTCAATGAAATATAATTCACTATATATTATGTTCAAATGTCGTTGCAAGCTTATATATAATTTTTAAAATGAATATGAAATTTAAAACAAATCACAAATGTTTTACTTCCAATGGAAGTATATATGTAGAAAATATACATATGTACCTATATCTTTTTAAAATACCCATTCGTCTCACTTTGCTAATTCTTAAAATGTGAAATCCCTTTCAAGAATATACTATGTTCATGTATTTAAATATTTAAAAGCAAATCTAGTTAAATCTTGACTCAAAAACACATAAAAACTACAAAATGAAAAGCAAAGAAATTTCTTTATAGAACAACAATTTAGTATAAGCATTTGAAATGTGATCATTATAGAATTAGTATAGTTTAGACTTTCCTAGCAAGAGCAGCAATATAAAAAAAAATAGAAAAGAAAATAACTTAAAAGTGAAATTTAGAATTTATAAAATAACGAGAAAAAAATATTTATTAATAACAATTATGCATACAATAAAAATTCAGAACAAAAATCAAATTAACGTCAAATGCCACCCACTAATTTGTCTCTTAAATTAAGGGCTAAAGATATCAGTTAAAGACAAAAACAACAGCAAACAACAATAAATAAAAAACAAAATGTATCTTCGTTGAATACATTCGTTTTTAAAAACACTGAGTTTCGTTGATTGATATAAACAAAAAAAAAAAAAAAAAACGAAATGCACGAAGTGATTGTATACATTTGGCGCTTTAACGAGTGACTGTGTATGATGTCTGTTGTAATAAAATGCTCCCATAGATATCAACAAGTAAGAAGCACGTTGTAAACTCAATATGTAATTGTGATTGTACGAAAGTAAAAACAAAATGACAAAAGCAATTACAACAAATACAGCAACAACCACTTTAAACAAGAAAACACTTGTTCAGCTATTGTGATTCATTTTCTGTTTACCTGCTTGCTTAGAAAACTAACAAGAATTTTGATTTGTGTGTGCGTGTATGCATGTGTTAGTGTTTTAGCCCATATTGAAATGTAACGGTAAATTTTTGCTCTCATATATAAAAAACTTGACCGTAAACAATTGTGCCACATTAACAAAGAAACTGTTAAAACTGACAGGTTATCAAGTGCAAAACAAGAGCCTGCAATAAATAATGTAAAAATATATAAGAAAATTGCAAAAAGAGAAAAATTACTGATTTATAATTAATCTAAATTATTCAAAATTACTATAAATAATATTATAAATAAATAAAATTTAGAAAGTAGAAATTTTAACATACATATTTAAAAATCTAAAATTTAGTACAAAAAAGATTTTGTTTTTCGTAATTGATAAGATTGCTGAATTTTGTTTTGGGTGAGTATTAACTTTTTATGATTTAAGTGACTGCTTATAAATAAATATATGTACATTAGGGCTATAACCAAATTTTTGGCATAGTACCACGGAGTGGCCAAGAATGTTTTAGTACAGAAAACACCTGTCTCCCGTCGTTTTGCGAAAAAAAACCTCACGCAGGGAAGCAAATTTCTAAAACCTTCCAAGAAATTTTTTTTAGAAAAATTTTTTATTATTTATTTTTTTTTTATTTATACATTATTCATGTATTAATTTATTCTATGTTTACATAGTAGTTTTCAATGATTGTTCTAAGCCTTTGTAATTTTCTTCATTGAAATTGGATATAGTTTAGTTCGGTATTTTGGAATAAGAATAAAAACTAAAATAGCAAGAATAGCGATATGCTTTTAAACTTTATTTTAAGCAGTGGATAAACTCCAAAATAGCATTTAAGTGGTACGTATAGGAATATATACAAATATTGTTGTATATTTTTTAAAATTTCCGTGAGATAAAAATGGTTGTTTTCAAACTTCAACCCGATCCCTGCGTGCACTTTTTTAACGATCCGAAAAAAATATCATATATTTTTATTAATAACTTTTAATGTTCTACACGACTATACTATGCCGTTTTTGATATTCGCAAAAAGTGTGAAAAAGTTATAGTCCTAATGGACATACATATCGTTACCTTAATATAGAAATGCCGTAACTATTTTTTTTAAACAGTGTTTTTGCTTATTTCTATTTTACGGTAAGAATGAATATGAATACATTTTTTATACATACATATGTTTGTATGTATGTATGCATTTATAAAATTTCTTGAAAGAAATTTTCCAAAAAATTTTATATATTTTTTGAAAATTTTTAGTTTTTGAAAATATTTTCCTTCGAGAATAATTAAATTAATTTGAAAGTTTTCACAATTTTGTATTTGAAAATTGTGTTACGAGTTGAGCTATTATATGTATTTGACTACATTTCTTTGCTGCTGAGTTGGCAAGAGCGCCAACAAAATGCTAAGACAATCACAATTAAAAATTTTGCTGCCACTCTAAAAATATGTAATATTTTTGTCGCACCGAAAAAGCCAACATTTATTTCAATTACGAAAATTGTACACAATTTAATTTATACATAAATTGCTTAAAACTATTTCTTAAACAGCCGGTATACAATACAATCGTTAGATTGTTCTAAATTCATTTAAAATTTTTTGCTTATTGTTTAATTAAAAATTTCTTTGGATATTCTTCTAAATTGTATTTTAGGAAAGTTTTGATTTGTTGCGCTCTGCAACTTTTCAAATTGTGACTGAAATCTACTGATGATTTGCTATAAGCAACAATAAAATGCAGGCTTACAGACATGCAGACTCCACAAATGTAATTTTTTTAAAATAATGAATAAAAACAGATAAAAATTACAAAAACATGTTTCATCATGTCGTATCATTTACCACATAAACACTCTACGAGACACTGTGAAAATGTCTGATTTATTATGTTTTTGTCAATATTTTTTCTATCTCCTATTTTACTGATTTTAAAAAGCAGCAATTGCCCAAATGTGCGGTACACATTTTTTTTGTCAAAAATCTTTGTTATGATATTATTTTTTCTATATGAATTATTTCATCATATTTTTATTTGCTAAGAAGACACCAAATATTTGAAGGAAATTCGCGTAATCATTTCAAAAAGCAGCGATAATATAAATATAACTTAATTGACAGCTTTTAGCGGTCTAGCGATTTGAATTGCAATAAAAGTTATAAAATATTATTTAATGATAATTTGTTAAGTGTGGCGGCGTATGAGTGATAAGCGTTAAATAAAATTTATCATCCGCTTGTAGTAAATATAAATAGCACAATAAAAAAAAGCGAGTCATACAATGCAACGTCATCATGCGTAAAATTATACATAATGCCTACGCACCTCCACATCCAAACTACTGGCGCAATCACTTGATTGTCGCAATTATTATTTTGTACAAGAGGGAAAAAAGAACAAAAGAAATCCGATTATTGCAAAATTGGTTCTTTCTTTAAAGATTCTATAACAATTTTTCCAAATTTCCAAGTATTAACAGTAAAGGAGATCGTTTAAATATTCAAGATATTAATTATACAAATTATCACTTATTATAATTTTTTTTCCACTCGCCAACATTGTATATCTCATTTATTTTTAAAATTAATATATAATTACTTATTTTGCTTCAGTAAAAAGTTCAATGATACACTATAGCGCCAATACAAATGAGGACATTCTAAAATTAATTTAAGATTAATACGAAGAATATCAGTGTCAAATAAATTATGAATTTCTTTTAATAAAAGAAAATTATAATTAGAGAATAATATTAAAATTTATTTAATAGTCTCGTGCTGTTTGAAATTCACGTACAAAACCCCCCTTTAAAAATGTTATCAGCATAATAAAGATATTAAGATTCATTATCAAATACGTGCCTAAAGATTCATAATTTCAAAAAGATTCTTTCACATTAAAACTGATTGAAGGCAATCAAATAGACATGTTTAAGTCGTATAATTGTACAAATATTTTGAAGCTAGTTCATGCAAGATAGTAAATATACATACATACGAGTATGTATATTTTTATATACATAAATAGGAGCTGATTTGTACAATGACTTTTTTGAGTTAATAAATTTGCAATAAAAATGTTTAGCCAAAATTTCAAGAGTGCAAATAAATGTTAATGTGTTTTTAAGTCACATCATATACTAACTTAAATATTTAAAATAGTAGATGAATTAAATATATATGTATTATTCAAAAAGCACAAAATTTAATTGCGCCCACTTTTCTATTTTTAATGGAAAAAAATATTATTTGATTTAAAATTTGGCAATTAACGCACATCTAAGCATGGACAAATGATTAAATGCATTGATAACAAATTGTCTACGCAAGTGTAATAAAAAAATTGCGTCTTGATTTGAATGCTAGAAAAAACAATAAAATTACTGTGGTATTCATACACAGTAGCGTATGTATTTTTTTTTTTTTTAAGAGGATCAGTAAATATTTGACGGAAACATTTCATTATGTCCGGCTCTATAAATAATTCGATACACGAGTTGTATTCTAAATCTGCATATGTCACTGATCTTAGTAAAATATAGGATTATGGTAATAGTAATAGAATTTACATTCGTAAAGGAGAATTTCTAGAAAATGTGTGCTATTTTCAATATGTACTTTCATTAAAAATTACTTCCAAAAAAATAAATATGTACTAATAAATAAAGATATTTTTAAAAATAGACCACACGAGCAATAAGTTGGGCAATTATTGCCAAGGCAACCTTCAAATGCTGTTACCAACACAAGATATTAACGTGTAGACCGCACAAATATGTGTTTGAATACATGTTCAGCAATAAATGTTAGAACACATTGCCGAGTAATAATGTTTTAAAACGAGCTGTCAAATTAAATTGTCATTTATATGAAATAATTTTATTTTTTTGGCAAATAGAAAAAAAAAAAAATAGAAACGCAAAAGAATAAATAAATTTAAACCTCTAAAACAAGTGAAAATTTTTTAAAATAAACATTTATACTATTGATAATAATGATTTTTTTTTTAAATTAAACCCGTAATTAAAATTTTCAATACAAATAATATACAACCTTCTTCAGTGAAATTTTCAAATTTGTGTTCTACCTGCAGATATGTACATATTTGAACACTAGCAATTTGACGTCTTCATTCTGGTCTGGTCGGGGTGTTATAAAAGGTTTGCCAATAGAGATGATATGATTTTGAAGTGACGTTTCGGCCATTTGTAACATGTCAAGATCTGTCATTTGTTTTTTCATTGTATTCAGTAGTGTTTACAATTTCATCATAAAGAGATATACAGAAGAACAACGTTTACAAATTATTCAGTTTTATTATCAAAATAATCGTTCTCCAATTGCAACTTTTCAACAAGACGGGGCTACGAGCCACATAGCAAATGCAACAATTATTAGATTATTTCAAGAAATTGTGATACTGAATGGTCTCCATGAAGTTGTAATTTAACACCATTAGACTAGTTCTAGTGGGGTTATTTGAAGTCATTGGTCTTTCGAAATAAACCAGACTCTCTTCAAGCTTTACAAGTCAATATTGAACGTGCCATTCATGACATACAACTTGATTTAGTGGAAAAAGTGCTCGAAAATTGGGTTCATCGAATTCGTTCCTGCAGAAGAAGTATGGAGGCCATTTGAATGACGCTTTATTAAGAACTTAATTGAATCGATTATACTTCACATTAAATAAACCACTTTTGAATTTCCTTAACAATAAGTGGGGTTTTTTTTTTTTAAAATCATATCACTCTTATGGGAAAACCTTTTACATACAAGTAACTTTGTAACAAGTCGTGCGCACGTATTAATACCCAATACATGAAAATAACAAATAAAAAACCCAGCAAAAAAATTATTATGTTTCTAGAAGCAATAACAAAATTTCATGCTTTCGAGATGCGCAGTTTTGAAGCGCTTCCGAGGCTGCACAAAAAGAATGCAGAGAGATCGCTGAACTTATTTTTAAGCACGTTGAAGTTGGTCGGCTATTTACATTCAGTTGACACGAATAATAAAGTAAACAGAGCATGGAAGATAAAATTTCATCTCTTATATTTTTATACTTGTGTATTTGTCTACAGATGAATTATGTATGTTAGTAGATGACGCAGTAAAACGAAGGCATAATTCAGATAATTAAAACATGAATTTAGCGCATTTTGGATGATTAGAAAAAAGCGCTCTTTTATGTAAAAAGCAAAACCTCCAAAGTGGGACATAGCGAACAAAAATCATGCATGTTCGAAGCGCTTTTCGCAGCAGGAGGCACAACAACAACAAGCATCTCTCCCTTACAAACCTGCACTCGCGAAAATATGAACACCCCAAAATATGAACACTTTTTTTCTTCCATTGGCTACTGTAAAATATGTAAAAGCTTTAAAATGTGATTTTTATCGAAACAGTGATGAAATCTTTGTAAACAGGGTTGTAGATTTTTTCTGCTTCTACTGCATAATAATTTTGGGATTTCCCTATTTTTATTTTATGAGCAAAAAAAAATTAACAATCTTGCAAAAGTGAACTGGCTTGGTTTTAATTAGTTCATATTATCGTATATGTTTTTATTTTTTATCTTATATTTATTAGTATATAACTTGATATAATATATATAATATATTTTAAAAATTATTTCATCAGTGTAGGGCAACAGTGTTTTTGCTTGCAAGTAGTAAAACATCACTGGCAACGAAAATCTGTCGCAAGCTCGCAACATGCAGCAGTATGATTGTGTTAGTGAAAAAATGTCAATGTATTGTGTTTTTTGCACTTGCACTTGCATGTGTAAACGGCATGTAAGACACATGAAAAAGCTAGCCTGGTCGGCGTGTAAAACAAGTATCATTTCTTAAAAAATATGTTCTGAAAAATTACTTCCTATAAAATCTATTTCTAAAGCAAATACGATTTTAAAAACAATTACTTTCTTAAAATTTTTTACTAAATTAATCAAAATACCAAAGCAAATTATTTTATAAGGTTGCAGCACATTGGAAGCAAATACAATAAAACACAGTTTTTTCATGTACGATTAATGTAAAACTCCATAGTTGAGTGATTATACTGAGGGCGGATGAAAGGGGATCCAAAACTCCGAAAATATTAGAAAAAGTCATATCGAAATAATTCCGATTTTCGTTGTTTGTCCCAAAGTTTGTGCTTTTAAATAAAAAAATTTTATTATTAATCATAAGAAATATTCTCTAAGAAAATTTTTAGCTATCCATATAAGCATGATTACGCAGTATAGTATTAAAAAGAAATGCCGAATGTTCTAACGACAGATTTAATGTGTTTCCCTGTTTTTGCAGTCCGCATGTTTAAGAAGTTTAAGAAATAAGATATGTTGCCCAATTTTACGTAAAATACGACGAGTAACATTTTAATGCTCTAACTTTTTGGTGAATTGTTTTTTTTTTTTTTTTTTGTGTAATTTTTCTATAAAAGTCTTAAAAACTCCCCTTCAAGGAAAATGAAACTATTTTATAAAATTTCAAAAATACCAAAACTTTAAACTCAACCGCAAAGGCAGAAATCATTGAAAGTTTAAAATGCGTTAAACTGTTAGTTACGCACTTATTCAAAATTAGTACTAAAATGTCTCACAAAATCGGAATTAGTTTAGAGCAAATTTAACAATATTTTCAATAAAAATTGCCTAAAACTTTCTAAAAACAAATAACGAGTGCATATTATTTTCTAAACGAGTTCAAAAAAAGGGGGAGGGTAATCAAATCATAGATTAACTCCCTCTAACATTAGTTCCACGCGCTTATGTACATTCGAATCTATATTATTGTGTCATCTACCCCCGTGGAATCAGTAATTAAATCTCAGGTTATTTCAAAAAATATATATTTTGTTGTACAGTTGTACATTTGTTATCAGCTTTTAAATAAAATTGGCAAAATTAAATAACTTCTTTTTATTATTTAATCGCTAATTAAAACAATTATTAATCATAATTTTACAAATTTTTTGCTCTTAAAACATAAAGGTGATCATAAAAATATTATCTGTAGATTTTAATTGCGTTTATTCAAGGCTAATCTAGAAAAAAAATTGTTTCAATGAACTTTTAATATTGGAAATAAATATATATAAAGTAATTTATTATGTGCACGAGTATGTATGACACAATCCGTAAGTTAATTTTACCACAATTTGCCAAATAAACATGATTTTAAATGTTTCACTTTCACGTAGATACCGAACTAAATCGGACGAGGCATTTTTGTTATAAAATCTGTTGGACTGTCGCTTTACCACTCGATTTGGCCATTGATTGTCAATCAAAAAAGCTAATTGGATTTTATGCATACAATTTAGTTTACTGATACAGTAATAAAAGTGGTAAGATTATATATACCGTGTTCGATTTTTCGAATTTTTTTTATGAGTTAAAAAAAACATTTACTTTTTTTTTACAAACAAACTATAAAAAGAAATTAACTTAGAACATATTGCATATAATTAGACAAATTATAATTCAACATATGTAAATATTAATTACACAAATAAATAGATTTATTACTTTAGCCTTATCGAATAAAATAAAAATATTTACGACCATGAGCGAGCGATAGTTTAAGTGCATAGTGCTAAATAGTATTAAATAAACATTGAATAATAAGATTTATTTCTTTAATCAATCAATAATAATAACAAAGCATTCACTGTTTTTTTTTTTTAAGAATATTTATGCAAGGCGAATAAGTTTTACTGTGGTGGCATGGCAGCGCGGTCATCACAAATGCAAGAATATTAAAATTACCGGCAAATTTTTGGTGTACAATATTAGAAGCAAAATGTAAACAAAACAAATCAGTACTTTTCATACATACATACATTGCTATTTATGCATATCGACAGCCCATATTCAATAAATAAAAATTCAGGAGAGCGATAACTAATTATTTCGGTTATTATAATGGTATACATATTAGTGATGTTACGAATATCAACTTTTAGCATTCGCGAATACGAATATGAATATTTGAAACAATAGTCGCCGAATACGAATATTACTTTTAAGGCTTAGAGCCACTTAATATTTCAAATTTAATGGAAAAAATCCCTCCCTTTGCGTCAGTAACAATAAATTGAAAAAAAAACCGACACTCTACTTTAGGTACTTATATATCATTATTATGACATTGAGATGCCGAATTTGAAGACCACTACTGAGATTTCGTTTTTCTTACTCTGCTTGGGCTTTTAATTAATAACGCAGTGTTGTTTGGGAGAACATATTTTCGCAGGTTGCGCAGCCATGTCTTGGTGGACTTTCACATATTAAATTTTAGTTCTTCCATTTTTGAAGTCCAACATTCCTCTGCTGAGAATTGATTACTAACTTAACATGATATGAATTTATATATAAGACTTTAATTTAACTTTTAAATGATAGTTACGAAATATAATTTTCGTTTGTTTTTGAAGATTATTATCTTGCGTCAAAGGGGCTGTGCACATATTACGGAACGCTGTTTTCAGAGATTTTATACCCAACCCCCCCCCCCCCCCCCTAACACTTTTTACTAATTTTTCAGTGCAAAATTTCCAATCCGTAACAAATCTTTAACCCCCCACCCCTGGAGCATTATATAATATGTGCACAGCCCCAAAGATAAAGGGCTTTTTTTCTTTATATAAAAACTAGATGATCCGGCGAAGGTTGTTTTGCCATACAAAATATTTCTAGAGCATATTTTGGGTGTTATATAAAAAATAGCGAATGTATTGTAAGTGTGTGACGATAACCGCCGATGAAAAAAATACCAAACAATAATTTTGTTCTGTTTGAAATACGAACGACGGCGATTCTCTAGCATGAGGCGGACATAGCGACAGCTGTCATTCAACAACAAAAATAATTATGAGGCGGAAATAGCGCTATCTGTCATTCAACAACAAAAATAATTATGAGGCGGACACAGCGCCATCTGTTGGGTTAATAGTTTAGTAAATAAAGAAATTGCCCCCCTCCCTCCCCTCCTAGTGCCTATAACGGTTTAAAATATACTTTAGAGCCTATTGTCATACCTACCAAATATGTATAAAAAATTTCATTAAAATCGGTCGAGCCGTTTCGAAGGAGTTTGATAACAAACATCGTGACACGAGAATTTTATATATTAGAAGATAGTTATATGTATATTAATATATTTTTGTACTTTTTAAACTTTTTGTATGATATTTTTTTTTGGGAAATTATTCGAGAATTATTCGCTTGAATTTGGCCTACATCTGATTGTGTATTCCAACTGTGTATTAAATACCTACTAGTGTGTACCAACGGTCGACCCAATCGACCGTGTTCTAGTCATAGAAAGAAACATCATAAAAAATCTCTTATGAAACAGTCATACAACAACTAAAACTACAATTATTTAATGATAAATTTGTATGAATTCAAAAATTAAAAACTGAACTGTTAAATGAAAAAACGAAATACTCAACTCTCATCTTTTTTCCAACATTTCTTCCACATCTTAGTATGTATAGATGTGTGGTGTTCAACTTTGAATGTATTGCGACGCTTAGTATTACCCTCTCGGAAACTAAGTTAACTTTAAACTAACTTTAAGCTAACTATTTCGCAACTAGTGGCGACTGACACTTGGATTACTTTATATGTAATTAACTAACTATTTTAACATTGCGATGTCCTAGGAAGTAGTCAATTGCCCGACTCTGCACTACTTGTAGCTAACTTTAAGTTAGTTGGAATAAGTCAACCGGTAGTTAGTTAGTATACATATATAAAAAAAAATATTTTTCATATTTATTTTATTTTCTCAATTCTATATTCAGTTGTTTTATATTAACATTGCAATAATAAATTTGTTTTCGAATTTAATTTTCCAACCGATGCTGTGCTGGGACTCGAACCACAGGTCATTGGATTAACAGTCAACGCGCATACCACTCAGCTAAGTTACCACTTAAATATTGACGGCAAGAAGTTATTAGATACTTGAAATAATTTTAAGAGTTCCTAAATGAGTAATTCAGTTATAAATGAGAGTATAATATATATATACTCAACCTACTAATTGATTTTGGTTACATTCTGCATTGTAATGTAGTTAGCTTTAAGTTAGTCTAGAAAAATCAATTTAAAAGTTAGCTTTTCTTGTAGCTAGCTACACATTTGACGACAGGGTACCTACCAAACAAAAAAAAGTCAAACGTTTGATATACATACATATGAAGCAAGATTATAATTCTTGAGGAAATATTTTATCTCGTATTATAAATAGTTTAAACTATTTCTAGTTATTTTCTATTTCTAAAAACCATCCTTTTAATTTTTGTAAAATTTTTATTTATATTTTTCAAAAAAGGTATTGTTTTTCTTTAAAATGAAAGGTTTCATAATGCTTTTTTAAATAATATTCTCGACGAATATCCTCCGGCAGATGCTTATTTATTTTTTCTGTCAACAATATATGTATGCCAGCAAACACATCAAATTAGTATGAAAAAACTAATTATGCATTCTGAAAATTATTTTATGATATTAAATGCTTTTGGCAATATTTAATGTCTCTTTTTTTACAAAGCATTTAAGTATAAAAGAGAATATTATTTAAAAATGCATCGATCTTGGCTCATCTGGCCGCTTCCATTTGACCTTGGTTTCGACGTCATAACCATGTACCCAAGTGTCGTCAACTGTAATGACCCTTTTTAGCAAACCTGAATCGTCGTTGACGTCATTAAAAAACTCCTGAGCGATTCTAGTGCGACTTTGCTTTTGCTCAAATTTTAGAAATTTCGGAACAAACTTCGCTGCCATACGTTTCGAGAAAATGGCATGAGCCGATTGGTATGCCAACATCCATCCTCTGCAACTTCGCTAGTAATGATTCGACGATTTTTCAGAAAAATTTTTTTACTGTTTCAACGTTTTCTTCACTTGTTGACGTAGTTGCAACTCCAGGACACTCATCGTCGTCAACATCTTCTCGGCCTTCTGTAAAGCACTTGTACCACTTAGGGCCAAATTTACAGTAATTAGTTAGCTATTAGTAAAACTAAAATGATAACTATTGTTTAACTAATACTTCATATTCACAGTGTATTATTTAACCAACACTCTTAATATGAACAAAAAATTGTAACCCTATCAAACTATCAACTTTCAGTACTGGCAATTCCGTTATAGCATATGATTTTTGTTTACATTTGATGTATTATTTCTTAAAAAATGGCGTATACATTCAAGAACTTGCCACGCCACCTACTTGCTAATACGGAATCTTTCCATAAAATCTTTTTAGCTTACGTTGGCGACGCTCGGCAACAATATTCCCCGTATTATCAGTATCAGTGTCACTTTCAATATCGAACTCCGCGTTTTCAATTTCACATGCCATGTCTAAAATTTTTCACAAAACAAAAATACTAATAATAAATTCCAACGAATCAGCTGTTGTCTAACTATTAGTTAACCAATGACGTTTGATGGTTTAACTAATGTTAAACTAGAAGCGGTGAATCATATATTATTAGTTAAACTATTGCTATTAGCTAACTAATGACTGTGAATTTGGGCCTTATAAACCCTTTTTTGAAACAAACTGGTGGACTCACCGAATGCCACAGTCAACATTTCAAGTGCCCTGGAGCACTTTATTCCATTTTTAACGAAAAATTTAATACATATTCTTTGATACTTTTTTTTTTAAAGTCAAAAATCGAAGAACACACAAACGTGACTAACCTTTTCAGTTGTCAACAACAAACTACTAATCCAAATGGGCTGAAAATGCCAACATATGACTAACACATGTGTACCAACATAAAAAAAAATTTCGATAATCGAATGTACACAGCCCGCGAAAATTCAAAATGCACCTTTTCTTTTGAAAAAACCTCGTATAGATATAGATTTTACGTTCCTATCTCAAGCATACAACATTTTTGTAACATACATACATACATTAGTATTAGTAGTTTTATTAACAGTATGCGGTTTGCTTCACTGTGGGCTGGTGTGGGCAATGATTTTCTCCTTAAATTGACCTTTGTACGCTTTTTGGTACGAGTTCATTAATCAATTGCATATTTTTGGTAAATTATATCACATATAATATGTTTTAAAAAGGGTTTTCGTTTTTTAATAACGACTGATTTAATTGTAGGACTAATTAACCGATTACGGTTTGTTTTAAAAAGTTTGTTTTTTATTTATTAAAAAGCATAATAAAAGCAAAATCAGATCATTTTGAATAGGTTATCTATGTATGTATGTATGTATGTATGTTGTTTGATTGCAACCCACTTAAATTACCCTGCAGGAAATGTCGATAGTGAAATTGTACTGATTGGCTGGTGAATGTGTCAACAGTACTACTGACTATACACCCCTATACAATGCTTTGTGCTATAGACATTTAACATATGCTTGTCATTGAGAATGTACTAGTAACATTAAGACTGTTGACTAGGTAGTGATTACGTAGTTCTCATGGGACCAAGTGGAGACATGCGAACCAGAAATTTACTAATATATTTCTATAAGCGAACTAAAATGTGTAGAGGTATCGTTGATAATGTCATCAAGTAATCAGCACTAGCCAAGTAATTGGTTACTTGCCACCAATAAGCCTAAAAAGAAGTCGCCAAACAATTTGACAAAAGTGGTGACATAAAGACACTTGACTCCAAACTTCCCTGCAGGAAATGCCGTTAGTGAAATTATAATGACTCGCTTTTGACTTTGTCACCAGCACTACTCTCAATATTACCCCCATACAATGCTATTTACATTTAGCATATGCTTGTCATTGAGAATGTACTAGTAACATTAAGAGTGTTGACTAGGTAGTGATTACGTAGTTCTAATAGGACCAAGTGGAGACATTCAAACCAGAATGTTACTAGTGCATTTATATAATTTTAGTCTAGCTGTTAAAACAAACTAAAAAGTGTAGACGTATCATTGACAATGTCATCAAGAAGTCAGCACTAGTCGTCAAATTGGTGACCTTTCAGCAATAAGCCCAGTAAGAAGTCACCAAACAAGTAGACAAAAGTGGTGACTTGGAGACAATTGGCCCCGAGCTTAGCTACAGGGTTCCTACAGGGTATCTATCCACTACCACTCACATGCGTATTTGAAAATGTTCACACAGATACATACATACAGCCAATTTTAATTGATAAACATGAATTGTATGGCACGTAATTAACCGAAAAGAAATAAAGGAATAAAAATAAAAAGAGTTCCTTTTTGGTTTGTACTTAAATAGGGCTTCATATTACCAAACAAACAAAAAGGTAAGTAACAACACAAACACCTTTTGTGCCATGAAATATTTATATGGCCATAAAACTTTTACACTCACTCACGCTCTCCCACGTTCCTTTATGAGTGGTGTAATACGAACGCCAAACTTTTTGTTTGAGTCAATGGATATTTCATGAAGCAAATGCTTAATAAAGGCTGAAATTTCCACACTTGACATCAGTCACGTTGTTATATTTTGAAAAGAATTCTTTTGCAGATTCCTTTTTGATTTCGTTTTTATTTCAACTTTAAAACTATTATGCAAATTGTTTTTAACAATTATTTTCTAAAGATATTGTATAACCAAACGTGTTTTGTTTCTTTTCGAACAATTAAAAACAGTGCACTGGTACTGGAAATTTGTACAATATGATATAAGCTTCATTAGCATTTTTAATGTAAGACTTGTGAAAATCATTTGATTTTTTTCTTTTCGAAAGCAAAGTAGCTTTTTCTCTCTGTAGATTAATTAATTCTTGAATTGTGTTTGTACTCGTATGTACATATGTATGTATATTAAAGCAAAACAAAAAATCCTGTTAAATTTGGTATAACTTGGTTTGAAGTGGTTTGAGCACAATTTTATTTATTGTTTTAAATTAAAATGCATTGGAAAAATTGCATGTTTTACTTGTAGTTTTATATTTTTTTTTTGTTTTACGTGCATGAAATAATCTAAGCTTTTGTTTGCTTTGAAATTAAATAATTTTAGTTTTGTGTTTATTATTGACAATATTAAATATTGTTGCTAAGATTAGTAGAGAAAACTGTTTGTAATGTTTGTAAAGATCAAACAGGTGTGTGGTAATAGATGAACACATACACACACGTTGAATACCTGCTGTTCTGAAAAGCAAACCATCCTCCCGCATACAGTGGGGTGAATTAAAGACTTATTTATTTTTCAAATATCTGCTTTTAATTATAATATTTTTATTCTAATACCAGTACATATCAAGCGTGTAATGCAATTGATTCCTAGTTGAAAAAGTGGGATTCAATCGATAGAACTTTGTTTATTTAATTTTTTAGCAACATTTTTAGACGAAAGAAATTTGACAACAACGTCAGTATTCATTGATGTGCATTTAACGTTATTCCTTTCTTTCTTACAGTTTTGCTGGCATTTTTACAACAAACAATACAAAGAGTCAAAATGTTGTGTCATAAAATGTTTTTAACAATAAAACATAAAAACACCAGAAATTCTCGACGTCGTCGGCGTCAATTCATCAATATGCTCGTGCTGTCACTTATGTGGACAATGTTGTTTACAGAAACAATGGCGCGACCAAATATAGAAGCATTATTGTCCAATAAACCCACAAACGATGTGGTGGAACAACAACAACAACAACAACAACAGCAGGATCTTTTTTTAGACGATATGATGTCAAGTACAAATAATGAAAAACTGTTTAATAAAATGGTAAATACTTTTGTTAAACTATTTCAATTTAAAAATTCAATTTTAATCCATGTATGTAAATATGTATTTCATATTTTTAATGAAAAAAAACTTTAGCAGAAATATCATCACAATCAGCCCAACTATTTGAACAAATGGCCGGGATTACGGGATCTTGTCTCTACTTTGGACTACAATGATAACAATGGCTTGGAAGAGAGTAATGATTTTTTTAATACCAACTTTTTTGAACGTTTACGACAATTGGCTTCTCTAAAATCGGACTACGACGATGACACACATTACGATAGCGGTGACACTTATTTAATGCCAGCGAAAAGTTTAAAATCATCCGCTTCCCTATCATCAAATCAATTGTCCTTTAAAGATCACAATATTAAAAAGAATGTACAATGTGAGTATCTAATAAGAAGTTTTGAGTTTTGTTAAAAGCTATTTATTAAAATATGTTTTATTTTTTTTTCAATTCTAATTTTGGAAACGAAAAACAGTTCAAAAACAGTGTAAGTTAGCAACACTATTTTTTATTTCTGTTGTTTCTAACATTTTAATTTTGTTTGTGGATGTGCGATTAATCGATTAATAACAGTACTTATTATTAAAATTTGATAACTCAAATAAATTGAACATAAGGCTAAATTGAAGTTAATTAATTCTGTTGTTTTTGGAAACCGTACACTCCCTCAGCGGTGTTTATTTTGTTGCCATTGTGCAAGTGCATCAGTTGTACCTGTGTGAAATTGCATTTTAATTATTCGGAGCTGGATTTACTCGCAGAATACGGTTTAAGTCAAAATTTACGCCTTTAAAAATTAGCATTGTTAAGCGTTGCCCTTACATCAACCTTAATAATTTTAATTAAAATAAATAAATTCAAATTTTCAGTGAAGTGGGACGTTGGAACTCTCTTACATACGAGTACCTACTTATAACAAAATATAACAAAAGTTTCCATTATAAATAACGCAGTTTAGAATCACTCAATTTAAACGTCCATTTATACCACTTCCGATAATATTTGTTATTTTAATTAAGTTAAGTTATTTTAATTTTGATAGCTATTACATGTTTTCATTGATTAATAAAACTTTTTTTCCAAAAAAATCCCATAAAAATTCATATATTTTTTCGTTTCAGACATGTCACCCTGTCATTTTAAAATCTGCAACATGGGTCGTAAGCGAAATGCTCGTTCCTTCAGAAGCTATTAAATATTTGCCATCAAATTTATGAAACTATGTATTGTTTAAATGACAAAAGTTTTTCTAAATTAACAAATAAAATGTACAAGAAAGTATTTTATATATTTTAGTTATTAATTTTATCACATATTCCTCCTACATGTTTTAACATTTTGGATAATTTATCGTAATTATTAATTAATTTATCTTCATAAGTGTTTGTTTAATTTATTAATAAAAACCACAAAAGTATTTAATTGAGCAAAAATATTTGATATCTAACTATTTAATAAATATGTATGTATGTACTAAATTTTTAACGTAAATTTGCTTAAATACATTTAATAACATAATTACTTAAATACAGAATTAGCTGAGAAGGCAACAAGATATGATTTTTCATAGTAAAATTTAGTTTAATATTATATCTACATTCATTTTAGAATTAAGTATTATAAATGTTTAAAGATGTTACATTAAATTTACAATAAAAAAAGACAAAATAAATGAAGTTATTAAGCACTGCTTAATAAAGAGTCAAAAAGTTAAATCGAATTTCATTTGTATACTTGTGTCATGAAAAAAGACACAAAAATATAGTCCGGCATCTTTTTGTCAATGAAATACTTTTTACTTTTGTTGTTTTCTTAAATTTTAACTTAATAACTTACTCTGTAATAACTGGCTCTTTGTTTTATTTTATTTTCTCTCCTATTAATTCACATTAACACTCGCACACAACACAACCGTTTAAAAGAAAACAACGTTTTGTACAAAAATTTCATCATATTTGGCTTGAACTTTAAACTAATTTTTCTTACATTTATTGAAAGTTTGTATGAAATATTTTTTATAAAAATGTTTATCGACTTTTCAAGAATATTTTTGTACAAAAATATTTACAATAACTCAATTATTTCATATCAAAAACTTGATCCAATCAAGACAGTTACATTGAACAACCGGACCGTTTGATAAAAGCGCATAACCTAAATGGTATGGAAAGAAGAATGATGTTGTACAAAAAAATCCCGGTTGGTTAAAAAAGGAAATAAATGAGAGTGCGTAAATGGTTAGCATCAGGGCTGGTAAATTGAATTTTAAGATTGTACCAAGGGCAGCCTACCATACTAATATTATTATTGTACCTTATACTAAGAGCTAAAAGGAACCCTATAGTTTTTGTTACGATGTCCCTCCGTCTATCTTTTACAGGCAACGATCTTGTGAGGCGTAAAATATACAGGAAATGTGTATACATGGCCACTACAAAAACATATACATACGAAAAATGTCAACGAATGTGTGTATGCAAAAGAAAGAAACAAACACGTGGAAACTCTTCGGGACACACATATATTGTAAGCCCAAATGCTTTGTTGACACGAAAAGATGAAGCACATGCTTTCTCAAGCATATTATACAATGTTCAACCGGACAGCAATTATAGAGGTTTGCGCTCTCATTCATGGTTTGCGGGCCAACCTTGATTGAACCTACATGTTTCGCCATGAACCATCGTGGTTCATTTTGAACTTTACTGCAAACCCGTATAATTTACTATCATCTCTAATTTTGATAGCAAATTATCGCTAGTTTATCTGAACCAGTACCCATGTTCTGTAACTTTAGTGAGAAGTTCTCGTAGGGAAAATATGTGAAACAAATTATTCCATCGTTTCTCGAAAAGTGAAAAAAAAAATGTATCTGTAACTCATGTCGAAAACTACCAAAAATGCTTACGTCGTTACGTTAGAAATGTCAGAAAATATAGCTAGCTGTCGATACGTAATTAAAGGTGATGGGAATGCTAGCCAAAACTACCTTCGACGGCGACCAAAATATACTAAAGTAGAAGAATATAAGCGCCGGTGTGAAATATACAACCGTTGGCTATTAAAAGTGTAGTGCGGCTTTAATGTTTGTTATTTGCAAAATATTTTTGAAAGCATTTTTTTTTTTTTAATTAGGACCAGCACTAAGGGGATGACCCCTACGTATGCAGTGCACATGAAAGACAAATAATTTTTGCTTCATAAGCACCACAAAAATTTTCTAAATCAATTTTTAACAAATTTTAATTGTTGCACAGGTCTCTAGCAATAATTTGACTTTACAGATTTAAAAAATATCAATTAGTCGACGAGTTATAGCCAAAAAACCATATAAACAATATGCCGAAAATCGGCATTTGACTGCAAAGTTCGAAGGTCGACTAAGAAAAAAAATTCGAACTAACATAAACAAACGCCGCGATACGGGTCTTCTAATTTAGCCTCTATTTTCACCCCTCACTCTCAGAATCGACCTAACGTTTTCTAACCTGAATTTGCTCCACAGAGTAATTTTTAAGGCAGTGTTGAGGCGCCTCTGGAGTTAAGTAGACGCATTAACTTTTTAAGCTGTATAAGCAGGCATTTTATTAATTGTTTTACTTCGTCGATGTTTTTGCTAAACGACGAAGTAGGGCGGTGTTGTATACATTAGCTTGAATAGCATAAATCGCTGCCGGAACAGTTTTTTAGTGACCAGTGCTATACCTTCACCACTTTGAAGGCCCCAAGTCATTGTTTGCTTAGTAGTCAACGCGCTAACCACTTCAGCCAACAGCAGATTTTTTTATTTGTAAAATTTAAAAAAAATAATATAATCATTCACCAATTCGTTACCCACGAAATACCAATTTTTTTATTTATTTTATTTCGAATAACATTGTTAAGATGTTATCTCACTGCGTTTTTATTTGCGAGTATATTTGACATTTCAAAGTGAGAACTTTTTCCGCATAGTTTTACTGACACAGTTCTTCTGAACTTTTCTTACGTTACAGTTGTTACTCATAAAAAAACTTACAGGTTCAGTTTAGTTTATTTACAAATTGTTGATATTTCGATTGAAAATAGGCATTTGACTTTACAAATTCCTTAAATCAGAGGTTTCTGACCTAGTGCCCACATTAGACACAATATAATTTAAATTTTGAACAACATACATATGTACATAAATACATAATTTTTTTTTTTTTTTAATTAGGACCAACACTCAGGAGATGACCCCTTCGTATGCAGTGCATTGTGCCGGAACTCAGAGAGAGGGATAGGGTAGAGAATATAGATGTAGAAAATTTTAGAAGGCTTAACTCTTTTACAACCCTGCTTTGCGAGTTATGTTATTTTTTTACAGCAGTTTTTAGGCGCCCCTGGTGATAAGTAGACGCATTAACTTTGTTAAGCTGAATTAGCAGGCATTTTATTAATTGTTTTACTTCACCGATGTATGTACATATATATTTTGATGTGCATTCAAAAGAAAAAAATTAAAATAGAAAACTTATTTCGTTATTTTAGTGATACATATCTATATATGTATATAAAATTAAGTGCAAAAGTTCCTGTGCGCATACTCCTCCTAGACGGCTTGCCCGATTTCAATGAAATTTCCAGGGGTGATTGGGGTCTGTGTGGAGGGTGCACATAAGAAATTTAGTGGGCGTGGCCCCTCCCACATAAATTAAATAACATCATATATCTTGACTATTGTGATAGCAAGAGTTTTGAAACATTGCAATAGTACATATGTTACTCATGTGATAATCAGGACAAAAATGGGCGGGATCGGACAAGTGGGCGTGGCAGCTATCATATAAAATAAATATTTAATATCAAATATCTAGAGTTATATAATAGTTAGAGCCTTCAAACTTTGTAGGAGTGCATAAATTAATAATATTAGCAGCTGAAGTGAAAATGGGCGTGATTGGACAAGTGGGCGTGGTAGATCTCATACAAAGTAAATATTTAATATCATATATCTACAGTACTATAATAGCCATAGTCTTAGAAATTTGTGCACGTTGATTATATTATGAATAGTCATGGGAAAATTGGGCGGGATCATACCAGTGGGCTGGCAGCTGGTAGCTCATATACAAAATTAATATTAAATATCTAGGGCTCTATATTAGCTATATAGCCTTCGAATTTTGTACGAGTCCATCAATCTATATATATAAAAATGAATCCCTTTTTTCCTTGGTCACGGCATCACGCGTGAATGGCTGGACCGATTTGGACAATTTTTTCTTTCTAATGATCGCCATGGTCCAACTTTTTTCGATTTACCTAAAATCAGAAAACGGCTCCATCGATTTGACTAATTCTTCTTTCAAATGTTGGTATTAATCCATTTTAAGTTTTCATCGAACGAAAAATTTGCCACGCCTACTTTTACGCACGCCCCTTTTTAAATTTTCACAATAAGGTATTCTTAGGAAAAAATAAATTCTTGACTATATAAAGTTTTAATTGGACAAAGGGGCGTACCTCCGCCCATATAATCCAAAAATTTAAATCGCCATATTTTGGGCATTTTTCGTCCTACGTCGATGATATTTGGTACATATGGTATTGGCATAATTAGAAATACGTACCAGGAGAAAACTGGGTGGGAAGACGCCCCTTTTTAGCAAAATTAAAAATCGTAATATAGTATTCACTACTGGACCGATCGTCATTTAATTTTCACAATAGGATATTCTTACGAAATAATAAATACATGACTATATATATACTTTCAGTTTTATTTTATAACGATGGGGTTAGCGAAGCACACGGGTTTTTTCGGATTTTTATTATTGTTTTGCCGCAAGATTGGCAGTCCTGCCTTTTACTAATAAATAAACAGAGACAGCAGGCGAATGTTTACAATTATTAAAAAACATTGACATCGCAACATTGTGTGTTTTTTCCACATTTAATTCAATCGATTTGCTACATTTATTCGAAAAGAATACCTTATCGGACTTACATAGTCTATAAGTATGGATCCTTGGCTTTAATTTCCCATTAGTCCAAATGAGTGACAAACAAGTGTTATAGAAAAATTCTCAAATACAATTGAGAAATTGGACTTACATAGTCTATAAGTATGGATCCTTGGCTTTAATTTCCCATTGGTCCAAATGAGTGACAAACAAGTGTTATAGAAAAATTCTCAAATACAATTGAGAAATTGAACTGACATAGTCTATAAGTATGGATCCTTGACTTTAATTTCCCATTGGTCCAAATGAGTGACAAACATAAATGTGCCCACAAATAGCCAAATTCACGTAGAGCTGAACAAAATTTACACAATTTTAATCATTAAAATTTTATAGAAAAATTCTCAAATACAATTGAGAAATTGGACTTACATAGTCTATAAGTATGGATCCTTGGCTTTAATTTCCCATTGGTCCAAATGAGTGACAAACAAGTGTTATAGAAAAATTCTCAAATACAATTGAGAAATTGGACTTACATAGTCTATAAGTATGGATCCTTGGCTTTAATTTCCCATTGGTCCAAATGAGTGACAAACAAGTGTTATAGAAAAATTCTCAAATACAATTGAGAAATTGGACTTACATAGTCTATAAGTATGGATCCTTGGCTTTAATTTCCCATTGGTCCAAATGAGTGACAAACATAAATGTGCCCACAAATAGCCAAATTCACGTAGAGCTGAACAAAATTTACACAATTTTAATCATTAAAATTTTATAGAAAAATTCTCAAATACAATTGAGAAATTGGACTTACATAGTCTATAAGTATGGATCCTTGGCTTTAATTTCCCATTGGTCCAAATGAGTGACAAACAAGTGTTATAGAAAAATTCTCAAATACAATTGAGAAATTGGACTTACATAGTCTATAAGTATGGTTCCTTGGCTTTAATTTCCCATTAGTCCAAATGAGTGACAAACAAGTGTTGTAGAAAAATTCTCAAATACAATTGAGAAATTGGACTTACATAGTCTATAAGTATGGATCCTTGGCTTTAATTTCCCATTGGTCCAAATGAGTGACAAACAAGTGTTATAGAAAAATTCTCAAATACAATTGAGAAATTGGACTTACATAGTCTATAAGTATGGATCCTTGGCTTTAATTTCCCATTGGTCCAAATGAGTGACAAACAAGTGTTATAGA
Source organism: Lypha dubia (assembly GCA_947311025.1). NCBI lineage: Eukaryota > Metazoa > Arthropoda > Insecta > Diptera > Tachinidae > Lypha > Lypha dubia. Next base: position 85,399,669 of record OX371263.1, on the reverse strand, counting down.
AAAATTCTCAAATACAATTGAGAAATTGGACTTACATAGTCTATAAGTATGGATCCTTGGCTTTAATTTCCCATTGGTCCAAATGAGTGACAAACAAGTGTTATAGAAAAATTCTCAAATACAATTGAGAAATTGAACTTACATAGTCTATAAGTATGGATCCTTGGCTTTAATTTCCCATTGGTCCAAATGAGTGACAAACATAAATGTGCCCACAAATAGCCAAATTCACGTAGAGCTGAACAAAATTTACACAATTTTAATCATTAAAATTTTATAGAAAAATTCTCAAATACAATTGAGAAATTGGACTTACATAGTCTATAAGTATGGATCCTTGGCTTTAATTTCCCATTGGTCCAAATGAGTGACAAACAAGTGTTATAGAAAAATTTTCAAATACAATTGAGAAATTGGACTTACATAGTCTATAAGTATGGATCCTTGGCTTTAATTTCCCATTGGTCCAAATGAGTGACAAACAAGTGTTATAGAAAAATTCTCAAATACAATTGAGAAATTGGACTTACATAGTCTATAAGTATGGTTCCTTGGCTTTAATTTCCCATTAGTCCAAATGAGTGACAAACAAGTGTTGTAGAAAAATTCTCAAATACAATTGAGAAATTGGACTTACATAGTCTATAAGTATGGATCCTTGGCTTTAATTTCCCATTGGTCCAAATGAGTGACAAACAAGTGTTATAGAAAAATTCTCAAATACAATTGAGAAATTGGACTTACATAGTCTATAAGTATGGATCCTTGGCTTTAATTTCCCATTGGTCCAAATGAGTGACAAACAAGTGTTATAGAAAAATTCTCAAATACAATTGAGAAATTGGACTTACATAGTCTATAAGTATGGATCCTTGGCTTTAATTTCCCATTGGTCCAAATGAGTGACAAACAAGTGTTATAGAAAAATTCTCAAATACAATTGAGAAATTGGACTTACATAGTCTATAAGTATGGATCCTTGGCTTTAATTTCCCATTGGTCCAAATGAGTGACAAACATAAATGTGCCCACAAATAGCCAAATTCACGTAGAGCTGAACAAAATTTACACAATTTTAATCATTAAAATTTTATAGAAAAATTCTCAAATACAATTGAGAAATTGGACTTACATAGTCTATAAGTATGGTTCCTTGGCTTTAATTTCCCATTAGTCCAAATGAGTGACAAAAAGTGTTGTAGAAAAATTCTCAAATACAATTGAGAAATTGAACTTACATAGTCTATAAGTATGAATCCTTGGCTTTAATTTCCCATTGGTCCAAATGAGTGACAAACAAGTGTTATAGAAAAATTCTCAAATACAATTGAGAAATTGGACTTACATAGTCTATAAGTATGGATCCTTGGCTTTAATTTCCCATTGGTCCAAATGAGTGACAAACAAGTGTTATAGAAAAATTCTCAAATACAATTGAGAAATTGGACTTACATAGTCTATAAGTATGGATCCTTGGCTTTAATTTCCCATTGGTCCAAATGAGTGACAAACAAGTGTTATAGAAAAATTCTCAAATACAATTGAGAAATTGGACTTACATAGTCTATAAGTATGGATCCTTGGCTTTAATTTCCCATTGGTCCAAATGAGTGACAAACAAGTGTTATAGAAAAATTCTCAAATACAATTGAGAAATTGAACTTACATAGTCTATAAGTATGGATCCTTGGCTTTAATTTCCCATTGGTCCAAATGAGTGACATACATAAATGTGCCCACAAATAGCCAAATTCACGTAGAGCTGAACAAAATTTACACAATTTTAATCATTAAAATTTTATAGAAAAATTCTCAAATACAATTGAGAAATTGGACTTACATAGTCTATAAGTATGGATCCTTGGCTTTAATTTCCCATTAGTCCAAATGAGTGACAAACAAGTGTTGTAGAAAAATTCTCAAATACAATTGAGAAATTGGACTTACATAGTCTATAAGTATGGATCCTTGGCTTTAATTTCCCATTAGTCCAAATGAGTGACAAACAAGTGTTATAGAAAAATTTTCAAATACAATTGAGAAATTGGACTTACATAGTCTATAAGTATGGATCCTTGGCTTTAATTTCCCATTAGTCCAAATGAGTGACAAACAAATGTTATAGAAAAATTCTCAAATACAATTGAGAAATTGGACTTACATAGTCTATAAGTATGGATCCTTGGCTTTAATTTCCCATTAGTCCAAATGAGTGACAAACAAGTGTTGTAGAAAAATTCTCAAATACAATTGAGAAATTGGACTTACATAGTCTATAAGTATGGATCCTTGGCTTTAATTTCCCATTGGTCCAAATGAGTGACAAACAAGTGTTATAGAAAAATTCTCAAATACAATTGAGAAATTGGACTTACATAGTCTATAAGTATGGTTCCTTGGCTTTAATTTCCCATTAGTCCAAATGAGTGACAAACAAGTGTTGTAGAAAAATTCTCAAATACAATTGAGAAATTGGACTTACATAGTCTATAAGTATGGATCCTTGGCTTTAATTTCCCATTGGTCCAAATGAGTGACAAACATAAATGTGCCCACAAATAGCCAAATTCACGTAGAGCTGAACAAAATTTACACAATTTTAATCATTAAAATTTTATAGAAAAATTCTCAAATACAATTGAGAAATTGGACTTACATAGTCTATAAGTATGGATCCTTGGCTTTAATTTCCCATTGGTCCAAATGAGTGACAAACATAAATGTGCCCACAAATAGCCAAATTCACGTAGAGCTGAACAAAATTTACACAATTTTAATCATTAAAATTTTATAGAAAAATTCTCAAATACAATTGAGAAATTGGGTTTACATAGTCTATAAGTATGGATCCTTGGCCTTAATTTCCCATTGGTCCAAATGAGTGACAAACATAAATGTGCCCACAAATAGCCAAATTCACGTAGAGCTGAACAAAATTTACACAATTTTAATCTTTAAAATTTTATAGAAAAATTCTCAAATACAATTGAGAAATTGGACTTACATAGTCTATAAGTATGGATCCTTGGCTTTAATTTCCCATTGGTCCAAATGAGTGACAAACAAGTCTTATAGAAAAATTCTCAAATACAATTGAGAAATTGAGTTTACATAGTCTATAAGTATGGATCCTTGGCTTTAATTTCCCATTGGTCCAAATGAGTGACAAACAAGTCTTATAGAAAAATTCTCAAATACAATTGAGAAATTGGGTTTACATAGTCTATAAGTATGGATCCTTGGCTTTAATTTCCCATTGGTCCAAATGAGTGACAAACATAAATGTGCCCACAAATAGCCAAATTCACGTAGAGCTGAACAAAATTTACACAATTTTAATCTTTAAAATTTTATAGAAAAATTCTCAAATACAATTGAGAAATTGGACTTACATAGTCTATAAGTATGGATCCTTGGCCTTAATTTCCCATTGGTCCAAATGAGTGACAAACATAAATGTGCCCACAAATAGCCAAATTCACGTAGAGCTGAACAAAATTTACACAATTTTAATCTTTAAAATTTTATAGAAAAATTCTCAAATACAATTGAGAAATTGGACTTACATAGTCTATAAGTATGGATCCTTGGCTTTAATTTCCCATTGGTCCAAATGAGTGACAAACAAGTCTTATAGAAAAATTCTCAAATACAATTGAGAAATTGAGTTTACATAGTCTATAAGTATGGATCCTTGGCTTTAATTTCCCATTGGTCCAAATGAGTGACAAACAAGTCTTATAGAAAAATTCTCAAATACAATTGAGAAATTGGGTTTACATAGTCTATAAGTATGGATCCTTGGCTTTAATTTCCCATTGGTCCAAATGAGTGACAAACATAAATGTGCCCACAAATAGCCAAATTCACGTAGAGCTGAACAAAATTTACACAATTTTAATCTTTAAAATTTTATAGAAAAATTCTCAAATACAATTGAGAAATTGGACTTACATAGTCTATAAGTATGGTTCCTTGGCTTTAATTTCCCATTGGTCCAAATGAGTGACAAACAAGTCTTATAGAAAAATTCTCAAATACAATTGAGAAATTGAGTTTACATAGTCTATAAGTATGGATCCTTGGCTTTAATTTCCCATTGGTCCAAATGAGTGACAAACAAGTCTTATAGAAAAATTCTCAAATACAATTGAGAAATTGGGTTTACATAGTCTATAAGTATGGATCCTTGGCTTTAATTTCCCATTGGTCCAAATGAGTGACAAACAAATGTTATAGAAAAATTCTCAAATACAATTGAGAAATTGGACTTACATAGTCTATAAGTATGGATCCTTGGCTTTAATTTCCCATTGGTCCAAATGAGTGACAAACATAAATGTGCCCACAAATAGCCAAATTCACGTAGAGCTGAACAAAATTTACACAATTTTAATCATTAAAATTTTATAGAAAAATTCTCAAATACAATTGAGAAATTGGGTTTACATAGTCTATAAGTATGGATCCTTGGCCTTAATTTCCCATTGGTCCAAATGAGTGACAAACATAAATGTGCCCACAAATAGCCAAATTCACGTAGAGCTGAACAAAATTTACACAATTTTAATCTTTAAAATTTTATAGAAAAATTCTCAAATACAATTGAGAAATTGGACTTACATAGTCTATAAGTATGGATCCTTGGCTTTAATTTCCCATTGGTCCAAATGAGTGACAAACAAGTCTTATAGAAAAATTCTCAAATACAATTGAGAAATTGGACTTACATAGTCTATAAGTATGGATCCTTGGCTTTAATTTCCCATTGGTCCAAATGAGTGACAAACAAGTCTTATAGAAAAATTCTCAAATACAATTGAGAAATTGAGTTTACATAGTCTATAAGTATGGATCCTTGGCTTTAATTTCCCATTGGTCCAAATGAGTGACAAACATAAATGTGCCCACAAATAGCCAAATTCACGTAGAGCTGAACAAAATTTACACAATTTTAATCATTAAAATTTTATAGAAAAATTCTCAAATACAATTGAGAAATTGGGTTTACATAGTCTATAAGTATGGATCCTTGGCTTTAATTTCCCATTGGTCCAAATGAGTGACAAACAAATGTTATAGAAAAATTCTCAAATACAATTGAGAAATTGGACTTACATAGTCTATAAGTATGGATCCTTGGCTTTAATTTCCCATTGGTCCAAATGAGTGACAAACAAGTCTTATAGAAAAATTCTCAAATACAATTGAGAAATTGGACTTACATAGTCTATAAGTATGGATCCTTGGCTTTAATTTCCCATTGGTCCAAATGAGTGACAAACAAGTCTTATAGAAAAATTCTCAAATACAATTGAGAAATTGGGTTTACATAGTCTATAAGTATGGATCCTTGGCTTTAATTTCCCATTGGTCCAAATGAGTGACAAACAAGTCTTATAGAAAAATTCTCAAATACAATTGAGAAATTGGGTTTACATAGTCTATAAGTATGGATCCTTGGCTTTAATTTCCCATTGGTCCAAATGAGTGACAAACAAATGTTATAGAAAAATTCTCAAATACAATTGAGAAATTGGACTTACATAGTCTATAAGTATGGATCCTTGGCTTTAATTTCCCATTGGTCCAAATGAGTGACAAACAAGTCTTATAGAAAAATTCTCAAATACAATTGAGAAATTGGACTTACATAGCCTATAAGTATGGATCCTTGGCTTTAATTTCCCATTGGTCCAAATGAGTGACAAACATAAATGTGCCCACAAATAGCCAAATTCACGTAGAGCTGAACAAAATTTACACAATTTTAATCATTAAAATTTTATAGAAAAATTCTCAAATACAATTGAGAAATTGGGTTTACATAGTCTATAAGTATGGATCCTTGGCCTTAATTTCCCATTGGTCCAAATGAGTGACAAACATAAATGTGCCCACAAATAGCCAAATTCACGTAGAGCTGAACAAAATTTACACAATTTTAATCTTTAAAATTTTATAGAAAAATTCTCAAATACAATTGAGAAATTGGACTTACATAGTCTATAAGTATGGATCCTTGGCTTTAATTTCCCATTGGTCCAAATGAGTGACAAACAAGTCTTATAGAAAAATTCTCAAATACAATTGAGAAATTGGACTTACATAGTCTATAAGTATGGATCCTTGGCTTTAATTTCCCATTGGTCCAAATGAGTGACAAACAAGTCTTATAGAAAAATTCTCAAATACAATTGAGAAATTGAGTTTACATAGTCTATAAGTATGGATCCTTGGCTTTAATTTCCCATTGGTCCAAATGAGTGACAAACAAATGTTATAGAAAAATTCTCAAATACAATTGAGAAATTGGACTTACATAGCCTATAAGTATGGATCCTTGGCTTTAATTTCCCATTGGTCCAAATGAGTGACAAACATAAATGTGCCCACAAATAGCCAAATTCACGTAGAGCTGAACAAAATTTACACAATTTTAATCATTAAAATTTTATAGAAAAATTCTCAAATACAATTGAGAAATTGGGTTTACATAGTCTATAAGTATGGATCCTTGGCTTTAATTTCCCATTGGTCCAAATGAGTGACAAACAAATGTTATAGAAAAATTCTCAAATACAATTGAGAAATTGGACTTACATAGTCTATAAGTATGGATCCTTGGCTTTAATTTCCCATTGGTCCAAATGAGTGACAAACAAGTCTTATAGAAAAATTCTCAAATACAATTGAGAAATTGGACTTACATAGTCTATAAGTATGGATCCTTGGCTTTAATTTCCCATTGGTCCAAATGAGTGACAAACAAGTCTTATAGAAAAATTCTCAAATACAATTGAGAAATTGGGTTTACATAGTCTATAAGTATGGATCCTTGGCTTTAATTTCCCATTGGTCCAAATGAGTGACAAACAAGTGTTATAGAAAAATTCTCAAATACAATTGAGAAATTGGGTTTACATAGTCTATAAGTATGGATCCTTGGCTTTAATTTCCCATTGGTCCAAATGAGTGACAAACAAATGTTATAGAAAAATTCTCAAATACAATTGAGAAATTGGGTTTACATAGTCTATAAGTATGGATCCTTGGCTTTAATTTCCCATTGGTCCAAATGAGTGACAAACAAGTCTTATAGAAAAATTCTCAAATACAATTGAGAAATTGGGTTTACATAGTCTATAAGTATGGATCCTTGGCTTTAATTTCCCATTGGTCCAAATGAGTGACAAACAAGTCTTATAGAAAAATTCTCAAATACAATTGAGAAATTGGACTTACATAGTCTATAAGTATGGATCCTTGGCTTTAATTTCCCATTGGTCCAAATGAGTGACAAACAAATGTTATAGAAAAATTCTCAAATACAATTGAGAAATTGGACTTACATAGTCTATAAGTATGGATCCTTGGCTTTAATTTCCCATTGGTCCAAATGAGTGACAAACATAAATGTGCCCACAAATAGCCAAATTCACGTAGAGCTGAACAAAATTTACACAATTTTAATCATTAAAATTTTATAGAAAAATTCTCAAATACAATTGAGAAATTGGGTTTACATAGTCTATAAGTATGGATCCTTGGCTTTAATTTCCCATTAGTCCAAATGAGTGACAAACATAAATGTGCCCACAAATAGCCAAATTCACGTAGAGCTGAACAAAATTTACACAATTTTAATCATTAAAATTTTATAGAAAAATTCTCAAATACAATTGAGAAATTGGGTTTATAAGTATGGATCCTTGGCTTTAATTTCCCATTGGTCCAAATGAGTGACAAACAAATGTTATAGAAAAATTCTCAAATACAATTGAGAAATTGAACTTACATAGTCCATAAGTATGGTTCCTTGGCTTTAATTTCCCATTGGTCCAAATGAGTGACAAACAAATGTTATAGAAAAATTCTCAAATACAATTGAGAAATTGGACTTACATAGTCTATAAGTATGGATCCTTGGCTTTAATTTCCCATTGGTCCAAATGAGTGACAAACATAAATGTGCCCACAAATAGCCAAATTCACGTAGAGCTGAACAAAATTTACACAATTTTAATCATTAAAATTTTATAGAAAAATTCTCAAATACAATTGAGAAATTGGGTTTACATAGTCTATAAGTATGGATCCTTGGCTTTAATTTCCCATTAGTCCAAATGAGTGACAAACATAAATGTGCCCACAAATAGCCAAATTCACGTAGAGCTGAACAAAATTTACACAATTTTAATCATTAAAATTTTATAGAAAAATTCTCAAATACAATTGAGAAATTGGGTTTATAAGTATGGATCCTTGGCTTTAATTTCCCATTGGTCCAAATGAGTGACAAACAAATGTTATAGAAAAATTCTCAAATACAATTGAGAAATTGGGTTTACATAGTCTATAAGTATGGATCCTTGGCTTTAATTTCCCATTGGTCCAAATGAGTGACAAACAAGTCTTATAGAAAAATTCTCAAATACAATTGAGAAATTGGGTTTACATAGTCTATAAGTATGGATCCTTGGCTTTAATTTCCCATTGGTCCAAATGAGTGACAAACAAGTCTTATAGAAAAATTCTCAAATACAATTGAGAAATTGGACTTACATAGTCTATAAGTATGGATCCTTGGCTTTAATTTCCCATTGGTCCAAATGAGTGACAAACAAATGTTATAGAAAAATTCTCAAATACAATTGAGAAATTGGACTTACATAGTCTATAAGTATGGATCCTTGGCTTTAATTTCCCATTGGTCCAAATGAGTGACAAACATAAATGTGCCCACAAATAGCCAAATTCACGTAGAGCTGAACAAAATTTACACAATTTTAATCATTAAAATTTTATAGAAAAATTCTCAAATACAATTGAGAAATTGGGTTTACATAGTCTATAAGTATGGATCCTTGGCTTTAATTTCCCATTAGTCCAAATGAGTGACAAACATAAATGTGCCCACAAATAGCCAAATTCACGTAGAGCTGAACAAAATTTACACAATTTTAATCATTAAAATTTTATAGAAAAATTCTCAAATACAATTGAGAAATTGGGTTTATAAGTATGGATCCTTGGCTTTAATTTCCCATTGGTCCAAATGAGTGACAAACAAGTCTTATAGAAAAATTCTCAAATACAATTGAGAAATTGGGTTTACATAGTCTATAAGTATGGATCCTTGGCTTTAATTTCCCATTAGTCCAAATGAGTGACAAACATAAATGTGCCCACAAATAGCAAAATTCACGTAGAGCTGAACAAAATTTACACAATTTTAATCTTTAAAATTTTATAGAAAAATTCTCAAATACAATTGAGAAATTGGGTTTACATAGTCTATAAGTATGGATCCTTGGCTTTAATTTCCCATTGGTCCAAATGAGTGACAAACAAGTCTTATAGAAAAATTCTCAAATACAATTGAGAAATTGGACTTACATAGTCTATAAGTATGGATCCTTGGCTTTAATTTCCCATTGGTCCAAATGAGTGACAAACAAGTCTTATAGAAAAATTCTCAAATACAATTGAGAAATTGGACTTACATAGTCTATAAGTATGGATCCTTGGCTTTAATTTCCCATTGGTCCAAATGAGTGACAAACAAGTGTTATAGAAAAATTCTCAAATACAATTGAGAAATTGGACTTACATAGTCTATAAGTATGGATCCTTGGCTTTAATTTCCCATTGGTCCAAATGAGTGACAAACAAGTCTTATAGAAAAATTCTCAAATACAATTGAGAAATTGGACTTACATAGTCTATAAGTATGGATCCTTGGCTTTAATTTCCCATTGGTCCAAATGAGTGACAAACATAAATGTGCCCACAAATAGCCAAATTCACGTAGAGCTGAACAAAATTTACACAATTTTAATCATTAAAATTTTATAGAAAAATTCTCAAATACAATTGAGAAATTGGGTTTACATAGTCTATAAGTATGGATCCTTGGCTTTAATTTCTTATTGGTCCAAATGAGTGACAAACAAGTGTTATAGAAAAATTCTCAAATACAATTGAGAAATTGGACTTACATAGTCTATAAGTATGGATCCTTGGCTTTAATTTCCCATTAGTCCAAATGAGTGACAAACATAAATGTGCCCACAAATAGCCAAATTCACGTAGAGCTGAACAAAATTTACACAATTTTAATCTTTAAAATTTTATAGAAAAATTCTCAAATAAAATTGAGAAATTGGACTTACATAGTCTATAAGTATGGATCCTTGGCTTTAATTTCCCATTAGTCCAAATGAGTGACAAACATAAATGTGCCCACAAATAGCCAAATTCACGTAGAGCTGAACAAAATTTACACAATTTTAATCTTTAAAATTTTATAGAAAAATTCTCAAATAAAATTGAGAAATTGGACTTACATAGTCTATAAGTATGGATCCTTGGCTTTAATTTCCCATTGGTCCAAATGAGTGACAAACAAATGTTATAGAAAAATTCTCAAATACAATTGAGAAATTGAACTTACACAGTCCATAAGTATGGTTCCTTGGCTTTAATTTCCCATTAGTCCAAATGAGTGACAAACATAAATGTGCCCACAAATAGCCAAATTCACGTAGAGCTGAACAACATTTACACAATTTTAATCTTTAAAATTTTATAGAAAAATTCTCAAATACAATTGAGAAATTGGACTTACATAGTCTATAAGTATGGATCCTTGGCTTTAATTTCCCATTGGTCCAAATGAGTGACAAACAAGTCTTATAGAAAAATTCTCAAATACAATTGAGAAATTGGACTTACATAGTCTATAAGTATGGATCCTTGGCTTTAATTTCCCATTGGTCCAAATGAGTGACAAACAAGTCTTATAGAAAAATTCTCAAATACAATTGAGAAATTGAGTTTACATAGTCTATAAGTATGGATCCTTGGCTTTAATTTCCCATTGGTCCAAATGAGTGACAAACATAAATGTGCCCACAAATAGCCAAATTCACGTAGAGCTGAACAAAATTTACACAATTTTAATCATTAAAATTTTATAGAAAAATTCTCAAATACAATTGAGAAATTGGGTTTACATAGTCTATAAGTATGGATCCTTGGCTTTAATTTCCCATTGGTCCAAATGAGTGACAAACAAATGTTATAGAAAAATTCTCAAATACAATTGTGAAATTGAACTTACATAGTCCATAAGTATGGTTCCTTGGCTTTAATTTCCCATTAGTCCAAATGAGTGACAAACAAGTCTTATAGAAAAATTCTCAAATACAATTGAGAAATTGGACTTACATAGTCTATAAGTATGGATCCTTGGCTTTAATTTCCCATTAGTCCAAATGAGTGACAAACATAAATGTGCCCACAAATAGCCAAATTCACGTAGAGCTGAACAAAATTTACACAATTTTAATCATTAAAATTTTATAGAAAAATTCTCAAATACAATTGAGAAATTGGGTTTACATAGTCTATAAGTATGGATCCTTGGCTTTAATTTCCCATTGGTCCAAATGAGTGACAAACAAATGTTATAGAAAAATTCTCAAATACAATTGAGAAATTGAACTTACATAGTCCATAAGTATGGTTCCTTGGCTTTAATTTCCCATTAGTCCAAATGAGTGACAAACATAAATGTGCCCACAAATAGCCAAATTCACGTAGAGCTGAACAAAATTTACACAATTTTAATCTTTAAAATTTTATAGAAAAATTCTCAAATAAAATTGAGAAATTGGACTTACATAGTCTATAAGTATGGATCCTTGGCTTTAATTTCCCATTGGTCCAAATGAGTGACAAACAAGTCTTATAGAAAAATTCTCAAATACAATTGAGAAATTGGACTTACATAGTCTATAAGTATGGATCCTTGGCTTTAATTTCTTATTGGTCCAAATGAGTGACAAACAAGTGTTATAGAAAAATTCTCAAATACAATTGAGAAATTGGACTTACATAGTCTATAAGTATGGATCCTTGGCTTTAATTTCTTATTGGTCCAAATGAGTGACAAACAAGTCTTATAGAAAAATTCTCAAATACAATTGAGAAATTGAGTTTACATAGTCTATAAGTATGGATCCTTGGCTTTAATTTCCCATTGGTCCAAATGAGTGACAAACATAAATGTGCCCACAAATAGCCAAATTCACGTAGAGCTGAACAAAATTTACACAATTTTAATCATTAAAATTTTATAGAAAAATTCTCAAATACAATTGAGAAATTGGGTTTACATAGTCTATAAGTATGGATCCTTGGCTTTAATTTCCCATTGGTCCAAATGAGTGACAAACAAATGTTATAGAAAAATTCTCAAATACAATTGAGAAATTGAACTTACACAGTCCATAAGTATGGTTCCTTGGCTTTAATTTCCCATTAGTCCAAATGAGTGACAAACAAGTCTTATAGAAAAATTCTCAAATACAATTGAGAAATTGGACTTACATAGTCTATAAGTATGGATCCTTGGCTTTAATTTCCCATTAGTCCAAATGAGTGACAAACATAAATGTGCCCACAAATAGCCAAATTCACGTAGAGCTGAACAAAATTTACACAATTTTAATCATTAAAATTTTATAGAAAAATTCTCAAATACAATTGAGAAATTGGGTTTACATAGTCTATAAGTATGGATCCTTGGCTTTAATTTCCCATTGGTCCAAACGAGTGACAAACAAATGTTATAGAAAAATTCTCAAATACAATTGAGAAATTGAACTTACATAGTCCATAAGTATGGTTCCTTGGCTTTAATTTCCCATTTGTCCAAATGAGTGACAAACATAAATGTGCCCACAAATAGCCAAATTCACGTAGAGCTGAACAAAATTTACACAATTTTAATCTTTAAAATTTTATAGAAAAATTCTCAAATAAAATTGAGAAATTGGACTTACATAGTCTATAAGTATGGATCCTTGCCTTTAATTTCCCATTGGTCCAAATGAGTGACAAACAAGTCTTATAGAAAAATTCTCAAATACAATTGAGAAATTGGACTTACATAGTCTATAAGTATGGATCCTTGGCTTTAATTTCCCATTGGTCCAAATGAGTGACAAACAAGTCTTATAGAAAAATTCTCAAATAAAATTGAGAAATTGGACTTACATAGTCTATAAGTATGGATCCTTGGCTTTAATTTCTTATTGGTCCAAATGAGTGACAAACAAGTGTTATAGAAAAATTCTCAAATACAATTGAGAAATTGGACTTACATAGTCTATAAGTATGGATCCTTGGCTTTAATTTCCCATTGGTCCAAATGAGTGACAAACAAGTCTTATAGAAAAATTCTCAAATAAAATTGAGAAATTGGACTTACATAGTCTATAAGTATGGATCCTTGGCTTTAATTTCTTATTGGTCCAAATGAGTGACAAACAAGTGTTATAGAAAAATTCTCAAATACAATTGAGAAATTGGACTTACATAGTCTATAAGTATGGATCCTTGGCTTTAATTTCCCATTGGTCCAAATGAGTGACAAACAAGTCTTATAGAAAAATTCTCAAATAAAATTGAGAAATTGGACTTACATAGTCTATAAGTATGGATCCTTGGCTTTAATTTCTTATTGGTCCAAATGAGTGACAAACAAGTGTTATAGAAAAATTCTCAAATACAATTGAGAAATTGGACTTACATAGTCTATAAGTATGGATCCTTGGCTTTAATTTCCCATTAGTCCAAATGAGTGACAAACATAAATGTGCCCACAAATAGCAAAATTCACGTAGAGCTGAACAAAATTTACACAATTTTAATCTTTAAAATTTTATAGAAAAATTCTCAAATACAATTGAGAAATTGGACTTACATAGTCTATAAGTATGGATCCTTGGCTTTAATTTCCCATTGGTCCAAATGAGTGACAAACAAGTCTTATAGAAAAATTCTCAAATACAATTGAGAAATTGGACTTACATAGTCTATAAGTATGGATCCTTGGCTTTAATTTCCCATTGGTCCAAATGAGTGACAAACAAGTCTTATAGAAAAATTCTCAAATACAATTGAGAAATTGGACTTACATAGTCTATAAGTATGGATCCTTGGCTTTAATTTCCCATTGGTCCAAATGAGTGACAAACAAGTGTTATAGAAAAATTCTCAAATACAATTGAGAAATTGGACTTACATAGTCTATAAGTATGGATCCTTGGCTTTAATTTCCCATTGGTCCAAACGAGTGACAAACAAATGTTATAGAAAAATTCTCAAATACAATTGAGAAATTGGACTTACATAGTCCATAAGTATGGTTCCTTGGCTTTAATTTCCCATTAGTCCAAATGAGTGACAAACATAAATGTGCCCACAAATAGCCAAATTCACGTAGAGCTGAACAAAATTTACACAATTTTAATCTTTAAAATTTTATAGAAAAATTCTCAAATAAAATTGAGAAATTGGACTTACATAGTCTATAAGTATGGATCCTTGGCTTTAATTTCCCATTGGTCCAAATGAGTGACAAACAAGTCTTATAGAAAAATTCTCAAATACAATTGAGAAATTGGACTTACATAGTCTATAAGTATGGATCCTTGGCTTTAATTTCTTATTGGTCCAAATGAGTGACAAACATAATTGTGCCCACAAATAGCCAAATTCACGTAGAGCTGAACAAAATTTACACAATTTTAATCTTTAAAATTTTATAGAAAAATTCTCAAATACAATTGAGAAATTGGACTTACATAGTCTATAAGTATGGATCCTTGGCTTTAATTTCCCATTGGTCCAAATGAGTGACAAACAAGTCTTATAGAAAAATTCTCAAATACAATTGAGAAATTGGACTTACATAGTCTATAAGTATGGATCCTTGGCTTTAATTTCCCATTGGTCCAAATGAGTGACAAACAAGTCTTATAGAAAAATTCTCAAATAAAATTGAGAAATTGGACTTACATAGTCTATAAGTATGGATCCTTGGCTTTAATTTCTTATTGGTCCAAATGAGTGACAAACAAGTGTTATAGAAAAATTCTCAAATACAATTGAGAAATTGGACTTACATAGTCTATAAGTATGGATCCTTGGCTTTAATTTCCCATTAGTCCAAATGAGTGACAAACATAAATGTGCCCACAAATAGCAAAATTCACGTAGAGCTGAACAAAATTTACACAATTTTAATCTTTAAAATTTTATAGAAAAATTCTCAAATACAATTGAGAAATTGGACTTACATAGTCTATAAGTATGGATCCTTGGCTTTAATTTCCCATTGGTCCAAATGAGTGACAAACAAGTCTTATAGAAAAATTCTCAAATACAATTGAGAAATTGGACTTACATAGTCTATAAGTATGGATCCTTGGCTTTAATTTCCCATTGGTCCAAATGAGTGACAAACAAGTCTTATAGAAAAATTCTCAAATACAATTGAGAAATTGGACTTACATAGTCTATAAGTATGGATCCTTGGCTTTAATTTCCCATTGGTCCAAATGAGTGACAAACAAGTGTTATAGAAAAATTCTCAAATACAATTGAGAAATTGGACTTACATAGTCTATAAGTATGGATCCTTGGCTTTAATTTCCCATTGGTCCAAATGAGTGACAAACAAGTCTTATAGAAAAATTCTCAAATACAATTGAGAAATTGGACTTACATAGTCTATAAGTATGGATCCTTGGCTTTAATTTCCCATTGGTCCAAATGAGTGACAAACAAGTGTTATAGAAAAATTCTCAAATACAATTGAGAAATTGGACTTACATAGTCTATAAGTATGGATCCTTGGCTTTAATTTCCCATTGGTCCAAATGAGTGACAAACAAGTCTTATAGAAAAATTCTCAAATACAATTGAGAAATTGGACTTACATAGTCTATAAGTATGGATCCTTGGCTTTAATTTCCCATTAGTCCAAATTAGTGACAAACATAAATGTGCCCACAAACAGCAAAATTCACGTAGAGCTGAACAAAATTTACACAATTTTAATCTTTAAAATTTTATAGAAAAATTCTCAAATACAATTGAGAAATTGGACTTACATAGTCTATAAGTATGGATCCTTGGCTTTAATTTCTTATTGGTCCAAATGAGTGACAAACAAGTGTTATAGAAAAATTCTCAAATACAATTGAGAAATTGGACTTACATAGTCTATAAGTATGGATCCTTGGCTTTAATTTCCCATTGGTCCAAACGAGTGACAAACAAATGTTATAGAAAAATTCTCAAATACAATTGAGAAATTGGACTTACATAGTCCATAAGTATGGTTCCTTGGCTTTAATTTCCCATTAGTCCAAATGAGTGACAAACATAAATGTGCCCACAAATAGCCAAATTCACGTAGAGCTGAACAAAATTTACACAATTTTAATCTTTAAAATTTTATAGAAAAATTCTCAAATAAAATTGAGAAATTGGACTTACATAGTCTATAAGTATGGATCCTTGGCTTTAATTTCCCATTGGTCCAAATGAGTGACAAACAAGTCTTATAGAAAAATTCTCAAATACAATTGAGAAATTGGACTTACATAGTCTATAAGTATGGATCCTTGGCTTTAATTTCTTATTGGTCCAAATGAGTGACAAACATAATTGTGCCCACAAATAGCCAAATTCACGTAGAGCTGAACAAAATTTACACAATTTTAATCTTTAAAATTTTATAGAAAAATTCTCAAATACAATTGAGAAATTGGACTTACATAGTCTATAAGTATGGATCCTTGGCTTTAATTTCCCATTGGTCCAAATGAGTGACAAACAAGTCTTATAGAAAAATTCTCAAATACAATTGAGAAATTGGACTTACATAGTCTATAAGTATGGATCCTTGGCTTTAATTTCCCATTGGTCCAAATGAGTGACAAACAAATGTTATAGAAAAATTCTCAAATACAATTGAGAAATTGAACTTACATAGTCCATAAGTATGGTTCCTTGGCTTTAATTTCCCATTAGTCCAAATGAGTGACAAACATAAATGTGCCCACAAATAGCCAAATTCACGTAGAGCTGAACAAAATTTACACAATTTTAATCATTAAAATTTTATAGAAAAATTCTCAAATACAATTGAGAAATTGGGTTTACATAGTCTATAAGTATGGATCCTTGGCTTTAATTTCCCATTAGTCCAAATGAGTGACAAACAAGTGTTATAGAAAAATTCTCAAATACAATTGAGAAATTGAACTTACATAGTCCATAAGTATGGTTCCTTGGCTTTAATTTCCCATTAGTCCAAATGAGTGACAAACATAAATGTGCCCACAAATAGCCAAATTCACGTAGAGCTGAACAAAATTTACACAATTTTAATCATTAAAATTTTATAGAAAAATTCTCAAATACAATTGAGAAATTGGGTTTACATAGTCTATAAGTATGGATCCTTGGCTTTAATTTCCCATTAGTCCAAATGAGTGACAAACAAGTGTTATAGAAAAATTCTCAAATACAATTGAGAAATTGAGTTTACATAGTCTATAAGTATGGATCCTTGGCTTTAATTTCCCATTGGTCCAAATGAGTGACAAACATAAATGTGCCCACAAATAGCCAAATTCACGTAGAGCTGAACAAAATTTACACAATTTTAATCATTAAAATTTTATAGAAAAATTCTCAAATACAATTGAGAAATTGGGTTTACATAGTCTATAAGTATGGATCCTTGGCTTTAATTTCCCATTGGTCCAAATGAGTGACAAACAAATGTTATAGAAAAATTCTCAAATACAATTGAGAAATTGAACTTACACAGTCCATAAGTATGGTTCCTTGGCTTTAATTTCCCATTAGTCCAAATGAGTGACAAACAAGTCTTATAGAAAAATTCTCAAATACAATTGAGAAATTGGACTTACATAGTCTATAAGTATGGATCCTTGGCTTTAATTTCCCATTAGTCCAAATGAGTGACAAACAAGTGTTATAGAAAAATTCTCAAATACAATTGAGAAATTGAGTTTACATAGTCTATAAGTATGGATCCTTGGCTTTAATTTCCCATTAGTCCAAATGAGTGACAAACATAAATGTGCCCACAAATAGCCAAATTCACGTAGAGCTGAACAAAATTTACACAATTTTAATCATTAAAATTTTATAGAAAAATTCTCAAATACAATTGAGAAATTGGGTTTACATAGTCTATAAGTATGGATCCTTGGCTTTAATTTCCCATTGGTCCAAACGAGTGACAAACAAATGTTATAGAAAAATTCTCAAATACAATTGAGAAATTGAACTTACATAGTCCATAAGTATGGTTCCTTGGCTTTAATTTCCCATTTGTCCAAATGAGTGACAAACATAAATGTGCCCACAAATAGCCAAATTCACGTAGAGCTGAACAAAATTTACACAATTTTAATCTTTAAAATTTTATAGAAAAATTCTCAAATAAAATTGAGAAATTGGACTTACATAGTCTATAAGTATGGATCCTTGCCTTTAATTTCCCATTGGTCCAAATGAGTGACAAACAAGTCTTATAGAAAAATTCTCAAATACAATTGAGAAATTGGACTTACATAGTCTATAAGTATGGATCCTTGGCTTTAATTTCCCATTGGTCCAAATGAGTGACAAACAAGTCTTATAGAAAAATTCTCAAATAAAATTGAGAAATTGGACTTACATAGTCTATAAGTATGGATCCTTGGCTTTAATTTCTTATTGGTCCAAATGAGTGACAAACAAGTGTTATAGAAAAATTCTCAAATACAATTGAGAAATTGGACTTACATAGTCTATAAGTATGGATCCTTGGCTTTAATTTCCCATTGGTCCAAATGAGTGACAAACAAGTCTTATAGAAAAATTCTCAAATAAAATTGAGAAATTGGACTTACATAGTCTATAAGTATGGATCCTTGGCTTTAATTTCTTATTGGTCCAAATGAGTGACAAACAAGTGTTATAGAAAAATTCTCAAATACAATTGAGAAATTGGACTTACATAGTCTATAAGTATGGATCCTTGGCTTTAATTTCCCATTAGTCCAAATGAGTGACAAACATAAATGTGCCCACAAATAGCAAAATTCACGTAGAGCTGAACAAAATTTACACAATTTTAATCTTTAAAATTTTATAGAAAAATTCTCAAATACAATTGAGAAATTGGACTTACATAGTCTATAAGTATGGATCCTTGGCTTTAATTTCCCATTGGTCCAAATGAGTGACAAACAAGTCTTATAGAAAAATTCTCAAATACAATTGAGAAATTGGACTTACATAGTCTATAAGTATGGATCCTTGGCTTTAATTTCCCATTGGTCCAAATGAGTGACAAACAAGTCTTATAGAAAAATTCTCAAATACAATTGAGAAATTGGACTTACATAGTCTATAAGTATGGATCCTTGGCTTTAATTTCCCATTGGTCCAAATGAGTGACAAACAAGTGTTATAGAAAAATTCTCAAATACAATTGAGAAATTGGACTTACATAGTCTATAAGTATGGATCCTTGGCTTTAATTTCCCATTGGTCCAAATGAGTGACAAACAAGTCTTATAGAAAAATTCTCAAATACAATTGAGAAATTGGACTTACATAGTCTATAAGTATGGATCCTTGGCTTTAATTTCCCATTAGTCCAAATTAGTGACAAACATAAATGTGCCCACAAATAGCAAAATTCACGTAGAGCTGAACAAAATTTACACAATTTTAATCTTTAAAATTTTATAGAAAAATTCTCAAATACAATTGAGAAATTGGACTTACATAGTCTATAAGTATGGATCCTTGGCTTTAATTTCTTATTGGTCCAAATGAGTGACAAACAAGTGTTATAGAAAAATTCTCAAATACAATTGAGAAATTGGACTTACATAGTCTATAAGTATGGATCCTTGGCTTTAATTTCCCATTGGTCCAAACGAGTGACAAACAAATGTTATAGAAAAATTCTCAAATACAATTGAGAAATTGGACTTACATAGTCCATAAGTATGGTTCCTTGGCTTTAATTTCCCATTAGTCCAAATGAGTGACAAACATAAATGTGCCCACAAATAGCCAAATTCACGTAGAGCTGAACAAAATTTACACAATTTTAATCTTTAAAATTTTATAGAAAAATTCTCAAATAAAATTGAGAAATTGGACTTACATAGTCTATAAGTATGGATCCTTGGCTTTAATTTCCCATTGGTCCAAATGAGTGACAAACAAGTCTTATAGAAAAATTCTCAAATACAATTGAGAAATTGGACTTACATAGTCTATAAGTATGGATCCTTGGCTTTAATTTCTTATTGGTCCAAATGAGTGACAAACATAATTGTGCCCACAAATAGCCAAATTCACGTAGAGCTGAACAAAATTTACACAATTTTAATCTTTAAAATTTTATAGAAAAATTCTCAAATACAATTGAGAAATTGGACTTACATAGTCTATAAGTATGGATCCTTGGCTTTAATTTCCCATTGGTCCAAATGAGTGACAAACAAGTCTTATAGAAAAATTCTCAAATACAATTGAGAAATTGGACTTACATAGTCTATAAGTATGGATCCTTGGCTTTAATTTCCCATTGGTCCAAATGAGTGACAAACAAATGTTATAGAAAAATTCTCAAATACAATTGAGAAATTGAACTAACATAGTCCATAAGTATGGTTCCTTGGCTTTAATTTCCCATTAGTCCAAATGAGTGACAAACATAAATGTGCCCACAAATAGCCAAATTCACGTAGAGCTGAACAAAATTTACACAATTTTAATCATTAAAATTTTATAGAAAAATTCTCAAATACAATTGAGAAATTGGGTTTACATAGTCTATAAGTATGGATCCTTGGCTTTAATTTCCCATTAGTCCAAATGAGTGACAAACAAGTGTTATAGAAAAATTCTCAAATACAATTGAGAAATTGAACTTACATAGTCCATAAGTATGGTTCCTTGGCTTTAATTTCCCATTAGTCCAAATGAGTGACAAACATAAATGTGCCCACAAATAGCCAAATTCACGTAGAGCTGAACAAAATTTACACAATTTTAATCATTAAAATTTTATAGAAAAATTCTCAAATACAATTGAGAAATTGGGTTTACATAGTCTATAAGTATGGATCCTTGGCTTTAATTTCCCATTGGTCCAAATGAGTGACAAACAAATGTTATAGAAAAATTCTCAAATACAATTGAGAAATTGAACTTACACAGTCCATAAGTATGGTTCCTTGGCTTTAATTTCCCATTAGTCCAAATGAGTGACAAACATAAATGTGCCCACAAATAGCCAAATTCACGTAGAGCTGAACAAAATTTACACAATTTTAATCATTAAAATTTTATAGAAAAATTCTCAAATACAATTGAGAAATTGGGTTTACATAGTCTATAAGTATGGATCCTTGGCTTTAATTTCCCATTGGTCCAAATGAGTGACAAACATAAATGTGCCCACAAATAGCCAAATTCACGTAGAGCTGAACAAAATTTACACAATTTTAATCATTAAAATTTTATAGAAAAATTCTCAAATACAATTGAGAAATTGGGTTTACATAGTCTATAAGTATGGATCCTTGGCTTTAATTTCCCATTGGTCCAAATGAGTGACAAACAAATGTTATAGAAAAATTCTCAAATACAATTGAGAAATTGAACTTACACAGTCCATAAGTATGGTTCCTTGGCTTTAAATTCCCATTAGTCCAAATGAGTGACAAACATAAATGTGCCCACAAATAGCCAAATTCACGTAGAGCTGAACAAAATTTACACAATTTTAATCATTAAAATTTTATAGAAAAGTTCTCAAATACAATTGAGAAATTGGGTTTACATAGTCTATAAGTATGGATCCTTGGCTTTAATTTCCCATTGGTCCAAATGAGTGACAAACAAATGTTATAGAAAAATTCTCAAATACAATTGAGAAATTGAACTTACACAGTCCATAAGTATGGTTCCTTGGCTTTAAATTCCCATTAGTCCAAATGAGTGACAAACATAAATGTGCCCACAAATAGCCAAATTCACGTAGAGCTGAACAAAATTTACACAATTTTAATCATTAAAATTTTATAGAAAAATTCTCAAATACAATTGAGAAATTGGACTTACATAGTCTATAAGTATGGATCCTTGGCTTTAATTTCCCATTGGTCCAAATGAGTGACAAACAAATGTTATAGAAAAATTCTCAAATACAATTGAGAAATTGGGTTTACATAGTCTATAAGTATGGATCCTTGGCTTTAATTTCCCATTGGTCCAAATGAGTGACAAACAAATGTTATAGAAAAATTCTCAAATACAATTGAGAAATTGGGTTTACATAGTCTATAAGTATGGATCATTGGCTTTAATTTCCCATTGGTCCAAATGAGTGACAAACAAATGTTATAGAAAAATTCTCAAATACAATTGAGAAATTGGGTTTACATAGTCTATAAGTATGGATCCTTGGCTTTAATTTCCCATTGGTCCAAATGAGTGACAAACAAATGTTATAGAAAAATTCTCAAATACAATTGAGAAATTGGGTTTACATAGTCTATAAGTATGGATCCTTGGCTTTAATTTCCCATTGGTCCAAATGAGTGACAAACAAATGTTATAGAAAAATTCTCAAATACAATTGAGAAATTGGACTTACATAGTCTATAAGTATGGATCCTTGGCTTTAATTTCCCATTGGTCCAAATGAGTGACAAACAAGTCTTATAGAAAAATTCTCAAATACAATTGAGAAATTGGGTTTACATAGTCTATAAGTATGGATCCTTGGCTTTAATTTCCCATTGGCCCAAATGAGTGACAAACAAGTCTTATAGAAAAATTCTCAAATACAATTGAGAAATTGGACTTACATAGTCTATAAGTATGGATCCTTGGCTTTAATTTCCCATTGGTCCAAATAAGTGACAAACAAGTCTTATAGAAAAATTCTCAAATACAATTGAGAAATTGGGTTTACATAGTCTATAAGTATGGTTCCTTGGCTTTAATATCCCATTAGTCCAAATGAGTGACAAACAAGTGTTATAGAAAAATTCTCAAATACAATTGAGAACTCGGACTTACATAGCCTATAAGTATGGATCCTTGGCTTTAATTTCCCATTGGTCCAAATGAGTGACAAACATAAATGTGCCCACATATAGCCAAATTCACGTAGAGCTGAACAAAATTTACACAATTTTAATCATTAAAATTTTATAGAAAAATTCTCAAATACAATTGAGAAATTGGACTTACATAGTCTATAAGTATGGATCCTTGGCTTTAATTTCCCATTAGTCCAAATGAGTGACAAACATAAATGTGCCCACAAATAGCCAAATTCACGTAGAGCTGAACAAAATTTACACAATTTTAATCTTTAAAATTTTATAGAAAAATTCTCAAATACAATTGAGAAATTGGACTTACATAGTCTATAAGTATGGATCCTTGGCTTTAATTTCCCATTGGTCCAAATGAGTGACAAACAAGTGTTATAGAAAAATTCTCAAATACAATTGAGAAATTGGACTTACATAGTCTATAAGTATGGTTCATTGGCTTTAATTTCCCATTAGTCCAAATGAGTGACAAACATAAATGTGCCCACAAATAGCCAAATTCACGTAGAGCTGAACAAAATTTACACAATTTTAATCATTCAAATTTTATAGAAAAATTCTCAAATACAATTGAGAAATTGGGTTTACATAGTCTATAAGTATGGATCCTTGGCTTTAATTTCCCATTGGTCCAAATGAGTGACAAACAAGTGTTATAGAAAAATTCTCAAATACAATTGAGAAATTGGACTTACATAGTCTATAAGTATGGTTCCTTGGCTTTAATTTCCCATTAGTCCAAATGAGTGACAAACAAGTGTTATAGAAAAATTCTCAAATACAATTGAGAAATTGGACTTACATAGTCTATAAGTATGGATCCTTGGCTTTAATTTCACATTGGTCCAAATGAATGACAAACATAAATGTGCCCACAAATAGCCAAATTCACGTAGAGCTGAACAAAATTTACACAATTTTAATCATTAAAATTTTATAGAAAAATTCTCAAATACAATTGAGAAATTGGGTTTACATAGTCTATAAGTATGGATCCTTGGCTTTAATTTCCCATTGGTCCAAATGAGTGACAAACATAAATGTGCCCACAAATAGAAAAATTCTCAAATACAATTGAGAAATTGGGTTTACATAGTCTATAAGTATGGATCCTTGGCTTTAATTTCCCATTGGTCCAAATGAGTGACAAACATAAATGTGCCCACAAATAGAAAAATTCTCAAATACAATTGAGAAATTGGGTTTACATAGTCTATAAGTATGGATCCTTGGCTTTAATTTCCCATTGGTCCAAATGAGTGACAAACATAAATGTGCCCACAAATAGAAAAATTCTCAAATACAATTGAGAAATTGGGTTTACATAGTCTATAAGTATGGATCCTTGGCTTTAATTTCCCATTGGTCCAAATGAGTGACAAACATAAATGTGCCCACAAATAGCCAAATTCACGTTGAGCTGAACAAAATTTACACAATTTTAATCTTTAAAATTTTATAGAAAAATTTTCAAATACAATTGAGAAATTGGGTTTACATAGTCTATAAGTATGGATCCTTGGCTTTAATTTCCCATTGGTCCAAATGAGTGACAAACAAATGTTATAGAAAAATTCTCAAATACAATTGAGAAATTGGACTTACATAGTCTATAAGTATGGTTCCTTGGCTTTAATATCCCATTAGTCCAAATGAGTGACAAACAAGTGTTATAGTAAAATTCTCAAATACAATTGAGAACTCGGACTTACATAGCCTATAAGTATGGATCCTTGGCTTTAATTTCCCATTGGTCCAAATGAGTGACAAACATAAATGTGCCCACATATAGCCAAATTCACGTAGAGCTGAACAAAATTTACACAATTTTAATCATTAAAATTTTATAGAAAAATTCTCAAATACAATTGAGAAATTGGGTTTACATAGTCTATAAGTATGGATCCTTGGCTTTAATTTCCCATGGGTCCAAATGAGTGACAAACAAATGTTATAGAAAAATTCTCAAATACAATTGAGAAATTGGGTTTACATAGTCTATAAGTATGGTTCCTTGGCTTTAATTTCCCATTAGTCCAAATGAGTGACAAACATAAATGTGCCCACAAATAGCCAAATTCACGTAGAGCTGAACAAAATTTACACAATTTTAATCTTTAAAATTTTATAGAAAAATTCTCAAATACAATTGAGAAATTGGACTTACATAGTCTATAAGTATGGATCCTTGGCTTTAATTTCCCATTGGTCCAAATGAGTGACAAACAAGTGTTATAGAAAAATTCTCAAATACAATTGAGAAATTGGACTTACATAGTCTATAAGTATGGTTCATTGGCTTTAATTTCCCATTAGTCCAAATGAGTGACAAACATAAATGTGCCCACAAATAGCCAAATTCACGTAGAGCTGAACAAAATTTACACAATTTTAATCTTTAAAATTTTATAGAAAAATTCTCAAATACAATTGAGAAATTGGACTTACATAGTCTATAAGTATGGATCCTTGGCTTTAATTTCCCATTGGTCCAAATGAGTGACAAACAAGTCTTATAGAAAAATTCTCAAATACAATTGAGAAATTGGACTTACATAGTCTATAAGTATGGTTCCTTGGCTTTAATTTCCCATTAGTCCAAATGAGTGACAAACAAGTGTTATAGAAAAATTCTCAAATACAATTGAGAAATTGGACTTACATAGTCTATAAGTATGGATCCTTGGCTTTAATTTCACATTGGTCCAAATGAATGACAAACATAAATGTGCCCACAAATAGCCAAATTCACGTAGAGCTGAACAAAATTTACACAATTTTAATCATTAAAATTTTATAGAAAAATTCTCAAATACAATTGAGAAATTGGGTTTACATAGTCTATAAGTATGGATCCTTGGCTTTAATTTCCCATTAGTCCAAATGAGTGACAAACATAAATGTGCCCACAAATAGAAAAATTCTCAAATACAATTGAGAAATTGGGTTTACATAGTCTATAAGTATGGATCCTTGGCTTTAATTTCCCATTGGTCCAAATGAGTGACAAACATAAATGTGCCCACAAATAGCCAAATTCACGTTGAGCTGAACAAAATTTACACAATTTTAATCTTTAAAATTTTATAGAAAAATTTTCAAATACAATTGAGAAATTGGGTTTACATAGTCTATAAGTATGGATCCTTGGCTTTAATTTCCCATTGGTCCAAATGAGTGACAAACAAATGTTATAGAAAAATTCTCAAATACAATTGAGAAATTGGGTTTACATAGTCTATAAGTATGGATCCTTGGCTTTAATTTCCCATTGGTCCAAATGAGTGACAAACAAATGTTATAGAAAAATTCTCAAATACAATTGAGAAATTGGACTTACATAGTCTATAAGTATGGATCCTTGGCTTTAATTTCCCATTGGTCCAAATGAGTGACAAACAAATGTTATAGAAAAATTCTCAAATACAATTGAGAAATTGGGTTTACATAGTCTATAAGTATGGATCCTTGGCTTTAATTTCCCATTGGTCCAAATGAGTGACAAACAAATGTTATAGAAAAATTCTCAAATACAATTGAGAAATTGGACTTACATAGTCTATAAGTATGGATCCTTGGCTTTAATTTCCCATTGGTCCAAATGAGTGACAAACAAATGTTATAGAAAAATTCTCAAATACAATTGAGAAATTGGGTTTACATAGTCTATAAAAATGGATCCTTGGCTTTAATTTCCCATTGGTCCAAATGAGTGACAAACAAATGTTATAGAAAAATTCTCAAATACAATTGAGAAATTGGGTTTACATAGTCTATAAGTATGGATCCTTGGCTTTAATTTCCCATTGGTCCAAATGAGTGACAAACAAATGTTATAGAAAAATTCTCAAATACAATTGAGAAATTGGACTTACATAGTCTATAAGTATGGATCCTTGGCTTTAATTTCCCATTGGTCCAAATGAGTGACAAAAAAATGTTATAGAAAAATTCTCAAATACAATTGAGAAATTGGACTTACATAGTCTATAAGTATGGATCCTTGGCTTTAATTTCCCATTGGTCCAAATGAGTGACAAACAAATGTTATAGAAAAATTCTCAATTACAATTGAGAAATTGGACTTACATAGTCTATAAGTATGGATCCTTGGCTTTAATTTCCCATTGGTCCAAATGAGTGACAAACAAATGTTATAGAAAAATTCTCAAATACAATTGAGAAATTGGACTTACATAGTCTATAAGTATGGATCCTTGGCTTTAATTTCCCATTGGTCCAAATGAGTGACAAACAAATGTTATAGAAAAATTCTCAAATACAATTGAGAAATTGGACTTACATAGTCTATAAGTATGGATCCTTGGCTTTAATTTCCCATTGGTCCAAATGAGTGACAAACAAATGTTATAGAAAAATTCTCAAATACAATTGAGAAATTGGACTTACATAGTCTATAAGTATGGATCCTTGGCTTTAATTTCCCATTGGTCCAAATGAGTGACAAACAAATGTTATAGAAAAATTCTCAAATACAATTGAGAAATTGGACTTACATAGTCTATAAGTATGGATCCTTGGCTTTAATTTCCCATTGGTCCAAATGAGTGACAAACAAATGTTATAGAAAAATTCTCAAATACAATTGAGAAATTGGACTTACATAGTCTATAAGTATGGATCCTTGGCTTTAATTTCCCATTGGTCCAAATGAGTGACAAACAAATGTTATAGAAAAATTCTCAAATACAATTGAGAAATCGGACTTACATAGTCTATAAGTATGGATCCTTGGCTTTAATTTCCCATTGGTCCAAATGAGTGACAAACAAATGTTATAGAAAAATTCTCAAATACAATTGAGAAATTGGGTTTACATAGTCTATAAGTATGGATCCTTGGCTTTAATTTCCCATTGGTCCAAATGAGTGACAAACAAATGTTATAGAAAAATTCTCAAATACAATTGAGAAATTGGACTTACATAGTCTATAAGTATGGATCCTTGGCTTTAATTTCCCATTGGTCCAAATGAGTGACAAACAAATGTTATAGAAAAATTCTCAAATACAATTGAGAAATTGGACTTACATAGTCTATAAGTATGGATCCTTGGCTTTAATTTCCCATTGGTCCAAATGAGTGACAAACAAATCTTATAGAAAAATTCTCAAATACAATTGAGAAATTGGACTTACATAGTCTATAAGTATGGATCCTTGGCTTTAATTTCCCATTGGTCCAAATGAGTGACAAACAAATGTTATAGAAAAATTCTCAAATACAATTGAGAAATTGGGTTTACATAGTCTATAAGTATGGATCCTTGGCTTTAATTTCCCATTGGTCCAAATGAGTGACAAACAAATGTTATAGAAAAATTCTCAAATACAATTGAGAAATTGGGTTTACATAGTCTATAAGTATGGATCCTTGGCTTTAATTTCCCATTGGTCCAAATGAGTGACAAACAAATGTTATAGAAAAATTCTCAAATACAATTGAGAAATTGGACTTACATAGTCTATAAGTATGGATCCTTGGCTTTAATTTCCCATTGGTCCAAATGAGTGACAAACAAATGTTATAGAAAAATTCTCAAATACAATTGAGAAATTGGGTTTACATAGTCTATAAGTATGGATCCTTGGCTTTAATTTCCCATTGGTCCAAATGAGTGACAAACAAATGTTATAGAAAAATTCTCAAATACAATTGAGAAATTGGGTTTACATAGTCTATAAGTATGGATCCTTGGCTTTAATTTCCCATTGGTCCAAATGAGTGACAAACAAGTGTTATAGAAAAATTCTCAAATACAATTGAGAAATTGGACTTACATAGTCTATAAGTATGGATCCTTGGCTTTAATTTCCCATTGGTCCAAATGAGTGACAAACAAGTCTTATAGAAAAATTCTCAAATACAATTGAGAAATTGGGTTTACATAGTCTATAAGTATGGATCCTTGGCTTTAATTTCCCATTGGTCCAAATGAGTGACAAACAAGTCTTATAGAAAAATTCTCAAATACAATTGAGAAATTGGACTTACATAGTCTATAAGTATGGATCCTTGGCTTTAATTTCCCATTGGTCCAAATAAGTGACAAACAAGTCTTATAGAAAAATTCTCAAATACAATTGAGAAATTGGGTTTACATAGTCTATAAGTATGGATCCTTGGCTTTAATTTCCCATTGGTCCAAATAAGTGACAAACAAGTCTTATAGAAAAATTCTCAAATACAATTGAGAAATTGGGTTTACATAGTCTATAAGTATGGATCCTTGGCTTTAATTTCCCATTGGTCCAAATGAGTGACAAACAAATGTTATAGAAAAATTCTCAAATACAATTGAGAAATTGGGTTTACATAGTCTATAAGTATGGTTCCTTGGCTTTAATTTCCCATTAGTCCAAATGAGTGACAAACAAGTGTTATAGAAAAATTCTCAAATACAATTGAGAAATTGGACTTACATAGTCTATAAGTATGGATCCTTGGCTTTAATTTCCCATTGGTCCAAATGAGTGACAAACAAGTCTTATAGAAAAATTCTCAAATACAATTGAGAAATTGGACTTACATAGTCTATAAGTATTGTTCCTTGGCTTTAATTTCCCATTGGTCCAAATGAGTGACAAACAAGTGTTATAGAAAAATTCTCAAATACAATTGAGAAATTGGACTTACATAGTCTATAAGTATGGATCCTTGGCTTTAATTTCACATTGGTCCAAATGAATGACAAACATAAATGTGCCCACAAATAGCCAAATTCACGTAGAGCTGAACAAAATTTACACAATTTTAATCATTAAAATTTTATAGAAAAATTCTCAAATACAATTGAGAAATTGGACTTACATAGTCTATAAGTATGGATCCTTGGCTTTAATTTCCCATTAGTCCAAATGAGTGACAAACATAAATGTGCCCACAAATAGCCAAATTCACGTAGAGCTGAACAAAATTTACACAATTTTAATCATTCAAATTTTATAGAAAAATTCTCCAATACAATTGAGAAATTGGACTTACATAGTCTATAAGTATGGATCCTTGGCTTTAATTTCCCATTGGTCCAAATGAGTGACAAACAAATGTTATAGAAAAATTCTCAAATACAATTGAGAAATTGAACTTACATAGTCCATAAGTATGGATCCTTGGCTTTAATTTCCCATTGGTCCAAATGAGTGACAAACAAATGTTATAGAAAAATTCTCAAATACAATTGAGAAATTGAACTTACATAGTCCATAAGTATGGTTCCTTGGTTTTAATTTCCCATTAGTCCAAATGAGTGACAAACATAAATGTTCCCACAAATAGCCAAATTCACGTAGAGCTGAACAAAATTTACACAATTTTAATCATTAAAATTTTATAGAAAAATTCTCAAATACAATTGAGAAATTGGGTTTACATAGTCTATAAGTATGGATCCTTGGCTTTAATTTCCCATTAGTCCAAATTAGTGACAAACAAGTGTTATAGAAAAATTCTCAAATACAATTGAGAAATTGGAATTACATAGTCTATAAGTATGGATCCTTGGCTTTAATTTCTTATTGGTCCAAATGGGTGACAAACAAGTGTTATAGAAAAATTCTCAAATACAATTGAGAAATTGGACTTACATAGTCTATAAGTATGGATCCTTGGCTTTAATTTCCCATTGGTCCAAATGAGTGACAAACAAATGTTATAGAAAAATTCTCAAATACAATTGAGAAATTGAACTTACATAGTCCATAAGTATGGTTCCTTGGCTTTAATTTCCCATTAGTCCAAATGAGTGACAAACATAAATGTTCCCACAAATAGCCAAATTCACGTAGAGCTGAACAAAATTTACACAATTTTAATCATTAAATTTTATAGAAAAATTCTCAAATACAATTGAGAAATTGGGTTTACATAGTCTATAAGTATGGATCCTTGGCTTTAATTTCCCATTAGTCCAAATTAGTGACAAACAAGTGTTATAGAAAAATTCTCAAATACAATTGAGAACTCGGACTTACATAGCCTATAAGTATGGATCCTTGGCTTTAATTTCCCATTGGTCCAAATGAGTGACAAACATAAATGTGCCCACAAATAGCCAAATTCACGTAGAGCTGAACAAAATTTACACAATTTTAATCATTAAAATTTTATAGAAAAATTCTCAAATACAATTGAGAAATTGGGTTTACATAGTCTATAAGTATGGATCCTTGGCTTTAATTTCCCATTGGTCCAAATGAGTGACAAACATAAATGTGCCCACAAATAGCCAAATTCACGTAGAGCTGAACAAAATTTACACAATTTTAATCATTAAAATTTTATAGAAAAATTCTCAAATACAATTGAGAAATTGGGTTTACATAGTCTATAAGTATGGATCCTTGGCTTTAATTTCCCATTAGTCCAAATTAGTGACAAACAAGTGTTATAGAAAAATTCTCAAATACAATTGAGAACTCGGACTTACATAGCCTATAAGTATGGATCCTTGGCTTTAATTTCCCATTGGTCCAAATGAGTGACAAACATAAATGTGCCCACAAATAGCCAAATTCACGTAGAGCTGAACAAAATTTACACAATTTTAATCATTAAAATTTTATAGAAAAATTCTCAAATACAATTGAGAAATTGGGTTTACATAGTCTATAAGTATGGATCCTTGGCTTTAATTTCCCATTAGTCCAAATTAGTGACAAACAAGTGTTATAGAAAAATTCTCAAATACAATTGAGAACTCGGACTTACATAGCCTATAAGTATGGATCCTTGGCTTTAATTTCCCATTGGTCCAAATGAGTGACAAACATAAATGTGCCCACAAATAGCCAAATTCACGTAGAGCTGAACAAAATTTACACAATTTTAATCATTAAAATTTTATAGAAAAATTCTCAAATACAATTGAGAAATTGGGTTTACATAGTCTATAAGTATGGATCCTTGGCTTTAATTTCCCATTGGTCCAAATGAGTGACAAACATAAATGTGCCCACAAATAGCCAAATTCACGTAGAGCTGAACAAAATTTACACAATTTTAATCATTAAAATTTTATAGAAAAATTCTCAAATACAATTGAGAAATTGGGTTTACATAGTCTATAAGTATGGATCCTTGGCTTTAATTTCCCATTGGTCCAAATGAGTGACAAACATAAATGTGCCCACAAATAGCCAAATTCACGTAGAGCTGAACAAAATTTACACAATTTTAATCATTAAAATTTTATAGAAAAATTCTCAAATACAATTGAGAAATTGGGTTTACATAGTCTATAAGTATGGATCCTTGGCTTTAATTTCCCATTGGTCCAAATGAGTGACAAACAAGTCTTATAGAAAAATTCTCAAATACAATTGAGAACTCGGACTTACATAGCCTATAAGTATGGATCCTTGGCTTTAATTTCCCATTGGTCCAAATGAGTGACAAACATAAATGTGCCCACAAATAGCCAAATTCACGTAGAGCTGAACAAAATTTACACAATTTTAATCATTAAAATTTTATAGAAAAATTCTCAAATACAATTGAGAAATTGGGTTTACATAGTCTATAAGTATGGATCCTTGGCTTTAATTTCCCATTGGTCCAAATGAGTGACAAACAAATGTTATAGAAAAATTCTCAAATACAATTGAGAACTCGGACTTACATAGCCTATAAGTATGGATCCTTGGCTTTAATTTCCCATTGGTCCAAATGAGTGACAAACATAAATGTGCCCACAAATAGCCAAATTCACGTAGAGCTGAACAAAATTTACACAATTTTAATCATTAAAATTTTATAGAAAAATTCTCAAATACAATTGAGAAATTGGGTTTACATAGTCTATAAGTATGGATCCTTGGCTTTAATTTCCCATTAGTCCAAATGAGTGACAAACATAAATGTGCCCACAAATAGCCAAATTCACGTAGAGCTGAACAAAATTTACACAATTTTAATCATTAAAATTTTATAGAAAAATTCTCAAATACAATTGAGAAATTGGGTTTACATAGTCTATAAGTATGGATCCTTGGCTTTAATTTCCCATTGGTCCAAATGAGTGACAAACAAATGTTATAGAAAAATTCTCAAATACAATTGAGAAATTGGGTTTACATAGTCTATAAGTATGGTTCCTTGGCTTTAATTTCCCATTAGTCCAAATGAGTGACAAACAAATGTTATAGAAAAATTCTCAAATACAATTGAGAAATTGGACTTACATAGTCTATAAGTATGGTTCCTTGGCTTTAATTTCCCATTAGTCCAAATGAGTGACAAACAAGTGTTATAGAAAAATTCTCAAATACAATTGAGAACTCGGACTTACATAGCCTATAAGTATGGATCCTTGGCTTTAATTTCCCATTGGTCCAAATGAGTGACAAACATAAGTGTGCCCACAAATAGCCAAATTCACGTAGAGCTGAACAAAATTTACACAATTTTAATCATTAAAATTTTATAGAAAAATTCTCAAATACAATTGAGAAATTGGACTTACATAGTCTATAAGTATGGTTCCTTGGCTTTAATTTCCCATTAGTCCAAATGAGTGACAAACATAAATGTGCCCACAAATAGCCAAATTCACGTAGAGCTGAACAAAATTTACACAATTTTAATCTTTAAAATTTTATAGAAAAATTCTCAAATACAATTGAGAAATTGGACTTACATAGTCTATAAGTATGGATCCTTGGCTTTAATTTCACATTGGTCCAAATGAGTGACAAACAAGTGTTATAGAAAAATTCTCAAATACAATTGAGAACTCGGACTTACATAGCCTATAAGTATGGATCCTTGGCTTTAATTTCCCATTGGTCCAAATGAGTGACAAACAAGTCTTATAGAAAAATTCTCAAATACAATTGAGAAATTGGACTTACATAGTCTATAAGTATGGATCCTTGGCTTTAATTTCCCAATGGTCCAAATGAGTGACAAACAAGTCTTATAGAAAAATTCTCAAATACAATTGAGAAATTGGGTTTACATAGTCTATAAGTATGGATCCTTGGCTTTAATTTCCCATTAGTCCAAATGAGTGACAAACAAGTGTTATAGAAAAATTCTCAAATACAATTGAGAACTCGGACTTACATAGCCTATAAGTATGGATCTTTGGCTTTAATTTCCCATTGGTCCAAATGAGTGACAAACAAGTGTTATAGAAAAATTCTCAAATACAATTGAGAACTCGGACTTACATAGTCTATAAGTATGGATCCTTGGCTTTAATTTCCCAATGGTCCAAATGAGTGACAAACAAGTCTTATAGAAAAATTCCCAAATACAATTGAGAAATTGGACTTACATAGTCTATAAGTATGGATCCTTGGCTTTAATTTCCCATTGGTCCAAATGAGTGACAAACAAGTCTTATAGAAAAATTCTCAAATACAATTTAGAAGTTGGGTTTACATAGTCTATAAGTATGGATCCTTGGCTTTAATTTCCCATTGGTCCAAATGAGTGACAAACATAAATGTGCCCACAAATAGCCAAATTCACGTAGAGCTGAACAAAATTTACACAATTTTAATTATTAAAATTTTATAGAAAAATTCTCAAATACAATTGAGAAATTGGGTTTACATAGTCTATAAGTATGGATCCTTGGCTTTAATTTCCCAATGGTCCAAATGAGTGACAAACAAGTCTTATAGAAAAATTCTCAAATACAATTTAGAAATTGGACTTACATAGTCTATAAGTATGGATCCTTGGCTTTAATTTCCCATTGGTCCAAATGAGTGACAAACAAGTCTTATAGAAAAATTCTCAAATACAATTGAGAAATTGGACTTACATAGTCTATAAGTATGGATCCTTGGCTTTAATTTCCCATTGGTCCAAATGAGTGACAAACAAATGTTATAGAAAAATTCTCAAATACAATTGAGAAATTGAACTTACACAGTCCATAAGTATGGTTCCTTGGCTTTAATTTCCCATTAGTCCAAATGAGTGACAAACATAAATGTGCCCACAAATAGCCAAATTCACGTAGAGCTGAACAAAATTTACACAATTTTAATCTTTAAAATTTTATAGAAAAATTCTCAAATACAATTGAGAAATTGGACTTATATAGTCTATAAGTATGGATCCTTGGCTTTAATTTCCCATTGGTCCAAATGAGTGACAAACAAATGTTATAGAAAAATTCTCAAATACAATTGAGAAATTGAACTTACACAGTCCATAAGTATGGTTCCTTGGCTTTAATTCCCCATTGGTCCAAATGAGTGACAAACAAATTTTATAGAAAAATTCTCAAATACAATTGAGAAATTGGACTTACATAGTCTATAAGTATGGATCCTTGGCTTTAATTCCCCATTGGTCCAAATGAGTGACAAACAAATTTTATAGAAAAATTCTCAAATACAATTGAGAAATTGGACTTACATAGTCTATAAGTATGGATCCTTGGCTTTAATTTCCCATTGGTCCAAATGAGTGACAAACAAGTGTTATAGAAAAATTCTCAAATACAATTGAGAACTCGGACTTACATAGCCTATAAGTATGGATCCTTGGCTTTAATTTCCCATTGGTCCAAATGAGTGACAAACATAAATGTGCCCACAAATAGCCAAATTCACGTAGAGCTGAACAAAATTTACACAATTTTAATCTTTAAAATTTTATAGAAAAATTCTCAAATACAATTGAGAAATTGGACTTACATAGTCTATAAGTATGGATCCTTGGCTTTAATTTCCCATTGGTCCAAATGAGTGACAAACATAAATGTGCCCACAAATAGCCAAATTCACGTAGAGCTGAACAAAATTTACACAATTTTAATCTTTAAAATTTTATAGAAAAATTCTCAAATACAATTGAGAACTCGGACTTACATAGCCTATTAGTATGGATCCTTGGCTTTAATTTCCCATTGGTCCAAATGAGTGACAAACATAAATGTGCCCACAAATAGCCAAATTCACGTAGAGCTGAACAAAATTTACACATTTTTAATCTTTAAAATTTTATAGAAAAATTCTCAAATACAATTGAGAAATTGGGTTTACATAGTCTATAAGTATGGATCCTTGGCTTTAATTTCCCATTGGTCCAAATGAGTGACAAACATAAATGTGCCCACAAATAGCCAAATTCACGTAGAGCTGAACAAAATTTACACAATTTTAATCTTTAAAATTTTATAGAAAAATTCTCAAATACAATTGAGAAATTGGGTTTACATAGTCTATAAGTATGGATCCTTGGCTTTAATTTCCCATTAGTCCAAATGAGTGACAAACAAATGTTATAGAAAAATTCTCAAATACAATTGAGAAATTGAACTTACACAGTCCATAAGTATGGTTCCTTGGCTTTAATTTCCCATTGGTCCAAATGAGTGACAAACAAATGTTATAGAAAAATTCTCAAATACAATTGAGAAATTGGGTTTACATAGTCTATAAGTATGGATCCTTGGCTTTAATTTCCCATTGGTCCAAATGAGTGACAAACATAAATGTGCCCACAAATAGCCAAATTCACGTAGAGCTGAACAAAATTTACACAATTTTAATCTTTAAAATTTTATAGAAAAATTCTCAAATACAATTGAGAAATTGGACTTACATAGTCTATAAGTATGGTTCCTTGGCTTTAATTTCCCATTAGTCCAAATGAGTGACAAACAAGTGTTATAGAAAAATTCTCAAATACAATTGAGAAATTGGGTTTACATAGTCTATAAGTATGGATCCTTGGCTTTAATTTCCCATTGGTCCAAATGAGTGACAAACAAATGTTATAGAAAAATTCTCAAATACAATTGAGAAATTGGACTAACATAGTCTATAAGTATGGTTCCTTGGCTTTAATTTCCCATTAGTCCAAATGAGTGACAAACAAGTCTTATAGAAAAATTCTCAAATACAATTGAGAAATTGGGTTTACATAGTCTATAAGTATGGATCCTTGGCTTTAATTTCCCATTGGTCCAAATGAGTGACAAACAAATGTTATAGAAAAATTCTCAAATACAATTGAGAAATTGGACTTACATAGTCTATAAGTATGGATCCTTGGCTTTAATTTCCCATTGGTCCAAATGAGTGACAAACAAGTCTTATAGAAAAATTCTCAAATACAATTGAGAAATTGGACTTACATAGTCTATAAGTATGGATCCTTGGCTTTAATTTCCCATTGGTCCAAATGAGTGACAAACAAGTCTTATAGAAAAATTCTCAAATACAATTGAGAAATTGGGTTTACATAGTCTATAAGTATGGATCCTTGGCTTTAATTTCCCATTGGTCCAAATGAGTGACAAACAAATGTTATAGAAAAATTCTCAAATACAATTGAGAAATTGGACTTACATAGTCTATAAGTATGGATCCTTGGCTTTAATTTCCCATTGGTCCAAATGAGTGACAAACATAAATGTGCCCACAAATAGCCAAATTCACGTAGAGCTGAACAAAATTTACACAATTTTAATCATTAAAATTTTATAGAAAAATTCTCAAATACAATTGAGAACTCGGACTTACATAGTCTATAAGTATGGTTCCTTGGCTTTAATTTCCCATTAGTCCAAATGAGTGACAAACAAGTGTTATAGAAAAATTCTCAAATACAATTGAGAACTCGGACTTACATAGCCTATAAGTACGGTTCCTTGGCTTTAATTTCCCATTAGTCCAAATGAGTGACAAACAAGTGTTATAGAAAAATTCTCAAATACAATTGAGAACTCGGACTTACATAGCCTATAAGTATGGATCCTTGGCTTTAATTTCCCATTGGTCCAAATGAGTGACATACATAAATGTGCCCACAAATAGCCAAATTCACGTAGAGCTGAACAAAATTTACACAATTTTAATCATTAAAATTTTATAGAAAAATTCTCAAATACAATTGAGAAATTGGACTTACATAGTCAATAAGTATGGTTCCTTGGCTTTAATTTCCCATTAGTCCAAATGAGTGACAAACAAGTGTTATAGAAAAATTCTCAAATACAATTGAGAACTCGGACTTACATAGCCTATAAGTATGGATCCTTGGCTTTAATTTCCCATTGGTCCAAATGAGTGACAAACATAAATGTGCCCACAAATAGCCAAATTCACGTAGAGCTGAACAAAATTTACACAATTTTAATCATTAAAATTTTATAGAAAAATTCTCAAATACAATTGAGAAATTGGACTTACATAGTCAATAAGTATGGTTCCTTGGCTTTAATTTCCCATTGGTCCAAATGAGTGACAAACAAGTGTTATAGAAAAATTCTCAAATACAATTGAGAAATTGGACTTACATAGTCTATAAGTATGGATCCTTGGCTTTAATTTCCCATTGGTCCAAATGAGTGACAAACAAATGTTATAGAAAAATTCTCAAATACAATTGAGAAATTGGACTTACATAGTCTATAAGTATGGATCCTTGGCTTTAATTCCCCATTGGTCCAAATGAGTGACAAACAAATTTTATAGAAAAATTCTCAAATACAATTGAGAAATTGGGTTTACATAGTCTATAAGTATGGATCCTTGGCTTTAATTTCCCATTGGTCCAAATAAGTGACAAACATAAATGTGCCCACAAATAGCCAAATTCACGTAGAGCTGAACAAAATTTACACAATTTTAATCATTAAAATTTTATAGAAAAATTCTCAAATACAATTGAGAAATTGGACTTACATAGTCAATAAGTATGGTTCCTTGGCTTTAATTTCCCATTAGTCCAAATGAGTGACAAACAAGTGTTATAGAAAAATTCTCAAATACAATTGAGAACTCGGACTTACATAGCCTATAAGTATGGATCCTTGGCTTTAATTTCCCATTGGTCCAAATGAGTGACAAACATAAATGTGCCCACAAATAGCCAAATTCACGTAGAGCTGAACAAAATTTACACAATTTTAATCATTAAAATTTTATAGAAAAATTCTCAAATACAATTGAGAAATTGGACTTACATAGTCTATAAGTATGGTTGCTTGGCTTTAATTCCCCATTGGTCCAAATGAGTGACAAACAAATTTTATAGAAAAATTCTCAAATACAATTGAGAAATTGGGTTTACACAGTCCATAAGTATGGTTCCTTGGCTTTAATTTCCCATTAGTCCAAATGAGTGACAAACATAAATGTGCCCACAAATAGCCAAATTCACGTAGAGCTGAACAAAATTTACACAATTTTAATCATTAAAATTTTATAGAAAAATTCTCAAATACAATTGAGAAATTGGACTTACATAGTCTATAAGTATGGATCCTTGGCTTTAATTTCCCATTGGTCCAAATAAGTGACAAACATAAATGTGCCCACAAATAGCCAAATTCACGTAGAGCTGAACAAAATTTACACAATTTTAATCATTAAAATTTTATAGAAAAATTCTCAAATACAATTGAGAAATTGGACTTACATAGTCTATAAGTATGGTTGCTTGGCTTTAATTCCCCATTGGTCCAAATGAGTGACAAACAAATTTTATAGAAAAATTCTCAAATACAATTGAGAAATTGGGTTTACATAGTCTATAAGTATGGATCCTTGGCTTTAATTTCCCATTGGTCCAAATAAGTGACAAACATAAATGTGCCCACAAATAGCCAAATTCACGTAGAGCTGAACAAAATTTACACAATTTTAATCATTAAAATTTTATAGAAAAA
Source organism: Lypha dubia (assembly GCA_947311025.1). Classification (NCBI taxonomy): domain Eukaryota; kingdom Metazoa; phylum Arthropoda; class Insecta; order Diptera; family Tachinidae; genus Lypha; species Lypha dubia. The sequence goes on along the minus strand of OX371263.1, from coordinate 85,359,976 downwards.
TTCTCAAATACAATTGAGAAATTGGACTTACATAGTCCATAAGTATGGTTCCTTGGCTTTAATTTCCCATTGGTCCAAATGAGTGACAAACAAATTAAAAAGAAAAATTCTCAAATACAATTGAGAAATTGGACTTACATAGTCTATAAGTATGGTTCCTTGGCTTTAATTTCCCATTAGTCCAAATGAGTGACAAACAAGTGTTATAGAAAAATTCTCAAATACAATTGAGAACTCGGACTTACATAGTCTATAAGTATGGTTCCTTGGCTTTAATTTCCCATTAGTCCAAATGAGTGACAAACAAGTGTTATAGAAAAATTCTCAAATACAATTGAGAAATTGAACTTACATAGTCTATAAGTATGGATCCTTGGCTTTAATTTCCCATTGGTCCAAATGAGTGACATACATAAATGTGCCCACAAATAGCCAAATTCACGTAGAGCTGAACAAAATTTACACAATTTTAATCATTAAAATTTTATAGAAAAATTCTCAAATACAATTGAGAAATTGGACTTACATAGTCTATAAGTATGGATCCTTGGCTTTAATTTCCCATTGGTCCAAATGAGTGACAAACAAATTTTATAGAAAAATTCTCAAATACAATTGAGAAATTGGGTTTACATAGTCTATAAGTATGGATCCTTGGCTTTAATTTCCCATTGGTCCAAATAAGTGACAAACATAAATGTGCCCACAAATAGCCAAATTCACGTAGAGCTGAACAAAATTTACACAATTTTAATCATTAAAATTTTATAGAAAAATTCTCAAATACAATTGAGAAATTGGACTTACATAGTCTATAAGTATGGTTGCTTGGCTTTAATTTCCCATTAGTCCAAATGAGTGACAAACAAGTGTTATAGAAAAATTCTCAAATACAATTGAGAAATTGAACTTACATAGTCTATAAGTATGGATCCTTGGCTTTAATTTCCCATTGGTCCAAATGAGTGACATACATAAATGTGCCCACAAATAGCCAAATTCACGTAGAGCTGAACAAAATTTACACAATTTTAATCATTAAAATTTTATAGAAAAATTCTCAAATACAATTGAGAACTCGGACTTACATAGTCTATAAGTATGGTTCCTTGGCTTTAATTTCCCATTAGTCCAAATGAGTGACAAACAAGTGTTATAGAAAAATTCTCAAATACAATTGAGAACTCGGACTTACATAGCCTATAAGTATGGATCCTTGGCTTTAATTTCCCATTGGTCCAAATAAGTGACAAACATAAATGTGCCCACAAATAGCCAAATTCACGTAGAGCTGAACAAAATTTACACAATTTTAATCATTAAAATTTTATAGAAAAATTCTCAAATACAATTGAGAAATTGGACTTACATAGTCTATAAGTATGGATCCTTGGCTTTAATTCCCCATTGGTCCAAATGAGTGACAAACAAATTTTATAGAAAAATTCTCAAATACAATTGAGAACTCGGACTTACATAGCCTATAAGTATGGATCCTTGGCTTTAATTTCCCATTGGTCCAAATGAGTGACAAACATAAATGTGCCCACAAATAGCCAAATTCACGTAGAGCTGAACAAAATTTACACAATTTTAATCATTAAAATTTTATAGAAAAATTCTCAAATACAATTGAGAAATTGGACTTACATAGTCTATAAGTATGGATCCTTGGCTTTAATTCCCCATTGGTCCAAATGAGTGACAAACAAATTTTATAGAAAAATTCTCAAATACAATTGAGAAATTGGGTTTACACAGTCCATAAGTATGGATCCTTGGCTTTAATTTCCCATTGGTCCAAATGAGTGACAAACATAAATGTGCCCACAAATAGCCAAATTCACGTAGAGCTGAACAAAATTTACACAATTTTAATCATTAAAATTTTATAGAAAAATTCTCAAATACAATTGAGAAATTGGACTTACATAGTCTATAAGTATGGATCCTTGGCTTTAATTTCTTATTGGTCCAAATGAGTGACAAACAAGTCTTATAGAAAAATTCTCAAATACAATTGAGAACTCGGACTTACATAGTCTATAAGTATGGATCCTTGGCTTTAATTTCTTATTGGTCCAAATGAGTGACAAACAAATTTTATAGAAAAATTCTCAAATACAATTGAGAACTCGGACTTACATAGCCTATAAGTATGGATCCTTGGCTTTAATTCCCCATTGGTCCAAATGAGTGACAAACATAAATGTGCCCACAAATAGCCAAATTCACGTAGAGCTGAACAAAATTTACACAATTTTAATCATTAAAATTTTATAGAAAAATTCTCAAATACAATTGAGAAATTGGACTTACATAGTCTATAAGTATGGATCCTTGGCTTTAATTTCTTATTGGTCCAAATGAGTGACAAACAAGTCTTATAGAAAAATTCTCAAATACAATTGAGAACTCGGACTTACATAGTCTATAAGTATGGATCCTTGGCTTTAATTCCCCATTGGTCCAAATGAGTGACAAACAAATTTTATAGAAAAATTCTCAAATACAATTGAGAACTCGGACTTACATAGCCTATAAGTATGGATCCTTGGCTTTAATTCCCCATTGGTCCAAATGAGTGACAAACAAATTTTATAGAAAAATTCTCAAATACAATTGAGAACTCGGACTTACATAGTCTATAAGTATGGATCCTTGGCTTTAATTTCTTATTGGTCCAAATGAGTGACAAACAAATTTTATAGAAAAATTCTCAAATACAATTGAGAAATTGGACTTACATAGTCTATAAGTATGGATCCTTGGCTTTAATTTCTTATTGGTCCAAATGAGTGACAAACAAGTCTTATAGAAAAATTCTCAAATACAATTGAGAACTCGGACTTACATAGTCTATAAGTATGGATCCTTGGCTTTAATTCCCCATTGGTCCAAATGAGTGACAAACAAATTTTATAGAAAAATTCTCAAATACAATTGAGAACTCGGACTTACATAGTCTATAAGTATGGATCCTTGGCTTTAATTTCTTATTGGTCCAAATGAGTGACAAACAAGTCTTATAGAAAAATTCTCAAATACAATTGAGAACTCGGACTTACATAGTCTATAAGTATGGATCCTTGGCTTTAATTTCCCATTAGTCCAAATGAGTGACAAACAAGTGTTATAGAAAAATTCTCAAATACAATTGAGAACTCGGACTTACATAGCCTATAAGTATGGATCCTTGGCTTTAATTTCCCATTGGTCCAAATGAGTGACATACATAAATGTGCCCACAAATAGCCAAATTCACGTAGAGCTGAACAAAATTTACACAATTTTAATCATTAAAATTTTATAGAAAAATTCTCAAATACAATTGAGAAATTGGACTTACATAGTCTATAAGTATGGATCCTTGGCTTTAATTCCCCATTGGTCCAAATGAGTGACAAACAAATTTTATAGAAAAATTCTCAAATACAATTGAGAACTCGGACTTACATAGCCTATAAGTATGGATCCTTGGCTTTAATTTCCCATTGGTCCAAATGAGTGACAAACATAAATGTGCCCACAAATAGCCAAATTCACGTAGAGCTGAACAAAATTTACACAATTTTAATCATTAAAATTTTATAGAAAAATTCTCAAATACAATTGAGAAATTGGACTTACATAGTCTATAAGTATGGATCCTTGGCTTTAATTCCCCATTGGTCCAAATGAGTGACAAACAAATTTTATAGAAAAATTCTCAAATACAATTGAGAAATTGGGTTTACACAGTCCATAAGTATGGATCCTTGGCTTTAATTTCCCATTGGTCCAAATGAGTGACAAACATAAATGTGCCCACAAATAGCCAAATTCACGTAGAGCTGAACAAAATTTACACAATTTTAATCATTAAAATTTTATAGAAAAATTCTCAAATACAATTGAGAAATTGGACTTACATAGTCTATAAGTATGGATCCTTGGCTTTAATTTCTTATTGGTCCAAATGAGTGACAAACAAGTCTTATAGAAAAATTCTCAAATACAATTGAGAACTCGGACTTACATAGTCTATAAGTATGGATCCTTGGCTTTAATTTCTTATTGGTCCAAATGAGTGACAAACAAATTTTATAGAAAAATTCTCAAATACAATTGAGAACTCGGACTTACATAGCCTATAAGTATGGATCCTTGGCTTTAATTCCCCATTGGTCCAAATGAGTGACAAACATAAATGTGCCCACAAATAGCCAAATTCACGTAGAGCTGAACAAAATTTACACAATTTTAATCATTAAAATTTTATAGAAAAATTCTCAAATACAATTGAGAAATTGGACTTACATAGTCTATAAGTATGGATCCTTGGCTTTAATTTCTTATTGGTCCAAATGAGTGACAAACAAGTCTTATAGAAAAATTCTCAAATACAATTGAGAACTCGGACTTACATAGTCTATAAGTATGGATCCTTGGCTTTAATTTCTTATTGGTCCAAATGAGTGACAAACAAGTCTTATAGAAAAATTCTCAAATACAATTGAGAAATTGGACTTACATAGTCTATAAGTATGGATCCTTGGCTTTAATTTCTTATTGGTCCAAATGAGTGACAAACAAGTCTTATAGAAAAATTCTCAAATACAATTGAGAACTCGGACTTACATAGTCTATAAGTATGGATCCTTGGCTTTAATTCCCCATTGGTCCAAATGAGTGACAAACAAATTTTATAGAAAAATTCTCAAATACAATTGAGAACTCGGACTTACATAGTCTATAAGTATGGATCCTTGGCTTTAATTCCCCATTGGTCCAAATGAGTGACAAACAAATTTTATAGAAAAATTCTCAAATACAATTGAGAAATTGGACTTACATAGTCTATAAGTATGGATCCTTGGCTTTAATTTCTTATTGGTCCAAATGAGTGACAAACAAGTCTTATAGAAAAATTCTCAAATACAATTGAGAACTCGGACTTACATAGTCTATAAGTATGGATCCTTGGCTTTAATTCCCCATTGGTCCAAATGAGTGACAAACAAATTTTATAGAAAAATTCTCAAATACAATTGAGAACTCGGACTTACATAGTCTATAAGTATGGATCCTTGGCTTTAATTTCTTATTGGTCCAAATGAGTGACAAACAAATTTTATAGAAAAATTCTCAAATACAATTGAGAACTCGGACTTACATAGCCTATAAGTATGGATCCTTGGCTTTAATTCCCCATTGGTCCAAATGAGTGACAAACATAAATGTGCCCACAAATAGCCAAATTCACGTAGAGCTGAACAAAATTTACACAATTTTAATCATTAAAATTTTATAGAAAAATTCTCAAATACAATTGAGAAATTGGACTTACATAGTCTATAAGTATGGATCCTTGGCTTTAATTTCTTATTGGTCCAAATGAGTGACAAACAAGTGTTATAGAAAAATTCTCAAATACAATTGAGAAATTGGACTTACATAGTCCATAAGTATGGTTCCTTGGCTTTAATTTCCCATTGGTCCAAATGAGTGACAAACAAATTAAAAAGAAAAATTCTCAAATACAATTGAGAAATTGGACTTACATAGTCTATAAGTATGGTTCCTTGGCTTTAATTTCCCATTAGTCCAAATGAGTGACAAACAAGTGTTATAGAAAAATTCTCAAATACAATTGAGAACTCGGACTTACATAGTCTATAAGTATGGTTCCTTGGCTTTAATTTCCCATTAGTCCAAATGAGTGACAAACAAGTGTTATAGAAAAATTCTCAAATACAATTGAGAAATTGGACTTACATAGCCTATAAGTATGGTTGCTTGGCTTTAATTTCCCATTAGTCCAAATGAGTGACAAACAAGTGTTATAGAAAAATTCTCAAATACAATTGAGAACTCGGACTTACATAGCCTATAAGTATGGATCCTTGGCTTTAATTTCCCATTGGTCCAAATGAGTGACATACATAAATGTGCCCACAAATAGCCAAATTCACGTAGAGCTGAACAAAATTTACACAATTTTAATCATTAAAATTTTATAGAAAAATTCTCAAATACAATTGAGAAATTGAACTTACATAGTCTATAAGTATGGATCCTTGGCTTTAATTTCCCATTGGTCCAAATAAGTGACAAACATAAATGTGCCCACAAATAGCCAAATTCACGTAGAGCTGAACAAAATTTACACAATTTTAATCATTAAAATTTTATAGAAAAATTCTCAAATACAATTGAGAAATTGAACTTACATAGTCTATAAGTATGGATCCTTGGCTTTAATTCCCCATTGGTCCAAATGAGTGACAAACAAATTTTATAGAAAAATTCTCAAATACAATTGAGAAATTGGACTTACACAGTCCATAAGTATGGATCCTTGGCTTTAATTTCCCATTGGTCCAAATGAGTGACAAACATAAATGTGCCCACAAATAGCCAAATTCACGTAGAGCTGAACAAAATTTACACAATTTTAATCATTAAAATTTTATAGAAAAATTCTCAAATACAATTGAGAAATTGGACTTACATAGTCTATAAGTATGGATCCTTGGCTTTAATTTCTTATTGGTCCAAATGAGTGACAAACAAGTCTTATAGAAAAATTCTCAAATACAATTGAGAACTCGGACTTACATAGTCTATAAGTATGGATCCTTGGCTTTAATTCCCCATTGGTCCAAATGAGTGACAAACAAATTTTATAGAAAAATTCTCAAATACAATTGAGAACTCGGACTTACATAGCCTATAAGTATGGATCCTTGGCTTTAATTTCCCATTGGTCCAAATGAGTGACAAACATAAATGTGCCCACAAATAGCCAAATTCACGTAGAGCTGAACAAAATTTACACAATTTTAATCATTAAAATTTTATAGAAAAATTCTCAAATACAATTGAGAAATTGGACTTACATAGTCTATAAGTATGGATCCTTGGCTTTAATTTCTTATTGGTCCAAATGAGTGACAAACAAGTGTTATAGAAAAATTCTCAAATACAATTGAGAAATTGAACTTACATAGTCTATAAGTATGGATCCTTGGCTTTAATTTCCCATTGGTCCAAATAAGTGACAAACATAAATGTGCCCACAAATAGCCAAATTCACGTAGAGCTGAACAAAATTTACACAATTTTAATCATTAAAATTTTATAGAAAAATTCTCAAATACAATTGAGAAATTGAACTTACATAGTCTATAAGTATGGATCCTTGGCTTTAATTCCCCATTGGTCCAAATGAGTGACAAACAAATTTTATAGAAAAATTCTCAAATACAATTGAGAAATTGGACTTACACAGTCCATAAGTATGGATCCTTGGCTTTAATTTCCCATTGGTCCAAATGAGTGACAAACATAAATGTGCCCACAAATAGCCAAATTCACGTAGAGCTGAACAAAATTTACACAATTTTAATCATTAAAATTTTATAGAAAAATTCTCAAATACAATTGAGAAATTGGACTTACATAGTCTATAAGTATGGATCCTTGGCTTTAATTTCTTATTGGTCCAAATGAGTGACAAACAAGTCTTATAGAAAAATTCTCAAATACAATTGAGAACTCGGACTTACATAGTCTATAAGTATGGATCCTTGGCTTTAATTCCCCATTGGTCCAAATGAGTGACAAACAAATTTTATAGAAAAATTCTCAAATACAATTGAGAACTCGGACTTACATAGCCTATAAGTATGGATCCTTGGCTTTAATTTCCCATTGGTCCAAATGAGTGACAAACATAAATGTGCCCACAAATAGCCAAATTCACGTAGAGCTGAACAAAATTTACACAATTTTAATCATTAAAATTTTATAGAAAAATTCTCAAATACAATTGAGAAATTGGACTTACATAGTCTATAAGTATGGATCCTTGGCTTTAATTTCTTATTGGTCCAAATGAGTGACAAACAAGTGTTATAGAAAAATTCTCAAATACAATTGAGAAATTGGACTTACATAGTCCATAAGTATGGTTCCTTGGCTTTAATTTCCCATTGGTCCAAATGAGTGACAAACAAATTAAAAAGAAAAATTCTCAAATACAATTGAGAAATTGGACTTACATAGTCTATAAGTATGGATCCTTGGCTTTAATTTCTTATTGGTCCAAATGAGTGACAAACAAGTCTTATAGAAAAATTCTCAAATACAATTGAGAAATTGGACTTACATAGTCTATAAGTATGGTTCCTTGGCTTTAATTTCCCATTAGTCCAAATGAGTGACAAACAAGTGTTATAGAAAAATTCTCAAATACAATTGAGAACTCGGACTTACATAGCCTATAAGTATGGATCCTTGGCTTTAATTTCCCATTGGTCCAAATGAGTGACAAACATAAATGTGCCCACAAATAGCCAAATTCACGTAGAGCTGAACAAAATTTACACAATTTTAATCATTAAAATTTTATAGAAAAATTCTCAAATACAATTGAGAAATTGGACTTACATAGTCTATAAGTATGGATCCTTGGCTTTAATTCCCCATTGGTCCAAATGAGTGACAAACAAATTTTATAGAAAAATTCTCAAATACAATTGAGAAATTGGGTTTACACAGTCCATAAGTATGGTTCCTTGGCTTTAATTTCCCATTAGTCCAAATGAGTGACAAACATAAATGTGCCCACAAATAGCCAAATTCACGTAGAGCTGAACAAAATTTACACAATTTTAATCATTAAAATTTTATAGAAAAATTCTCAAATACAATTGAGAAATTGGACTTACATAGTCTATAAGTATGGATCCTTGGCTTTAATTCCCCATTGGTCCAAATGAGTGACAAACAAATTTTATAGAAAAATTCTCAAATACAATTGAGAAATTGGGTTTACACAGTCCATAAGTATGGATCCTTGGCTTTAATTTCCCATTGGTCCAAATGAGTGACAAACATAAATGTGTCCACAAATAGCCAAATTCACGTAGAGCTGAACAAAATTTACACAATTTTAATCATTAAAATTTTATAGAAAAATTCTCAAATACAATTGAGAAATTGGACTTACATAGTCTATAAGTATGGATCCTTGGCTTTAATTCCCCATTGGTCCAAATGAGTGACAAACAAATTTTATAGAAAAATTCTCAAATACAATTGAGAAATTGGGTTTACACAGTCCATAAGTATGGTTCCTTGGCTTTAATTTCCCATTAGTCCAAATGAGTGACAAACATAAATGTGCCCACAAATAGCCAAATTCACGTAGAGCTGAACAAAATTTACACAATTTTAATCATTAAAATTTTATAGAAAAATTCTCAAATACAATTGAGAAATTGGACTTACATAGTCTATAAGTATGGATCCTTGGCTTTAATTCCCCATTGGTCCAAATGAGTGACAAACAAATTTTATAGAAAAATTCTCAAATACAATTGAGAAATCGGACTTACATAGTCTATAAGTATGGATCCTTGGCTTTATTTTCTTATTGGTCCAAATGAGTGACAAACAAGTGTTATAGAAAAATTCTCAAATACAATTGAGAAATTGGACTTACATAGTTTATAAGTATGGATACTTGGCTTTAATTCCCCATTGGTCCAAATGAGTGACAAACAAATGTTATAGAAAAATTCTCAAATACAATTGAGAAATCGGACTTACATAGTCTATAAGTATGGATCCTTGGCTTTAATTTCTTATTAGTCCAAATGAGTGACAAACAAGTGTTATAGAAAAATTCTCAAATACAATTGAGAAATTGGACTTACATAGTCCATAAGTATGGTTCCTTGGCTTTAATTTCCCATTGGTCCAAATGAGTGACAAACAAATTAAAAAGAAAAATTCTCAAATACAATTGAGAAATTGGACTTACATAGTCTATAAGTATGGATCCTTGGCTTTAATTCCCCATTGGTCCAAATGAGTGACAAACAAATTTTATAGAAAAATTCTCAAATACAATTGAGAAATCGGACTTACATAGTCTATAAGTATGGATCCTTGGCTTTATTTTCTTATTGGTCCAAATGAGTGACAAACAAGTGTTATAGAAAAATTCTCAAATACAATTGAGAAATTGGACTTACATAGTTTATAAGTATGGATCCTTGGCTTTAATTCCCCATTGGTCCAAATGAGTGACAAACAAATTTTATAGAAAAATTCTCAAATACAATTGAGAAATCGGACTTACATAGTCTATAAGTATGGATCCTTGGCTTTAATTCCCCATTGGTCCAAATGAGTGACAAACAAATTTTATAGAAAAATTCTCAAATACAATTGAGAAATCGGACTTACATAGTCTATAAGTATGGATCCTTGGCTTTATTTTCTTATTGGTCCAAATGAGTGACAAACAAGTGTTATAGAAAAATTCTCAAATACAATTGAGAAATTGGACTTACATAGTTTATAAGTATGGATCCTTGGCTTTAATTCCCCATTGGTCCAAATGAGTGACAAACAAATTTTATAGAAAAATTCTCAAATACAATTGAGAAATCGGACTTACATAGTCTATAAGTATGGATCCTTGGCTTTAATTCCCCATTGGTCCAAATGAGTGACAAACAAATTTTATAGAAAAATTCTCAAATACAATTGAGAAATCGGACTTACATAGTCTATAAGTATGGATCCTTGGCTTTATTTTCTTATTGGTCCAAATGAGTGACAAACAAGTGTTATAGAAAAATTCTCAAATACAATTGAGAAATTGGACTTACATAGTCTATAAGTATGGATCCTTGGCTTTAATTCCCCATTGGTCCAAATGAGTGACAAACAAATTTTATAGAAAAATTCTCAAATACAATTGAGAAATCGGACTTACATAGTCTATAAGTATGGATCCTTGGCTTTATTTTCTTATTGGTCCAAATGAGTGACAAACAAGTGTTATAGAAAAATTCTCAAATACAATTGAGAAATTGGACTTACATAGTTTATAAGTATGGATACTTGGCTTTAATTCCCCATTGGTCCAAATGAGTGACAAACAAATGTTATAGAAAAATTCTCAAATACAATTGAGAAATCGGACTTACATAGTCTATAAGTATGGATCCTTGGCTTTAATTTCTTATTGGTCCAAATGAGTGACAAACAAGTGTTATAGAAAAATTCTCAAATACAATTGAGAAATTGGACTTACATAGTCCATAAGTATGGTTCCTTGGCTTTAATTTCCCATTGGTCCAAATGAGTGACAAACAAGTGTTATAGAAAAATTCTCAAATACAATTGAGAAATCGGACTTACATAGTCTATAAGTATGGATACTTGGCTTTAATTTCCCATTGGTCCAAATGAGTGACAAACAAGTGTTATAGAAAAATTCTCAAATACAATTGAGAAATTGGACTTACATAGTCTATAAGTATGGATACTTGGCTTTAATTTCCCATTGGTCCAAATGAGTGACAAACAAGTGTTATAGAAAAATTCTCAAATACAATTGAGAAATCGGACTTACATAGTCTATAAGTATGGATACTTGGCTTTAATTTCCCATTGGTCCAAATGAGTGACAAACAAGTGTTATAGAAAAATTCTCAAATACAATTGAGAAATTGGACTTACATAGTCTATAAGTATGGATACTTGGCTTTAATTTCCCATTGGTCCAAATGAGTGACAAACAAATGTTATAGAAAAATTCTCAAATACAATTGAGAAATTGGACTTACATAGTCTATACGTATGGATACTTGGCTTTAATTTCCCATTGGTCCAAATGAGTGACAAACAAATGTTATAGAAAAATTCTCAAATACAATTGAGAAATTGGACTTACATAGTCTATACGTATGGATACTTGGCTTTAATTTCCCATTGGTCCAAATGAGTGACAAACAAATGTTATAGAAAAATTCTCAAATACAATTGAGAAATTGGACTTACATAGTCTATAAGTATGGGTCCTTGGCTTCAATTTCCCATTGGTCCAAATGAGTGACAAACAAATGTTATAGAAAAATTCTCAAATACAATTGAGAAATTGGACTTACATAGTCTATAAGTATGTGTCCTTGGCTTCAATTTCCCATTGGTCCAAATGAGTGACAAACAAGTGTTATAGAAAAATTCTCAAATACAATTGAGAAATTGGACTTACATAGTCTATAAGTATGGATACTTGGCTTTAATTTCCCATTGGTCCAAATGAGTGACAAACAAGTGTTATAGAAAAATTCTCAAATACAATTGAGAAATTTGACTTACATAGTCTATAAGTATGGATACTTGGCTTTAATTTCCCATTGGTCCAAATGAGTGACAAACAAGTGTTATAAAAAAATTCTCAAATACAATTGAGAAATTGGACTTACATAGTCTATAAGTATGGATCCTTGGCTTCAATTTCCCATTGGTCCAAATGAGTGACAAACAAGTGTTATAGAAAAATTCTCAAATACAATTGAGAAATTGGACTTACATAGTCTATAAGTATGGATACTTGGCTTTAATTTCCCATTGGTCCAAATGAGTGACAAACAAGTGTTATAAAAAAATTCTCAAATACAATTGAGAAATTGGACTTACATAGTCTATAAGTATGGATCCTTGGCTTCAATTTCCCATTGGTCCAAATGAGTGACAAACAAGTGTTATAGAAAAATTCTCAAATACAATTGAGAAATTGGACTTACATAGTCTATAAGTATGGATCCTTGGCTTTAATTTCCCATTGGTCCAAATGAGTGACAAACAAGTGTTATAAAAAAATTCTCAAATACAATTGAGAAATTGGACTTACATAGTCTATAAGTATGGATACTTGGCTTTAATTTCCCATTGGTCCAAATGAGTGACAAACAAGTGTTATAGAAAAATTCTCAAATACAATTGAGAAATTGGACTTACATAGTCTATAAGTATGGATACTTGGCTTTAATTTCCCATTGGTCCAAATGAGTGACAAACAAATGTTATAGAAAAATTCTCAAATACAATTGAGAAATTTGACTTACATAGTCTATAAGTATGGATACTTGGCTTTAATTTCCCATTGGTCCAAATGAGTGACAAACAAGTGTTATAAAAAAATTCTCAAATACAATTGAGAAATTGGACTTACATAGTCTATAAGTATGGATCCTTGGCTTCAATTTCCCATTGGTCCAAATGAGTGACAAACAAATGTTATAGAAAAATTCTCAAATACAATTGAGAAATTTGACTTACATAGTCTATAAGTATGGATACTTGGCTTTAATTTCCCATTGGTCCAAATGAGTGACAAACAAGTGTTATAAAAAAATTCTCAAATACAATTGAGAAATTGGACTTACATAGTCTATAAGTATGGATCCTTGGCTTCAATTTCCCATTGGTCCAAATGAGTGACAAACAAGTGTTATAGAAAAATTCTCAAATACAATTGAGAAATTGGACTTACATAGTCTATAAGTATGGATACTTGGCTTTAATTTCCCATTGGTCCAAATGAGTGACAAACAAGTGTTATAGAAAAATTCTCAAATACAATTGAGAAATTGGACTTACATAGTCTATAAGTATGGATCCTTGGCTTTAATTTCCCATTGGTCCAAATGAGTGACAAACAAGTGTTATAAAAAAATTCTCAAATACAATTGAGAAATTGGACTTACATAGTCTATAAGTATGGATACTTGGCTTTAATTTCCCATTGGTCCAAATGAGTGACAAACAAGTGTTATAAAAAAATTCTCAAATACAAGTGAGAAATTGGACTTACATAGTCTATAAGTATGGATCCTTGGCTTCGATTTCCCATTGGTCCAAATGAGTGACAAACAAGTGTTATAGAAAAATTCTCAAATACAATTGAGAAATTGGACTTACATAGTCTATAAGTATGGATACTTGGCTTTAATTTCCCATTGGTCCAAATGAGTGACAAACAAGTGTTATAGAAAAATTCTCAAATACAATTGAGAAATTGGACTTACATAGTCTATAAGTATGGATCCTTGGCTTTAATTTCCCATTGGTCCAAATGAGTGACAAACAAGTGTTATAAAAAAATTCTCAAATACAATTGAGAAATTGGACTTACATAGTCTATAAGTATGGATACTTGGCTTTAATTTCCCATTGGTCCAAATGAGTGACAAACAAGTGTTATAGAAAAATTCTCAAATACAATTGAGAAATTGGACTTACATAGTCTATAAGTATGGATCCTTGGCTTTAATTTCCCATTGGTCCAAATAAGTGACAAACAAGTGTTATAGAAAAATTCTCAAATACAATTGAGAAATTGGACTTACATAGTCTATAAGTATGGATCCTTGGCTTTAATTTCCCATTGGTCCAAATGAGTGACAAACAAGTGTTATAGAAAAATTCTCAAATACAATTGAGAAATTGGACTTACATAGTCTATAAGTATGGATCCTTGGCTTTAATTTCCCATTGGTCCAAATAAGTGACAAACAAGTGTTATAGAAAAATTCTCAAATACAATTGAGAAATTGGACTTACATAGTCTATAAGTATGGATCCTTGGCTTTAATTTCCCATTGGTCCAAATGAGTGACAAACAAGTGTTATAGAAAAATTCTCAAATACAATTGAGAAATTGGACTTACATAGTCTATAAGTATGGATCCTTGGCTTTAATTTCCCATTGGTCCAAATGAGTGACAAACAAGTGTTATAGAAAAATTCTCAAATACAATTGAGAAATTGGACTTACATAGTCTATAAGTATGGATCCTTGGCTTTAATTTCCCATTGGTCCAAATGAGTGACAAACAAGTGTTATAGAAAAATTCTCAAATACAATTGAGAAATTGGACTTACATAGTCTATAAGTATGGATCCTTGGCTTTAATTTCCCATTGGTCCAAATGAGTGACAAACAAGTGTTATAGAAAAATTCTCAAATACAATTGAGAAATTGGACTTATATAGTCTATAAGTATGGATCCTTGGCTTTAGTTTCCCATTGGTCCAAATGAGTGACAAAAAAATGTTATAGAAAAATTCTCAAATACAATTGAAAAATTGGACTTATATAGTCTATAAGTATGGATCCTTGGCTTTAATTTCCCATTGGTCCAAATGAGTGACAAACAAGTGTTATAGAAAAATTCTCAAATACAATTGAGAAATTGGACTTACATAGTCTATAAGTATGGATCCTTGGCTTTAATTTCCCATTGGTCCAAATGAGTGACAAACAAGTGTTATAGAAAAATTCTCAAATACAATTGAGAAATTGGACTTACATAGTCTATAAGTATGGATCCTTGGCTTTAATTTCCCATTGGTCCAAATGAGTGACAAACAAATGTTATAGAAAAATTCTCAAATACAATTGAGAAATTGGACTTACATAGTCTATAAGTATGGATCCTTGGCTTTAATTTCCCATTGGTCCAAATGAGTGACAAACAAGTGTTATAGAAAAATTCTCAAATACAATTGAGAAATTGGACTTATATAGTCTATAAGTATGGATCCTTGGCTTTAGTTTCCCATTGGTCCAAATGAGTGACAAAAAAATGTTATAGAAAAATTCTCAAATACAATTGAAAAATTGGACTTATATAGTCTATAAGTATGGATCCTTGGCTTTAATTTCCCATTGGTCCAAATGAGTGACAAACAAATGTTATAGAAAAATTCTCAAATACAATTGAGAAATTGGACTTACATAGTCTATAAGTATGGATCCTTGGCTTTAATTTCCCATTGGTCCAAATGAGTGACAAACAAATGTTATAGAAAAATTCTCAAATACAATTGAGAAATTGGACTTACATAGTCTATAAGTATGGATCCTTGGCTTTAATTTCCCATTGGTCCAAATGAGTGACAAACATAAATGTGCCCACAAATAGCCAAATTCACGTAGAGCTTAACAAAATTTACACAATTTTAATCTTTAAAATTTTATAGAAAAATTCTCAAATACAATTGAGAAATCGGACTTACATAGTCTATAAGTATGGATCCTTGGCTTTAATTTCCCATTGGTCCATATGAGTGACAAAAATAAATGTGCTCACAAATTGCCAAATTCCGGTAGAGCTAAACAAAATTTACACAATTTTAATATAAATACTTTTAATTTTATTTTATAACGAGGGGGGTAGCGAAGCACACCGGAATAAGCTAGTATTATATATAATAAATAGTGAATATTAAAAAACATTTATAAAAATTACATTTTAGAAATCTTGTTTATCGTTAATATGTTCTATTCAAAATTATGGCCAAACATTAGCTGCCTAAGAACCAATTCATCTTTAAAATTATCTACCCAACGGCACAAGGTAAGAAATTTCGACTACAGTACAACCGCCTTTTCCACGCAACTTCTCGATTACGCCATATAGGACAGGGTAATACCTACTGTAGTATTTTAACTTTTTTCTGAAATTTGATTTTGTAATTGCGATAAATGATGTTTATTGTATTATTATATTAATAAGTCTATGAACAATGTTTAGTACATATCTTTACCTTAATATATAAAATCCTTAACTCATTATTTGTTTCAAATCGCGTTTATATCATAAATGCCAATTCATTTCATTTGCAGTGTTGTAATGCATCACTGATTGACGTTGCGCAGACTATTTCAATTAAAAAATCAATAGGCTGGGCTATTGCCATTTCAACTTTAAAAAACTAAAATTTTAAAAATAAAATAGTTTGTATTTGTTTATTTCGTATATTTATATATCTGTATATCATCATGATCAAACTACAACTATTTTCGTTTTTAAATAATATTTTCTAAAAAATAAACTCAATTATATATTTACTTAGAATTAATTTAATAATAATTTGAATTTAAAACTTGTTATAATCATGATACATCTTATTAAATTTAAAACAAAATTTTTAACATACTCGAAAATTATTAATATTTTAAACATTATACATAGATACTCGGTTTTTTTTCTGTAAGGAGGCAGTTGCATTTGAAGTTTTACAATTAAAAAGAAATCTATAAACAACTTAAATAATATTACATACGCTTAAAGCATATTACAAATTACAAAAAATATATTTCTAAATAAAATTACAAATTAAATTAAAATCAGTTACTAAAGGAGCAATGACTTATAAAAGTAACAAAACCTAAACTTTTTTGCTTTGTAAAACTTTTTTTTTGAAAGGAACAAATCTTACAAAACAACAAAGTATAAAATGAGAAGAGTTGGGGCAACTAATTAATAATTTTAATCAGCAACTTGAAATGGCACTGTTTAACAACTGGGACTGGGTGTTAAGCCTTCTATTGCTTCTGGACCTTTAGTTTCAACTAAAATAGCTAGTAGTTTTTTCAGTTCTTTCTCAATATCTTCCTTGCGCCCCACTTTGTCCAATTGATCTTTTTCGGGTTTCTTTAAAGCGCCACTTTTGATTTTCTTTTCAACTTCTTCGATTTCTCGTAATTTCTTATTAAGTTTTTTACATTTCTTTTGCAGCTCCTGTGTATAATCTTGGACATTCAAATTATCTTCTAGATTTTTGGTAAGTGCTTCAATGGTTTTAGTTGTATCGTTTGATTTGTACGCTACAGAGGCTATAGAAGCTTTGGTTTTTTGACCATTCATAGTGGGTTTTGTCGTATTTGCATTGGCGGATAGTTTGATTACTCCAGGAATTTGTTGTTGCCTAGCCGCCGCAGCGGCTGCCTCTTTCTTTGCTTTAGCCCTTTCTTTTTTCTCACGATCCCTTTTGGCAGCTTCAACAACTTCGGGACAAAGTCCCGGCGGCAGGCCTGTTGCTTTTCGCTGGGCAAATTGTTTACCTTTGCTCTCGTACAGCGGCACCTCCTCCTGCGGCACATAACCTTCTTTAACACGACGTGCTTTACGCCATGTACCATCTGGTCTTTGAGTGGATGGTATAAATTTCCCTAAACAAAAATACTCTTGTAGATATTCTAAATCTTATAGTTTTTCATTCATACTACCTTCACTGTTTATAGCATAAGTGGCCATGGCTAAGCGTGTTTATAATTGTATTGCCAAAATGCAAAACAGACACAATAAAATATGCTCTAAAAAGATGGCCTTGGCTTTTATTAAAATTAATTAAGTATTTCACTATTTTATTCCCTAATTCTTGTTATTTCACTCTCTGATTGATTAAAGCTGCTCAGTTAGATGGATGGGAGGTTGTTAAATGTAAACGTTTTTGTTAGTTAAAGTAAAAACAAAAAAATATTTATTTTATTAAATTTTAATAATAAAAAATATTTTACGCGTTATTACTAAATACACAGCTGTCACAAGTGACAGTTCTTTGTGTATATTTCGCTTTATCGACAGGGCGATTCATTAATTGAATGTTATGTGATAAGACTTGCCACCATATTTATCACTTAGATTATGGTGAGATTTGTACCGCTACGTTTTTAAAGGTGAATTTCTTTTATTTGAATGCAAAAAGTAAAATGAAAATTAGTTAACTGTATTTTATAAAAGATGTAAAATATAACTGATAATATATTTAATCTTTACATATTTTTAAGTTAAAGTTGCCCAATTATCTTTTATTTTATTTTTACGTTTATTTTTAAGGAGTTGCTTGCAGTGAAAAAATGCGAAATTGCTCAAAACTTATGTTGGATATTTTTATGCCATTTATATACATATGTATGTATGTTTGTTATAAAATTCTCGAATGTATTGTCTAAAATATTTTTAAAAGCAAATTTCATATTGAACTTTTTTTATTAATTTATGATTTCATTATGGTTTAATATTCATAAATACCAAAAATAAGCAAAATATCGCTTGAAAAATATATACAACAAAATTTTGATACCTAAAGTAGTTTACATTTTACGTCACAACAGTTTTTGCAGAAAATTTTGTTTTGCGTTTGTATTTAAATCAATTTATAAGAAATAAACTATTTACATGACTTTTCTGGTCACTCCTCGACCTTCCCGCTGCGCTACACTCAACTGTTACATACAAATTCTGACATTCGATAATTCATACAAAATGTTTTATTTTTCAACTTTAAAGTTGAGACGCCAAACTAATGGCTTCTGATTTAATCGAATATTTAATTAAATGTAAATTTTTCCTGTTTTATTTCTTTTAATTGCTGTCATCTTATAATATCATTTATGTTAATACTAAAAACCAATTTTAAATAAATATTATAACTAATTTGGCGCCACTAAATTTTGTAAATTTGTCATTTAATGATTTAATTATATTTTATTGTTTGGTTTATTGTTTGAAATTTAAATGGCCACTTTTGTGGAAAAATTGTACCATATTCCATAACTCTTAATGACATCAGTGAAAGGGAAAAACCAAGATACTTCATTAATTATGTAAGAAATTTAAACAGTTATTTTCGAATTTCTTGTAACGTTTTTGAAGAAACAAAAACTAATTTTTGAAATAAAACAGCAACATAATTTTTTTTGCTAAAGTGATTATTTAGACATCGGGTCGTAACATTACATTCAGAATATTCTAATCACGCAGTAGAACAGAAAAACGTTGTTATTGCCCATGAGTATGATTATTTAAAAATAATGGCAGTATTCAGTGTTTGGTGCAAATGCCAAATATTGCAGATTTTTAATAAAAAAAAAAACACACACACATAAAAGCTTTTGCAAAGCGATTTGCATCGAACAGTGAATAGCACCATTATTTTAAGAAAATCTGCTACTGGCGACAGTCTCATAATATTTTAAATTGGTTATTTAGAAAATGAAAACATCTTATCTAAGCACTGTGTCTTTCTCTTCGTGTTTCTCAAAAAACACTTTAAAATATTTTTACACGGGAATTCCCGACAACTATTTTCATTTAAATGGATTCCAGTAGTGTAAAGCAAAGTTAAAAAACACTAAAAGAAGAATGATGACGCCTTAAGAAAATTTGTAAATTTCTATTAATTTATTTAGAATGATTTTAATCTTTTTGGGAATACTCGTATATTGGAATTTTTGATTTCTTAATTAATAATTTATAATTAAATTCCTTTAATTTTGCCTTTTTGCTTAATTTATAGAATTTCGTATAATTTTGCTAATTTTCAGGTGTTTTTGTAAAATATATTTATTGAGTATTAACTTATGTATTTTTTTCGCCATAAATTGCTACTGGTTTTACATTGCGAATGAAATAAATAAATGACACTGTGCAACAGCAAACAAATATAAAATTATAGATGTATCGTCGTTTTGAAAGTAGACATTGTTGTACAGTGTAATTCTAATTTCGATCGATTTCATGAAATTATTTTATTTAATAAATTGAATGTGCAAAGATTTATTCGATTAATTTTTAATCGATAAAATTTCATTCGATTAATTTTTAATCGATTAATTTTATCCGTTAAATTTTGTTTAATTAACTTTTTTCGATATAATTTTTCTTACATTCCTTTTATGGAAAAAAAATCATACTTAAATTCTATATATTGTTTGAAAAAATTTGATTCGAATAATCTCACTTGAACAGCTTTCTTTCGAGTAACTTCATTGGAGTAGAAGATGTTTTATTTATTAGAATAATTTATGTCCAAATCTTGATAATTTTAACTTAATTTTGTTGTACAGTGTAATCTCACACGATAATTTGATTTCGAAATCAATAATTTATTTGACAAAAATTAAACGCAAAATAAAATCAATAAAAGTGAAGTGTAATTAACTGAAATATAAATGGGTTTGTGTCAATATTAAATTGTATGGCAGATTAACAAAATCTGCTTAAATATGAAATTTTACGCTGAAAAGTTACGGGTAATTTTTAAGGAATGAAATAAAATTGAGTTTAAAAAAATGTTTTGTTTCGTTTTTAAGGCTCATGATTATTTGATTTTTTTTAGAAACGGCGCCATTGGTACACGTTTTTTTTATTTTCTTTTTATTCAAAATATGACACATTCGATTGCGCAAATGGATGGAATCTGTATTTGTATTAATTTTTTTAGACTTTTTGTAAATTTAAAAACGAAATTATGAATTTCTAAGATTTTTGTTTGTTGAATTAAAGGTGCAATTAAAATGCAAACAATTTTAAAGTCTTTTAATTGCTTTTAAAACCCCAAGAGGGAGTTCACCAGTTTAACGATTTTGTTTTGAATTAAAATTTGGAATTAATTTTTGAAGAACTTTTTTTTTTTTAGTAAATTAAATGCCATTTGCTTAACGGCTTTTTGCGCTTAAGTCGTTTTCCTCTTAAATTCTATCAAATATCAAAAGTGCAAATCAGTCTGCTTAAATTTTTTATTGATTTCAAATGTTTTTTATCATAAAAAATATATTTGCGAAATTTGCATTAAAATCATTAAATGCAAGAAAAGTAGATTAAGTTCGTTCGGTTCGTTTTCAAAAACAGTTTGTGCAATTGAGTTTGACTTCTAAACATTTCGAAATTTAGGGAAATAAATTAATGAAATCCATCTGAAGTCTAAAAGTCTTATAACAAGCTTGAAATTTATTGCTTAAGTCATTTTTTAAGCTCCAACAACCCACAAAGCTTTTTTTATATGACTTTTATTCCTGTTATTTAATCGATATGAAAGCATGTTGAGATACACGTATTATCATTCATAAGAACCCTCACGTTTCCGCCAATCATAAATTATTTAGCCAATTATTCCTTGTATTGTATTATTTAGTCTTATTTAATTTATGATTTTTTTCAGAAAACAACAAAAACACCTTCTGCTTCTAAAAGTGCATTCAAGTTTTCAAACCTGTTGTTTGTATTTCGCCTGAAATCAAAATATTCTTGTCTGAAAAAATTCAATCTAAAGAATGCAGAAATATTAAACTAATAAAAGCATATTGCTACTTTTTAAAAACTAAAAAAAAAATAGTAATAAAAACATCGTTTCCTGCATTAATTCAAAATGTATTCTTCTTTCAAATCATGCAGAATGTTAACTATTGAATAATTATAAGAATAACAATAGAAAGAGAGAGATCAACTTTAGCGTCATGCATGCATGCATGATCATGGGTAATTTTTATCCGAAAAATAAAGAAATTTTCTAGAATAAATCTTTGCAGTTATTTGAATAATGAACAATTTACGAATAATTTCTGGAATTTCTACTGATAAGAATTTTTAACATAATTTATTTCAATGAATTTAATCGAATGAAAACAGGTCGAACAAAATTATTTGGATGACAATTTTTCAAAGAATATCATTTAAATAAGATTAAATCAATCGATATTATTAATGGAATAAAGTTAATCGAATAAATTTAATCGAATACAATTAATTTTAATGGAACAAAATTATTCGGATGAACATTTTTCAAACAATATGATTTAAATACGATTAAATTAATCGATAATATTAATCGAATAAAGTTAACCGAATAAATTTAATCGCATACAATAAATTAATCGAACAAAATTATTCGGATGAAATTTTTTCAAACAATATCATTTAAATAAGACTAAATCAATCTAAAATATTAATCGATTAAAGTTAATCGAATAAATTTAATCGAATACAATTAATTAATCGAACAAAATTATTCGGATGAAAGTTTTTTAAACAATATCATTTAAATAAGATTAAATCAATCTACAATATTAATCGAATAAAGTTAATCGAATAAATTTAATCCAATACAATTAATTAATCGAACAAAATTATTCGGATGAAAGTTTTTCAAACAATATCATTTAAATAAGAATAAATCAATCTATAATATTAATCGAATAAAATTATTTAATCGAAAAAAAAAATTATTCGAGTAAAATTTTTCTGACCCAAATTTACTGAACTAAACTATTCGCAATAAATATTCTAACAAAATGAATCGAATAATTAGTGTCTAGTACTGAAAATTAATTATTCGATTCATAATTTTTCGAATAAAATCTATTTTGTAAATGTATGTTCAGCTTTTTAATGCAAAAATTGCTTTATTTTTCTTTATGGGTCGTTTAGTGCCTTTTTGAACAGGCGCCGGCAAACATGTGCCCTTAAGCACTGTTTGATGTACGTATGTAAATGTACTTAATAATGTGCTGTTCAAATAAATGTATTTTAAGGATATTAAAATATAGTAATTCGAATAAAATTATGCGATTAAATAATAATTCGAAAAAAAAATCAAGTTTTCACGTAGAAATAAAATAAGATTTTTAAGTATCGGTAGTTTTGTCCACAGTTTTATATGAATTTAAATTGTTCGAATACAAAAAATATGTTTTATTCGAATAAAATGATTTGAAAAAAAATTACTAGTATCTATGAAACTAATTGAGCTAAGATTATTCGAATAAAAACTTATCAAATAGATATTAAAGTTTTTTTTACATACAGAAAATCTACAATAGATCACTTTGTGGTTCATTCTTGAGAGAACTTTTGTATGAATAAAAATATTCGATAAATTTTAAAATTTTATTCGATTAAAAATTATTCGAATAAAATATTATTCGAATAAATTAATTTTAAGAAAAATCGCCTGCAGAAAGAACTAATAGGCACATTAAATAGTAAGAGCTTAGATGGCTCAAACAATGTTACAAGATCCGTGCACTAGAAGTTGCAACCGGTGGTCTCCTTGCAACTCACAAAGATGCCTTCGGAGAAACTACTAAGGTGGTGGTAACGTTGCAGAAATTATTTCTTTCTAGTTTTCTTTCTTTCGCTTCACCCTGATCTTGTATGGGCTAAAACAACAAGAACAAGCATTAAGTCTCACGGAGTTTTGTAAACAAAATTTGTGTATAAAAACTTATAAATCTGAGTAGTTTAGGAATTCCAATAATCATCCAAAACACACAAGAATTTAACTAATTTATAGTTTTATTAGCTTTATAATTAAAGTTTTACGACTTTTTATGTTAAGTTTTTATTTTTTTTTTTCGAAAAATATATCAGAATGTGTGAAATAATTTTTAAAAATTTTTCGGTCAAATATTTTGTGGTTTTCCGGTATTTGGTCTTCTTGTGACAATAAAATTCAAGTTTTATGAACAATTTTTTTGGAAGGTTTAAAATTTAGAATAATTTATTAACGAAAACATTTGAATTATTGGCGCCAATATGACAAAATTCAACAAATTTAATAAATTAAAAAGATCTGATAAGAAAAATTAATTCAATGACCGAAAAGTTAATAAATCTTATAGTGCAAGAGAGAGAGAGAGAGAGCGAGAGAGTTCTTTGACATTGTCAAGGTTGTTGGTACACACTTGTTTTGTTTTTTTTTTTCAAATAATTTTGTTTGTTGTATCTTAATTATCTGTCCAATAACTCCCACCTGCTGAATTGTTGTAGAATTTTTTAAAACTGTTTTTAGGATTGAAAAAACAAAACAAAAATTTGCGGTTAATGACGTTAAAAATGCATACGAATGAATATTTAATATTATTTAATATTAAAATGTATTTTTTATGGTTTTAACCGTTTAATTTTGATGGTCGTCGCTGGTATTTGGCCTGTGGATTTTGAACATATTTCTTATTTAAATTTTATACAGAAGGATTTTTTTCTTGTTAATTTTGCTCTCTGATCCCTAACCAATTAGTTAACAAATTAGTGCTTAAATACATTTTTTTTAAATATGTTTCCTCTGCTTATAAATATTTATTTTAAAACATTAATTTAGCATTTCTTGGAAACTCCATAAAACGATTACAGCTCATATTTAAATCTGTTAGTTTCCGTTTATTTTAACTAATCTGTTGCAGCCATTCAAATATGAAAATATAATATAATATTCCATTAATTTGCACAAAATTTTGTTCATTTTTACTTTCTTATTTGAGTTGGAGAAGAGGTAGAAATAAATAAAACAACCATATTTTTGTAGTATCTGCTACAAATGGGATAGTGAATAATTTTCCACTCACTTGTGATTGGGTCAAGTTCATGCACGCTTAAATGAATGTGAAAACAAACTTTTTTCACTCCCTTGTGAAACTATGAAAAAATTATCGTAATTAAAATGATCGTTTCATTTTACTTTTAAGCTGCTTACACAATGCAGCCGTGATCAACCGAAAAATAAGTAACAAGGTGAACCCAACCACCGAGCAAGTAATCGACTACAGAATACTATGGATGCCGCTTTGGTTGGTTTAGCAGCAGCATAAATAGGTAAACCAAAGAGCTAAACCAGCCACCAGCTCTGGTTAGCATCGGTCATTTAAGCAACACTTCTCTCAACGATTTTATTAGCAACCACTTGAACTTCCAAAGAAGGACTTACTAATCACCGATCATAGAATCATCCCTCATGCTGAGGGAAGAACAATGTCAAAGTCAGCCTATATGTTCTTAAATGATGTCGCGACTGACTATCATCGTTCCTGAAGCTTCTCCTGTACCAATATAAATATGCAGACCACTAATTTATATTCTTCGTAGTGCTATTACAGACTTTGAACGCGTATTACACGAGGAAACATCTTTTGATAGCACCCCAAGTAACATGTATGAAAGCTGATCTTTATACTTTAAATAATTCCAGGTCCAATACTCTACACCCTTTTACTACCATTATCCTATCCTAATATTCGGGGATTATTCTTAATTGTATTGGGGACAAACACAGGCTAAAACTGCCAGACTTAATAAAATGACGAAGGTCAGATTGTCACGTACTTTTTGTCTTTTATGGCATGCAACTGAAAAGGAGGGACATGTCCTTAATCGCATAAGTTTTGTGACAATGATTTTCATTTAATGCGGATCTTGCAGAAATGTATGAAGCTTTGACAGCTTTTTTGTTCAAACACATTTTGATATTTTAACAAATGACGTCAACTTTAAAGGCATGCCCTTAGGTTGACTTATTCAATATTTTGATTTTATGAAAACTAAATTTTTATGCAAATGAATTCTTTTACTCGTAAAAAAGTTGTTAAATTTTTTATATCTTCAATTTTTCAAATTTAATTAGCATGAAATTCAAAAGCTTTCACGTTTAATATTCGATTTGAGTTAGCGCTAATTTTCCCAAAGATAAATTTTTTTTATTAGATCACGAGTTTTTATAAATTTAAAATTTTAATATTTTTATATTAAGATTGAAAAAGGAACCTTTCTCTTGGAAATAATTTGTAATAATTATGCAGTGAAATGACCAAAATGGCAATTGCATCAGAAAAATTGCAAATGAGAGTTGACATTATCCATAACAAAACCTTGAAGGGTTTTTTTAGTTCAGTGCGAGATATTTTTACACGCATTTGAAGTTGGTGATTTTGGAACGCTGCCTAACAAGGAATTATCATTGAAAATTTGATAAAATAATGCTTATTTAATTTTTGTATCCTGCTTGTACGATAGCGCCATCTAGCGTCAGTTTTAGGTAGAAATAAATATCGAAAATGAATTCAACTTTCCGGGATAATAAAAATAAATAAGCATTATTTTATAAAATTTTCAATGATCTTTCCTTTGTTTGTGGCACAGCGAAGCTTTTGATGCCGGGAGAGCGCTGAAACCGCATCGGAATGAGGCGGGTTGAATGCCCTTTAAAAGAAACTATTCCATTGGGATTCGAACTGGTCTATTTCGGCTAAGTAAATATACACATTAACCACTACACTTGGTTTGCTTAGGGATAGTGTTTTTACTTTGGTTTGAGGGTGGTGTTGGCTGAAGTGGTTAGCACGTTGACCACTAACAATGACTTGGGGCCTGGTATCAAACCCTGGCCAGAGCAAGTCAATCAACATCATTAATTTCTCTAATGTACATTAGTGAGACATTGTATTAATTGTTGTCGGACTATTTAAGTGATGAAGGCATAGCTCTGGTCACTAAAAAACTGTTCCGACAACGATTGATGCTGTTCCAGGCTAATGTACACAACATCGCCCTCCTTCGTCGGTTGGTGGAAATATCGGCGAAGTAAAATAATTAATAAAATGCCTGCCAATACAGCTTAAACAAATTTAATGCGTCTACTTAACACCGGAGACGCCTCAACACTACTACAAAAATTAACATAACACGTTAAGCAGAGTTGTAAAAGAGTCAAAGCCTTATAAATTTTCAACTTCTATCTTCTCTACTCTACAATGCACTGCATAAGTAGGATTTATCCCCTGAGGGCTGGTCCTAATTAAAAAAAATAAATAAAATGAATTATTCTACAAAAAAGTATTTTTATACAGCTTTTGAAAAATGCGAACCCATAATTAAAAAAATGTTAGAATTAAAGGAAATAAATTATTAGTTTCTTTCTTGGTCATTTTTGTTTTTCTGCAAATATTTGATATATGTGAACGTAGTTTTACATTAATTAACAAAGTTAATTTCTTGAACTAAAATCTATATATATAAAACCGAATGTGTGTTTGTTTGTTTGTTTGTTCTTCCTGAAATTTTCACAGTATTTAACTGGAACTTTCGGATGAATTATAGGCTACATGAAGTTTTGATTGGACAAATAGGCGTGGCACCACCCATATAACCCAAAAATTTAAATCGCCATATTTTGGGCATGTTTTGACCTACGCCGATGATATTTGGTACATATGGTATTGGCATAATTTGGAATACGTACCAGAAGAAAAGTGGGTGGGACCACGCCCCTTTTTTAGGAAGACCAAACCCTTGGACCGATCTTCCTGAAATTTTCACAGCATGTTACTGTGACTCTGGAAGGAATAATAGGCTATATGAAGTTTTGATTGGACAAAGAGGCGTGGCACAGCCCATGTCACCCAAAAATTTAAATCGCAATATTTTGGGCATTTTTTGACCTACGCCGATGATATTTGGTACGTATGGTATTGGCATAATTTGGAATACGTACAAGGAGAAAAGTGGGTGGGACCACGCCCCTTTTTAGGAAAATTAAAAATCGTAATATAGTCTTAACTACTGGACCGATCGTCATTAAATTTTCACAATAGGATATATAAATACTTTTAATTTTATTTTATAACGATAGGGTAGCGAAGCACACCGGGATAAGCTAGTATATTTATAATTTTGTTTTTAATTAATGGGAAAATTTTATTTGATTTAAAGAAATTATAATCAAATGTAGGAATTTTTTGAAACTAAATGTCGTATTTTCTTTCAGTGTAGACGTCACTTAGTAAAACTTTGAATTCTGATTATGAAATAAGATAAACTTTGTTTAAGTCAGAGGAATATTTTTCGGATCAAATTTCCTAATAATTTCTTAATACGAAATGCATTAGAAATAATCACTAATAAATCTTTAGATCACGCTTAAGTCTATTAAATTAAAATATGTATAGTTTTTGTTTTTGAATCTATTAAAATTTAAAACTATTTTATTTTTATTTCTGTATACGCTTTCATTTTATTTGGAAAAAAATAAACAACCAAAAATTAAAATTAAACTACTGGTTGCTTTATTTCAAGAAACTATTTGTTAAAATATTTTTTTTATTATCAATATTTTTAAATATGCAAATCATGTGTGAGTGAGGTGAGATTGTGTGCGTTAGATATAACCTTAGAAAGAATGTTCCAAATTGGCTCCAGTCTGCTGTCGATTCCGGTTTTTATTTATGTTTTCATAAATTTGACAATTTAATTTAACTCATTTCGGACAGCGTAATCAGAAACAGACTGACACATCATAACAATGAATGTTCAAATGAATATCAATAATAAAAGATGAGCCAGACCGACAGAGGGAGAATGAGATGAGGGAATGAGATTTCATTTGTATCATTCGAGATTGGTGAAACAGTTGTGATTTTTGTTTAATTTAACATCATCGAAGCCGTTAGGGACAGATCGGTTAAACTGCTCACTACTACAACGAACTGAGAAATAAGGTGATTAATAGGTTCAATCAATCCTGCATGAGAAGATAGGATTGTAGACTCACGGAGGTTATATGGCCAAAACTTGACTCTGAAAAATCTGTAGAGCTACTGGGAATAAGTGCGAAGATTTTAGGAGTCTAAAAAGGCGCCTTGGCTGTCAGTTGTTCGGTTCGTTCGAGAGCCTGCATGTGAGAAAATTACAATCCCGATCGTTTGTATGATGTGCGGAGATGAAGAGGAGCCAACAACAGATCTCTCCAAATGAATTTTGCAAAAGGCAAACGCAATGAAAACGACAACATAATATTTCATATATTCTTAAACTTTGGAAAAATCTTGCTGAAATATGGTGAGCCTGAGTTATCGATGCGGTGTCAAAGCATCACTCACGCTTGTATCACCAACAAAATAGCGCTTCAGACTTAGACTCATACAACCGTACAACATTGTCATGAATGTGTAACACTTAAACGTTGACGTCAAACGCATTCTTTGAAGACGCCATTCACATTCCATTTCTTTTAAGCTTGGCATTGTTGCTGTCTAACATTGATTAGAAATTTTGTTATTGTTATTGTTTTTGCATTTTCGTTTAAATGTGTAACTGTGCATTAGCGATACAAAACATTTACATAAATACAGACGACTCAAATTAGATCATTAGACTCTTACGTTCGTAATGATTATTTATGGACTTGGAGTAAAATGAATTATTGTTTTGTATTTCGTAAACATGATGGGTGATTCATAGGAAACTAATGTGGCCAGATAATATTGTAGACTCTTAAATAAAATAGATCAAACCTATGGCTCAGTTGCTTAGGATATCTGAAGTATTCCCGGATTATGACAAAATTCTTAGGCTGTTTAGTAAAATTTTAATTTTCGAGATCATTCTGAATTAAAACGATTTAAAGTGGTCTGCAAAATTTTTTATGATTTTTATTCATCTTGAATTAAACTAATCAACAAAGAACACAATTGTATTCGATTATAAAAATAACACTGTGCAACAAAATTAAAATATATGAAAACAACAAAGTTCTGATGAATGTTTTTAGTAGGAAAGTATACGTGCATCGACTTCTTTAAATAGCCGTCCTTAAATGACCTACAATTATAGTTTCTTTCTTTTTTGTAATTCGAACATTCACTTTAGCGTTTTTTTTTTTGTGGAAAAATTAAGCCTGTACGATGTCAGTTTAAAAATTTATTTTTCAAAATTATTTGATTTTTTGCACAAAAACGTTCGATTTACCAAATCGATACATTTAGTCCAGCATCTCTTTAGTTCTTTTATTTCCTTCAAATAATAATACCTAGTTCAAACACATGTAAGTTTTAATTCTTTCTCCTAGCTGAATTAAAATTTGAAGTGTGTGAGCCAGCACTACGCTTTCTCAAGAACGCCAAAATGGACACCCAGCAAAAAATAATTATGTTTCTGGAAGCTGTAACAAAATTTCATGCTTTCGGGATGCGCAGTTTTGAAGCGCTTCCGAGGCTGCACAAAAAGAAGGCAGAGAGATCGCTCAACTTATTTTTAAGCACCTTGAAGTTGGTCGGCTATTTACATTTAGTTGACACGAATAATAAAGTAAACAGCGAATGGAAGATAAAATTTCATTTATATGCTCTCTGTCTCTCTCTATCTCTCTCTATCTCTCTTATTTTTTTATACTTGTGTATTTGTCTACAGATGAATTATGTATGTTAGTAGATGACGCAGTAAAACGAAGGCATCATTCAGATAATTTAAACATGATTTTAGCGCATTTCAGATGTTTAGAAAAAAGCGCTCTTTTATGTAAAAAACAAGATCTCCAAAGTGTGACATCGCGGACAAAAATCATGCATGTTCGAAGCGCTTTTCGGAGCAGTAAGCACAACAACAACAAGCATCTCTCCCTTACAAACCTGCTTCGGCCGAAGCACTAGTTTTTGCTGGGCAGTTGTACAAGACAGCATACAATCGAACGTGTTTGTTAAAGCAAGAAATGCTCACACACTTAAATTTGCATTTACACGTATGACTGACAAGTGCTTATGCAAACTTGTAAATAAAAAGACGTTACCCGAAGTTGGTATTTAGGCGTGTATGTTAATTAATTGTGGAGTTTTGTAAAAAAAAAAAATTAAAAGATAACAGGGATTTTTGATTAGAACTAAATAAACGTGGAGAAATTATCCGTGGATTTCTGTTAACCATTTTTGAACCATCGAAATTGAGTATGCAGAGTCTTCGTAGTATTAATGAAGCCCTTAATCATTGATCCTCTCACGATATTCACCTTCTTCTATTTTCGGAGGTTGTTTACTTGAAAGTGAACTAATAGACGAAGGTTCCTCAAAATTCTGCAGTAGTCGAGTTATATATAACCGTTGACGCGATCAGTATTGAATTTAAAGTAATTTTCAAACTGCTGTCTTACTCTAACCTCTGGTCAACTTTATTTTAAAAACTACTGTAAATTGTCGCGATCAGTGTAAAACCTGAAGTGTATCAGCATCACGCACATTATTTTTGTTATCATTTCAAATTCCATGAAAAAAAAAATACGTTATTCGAAATTTAGTTTGCCAAAAACAACAAAGTCAGCCAAAATACTCATCGTTTTAAAACGAAATTCCCCAAAAACAAACAAAAATTCAAATCTGGTTTATTATTCTTTGTTGTTTTTTTTTTTCTTTTTTTTTTGTACTTAAAGACTTGTTTGACGCAAAAACAATAGAGAGATGACCGACCGACCGACCGGCAAAGCAATATTTTTATTGCTGCTGTTGGTTTTTTCTTTCCTTCCTTTCTGAGCGAGTGAGTCAAGATTCGTAATAAAATTTCAGTGTTCAGTTAGAATTGGTTTAGATTTAAACAAGAGTTTGAACAGTAAAGAACACACAAACTTACAAAAAAAAAAGAAATTATCGGAAATCAAAAATTTTACTTTAAAGACAATCAGCGTATTAAAGAAGTCTGAAAAGTGGAAAGAAATTGCGATAAAAAAAGTGAAATATAAATGCAAAAATATAAAATGTTTACGCTAAGAAATTTATTAGTGATCTGCGCCGTTGTGGTTTTAATTATTTTAAATTCCATAAATGTAACGGACGCCTATGCCGTTGGCCAGTGGAAATTGGGGCACATAGAACAGTTTCCCTATCAAGTGATGTTAATTGGCAAGAAATTTTGGCGCAAACGTATTCTGTGTGGCGGCACTCTTTTGGACAATCGATGGATATTAACGGCCGGTCACTGTACCATGGATGTAACACATTTCGATGTGTATTTGGGCACCAAAAGTGTTGATGAGTCCCTGGAAGCGGGCAAATTGATTTTAAGAAGCAATAAATTTATTGTACATGAAGGATTCGATCCGGAAACAGCAGCCAATGATATAGCTTTGGTCAAGCTGCCGCAAGATGTAGAGTTTTCATCCCGCATTAAACCGGCCACTTTGCCACAACATTTGAGAACCGAACAATTTATTGGCTCTAAAGTTGTGGCCACTGGTTGGGGTGCTGCTGGCGTAACAAGAAACTCAGATCCGATGCAATATACCGAACTAAGAGTCATCTCGAATGTGGAATGTTCAGATGAATTTGATGTCATAACTGAAGGCATTATTTGTGCCAAGGGCCTAAAAGATGAAACTGTGTGTTCGGGCGACTCGGGTGGACCGTTGGTGTTAAAGGACAGCAGCGTTGTAGTGGGCATAACTAGTTTTGGTCCGGCAGATGGTTGTGAAACAAATATTCCTGGTGGTTTTACACGGGTCACTCATTATTTGAATTGGATTTATGCTAAAATTGGCAGCAATCAGCAGCAGTTACAGAATCAAATACAACCTCATCATGCTCAGCAAGGAGGTCAGCAGCATCAGCAGCAGCAGCAGCAGCAGTATCATCAAAATATTGTGTAGACCGTATATTTTTTGTGATCTCTAACAAATACCAACACATCCTTAACAAATCCTAGCAACAGGCTGTGCAATTTTTACAAATTAAATTTATCTCAAAATCGACTGACTGACTGACTGAATTTTATAGCTTTATTATATTAAATCCAGTGAATGTAGTGTCTAAGATTATTTTTATTTTAGCAAAAGAATTTTATTTATAATTAGCCGTTTTGAGCTAAAATTATATTTTAAAAAAATATTTTTTTACATTTCATTGTGATCAGCAAAATTTTATTTAAATTTATTGCTTTTTTTTAGAAGCATTTAAGTGTATTATTTATTTAAAGTATTTTTATAAATTTTAAGCGTGATTGGAAAAAAATATTTATATTTATTTGTTTCAAATTTATAAAAAAAAGTGAAATTTTTATCCAAACAAAACAAAGAATAATTTCAAATTATTTTTTAAACAAAAACAAACCTAAAATAAAACAAAAGAAAATATTTATTTTTATATAAAAATTTATACGAAAGAAATGTTTTTATTTGGGTGGTTCCACAACTTTTTATCTGCCATAATTAAAAAAACAACTAAAATTTGGAAAATTTGATTTTACTTTTGTTGTTCATTTCTCACTCTTTGCCATTTTGTTCCGCCCGTAGTCAGCGTTTCCTTCATGATATATTTTTGGGTAAATTTTATGCCTCGGGGAAGGGGGCTTAAATCCTCTGAATTAACATTTGAATGGGTTTTGACGATTGGCACTACACCATGCCACCTGCCACCTGCCATCTACCACTTGACATGATAAATAAAATTTCTTTAATTTCTCTACGGGATGTGCCTGTATTACGTAACGCTTAAAAAGGGGGAGGCATAAGGATTTGTTACGAATTTGAAATTTTGCATTGAAACAGCGTTACGTAATATGTGAATGGCCGCTAAGCACGATTGGATATAAAATTTGAAGTCGCCATTGTACAAAAACATTTATTTAAAGCAAATCTAAAACTATTAAATGACAGTTCGTAAAGTTGTAGTCATCGCTTCAATTTCGCTTGAAGTTGCGGACGTGTTCTGTTCCATCATTAAATAAAGAATTTTTAAAAGTAAGATTTTTGTTTGTGGTAAAATTACAAACTATTTTCAAAGAACTTTGATTTGATTTAAAAAAATTCTAAATTTTAATAAAATTTTAATTAAATTTAGAAAAGATTTTTTTCCAAATTTTTTAGAAAATTTTTTACATAAACTTAGTTGTACAGATGTGTTACAACGGTGGTCTTAAGACCGTGTATATTCACAAACACCCCCCAACCGACCCCTCGGGAACCAGAAGTTGCCCTCGGGGTCTTAGACATGGTGTACCCCCCGGGCCTGAACACCTTGGTAATGTGTTCGAGGTATCTAAACTTTTATATCTTTTGTTTCACACATGGAGGCTTAACATTGGTAGACCGAAGTCCAGGCAGCCCATAGTTTTGGTCCAGCATCAGTCCTTAAACCAATACCTCTCCCAGCTTTTGGTAGCAACCACAGCCACCACGTGTACTCCCGAAGGAGACCTCACCAATAACCAGTCACGGAATCATGCCACCAACGAGGGTAGTTTGATGGCTGCCAGAATGTCCATTTTCATGGGGAGGGAGTATGCCAATAGCAGCTCCATCCGCAAGAGAACAGATATGCATCTCGCAAAATCACATCGCAATGTGAGCCCAATATAGTATTAACACTCCCTAGCCTACGGCTCCCGTGTTACCACTTTAGATTACTATGTATCGACTTTGGTCTTAATTAAGGAAGACCTATATTGCCCTTTTACGAGACTAACATAGACTACCTACTTCCTTTCAGAGGTTGGGCAGCAACATATAAGTTTTATTTTTTGACAAAAGACAATTACCACTTTTCCACATAAGGCACAGCATTAAGGTGTGGATATCACTAAGATGACAAAACGTACACCCCGGGGGGACTTAGTTGCACATGTATATTTGTTGAGAGTATTGCTCAATATGAAACTTTTCACAATTATATTGTGTATGTACACACATATGTATGTACGAGTATGTATGTATGTGCGCCGCTTGAGAAAAAAATGAAAGAATTAACAGAAGCTTCAGAAGATTCCCTTCCCTTAATGATTAATTAAATAATTTACATTAAATAAAAATAAAACTTGTGCCGCTATTTTTGTTAACAGAAAGACAAAAAAAAAATTTTTTTGACAAATTTGCATATTTTTAAATAAAATAAAAAATATATTTAATTTTTGGCGCCAGCCGTTGTGAAAAGACTGCTTAAAAATTAACGTTTAATTTTTATCAATTTAGTAAAGTAAAACGAACTGGTTTTTTGGTTTACAATATTTGTAAATATTTTGATTTGTTTGTAAAAAAATAAACAACACACAAATATTCATACACGAAAAAGAGTCATTGCTCTTCAATACGGTGGAGATTTTTATATATTTAGTTCAGATGCCAAGAGATGGAATGGTGTATAAACGTAATAAAAGTGTTAAGTGTTCATGCTTCATCATCGTTTGAAGATCTAACACGGTTATATTAGAGAAAACCTAAACTAAGATGCCACACGCTATCTTGAGCAGTTACATCTTAGGGGCTAAGATCGCGAAAATATAGAAGTACGCAGGCTCCTATGGTGTCAAGTAGACTAAGGCCCTAATTTTGTAAATCACATCACCTTCACCATGGAAAGCAAAAACAAAAGTTCAAATATTTAAATGTTACTACCCAATTTCTGGAAGAAGTAGGTAGTCTACGTTAGTCTGGTAGAAGGTAAAAGGGCACATTAGGTCTCCCTTAAGACCAAAGTCGATACAAAGTTAATCCATAGGGGCTCTATTCGAGGCTTGACCAATAACCTAAAGTGGTACTGCGTGAGCCGTAGGGTAGAGAGTGTTGATACTATATTGGACATACACACTGCTATGTGATATTGCGAGAAACATATCTGTTCTCTTCGGGGTGGGTATGTTATTGGCATACTCCTAATCCTTGGGAATGGATATGTTGGCAGCCATCGTACTACCCTCGTTGGTGGCATGATTCCATGACCGGGAGTCTACGTGTTGGCTGTGGTTGGTATCAAAAGCTGGGAGAGGTATTGGTTTAAGCACTGAACAGATATTTATATTCACACGGTGTTGAGAGCACTGTGGCTTACGCCACAATGGCAGGTTCTGTAAGACATACGTTTTGGCACAATGCATTAAATATATGTAGGGGACATCACTTGAGCCCTGGTCCTAAGAAAAAAAAACGGTATTCGCATTTTAAGGTGCCAACTACAGCCCACTGCTTCTGGTTTTGAATTCGTTTCTCCAAGAAGACATTTTTGAAGGCGAATGTAGGGCGTGTATATTTGATATAAATAAGCTGTGGGTTAAAGCTTGGCTTAAGCTAAGAAAAACGATGATAAGAAAAATTTTCAATTTATTTTGGAACGACAACTACCATTTCCTTTTCATAATACATACAGATATTTTAATTATTTCGAAAATATTAAGAAGTAAAGCTTAAAAAAACTCGTTTAAGTTTTTCAAATTTCTACAAAAACTAACAATTATCGACATACTCGTTTTATACAATTTTTTTTCTTTTGTTTTAGCAACATATTTTATTAAATTTATTAACTACTTAATAAGCAATAATGTTAACAATAGTAGAAATAGCTTGTCTCGTTTATTTTTTTGATATTTATTATGATTTTATTTCATCTTAACGACGAAACCAAATTATTTTTGTGTTCTAGTACAAGTTTTCGTATTTGCAATTCTTGTTTAATCGTTAATTATTAATTTATAATGAACTGACGATTATGTTGACATAAATAATATCGACTATTAGTTTTATCTTATCTTATCTTAACCGCGTCAAAGTTGATTTATACGAGTATTATTTAAGAAAAAAAAATAAATTGTATGTTTACAGTGGGCTCGCATTATAAAATGGATTGATTTCTTTTTCAACACAAAAAATTTAGATGTAAATAAAAAAATAAATTGATAGTGCGGCCGGCGTTTAATGGTTTTTATTTGAGATTCGTCCTTCTTTCCTACTTTACGGCCCCTAGGATGACTTTCTCTCTATGTTAAATATTTAATTCCAGATATGAACAAAATATAAGATATAATATAATATATATATATATAACCAGGGAACTAATTAACCTATTCTCTCGCTAACAGACCTGCTTGCAACACGTAAAGTCGGATGAGGCTGTTCTGCTCCCTATTGAAGTATTGATTATCGCATAAATTCTGCATTTAATGGCCGGTCCTACAACATGTTTTTTTTTATCGAGTTTGCGTGCACTTTAGTAGAATTTAATTTTTTTGCGAAACAGGGGCTGAGTTAAAAACTCCTTCCTCTCCAAATATTGATTATCGCGTAACTCCTCCATTTACAGACAGTTTTTTTAAATTCTTTTTACTTTTCGGATTTTGTCCCATTTTGGTCACGTTGAGTAAAATCGAATGAGCAAGTTGTCCCCTCCGCAACAATCATTATCGCATAAATTATCCATTTATAGACCGATTTTCAAATATTGCTGTTGATCGCAAAAAAATTTGTTTGTAGTTTGCTACCGGCACTTTTTGAAAAATAAAAAGTGCAAACTTCTCGCTCGAAATATTGATTATGATGGTCCATTTAGGGACCGATTTCCAAAGTCGCCACCTGATATATTCATTAATTTTTATTTAATAAATTGATTTATCGAGTATGAAGCTTTCGCATAGTCTCGTACATTTTGTAATCTGTTCGATTATATTATTTATTAGAGTCGGTTTGATTTCGAGAATTCTTACATTGAAATTGTTCAACTGAAAAAACTACCCCGATGGTTACTCCTATTTTGGCAACTCTTCTCAACTTAACTAATTGCATCATACACGACTCAAGCAATTGATGCAATCAGCAAAAACTTAAGCTCTGTTGGATATCGTTACAGAAAAACAAAACGAACAATCACATCAAATCTCCATACGAGAAGTGTACGAAAAAAATAATAGCAAACTCTTTTTCGCTCACACTGTATTGAAAAAACAATCATCAATTAAGATGAGTTAATTATGACTCTCATATCTGTGATTTAATTAATTATCCATTCGATCTGCACATTTATATTAAATATAATTTTAGGCAGCCACTAAATTCTTAAGTCACATTTGCAAGGGAATAAATATTAATTTAAATAAATAAATAAATAAATTTCGTTCTATTTGTTAATTATGTTTGTTGACTTTTACGACATACTATTGACGTACATTTTCTAATCAATTTCATTAAAAATTCATTGTCTAGTTTCGATGGCGAAAAGGAAAGATAGAGCTGAACTCATATTGGAGATTTAAGATACATACATATGTATATACAAACTTATGTACATACATACATACTCGTATAAATCTTGGAAACTGCCATGGCTAATTATTTTCAATAACAATTATTGCTTAGACACAAATGACAATGACGACAATTTAAATAAAAGAAAAATTGCTCTTCGAAATATTAAATTACTTCGATCAAATTCTTAAGCATACGAAGGAGGAGGAGTATGCTCTCTAGAACCTGTTCGGGAATTAATACAGTTTATTTATGATTTATTTCATTATAATTATTTTTAGTATTTTTTATATATTTAATTTCCAATTTCAAAAGTTAATAACAATTTTATTCATGGGATAAATTTTATAGAAAAAATAAACTGTGGCTACTTTCGTCATTTAGTTCCACCAACGTCAATAGAGTTTTAAATGTCTTCTACGGTGTGTACCCAGCAAACATCCTGAAAATAATTGAAATAGCTGACAAGAAAGTGAATCGAAAATTCGCGAAAAATTTCTGTATCAATTGTGAAGGAATTTTTTAGAGAAACTCGAAAGGAATATTCGACGGGCTGGAAAAATATCGGTAAATGACTCACACGGCATCAGAAACTATTCTCACTGAAAATATTATTTGCCTGCCCACGTTCATTACATGTTGTCAAAAATACATTGATTCAATGTACACATACGTAGTTGCGATGAAAATTTGTATTAAAATTCAATTTAAAATGGTTCATTGAAAGCAGTCGTTGTTGTAATTCTTTAACAAAATTAATGGAGCAATTCAGTACCTTCCCATTATGTCAGAAGCAATGAACAGTTCATTGAAATAATGAACTATTAATTGAACTTAAATTTTCGGTTTCTGGCACAAAGTTAGTTAGAAATCAAGAAATTGTCAAAGATTTTCGCACTCTAGAAGGAAAAAACCTTCCTTTAGGGCGGGACAGAAAATAAGTATTTTAAAAATCGTATATATCTTAGACGACGAAACGTCGGATAAATGATTAAATTAAATTCCTCTACATGACCTGTAGTAAAGTAATTTCTAATAAAAACAATATCAAAAAGGTCGATAAATCACATAAAATATATGAAATTTTTACTAATTGATTTTGGTGTCGGCGATGACTTCACTCGATTTGTATTGAGGATGGGATCTCACCACAAGGCTCCGTTCTTTCTCCTACCCTTTTTATAATTTTTCTTAATGACCTTCTATATAAAACCTTCAATTCTATCTACTCTTTTGCAGATGACAGCAGGATCGTTCTTTCGCATTTAATCGGTAACAGGCCAAACCTGTCTGAGATCCTGGCAAAGCGGCAAAATATGAATGATACAATAAATAAATTAATTAAAAATAATTTCAAGTGTTTTTTTAATCGTTTCTGAACATTTTATCTCATTTTCTACTTACATTTTTTTTCAATTTTAAACTTTTTAACTAAAAAACACAGATAAACAAAACCCCTCCGTTAACAAAAAAAACAACTGAGAAAAACGGAGCTCCGATCGTAATGAAGAATACATACAATCGAAAGAAACTGAGCGGAATCGAAATGCAGAATACCAAAGCTGCCAGACGAAGAAAATTTCGATTCAAATCGAAACGCAGAATAGCCCCCATTGTCAAATTTTGTATCCGAATTTTCTCCTACATTCTACTTTTAAGCTTAGTCTACACGATATATTGATCAGCAAATTTATGGTGAAAAATTTGTTAACAGTGCCAACATATCGTGCACCCACTAAATTTTTTTAACACATCGTCGGTCACAGGATGGCAACTCTTAACTCGCAAAAAAATCTAATCAGGTTTTTTATGCCAAAAGACTGTTT
Source organism: Lypha dubia (assembly GCA_947311025.1). NCBI lineage: Eukaryota > Metazoa > Arthropoda > Insecta > Diptera > Tachinidae > Lypha > Lypha dubia. The sequence goes on along the minus strand of OX371263.1, from coordinate 85,320,203 downwards.
GTTAGTACGTTTCATTTATATTTACATAAGTATGTATCATCTTACACTAAATATCTCCTACTAATTTTGGTTTTTTTATTTACTTCCAACACGGTTTAGTAACGGAGTAATAACGTTTTTTTTTTTGTCTCCAAAAACATGTTTAGAGTTGTCAACCTGTGACCGACGATATGTATGTTTAACGACATATGATGGGCATTTGTTAATGATGCCAACAAACGTTTGTTGACGATTTTAGCATATCGTGTAGACACCATATTTTTATTATTTAACTCATTCATATGCTGACAAATATGTATGTTGTTTGTTGAAAAGCGAATGCAAGCTGCAGGATTTGCTATATTTTCACTTATGTAGGTTTGTCAGTTTAATGAATTTTACACTTATGGCCAATGTTGCCATAATTTTTTTAAATAAACTGCAAGTTTAGAGAAAAAACCTGGTTTTCAGTGAAAAATACTGCACATAGAACAAAAACCAAAAAACGTTTATTTAATTTATTTTATATATACAGGGGTGTTCTGAAAATCACGTTTTCTACAAGTGATTTCAAATCACACAAAAGGTGTTCTGCGCACAAAAAATATTGAAATCACACGATTTTGAACCGGTGAGCCAAATGATTGCCCTATTCAAATCACTCGAAGTCTCTTCCAATGGTTTCCAAATTGAATTTAATAAAGAACTTATTGTGCATTTATTGTGTTAATTTTTTTATTTATTTCTGTAATTTAACAACGTTTTATATACACAAAAACATAAATATTGACAAATTTCTAAGGGCACTGCTTGTTTTCTAATATGTTGTTTTGATATTTTTTACCCAATTTTCGTGATTTTGATTTTGTATTTAGCTATCAGCTGGTATGTATTTTGCCAAAGTGGCAAAATTATAAAAATGTCATGTAAGATTTATAGAAAATATAAGAAAAGATTTCATCGGATGAAAACAGTGGCAACGTTGTTATGCATATGTATATAAATTCATATTTTATTCACCCTTATTCTATTAGGCGTCGGCAACAACGTCGGCAATTTTAAGGCAACATCAATAGAACACAACGTCAATACTAATTTTGTATTCCCTAACAGTATTGTGACTTGTATTTTTAGCTTGCCCGATGAGAAGTAAGTAACAAATTTTAAGCAATAATTTCCAAAGTAATAGATTTTTTATCCTTTTTAAGATTTGAAAGTAATTTTCGGTTCAATAGACCACATTTTATTCATACGAGCCTACTAGTAGGAGCGATTCCTCTGCGAAATCCTCTGGCTAGTGATGGATTCTTTTCAAGTTCTTGCACAAGCTTCTCGAATTGGCATTTATTTGTTATTTAAATTTTTTTCCATTAGTTTATTTAAACCAAAAACACAACACAAATATATAAAAATACCAAAAACGAAGAATGAAAGACAACTTTAGCGTTAATTTTTTTTAAGTTTTAAAACGCAACACTAAGCAACGCAAGACAACACTAAAAATATCGACGACAAAATCGAAGGCAATTACAGACAACATCAACATTAATTTTGCTTACAAAATATCAAACATAAATAAAAGTTATTGTTAAATGGCAATATTGCCACCTAGAATACCGATTGGCAACAAAAGATAAAAAACGGTGTTGTCTTCTATTACCGTTGTCATATAGAATAAGGGAGATTATTCTAACATTTAATTAAAAATAATTTTGATTTGTGCAATTTCTCTTAAATGACGTATTCTAACACTCATTTTTTATATGTTGCCTTCTTAAAACAATTACTGCCAATAACGTAGCTCCCAGCATTTTTACATACATATGTATGTATGTATGTCAGCTGTTGTCTCGTATTTTCGAAAAATTAAAAGCACGTCGAAAACACTAAAACAGCGAACAGACTCGGTGTGATTTTCTTTTTCGTCCGGTGGTTGTTTTTTCAGTTCAAAATTTTCTTTGCCTCAGCGACTCTTTTTAATTTTCGGCGATTTTTTTCCGTCTTAGTGATTTTATCCAATTGTATAAATTTTTGTATTTGTGATTTCTATATTTTTGATGATTGTTTTCATTTAGGCATTTTTTAGTTGTGAAAACTATACTGGCAATTTTTTTGTCTAGGCGACTTTAGCACACGACTTTAGAAATAGCACAAAGTTAACAAACATGACGAAACTGAACTGGATCTTATTGAGTTTTTCCGCAAGCTGTAAAATCAGAAATCATCGTAGAATGCAGTCATGAGTTCAGTTAAACTTCGGTTTAATTTCGGCAATTCTGTAAACTTTATACCAAGTTTTCTGGCGTAGCTACTTAAACATGCGATCAACTAGCAGACAATGCATCATTTTAAATAGGCATTGATGGGGTAGAGGGTGGCACACCTGTGGTCATCAAACATGGACATGTTTTTTCCGTGTTTGTAAATTTCGATTTTATTTGGAAAAATTATCTTTTAAAATTTATTTAACAAAAGATCAAAAAGTAACAAAATAAACATACTCTTGTTCGAACATAATGTGGGAGGGAGACCCATAAGCACACAACAGAAAACGGAAATCATTCATTAAATTTAAACATCAATGTTTTAATGTAAAAATAAATTAAATTCGAAATAATAATGTAAAAAAAATAACAATGGACTTTAGCTCAGGTGTGAATAGACAGACTGTTATGGATTTGTTTTTGATAAAAAGCAGATAAAAAGCTTTGCTGCCCCAAATAATACAGGACACCTCCACTACTTCCTCTATTCTATTAGAAGCACAGCCATGTTCAGTTCTAATGGTTTGTTTGTGTAATTTTGTTAATCAAAAAATTATTTGGATTTTTGTTTATTTTTGAAATATTTTTTTTTCAATTTATTTAATTTGATCTAAAACATCTTACAGATAAATATTTTTGTAAAACTTTTGTAGTGTTTTAAATAATTTTACTATATTTTAGCTTCTATTGGAGTTTTTTACAGGTTATTTATTGTTTTTAGAAATTTTGTATTTATTTGTCATAAAGCTTTTTTTATTAAGTTATTTTTGTGCTAAAAAGGCATTAGAATTGTGTTTGAGCTGCTTGTGGTAAAAATCTTTGATTTCTCCCTTTAAATTCTTATAAAAAGTTTGTGCTTTTTTTTTAATTTCTTTGGTTTTAATAAGAGTTAAGAACTAATTAACATAATAATGATTAATTTAGTTTTATGCACTTGCAACAGCGGCAGCTTTTTTCTGTATTAAACAATCCAAGGCACAGGTGACATCATTGAAAATTTCATCAACACCGCGTTCAGCATTGATCTGATATTGAATACAAAAAAAAAGCAATCCACTTTAATTATATTTTCGTTTTCACAAATTAAAAGAAAAAACTTACGATTAAAGTTTTATCGGTGTATTGTGCCAAAATATCATTGGTATTCGATCTGAAAGTAGCAATGCGTGTCTTAATCGTCTCTTCATTGTCATCGGCACGTTTTTCGGTGGAGGCAGCAGCACGTGCCATCACACGGGAAACTAAAGTGGCCTTAATTGAGAAAAATAGAAAACGTATTTTAGAAATACAGAGTTAATAAATATTATCTATTTCGTTTTCAATTACATCTTGACAGTCAAAGAACATGATTAAATCGGCATTGGCAATTTTCTTTTCAAATGCCACACCTTGATCCTTTTCACGGGGATAACTGGAAAGAGATAAAATGTTGTACTTTAAATAATTTTTTGGTGATCTTAAGTTTAAGTTTTGTTAAAAGAATTAATTACCACGATATTCATAAAAGATTTTAAATTTAATGTTGGTTTAACGTGCGAATTTTTATGAAAAATTTTTACTTCTCACGATAGTATTGAGAAGTTATTTAATTGGAACGTTCTTTTTATCCCACTAAAAGTGAATTTTAAAATACGAGATTAGAGATTACGGTAAAATTTTTTTACAGATTAGCTAAACCCATAATAATTAAATAAATTTTTGAAGAGCTTAATTTCATGTCTGTATTTACTCTTTGAGTGGAAATTTCTAAAAAGAAATTTATTTTACTACCTTAAGATTAAATCACCAACATCGATAATAAGCCACCCCCCGTCAGCACAAAGATTAAAATTAGATGCAAAGTTTACCCTTAATCTCCAAACTCGGATTAAAAAATATACTCTAATAAGAGTGAGTTTTTAGGATAAGAGTTTAAACGTAATTTCAAACTAAATTTATGTTAATCTGAATATAAATTTAATCGAGTTTAATTGTGTTTGCTGTTTTTAAGTGAGAGCTTAAACAGTTTAAAATTGCCATTCTGCAGATTAAAAATTCGCAACACTATACATCAACTGGCAGTGTTTAGACGTAGAAAAACTGACTTGCGTTCCACTAATAACGGATTTTATTTAACTTATTATTGGTTTAGAGGCACATAAGCTAAACAAATAAATAAAATGGGTGTCTAGAAGGTCGTAAATCAGTTGCTTTTCGTCGAAAATTTTTGCATTATGGATCGATCGACAACGTAGGGCGGGCCGTAAGTGTTTTATTAAAAACCATATATTTTTTTGGTTTATAATATTTTGATAGCTGGCCTTTTTTATATGCATGTTTTTGTGTTACCATATTTCAGTAAGTTTGGCCGTTCAAACTTCCAAGTAAATGTAGTTAATTGTCATCCTAAAAAAAGTTAATCCAGATTAAAGTTGTGTAAATATCTGATCGGCCACCTAAAAACTCTCTCTTAGGAATTACTAAAACGTTTAAAAAATTGCCTTAAAAAGGTTATGAAAATGTTGGGCCGTTGGCATTTCATGCACACAGGAGGGGTTCACAAATGTTTTTTTCTTTATTTTGAAAATCGGGGACCAGTTTTCCCCCTCCGGATATACCGATTTTAGCATAACTCCTACATTTATGAAACGATTTTCAAATTTCTTTTGATATCTGCGGGGGCTGCTTTCTTTTTTGTCCAATAATTTTTTTTTAATTCGGAGGAACAAGTTGCTTGCGTAACTCCACCATATATGTTTGTTTTGCACTTTGGTCCCTAACGTTTGGCTGCCTAAAATATGGCTTCATAATCAAATTCGCTATGAACTGATCTATTTTTTATATATATACAGGCAGACGGATAGCCGGACATGGCGCATTCAACTTCCCTATTTATAAGGATTCAGAATATACATACTCACCCCTATCGCGAATATTTTGGAAGGTTAAGTCTCTATTGTGAATTACTTGGGAATAAGTTTTTATTTTGAATTGTTTGTTTTGATTTAACAATTAATTTTTGCGGGATTTATTTTGTGGTGTATGAATAAAAGAAATTAAAGCTAATAAGGTAAAAATTTTCTGTTGCTGGAAGAGGAAATCAATCCATAGAACGACTGCAGCGAACACAAATACGTGATGAATCTGATCGGCTTTGTTTTGTTGTTTTTTTTTTTTTTTTGTTTTCATTCAGTTTTTTTCTTATGTTCCGTTTTTGCTCGATCCACACCTACATATGCATGAAAAATTTAAGTTACGCTTATTAAACTAATAATTAACACCATTTACAAAAGCTTAACTCGTTTCAAAATTTACCCACGTCCTCTTTTTTATCCTTTTGGAAATCTTTGCCATAGTCTTGATTCTCACACATTGCTTCAACCAGACAATTAATTTGTTCTTTATTAACACTCCTGTGTTAATAAATAAGAGAAAAAACTGATTACATGAAGTTCTGGATTAAAAAACATGTTCACTTCTTGTTCCCACTTTCAATTGTTGTGAATTATTTTAGTCAAATTATTGGCGGGAGTAAACATTTGCGGTGCCATATTTGTAAAGTATGGGAATTCATTTCCAAAAAAAAAAATTATGGGAATCATTCACGATAGTAAAACAAAAAATTTGGGAGTTTTTTCATAGGAATGTTTATTCACGATAGGGGTGACTATATGGACCTCATATAAATATACTTATAACCCTTCCAGAAATAAATTTATAAATACATGACGGCGGTGCCTCAGTGTTGAAAATGGAAGTCAACAGACTATAATTCAACGCACGAACCATCGTGCTACTGCGCCCTGTTAATGTTATGTATACATTAACTTAATAATAACTTTATTTATTTTTTCGTACAAACCCCTCCCCCCCCCCCCCCCCCCCGTTTCGTTCACTGATGGATGGAAAATTGTAAAATACTAGTATTAGTATTATATTTATGTATTTATTAAAAATTATGTATGTAATTCATTCTATAAATATACACGTATGTATAAATGTATTTACGTCTTGGCGAAGGGTAAATAAGATTCGGCACTGCCGAATATAGCACTCTTCCTTGTTTGTATTGAATTCGATTTTTTTTTTTGCCAGAATTATTTATGCAGCACTTTTAAGCAGAAAGGCAACGTACAGTGAGTGGGTCCATATTGAATTGATAAACTTACCCATCAATGAGAAATCCTTTGGCATTACTTAATCGCTCGCGGATAGCTTTCTCCAACAAACCCAAAACATCATCATTGGATACCAATTTGCCCTCTTTCATGATGGCGGCCAATTCTTTACCTTTGTCCGAACCGGAAGCAACCTTAATAGAATTATGAAATTATTATTAATTTTTGAAAAAGTTTTCATAAAAGGCCAAAACATGTGTGTATTTTTGTAGCTCACCTCTTCACGCAACAAATCTCCGCTGCTCAAGTGTACAAAACCATATTTCTCCACAATTTTAGCACATTGAGTGCCTTTGCCACAGCCGGGACCACCCAAAAGCCAAATTACTGGTACACCAACCTGTAATACACCAAATAAAAATGGATCCATATGTTTAAGGGATATAAATAAAAATGGCGTTTTATTAAATTTTTTCACTAGACACAATTTTACAAAATATTTAGCAGTTTGGCAGCAGTACATTTTCTCTTCTTTTCTTTTTGATGATTTAAAGGCGGTTTTTGCTCGACAGTTTTACAGCTTTTAATAATAAGAAGCATATTTTCTTTTGTGTTTAGTAGAATTAAGCAACATATGACTATTTATAAGTTTAATTATAGTTTGTTTGTTTTTGTTTTCTTATTACATAGATAGTATGCCTTTTCACAATCTTGTTCAAATGATCTCGTATCATAGCAGTTGAAAAATGGTTTAGTATCTAGTATTCATTCCTCTTCAATAAAAAAGATAGAAGAAAGAGAAGAGTGTGAATAGGGCAAATATAGTATAGCATTTTGCAAATGCTATGATTTAAAACCATTTGCAACAAATTGTAAATGGCGTTACTGTATTTCTTCGATTTTACAAAAAGCAAATTAAGAAAATTTACGACAACCATGCAACACTTGTGTTGTTGAAATATTTTAAATTTTATTTCAAAGTTTTAAAAATTATCAATTTGCATATTTGAATACAGTGGGCAATGACAGGAAGCTGTAGGACAATTTTGAAAGGGAGGCAGGTGAAATTTAGTTTTTTTTTTTTAAATTGGTTAGACATACAAAAGAACACATAATGATGGCATTGCGCTTGCATTCGCTTCACAACAAATTTCATTATCATGGTCTGAGATCGTTTTGCTCGACTCTCACACTTTGTCAGACATTTTGGTTTTAGCGGGGTCTGTTTTTGTTTTTGTTTTTTTTTTTTTGTGCATTACTTACACCCACTTGTTGTCTTCGTATTTCCACGGCCCTTTGTTTTTCATTGGCTTCCTTCTTCATGGCCATTTGGTGACACATAAACAACTATACACAGAATTTATATTGAAAATTGAAATGGTATGAAGTTGTTGTTGTAGTTGTTGTTTATTGTTGTTATTATTTGTTAGTGTAATATTTATGTAAAAGTTATTTGCGATAATTTAGTTAATTTCAATTAATTTAATCCAAAAAAATATTTTATTCTTAATGAAAATGAAGCCTTTTTTCTATTTGGTTTATTTTTACAGTATTTGACCAAATTTCTTGCCCAGCAAACAAAACGAAGCAGATGTATAAAATATTACACATATCCTTTTTAAAAGTTTACTAATTAGAACTTTTTAACTTTTTAAATACATACGTACACAAACGCATGCATACGTAGTTTCTTATGTAGAAAGTGAAAATATTTTAAATTGAGGTAAATTGGTTCATGAATGTTTCCTTATACTTTTATTGTTTCCTACGACTTTTTACAGAAGAGTCTGATGATCCAATATATTGAACTAATCTTTCAAAAATAGTTCTGAAAAGTTTTATGTAAAAAATTAACAAAATCAGCGCATATCTGACTGAGATAAAGGCAAATAAAGATGAGAACTACATATGTATATTAGAAAAAACATATTACTTTATGCCGTTATATGCACCACGGGGTAATAAAATAAACAAATCACCCCACTCGAAAAAATCCTAGAAAGGGGTACAAATCGCCACAACGCATAAAATGCATAAAAATTATGGCGAAAAAATAGCCAAAAAAAAAAAACCGAAAACTGGGAAAAATCACTTAATGACAATAAACTCCCTAAATTGTAAAAATACGCTCAACCAGAAAAAAATCATCTTCTCTTTGCCAATTTAAGAAATTACATACTTAAGAATTTTCAATCTTTATACAAAAAAAAAAGAAGTGAAAAAAATTAAATGTGTATGCTGAGTATTGAACTCGTGCCGTTTTAAGATTTTGTTGTGTTTCGTGCCAACTATGCGTTTTATGTCAAGTGTTGTATAATTTTGTTCCAGAATTTATCATAGAATTACATAAAATATTATTTGTTTGCTCTGTCGTATTAATACTATGTTCACACGGACAGCAATTATCGCGGTTCGTGCTCTCATTCATGGTTCGCGGGCCAATCTTGATTGAACCTACATGTTTCGCAATACAATTATTTTGACAAAGAAAAACAATTAATATGTGCTAAATTTTAGTGAAAACATTGAACAAATAAAAAGCATATAGATATTTATGTATGTAAAGGGTGTTTTTTATAGAGTGACACATGTTTAAATCATAATAAAACAAGGAAATATATTTTTAATATCAATGAAACGGGCTTTATTGCAAAGAAAATTTTATGAAATTAATGTTTAAATATGATTTCTCCCATGTGGCCGCCAAGGCATATTCTGGAACACCAATTTCAACAACTTTTCGCAGCATTTGCGGCCGTATTTCACCGATAAGTCTTCGAATGTTGATTTCCAGTTATTCAATTGTTTGTGGTTTATCGACGTAGACAAGTTACTTAACATAACACCAAAGAAAATAATCGAATGGGGTTAAATCGCAGGATCTTTACGTGAAATTATTTTTTCATCAGAAGTTTCTTTGAGTAAATCAATTATAGCGCCCGCTGCACGATGAGTTTGACGAATAGAATATTTATTTTGATTAAAAATTTCAACAATTTGCACGCATTCGATTCATAATGAAATTTCAAAGCAAACTTAACAAAAAGCAACTATCAGCTGTTAAATGGGTGCTCAAATAAAGCAGTGATGCCAACTCAAAGCTGTGATACTCTATAAAAACACCCTTTATTTATATTTATGTAAATAATTAAAAAAAAAAAATATGACCGTATTTCAAACTGTAAAAGGATGTCGAAGTACGAACCAATCTAGAATGTGTCGTGTGAATCCGTGAGTTCGCCATTGTGATTCACAGAGCGAACCTAGTGGTTCAGTTTGTGGTGTCAACATAGTTAAACCAGTCTTTCTCTACTGAATTATGTAATTTATGAACAGCCGCTCCCCGCCTCAGCACTTTTTACAAGAATTTTCATCTCTTTTTTTGCATCTTTTTTCGTAATTTAGTTTTTTGTACTTCCTCATTTAATTACCAATAAAATATTTTTTTTTCTTTTGGCAACTTTTATATACATACATACGAGTATGTTCATATGTATGTATATGCATGTACAATGTACATATGTATGTACGTATGTATGTATGTATGTATATATATTGCCGATTCGCTAACATCATATAAAATCTAGATATAAAATTTGTATATTCGGCGAATTGCCAAATTTTTTACTTCCCTCATCTTTTCGTGAGGTTCGAGGTAAGTGTTTCACAGAACCATGATAAAACACAATAATAAATTTAAATTTTTTACACACAAATATATACACATAAAATATATTTATGTATTTTTATAAAAAAAAAAAAAAACACAAAAATATTTAGTTATTGTCATTAAGGAATGACCGACCACTCACCGACAATCGAATAAACAAGAGCAAATACTACAGCCTTGGAATAAGATTTTCATATTCATTATTTTGAATACAGGTTCTTTTCATTTTAATAATAGTTTTTCAAAAATAAATAATATACACATATGTATGTATGTATGTATGTAAATAATTTTATAATATATCATACGATTTTATAAAAATTTAGACATAGAAAAACACTTCCTGAATTTTTCGCCCTAAACCGTATCTGTTTCAGATTTTAAAAATATGTACATATTACATACAATCTTCAGTTGTAAATAAACATTTTTCAAGCACAAATTCTTCGTTTTAATGAAATAAAAAACATGTACATACGAGTTTTTCGAATTGTTTTTTTTTTCTCTTAATGATAAACAATCAATCAGTGATTTTGAAATTTGTTAATGAATTTCAAATTTCCGCTGATACTACGAGTAATTAATTTGTGCAAATAAATCTGTTTAATTTCTTATTTTTTTTGGTGTCTAGTAAACAAAACTAAAATTAATAACAAAACAAATTCAATATTTACACAATTATACACACGAGCACATTCACCCACTAAACATTTTTCATCGATATGCCTGACATGAAACAAATTTAAAATTTTCCAAAACATTTACCAGAATATTCAATTTTTTCCCAGTATGACGTTTACAAAAGCGTTTTTATGCCTCTATTATGAAACACAACAAAATAAAATAAAAAAAAAAATAAAAAAAAAGTGTGGTTGTCAATTTCGTAACTCAGCTTTCAATCAGCTGTTCATTTAGATGTCTTGTAGCATGGATTTGCAACAAAATAAGTGCAACTTTTTCTGTTTTATTAAATTTTAAGCAATTTTCTCTCAGAATTTACATATTTGTTCAAAAACGTAGTTTTAACTCTTTGCTCTTTATTTTTTTGTTCTCGCGCATAAATTGTTTTTATAATCTCAATATTTTTTAAGCAAAAAGCCTTCTACGCCAATGTAATAAACAAAAATGATGTCTTTTAATATACCGTTAGTTTTTTGTTTTGTTTTTTAATCTATACAATGCGTTTAAAGTTTTCATGAGTTAAGTGAAGATCATTGTAATGTACACATCAATTTAAAAAATATGGCAGTAGTAAAAAAAGTGAATAAGCTAACAATCACAACAAAAATTAAAAATTTTGAGCAAATTGCAAAATGGTAAATCTGTTAAAAAGATTTGTATTACGCAAAATAAGAATATGCGGAGAAAAGCTATCAAATAAGGCGGAAAACGTAGATCCTTTTTTAGAAGAATTCACCGCTAAGATCAATGAACTAGAATTAGTTCCTGATAAGATTTTCAACTGAGACGAGTCCAGGCTATTTTTTAGACTTCTACCAAATACAACCCTAGTAAGTTAAATAGTGGTGTGTTTTTATATTAAATTTTTAGTGGTCGGTTATTGCAACTTTTCGGTAAAAGCAACAACCCCGATCTCTTACTGTATATATTTTCATCTTTATATATATAATTCTTCTGAAAGTGTGTTAGTAACTGAACTCCTCCTTAACGGCTGGGCCGATTTCGATGAAATTTTTTGTGTGTATTTGAGTTGGTCCCTGGATGGTTTAGATTTACAATTCGGTCCAATTGGTCAAAGGGGCGTGGTACCTCTCATACAAACCACAAATTAAAAATCTATTATTTCTGCTCCTGATAATGGTATTTGAACAAAATTTGGTATGTCGGTTTGGTGTGCATTTCTTAAGTGCTGCTGCAAATATAGGCGGGATGGGACAAAGGGGCGTGGTACCTCTCATACAAACCACAAATTAAAAATCTATTATTTCTGCTCCTGATAATGGTATTTGAACAAAATTTGGTATGTCGGTTTGGTGTGCATTTCTTATGTGCTGCTGCAAATATGGGCGGGATTGGACAAAGGGGCGTGGTACCTCTCATACAAACCACAAATTAAAAATCTATTATTTCTGCTCCTGAAAACGGTATTTGAACAAAATTTGGTACGTCGGTTTGGTGTGCATTTTTTTAGTGCTGCTGCAAATATGGGCGGGATTGGACAAAGAGGAGTGGCACCACCCATATAACCCAAAAATTTAAATCGCCATATTTTGGGCATTTTTTGACCTATGTCGATGATATTTGGTACATATGGTATTGGCATAAATTGGAATACGTACCGGGAGAAAAGTGGATGGGACCACGCTCCTTTTTAGGAAAATTAAAAATCGTAATATAGGCTTAACTACTGGACCGATCGTCACAATAGCATATATATAAATACTTTTCATTTTATTTTATAACGAGGGGGGTAGCGAAGTACACCGGGATCAGCTAGTATATATATATATATATATGTATGAGTGAAGTTTTGACAAAAAAAAAATAGATTAAAAACAAGAATAGAAGAAGAAGTTTTAGCAAATTTCGGTAGAGTTTGATGAGAGATGAGAGTAGTGGCAAAACGGAGAGAATATGTAGTTGCAACCTTTTCTAACCTGCGATTTGTGCCCTCACTTCTGTTCATTGTCTGATTTTAATTTCTATAATAATTCTCATTTATCTCTTGACTGCTACTGCATGTACGAGTATGTTTAAAAAAGAAATCTCCCATATGATATTTTTTAAAAACACATTTTCAGTATGTTTTCTGACTATTTTGTAATGAAGAGTTCGAAATTTTGTGCATACTTTAGTAATCTAGGTAGTTCGAAGCGAATTCGACAAGCAATTGTTTGCTGGGGATATACAATACGTTTGACCATCACTGTGTAGCGGTGTAAATTCTTTTGAGCATTTAGCCAAAAACAAAATAAGAAAAAAAAATAACAAAAAATGCTCTTTGTTTGTTGCATCATGAAAATTTCACACTGCAATTGTTCAAATTTGGCCATCTACACTCCTACACATATTTTAAGGAAACATATACATACATATAATCATGTAAGTACAAATGTAAACACTAGCATGTAATTGCTTAAATTAACAGTAATGCAATTACATACATATGTATGTGTACTAACTACAGACTGTCAAGTAAATGTCTGCACAACTTTGTGGTTTATCTTTTCTTTGCTCGCTTAGGGGCTGTGCACATATTACGTAACGCTGTTTTCAGAGATTTTGTACCCCCCCCACCCCTTCGTAGCGCTTTTTACTAATTTTTCAGTACAAAATTCCCAATCCGTAACAAATCTTTAACCAACCCCCTCTCCCCCCATAAAAATATGTAATTTAATTAATAAATATGGTGTTAAAAATATTATTGATATTTAATATTTCTTATAGGAATGTGTATAATTCTTAAATAATTATCACTCTGCTAAAAAAAAAAACATCAAGGTGACTTATTTTACGTTTAATATTGAACAATCGTTTTTGAATTTTTTCTGCTGATTTCATAAATGAAGTGTGAAATTTGTTTTATTTATGAAATAATATTTAATTGTTTAAAATTAGTTAAATCAAGGTAATTTTTGTATGTGTTTCGAAATAAATAAATAAATAAATTTATTTGCAAGTTCAATAACACTTGTAATTATAATATTTAAAAAAAAAATCACTTCTAATTAATTATTTGTATAACAAAATGCATTAAGTGTTAATTTAAACATTTCCGATTTAAAGGAAATTTTTGAATTATTGTCATGATTGACAAGAAATAAATTGTGATAAATTTTATTTAATTTATTGCGATTGTGCTCTCTATTACAATTTTGTTTAATAAAATTTAAGTGTTTGTTCATCTTTCAATAGTAGGCTGGTATTGCGAGACCACCACAAGACCGTTAGATAAATTTTAAGCAAATTAGGATGTATCGTGTAAATGTTAAAATTTTATAAATTAAATGAGAATTATCGAATTCGCTTGCTAAAATAATCATTTCGGCAAAAAGTCACTTGAGCAGATTACAAAATCGACGGGGCAGCACCAAAAAAATTTTATAAAATCGTTCTATTTATTGAGATGTTATGGGATAATCAACATCTTGAGGGCGGGAGGGACAACTTGCCCGCCGATTTTCATTAAATTTTTATGGGAAAATACATGAATGGAGGTGTTGTTCTCTAATACATTTTCTAGTGGGATAGTTTGGCCTAATTTTCCAGCAACACAACTGCAAGCAAAGCCTTTCAAACAAAAATAGGATTTAAATGAGAAATTATTATTATTAATTAGGCTTAAGTTCAGTTTTATTGAATTAATGAAAATTCAAATTACTAAGAGTTTTTAATTTTTGAAAGATATTAGTATATACAATCAGACTAGCAGAACGTAACAGTATACCGATTTCAAGGCCGCTACACCTCTCATCAGCGTTCGTTCGTCCATTTTTACAATTTATTTATGTAAAGTGGATCCACACAAAAACATAAATGTGAAAATAAGGCCAAGTTCGTATCCAAAAAGTTTCGGCCGTAAAAAGTACTGAGATCAAAATAAGTACCAAGTTCTTGATAGGTACAATTCCATCTCATTTCTAGGCAACCTGTAAGCTTGGCAAAATTTGTTTGCCTTTCTAACATGGGAAAGAATTCTTGGAAAAATATTCTATTCAAATTTAACCTGTGAGGTCACCTCTGTGGGGAGACCTTATGTTTCAAGTTTCATTATATTACGATCAGGGGGAGCAAAGTTATGAGGGGGGTAAAAACAGCTCAAATGGTTTCGTGTAAATATACTCACTGTGTGGCCGAACTTGGCCTGGCGCACTACCGTGCGCATAGATACTAATTGGAAAAGAATATCAACTATTTAACCATGTTTACAACAGAAATAGAATACGAGAATTATTATAATTCCTTTTGGTTCCATTTTTATATGTTGAAATAATTTTAATAATAATAATTTCTCATTTATACATTAATACAGTTCAAATATTAATTACGTTTATTCGTAATAATATAAAAACACAAAAATAGGATTTTAAAAATCGGATTAGTCTTAGTCTATGTGAAGAGAACAGACCATAAACAAAAATACAACCAATATAAAAGATTTTCATCATATACATACATATACATATCGCTCCTTTATTGCAACGTAGTCATATCTCAAAAAAACTCAAACGTGGCAAAATGCATTTAAAGTTTTCAAAGCGTAAGCATTTATATGGACGGCTTGAGCATGTAAGCGGTTATAACTTGGGTTTAGATAGAGATATGTTTATGCAAATTTTTTTACAAATAAAGAAGGTATTGAGAAACTCTTTTTCGTCAGTAACTGAAAAATTTTGTTTTTTGATATATGACTATGTTGCAATAAAGGAGCGATATATATACGAGTATGTATGTACCTGTTATTAAATCTTCCGCATTTACAATTAAGTGATGAAATATTTTCATGAATATATTTAAAAGTTTAACGCATCTGATTTTTAAGAAAAAAAAAATACAAAAAACTGGATAGATCAAGTAACTTGATTCGTATGCTTATAAAAAAACTGGGTAGGCATTTCAAAAATTCCCTTTAAGTTTATTAACCCTTTACACGGATACTTTGACCGCTTTGGCCGCTTTATGTGAATTCTCGAAATTATTTTTAAAGCTTTCCTTTTTGGTTTTTAGACATGATTTATGAATTTTTTAAAATTTTAATTTCTTTTTGTGAATACAAATAAACATAATGCAAACCTAATCAGCAACCAGTATTAGGATATTCTTTAGATATATCTGCAGAATAATGCTTTTTGTGATTGTTTAATTCAGTTAAAAACGACGAAATTGTTTCGACAACCATAATAATTTCCGAAACATTAGGGTTCTCAAATTCTTCTGCCTATAAAAAAGAGAACTCTTCATTTGTGTTAAACTCTATTTGCATTGAAAGTGTTGTTTATTATATAATTAAATCATATTAAGTTTAAATTTGTAATCATATAAACATCGTCACATGGTACGGAGTATTACAGTCACACATTAAAAATTTATAAAATAAATGAAAGTATAAATGAGCGGTTGTCATACAAAAATTACGTTTAAATATTTTCCAACAATTGCTGGGATGATATGAAGTAATTTGTTGATTTAAATTTAAATTGTTATATCCACGTTTGTTAACCCTTTGGGTACTATCATCATAGTAAATATAACCTTAAGCATTTAAGGACCACAAGCTGTTTAAATGCCAAAGAAGTTTAAAATTTTATATAAAAAAAAAAAATTAATACTATAATAATTTTAGGGACATTTCTCGAATTTTGGAGTAATTTTATTTTTTTTAGTTTTAGGTCATTTTACATATTTTGGGACCATTTTTAATTTTGGGTAATTTTTTTTTTACTTAAAGAAAAATTTCCCCAAACCAAAAATTAAAAATAGCCCCAAACTTTTTTATGGAAAACAACAACAACAAGAACTTCGGGCCATTTTTTTCGTTTAAGAGAAATTTTTTTTTCCTTTTTAATTGGGATAATTTTTCCTATTCTGAGGGCTATTTTAATTTTTTTTTTTAGGGACATCTTCATGGAGCCAAAAAATCAGATATTCAAATAAAAGTATTCAAAATATCCAAGAAATGAAAATATTCGAATAAAATGATTCTAAAATTATAAGTATTCGAATGAAATTTTGGAATAAATATTATTCGAATAAAATTTACTTAACGAATTATTAAAATTAAAGTTGTTTGAATAGTAATGGAGGCACACAAACTAATGTGGTCTGGTTTGTACATTGGCCGCTATTGCTTGCAGTTGAAACTCAAACTGCACACAAAAATATTTTTGGCAAAAATTTGCTTATATCAACTCAATCGATTATTCCATACTGCCACAAATTTAAAGGGTAAAAAATAATTCATAACTCACATTTCCTTTGAGTAAAATTTGTATGTCGCTTAGTACATTACAACACACCCATTCAACTGTGGCATACGATGACTATAATAAATGTCATGACATTTTCAACTTAAATGACATTGAAGACAAAAATTTATTTTTGTTGCAAACATAGCAGTGATTATAAATTAGCTTTATTTTAATCCATTGTTTTTTTTGTTTTTCTTTTTAAAACAAGGTTATTTGCAAAAACACACATACAAACATAATTCTTTTCAATTTCTATTGTTACGAGTCCTTGCCCATATCCTTCTTGGCGTGATGCTCTCTCAAAACAAACAAAAAAACTATTAATTTTTATTCTTTAAAATTCTAATTGGGCAAAAAAACCTCTTTATCTTCGTACCAACTAACACTTTCAAATAATCACAATGACTGTTTCAAAATTCGTTCAAAACTCCAAGTTTTATTTTTATATTATTTTTGAATACCCGTAGATATGTGGCATTTTGTTGTCGTCGCTTAATTTAATTTTTTTTTCTTGACTTTATCTTGGTGGATATCTGGTTTTTATATAAATGGATCTTAATTTTTTTGGGGAATTTTGGTTTATGCAAATAATCTAAATCAATTAATTGTGTCGCTGACGTCAAAATATATCAATGGAATGTTAAATTTCTACTTTTTTGGCAAGACGGGTTTTATATATTGAATGCTATTTGATAAATATGATGATGAGAAGTTTGCAAAACAAAAAAATTATTAAGTTATTAACAAAAACAAAGTTCATTTCTTCGCTGTCTCCCTCTCTCTCTCTTTTTCAGTTATTTAATTATTTTCTCCGTTTGTAGAGACAGCGGGCGACAGATTTCGGCGCCAGTATTTGAACGGAATCAAATTTATGGTCTATTTTTGATTCTGCAAACTTTATACAAAATTTGCATTTCTTCGCATTAATTAATGTGTTAATTCGAAAATAATGAAAAAAAATTTAAAGAAATTAATAATTTGTTAGTTTTGGGATTTTACACAAAATCTCGAACTAGCAAAATGAATTACGATTAGATTCGAATTTTATAGTTCATTGTTTTTCTTTTTGTATTAAGAAGGTGTTAGAATTTTTATATAAAAGAATTAAAGAAAAAAATTTTAACAATTTTTTTGCAGTATGAATTCATCTTTCTATAACAGAAATTACTGTCCGGTTTGTTTTGACCCAATTACTAAAAAGAATGCATACATTTTTAGCAGCAGATTATTTTTGCTCATCCTTTTTGAACCGAATACATATAAAGCTCCAAGGCGAATTCATAACATTATCCTCCTTGACAGCTCAGGTGGTTTAGGCGCTTGTATTTTTAATCGGCTTCAGATGTCAAATGCATCAGTGACACGTTTTTTTTTTTGTTCTTACTTTCTTTGTAAATCCAAACTAGGTATTTTCCAAAGCGAAAGCGAATAGAAGTTATATTTTTATTAAAAACCAAGGCGAATTTATATAACTTGGGAGCAATGGCGAATTTTTGACAAACAATTGTCAAATTTCGTAATATTTCCTTTTTTCGAATATTTGATCAATTTTTGTTATGACCGTTACTGTCACGTAAAAATTTTAAATTTAAATAATTTAATTCGCCTTGATAAAAACTATTCTCCCAAGATATATTGATATCAGTTACACTCGTACTGAATAAATTACTGAAGAATGTGTTTTGACGTCTGAGTGATATAAAAATACAAGCGGCGAAAATAGGCAAATCTAATCATCTGGGCTCTTGCAGCCACCTATTATGCATTCATTCGACTTGCCATCAACATAAAGTCCAGTTTTGTGGAAGATTTTACCACTACGTATATAATTGTGTATTATGGTATTTTCTTCTCTGAACAAAAATGTTGCCCTTTCAATGTGTAACACTTTTTACAGGTTGCACCTACCTTTAAAAAGTGGTACATTTTTATTGCCACAATGGTACAAAATATTTGAGGCTTAACATTAAGTAATTAATTATCTTTTTAATTATAAGTTTTTTCACTTAAGCAAATAGAATGACAAAAATAAAAGTTCTTACTTGTATAAAAAGATACTTAACTTTTAAAAATGGGCAGTATCTCACCCCGACTTGATAGTAGAGGGCAAAATATGTTGCATATTTTGCCATTTATTGGTGCAACATAATTAGAAAGGAACGAAATCGCTTTTAAATATGTTACATATTTTTTATAATGGATCACGAAAATTAAATAATGTAGCATAAATGCAAAACTTTTGTCAGAAAAGAAAACGCCATTAGTATGAAATTTTATTAATGAAATTAAAACTCACGATTTCTAAAAATCATTGGAAAGTTACAAATACAACAAATAAAACGTTTTTAAATTTGATTCTACCCAATACATGCTACCTTTTATCCCCGTGGCTTCGTTTATACTACGTGTTAATGTAGAGAATAATCTTATTGTTATATACAAAATTTATCAAAAAAAAAAGTACCAAAAGCACCAGTTGTTTCATATTTTACCCTCCAGAAAGTACAATGTATGTCAAAGTAAAAGAAGAAATTAAAAAATACAAGTAAGAGTGCTATATTCGGCTGTGCCTAATCTTATATACCCTTCACCAATGCAATGATTCACTGAATATAATACAGGCTTTCCTTTCCCTTATAAATATAACATTTCAAATAATATAAAAAGTAAGTTTAAACTGCATACTTGAACACACTTTCATATTTTCTTCAGTGCTATATACATTCATATATGTACTTATGTACAAAAAATACAGACTGTTTAAAATAGTTTACAATTCATCCATCAGTGAACAAAAAGGGGGCTTGGAAAGAAAACTACTCTCGAATTAAAGTATTTTTTTTTAAAAGGTCCCAGCAAAAGTATTTTGAAGATATGAAACGGAATTTAAAGTGTACTGAGGTAGCCATTCAAATAGATTTTGCCGAAAATTATAGGCCTACAACCCAAAATGAAATCCAAAGTGCTCATTTTAACTATCACCAGGTAACCATTTTTACTTGTGTGGCTTGGATGGCAGGAGTTACGAAGTATTTTGCGGTTATAAGTGATAAGTTAACGCATAACAAACATGACGTTTTTATATTTTTAATGATTCTCTTAACTTATATTAAGAAATCTTAGGGATGTTTTTCAAAAATATCTATCTTTTCTGATGGGAGCCGCTCTCAGATTAAAAATAAATTTATTTTGTCAATATTAAATGAATTTGAATGTTCTTCAGCAGTTAACAAACGGAAAGTCTGGCAAATGACTATATCAAAAAACCTTATTTTACCCGATGCATTTTCTTTTTATCAATGTGCACAGCTAAACAGAAAAGGGATAAAAATGTATTTTATACCATCCGATGATATTGAGAAGTATTCTTCGTTTTATAATTTGGACGAAAAGTGGAAAAACGTAAAAACTATGCCACGCATATCACAATTGCACTTCTTCTGTTGTGTTGCAACGGTCAGGAAGTGAAAGCAGCTAAAACTGCATATTCCGAAAAAAAAACTATAATTAATGTACGCAAGCTATTTGTATTTAATTTTGCACATTTTATGAAATATATTTCCTTTTTTATCTCACTTTGTATTTTCTTTAAGTTCGTAGTTATGTTAAAATAAACACATTGAATACTTCTATTTTATTTAATTTTTTATTCATAATTTCGTAAAAAAGCATAAGAAAAAATTTTTTAAAAAATTGATTTCGAAATGGGTGCTCAAATAAAGCAGTGATGCCAACTCAAAGTTGTGACACTCTATAAAATACACTCTATACATGGAGTCGTATGATTAATATTGATTTATTTAATGTACGAGCATAGTAAGTATACGCTATGGTGCATTTATAAGCATTTAATAAATAATTTTTCCAATATTTTGCTTCATAAGCACTACAAAAATTTTCTAAATCAATTGTTTAAAAATTTTAATTGTTGCACAAGTCTCTAGCAATAATTTGGCTTTTACATATTTAAAAAATATCAATTAGTCGACGAGTTATAGCCAAAAAACCATATAAACAATATGCTGAAAATCGGCATATGACTGCAAAGTTCGAAGTCGATTAAAAACAAAATTCGAACTAACATAAACAAACGCCGCGATACGGGTCTTCTAATTTAGCCTCTATTTTCACCCCTCACTCTCAGAATCGACCTAACTTTTGCTAACCTGAATTTGTTCCACAGTGTAATTATTATGAATATGCATATACAAGTATTCTGTTATTGATAAAAAAATTCTTTAGACTGCAATTAGTGATGTTCTCTAGTTGGCATCACTTTTTCATGGTGAATTTACTTTTAATGCAGAAAAGATGCATGTATGCAACAAAACAAATAAACAAATACAAGACCAGAGAAAAAATTAATACAGGTCAAGGTTGTTGAATTCAACATGTGCATGGGTGTTTGCAAACATGCGTACACACATCTGTACATATGTATGTATGTATTCCCAGCTAGCAATTGGAAGATCGTTTCTTGAAAAATCAGTTACACGATCAAAAGAGGACTCTAAAATAATTCGCGCTAATGGGTAAAATAAGTGCGAATTAAAATATATGTAATAAGAAGTTGTACACCCGGCAATTAATCATCCAGACGTTTAATATGTAACTATTGTTTCCGTTATTTATTATCATATTTTGCTCATCTGGAAGTCTGAAAAATGCTTAGTCAAAAACAGATCATGCAGGTGTATTTTATGATCATATTTTTCGCAGATAGAAGATTAAACACTGCTTGTTATGTTTTTTTTAAAGTATAACGGGACAATCGTTGTTTATTCAATTTCAATTTCTTTATTCATATACATATAATACATGTAGCCTTTTGGCCAATAATATTATATTACAGTATTCATGTTATATGGTATGAACAAGTATATATACAGGGTGTCCCGTAAATAGTGGTCCAAACGAATTGTGTCGATAGACGAGATCGAAATAACCCAACATATCTACGTGTCTGTAAAAGTGTTACGGTTTTCGAGATATTCGCAATTTTACGAGTTTTGAGAAAATGCAGCCCCTTGCTCAGATTTCTTTAAGCCGATGCCAGGGGAATTGTCGTAAATAAAAGTTCTTTTTGTGTTCTTGAACCTGATTAGATGTCCAATCAGTCGTATGCTTCAATTTTACAAAAACGTTCTCAATTTTTCGAGGAAACAACCAGAAAGTCGCAATTGAGATCCTACATAATTATTCCATTTAAGTTTAAGACACTGCCGTATAAAAAAAAGGTACCACGAAAAGTAACATTTTTACAGACCTGTTGTGTTATTCTGATAGGGTATGATCTCGTCTATCGACACAATTCGTTTGGACTACTATTTACGGGACACCCTGTATAATAAAATAAAAAAATAAATAATGCAAATACATTAAAATTAACAAGCTATATCGTAAAGATAAATAAGAACTAACATCCTGACAGATTCATTGTTAGGAAACAATATCACAAAAAAGAAAAAACAAAAGAAGGGTATAGGCCCAACTATTAGTGATTATAATTTAGAAAGCTAATAAGCATACTCTTAAACATTTTAACAGACTTGGAAAAAGAAGGAGAATTTAAAGGTAACGCATTCCACAACCTCGCTACTTACACAACAAAGGAGAGCTCAAATAAATACGTGATATAAAAATTTTCGGATTTCTTGTAGATCTTAAAAACATCTTGTGGGACACCAGACTTGACATTTTTTTAAACTCGACATCACACCATTCACGAAGACATACATACATATTGCTTACGATTATTGAGGTAAGACCACACTAGACGACACGCAGATTTGGAAATCTGTATTTCCTATTCAGTTTCATCACAAGACAGGAGTGCTTAACCTGGTCAAAAGCTTTATATAGGTCCATGGAGACCATAACACTAACATTCACCTGCAACTCTGTTGACGTTTAGAAACACTTCTTTGCTTTGCATAACTAAAACTACGATGGCACTACGATGGATTTATACAATAGAAAACACTCCAGGAGCAACATAATTAATAGCTTTTTTGTTTTAAAACGAAATCATCTTACACCTACATATCTTTTTCCACCATTGTTGTTTAAAAAATGCATACACAATTCTTATAGTGCTCTAGTTGCGTTTATTTGCATATCAGATGCCAAACATGTGAGTTTATACTTTGTTAAGAGTGACATTGTTGCACTGCAAGGCAGCCTATATTTTCTGTTCAGAAAATGCCCGTATATTTTGTCTTTTTAATCGCGCAGAAGTGTCGAAAAAGATTCGAATTCGATTAAAAGTTCAAAAACTCCTTGCTGTGTAAGCTTTGCACGCATTGTTGTAGGTTTCTGATAACTGACATAACAAATATACAAAATTTCTTGTTACATATTCATCTGTATGTATCTGTAGATATGTATGTATGTATATGTATATGTATATATGTATAAGATTAAAAATGTAAACAAATACAAGAACCTATCAAATATTTTAATCGTAAATAAATTTTATAAGCAATCTGGTAGTTACACATTTACAATGTGTGAGAACATTACCTTTTAAACCATCGAAAATCAATAAATTTCTTTCAAAACTTTTATAAAAACCATGCAAACAATATAAATTAAAATTGAACACTCACCATGATGATCAGATGAAATTTTTTAAACTTTTTTAAATAACAATAAATTATTTAAGATAAAATAATGGCGCAGACAACTGCTGTTGTAAAGTTGTAAAAATGCTGTGGTGGTTTATTTTAATTTATTACCGCGCACGCACAAACACACACAGTTTTCTACACTTTCAAATTAAATTTCCAAAATAAATAACAACTTCCGCGGATAAAATGTTACTTTACCGTTAATATCTTATCACAAAATGATTTTACGTTGGGTAGCTTTTAACAACTGAATATACTATTCCTTTCCATTTATTTTGCTCCTACCTTTATTTTATTGGCGCTCATTTTCTTATTCTTGGCAATATCTTTTGTCAACTTTTCCCCAGTGCAAAAAATCAAAAATGTTTATTTTGTATTAGAAATAAGTATGTATGAATGTATGTCTGCTTTTGTATTTTCCTTTTTATTTCTCTTACAATCACTCAATTTCTGACAATAATGCCAATGATTGAGATTTCGACTCAAAGTTTTTATTTATAGTGCTTTTAAGAATTTCTCATAGTGCTTTTAGGTGCGTTTTGTATAATCAACATTTTTGACACTGAACCATTTTCCTACTATTATTTAAACACACCTAAAACTTTTACAACCAACTGCGTATAATTTGCATCTATATTTTGGTTAGTACTCGCAAACTGTTAAGAGATTGAATTATAGAATTTCTCAAGCATTTTTTTAATTCGTTCAGAAATTTTTATGATTTATTTGTTTAGCAGTGATCTTACTTACAATATTAGTACATATCCTTTGATTTGTTTTTTATGCAAATTTAAGCAAGAAAGTGCCTTGGTTATTATCAAGCTGCACAGTTATTAAAAGTAAGTTCTTCATTGATGTTAAAGTTGATATGTGCTAAAGTTCATCATCTAACAATGGCTTCCCCTTAGATCGAAAAACAAATACATACTTATATAGAAAAGCTTGAGAAAATTATCCAACTTTTAAAACGTGGCTTAGAATAGCAAAAAATGAACTTAAAGCATATTTCATTTGTTGTAATTGTAAAATAAAAGTTCGATAAAGCGATTTACTCCGACAAAGTCACACAAAAAGCCATGAAAAAGCAAGTGATCTGTCTTTTGATCCACCAGACCCAAAACAAAATTAGGTTAGTGCTTTTGTACCCGAAATATCTTTTAATTTTACCCTCTTTTACCCTATTTCCATGGGCTCACAGTGCTTTTGATGTTGCAAGAGTTGGCATCACTGCCAATGAGTGAGATTTAGTCTCAAAGTTTTATTTGTTTTATAAATACTAAATACAATGAGTGAGATTTAGTCTCAAAGTTTTATTTGTTTTATAAATACTAAATTAGAGAATAATAGACGTTGCCAGACTTGTCTGTAAGGGTTTGACTCATAAGAAAAGCGAAACAAATTGAGAGCTAGAATCGACAGAGACGCATTGGTCACCTTTACTTTGAGTATATTATTTCGCTCTCTCTCTGTATTATTAGAGATGGCACAGTGTGTTTTTATTCCACACAATTTATTCCGGTATGTTCTACTTTCCGAGTGAAATTTTCACTTCTGAATTGTCAAAGCATTGTTGCTGTAAATTTTTATTATTACCAACAATTTATTAATTGAACAATTTAGAAGTGAAAATTTCACTCGGATTGTAGAACATACCGGATTATCTATTTAAAATGCTCTCAGATGTACAGGAGAAACGTAAGACCAAAAAAATTAACCGCTGAAACTAAAAATTTTGTTAGCTTTGGCTTAACATACATATATTAAACATTTTTAGATTTCAGATTTGAATACTTATTCATAATTCATTTGAAAATTCAATAAATAAAAAACTTATGTAAAAAAAATTAAACTTTCTCTGCAAAGAACAATCGATTTCGATGAAATTTGGTGCAATCGCCACTGTTTTCTGACGTTAAGAGGTTTGGCTTCGATCGGAACGGTAGACAGAATCAACAATTAAATGAAAAAGTTGATTAATTCTGATCTTATGTACTTCATATATTTTGATTTATTGATTCTTGTGTAAAGTAGAATATTCATTTAATTGTTTGTATACAAATATGTATATGTATACCAACTCAAACATTTATTTATATAAATGTTCTAATGCATAGTAATTATTAAGAAATTACGCATGCTAACAGCAGGTAAACATTTTGAAATAAAAGTAATAAACAATTAAAATTATTACAAAAATTTAACGTAAAAAAATTTTATTTAATTAATTAAATACAAACGCTGAAGCAATAGCAAACAATAGATATGTATAAATATTAATTAAATTTTTTGGATCTAAAGTTTATATTGAAAACACCATCTAATAGTTAAATCGCCTTAAAAACATCTATTAAGATCAAATAAATACACGAATGAATTAAAAAATTATGTGTTAAAATTTAAAAATTTTATCACAGCATACATAGAAGCCAATTGTTTATTTAACTAAAATAATATAGAAATGCCTGCATTTGTCTTGAATCATTAACAGAGACAATTAACAGAGGAACCGGATTCAATTGTTGGCGATGTGTTTGAAAAATTTCATCATGAGTGGGAAACCTTTGTTCACGCTGCAAAATAATCACACGAAAATTGGGTAAATGTGGCGAACTTTTTCGAAAGCCTTCATTGTGCAAATAAACATCAAAGTTGATTTGATATTTGGATAGGTCAACTATGACATCTATTTCCTCTTCTTCCTCACTTTCATTTTCACTACCACTAGCATACTCCTTTTCATTGTCCTTACGTTTGCAATTCAATTTAATTGGCACTAAATCAAACTTTTCAAACATTTCTTTAAATTGTTTATAATCATCTTCTTCTTTGAGAAAATCCACCAAACTGCGTTGCATCACTTTGAGACCATAATTGCAACGCCTTTTAGCTGTCAGCCAATCGTTGGTGCTTTCTTCTGTTGCTTTTCTTTTTAGATTAGGTTTAAATTTTTGCGAAAATTTCAAACCAGTTTCCATTATTTCTTCTCTCTCCTCTGATCGTGATTGATATTTAATCATGTTTTTTACTTCATCAAATTTCTGTTTTACCTTAGGATAATATGGCGTTTTTTTGACATAATCTGCTACTGTTTCATTTTGAAGTTCAGCTTCCAAAATTGCCCATACACAATCCGATTCCGAATTAATTTGATGTGTTTGAAAGTGTTTATTTTGATGTTTTACTAAAATATATCCCACGCGTGTTAAATTCGAATAAACCAGATACTCGTGATATTTAGGCGAATGTTCCTCTCCCATTAGCAATGAGTATGCTTGTTCGATGGACATGATAGTAGAATAATACTCTAATTGGAGGCGATTCTAGAAGAAAATAATTAGGATGTTAGTTTTGTACTAAATTGAAAATTAATGCATAAATTATGATGGTCGGACAAACAAAATGACTTGCAAATATGCACTCAATATAGTAGACTTGATGGGTGCTGTTTGCAGCATTGGTGCAGAAAGAAGTCGACTAAACTTTTATTCATTATAATCATGAGTTTATTTCCTTACTTTGTTATAACACTTACTTACCACTTCTAATAAAAATAAAGCCTCATAGTACTCCAGATATAATTGTCCATCAATGCTAAATCCAAAGCAGCCAAATTTGCCGTCTTTGCGTTCCATACGTACCAAATTCTTTTCAGAATCCCAAACGCCAACTGCTCTGCCAGCCAAACGTTCGATGCGAGGCCGCAATAGTTGGCTTCGTAAATTATCTTTGATTGAATAATTTATTTAAATTATTAAAATCATATTCTATTAAATAGTTTTTTTACCATACAGCTTTTCCAGTTCAATTTCTTCTTCCTGGTTATATTCTATTTTCGTTCTCTTTAAGCCGGCCGTAGTTGTAGGAATTTCATTATTTCTTGCAGTTGTTAACTCCGTGGCACTTAAGAAATCGTACAAATTTAGGAAGACTCATTTAGTTTTTATAAAAGCTTTATTAATTTACCTTAAATATTTAGTTTTTGGTGTTATATTTATATATTTTTCAGAGGTTTTTAACAGCTCTTCACATATTTCCTCCATGTTTGTCGCAATTTTTTTTCTGTTTACTTTTACTAACAGATGTTCTTATTCAATGAGTGGTGAGCTTAAATGTGTATAACTGCATGGTGAGATTGGCGTAGTTAACTGTTAATTCAGTGTTGGGTTATTATATTTTAGTGAAACAATCGGGGGTGGTTAAAAAAATTATCTATTATTAAAAGTGTGGAATATATTGAAGCGGGTAGTGTAATTAATTCCAAAGCGATACGAATTTGTTTTAAGCGGCCAATATAAAAACACACATTTAAAAGCTACTTATAAAAACGGTTAATTGGTATTATAAGTATATGAATGAATGACTAAGCCTTAGTGGATGGATGTGTGTACCAAAGTGTCCTTATCTTGCCAAAGATGAAATTTAAATTATTGACAAGGGAAGAAATTGTTCAAGAATTTCTTGAATTGGCGATGCTGCTGTTTAAATTGTATAGGTTTGCAATAATTGAAGTTAAAGTTTGGTGTCAGAAGAGTCTTCCATATGTAGAGGTTTGAAAAAATAACTTTTCTGCTATTTAGCGGCTAAATTTTAAAAATTATATACATATGTATGTAAGTATGTATAAATATGTAAGTACATACTTCACTTGTTAAGTGATCTACAGGTATACTTATTAGTGTTTGGTGACAAGAGCCTAAAGAAGAAAGTTTATAAACCAATGTCAGCTTATTATTTTGGCAAGATAAGGTTGCTTTTGTTACGACGCATCACACAAGTTTCTATGTACTTTATACCTTCTTACATACATAAGTATGTATGTAAAAAGAAGAGGACGCCAACGAGGTTAGTATTATGTTCTTAAATGGAGTTTTTGTAAAGCATTACTGATGAAGGAAAGTTAGTTTTTTTTTAGCCTTATCGTTATGGATGTAAATAAATTTACTATTATTGAATTATTCAAGGTTGAATGATAAAATCTTTAATCATATGTGTCCGAATATTTGTGTGTATGTACATATGTACGTACATACTTAAGTATATAACGGCCGGATATCTTGTTTCACATGACAAAGCCAAACAATTATTTAGGTTCGGTGGAGCTCGACTAGGCGCTGAAATCAAGTGATTTGGATTGCTCCGATAAAAATTTGTACGGCTGCTCGATTTGTTCGACTTGGTGATGCTGTATCACCAGATATACCCACATATACATACATACATACATACATACATACATAAGTATGTAAATCTGACGTAGAATGATAATATTGCTCGATGACTGCTGTAGAATATCACATTAGATGCATTTAAGGCAATGTCATAAAAAAGTTTAGAATAATGAAGTAATTCTGAGTAGCAGTTTTTAAAAGAGTAAACTTACTCTTCGTACCTAATAATGCTGAAAAATAAGATTAATTTTAATAGGAATAAAAACACCATAGAAACTCATTCACATTGTGTTAAAAAAACCGTCCCATAATAAGAGAATTTAATGCTCTTTTAAAGTCGCTTTCCACTAACACCAGCTGTGTTCATTTACTAAAAATTGTTACAAATTTGTACCAATTGTTACTAGAAAGCGTTCATTAACCCAAAAAATTTGCAACGAGAGAGCGTCGAAAGAGCGTAAAAAATTGAGAGACAGAAAAATTCTTGCAAGTTTTTACAAGTAAAATTTTTACTTGTAATAATTATTCAAACAGCTGTTTTACGTTTGTGTTTACAAAACAATATTTCTAAATTAAGTTGCAAATAAAAATATTTTCGAAAATTTAAGAAATTGTAAGTAAATGTGAACTTTTAAAACGATAAAAAGTATTAAAAAGGTGTATCTTAGGAACAACAGAAGCAAAATAAGATGTCTAATGGAATTGAAATGTTTTTGTTTTCTTTTTTCTTTAATTTTCACATACCAACTGTTATTTCTAATATTGTTAATATTGTGAGTACCTAGGTACTCGGTACTTTACACTAAGCAGGCAAATAATTCAATTAGTTCATATATATATTTGCAAATAAATTAAATTATTTTTAAAATTAACTTTGAAATAGTAATGTTTTTAACTATCAAATTCTATTTCTACCACCATATGTCCACGTCTGGACCGCAGAGAGATTTATTTTCACTTATATTGCGAAATGATTGTTCGAACTTATGTTTAACAAATTAATTGGTTGCTTTTTCTTTTGCAGTTGTTTTTATTTACCTTAATTACATAAATAAAAGAAACTTGATAAAATTTGAAAAATATTCTAATTTATAAAAAAATTTAAATGTACTTCCAATCTTCAAATTACCTAATTTATTTTTTGCCTTATTAACAGTTATTAATTATTATTTATAAGCGTAAATTAACACATAATTTATTAAATTATTTTTTTTACTGCTTTTGGGGTTTAATGCTGGCAGCAACATGATATTTAATTTTGGATAAAGCTTTTTATTACAGTACCTCAGGTAGAAATTTAGAAATTAATCGAAAAAGCTACAATAATCTAACGAATAGCGTTTTTTTCTAAGAAATAACGAAAAATTTATAATAATTTGTAAAAGTAAATCACGAAAATCATCCATTACAAAAATATATTTCTTAAATATGCCAGATAATATGTTATAGCGTATAAACTAATTAAAAATAGATATTTTATTCATTCATTTTATTCAAAAGTAGCTAATCACCCTTATCGTGTTTAGTGTATTTCGACTACGCCTAGTACTAGATTAAATAAAATTGCAAAACTTTTCATCATTCTATTACAAGCAGTACTCGAAAAACGCCAGTCACGACAATGCTGAATATAAATGACCATAATCACATTATTTTTATAATAATATACATATATGTATAATTTGTCCAAAAAATATAGAGGTAGTTATTAAGTACTCATATATACCTATACATTACAACACTACTTTAACTTGCAAATTTTTACTAGTAAAGTGTTCATTTACTTTTTCACATTTTTGAGAGTAATTTTGGAAAAATTTTTGTTACTCTCTCGTTACTAATTTTTACTAGTAAAGTAAATGAACACACTTACCATAATCCTGCAGACACACAGTTCTGGTGTATATGGACTATTTCCCTTGGAGTTTTTTTTCCAGATTACAAATATAAGATTATATACCTATTTATTTTATTTTTTTATTTATTTATTTATTGTTTGTAAAGTAATATAAAGCCTTCAAGGCCAATTATACATATTACTAAGGTTTAAATAATGCCTATGCAAAAACAAAATTAAAAATTTATAAAATTCAAAACTTCAATAAACTTAAAAAATAAATTTATTTTTAATAAAATCATAACACTAAAGTTAAATTATTTATTGGTCCCCCATAATACAAAACACACAGTGGTAAAAGATTTCAATGATACCAATTAATAGCGCTGATGAAAGAACAATAGTTCCTCTTGTTAAAAAAGAAAACAAATATACATATGTACATATACATACATATGTAATTAAGTTTACTATTACAGGTCAATCAAATAATGTAATTAGAGAAATAATATAAAAGTTTAAGACGAAATGCATTATTAGATTGAGAGCAAATGCGAAGTTCAATCGGTAGGTGCTTCCAACATCGAGCTATCCTTACCAGAAATGATTTCTCGTAGAATTAATTTGAAATTCTATGGATCATAATCTGGGAATTCCTTGTAGAGCGACAAAATGCAAACCTCCTGAATAACGACAGTGGGTACCCAGCCCTCACAACTATGTGAAAAAAGGCAGACAACGCACCCTCAGGAAATCAACAAATGTACAGCCTAAAATTGTATCACATATTGAGAAATATGCTCCCGACGTCCCACATTGTAAACAAACCGAATATATATTTGGCAAATATTCCCAAACAAAAGGACTTACGTTAACACATACTTACCCTCCAGTTTTAAAAGTAGAAAATGACTCGAAATCGTTAGGTATTTCGCTAACGAAAAATTGACTAACTACTTCACTGGCTACAAGTAATGCAAGAGTTCGCCTTTTGACTCTCTCCTTCATGTACATGTACACGCACTCGTTGAAAAAAACTGTGCCCTCATTCCAAAGAAAATCAACAAAAAAATAAAAAAGATTTTATGAAAGTGTTATGATTTTGTGTTGGAGTACAATTGGAAGTTCGTGGTCAGTGAATGTTAAATTTTTATTAAAAAAAGTGTTTTTATTTTAGAAAGGTAAAATGAGAAAGAGAAGTCAACTAAAACGTTGCATAAAAAAAGAAAAAGAACAATTAATTGAAAATTTTATAAATATTGAAAAAGAAATTTGATAAATAAACAAAAATCCAAAAAATTTAAATTTCTGTACTATTTTCATTAACTAAACATCGTTTGTGATCCAACTGGTACATTTTGACTAGCGAAATGGTTTTTTTTGCTGACTAGTGATTTTAGCGATCTGATCGTGTCAATTGGCAACCGTCAATGTCATCCCCATATTAAAATCGTCAGTCGAGTGCATTGCTAGTAGTTAGTGGTAACGACTGGTAGTTAGCGAAATAGCTAGTCATTCGCTAGCTACGCCGACTGCAGCGTATCTAACTTCTATGTATGGATGTGTATTTTTGTATGTTCTGTGCATGTTTCATGTCTTTCGGAAATTTTACTACATGCCAATGAAATTGAAAATTTTAAAATCTAAACCAATCACTTCTTTATTTCAAACTGTTTTTTAACATTTACTAAACAACATATGTACATACCATTAATTTCTGTTAGAATATTTATTAAAACACATGGCTTTCTAATTTATTGCTTAATTTTATTAAAAGTAATCATTTAAAACTAAAATGTATTTCGTATTTCGTTGCACTTAAATTTCGTTAAGCTTGTTTTATTATTTCTTTTTAAAACTAAATAATACTCTAAATTTTGTTTGTACAGGTGGGGGAAGTTTGTTAAAAAGAAAAAAATCTTATGCTTCCTTTTAAGCTAAACGTTACCAAAATATCATACGTCCTGCTGAGGGAGCTGTAGCTTTTGATAATATTAAACCGGAAAGTTCTTCATCTTCGATATCGTTACTAAACAAAGAAAAACAAAACGGAAACAAAACATAATTTCAAGTCTATTCAAGATTATTCTAGTTTTTCTGTCTTAAAACAAACTTAAGCCATACAATAAATAGAAAAACTAAAACTTATTTCAATAATAAAAAATTTTACAATAATAATAAAAAAAGCATTGAGCATAAAATATTGGTGTTTAATTAGATGAAGGACATTCCCAAATATCATATGAAGTGATTTAAATAATAAAGTTGATTTATTGATCGATTGATGATTTTGTCGTGGTACATTTTCGAAATAATTTTTGTGCTTCGATGACGTTTACAATTTAAGGACGATGAAGTGTTCGTTTATATTTTTTGACCGTTGCCGGGACACTTACAGGACTCAGTTTTTAATGAGAAATTTTGTAGAAAGCTTTCGATTTTTAGAATTTAAGGTCTAAACGAAATAAAAAAAACAGGTAAAAGAAAGAGAAAAAAGCAAAGAAAATAATGAAATTAATAAAATATTTTGATAAAATTAAATAAAAATTGTGCGCAAAATATCTAGTTTTTTTTTTGCAAATTTTCATAAAAAAAGATTAAAAATAAAAGTATGAATTTGTGAAAAAAATCTTGTTGTCATGAATAATAATTAAATTATGTTTTTAGTAAAATTCTGAAATGGTTTAATTTTAAGATGACTTTCTTATAAATTCGAATGTTCGAATGCGAAAACTTTTTATCAATAATAAAAATTTAGAAAAAAAAAAAACAAATGAAATTGCATAAATGTCAAAGAATTTTTGAATAATCTTTAAATTTTGTACTTATGATTTTCTAAATAAATTTTAAAGTTTTTATTTATCTTTTCAGAATACTCAACGGCTAATGTCAGCGGTGAGTGAAAAACTTGATTTTTTTTATTATACACAACTTTTAAATGCGTTATTTTCAACCAACAATTCAATATGTTTTCGAGAATTCGAATTTGCAAAGATTCTAATGCTTGAGAAAGTTTTCTATGTACATATAAAAGCTGTAGAATTTGGTTACACATCGAATAAATCACTATTGACACATAATTTAATTTCGAATTTTCGAAAATACTGAATAAGTAAATGATGTGTAATTTCTCGGCTGGAAAACTAAAATAGAAACTTATGTAATTGGGTTCGAGTTGAGTTATCTTTTATTTGCTGAATTTTAGAAAAATTTTACGTAATTCATATTTTTAATAAAAACTATCTTTATACAATCCGATTTTAAGGAAAATTTTACCAAAATTTGTCGAAAAGTACGAAATCAACCCTTGAAACACATTTTTAAGTTTTGAATTATTTTTATCTTTTATTGTTGAATTTTGAGTTTTGGTGAGTGTTTGGAGACTTGTGTAGCGTGGTCTAACTATCACTATAACCAACAATGTGTAGTAAGCACTTCGAGTCAACATTACCGCAACATGCAGTCGTGTCAAATTGCATTGACAACTGCAAGCAAAATATTTACACACTGTTGGTTATAGTGATAGTTAGACCACGCTACACTTGCGTGTAATAGAATTGCATAATGAAGAAGATTTTAGCCCCTTTTTTCTTTAGAGAAAAACTGGAGCGAAGAAATACCGGGTCAAAATGTTCTACAATAATGTTTATTTTAGTGTTTTACATAAAAAGGTGGCCATATTTTATGCCCAAATGTAAGGATTGCATGATTTCTTATGACGATTTACAATAACACTGTCCAAAGTTTAATGGGAAACTTTAACTCCCCTTAAATTAAGGCCAGAAGTCAATTTTCAAAACGTCGAAAATTTTTGTTATTAACTTTTTGTAATTCTCATTTATTCTTTGAGAGTTTTTATACATGTAAGAATACAACATTGAAAACATTTCAAACATGATAACTAAACGTCGTTAACGACATAAATTTAAGCAAATAATAATTTTAGTTTACGTTTCGATATTTCGAAATCTACTTGGAATTAAAAAAAAAAACAGTGTCTATTTTTTTAGTTTTCACAACAACTTAAAATAAACTTCAGTATCGAATAAATGATTCAATAATAAAGTGATGTTTTTAATTATAAAAAGTGTTTTAAACAAGTTTGAATTTAAGAAAAAATTTTCCCAAAATTTTTTGGCATTGTTTTATTTTATTCTAAATCTTAGAGTTCAATATATCGAATATATCGCACTTGTTCCTCAAAAGCATATATATATATTTATTGATTCCTTGGAACAAAGGGCCGTAAAGTTGGAACAAAGGGCCGTACTCAAAAGCATAACAACTCAAAATTCATGAATTTTCAGTAGAGGACAAAAACTTTTTTTTTTAATACTACTCTTCTATCATAAAGAGAGATGCAACTGTATTTTTTTGGTAAAAGAATGTAGAAAATGGTATAAAATTTTTACAGTGGGTAGATATGACCACTGTGGTTTGGTTTTTTGCAATAAGTGCAAATTTTAAAATTTTGAGTTGTTACGCTTTTGAGGAACAAGTGCGATATGTATCGCAAAATATATTCCATATAAAAGTGAAGCCAACTTTATGTGGTGTGGCCTGTTATCATATTTAATCGCTAAAGTCGGTTTGTTTTAGAAATAATTTTAAATTATCACGCAAGTAGAGTGACACATAATCACTGCCGATTACTGCTGACAATTTCGGATATTTTACTCACTTGCTATTCAACACTTTTCATATTTCGGTTTATTCGATGTATTTAATGCCTAGAAATTTTATACTTTTATTATGATCCGTCATTTTATAGATTGATTAAGAAAAACACTGGCCTGAATAAATCATGCATCTACTTTTAAATATTGAGTACCTTAAAACAAAAGTATTTACTCGGTACCCACTGCTTAAGATATTTTGGCAGCCCTAATCACGCTTTAGAAAACAAAATTAATTTGTTCTATTAAATTAAATTGATGTCGATATTTTGCTTTTATAAAATTACAAAATTTTGCAGAGTATATGTAGATTTATAGAAAACTCGAAGTGATTCTTCAACTGTGATATTTTCAATATTATTTATGATAAAAAACTTTTTCACATTCAAACTTAATGTCCTGCTTGATTTCACCACAACATGGTTGCCACTTAACAAACTATTTTCATATACTATTAAGAAATTAGATAATTATTTTGTTAAAATGTTATATGTTTTTTTTTTTGTTTAACAATGTTATGCAAATTCTAAACAATACAATGAGACAAGAACAAAACATGCAATAAAAACATATAAAGCAATAACAAAGTTAAATGAATCAAATGAAAAGGATGGGGCGGGAGGGAACGCGACGAACAATGAAACAAATTTTGCGGAAAAACCGAATTTGTGCTAAAAAACCTTGATTACATTTTGTTTAAAATAATTTAAGATGTCGGACGCCTGATTACACAAAGTAAACAAATAATTTTATGTTTTACAATTTTTGTTTTTATTTTATTGCTTTAAGCCAATTTTTTTTGTAAATTATTTATTTATTTTATTATTAATTTTCTTTTTTATAATAATTTATAGTGTGTTAGATTCCTTTAATAAAAGAAATTGTTTTTATTTCTATATTAAATTATTACATTCATTACAATTAAAAAAAACTTAAATGAAAAACACAAAAATCATTTTGAATTTTCTTTTCAAATATTTTATAAAAAAATTTTCCATTTTTTTTCTCTAAAATTAACAATATCATTATGACAAAAAAAAACGCAAACTTGATTATTTTTTTAATTTCAATTCGTTTTTAGGACGGTATTTTCCCGTTTAAAGAAAACTTTACAAAAACTTAAACTAATTTTGAAGAAAATTCCAACAATTATTTCTTTTTCCATTTGTCAACAGTCAATTATTTATATTAATTAAATTTAATGCAAGTTTCCACAAGCCAGACGGTCGTCTGGAGTAGACAATTTAAATGAAAAACACTCAGTTTCTTTTCTACTCAAGTTACAACAAGTCTGGAT
The DNA here is from genome assembly GCA_947311025.1 of Lypha dubia. Lineage (NCBI taxonomy): Eukaryota > Metazoa > Arthropoda > Insecta > Diptera > Tachinidae > Lypha > Lypha dubia. The sequence goes on along the minus strand of OX371263.1, from coordinate 85,283,657 downwards.
TGTGTGAAGAAACCACACTTTAAAGTAAATTGTTTTTTTTTTTGTTGATAACAAATCAAATCTAAAACTCAATTCAAAACTCAACAGTCTAATCACAAGGCAAATAGATTTATTCGGTTTTATTTTGTTTGAAAAAAAAAGCAGTTAGGTCGGGCTTACAATAAAAGAGATCAAAAGTTATCAATTGTGTGTGAGTATTTGTGTTGTATGTGTTTAAGCAGAGTTAAGTTTTAAGCCCATAATTATGGAATGCATTTTATGAGTGTTTGCTTAAAAGGAAATGTTAGATGTTAGTAATGATTTAAATAAATGAGATTCTAATATTTTCTATTACATATAAACCGTTATAGAATCCATAAACGTCTTAGGCACTTTATTTGTACTATTGTTTTTTTTTCTTTTGAGATAACTTTTTTGGGATGGATTGGGATGAATGCAATTAAGGCACATTTTCTATTTTGAAATAGTTAAGAGGAAATGTTGCAATTAAAAACGTTTTAAGCTTTAACAATTTTGTTATAGAAAATACTTTTTAACTCGTACTATCACGACAACCAATAATAATAAAAACAAGGAGAAAGTTGCTTAAGAAATTTTGCACAAAATAGTACAATAGATCGATTGTTGATTATAATCTTCGAAGATTGGATATCGAGTAATTAGCACAACTAAAAGTGTTTCATAAACGATAGAAATTCTCTCATATCACTTGGATTGCTGCGGTAAATGCTACTGATGAAAGAAATCATAATTGATGATCGTAACTGATCGAAATTCATGGACAAATATCAAACATATAGATTTTTCATACAAAATATTAAGTAAAGGGTTCGCCATTTAACGTTTTCTTTTTCAACTAGTGCTTATTTCGTGAATGGTAACACTTAGCTTATGTCTGATTTGACAGATAATTAGTTTTATCCTTCCGCTGAACGAATATGGTTGTGTATACGCTTGAACAATGCTTCGCTAAGTGGGCCTGCGATCGACTTACAGAAGATGCCGATTTTGCCAAAAAAATCATCTTTTCAGATGAAGCTCATTTTGATCTTGGCGGGTATGTAAACAAGCAAAATTGCCGCATTTGGGGCACAGAAAATCCGCACGCATACATTGAAAAGCCGACGCACCCAAAACGAGTCACTATTTGGTGCGCATTTTGGTCCAGAGGCATAATTGGGCCATTTTTCTTCGAAAATGAGCAAGGAGTGGCCGTTACAGTCAATGGCGATCGTTATCGGGCCATGTTGAACGAATTTTTATGAAAATATTCAGTAGTTTTTTTTATAGCATTTTCCAAAAAAAAAAACGTTAAATGGCGGACCCTTTAGATTAATTGAATTGTATAAAAGAACTGACAGTAATTGAATCTTGGTGCGAAATCGAAGATCAGAGGCCGTGAGAGACGATCATCGGAGCATACTTCTTCGAAAATTACGACTGACAGAGAATAATTACTAATTCCTCCACAGGCACGCAAAGTTTACTTTGCAAAGTTTTAATTCAGCTGGGGGTAAGACAGAGAGGAGAATACAGTTCATTTCTGTCTTTCTTCCAGCTGAATTAAAACTTTGCAAAGTAAACTTTGCGTGTCTGTGGAGGGAATTATTGCAAAAGTGGTCTAACGGAGTTTGCTATAGCAAATTTATTTTCCAGTTTTTAGAGCGAACATTGCAATAATAATTTTCTCACCATTAAATTTTCTCTTTAAAGGTATCAATTAATTCAGCATTGAATTAAAGCGTTTCTACATACATATATTTAGATATAACAAGTAGTGTAAATACGCCCATTATCCAGCAACATAGAATGAAGAAAGGCACGAAACATGAAGAGAATTTAATTGATTTTAACATGAATTTAATGCGAAAGCGAAAAAAAAAACAAAACCAAAGGAAGTATTATTTTTTTTAACTCAAGGACTTGCAGATAATTGTATGATTTTGTATTGTTTTCTACAGAAATGTATTAATATTGCAATAAAAGTTATTGTTGTCATAGTTTTTACTTTTAAGAGAATAAGAGAGAGAAAGAGAGAGTGAGTAAGAGAAAGAGTTTTGGTAGATTTTGATGCTTACTTTTTCATCAGCGATCGAACTTTTTTCATCGTTCGATTGAATATGGTTTTATTGTTGGGACTTGTAGAGCCGCCCGTTGAGCCCAAAGAACTGGTAGAGGTTGTTTTTGATACACGATTTGATACTACGCCGCTGCCGCCGCCACTTATACGATTACTACTGACACTATTGCCTCGATGAACATGTGCTGCTGCTCTTGTTTGACTTTTGGGTGCTGCGGTGGGTTTGTTATGAACAGATTTCACAGATTTAACACTTGGACTGTCTTCCCGTTCATCTTCGGTGGAACTAATACCTTCAGGGCTCTGGCGATTGGATGGACTATTACGCAAAACACTTAAACGATCCGGTGTTATGGATTTTGAATCTCTTACTGAACCGGCACGCACCGGTGGACCATTTATGGCTTTAGCTATATTAGTAGAACGTATGAGCTCGGGTGTCATGGGCGTGAAAAGATTTTGCATGCTTTGGGTACCGTCCGTGGGTGAAGGTGGCACCACAATAGCAGCCAGGGTCTGTTCATCAAGGAAATGATCAAGACTACGCGATTTACGGTGCTGTGGATTAATAGGTGGTAAATTGCTTGGCTTTTCACGCCGCGGCACTAATATTGGACTGTTTTGGAGTTCTGCTACAGAAGCAACTGAACAGTTGTAGTCTTCAGTGGGCTGTAGAGTACTTGTCGAACTGGCATTGGTTAAAGCCAAACTTCCAGCTGATACTAAAGCTGCTGCCTCGGCAATTTTCTTATCCGTATTCTCACTATTGTCTAGAAACCCATCCACACTGTGGCTTCTATAGTTGGCAGCAGATTTTCCCTTTCCTTTTTCATTGCATATACCCACAGCAGAACTTCTTCGGGGCGGCTTGTAGGCCAAAGGCGAAACATTTTGCATGGAACCTCCTATAGGCAAAGTCTTGTGCACCGCTGTCTGTTGTGTACGATACGGCGGCAACATATTGCGTTTAGAATTACGGCCGAATACACTCAACTGGCTGCCAGTGCTGCCCAATTTACCCGAACTGCTTAACAAGTTACATCCTGCCGATACCAAACGCTGGCGAGCTGGTGATGCTGATTGTCGGTATCTATTTGCCTGGTGATTAGCTGCTATTTTGTGATTAGTATTAATTAAATGATTATTATCAGTAAATATTTGTAGAGCTTTTGAATTTTGATTTGATAAATAACTATTAAAATAACTACTGAGAGTAGCACTAGAAGGGGGGAGACTGTTGTGACCAGCAGATCGATTCAATAATTTAGTTTTTAATTTAGACTTAAGAATAGATGAGGGAGAATTGAGGGTCTTGAAATGTCTGCTATTAGAACTGCTATTGCTAATTCTATGACGATTAAAACTACTACTGCTAATATTATCAATAATATTCGAAGAAGGATTATTATATATTCTTTTCAATTGATTATTATTATTATTTATATGTAAAGAACAATCCAGTCAATCAACACTGGATCGTCCTGTATTTGAGGATGTGATCGTATTTTGTGTCCCACCTTGTCCGCCGCCATTCGCTGATACACCGCTGCCGCCATTGCCACCACAATTACTGCCAGCATTGCTGCCACACACACTATAATCCGAATCATTGCTGTGCATTCTTTGATAAGTTACCGTCGAACCGGGCGTTCCGGGTGTCATAGCTGCGATGCGATCAATATTCTTTTCGCCGCGCATAAATCTGTAAATAAGTAATTTGAAAATAAAAGATATTGAAAAGATTTTTGTTTGAAAAGGTATTGAGAATTTAATAGAAATTCGGTACTTTTATGCAGATTCAAAAAAGTATTTAAAGTGATCAAAATAAAGTGATAATCGTGACTCTGTTCAGCAGAGCATGCGGTTAGTTGGTTGTTATATTAATTTTATGGATTTTCTACGAATCTCAATAAAAATACTGAATTTTTATCACTCATACCGTTGTGCGATTGCTAAGACTTTTTGCCACTATTCTTTAGTTGATTGAAAAAGAAAAAGAGACAAAACAATAAAAAATACACAGGTGTAGTGATGCGATCATTAATATTTTAAGGAAACAGTTTCAAAGGGGATGCTAAGTACTCGTACTACAAATAGCTCAATATTTCAAAGATTTTTTAACGACTTCAAGAAAGCAGCAATGATGATCAATTCGTTAGATCACTTAGTTCCGTGATGATCTCTACTCTTGTTAAAGTTTGGAAATATTAAAAGTGTATCAGAATAATCGTTTCCGAATTAAGTGTCGAGCAGTGATCGTCAATGGCGCCTTTAAAAAAAAATCATGATATCAAATCGGTTAATTGCTCTAACGCATCTAAAATCTCTATAATTACGCGTATTGAAATACTAACAAGTGCTGTTCCGGAAAGGGATAAAAGAGGGATATTTTACCCTTCCTATTCAGTTTCCTTAAGAAGTGTTATAAAATGGTATCTTTCATTTAAAAGTTGGTCTCCCTTAATTAGGATCCGTTCCTGGTAATTCAAATACGACCATGTAAAATTATTTCGAAATCGAAAATTTCGAACTAACTTTGCTTTAAAAGCAGCCACCTGTTCCCTAAGAGAAAGTATCTGACATTAGTAAGCACTTTACTAAATTTCCTTAAAATAAACAACTCCTGCTACATTTTTTGTATAAAATTTGCCAAATGTGCAAAATTTTTAAATTAACCAAACTTTTCCGTTTTGAAATTCAAAAATCTTTTTGAAGAAGTAAAAAATGGATTGAATTTGGTTTGCGTACGGAATGGAACTCTGTGACATTTCTAATAGCACGGTCTACTGTAGTGTAAGTCGACATAACAATTGTCTAGTCCAGTCATTGAGGACTTATAAAGATCGAAATGTGATCTAGAAAACCGGAAGTCTGGTTATCGTCTACGGGTAAAAAATATAAATATTTTTTTCGAATTTAAATGCTCTTAAAGATAATGAAATTGATTGAAGGTCAGTTGAGAGACCGAATTAACGGATCGATGGTGCGTCAATTCGTAATTTGTGATGTCCCTCGCGACCTGAAGTCAGCTGCTGTGATCTGTAATCATCTGCTCAGACGTATCAAATACCAATTCGTAGGCCGGAAAGAGATGTCACAATTCACATAAGTCTGTGCCTTCGGATCTTTTGATCGTACTCAAAAATAATGATGAGGACAAAAAATAGCGGAGAAGTGAAACTTTTGAAAATAACTATATTTCATGGAAACCCCGTTGTAGTGCAGAATGATTGCGGAATTAGAAAACTATTCCAAAGTCGTAACTCTCATCTCTTTTGTTTGTCTCTTATAGTGTGGCATACACACATTTGGCCAGTCTGTAGCTCATTTTGTATTTTAAGAGAGTGTCCAAAAACCGTTTCGAACGGCTGCGTACATTATACGGATACGGATAAAGAGTTTGGTTCTATCTTTATATTCTGCTGCTTTCTGTAAAGCAAAAACTCTTCTAAATGGTACGTTTTGTTGGCCCTCCCTCTTTAAGGTCGTATAAAAATAAAAAGGGTGAAATGGAATGGAATGGAATGCAAGGATTATTATGGAGCTTTTGTTAAAATACAATGCTTTCTTGTGTTGATGAATTCCTAACTTTCTTTTTCAAGAATAGATTGTGCTAAATGTAGAATTAATGTATGAAAAAGCGATTACCGTTTTTAGTTTTTCTATTTTGTTTTGCTAATACCCCGAAACTGGCATTCGATAAAATACTTCACGAATCATTTTAAGGCATCCCGATTGAACTTAGAACCCATTTTCAATTTCGAAACAACTAACCTCTCTAACTTATCGATGCAGGCATCTTGGTAATCATGTATCCACGTTACACCATTAAAATGGCAAACACTACGCATATCTTCTGGTAATCTTTCTGGTTCTGGCCAATAAAACTGACTATCAATAATGGGTATTATATTGCAATTTGAATTTAAAGCTGCAACAATTTCCTGTGGATACACCAAAAAAAAAAACGAAAGAATATTAAATTCATTTTTACGAAAGCTAAGTTTTTAGCCATAAAGTCTTTCTTACCCGATGCACCCAATCCTTGCAGTCATTATCATCGACACAACGTTCGAGAGCATTTGGTGTTAATACTAAAACGAAATTTTTCGCTTGACGAATGCTGTTTAGCAAACCATTGTCAAATTTTCCAGCCTCCAAACGTTCCACATCTATGAAGACCGAAAAGCCGCGCAATTGCAGATGGACCTTTAAGACGAGAAAATAGTTCTGAAGAAATAAATTAAAAAAAATCTCTCTAACTTACCTTAAGTAAACTGGCCAACTGTGAACCATTTGAACGGCGGTAACTAACAAATACATCTAATGTTTTAGCTATACTGTCTTCGGATGAGGAGAGTATGGTGTTTTCCAAATTCTTTACCGAATTCAAAATACGTAGCCTGTGTATGGAGTTCTTAATGCTGCACTCTTGTATCAGCATATCCTCATTTAATTGGGGCAACGAGTTTTTATCAATGCCAGCATTAACCATTGAATATGTGTAGATACAATAATCGGGACCAATATCCGATAGAAAATGATGCAATTTTGCGATATCTTTCGAGGAGTAGTCAGCCATTCGCTTTAGATTTTGCAATTCACGTTCGAATCTCTTAAGCAAAATGCCATTCAAAATGCCAATATCGTCACGGAGATTATCTTCGTTAAGTTTTAACAGCAGATCACCATCGACTCGGGATTCTTCGAATTGTTTGACAAATTGACCAAAACCGATTTGTTTGACCCACTCTTGGACATCTTCAACAGACCACAGAGGCACTTGCTGCGATAATTTGTGTGGTACTGTTTCGCCTATAAGGCGCAAGGCTTGAGCAGCGAATTTTGAGGCAATGGCATTTGGACAGCTGGCCACTACCTTGAGTGCCTCAATAGCACCAATTTCACGGAAGATTTCAGTATTGCCCTGTTCGCGTTTTATGCCCGCTTCCATGCAGAAATGAAAAGCTGCCAAATTGCGGGCTTCTTCACGATTCGAACTGAGCACAGGCACTAAACGCTGTAGCCAATGTTTACTTTGGCCATGAGCATGAGCTAAATTTGATTTGGCAAACTCCGAAGGGTCATGTGTAGTCACAAAGGGCTCCACCAAATCCAAGCAGCCGGATTTCAATACTTCAGCTTCGATTTCTTTATTGGCGACCAGAACAGCAATGGCCAGGCAGGCATAATACTTGATATTGTCATCATTATGAAAGGCCAGTGGGAATAACCACATGGGTACTTTGCGATAAATCATGGCTTCCTGGTTTTCAGCTCCACCATATAAAGACAAATTAGCCAAGGCACTGGCACAATGTCTCAACGTCTCCACATCACTTGTACGGCATTCGAATAGCACAGCATCCAAACCACCCAGCTTAATGACATCCGAACAAGTGCCCTCAGAGTGTTTGAACAAATGCTCCAAAATACCAGTACCGACACGTGAGTGTTCGGTACTTTGATTCTTCGTACATACACAGGCCACATTCACTACCTTATCCAAACCATTGTCCACAACATGTGTACGATTTTCGGTAGTCAAACATTGTTCCAGTAATTTGGCCGAGGAAAATTTAATTTGCATGTCTCCTTGCACACAATTTCTCATGAGCAAATCTAGACCACCACTGCTGCGTAATGAATTACACAAACTGTAGCCAAGTTCATGACCATGGGTAGGCACTGCCCAAGCTCTACGTATGACTTCGTTGATTCTATCCAAATACAAAGTTTCATCGGAGGTGGCTTTCCTGTCTTGCAGCGAGCTCACACACGATGTCAACATACCTGAGTACTTGCTAATGGCCTGTTCTATATCCTTCTGACCACTTGTGGAACTCAATTGCATAAGATCGTCTAGCCGAAAATCAGCCAATTTAAAAAGATTACCATTTGTGGTGGACATTTGTGAGGAGGAAGAGATCATTGTACTGCCACCGGAACTGGAGACACCTTTGCTTGTCATACTATAATTAGCTTGAGCGGCAGATGAGACATGTTTCTCCTGGCTTATAATACCATTCGATGTCATTGTCTGTGATTGCTGTGACTGCGAAATGGCCTTCTTGTCAGCCGAAAAGGAATCACTTTCAACTTTAATACTTGCGGCAGCCACATTATTGCTGGCCTGTTGCGTAACATCTCCGGCACGCAAAGACAGAGCTTCCTGCAAAAGAGACAGAGAGAAGAAAGAGTTTGTTTACAGATCGCTGCTAATTAATGCGAGAAGAGGAACATTTTGAGACTGGTTTCATAAAAAAGGTCTGTTATTTAACACAATTGTTTTAAAGGAAATTTTTAACTTCAGGATGATGTGATAAATGCACTGTAGAAATGATCTGAACATTTTTCAAAATAACTGATAGAAGTAATAATGAAAATGATGTGACAAAACATTACACTGTACAACACAAAAAGATGTGATAATGTGATTCAGAGGGCTCTTAAATAAAAAAAAAAAAGAAATTATCTGCGTGGGCACTCAGTTTTTTGATTTTGATAAAAATTTTACACTCAAATCATTCGTTCGTCATCTAGAAACAGTACCTTAGTCTGGTCTTTGTTTTAGGAGGATTTTAACCCTCCCCCATACATTTTCGTTAAAAAGTTTTTTTGTATAAAACAGAACGAGCAACATTTTTGTGAAATATATTAACCCTGTATCTCTACTCTGTCGGGGTCGTTTTTGCCGCTTTCTTTGAAAGAAGTGCAATAACTTTTCTTAGACGATTATTCAGCGGGCTGAAACGCTTTACACAAAATCTCACACGTTCGAAAAAAATCAAAACTTGAAACATGTTTAAGGGTTCAAATTTATTTTAAAAACGGATTTTTATTAAAAATATAATTTTGTTGTACCGTTTTCTTCAACATTTATCACAAAACCTTTTCTTACACGATATACGAGGACGGCATTCTAACCTTATTTTGTTCAACTTCAATGGGAATTTCTCGTATATTTTTTAAATTTATTGGTGACGAACTTATCGCTTTGGACGTATGAGGATGATGATTAATGTGTGCTGTCGAGGAGTCTGACTGTTGTTGTCCAGAGGCGAAACTGAAATGCGGAAAGTTCGGTGGTAAGGAATTTTTACGTACAGATCGCGAAGCTCTGCTGGCAGAGGCCGACATCCGAGCTGATGATGACGAGGCTGTGGCGGCGGACGATTGGGATATTTTCTTATGGCCTGACGTAGACGACGAGGATGATGACGAAGATGATGAGGAGGAGGCGGTTTGTGAAGATGACGATAAAGATTGTGCACTTTTTGCACTTCCACTCATAGTGGCAGCTGTTGTTATTATGGGTCCGGGTGGACCTTGTATGACATGTATTGGCTGTGGTGGTGGCGAGAGCGGACAATTACTGTCAAAACGGCTTATTGACGATGGTCGACTATCGTTGTTAATTACAGGTGGCGGTGAGAGTGGCATTTCAACAATAGGACTGGGTGATCGTGTAGGTATAAAATCCGATTGGCCACTAGAACGAAAGATACCCTTGCGTACAGGCCAGGGAGCTTTTGGATTTTCCATGTTTCTTTCTTGTATGTTTTCTCTGTGTTGAGAGTTTTTTGTTTGGCGATTTTCGAATTTATCAATCTGTCTGAATGATACGATTCTTAATGAAGAATATTGAAAATATATAAAGAACAAATACTAAGACACATACGCACACACACACGCACATACACGTTTAGATATACAGATGCTCGAAAAGAATTAGTTACAGTTCTAGAAGAAATACAACATCAACAACAAATCAAAAAGAAAAACACAATAAACGTCATATAAAAATACGAGCGAACACAAAAAGTGATGAAAAAGTGTATTTCAATGTCAACCTTCAAATAAACAACACACCCGCGTTCTCATGAATGAGAATGTGAAATTTCCTGGCCGTGTTAATTTTTAATTTGGCTAGAATATTTATATATTCATGCTTTGTTTTTTTTATTATTTCAAAGGCAGCAATTTAAGAGAATTTAAATTTACAAAACTTAAAACGATGGTACTTTTTAAAAGAGAATCTTCCAAAAGAGTCAAAACTTATTTCTACAAGAGTAATTTTGAAAGAAATATAGTTTTTGAAACTAATATTTTGTTTATTTTAATTAAATTTGCCCATAATATTTTGATTATTTTTTTACAGCGCACTCTTTGTCAGCTCTGTTTCACAGCAGAGTGTGAGCGTGTGTATATTTACTAAATGGCCAGCCAATAATTCTGAGAAATAATTTAAATTATTTTCTTGATTATATTAAGCTAATAAAATGTATAATATAAAAGGCTATTAACTACAAATCTGTATTTTGAAGCGTATATCCCAATGTGCAGTCACTAGTTGAGTATCAACACTATATATTTTTTATTGATTAGCAAACAGAAAGCAACTCTGTAAGTACAATATTTTCAAACCTCATTTAAAATTTGAATCGAAAATATTTCCCCTTATTCTGTAATTATTTGTAAACGTCACGTCAACGCAAAATCATATATTAGTTACGAAATAAGTGGACTTTACTTTCAATTAAAAAATATATTGCAAATATATTCACCCTTATTCTATATGGCAACGGTAATAGAAGACAACACCGTTTTTTATCTTTTGTTGCCAATCGGTATTATAGGTGTCAATATCGCCATTTATCGATAACTTTTATTTATGTTTGCTATTTTGTAAGCAAAATTGATGTTGATGTTGTCTGTAATTGCCTTTGATTTGATCGTCGGTATTTTTGGTGTTATCTTGCGTTGCTTTGTGTTGCCTTTTAAAACTTTTAAAAAAATTAACGCTAAAGTTGTCTTTCATTCTTCGTTTTTGGTATTTTTATATATTTGTGTTGTGTTTTTGGTTGGAAAAAAATTAAATAACAAGTAAATGCCAATTCGAGAAGCTTGTGCAAGTACTTGAAAAGAATCCATCACAAGCCAGAGGATTTCGCAGTGGAATCGCTCCTACTAGTATGCTCGTATGTTTAAAATGTGGTCTATTGAACCGAAAATTACTTTCAAATCTTAAAAAGAACAAAAAAAAAATCCACTACTTGGGAAATTATTGCTTAACATTTGTTACTTACTTCTCATCGGGCAAACTAAAAATACAAGACTTCTGTCTAAGCAGTCGTCTTTCCATTGTCAATTTATTTATTTTCTTCGTCACTGGAGTCCGAATCAAGAAGAAAAAATCATTTTTATTTTAATGTATGCACAAAAATTTTATTTATTCAAAAACTCTTTTATTGAAAATAGTCAAATAAATGTCTGCTGATTCAAATATTATGTGTTGTATGTATCGATAAACAGGCAACATCGACACAATACTGTCATAGAATAAAAAAAATTAGTATTGATGTTGTGTTCTATTGATGTTGCCTTAAAATTGACGACGTTGTTGCCGACGCGTAATATAATAAGGGTGATTGACTTAGATAACAATACAGAAGTGCTCAGTAGCAACAAAAAAAAAAAAAAGAAGAGGAAGCGACAGGATCCATGCCTAACTTTTTCTTTTTGTAAACAATTACAATATCGAAAGCTATTTTTTTCCCTAATAGGACTTGCATTGGTATGATATTCCATGTATACGTTACTTAAGGATAATTTAATTGAAATTAACTCGAAATAAAATTAATAAACTCTCACCCATACATCACGAATTATTTGGATCATGACTATTGATCTTCATCAATGACTATGTCATGTAAAAGCGACCAGATGGCTTCCTATATTAAGTTCCAGAACTCGAACCGCTAACTAGTCCTTAAGAACAAGTCGCGTGACTTGTCTTGTAGTAGATTCTCTTATCTTCTCTTTAGAGTACATACTACTCTGCTTCTAATATTACTCTCTACACTCTAATTTATATATGACTATTACTTTGTGTAAGAGGGCATACATAACGCCGCTCCTGGTTGGGTAGGTAAGCTTTCGAAGGCCATCACTACTTAGGAAGTAACGCATTTGGGTCCGCTGATTTGATACCTTTATGATACTCTATAGCAAAGTTAGTTAATTGTCTTTAGTTTGCCTGTCCCACCAGTCAAACCATTCTGTTCGAGCTAAAAGAGTTTATAGATTGACTATCCCTATAAATGCCGGGCTTTCTGTGTCTGGCGTTATGTCAGAGGCTAAAGTAATATTCCTTTTGATATTAAGCGCCAGACATTTTATATAACAACTTCTAGTCATTGTAATTTACACCCATCCATTTGGAATGGTAAGCATTACGCAAGTGCTCTGTGAGCACTTTCCGCCGCTAATCGTAACAGTTTTCTTATAAACTACGAACGTGATCGGAAAATAGTTCACAGCAAGTGAGAGGACTGTCACCGATATAATACTTCAGATACTCGTATGCTTCGATAAATGATAATTTTGTGTGAGAGGCATTTATTCCAACAGTTCCGGACCGTTAGTTTTTCTACCCACCATATAAACGATTATTAAAAATTTACTTTTTATGAGAAATATTACTTCTCACGTTCCTATCCAATTAAATTTTTCCTGATTTACGCAAATTGGCTAAACTAGTTCACATCAAACTTGAAGAATTTCACTAATGTGCTTCTCTCCTTCCACCCTGCTATCCACAATTTTTTTTTTTTTTTTCATTTTACTCGTTTATTAGCTGCGGGCCCAGAAATGCCGCTGAGGCTGATTGGTAGCGATGCTAACCTCTCAATCAAGAGGTTGTGAGCTTTAGGTCTCCGAGTAGACGAGTGTTTCACATTACTCTTTCTAACATAAAATAGTCCCCGAAAAGTTCGAAGAACCTCTCTGGTATCTCACGGGGTAAACGAGCCTGTCAAAGGAAAAGTGAAATGGCTGGTTTAAAAGGACCAGCAACCGGTTCGAGTTATGAAACAGTATGTGAGAGGAACCTGCCACTTTAAAGGCAAGATCCCAATTATCGTCGGCTAACTGCTACACACATTGAAAAATTACGGCGTAATTGCCCTACTACAGCGTAGGGCTGTTAAGGCCATAAAAACTTAAGGCTTTTTAGGTTTTTTAAAGTACATTGCGTAGATAACGAGACTTCGTCATCACGTTGCGTTGAAATTTGAAGGCGTTAATTGATATAAAATGAATAATCACTGATAAAATTAAATTTTTTCATTGGCCATCCCAACTCGTTTACGAAGGACCATGAAGAAATTTGCACTTGTTGTTTGACCCAAACGAAATCAAAATAGATTTAGTGTTTTACAAGTGCAATAGGACATCAAACGGGAGCAAAAAACCATTTGAAAGAAGCATGAACAAAATTCCTATTATTGGGCCTTATTACGGTTCTCGAAGCGACTACTGCAAGAGTTAAAGTCGATTCGAGAACCGTAAAAAGGCCCATTTTCTGTGTGTGTTTTATAGCTAGAAAGAGTTTCTGTGCCGTTAGACATTTCGTCTGCAGTTTTTTTTTATCGGATATTGGAAATTTCCATTAAACAGTTATAATTAAGTCGTACTTCTTCCACAATTTTTTACTTGTTATTATTTGTATTGTTGTTTTTTTTTAACAAGGCTTAAAAATCGGCAACAGGTGGTTTATTTAGAGCCATTGACGCTTGTGTGTTAATTTCGAATTGACTGTTTTTGTTGTTGGTGTTGTTTTTTTTTAAATTCAATATTTTTATTTCGAATGCCTTTCTTTAGCTAAATTATGCACATTTTAACATTTTACAAACGAATAAGAGAAAAACAAATTTCACAATTAATAAAAGCAAAAAGTAAAGCTCACATAAGTGCGAAGTCTATAACTCATGTCGATTTATTTAAAAACAAATTGTTTTCTTATATAAAATTTTTTTATTTTGAAAGAACTTGTAAAAAGCAAAATGAATGAAAACTTTATTTTTTTTTTTTTCAAAAATTAATAAAATGTAACAGGCTCTCTGCTTCCTGGTGATAAATTTAAAGCTCTATGACACTTAAAATCGCTCTCTATCTCTTTTCTTCTCTTTTTATAATTTTCTAAGATTTAAAATTTACAATTATTTTTTTTTTGGAAAATGAAACGATTTAATTCTTGAACTTTAGTGGCGATCTTTTGACACTTTTCAAAGGTTTTCAATCTTTTCAATAAACAAATTTCGTTTCTTTACCAATAAATACTTTTTAAAACTCTTTCTGGCGTTTTTCTTTTACTCTCAACTATTTATTTCTATTTATCTAATTCACTTTTGATGACCACATGTATTTAAAAATAAAATTCAATTCCATCAGCAGACAAAACAAAAATTGTAAAAATAAAATCGAAAGCAAAAAAGTTTATTTAGGAAGTGTATTCAGTTAGACGGACACTTTTAACGATTTTTTTTATTGAAATTCAAAAATTTAAATTAGATTTTATTAATTTATTCTTGCGAACTCTTTTATACTCTTGTCTATTATTTTTCCTTTTCCTTTAGGTTTTTTTTATTCTTTGTTGCTACACGTAAAATTTTCAGAAAAAAAAAATCTTTCTTATTTTGATTTTCTTTAAAATTTTAGTTTTAATTTCAATGATTTCCGCCTGAACTTAAATCCGTTCGTTATTGTATATGGTTCGTTTTAGACTGAATGGCTGGCTGGCTGGCTGGCACGATTGAAATTTAGTTTGAATATATTTTTGGTGTATTAATTTTTTTTTTAATAAAATTAGAAGAACTTGAAGAAAATTTTGCAATCGAAAAAAGAGATAATTAATAGAAAAGATCTTTTTGTTAATTAAAAATAAAGAGAAATTGTACGGGATCTTAAAATGTCTGTAAGAGTATTAAAACATATGGGGGATTATTTTTGTTTATTTATAAAGTACTTTTTATAAGAGATACTAAGATGGTAAAAGTAGTTTTCATAAAAGGTACTTTTTATAGAAGACGATTTTTTTAACGTAATTTTTATTACAGTTACTTTTTATTAAAATTACTTTTTATAAAGGGAACTTTTAATAAAATGTACTTTTTTTAAGAGGTACTTCTTCAAAAGATGTTTTTTAAAAGTCGTTTTCATAAAAGGAACTTTTCATTAACGGTTTTTTTTTCATAAAAGGTACTTTTAATAAAAAGTGTTTTGTATATAAAGTATTTATTTGTTTGAGAAGACTATTTTTAAATGGAACTTTTATTAAAATGAATTTTTTAAAGGAATAAGTTTTATAAAATGTACTTTTGACAGAATGCAGTTTTTATAAAAGCTAGTTTTTACAAAAAATACTTTTTCTAAGAGGTACTTTTTACAAAAAATACTTATTATAAATTGTACTTTTTAATAGGCACTTCTTTTAAAGATGTAAAAGCTACTTTGTACAAAAAATACTTTTTCTAAAAGTGTACTTTTTATAAACGGTTTGTTTTATAAAAGGAACTTTGAATAAAATGTGTGAGAAGATTGTTTTTAAATGGAATAGTTTTTTAGGAATAATTTTTATAAAATGTACTTTTTATAGAATGAAGTTTTTATAAAAGCTAAGTTTTACAAATGGTCCCTTTTTAAAAGGGTACTAGTATTGATAGTATTTACTTAACAGCTACTTTTTTTAAATGTACTTTTTTAAGAACTACTACTACTGCGTACTTTTGTGAAAAGGAATTTTTTTTTTGTTAAACGGAACTTCTATTAACTATACTTTAAGCTAAAGTTGACCGATAAGCTATAAAAGACCTTATCCTGCCTTTAACTTTTTATGTTAAGTTTATGTATTTTAATCTGTCATATTTTCTATTTTTTATTGAAATATTATTAAAAAAAACATGTGGCACTCGGGGACTGTCGTGGCAAAGCTATTGCACAGCATTTTTTTATCAACTTATGCAATTATATTATTACGTTTTGTTTAATAACTCCTTTGTTATTCTGGCAATACTGTAAGTTAATGATATCAATATGATATCAAATGTTAAATTTAATCAATAGCATACGTTAGGGGTTAACATGCATTGGGCGATTTAAATACTTTACACACAAAAGACTTAAGAAACAAACTTAGTGCCAGGTTTTTTCGTTTCAAAAACAAAAGACTTAAGAAACAAACGTTTAAAAATTTCTTGATTCGGTCGCCTCAAAGGCCGCGATAGAAGCTATGCAATAGCTTATTATGATTTTCGAGGCAAATAAATTAAAACTTAATGACAACAAATTTTCAGAGTCTATTTGTTTGTTGTAGATAAAAAAAATAAAAAAAAGTATGTCGTTGCCGCTAGATATTTTTACTCTGGAACAGTCGTTCTTTCAAAATCGACAATTTTATCCATCAGAATGGTTGTGACTACAAAATTTTAAGAGTTCACTTTAGTCAAAGTTGGTTCTTAGTAACACGCTTCAAGCATTAGGTCAGCCGTTATCTCTTTATGATTTTAAAAAATTTTTTTAAGAGATTTAAAATTTGTTTCTATTAATTTTAAGTTTTTTTTTTTTTTTTTTTTTTTTAATTATCAGCCACAAGATCTACAGTAATGTCATTAAGTATTATATACCCCACTGTGATCGCGCTAAACACAATTGAAATAGAATAAATATTTTCTTTCCACTGAAATGAAATGGAATAAATAATAAAAATATTATTTTTAGTCATTTTCCAATTTCAACTGATTTTTTGTCTTTAAAAATGCATTTTAAATTTGAATAAATTTATTTAACAAATGATTGTTTTAATTAAAATAGAAATTAGTTTCAGCCACCGCAATTTCTATGAAAATAATTATTTAATAAAAAATTTTATAGATTTTTATAATTAAATAATTTACACTTTGACTTTTAATGAATTAAAACAGAAAATTCTTTCTGGTCTTACATCAGTGTTTAGTGATTTTGATAAACCTTATAAATGCTGAGTTTAATTTGATCGGTTTCGAACTGAAATATCAATCAAAGTTTGACGATCATAGATATTATTTTTCTAACTACTCCTACCAATATCGTCCATTCAATTATTTAAATTCAGTTGAATTTTATTAAACATTTTGGATGAATGCCAAAGATTTTTGGACATACCTACAGTAAGTAGCTCGCTCGTTCATTGAATAAATTGAATAATTTGTCCGAAATGATTAGTTAGTAAATATACTCGTATATTCGTACAACAAAAACATCTTTATGTACTAATGCACAAGATCGTAAGTATCTGTGAGATGACAATAATTTATAGCTTTCTTCAGTTTTTGTGAATTATTTTGACAGAATATTTTGTTAAATTAGAATTGGCTAATTTTTATCTAAAATGCTCATTAAAGGCATTTGTTTGACACTTACGCGGGGTAATTTATACTTTTCCAACTTATTGGAGAGTTTTTAAGAACTTAAAAGAAAACTTCCACAAACTTGTTGAAATATAAAAAATATTTGGTAACGTATTTATTTTTACAAAAAAATTGCAAAATATGTAAATTAAGTTTTGCGAAAGTACCTTAACGAAAAATTGCCTTTAAAAATCGAAAGAACTAAAAGAACATTTGAGGTGGGGCTCTCTTAAAAAAAATTACCATCAAAAATGGAAAGTTTTAAAAAAGTACCATTCCAAACACTACTTTTTACATAAGTTTATTTTACAGAAAATTACTTAAAAAAATAAATTTTCATAAGTACGTACATATAAAAAAGTAACTTAAGAAAATTGTTTGAAAAATAGTACCTGAGACAAAAAACACGTCAAACCATCACGAAAATATGGCATTTTCGGCATCATCAGCTCTGATTTCAATGAAATTCAACATAAATGTCATACACTATAAGAGTTTAATTAAACAAAAAAAATTTGACCCCAGATTCTTTCGGCTTCAGAAATATGACGTCATAAAAGTTGTAAAAAATGTTAAAAAATAACAAAAGTCTCCTTACAACTACTATGAACTATGCCAGATAATTTCGGTTTTTTGGTATAGTTTTAAAGGTGAAAGTGCGCCCTTTAATGCATATTGTGTTTTTTTAAGAAAAGGTCAAAGGTAATTTTTTGGGGTCTTGAGTTCAAAGGTCCATATCGGAAAAAGTATATTTTTTTAAAATTCTTAAAAAAATATATGTCAAGTATTAGACCCACTTCTACATTTGCAGAAAATTTAAAGGTGGAGACTCGATTGTTGTCAGAGTTATAGACCAGAACGTGATCCTAAAGCACTAATTCAAAAATTTAAATTTAAAACCAATACATTTTTTCAGTTATTACTTTTTTAGAAAGAGTACACTTGAACAAGTATGTATCTTTTTATACAAAGTACATTTTTAAAAAAGGTTCTTTTTACATATAAAGATTTTACAAAAAGTACTTTTTTTTAAAAAAACAGCTTTTAGGAAAAGTACCTTCATAAGAAAACTACCTTTTTCGAAAAACAAGATATAAAAAAGTACACCATATTTTTTAAAAAATCCAGCTTTTTATGGCGACAGTACAATATTGTAATTCGAAGAATGACCAGCTAAACATCTGTTTTATAGTCGTTATTTTTTTTTAAGAATTATTTAAAAAATAGTTCATTGCTTTGAAATTGCTTTTGAAAAAACCTTTAAATTGAGAGAAAAGTAAAAAGCGTATTTGGTCGACATTTGCGAAAAAGAAAATTTTGCAAATATAGATTTTATTGCACTTTTATTAATTTCTATTTACCTTCAATTTTTCCCATAACGATTTATGATGTCTGTGCTTCGAATAAAACATTATTCTGGGACGGATGATGTTTTTGTTTGTTATTGTAGTTGCAGAACAACAATATAAAAGAAATAATCTAGAATTGAACATTTTTTTCTACTTTTTATACTAAAGAAAAATTACAAAAATATATTTAACACAATCCATCCCGCATGACGTAATAAAAGTCACAAAATCATTTTAACCGACATTCCACCGACTTGCAACTAAACAACAAAACTATACAATACAAAGTGTCCAACCAAAGAAAGTTCCTTAAAGAACTGGAAATCCTTTTTTAACTCTCTTTCAAAAATGGAAAATATGAGAGAATCACGAGTTACTCTTTTAACTGAAAAATCAATAAGTTGCCATGGCAATTGTTTTTTTTTTATATTTTGGTAATAGAATTGTTTCTAAGTATTTTATAAAACTAAATTACAAATTTTCAACATCACGGAATTTAATTTAGAAAAATTTTTATATTCAGGAATTTATTTTCTTGTGGTTTTATACTCTCAATGTCCTTGACTCTTAATTTCAAAAATAGTTTTTTTTGGGCTTTCCACTGTTCAATTCAATGTTTAACACACTTGTTAAAATCCTTAGATTGCGTGCTCGCCGCGCTATATGAACTGCCTGCCAACCAGAGTTGCAGAGACTATTAAGGGCGTTGCATGTTAAAGCAAATATTTGTGTAATTCAGTCATGTTGTTCTAACGCAAAAATCTGCCAATTTGCAAACGAAACACATCAAAAAAAGGAAAAACTCAAAGTACAAGTATGTTTTACTTTAATTACACACCCTTTTAATAGCTGACGATAACAATGAACTTAACAAGCAAAATAATTTACAACTTTTTTGTGTTATCCACACTCAATGGTTGGGGAAGTACTCTTTTTTTATAACCGACACTTTTTAATAACATTCTGGTGTCTGCTCTCCAGGGAAAAGCAACAGGTTTTAACTAAAAGAAATTTATATATTTAACTAAATAACTGTTTTACAATAACTTATTTGTTAGATTAACTGTTAAAAAGTTCAAGTGTGGGCGCTTTATAGGAATCCTTTGGTTTGAGTCTACGATTTTAATTGTTAAAATTTTACTTCACTCACATTTCTTCAAAAAAGAAATTTTTGTAAAAGGATTTCTTTGAATGCACATTTTTTAAAAAGTTGATTTTTATAACGTTAATTTTTTTAGGCACTATTTCAAAGTCTTATTTAAAAAAAAAAACTTTTTTGCACGACAAGGGTGATTTTTAAAAGATAATTTTCTTAAAAACTAGTTGTTTTAAAAAGCCGTTTTGTTTTTTAAATGTGCCTATTTAATTTTTTTCCAAAAGGGTACTATTTTTAAAAGCTTATTTTAATGTACTTAACAGCTTCTGTATCAAAATGATTCTATTTTTAAAATAATATATTTTAAAGTTATTTTCAAAAAGATACTATTTGTAAGAGGTACTTTTTTAAAAGAATATATTTTAAAGTTATTTTGATTAAGGGTAGTTTTATTAAAAGGTATAGTTTTTTAAAGCAACTCCTTTTAAGATGTACTGTTTTAATACGTAGGTTCCTTAAAATATACATATTTTCCAAAAATTCTCTGTTTTCCAGATACGTACATACATATATATAAAAAGGTACTTCTAGTAAAACGTATTTTTAAAATTAATTTCTTTTTTAAAGCTCATTTTTAAAGGTACTTTTTAAAAATTGTATTGTTTATTATTTTTTTTTTTGTGAAAAAGTACTTTTTGAAATACACTTTTATGGAAAAGGTACTATTTTTTAAAGGTACTTTTTTTTAAAGGTGTTTCTTTAAAGACGTATTTGTTTGAAAACGATTTTTTATGTTTTTTTATGTTTTCAAGAGATTTTATTTTAAAAGTAATTTTCCATAAAAGGAAATTTTTAAATGTACTTTTCTTAAATGGTACATTTATTAAATGGTACTTTTTTGGAATCAGGCAGTTAATATCTGTCAACGGATGCTTGGCAAAAACGTGGGGACTCAAACCTAAATACAATCAATTTTAGGGATCTTTTATACAAAGTACTCGTATATCGCCTAAAATATATTTCGATTACCGGGGCAATAAAAGTCGGTTCGACATATATTTTCTGGGTGCAATCAGAAGTACTCTTTGATTGACACAAAACGTTATTATAAAGCCGGATATCTGTTGGGGTACTTGAAAATATTATGACAGCTTGTTAACGGCCCATATATCAGAATTAGTGATCAAATATAACTGAAATTATCGTTAAAAAAAGAACTTGACATTCTAATTACTGAAGGGAAGCCAATGGCTCAATAAGTCTATGATTTTTTAGGCAGGGGTTTTCAAAGAGAGGAATATTTCTTGCGCTCAGATGAAAGTTGTCGGCTATTGGAGTACATTTATATTTCAATACTTTACAATTTAAAAATTTTGGACGATATCAAACATTCCGACAAGCGTTAATACCTTTCAGGTGTGTGTGTATCTACGAGTATGTGTTTTGGTTTTTATTTTAAAGGGAAATTTTGAAACAAGTTTATCATATTTTTTTCTTATTTATTGTTTTATTGATTTATTTTATGCGTCTGATTGTGCCTCCATAAAGATAATGATATTTTCCCCATATAGAATTTCGAATATTTGGCAGAAATATATGTATGAATGTATGTGTTAAAAATTATCAATACATAATTGTTTTTTGTTGTACAGTGTAGCCCCTATTTCACCGGCTCACTTAGACTAAAAAAAATAAACAAATAATAAAGACAAAGGGGGAGGGAGAAAATCCAAGTGATGTTTAAACCTTCAGCTTAAGCATTCGATGCATCTTCTTAAACAGACCTTTTTTTAGAAAGACAAACACCAAACTCAAGGAATGGAAGGAATTTACTTACATGTATTACAGCAGCATTTTCTTCTGTCTTAATACCATCAACTTCCATGCGATTGCGCGACGCTGCTGCCGCTTTCGCCTGTTGATAATCAATATCACCCGTTTGCAAACGTTTACTTTCGGCCAAATTACTGGTGGCCTGTTCCGAACTAAAACCGTCGGTAACAACTTTTGTCTTTGATTCAGTTTTTGTGCGTTTCTCTTCGAATTTCACCGTATCAACAACGGTGCCCTTGGAACTACTCAAACCATTTGTGGACAATTGGTTAGAAGCCTTAACAAGATCCATATTTAAATTCATATGATCGTCGTCATGTTCATGATCGTCGGGAAATGTTATATGAGGTTCACTGTTGCCATCAACAATATTCTCCAGAGAGGAGCGTAATCTTAAAGAGAAGATAATTAATTTTTTATTAACTTCTTTTTTTTTTAATTAAATCCTTTTTGAAAACTTACTTTTTCTTAAGTTTATTTATGGCATCTGAACTATTGAGCGCATTTAAATTGCTGAGATCGTTTATGGAGGGTGGCTGATGGCTAAGGGTTCCCGTCGAACCGGATAAGGCGGGTGTATTGCTGCGGCCCAAGGCCAAATCATTAATTTCTGACATGGAATTTTTGAATTCGCTCATATCACGTTTCAGTGCTGCCGCTTTCATTTCTGTTGAAGTGGATGACGAGGAGGACGATGATGACGACGACGTAATGTGATGTAAACGTGATTTCTTTTCAACACGTGTTGTTGTACTGCTATTGACGACCTGCAATTAAAGAAAATACAAATTGGATTGTTAATTGTTTAAGATTTTTTTTATTAAGAGTGGAAAAAATCATTGAAAACTTTTTATCCATATACTGAATTTCGAAATTATAATTGTCCAAAATATTTTAAAACTGATAAAGAAGACCTAATTGGATCCATTGTGACTCCCTTCATTTTGCTTTATTGACTAATTAGTCTCTTTACTGCCCAAGGAGAAATAAAGAGCCCTTATCATCCATCATTCAGCCACTTAATTCCCATGAATAATCACTAATGCCCTTATGGAAACGTCTGTTCAGCCATCTTTGCTTATGGCGTTGCAGCCTTGGGCAATGACAGATGATATGCTCTATAGTTTCTGGCTCCTCTTCATCCCCACATATCCTACAGAAAACCGGAGTGCCATATTCCCATATGCTGATCCTCGCTCTAACCGAGCGGTGGCCAATCATCGCGCCTACTAAGAGTCTTAAAACCTTTCTATTCATTCCCAGAAGTAGATCAAATTTGCCTGAGTCTAGTTCTGTCCATATGGACCTGGAGGCTCTACAATCTTCTCTATTCCTCCAGGAATGGTGAGTTCTGCTAATTACCCAATTACTGAGTTCCCTATAGTAGTGACCGATTGGAGGTTTAACCGACCTGTCACTAACTGCCACATCTAATGCTGACCCTATTCTTGCCAGCTCATCAGCGATTTCGTTTCCGTCAATATTGCAATGTCCTGGTACCCAACATATCGTGAATAAAGTTTAATTTAATTTGGTTTAATTTATTAAAAATTTGCCATCTACTTAATGTCGTTGGTGTGATGATTTTTGTCATTTTGGCATTTGTAATAACCGTGATTACATTGACACAACAACATTGACGACATTTGCTCTAACATTGTTGAAATTTCGTTATAAAAAAAATTGATCTTTCTACTCTTTAAAAATTTGTTAAATTTTTTCCTGTATTATTTGCTGTTTTATTGAGCAAACTTTTCTTATCAAGAAACAGTTTTCTTATCGGATTTTGATTTTGTTCTCAGTTTGGCTGTTGTTTAAACAACAAAATGAGTGAAAAAAGTGTTGTTGATTTTTGCCCTTTAATTGCAACAAATGTTAGATTTGATGAAATGACAGTGACATTCAAGATAAAAACAAAATTATTTGCACCTTAAAGTCTGTTTATTATGTTGTTAATAAACTATTTTTAGTTTCATAAAAAAATATTTGTGTATAAACGCATTATTTAATGACTAAAAATGCGGCAGCATAAAATAAAATTCACAAAAAAAAAAACGTAAAGAACGACCTGCGGTCGTTCTTTTACGAAGGTTGTGTGAAAAGTTAATGAACTTAGATATTCGTAATATTTGTCTAATGTATAATACTATCGCCAAATAGTGATCTTTGCTGTCACAAAATCTTTGCGAAAATAATAGAAGAAATAAAAAAAAATTCCAGTCAAAAATCATCTGTTCATCCGAAAATGAATGAATGAAAGGAACTCTAGGCCTATTTAGAGGATTTAAAGTCATGTTCGCAAAATGAAGAAAATTGGTTTAATCAAATTAGGAAAAAAATTAGTAACTCTCGAATTTATGAATAAAGCTTTCATATTACGAAACATATGACCGTTTAGAAAATAAGTTCAGAGTTGCGATGGCATCAACAATTCAGCTTCATTTATTTTTAAAATTTCTTTAACATCTTCGAAACATTTTTACAACATTCTACAGCGTGCGAGTTCCATGACAGTGAAACCTTTTGGAATACACCTTTTTACTCTCTACGTTC
Organism: Lypha dubia; assembly: GCA_947311025.1. Lineage (NCBI taxonomy): Eukaryota > Metazoa > Arthropoda > Insecta > Diptera > Tachinidae > Lypha > Lypha dubia. Next base: position 85,259,519 of record OX371263.1, on the reverse strand, counting down.
TATCTCAAAAACTATGTATTCTAAAAAATATTTCGGTGAACAAAATTTGTAGGAAATTTGATGATCTAAAACTTTGATAATAACATCGAACATCATACTTAAGATAAGAAGCGAGATGTAAGCAAAAACTTACGTTAACCCCTCTGATATTTTTTAAACAAGTGCGATTTTACAAAATTTCAACTTCTTATTAATGCTTCCAGGCTTAGCTTGTAATGACTGTATCTGCGTAATTCTAACATATTTTCTAATTGATACAATAAAAGTCATGAATAAGTTATTCCTTTCTGAAGCATTTCGATTTTTTCCACTTCCTGTCTGTCATTAAGGAACTTTTCTAATTTTCATTTAAAGAATTTCTATAAAAAATTTTAAATAATAATTGATTTTTTAGGTGGCTAAAATAATTTATTTAAATAAATGTGAAGATATTATGCGTTTCCAACAGCTCAATGACTTCGTGGTTTGCAAAAAAAAAACAAAAACAAAACATAAAAATTATGACACTTTAAAGATGTTCAATAATAATCATATTAATTATGATCTCTATAATCATGTAGTTTCAACAGTTTAGTTTTTTGTTTTCATAAATGATTTCTTCCTGCCTAATTTCTTTAAACCTAAAAATAAAATGCTGACGTTTTTTTCTTTTACTTTTATTTCGTTAATTTCAAAATAAAATTCAAATATCCCAAAATGTAAAATATATGAATGTATTTGAAATTTTTCTTCTTTGATTTTTATTTTCTATTTAAATATTCTATTTTTTATCTAGAGGTGCACGTTGTCAAACGAATCAAAGATGATGTTTAACATAAAATTTGGCATGTTTTTTTTTAAGAAACCAATTCGAATTAGTTGTACAGCTGAACATTTTTAAAATGTAATAAATGTTTAAAAAGAATTTTAAAATTTAATCGAATTGCGCAAATTACAATAATAACTAAATTACAAAGAAATAGATGACACTGATCAAGGTCAAATAATGATGATTTGTAAAATTTTATATGAATTTTGAATTGAATTATTTGTTTGGTGATGTTGTACGTTTTATACTTCCGAACAAAGTAAATTAGTTCACGCATCACAAAAACCTTACGAGAATTGTAAGACATTAAAATTGTAAAATTCTACAGATTCGACTGTTATATATAAAATGTGTTCTACAACTGTACTAAAAAAAATTACTTTACATAGTTGCAATGAAAGGCATTCATTCGCCTAGATTCATTAATTCTATACAAAAATACGTTGTTTCAATGAAAATATTCATGAAAGTTTAATGTAAAACTGTTCATTGAAAGCATTCGTTGTTGTTATTCTTTAAAAAATTTATTGTACCAGTTCTTTGTTATAAAGTACTATTACACTTGGTCCAAATTAATAAACAATTCATTGAAATAATGAACTTTTTTTATTAAATTTATGGTTTATTGTACGATATAAGAAAATATAAAAAGCAACTCTCGTCGTATATGTGCATACATATGTATGTACGAGTATGTTATCCAAAAAAATTAACTAATTAATCGTAGAAATATTTCTTTTGACTTGCGTAAAATATTTTATGCAGAAATATTAATTAACGAATTAACTAAATTAACGAATGTCAGCATAGAAATTTTTTTCGATGACCGAAGTACCCAACTTAGTTACCATATATGTCCCAAGAAAATAATTGCTTTCCTAAAAGCTTATGGCTCGATCATGGATTGCAACCGAATTTCAGTTGCGTTGCCAGCCGGCAACTGAAAATTTGTGATTGCCAAAAAAGCACTAAATTAAAACTGAAACTGGCAGCTCTCAGTTGCCAGTTGCTATCCATAATACAATTTTCAGCAACTGGCAACTTAACTGGGGTTCGGTTGCCATCCATAATCGACCTATTAAACCCTTTCTTTAAAATAAGAAACAATTTTTTATTTTCATGTTTGCGATCGGTCCCATAATGCACATTTAATGGCTGTGATCATTCCTCTCGGAAGTGACATAATGAGGTTGTTCGAAGTAGCAGGATTATGGCGATTATTTTACCACTATGCCACTATTTAAATGTTGTGCTGACCGTTGAACTTATTTATACTTCCATATATGCAAAGAAACGAAGTGGTGGTGACATATTTACGTCAACTATATTATGGTTCTGTGAAATTATTAATGATATTTTAAAGCGTAATAATTGCCAAAAAAAAAAAGTACTATAGTTGCCATTAATCGTAATCGTTGATCATAATGTAATAATTTCGGAAAAAAATACAATATTATGCTTAAGTATTTAATAATATCACGATTATTTGCCATTATTAATTTCTTTATAAGTAATAGATCTATAATGGTGGTGATGGCTGAAGTAGTTAGCGCGTTGACTACTAAGCAAAGAATGACTTGGGGCCTGGGTTTAAACCCTGGCCAGAGCAAGTGAATCAACATCATTAATTTCTCTAATGTACATTAGTGATACATTGTATTAATTGTTGTCGGATTACTTAAGTGATGAAGGCGTAGCACTGGTCACTAAAAAAACACTTCCGACAGCGACTGATACTGTTCCAAGTTTAACGTAAACAATATCGCCCTCCTTCGTCGGTTAGCAGAAATATCGGCGAAGTAAAACAATTCATAAAATGTTTCTGCTTATACAGCTTAAAAATAAGTTAATGCGTCTACTTAACACCAGAGGCGCCTAAACACTGTTATAAAAATTAACATAACGCGCAAAAAGCACAGTTGCACAAGAGGTTCTTAAGCCTTCTAAATTTTCAATCTATCTTCTCTACCCTATCCCTATCCCTGAGTTCCGGCACAATGCACTTCATACGTAGAGTTCATCAGCTGAGTGCTGGTCCTATTAAAAAAAAATAATAATAATACACTGGTCTATGGTCATCTCAATCATGATTTTACAATAACTCTCATGTAAGGCATAATTCCATTAATGTTCAACTTAATCGCTTTAAAAAAATTTGTATATGCTTATAAACTTTTTATAACTTTATTAGTTATAAAACTTTGATTGGAACTAAATCTTTTGACGGTAATATATTAAATAATTATAGCGATACTTGAACAAGTATTACTATAATAAATTGACATTAAACATACAATATAATGTTTCAGAGGAAACGGATCCTTATCTTCTCACGCCAAATTCGAATGAAGGATTACAAAGAGACTATTAATTAAATATACCCAAAGTGTACGAAGAATTGATCAAGACGTCTTCTATCTGATCACAAAGTAAGCTTAAAATGTACTTTTTAGGAAATACTGAGCTTTTATGTTGGTTGGATGAACACTTCAGCATCTCGCTTACTTTGTGTACAAGTGAAAGGCGTGCGTTCATTAAACAAATGCGGCAATACATTCGAAAACGTTTTCTAATTTTCTAATATTAGATTTAAGTTTAGTAACACTGTTCGGACTCTATAATCGACATAAAATCGATTATTCAATCGAAACACGAGAATACTAATAATAGTTTAGCTAAGTCTTGAACCTCAATATTGTATTTGAATTGAAAAATGCTGTAACTAAGGAAATTATTGAGTTGTATGTATATTCATTACGAATAAAGTGTAATTTTGGAAAATGAAGTTAGATTTTGGGAAGATAAGATCTTTTAAGTCTTCTGTTCGAATTCGACGAAACCATAGTTTGATTTTATTTGTACAAACAAAACTTCGCTCTTGAAATATCTAATAACATAACTTTTTTCAATCGATTAACTATAGGCTCACTGTTGCAGATAGCTAATCGATTATTCTCCAACCATGTACTCTTTCTCAGCGTAATAAAAAAATTAAGAATTTCAGCCTAAATCAACAGCCTTTAGATTTTTAATTAAAATAGTTTAACCACAAATATTTCATATAAACATTATTGGTTTAACCATCGACGTTAGTTAACCAACGATTGTAAATTCGGGACTGCAGGCACAACTTCTTTATGAAAGAATTTATTATAGGATTTAAAAAATTCAAAATTCTGATGGCGTTTAAATTTTGATAAAAAAAATTTTTGTGGAACTATTAATTACAAAGTTTATGTGGTAAAACCAACCTGGTGTGTTGCCTGGGTGTGGGTGGTATTAAATCAATTTACTTGCCTCTATTTAACGTTCTGAAATTTATTTATAGAAAATACTGTTTGTTAACAATTTAAACAAAAAAAAAAAAAAAAAATCACCAGACTTTTTACACTCTTTGCTTAATAAATTGCGAGTATAATAATAATTATATTTATTTTTTTAATTTTTTTATGTAAATTTTTTTAATACTTTTTTCTTTAATAAATAATTCTTATTGTATTGAATGTCTTTTTTGTTTGTTTCGTGAGGTATTATTTGACTTATTTGGCTTAGTGTATATTTTTATTTTTTTCTATACTTTTTTTTTAGTATTTTTATTGCCTTTGTTTTGTTATCACTTCATGATACGTGGTGGGACTCTAGAAAACTCATCAATTATTTAAACAATTAGAATTTGACTGACATCGAAAATAATGACTGAAAAATTTTAGTTCATTGTGCGCTCAAAATTATTAAAAATGTTATTTAATTTTTCTAAATTAGTTTTATTACAAACTATTTTTTTAATAAAATTATTTTCTTTTAACCAAAAACCAACTAAAACTTTTTTGTATTCTCTTTAAAATATTTTCTGGGTTTTAGTTCTTGTTTTCTTTAAGGTTTTAACGCGTCCAATGTGAATTTGCAACTAAACTAGAGAATTCAATTTTTATTTTCTAGCGCTTTTCTCCCTCTTCTTTCACTTTCGTTTGAAATGTTTTGTGTTAGATTATTTTTTTTTCTGCTTAATTTTATTCTAAAGGTGTGTAAAAGCAGCTCTCTTGAAATGACTTGTTTATTTTTATAAACAAAAGTACTTAAAGATAATTTTTAATTATATTTATAAAAGTTTTGTTCACATTATTTTCTTCTCAAAACATTTTTTAATTAATCAGAATTATTTCTATTTTGCTTTGTTTTCAAATAATTTACAATTGTTCTCTGCTATTTGAAAGAAAGCCTTTTCATTGCTGGCCACTTGTAAACTGTTTTTGTATATAAATTTTCTAAGTACTTTTTTTTATAATTTAAAGGAGGTTCTATTTGTTTTTATAAAAGCAATTGAAAAATCTTTAAATTCAATTTGTTAATATCTTAATGATGCAAATTCTAGTTGTAGTTTTGTTTGGAAGTTTAATGTAAGAGATCATAGAATGAACAAACTTTAGCCAGCTGTTTAAAGCAATAAATCACAATAAGTGTGGCACATGAATAAGAGAGATCACCGGACACGCACAGTTGCAATTAAGCTTCTTTTGCAACATCTGTTAGTAATTACACTGTACAAAAAAATAATCAAATACAGCTTTGTAGAATATTTTGCCACTTATTATTAAACCATAAACACATTTTAAGTTTTGATTTATTACTGGCGTTTAAATGGTATCTTGAGCGTTGATGTCTTGGACAAATTTGGTCCGCTCCTTAACCTGTTTGAATAAAGTTTTGATCAGCTGTTTAAAGAAGATACAAAAAGGACCAATAAAGCCTAGGGTTACAGGGTTAATATGTTTCAAGAAAATATTTCTTTTAAGTTTTTCCATAAAAGTGTTGAATTTAAGTTTTAACTGAAATGCTGGGCCTACAAGATTTCTTTTGGCCATTCACTACAATAGTGATGTGCAAAATTAATTGAATTTTAATTCCTACCGAAATTAAAGCCAGATGTAAACTTTCGAACATTCGTCGGTTTTCTTATACAGAGGCGGTGTTAAGTTTGTGGTGCAAATGGTTTTGCGAGAGTGCAAATGCAAAATATTGCAGCTTTTTGATGAAATCCAACGAACGGTGTTATATTTTGCAGTATTTAAAAAAAGTGCTACGATTACTTGCACTTGCTCTTTCTCAAGACTATTTGCACCACACTGAACACCGCCAATGTTATAATACTATGATCATACACAACTATAAAATAATTGTGTAACTATTATATCGTTCTTTTACAAACAAAACTCCGCTAGCAACACTATTTTTAGAGAATAGAGGGCAGCCAAAGTTTTGTATCAATTGTCTTCAATTTTTTCGACAATTTAGGAACCGGTGACGTGACATCTTTTCTTTCTTTTATGTATTAAAATTATTCTTTATAAGACAATAGGATTTAATTCTTTGCATTTACTGATTTTATAATTACCAGCATCTGTTATTTTTTTCTTTTTTTATTTTTATTATGCGGTCATAAAAATATCTTATAATTATTTTATTATATCTATAGTTTTGCAATTCAAATAAATGACACAACAAAATTCTACTCTGGTTGATGAATTTGCATTTTAATCTTTAACAAATTAATTAAAGATTTTGAAATAATTTCTTTTAGCTTCAGAAACATAAATTTGATTTTGGCTTTAACGAGTTTTAAATTCAGACATTAATTTCATTAATTTGGTGAATTGTTCAATTTTAATTTATGATTATTTTTTTAACCGCTTTTAAATACCTTTTTTGTCAATTTTAAAATATTTCCCTTTTCTTCGTTTGTTTCGTCTGTTTAACTCATGTAATTTTGAATTATGTAGTAAGCCGTTTGTTTTAGGTGATTTTTGTTTCTGTAAGCCGGTGTTGGGACTTATAACCAATTTATTTAAAAGTTATTTAAAAAAAGATTTTATTCGTTTGTTGTAGATGTTTCATTTTTAATTATTTTATTGAGATTTTTATTTTAAAAACTCATTTTTCGTTGTCGATTTTATGTTATTAGTGTCTTTTAATATTGATTTATTATAATATATGTAGGTATTTTTGTAGTTTTTTAAAGTTGTAATATATTTTTTTAAAAATCAGGCGCCTTTTTTAATACAACACACGTTGCTTTGCTTGACGTTCGTTCGCTCGTTCGTTTAATTTCGTTTTGATTTAATCATTTGGAAAATGGCAAAAGTCTAGCACTCAAATGGCTTAAGAAAACTTAAATAGACGTCAAAATAATATAAATACACTCACATACATTCGAAATATTCATATAATAGGCTCACACTCGCATACTGATGACTTATGCAAAAAAAAAAAAAAAACATAGACAAGTTTAAACTATATTAACCCACTTGACCACAGATTCGCCAATAAACGACTGCTCATTGAAGAGTACAATTTTCGAAACCAAAATATCCGACATTTGCGAAATTGTCAATAATTTATGCAATCGTAGTAATATTCTCGCTAACACTGTGCAACAAAATTATTGTAACAAGGTTCTTACGACTGATTCCAGTCGTTTTCGTCATTGTTATAGGAAATCATGGCATGCTTAAATTTAAGGTTTAAGATATGTTTAACCCTATTATGTGTATACGACAAATATTTTTGTGGAATATTTTAATCCTGTAACTCTTTGCTATGTGGGTCTTTTTGTACCAATTTATGCTTCTTGAAAACGCGAAAAGGAACTACCCTTAAATAGCGATATAGCGGTTTGAAATGATCTACAAAAATATTTGGCATTAAATTTCACTACATACCTTCAGCGATACCTAAAAGCCAAATATCAGTAAAAATTTAATATCTATTTAAGGGTTAAATTCGGTGAATAAATGTGAATCATTTCGAATTTTACACGAAAAAGAATATCTTAAGCAAAAGAATTGGCCATCTGGGAAATAATTTTTAGTTTTAATGAGAGAAAGAGAAAAAGCGCATTCATTGATTACTCACATTAGCAAATAATTTACAGTTACAACTATTCAGTTGTATTGAATCTATTAATGTTTTATTAGAAAAAACAACAAGCAGTATGGCCAATTCGTGCCATTAAAAAAACGCCATCTGCTTCGAAAAATTTATATTTGTATAGTATACGTATATATACATACATAGTTATAAAATAATTTTAATAAAAAAAAATGCAACATTTATACTTTAAGGATTCAAGATTTTAAACGAAAAATTTTTTTATTCGATAAATTTTGATTTAAATAATATTTTTTTTCGAATATATTTTAATGAAACAAGTTTAAGTGAAATCAGATAACTGATGATACACTGATCTTTGTGGCTTTTATTCGAATAATTTATGTGGTAAATTTTTATTCGTATAATAGTTAATAGAATGGGTTTTCCTAATAATTTTAATCAAATAAGTTAGTATGAATCTTTCTTTCCAAGTTAGGGCTTTTCGAATAATATTTCAATTCGAAAAATTTATATTCGCATCAGTGTTTTACTCCATAAATTTATAATCGAATAAATTTCAATGCAATAATTTTATTCGAATAACTTTATTTGAATTGAGTATGTTTTGTTTGAGTAGTTTAAATTAAAGAAGTTTCTTACTCCATAAATTTTCGTTCGAATTAATGTCGTTGAAGTAATTTTATTCGAATAACTTTATGTAAAAAGTTCTTTTCGATAATTTTATTCAAGCTTGTTTCCCTTAACCGAACATTTATTTTTTTTAATTTCAATTATGTAATGTGTAGAATCCAATCCTAATCCTTTTATTCGAATATTTAAATTGATAATTTTTCATTCGAATAATTTATTTTCGAATAAATTTTATGTCAATAATTTAAATTTAATCATTTACTCTAATGTTGTGGATTTTATTCGAATAACTTCTTTTCCACAAATATTTGTTTGAAATTCTGAGCAATGTTGCCAATATGTGGGATTTCAAAAACCGCCAAATTAATAAAGCGACCAATTAACGTAGGCGGCCATATATTTTCTGCCTGGCTCACGATTTCTAACGATGCCGATCGCTTAATTTTTAGACGTAAAAAATCTGCGTTCCACTAATAACAGATTTTACTTAACTTAATAATTGTTTACTGGAAGAAAAGCTAACAAATAAATAAAATGGATGGTTTGCAGGTCACAAATCATTTGTTTTTCGTGTACAATTTCAGAATTATCCACCAGTCGACATCGTGAGCCAGGCAGTTTATTTATTATAGTGAACGTTTTTAGAGCCATTATTGACGGCCTATTATGATAATTGTGTTAGTCATTCGAGCGATCGTGAAAACTAATTATGTACACTGTACAAAAGAATAAAAAAAATTTCAAAATAACAAGGTTCTAATAGACGATATGTATTATTATATAGTGTTCTTTTAATAACGATATCAAGTTGTCTAGAGCTTAAAGAAAAATGTAAATTTCTGTAAATGAAAAAGTACGTGTCACAAAACTAGCCGTCACGAGACCGGTGCCTACTTGTGAGTTATATAGAAAAAATCATGTCACTTCTAAATGACGATATCATTGGAACGGTTAAATTGTTTTAATTGAGGTACTAAGTGGCAGATCACCGGTCTAATCTTTATGTGAAGTTAGTTTTCTAAGCGTTTTGTTTTTTCATCGGCTAAAAACGCTTAATTATCTTCTCTCCCTTTATCAGCAAACACAAAGATAGATATTTTTATATCTTTGACACGAGCAAAGACTACAAAAGAAGAACAAGAAAAATTCTACTTGCGACACTCAATACAATCAGACGTCTGTCTGTCAATAAAATTTTAATAGTCTCCTATCAAAGTTATCAACTAAAATAAAATAATAAAAAATTATAATTTTTAAAACAAAAAGCACAACACCTCAGAGAGCTGAGAGAGACCCATACAAGCAAGCAAAAAGAAAGAAAGAAAGATAGAAAAAAACCTCATAGACTTGTAAATTTTATAAATTAATAAAAAAGAACATAAACAAAAAAATACTTAAAATGTTTGCTTGTAGATCAATGAAATGTATAAATTTATGCCATGACTTAAGTAAGAATTCTAAGAATTTCTCTTTGGAATAAAAGTTGTTTGTTTATTTTTTTTTTGTTAATAAGTTTCATTTATGCAAAAATAAAACCAAAGCAAATAGTGAGCAACAACTTTTATCTAAATTTTTATTACAAAACCAAGAACTAAAACAATTACAGTGTAACCTCGGTGAACGCAACCAATAGAAACTTTTGGCTGTTGCGATAACTGAGTTGTTGCGCAAACCAAGTCACAAATTTCTAGTAATATTTTTCTATTTAAAAGCTTATTTTAAACCAATCAAGAATTTTATAAAAAAAACTAAGGTTAGCTTTTAATAATCGTATTTATTTGATTGAAATAAAGAATAAAAACAGAGAGACAAAATATACATCTATTAAAAAATTAATAAAATACACATTCAAATGTATGTATGTTAATTTGTACTGATGATTGTTATCGAATTAAAAATTTCTTTTTATTCTACCTACTGTTGATTTGTGAACCTTGTGCCACTTTCAAGTTTCGTAAGAATTTCACTCTTTTCTTTTATTGTTAGTTTAAGAAATTTTGTCACGAAAGGCATTTTTGTTATTTTGATGAAAGAACAATTTATAAACAAAGAAGTTTCTAAACTAAATTGATTTCAAAACCAGAAGTAATACGCACAAAATATCTGTCAATCAAAAAGCCTATTGCACATAAGCATAAGATTTTACATACACACGTTTTGAATTTATTTATCAAAAACCAAACTAAAAAAAAAGAAACAAAAAAAGCCTTACTTGTTTTGCAAAGTTGCGTTAATTGAGGCTTTGTTTTTTGAAAAGTTGCGTTTACAGAGTCACGAAGGTTAAGAAATTGGGTGTTGCGTTAAGCGAGCGGTTGCGCATATCGAGGGTTGCGTTCAACGAGGCTACACTGTATTTGCAAAATTCGTTAAGATTTAAAATTACTTTTATTTTTATAGTTTTATTAAGTGTTTTTTTTTTTTTTATTTTAATTTTGCGGATTGTTTTCGACGAACAGTAAATAAATATTTAAATATAATTTGCATAAATATATAAAACGTGCTTTTATTGTTTAGTATTTTGATTAAATTCAATAATTTTTTTTTGTTTAGTTAAAAATAAATCGTTTAATGCCAGACGGGAAATTAAGAAATTTTATTGAAAACGCTACTTTGGGATTTTGTATACCGTCTGCATTACTTTGAAGCGGTTGTGCATTTGCTTGCTAGTAAGCAAAAAAAAGTATAACGACTATCGATTAATATAGTTTTGACTCAACATTACTTCGCAGCCCACAATTACATCTGTAGAGAAGCATTTTTAAATCTTTATTGTAGAATAAGAACAGAACTTATGCAGAGACATTTCATTGAAAAACTATATTAAAAAGTGGAAATCGCACACAAGCCAGTCATATAATATTCGAATTAATGTAATTTTGCGTCATTATCTGTAATGTGTGAATAGCGGCGCTATCTTCATATAGAGCCTTTGCTGCAATAAGGTCATAACTCAAACAAAATTTGATTTTTGGTATTTAATACAACATTAATTGTCATACTGTTCTGCTTTTACCACTAAGTTCTTAGCGAATTCAAAACTTTAAACTCGTTTACTGCAAAATTAATTTTTTTTTTAGTTATGACTCTATTACAGCAAAGGCTCGATATGTGACCCTACTGTAGTTTACTCTGACTCATGTAATAATAAATAAAATGTTGGTTCCTAATTAATATAAATTTCTTTATAATTTTTACAATAATCACATAGTGCAGCTTTCTTCCTATTTAACCCTTCATATACCAATATTCAACATATATACTTATGTATGTATATAAGTTTTATCTGTTTCTAGAGGAGAAAAATTGTAACTGTAAATATTTTTCAATTGCTAAAAATTATTGAAAGAGAGATTCAATGAATTTTCAGTTTGTTTTAGTACATATAAACCATGCGTTGCCAGTTCAGCATGGTTGCCCTGTACCTTCGGCTGATTTCTCTGTAAAAGCAAATCAAAGTTTTATGCAAAACTCTGAATATGAACGATCAACTTAATGAATAAATTCATCAGTCAGGAAGACCAACTAGATACTCCAAAAGCCGAATAGCTGACTACGATATAAAATAGTGTAGAGCTAAAAGAAAAAATATATTAAATAAATAATTATCTAAATATATGGACAGCTTTTTTTTGTATCGTGACTGATATTAAAATTTTACGTAAACTATTCTCATTAAATCCGCCAGTTTTGTGAAATATTTTATTAACAATTCAAAATAAATACTTGATTAACCCTTAAACACATTTTAAGTTTCGTAAAATTTCTGGCTTTCAAATTGAATTTTAAGAAACTTTGGTGTGTCTTTAGAGGCTCACAATAGAACTTTATCACAAACAAATTTTGAAGAATATTTTAAAATCTTGTTTCGCTTTTTAAGATGAGTTTTTTGTCATCTTTTCAAGAAAGGCGCAAAAAGAGCCATAATGCCATCAGTTAGAGGGTTAAAGCATTCTGCAAAAATATTAGCCGTAGAGTTTTCCATAGCAATACTTAACGGTAATTATAGCAAAAATATAAGGTATATAAGAGTATCCAAAACAATTGGGCAAAAAGATGAGGGTACCTTAAGCTTCCTATAAATTAATTAATTTAAATATAGTGGTGTATAAAGGGTTAAATTTAAACATTATAAAACATATGTTTACAACTAAATTATATTAAACACATTGATTTAGAATTATTTAATATTTAGTTGCTACTAAAGTAGTCTTTGTAGACAGTTTGTAGAAAAAGACAAACTTTATCTCTATTTTAAAGATTTCTTGACGTTAAATTAAGTGCCAATACCTCGTCTAAGTGTTATAATATAAATTTAGACTATGAATAATAGTTTTAGTTTCATTTCCTGCAATTTATTCGTAACTATTGCTCATCCATCAGTTGAAGGCCCTCTACACACGCGTTCGCGGTCTGTTCATTATCTCATGCGTTTGAAAGGAAATCTGATTTTGTCACTCAGAATTTGTGTTTTCAAGTAATCGAGTATTTATTTAATCATTGTTTTTTTACGGCGATAAAACAATGAAAATTAAATAGAAAAATATATGATGGGTTTTCATATTATTATTATTACGAATAAACGTAATTATTATTTGAACTTATATTGATTTACATATGAAAAGTAATATTATCAGGCTCAAGTTCAGTTTTATTGAATTAATGAAAATTCAAAATTACTAAGAGTTTTTTTTCGTACTAACCAGCACTGTTTCATTGTAGAATAAAAATTGAATTAAAAATTAATTCTCATATTCTATTTCTGTTGAAAACTGGTTAAATAGTTGATATTCTTCTCAATTAGTATGCACTTTACGAAAATTGTAAAGATGGACAATTGAACGCTGATGAGAGGTGTAGCGTTCTGCTAAAAACTGATTGGATGTAAATATGATTGGTTTTCGTTTTGTTTTTTTAACAAAATAGAATAAGTTCTTTAAAAAGTGTTTAAAAATTGAAATGTTAAAATGGAATTTTAAATTTATTGCTTTTTTGTGAAAATAAGATTATATAAAATTTGTCATTTATTACATACAGCAGATAAAGTAAAACTCTACAAATTGTATATGTAACATGAAAAGCCACCGGTTACAGTGGGTATAAGATTAGGCCATTTTTAGAAATCTTTCTATGAAAAATGGTTTATAAAAATCGCTAATTGTTCTAAGGAAATTTAGTGTATCTTTTAAACCTAACATTTTATATATAAAGAGTGCTCCGCATTGTTAGGTTCAAAGCTAAGAGGAACATTTTGGTGGCATATTTTAATACTGTAACTCTTCATTGCATATGTCTTTTGGATCTTTTCCTGAAATAGAGGCTTAAAATGTCTTAAAAAAACATTTGTCAATAAATTTCATTGTAAGTCTTCAAGGAGACCAAATCTCAAAACTCAACTTGAAATTTTGAAATAAGATGCTTTTTAATCCGTAACAAATCTTTAACCCTCCCTCCCCCCTGGAGCGTTACGTAATATGTGCACAGCCCCTAAGACTTCTCCTATATTTTTTTTAATTTCCTTATCGAATGTTTAAAATAAAAACACCTGCCAATGACTTTAAACGAAATAGAGCAGATTAGATTTTAAAAGATTTTGAAAGCATTTTTCCAAATTTTAATCATATTGCTTTTTTAAGAGGTTTATTATCATCATCATTTGAACGAAAGTTGTGTTCCAAACGACTGATATTTAAATGAATGAGTAAATTCCAGTCACAGTTTAAATTTAGAAAATCGAATAAAATTGTTTAAATAACTGTTTAAAAATAATTATTGTGTAAAAAAATTAAACTAAGAAAGAAAGCTATTAAGCCATAAAACACACAATTGATAAAGTTTTTAACTAGAAATCAATGAATTATTTTGATCAGATTAATTTTGGCCTTAGAAGGAAGAATACTGGGATTAAGGTGAATTAATTTGGAAATACACATCAAATACACGCAGAAAACTTTTTCCATAAAAAAAACCGGGAAGCAAATTTATCAAAGGCAACTTTGTTAGGGACAAAATCTAAAGCAGTATGGGTGATATCTCAATCTACCGATCGTATCATCTCTTTGTGGAACGATCCAATCGTGATGGCCTACGTGGGTATAGATGGCGCTTTCAACAGACAATACAACGTATGTTCCAAAACCTTCTTTTCTCAAAAAAAAAAAAAAAAAAATTTGGAAATGCTACTTTTCTTTGTGAATAAGAAAAAAACGGTAATTTATTTTTTGCATTTTTTCTGTTATTTAATAAAAATTTTCCCCTAATTATCACAGTTTACTATAAAGTTTGTATAAAATTATTTCAAGTGACGTCTATTGAATGTGTGAACGTTCGTATTTCTACTATAAAAATTTCTAATTACTCACTTTTTTTAATAGAAACAATTTTATATTATTTAATTAAGACATTTTTGAAATTTATTTTGCTAACTGTCACAAATAAATGTTTGGTTTAAGATAAAATTTAAAAAGAATTTTTATGATTATTTTTTTAATAAGAATGCAAATACATCTGTGTTATCAAAGTAAATTCAAAAGAATTAAAAATAATTTATTTGTCATATTAAAAATAACAACCTTAAAATGATCTAAAGTTGAAAAACACTCGATAATAATACTTTGGGAAAAGTAAGCTAAGAAAGTTCTTAATTTAAAACTAAAGTAATGCACTTGAGCAATTCATTGAAATAACGAAAATTCGTAAAATGGCCTTTAATAAAAGTACAATTTTACCAGTCCCATGGATGATAAAAATTAGTGTGTGCGGTAAATGATCATTTTAATTTGTAGCTGTTTTTGCTTGTCTTTTGTTATAGAATTTTAGTTAACATTTTAATAAAATCAATTTATTTTAAATTTTTAGTTTTTCCTACTTTTTCAACAATCACAGATTTTTAAGAACAAATTATAAAAATTGAATTTCAATTTAACTAATTTTCTATAATAATTGTCAGGAAATCAGAAAAAAATTAAATCAATTTACTGCAGTGCATGCACTCTCTCACTCACTCGCTCGCTCATTAATTACCACAAATGAACGTATGAACAATATTTTTCCCATACAACTCACATACACCACTCGTATAAAATATTATTACTCATACGTCGCAGCACCAACAACAAGAACAAAAGTACAAAATTAAACGGAGAAAAACATAATTTGCCACCTCAAATACTTAATAATTTCTTATAGCATGCCTTAGGGCGCCCTTAAACGATTAAAAATATCAGTTCATATTATTTGTAAACACACATTTAATTCTGATTGTATGTGTGTGTGAGTGTGTTAAAATGAGTATGTAAACGAGTATATACAATTTACAAAACACTTTTCACCTCATTCCACTCACTCACCTGTTGTGATGACGTTTCCTTAACGCTACTGCTTGAACTAGAACTAGTATTTATTTGACGACCCATTGCTGAGGTGGATGCCAGTGAGCTCCCTGTAGTTGCTGTTGGTGCCACAATACCGCTGCTGTTGCCAACACCAATGCCAGAACTACAACTAATACCTCCACCATTTATGGACGGTGATGTTGAGCCAATAGTACTAAAACTCGGTGAACTATTGGCTGATGAGGCATCAGTACCATTTTTCTTGTGGAAACTTTCAATAAACGATGTTGCCGGACTGATAACACCGTTCTGTGAACTATCTGAAAATTCTGTCATCTGAAAAGAGACAGAAGAGAGAGAATTTTAAAAACTAGAACAATTTTGCAATAAATATATTTTAATTACATACACTCATACATACATATGAGTAAGTAAAAAAAATATTTGTAAATAAAAATTAAATAGGATTTTTAAATGCGGTAAATGACCGCCTGCAAGAAAAAATACCGTTTCATTGAAATGTATTTTATTTAATCAATACTTTTTGATTATATTTCAACAAAAAAGTAACAAAATGACGAAAAGCGTTAAAGTGCCAATCCAGTCAATTCGAAAAATTTGCGAACATAAATTAAAAACCAAAAATTGACGAAAAATCGGCCAACCGAAAAAAAAATGTTGAAATAAAAATAACACCAAATTGGAAAAACCCGCCATAAATAAAAATATATTAAGATCAGTAATCCAAAAAGTCACGTAAACATCGAAAAGGAAAAAAACGCCAAAACAAAAAAAAAAGGACTAAAATAGCCAAAACAAAAAATACAACACCGATAAAACTGGGAAAAATGGCAAAAAAAAATTACTAAAGTACATAAAAAATCGCTAAATCGAAAAAAGTTTATGAAAGAAAAATTAGACGACAAACACGAATAAATAGAAAAAAAAATTTCGAAAAGTTGCTAAAAATACAAAAGTATAAACATCATCACAATAAAACAATCCCAAATATTCACGTAAAGAGAAAAACGAGACTAAAAACGGCGAGATAATAAAACAAACGGTCAAAATCAAGCGAATAATGCGCCGCACTGAACAAAATCGCCAAAAAAAACCGAAAAAAATCTCCAAAACGAAAGAAAAAACAAGTAAGTCGTCGCACTACAGATATCAGTAAAATAAAAGGATACAAAACGGAAAAAAGTATAAATAATAAAAAACCGAAAAAAGGCAAATGAACAAACATGAACAACAAAAGAAATCGACAGTGTGGAAAAAATCGTAGAATATAAAATTACACCGAAGACAAAAAAAAAACGCCAAAATTTAAAAAGTGCAAATATTGCCAAAATGAAAATTTTAATAACTTGAATCAAATCGCCAAAAAATTTAATATAAAAAAATGCGCAAATTTTTTAAAAAATCAGATAAAACCGGAAGACCAAAAATCGACAAACTGAAGAAAACTAATTCTTAAAAAGAAAAAATTCGCCAAAATGATAAGATTTAAGTATCAAACTTTTGCATGCGAATCAAAACATATATTTCTTTTTGTAAAAATTTTGTTAAACTGATTCAATTGATATATTTGAGTTACTCAGTTTTTTGGTGGTTTCTTAAATTTTAAGTGGAATTCATGCTCCACCAAGAATTGTAGAGTGACAGCATTTTGCCAGTACCACCAACGGAATATTTCTAGTAAATTTAATAAATTTTTATTCTGGTTAACTGACGTGTGCCCGTCTTTTTACTGCTAACGAACCGAGTACAAACACGTTACAAAACTACTGACACAAAATCCATCTTTCATATTTGATTTATTTCTAAAGTTTAGCCTTCATTATTTGCCAACACTGTGTAAACAAAAAACTATCTCTTTAGAAAAAAAAAACAACAATAAAACAACAAAGAAAAAGCGTATCTACTTAATAATACACAACATTTATAAATAAATTAAAGATAAAACAAGAAAAACATAAATTTAAATTTAATTTCAATTGCATTAAAAACCATGTAAATAGTTAAGAAGATAAGAAATGATAGACATAAAATCAATAATAATTTTTTTATGTATGTGAACATATTTCTTTATTTAAAAATTTAAAACTATTTGTAGTTGTTGTTGTTGGGAAAAATAAGAGAAATAAATGAGCAGGCACGTTAAGCTATAAAATTATCGAATGAATTGTTTAACAAAATCAACATAAAATTAACTATAGAAAATCAACATCAATAA
Organism: Lypha dubia; assembly: GCA_947311025.1. NCBI lineage: Eukaryota > Metazoa > Arthropoda > Insecta > Diptera > Tachinidae > Lypha > Lypha dubia. The sequence continues at coordinate 85,241,626 of OX371263.1, read as the reverse complement.
AATGACAACGACAACAACAACAATAATTTACAATTTATTGAATTTTTTTTCATTAACACTTAACTTACAGACCAATTGCCTTAAAAAGCTTAAAGTAGCTTGTTTTTTCTTTTGTGATGCAAACTTTAAATGTTTTGCATCACTGGGAATGGCTTAAAAAGGCCAAGTGTTAGCGATTATTGAAATAATTTTAATTTAATTCAGGTCTCACAAAGGGTTAATATACATCAAATGTTATTAAAATTCATTTATGTATTGATGTTTATGTGTTTACAACGTCAACACATGTGTAAATATTCATATATTTTTGTTTGTTTATTTAGTTAGAAAAGAAATCTGAGAAACGTGTATAATAATTAATTATTTTTCAATAAAAATCAACGAAATTAAAAAAAAAATATTGTTGTTGTGCCTGCCATTAAAGTAAACATATGCTTTGTGCATAGTGGGCGTTTTAATTGAACTAGAAATATAGAACTTGATTTAAATAACCCAACCATTAATTAAATAACTCTGTTGAAAAAAATTACAAGCTGTCAAAAGTCGAACTAGAGGTTAGGCTACAGCATTTGAAAGGCTTACAAATTAGTTTTAATTAAGAAAATTAAAAAGTATATATGTATGCGCATTTTGTTCCGAATTTGATTGGCACTTGCACGCATTTTGAAAAGTTTCAAAATTACATATTCAAGCTTCCATTTGAAAATTTTAATAATTCTTTCTTTGGAAAATTTGAATCTTGATCCTGGTTGAAAATTTTTGTAAACATTTTACTTTGAAAATAAACTCAAGTTGATTCTAAAGCAATCAGCCATTTAGAGCTAAAATTTGCCTAGAACAGTTTCAAAAGCTTAGCATATATTTAGGGTTGTCATTTTCAAATATATATTGCCTACTTTTAGTGTTTGTTCTCGTATTTTACACCGTAGTTAGTTCGCTGTTTTTACTATTATTATTTTTATTGCTGCAGATAATATAAATGCAATATTGAAATACTTAATTCTAAACTTGTCATAATACCAGTTAATGCCTCTAGTAAGATGATGAAGGTTTTTATATTTCCAATGAGCACACAAAATCCAATACAAAGTAATTACGAACAACCCAGTGAACATTATCTGGCAAGAGCTCTGCCGTTAGAAAGTTAGAATACTACACATAAGTTAATATTCACATATTACTTATTGCTCCAAGAAGGCAAGTGGGTGGACTTGAAGATTTGATACTGGCTATACATTTTTTACTAAAATTTTTATAAAAAGCGTTACAATGTTTTGGTAATGGAGGCGTATATATAAAATCTCTGAACCCAGACCTGCGTAATATATGAATAGCTCCTTGGCTGCTGTATTTTAATAATCAAACAAAAGAGACAATTATAGAAAATATAAAAAGAATCGTAAAATCGATCAAATAAAGCCTGTAGCCTGTTGCTAAAAATAAATATTGATGTTTTTGTACAGCGCAATGTAACATTTATTTGTAAATAGGAATTTTTATCGTTATTTTAAATTATTAACAACGCTTTGTTTCGCACAATCATATATTGTTTGTCATAAACATATTTTTATAATTGGTTTAATCAAAAAATGTGGTATTGTTGCTACAAACCATTATTAATACTGTTTTACCGAGAAAATAAGAATTTTTGTCGTTATTTTTAAATAACAATAGTTTGGTTGCCACAACCATATAAAGTTTGTGACAAACATTTTATAGTTGGTATAATCATGCCTCTCCATATCGTATGAGTAGTCCATTGAGATTTAATTTTTAATTAAAATTTAATAAAATGGGACAGTTTTTCCTAATTTAGTCCAAATTTCTCCAATTTTTCTTTCATATTCTTTTAAAAATTAACCTTCATGAATGTAAACCTTTAGTTGTATCCCTCAATTATTTGTTCTTTACATGATCAAGGCTAAAAATCAAATACATATAATTTTAAAACTCAATCCATAAATTTGTGTAAATGATTTCCATAATTAATTGAAATAAAATTGATTTATTTCAACTCGCCCTAATGACTGTTTTAAGATAAAAATATAAAATAAATAAATAACATGGATTTAAAAAAATTCATTTCATTACAAGTGAGAATTTCAATATTCCAAACACATTTTCTAAGGAAATCCCACGTTTGTTTTTAATTTTGACACACAACACGGTGCAGTCTCTCGCCTGGAATATTTATTTAATTTCAACGAGTTTTATTCTACTGCTGCATACTTGGCAAGTAATAATAATTAGCCCTGTCTGTTAGACATTTTGCAGTTTATTACGAATTGTAAAGCAGTGGAATTATCATAAATCGCAATGTCAATCACTTTAGTATTGGTCGCAGACTTGGTGGAGAAAATATGGCTGTTCTTTTGATATGCTGACTTCCCTTTGTTCCCACACGGGGTTGAAATCATCGTTTAATGAATATCGTTGTAGCTGTGTTGGCTGTTACACACACCTCTTATTTTATAATTTTGCATTATTTTTATTTATTGAGTTTTATTTTGCAAACTTCAGGATATTGGAAGTAATTTACAGTGAAATGTTGAAATATAGTACAAGGCAGTTATTTTCAATTTGTCTTTGTTATGTTGGATCAGCCATTATAATCTGTGATGTGGTTTGACAACAGATGGAGCTGTTTAGTATTTGTGTACAATAGCTGAAGAAAAAAAATACGTGACATATTTTGGATTGTCGGCGCCTTGCATTTGGATTGTTAAGCCAGACTTCTACTCTTTGTACAGTACTTGGAACTTTTGCCAAGTCAATGGTAATAAATCAGAAACTTCTAAACTTCTGTTTGCACTTAGAGGAAACTTGAAACAGGTTTAGAGGAGAAGTCAGGATTTATAATGCAATTCGTAGTGGCATTCTTGCGTAAGCATGAAAGGAGTTACAGTTGGTCAAAGTTGACTACCTGGGACTCAAAAAACTGCTGATTAAACTGATTAATTTTTTTGCTGCAATAAAATGATTCCTAATCTATAAGAAAATTACATACTTTTTTTAAGTTGCACTCACTGTATATCTTATAATTTAATCTAGTAATTTTGTATTGTTCTTAAGTAAATTAATTCACATTAATTGAGGAAATGTTGTGAATGTGAATTAATATATTAAATTACACATGCAAAAGCACACTAGTCATATAATTATCTAATTCTGCTCAGAGAGATGTTAAAATTAAGGAAATAAATAACACACTTCAATGAAGCATTATGTCAGTTAATTCTGAATAAAATAACAATCACCCTTATCGGGAGTAAAAGTTCACGTAAAATGTGTTAAATTTTCGTGATAGTGATTGCCAATTTTCCCTTGTTGCTGTGTCCGTGTACGTATTTTAAAATAATGTTCACCATTATTTTAATCATGGGAAATATTTTACGTGAACAAAGTGTTCCCCTCTTATACACGATAAGGGCGATTGTTTGGTGATTTCTGTTTACGAATTAAGAATCGGCGACTTCTAAAACTAACTATACTTATGGTGTTTTCTTTTCTACAAAAAAATGGTACATTTCCATGCAGAAAATGTACTTTGGTGTTCGTTTCTTAAAAATGTTTTGCTCTCTAAAAGGGCAGTGTGATTGATTCTAAAAAAAATCGCCCTCACTAATGGTGGAAGGCATTGCACTTTTTGCCCCGTAAAAATTGACAGTGTTGATAGTGCCCTGTAAAACTTAGCTGTCAGTTGTTAAAAACAGGGCGTTCCACTTTTTCAAAAGTTGTGTTTTGTTCTAGTGAAATAACAAGCTGCATTATTGCAGGGTTGGCAAGACATTTTATATATGTACCTTTCAATAAGGTGCCATTTTGTGTGTAGAAAAGAAAACACCATTAATGTTCAGATATTTCCATTTTGTATACCTTTTTTTCAATATTTTCCCATAAAGACAGATAGTGCAGACCCATAGTGCTAATCAACTTATTTAAAAAGAAAATCAATTTATAAAAATACCAGTATTTTGTTGTTTTGCTTATTAGCGCAGCATCTATCGCCACAACATTATTATACGTATCTGCATACTGTTTTTCATTATTAATTGTTTTTATTTTGTGTTCAATTGTAGATCAACTATTAGAAAAGAACAGAACTAGCAATAAAGCTGCCAGCCAGCAGAGTGTAGGCTGACTGGCTGGCTGGCTAGCTGGCTGGCTGTTCCTAGAATTTACCTTAAAAAAAGTTTAATTAAAATAAAAATTAAATGCTGGTGTTTGTTCTTTTCAATATCGCCTCAGACCAAAATATTAGTTTTATGTAGTTTTTATGGTTTTCAATGTGTCTGTTGTTGTGTTTGAACCGTGTGGGTTTTAGTGCCTGCTTTTTCTCTTTTTGTTTTGCTGCAATCACTGGCATTCAATTTAACAATTGTTTGTTGTCTTCTATTTTTGTAATATAGATATACTATTTTTAATTACATCAAATTTGCTTATAAATTAAAGATATTTGTTGACTTTTGTTGCTGTTTTTGCTTTCTCATTGTCAAATTATAATATTGTTCTTTGATAAAATCGCAAAACATTTACTGCGTTATTCATAATAGCATATTAGCTATCAAAGCTTTGTAAGAAGTTCTGCTTTATTAATCCTTTATAAAAATTTGATAAAGAGTTCATTATCTACAATTACCATTTTGTTGTAGAAAAGAAATCACCATAAATATTGCATTTCACATGAAAATTTTTGCGAGTTTAAAGTAGAATAAAAATAAAAACAACAAGAAATGTTGTATACCAAGTACAATGTAAAGGAAAAGAGAACGAGAATTGCAAATTGATTTAAGTACATCGGCACAACAAAAAGAAGTTTACCGACAAGATTAGCAGAACATCGAACGGACATAAGCAAAAAGAAAGAAACAACATCAATTGCCCAACACATAATACAAACTGGACACTCAGCTGACTTTGAAGGTGTGAAAATACTGGACAAAGAAAATGGCATAAGGAAGAGATACACAATTGAAAGTTTACGAATACAACAGTAAATAAACAAAACGATGAACTTAAAAGAAGACACAGCCAACATCAACACTAGCTACAGGGTTGTGCTGAATTAAATAACAATACAGTGATAACTTTTAAGATGTGTTTAAATGCTCAAAGAAATATTTATGTGAATTGGCGATTGGCAATCATTCAAGCAGCAAGTAATTTCCCCAACTATGGAACATTTTTCTAGTAAATCGTTTTGGAAATTCTTTTAAAACTTACTTCTGAGTGATTTATATGGTTCAAAGAGGGACGCCGCAAGGGGGAGTATTATCCCCCCTTCTGTGGCTGATAGCTGTAAACGTAATTCTCAGGCGTTTTGAGAGGAACGGTCGGAAGATAGTCGCCTACGCTGATGACGTGGTATTACTGGTAAAAGGGAAATTTCTTTCCACTATCAGTGAGGTCATGCAGACAGCGCTTAACGAACTGTCTTTCTGGGCTAGTAGTAAGGGACTAGGGATCAACCCGGTCAAAACGGAGCTACTTCTCTTCACCAGGAGATACAAAATAGATAGTTTTTTGCTACCTAGGATTGGCGGGGTGGAGTTAAAACTAGCAAAGGAGGCGAAATAATTGGGTGTTTTCCTAGATAGCAAACTTTCTTGGAAAAAAAACATACAAGAAAGGGCTCAATGCCTACTATACATGCAGGAATTCCATTCGGAGGAACTGGGGTCTGCACCTGAAGGTGGTAAATTGGATTTATACATCGGTTGTTAGGCCGGTGATTTCTTATGGATGTGTCGTATGGTGGGAGGCGTTGGGGAAAGAAAGCCATAGGAAGCTGCTTGCTAAGGTCCAGAGGTGTGCTTCGCTGAGTATTACTGGGGCCCAGAGGAGCACCCCTCAGGCTGCATTGGACGTCATCCTTCACCTGCATCCCATTGAAGAATGTGTGTTGAGAACGGCGGCAAGGAGTTTGCTCAGGCTTATGGAAGCGGGCTTTGTAAGGCCAGGATTTACAGGTCATACATCACTCTTGAAAAAGATTAGTTTTAGCAGACGGGAGACCATATCCCCTGGTTCTACGGACTTTAAGGTTGTTGAGATTAATTTTATTAGAACGCCTTCAGTAGTCATTCCAGATAGGGATCTTTGGGTCAAATCTGATAGACTGTACGAGGGCTGCGCCCCCGGATCGAAAATGGAAATAGGCACGGGTGCTGGCGTTTATTTTTTATGAACGGACATTCGTAGGTCTTTTAGGCTACCGAACGAATGTAGTGTATTTCAGGGTGAGATCCTAGCGATCCTCAGGGCCACGGAACTAGTGACGGAACATATAACTGAAGGCATGGAGGTAACATTTTACGTTGACAGTCAGGCGGCGGTAAAAGCTTTGAAGGGGCATAGTGTCAAATCGAAGCTGGTCAGCAAGTGTAGGCTATCTCTCAATTTGCTTATGGACAAATTTAGCGTTAGGCTATGTTGGGTACCAGGACATTGCAATATTGAGGGAAACGAAATTGCTGATGAGCTGGCAAGAATAGGGTCAGCATTAGATGTGGCAGTTAGTGACAGATCGGTTAAACCTCCAATCGGTCACTACTATAGGGAACTCAGTAATTGGGTAATTAGCAGAACTCACCATTCCTGGAGGAATAGAGAAGATTGTAGATTCTCGAGGTACATATGAACAGAACTAGACTCAGGTAAATCTGATCTACTGCTGGGTATGAATAGAAAGGTTTTGAGAGTCTTAGTAGGCGCCTTGACTGGCCATTGCTCGGTTAGAGCGAGGACCAGCATATGGGAAAATGGCACTCCAGATATCTGTAGGATGTGTGGGGATGAAGAGGAGCCAGAAACTATAGAGCATATCATCTGTCATTGCCCAAGGCTGCAACGCCATAGGCAACGATGGCTAAGCAGACGTTTCCATGAGGGCATTAGTGATATCGCGAAGTGCAAACTTGAGGATATCAGGGGCTTTATCATGGGAATTAAGTGGCTGAATGATGGATGTTAAGGGCTCTTTGTTTCTCCTTGGACAGTAAGGATACTAATTAGTCAATAAATTATAAATGAAGGGAATCACAATGGATCCAATTGGGTCTCCGAGTGGATGCGTATATCACAGTACCCTTCCTAACCTAACCTAACCTACTTCTGAGTTATAGGGAGTGTTAAACAGTTTTATGTGAAACTCTACGAGGAATATATTTGTGGAATACATTTCAAACTTTAAATCTTTGCTCTACAGGAGTTTTAGTACCTTTTTTCAGCTTTGTATCAGGCCAAAATTATCTAGAAAAATATTTGTCATAAATTCAAATCTAAGCCTGCGAAGACACCAAGCTTCAAGCCCAACACGAACGTCACAAATCCGAAATTGGCTTCTTCAGGAAAAGTTAAATATAAAATTAAAATAACTTCGAAAATATATTTAAAAAAAGTTTCAGCTCCGCGAATAATTTAAGAAATATTTTATAACAACAAAAAAAAAAAAAAAACAAAACAGACTTCTTGCTGCGGTTTTTTCAGTTGAGTCATCGTTACCAATTAAATTTGTTGGTTGAACGATATTTTAACCTAAATTTGGTCAACATGTGAACTTGTGTATTTTCTTTACATAAAAAAATAAGTGCGTGATTCATGGCTTTTTATTGATTTTTCTGTTTTACTGACGTCCTAAAAGAAATACTGCTTAACTTTTATAAAGTCGTCTGATATGAAAAGAAGTAAAATTGAGGATTTGCTGGTTTTAAAAAGGGTGTGTTTTGTAGTACCAAAAAAAATTAAATTGTGGCTGTGGCACATTGACCACGCTGCCAGCAACAGTCAATTCGCACTCTCTCTAACTTTAATGATTAACTTATTTCACATTATTTTCAATGAATAACTTTCATCATAATTTAATGAAAAATTTCATTGATTCAATGAAAATATTTATTTTTAGTTCAGGGTAAAATTTAGCATTAAAAACATTCGTTGTAGTTATTGTTTCTTTCTGGAATTAATGAACGAGGAAAGTAATGAACAATTCATTAAAACGACGAACTTTTTATTTGAATTTTTGATTCAGTGTTGTATTATCACAAATTTTAATTATTAATTTTTTATTTCCCATTTAAATTAACTCGTTTTATATCTCTTTCTCTTTTTTTTCTTTAACAGTTTTTGTTTTTTATAATGAAATAAATATTTATACTGGAATTGAGTTCAAAATATTTCTTTTAAATCCGGCACACCCATATTCTATCTTAAGGCATAAAAAAAACTTGTCATATAAGCCCGAAAAATATAACAACAAAAATGCATCCATACGAGAAACACCTTTTGCAATAATTAATTCAACAATATTTAAATAAATAAAGTTATTTATTATCTAAAATTGCAAGTTTTTGACACAAAAAGATAAAATCGAACAAAAGCCACTGAAAATGCAAAATACTTTAAAACGAGAAATTTTTTGGAAAATATTTTTTTTAAGTACGTTTTTTCTTAAAAAATTGTTTTTTTTTTTTTGCAATTAACACACCAATAAAATATTTTAAATACATTTAGAACCAATAAAAGCTGGGCTGGCTGGCTACCGTACGTTTTCATTCTTTAAAAAAAAATCTTGCGTTCAAGTAGATAAATAATCATGTGAAGATTGGAAATTGAATAAATGAATTTTATGTGAATAAATCAATTGAAATGACGTTAATAATTAAAAAAAAAACAGAACTCACACACACTCTCACACACCCAAATATGGAAACAAAACAGGAATTCAGTTAATTGTTTAAATTGATTGAAATGAAAAGGTGATGCTTCTGCAGCAACATTCTAAAGCAGTCGACAACAGATTTATTTTTTTTTGCCCGTAAAATTCAAAACTTAAATCAATTATCTGGAATAAACTTTAAATGCTGTGCAAATACTCGTATTAAGGAATAAAATCTTTACAAATGAATGAATGATATGACAGATTTTTTTTTTTTTGCTTCCTAATCTTTTTTTGCTGATAAAAATGTACTTTTAAAAAAATACATCATAAAATAATGCATTTGAAAAATTAAATATTTAAAAAGTAGCTATTAAAAAAGTATCGTTTTAAGATACTGTCGAATTCGGATAAGAGTGTGCTGTTTAAATGAGAAAATCGCTTAATTGAAAATAAAAATTTTTATTTATTATTTTTGATAAATTTCACACCACTTATATTCGCTTAAAAGAAAGTCCGCTTAAAAGAAAACCCGTTTAATTAAAACATATTTTGGTTAGAAATTTATATAAAACATGCTTTTTAGCTACGGTTAATTTCTATTATGTATAATTGTAGAATAAAAATTGAATTAAGAATTAATTCTCATATTCTATTTCTGTTGAAAACTGGTTAAATAGTTGATATTCTTCTCAATTTAGTATCCACTTTACGAAAATTGTAAAGATGGACAATTGAACGCTGATGAGAGGTGTAGCGGCCTTGAAATCAGTACTGATACGTTCTGCTAAAAACTGATTGGATATAAATAATAATATTTTCCAACACAAAAAAACTCTTAGTAATTTTGAATTTTCATTAATTCAATAAAACTGAACTTGAGCCTGATAATATTACTTTTCATATAATTAACTATTTAATATTTTCAGATATAGTTGCAAGCTTGAATTAAAATTTTTAAAATGAATCTGAAATGAAAAACATATCACAAATTTTTTACTTCTAATGCTGTTTTTCGTTTTACAGAGCAATTTTAAAGTGAGTTCGTTTACCTGAAACTTTTTTCACTTATCCGAACTTCTTTTTATCGAAAATATCGCATAAGCGAAACAGAGTGCTTGGAATTTTACATTTTCACTCAACCGAATTCGGCTGTAAAAGCATATGTTAGGAAGAGTCAGTTTAAAAAAACAAAAATTTTAAAAAAAGCAGCTGTAAACAAAAGATCCTCTTAAGAAACGTACTTAATAAAATTATTATTTAAAAAAGTAATTTTTAAAAGAGTACCTTTGAAGAAATTACATCGTAAAAAAGTACCTTTTTATACAAGCACCTCTTAAAGTGGAAACTTTTAAAAATTGTACCTTTTGAAAAAAACATTTATAATAAAAATACCTTTTTATAATAAAATACATTTTAAAAAAAGTATCTTTTTAAAATAAAGTATCCGTTTAAAATACGTACCATTTTAATATAATATATTGTTTCAATTAAGGACATTTGAAAAAAGTACCGCTTAAAAAGTGTCTATTAAAAACACCAGTAGAACCTTTAGAAAAGTAACTTTTGACAAAAGTACCTTTTGAAAAAGGGTACCTTTTTAATAAAAAAACTTTTGTAAAATAAAATATTATATAAAAAAAGTATTATTATTTTAAAATACATACCATTTCAATAAATTAATTTTTTATAATGAAAAACTTTTGAAAAATATTACTTTTTAAAAAAAAGTACGTTTTCAAAAAAAGTACTTTTTCAAAATAGTAGTTTCATTTAAAAAAAGTAACTTTTCAAAAAAATTCTTTTACAAAAATTTAATATTTTAAAGTTCCTTTAAAAAAATGCATTTTTTTTTCAAAGTAGTTTTGTTGATAACCTTGAGAAAAAGCAGAAATGATTTTTCTTGTTTAACTGCCTGTTTGCCGATATCGAAGAAGTTCTTTCTTTCGAAACAAAAACAAATACTTCGGCACTAAGTTTCTATTTGAAATTTAAAAACTTGTATTTTCTTAGTAAAAAAATTTAATATTTCATAATCTTCTTTACAAAAACAAATTAATTCAATTGGAAAAGCCAGATAAAAAGAGACTGGTTACACAGACACGCACTCGCATGTACGTACATATACGAGTATGTATGTATGAGCATGCACCATGTGCCCATTAAAATGTTTTAAAAGAAATATACCCACATACATGTCATAATAAACAGGTTTAAAAAAATTTAAAAATACAAAAACAATTAACATGGAGTTTTTTTTTATTGCGATTACATTAAAATTAAAAAGGATAGAATATGAATTTTGGAGTGTGCCAAAGTGAATAATCGAATTGCCATAGAAATATGGCACCATAATTGATTTCTTAAGAAAATGTTATTAAATATTTTTTTCAATTCTTGTAAATGATGTTTCGAATTTTGGTTTGTGTACACTTTTAATTATTATAATATTTTTCGTCTTTTCAAGTAATCTTTTTCAAGCTTTTATAAATAAACTAGAAGATTGTGCCGAGTTCGCCCGCTAGCTATTCTCTTATATGGGGGAACCATTCTCCCCACTCATCAAACCCCTATTTTATGATAGACTATTTGAAATCGTTCGACGCCATAAGGCGGACGTAGCACCCCCCATCTGTCCTTCAACAACATAAAGATTTTTGTTCTACTTGAAATACGAACGATGACGCTTCTCGTGAATGAGGCGGACGTAGCACCATCTTTCTGTCATGATGCCACGCTTCTCGTAAATAAGGCGGACATAGCGCCATCTGTCATTCAAAAACAAAAATAATTTTGTTATATTTGAAATACGAATTGGGTTAATAGTTTAGTAAATACAGGAATTGCCCCCTCCCTAGCGGTTTAAAATATACTTTAAAACCTAATCTCATACTAATCCATTAAAATCGGTAGAGCCAATTATTGAACGAATTGCTGGACTGAAAATTACTACATCGGGTTCTGAAATGTTTTTTCCACCCATTTCAAAATAAAATTATTCTATTCTCTTCCTTTCTTTTTCTCAAAAAAAATTGAGCATACTATTGCGTGCTAGTTTTTACAAAAAGTGTATCATACTTTCGGGTGCATATAATTTCAAATAAAAAACTATACATTTTATAAAAAAAAAAGTGGCGCAACAAATTACTTTAAAAAGTGAAATAACTTTTCTCATTCTATATATCCAAACGAATCATTTAAATTGTTATTAGTATTGCAGAAATGTACTGAAATCGATTAAAGATTGTGCCATTTTCCTTAAAAACAAATAAAAAAAATACTATTCGTATATAAATAAATTTTCACCTTGAAATTGAACTTGATTGAGCAAATGTTTTAAAAGATACATAGAAATACCTGCATCAACAACAATAACAACAACTACAACTGGCAATGAAATAAAAATGAAACAAATGAAATAAAAATGTTTATAGCCAACAATTACTGATTTAATGATTAATTTAAATTTGTTGTCGTTCTAAGGTGCACAAAAGCAAATAATGGACTTTCTTTTTTATAAAATCATTAAAACTATTTTGAAATGCTTTAAACACAATTTTACAAAACATGAGGAAGAAATAAATTTTATTACTAATTTGTTGGTTTAATATTAAGAATCACGTTAAGAGTTTAGTTGACTGTGAAAATGCATTTCATGTATATTTTTTGGGGTGTTTTCTTTGTGATTTTGTTTTTCAATTGTTGATCATGTGCTTCTTTCAAAGACGCTTGACTGTATCTCGTGATGATGAAACAACGTTAACCTGTAAAGTTAGATGCTTTAACAGGTTCAATTCCTTAAAAGGTAGTATAGTTTCTTAAAATAATATAATTTTTATTTAAGCATCTTTTATAAAAGGTACTTTTTGCAAAAGGTATATTTTAAGGGTACTTTTTGCAAAAATTACTTTTTTAAAGGTAATTTTTTAAATTTACCTTTTTTAAATTTTATAAAAGGTACTTTCATAATAAGTACTTTTCGTAAAAAATACTTTATATATAGCGTTTTTTATTAAGGGTACTTTTTAGTAAAGCTACTTTTTATAAAAGCTTCTATTTATTAAAGTTACTTTTACAAAAGGTACTTTTTATTTAAAATACTTTTTGCAAAAGGTATATTTTATGGGTACTTTTTGCAAAAAGTACTTTTTTAAGGGTACTTTATAAATTTAAATTTTTTTGAATTTTATAAAAGGTACTTTCATAATAAGTACTTTTCGTAAATAATACGTTTTATATAACGTTTTTTATCAAAGGTCCTTTTTTGGTAAAGCTGCTTTTTATTAAAGCTTCTATTTATTAAAGCTTCTTTTACAAAAGGTACTTTTTAAGGTTTTTTTAAAGCTACCTTTTTAAAATTGACTTTAAATAAATTGTAGTTTTTATAGAAGGTTTTTTCACAATAACTAATTTTCATAAAAAATACTTTTTATGTAACTTTTTTTGTTAATGTTACTTTTTGTGAGACATTCTCAATATATGTATGTATATATATGGAAAATTTACAAAAGGTATTTTTTCTATACTTTATTTAAATGGTACATTTTGAAGAGGTAAGTTTTGTAAAATTTACTTTTTATAAAAGGTACATTTGATAAAAGGAACTTTTTGTAAAAGGAATTTTCATAACAAATACTTTTTATTAAATTTATTTTTGATAAAAGGTATATTTTATAAAGGGTATATTTTTTAAAAGATACCTTTTGCAAAAAAGTACTTTTATACAAAGTACTATTGATAAAAATGTACTTTTTATAGAAGGTTCTTTTGAACAAAGATAATTTTGATGAAAGAAACATACTTTTTACAGGAGATTAATTTTATAAAATGTTTTATTTTATAAAATGGGGGTTTTTCTAAAAGATACTTGTTTAGAAAATTGAAAGGATTCCAATGTCCGAACCGTTTAATTTCCTTTGGTTAAAAATCCACTTAATCTAAAATCATAAAGCTACACGATCTAATAACACATTCTTCATCCTTAAAGTAGACTATAAATTCCATATTTAAATTCAAGAAGTATTTTAATCGCACTCAGCAACAATCAAAATCAACATTTAAAAACAAATTTATTATCCCTTTCCCGCAATCTTAACATTTTTATTTCTTATAATTCTTTCTGACCTAAAAGTTCAATTAATGATTAGTGTTTGTTAAAAATAACAGCAAATTTAACCACAATATCGCAAAAAAAAAAATAATTAAAAAACAAAAAACGTGCTTCTGCTATAAAATGACAATTAATCATGTGTTGTTTTATTGCATTTTTTTTTTATTTCTTTTTATTTAATCAACAGTCTTGTTTTTTTAAGAAAATAAAAACCAAATTGAACTTAATTGTTGATTTTCACAATTCATCATTTAGTTGTTCTTGCATAGATGTTTTTATGACTCGTTCCTCCCCCTCTCCTTCTCTCTATCACTCTATCATGCTTACTTTACTTTTCCCACCCTTTTTTATCGTATACGTAATTGTCGATCAAACAAACAATTGCTGTTGGGGTTGCAGTGTAATGTCTCAATAAGACAATTTTTCTGATTAAATTGATTTAATGCGTGAATAATTTTTTCAACTGTGATTAATTGAAATAATTGGGAAAGAAGAAAAAAATCTGAACATTTGCTAACAGAAATAAAATTTATGAATTTAAATCCACTCGTCTTCTCTACCTGAGTTAAACAGATGTCGAATGATAATGATAATTGCCAAAACGGAAATAACATGAAACATTGCAAGCAAATTTGTATAAAAAAAGAAAAAGCGAAGCTTGGGGAAAGCTTGAAACGTAATAAAGTGTTCAAGGCATTGTCATATAAAAATAAATAGTTTAGGGAATTTTAACTCAACGTTTTTTTGATATGTTTTTACGTTTTCATTTAAAAATAGTCTCTTCAAAAGCAAAATAGATTGAGCATGGCCAATATACACACCTGTAAGTTAAATCACTTGGTACTTGCCATACTTAATAAGATGTTGTTAAAATCTTGTAGAGAACTAATTTAGAGAATACGAAAAAAGATGAAAATCACTTCAAGGACATGCATACCTTCCATACAAACTGAATAAAACTATTTAAATTTTAGCACAGTTATTATCAGAATGTAGCAAACTCTCTCTCTCTATATATATGTTGTATTTGAAGCATGGATATGACTACCTCTCATATATCCTTTTTTTACAAACTAATTTTAGATGGATTTATGATTAAAAAACCAAAAACAGTTAACAAGTAACTTTAAAGTTATGCGTCTTGGTTCTTCTCTAAATTTTCTTTCATTCGGCGCATGGATATGGCAACCTCCTATGTAACCTTATTCTCAAAAACTAAATTTTAGCCCCACTTTTAATTAGAATGCAGTAAAAATTAATAAATGGTTATTAAAATATGCGTCTTATACATGTTGTAAATTTGTCTTCGTTCTGTGCAAGGACATGACTACCTCTCATATATCCTTTTTTTCAAAAACTTAATTTTAGCTGCATTCGTGATTCAAATATTCTCAAAATTAGTTTCTAAAATTATACGTATTAGCTTTGCTTTAAAATTTGTTACGTTTGGTGCATGAATATGTCTACCTCCCATATATCCTTTTTCTCAAAAAATTAATTTTAGCTGCATTTATGATTGGAATGCAGTAAAAATTAGTAAATGATTCCAAAATTATGTGCCTTAGCTTAGCTGTAATTTTTTTAAATTTAGCGCACGGACATGATTACGTCCCATATATCCTTATTATAAAAAACTAAATTTTAGCCCCACTTTTAATTAGAATGCAGTAAAAATTAATAAATGATTATAAAAATATATGCCTTATATCTGCTTTAAATTTGTCTTGGTTCTGTGCAAGGACAAGACTACCTTCCAAATATCCTTTTTTTCATATTTTACCTATATTTAGAATCATAATGTCGAATTTTATTTGTATGAGGTCATGGCCATTATAAAATAGGAACTGGATATATCTGCTTAAAACATGGCATGTATTAATAAAAACTTTAAACTGCTAGAAGTCCTCAAATACTAAACCGATTTCGATAAAATATCAATTGCGCATATACAAAAACAAATTCCTTTCAAATTGATTATGTTTTGTCTACTTGTGCTTCAGTATTTGTGCGTAATAGTCACAGAGAATCAATATCTGTTCCAGAATTTCTAAGAGACATGTCTATTTTATTTGGTGGTTTCGAAGGAGAAACCGAATCCCGCCAAACAGTCGTTTTGGGTTTCTCTGTGCATTCGAGTATAAAATAATCTTGGAAATTTTGTGTTAAACTAAATTTTAAAAGAAGTTTAGAATTTCCTACAAGATTTTAAAACTTTTTCTTATTAGTTGGCAATTCTTTGGCACAACTAAAATACAAAAATTGTTTAACAAACCTTGAAAATATAAAATAATAATTATTCCTTTATTATAATAAGTGATAATTTTTAGTTGCACCTCTGCGTAAGCAGGCTACTTAAGCATTAACAATTTTATTTATTTCTGCAATATAAATTTTAATAAACAATTGTTTCACTTGCAGCAATTGTCATTTTAAACACACTCAAAAAAAATCAGTGTTCAAATTAAAATCGTACATGAAAATTACCCAATAGTATGAATAAATTTAATTTTCTTTTAATTTTTTTTTTGGCTTTTAGCCAAAGTGAACTGAAAGCACACACAACATGTATTGTTGCATCAGGTACGGAAAAGAGACATGATTAACCAACCATATGAAATTATTGCATGAAGAGGAAAACGAAAACAGAAAATGTAAATATAAAAGATCAAATAAAAAAAATTAAAAGTGCATAAATTATCCAGTAGAAATATTCATTTCAATGATAAATTAATGATGAAGAAGTATTATTATTTTGGCAAATATTTACATGAGCACTGGGGTGTGTACCTCTGCTAAAATATCGCATCGTTGCCATGGTGTGTGGTGTGGCTTGGCTAAAACTGAAATATTTAGGCTCTCAGTATTTAAAAATTAATTATTTCTCTGCGATATGCAAGATTAAGTTGATCTGATTTGAAATTTTTTATTTAAATATCAAGTCTCATGTTTTCTTTAATTAAAAAATAATGTTTGACACATTTAGCGTGAAATATTGATTTATTATTATTAAAAACATGTATATTATAAATATAAATAATATTTGAAATCGATTATTGAATAATAAAAAACTTTGAAAATTGATACAGACACAGACAACAACTACTTGTCTTGACAAATCGTGACTTTACGGTTTTATCTCCTCTAAAAACTTCTTAAGAAATCGTGCATAATTCTGTTGAAAAAAATATGAAATTAAATTAAATTGTTTTTTAAATAAAATTAAAACAATTTATTGTGTCTTTATGAAATAATTCAAATGACATAGAATTGTCTTTTCTGGTACATAAATCTTGATTTTTTGATAAAGTCAACTGCTTGTAAAAGTTTTTGGAAATAACTAGACGTTAGAAATCATATTGAAAACAATTCAATTTTAAATTGTGAGGGATCAAAGGTTTATCTCGTGTTGAGGTTGTGATCTTCGGGCTTATAGTTTTACAATTTTTTATATCTAATTCAGTTTAGAGATAAAGTCCCATCCCTGCCCACAAGCCACAATAATAGGAAATCTTAAAATTCTTACATCTAAGATGTAAAATTCACTTTTATGGAAAACACCATTCAAAAGATTTTTGTGGAATAGTTTAACTTTCAAAATTTTCATTGAATTTTCGTTAGTCTCTTTCTTAAAAAAGGGCAACAAACTACATTTGAACGATAAGATGACAAGATCAAATTATCTTCAAAAATATTTGTAACAAAATACTACTCAAAAGTCAGTTGAACCCCAAAAATAATATAAAATGATCAACCTGTTTAAGGGTTAATTTTGTACTTATTCCAATTTCGTACAAAAATATTCCACAAAACTTGTAGTGATTTTTGCATTTGAGGACCTCAGCACTTTTATATCAAACTCTACAAAGAATATTTCTCTTGAACATCTTTTTGCCTCGTTCTATATAAAAGGGCAAGAAAGCGGATTAGCGGTATAAAATGTTCTTCAAAAATATTCTTGACAAAATTGTAAATCTTCAAAAAGTAAAAATATCTTAACCAAACTTGTACGACAGAAAGCTTTTAAAACTTAAACGTGTTTATGGGTTAATTTAGTTATTAACTCCTTTTTTTATTGCAAAACTTTTTAGTTAATACGTTTTAATTTGTTTCATTTAAAGAAAAGATAAAAAATTTGATATTTTTCGCAGAAACTTAACAAAAATATTTTTCGCACTAACAAATTATGATTTATGTTATCATTATGTTTAAATTGCTAAAAACTTTTAAGTTCTTTTTTATTGTTATCGCGATTGTAAATTATCGTCTAAACGAAAAACTAATTTTGTTTTTTTTTCTTGCTTAAAAAAACAAATGTTTTATTGTAACGAACATTTCTAAATTAGTTTATAGTTTTTCAAAGAATTTTTATTAACAGTCAATAAAATTTGTCTACGTTTCAAGTAATTTTAAATAATTTTTTGGTAATACAGGAACCTTGTAGTCATACATCATGTTTTTATGTTTCCGCTGATAAAATAGTCGAGTTTTTTAGCCAACAGTAAACAGTGATATATTAGAGTATGATGCATTTTAGTTGGCAATAGAGAGTGTCATAATCTTAATCTAAGAAACGTTGATCGCTTTATCTCGTTATCGAAAGCTTAACTGATCCTTAACTTTTCTGTTAAAAAAATTGATTTTGATTTGAATTTAAAAATGTAATTTTTTAAACGCCAACAATATTTATATCAAAATATGGTTGAGAGAACAATATACATATGTATGGTACAACCATGCTATTTGTATAATGTTTTAGAATTATATGTTTGCATTCATATAAAAATTATGTCTTACATCATCATTAAGATATGGTTAAATAATACCAAAAATATTATATGTAGAACAGATTTATTTTGACAATAGTATGATTATTTTAATCATACTTTATGGTTGTCTCAACCATGTTTTTTTAGTGGGTAAATTAAAAATAAACATACAAATTCATTATTTTTGAAAATCATATTTTTCACACTTTATATTTCCAATACACACAATTTTGTTTTGAAAAAGTTTTTGATTAGACAGTTTTTGACTTGGCTGATGAAAGAATATGATCAAAGGTTTACCAAAACAAGTGATTCGTTTCATTATCTCTTTTGCATATCTGTAAGCTAGAAAATACAGCGATTTTTAAATCAGTACCGAAATCCAGTGTTACCACGACCAACCAAATAGTTTTTGTAACTAAAATCTCGAAATAATAAAAAAAATATAACAAAATCAGATATCAGCAAGGTTAATTGAGGTACGAACAAATTTTTAATCATGTTCCTATACCAGTTACCAAACACGCTGTTCGGCGTGTCACCGGATGCACATATTCGGACCCAAGCGAAAACGATCTATAGTTTTTCGAATTAGCCGCTCTGAAGGACGATTATGGACGAAGTGCACACGCAGAGAAAAGACATGATTGCAAAATGTTCATGTCAACTAAGTATGTACATAAATATATCTGCCACAACCAAATAATTATTCATTGAAGCAAATATGGTTGCATCAAACATTCTTCAATTATTAAAATATTTGATGCGACAATAAAATAATCATTGTGGGTTTCGTCCCATAAAAATTTAATGTATCAAAAAAAGTATTTTCGCTGCTACAAGAGTATCTTTTGCAAATGAGAATAATAAAAGTTTATTTAAAATTAAAGTGCATTGTGACCACACATTGTTTGTGTTCTGAAAAGAAACAAAATTCTGTCAATCAATGATATTGTCAGAGGGAGATTTATGAAGAACATATTATGTTCCTTAGATGAGAAATGCAATACATAGTAGCTGCAATCATTAGTCTGAACATTAAATGATAGTTTGCGATTATGATTCCATCAACCATGATTTTTCTTTGCGTACACTATGAGTTTGACGAATAGAAGAATTATTTTGATTTAAAAATTTCAACAATTTGCACGCGTTGCTCCGGGTTAATACGAAACATAATGACATATCAAAGCAAACTAAACAAAAAGCAAATATCAGCTGTTCAATGGGTGCTAAAAAAAAGCAGTGATGCCAACTCAAAGTTGTGACACTATAAAAAACACCCTTTATTTAAAGATTTGCAGAAAAGTAAACGGATTCATATCGAATGAAGAAAATTATATTTTATGATATTTGCAAAGTTTTTTTTTTATTCTTGTTCTATTGTAATTCGCAAATTTTATTTGAGAGTTCAAGTTTTGGAACTTTTCAAATGCTAGAAATCTACTTATGAGTTGGTATTTAGCTACCAACGGAATGCATATAGATTACCTAACCTAAGATAACAAATAATAGTTTTGGAAAACAAAATGTATTTTTCTATTTGCATCGGCGTAAAGGTGGGGTGGGGGCAGGCTGAAATTCATAACAAATTTTGGTTAAAAGTAACCAAAATGGTAAAGCTGCCGAAAACTCTCAGTCTCTCTATTAAAAATTCGAACAAGAAAATATATATGGCCTTTCTAAACTGGGATTAAGTTAAAATTGAATCAGCTACTTTCCTCTGACGTGAAAACAAACAGCCAAATGTCAGGCTTTAAGACGTTCGCGTGATGTAACTTTAAGAACTGCTGGCTATAATAGAATACATCAAACGAATTGACACATATCTTTGACATAAACAAAACATGTATAAAGATTGTTATTTATTTACTCTTTTAATTGTAGATTAAAGATTAAAAAATGTGTCTGGGTTTTTTTATTAAAAACTTTTGTAGTAAGAAAAAAATATGACAAAGACAGATTACAGATTACTAGAAAAAACAAGCACTAAATAAATTATAAACAAATTGAAACGGGGTTAAAATCTTCTCGTAATAATTTAATTATTGCAATTAAAATCATTTGGGAAGGAATATTTTTTTTGTTTCTGTGCAGCTTTTTTACAATTTTCAATTGTTTTCTTTCTAATAATGAAAATTACAATAATCAATTATTTATTTGTTACTTTTTTTAATTTACAGATTTAATTGATTTTTTAAACGTTTCAAATGGTAAGTGATATTTTTATTTGAATATTTTTACATCTGTGATTTATACGAATAGTTTCGTTAATCTAAGAAACACACTCTATTAAAAGCCCGCTACTACCATGTACTTTAATTCTGGCTTAGGGCCTGTTCCACGATGTCGACAAATCGATGTCGTTCTCTTAATTATATTAAAAACAAAATCATTAATTAATTTTCTTTTTAAAAATTCATAATATATTTTGTGTGATTTGTTTCAGTTACCTTGTTATCAAATAAAGTATTTTTCGTTTCAGTTAATTTTATTTATTGAAATTCATTATAATCTTGAACACCATCTATACGATGTTTTTAAGAATCTTCATAAATTTACTTGAATTTTTCTAAATTCTATTTTTCATTTATTTTTCATTTATTTTTTATTTTAAATTATTGCTTGATTATTATCTTTTTTCAGTAAATAAACTTAAAAATTATAATATTATTCCATAATCATATATTTTTTTATACACTTTTTAATTCACATCTACCGCGTGTTTTTTTTTCTCGTCGTCTCGTAGGTACCTTTTCGTTATTATTTATTTATTTGTTTGCTTTCATTTACTATAGACAATATATTTTCTTCTTGATCTTTTCCCGATTTATTCAATCATTCATTCACTGTTTCAAACGCGTTTTTCGTACTTAAAAAAATCGGCGACGACTTTACTACTCAAACGCATTCAGCAAACTAAATACAAAAAATATGTCTTACAAAAGAAAAACCAAAATCAAATCAAAAGTCAAATAAAAACCAAAACAACAACTGCAACTAAAATTGTATACATACTATAAAAATAAAACAACAAAAAAAAAAAACAGTACAAATAATAGTATTGTATCTGCTGCTCTGCTTTGTATTTGTTAGATAATTTTTGTGTGTACCGATGGATTCGTTCATGTCAGCCTTTTATTTCAATCCGTAATGTACTCGCAGTGCTTGAATTTCGATTTTTAAATAATAGTTGTTTTTGTTGTTGTTAGTATAGTGTTGCTCTCGTAATCATAGCTGCCAGATTTTTTTAGGTAATATCGTCATATTTTTGGGCAAAAATCGTCATTATCGTCAATATAGCTTATTGAACTCGTCATAAAAACGTCAAATGAAAAAACCGCTTTTTTTACTAACAAAACATATTTTTGTTAGAGGCAAAACATAACAAAACTTTTAAATCAACAAATCTTATTAAAAACAGCATTATTTCAAATACAGAGATCAAAAAAGTGAAAATACTTCACTTAGAATTCACAATAAAATCACATGTAAATAGATTGCATGTTTTCCAATACTTTGAAATATATTTATACATTGTATGGAAAAAAATAAAAAAAGTCAAATCCTTTAGTTATTTTTTTCAATTTAGTTAAATATGCATTTTAAATTTCATTTTTGGAAACACTTTTTCTAAAAATGTATAAAAGCTACAATAAAATTTATACAATAAAAATATAATTTTTTACAAATATATATTGCAATTAACCATATTGATTAATTCAGCTACAACTGTCAGATCATAGCAGGTATATTTGTTTAGCTTTAAATAATCTTTTGAATATAATATTGCCTCCAAAGACGACTTTTTAAATTTCATATTTTAGTCTTATTTACGTTTACCTGACTAAATATTCTTTCCATATTTGCTGAATAATGTGGTAAAACTAGAATTTTTGTAATAAATTTAGTCAAAATCGGAAACAAAATACTAGAATCCCTCGTTTGCATCTCTGATAGTTTTTTCCAAAAATCCAATAGTTTTATGTTTTTATCAGGACAATAATTTCAATTGTCTGAACTCTGTTTCTAGGTTTTGGTTTCAACAAAATAGAAAAATTATTTTATAATTTCAGAAAACCAACTTTTTTTTTCTTCATTAATTTGGCCAAGAGCTTTAGACATATTTTCAAAATCAAATCTTGATAATATCTGATAACAAAGCTCTATATAAAAATTAACACAATTATTACTAATATCATATTTTTCTTTTGCATATATTTGTGATTCTTTCAATACGCAAATATTCCTAAATAAATGTCTTCAAAATTTAAAAAATTGTTTTTGTTTTTATAATCAGTTAAATAAAAGTTTTCTGTTTTAAGCAAACTAGTTTTTAAAAAAGTTTCTCATTACAATTTTCAGCAGTTCAAGGTTGCTCTAATAGTGCAAATATATGTTGCAAACTTGAATTATTTAAAATCGTCAAAATTAGGGTATAAATCGTCCCATCGTCACTATGTCATTTTTAGGACCCAAAATCGTCAAAATGACGATAAATCGTCAAATCTGGCAGCTATGCTCGTAATATATTTTTCCGCTTTAGCAGAGCCTTAAATTATGAAATCGTTGAATAGCAGGAAATGCCAAGAGTACACGGAAAAAAATTATTGTCTAACTTTTTATTCAAGCAAATACTCATGAATTTATGTTTTCAAAAATTATATTTGCCATGGGTTAGGTAATGTAATGGGTTATCCATTTTGCGGTTTCAAAAGTAAACGTAAATAAAACACATATAAAATATTTTTTTTTCATGATATATCTTTTTTATTATAAAGTTTGAACGTTGACATTATGTGTGAAACACTACATCATTTAAAAGACCACAATGCGAAGTGTTGCAAGCATTGATTCTTTTGAGGTAATTTTCACGGTGATCAATCAGTGAAAAAAGGTTAAAAACGTTTTTATGAAAAATTATGTTGTACTGCATCTAAAGTGTCAAGGTGTGCCGCCCACTAAGAACATTCGTATAATTATTGTAAATGTTTCCTTACTTTCCCGAATCTCACTGTCTAAAACTTTTACTGTATTTGCTACTCTCAATCGACTCTATATCCAGAAATTTATAAAAATATTATTTAGTACATTTTTATAAAAATTTGTTTAATAACCTTTGAACTGCATTTTTATACAATCAGTTTTAATACTCTGCAGAGCCAAAAAATTCAATTTAAAAAAATTTTTTTGGTAATGAAAAAAATTTGTGTTTCCATCCCTGATTGGCTTTTGGAACGTGAAGCACCTGCAATGTAAAATGTATGTGGGTTTAAATATGTCACATAAGAAATATTAAAAACCAGTGACGTTGCAGAACAAAGCAGGAGATTCTTACTAATTTTAATCTTAACCCATCCGAGAATTAAAATTTTAGTCGAAAGGTTTTAACAATATACTCGTATAAATATCACTTAGAACTTTGCAAAAGATTTATGTAAATTAAAGTTACAGCATTCTATGCACTTTTCTATGGCCTAATGGTGACCAAATCAAGCGTATGTATTTTTCATGGCATATTTATAGGGCTGGGCTACATTTCATTGGTGCTTATACACTTTGAAATAAAATTGCGAAAATGTTTCAAATCATAAATTTATTAAAAGAAATATATTTATACAAAAAACTTGCTGACTGCCCAGTAAACACATCATATTTACAAAAGACTTACCTTAAAAATAAAGTAAAAGAAGAAAATTATTATCAACACTTTGTTAATAAAACAAATTAATTAGCATGTTAATATGTATACTAATATCGTACACCATAATTTATTTCTTTTATAAAATTTATGAGAAAATAATATAATATTTTATGAGAAAAAGTAATCATTCCTTCATTGCACTGTTTCAATCTGTTATTAATTTCGTGTGATTAAGAGAGTGAATGTGTAAATACAGCACCATTTCATTTTATAACAAATACAACAATATTATTGATTTTTGCTCTCGGTTCTTAATATTTTTTTCAATATTCTGTTGTATTTGAAAGCCTGACTATCTTGTGGCTTTGACACAATACTGTCTTTGCTTTCAAGAATCACAAAAACATACTTTACCATCTTACCACTTAGTTGAAAGCAAAAATAAACCCACAAAAAAGTGGCTTAAAGAACAAGAAAATCACATGTAGTATCTAGATGTTTGAAAATGAGCAGTGTTGACAACTTAGTGCTTTTTACACCTTGAGTGCAATTTGTTGACCACTGAAAACATGAATTCCTATTTATACTATGTTCACACGACAAGATGAAGCACTTACATCGCTTACACGACTCATTTACTTGCTTCGATTTGACAGTTCAGTTTTTAAATACAAATAAAATCTAAACTGGACAAAAAAGTAAGTTGAAATTATTATGCATTTTTAAAAATGCACAAACATATTTTTTTCCATTGTTTTTTATCCTTATAGTTTTAATTCAATTTTTCACTTTTAATTGGAGTTTTTTTTTTGTGCTGGTAGTTCAGATAAACTTTCGATAAAAACTAGAGAAGACACCAATTTTTATGCTTCACAAGAATATTCAGTATGATCCCAGCAAAAACTACTGCTTCGGCCGAAGCAGGTTTCTAAGGGAGAGATACTTGTTGCTGTTGTGCCACCTGCTGCGAAAAGCGGTTCGATCATGCATGATTTTTGTTCGCGATGTCCCACTTTGGAGCTCTTGTTTTTTACATAAAAGAGCGCTTTTTTGCAATCATCCAGAATGCGCTAAAATCATGTTTGAATTATCTGAATTATGCCTTCGTTTTACTGCGTCATCTACTAACAACCATAATTCATCTGTAAATGTAAATAGCCGACCAACTTCAACGTGCTTAAAAATAAGTTGAGCGATCTCTCTGCCTTCTTTTTGTGCAGCCTCGGAAGCGCTTCAAAACTGCGCATCTCGAAAGCATGAAATTTTGTTACTGCTTCCAGAGACATAATAATTTTTTCCTGGGATTCTACATGCTTCGCTCTCAAAACTTTGTATACCGAAGCATGTGGCTTCGCTCATGATTGGGGTGTGAAGCATGAATAGAGAGCGAGAGAGAATAGAATTAGAGGATATACACATTTTTAGGCTTAACAATTTGAATAACAATTTTGTTATCGTGCAACATGATTGAAGATTGAAAATAACTGACAATTATGACATCTAAAAATTAAAAATATTTAGTTTTTTCTTGTGTATTTTTTGCCAAAATTGAGCATATCTCAGTAAAACTGAAATCTAATTATAGGGGTTTGTAGCACACCCCAAAAAAATTGAGTAAAAATTTAACACTGCTATCTGTCTTTAAGTATTGAAGTTACGCACGATGGGATAAATGAATATCCTGCTTCGTATTTAATTATGGATGGTGTGTATAATTATTAAAAAAAATTAAAACTCTTAATGTTCTTGGCATGAAAATCCCCAGTGGTGATCGGTGAAATTAGCATATTTTTCAATGCATTGAATGGAACTATCATGTATTTGTCGGTGCTTCAAGATATATTTTGAAGTTATTCGTGGAGAGGAGATAAGAGGTAAGAAAGAAGCTTATCAGTGGTAGAAGTTTAGTCAACTTTATTGGCTCAGTGAAGCATTTGAGCACCATGCATTACAGACAAAATTCTTGCAGTTCGTATATAAAATAAACTCCCCGCAGTCACTTCCGCTATGGTAAAGTTAAAATCGAATGTAAATAAACACTACTGCCTCGTGTCTTTATTCTAATAACGAAGTTTTGTAGTTCTGGGACAATGCATTGCATCAGGATGACCTGATTGCTGTTCCTAATAAAACAATCTGCTTTGTGGCTCTCCGAAAATGAATTATTTTTAAGTGTTTTTTTTTTAGTAACACGAGCTTAGCACCACTGTTGCCAACTTTTTTCCAAAAAATATCGCGAAATTAGGATCAAAAATAGCTTGAAAATAGCTAAATTTGAAAAATATTATTCAATTTCCCCAACATCTGTAGATGCATCCATTAATATGCTGTACTTAGATGATGAAATATCCTTTCTAAGCTCAATTACGAAATGAGGGACTAAAACGTTGTTTATTATTGCAGTACATTTTGTTCTATGAATATGAATTTTGCCAGTTCCATCAAAATTCTTTTTCCAAAGTCACTGAGGTGGTCAATTGAATTATTCGACGTCTGTTGACATATAAGTAAAGCTAATGCGGCTTCTTGCACTTGACAATTATCAACAATAGCTTAATTTTGCTCAAAACTCAATTTTCTCCAACATGACCCTCTAATCAAAGCGGCCGATTTGTGTTTTTTAGTTTCAGCGTGACATAGAAGATCATATAATTTTGCTGATAGTGATCATCTGCAATATTTGCAAAATCCTTTTGTTTCGTTCTTTTCATCCTGCACTCTAATTGACCCTGGTTTAGCCATTCCCAAGGAAATTTTTGGTGATATATAGGGGGCATTGCAGTAAAATTTTTTATATATTTCAGTTTTTAAATAAAAGATTACAATGCAAAAAACTAGCACAATTCACACATTAACAGATTTTTTTAATTACCGTTATTCGAGACTCACTTTGTGGCATTTTACAGCTAACAGGTATACCCATTTCTACAACAATAAAAAACTTGTAGTACAAAAAATCGCTAGATTTCCCGCTAATAGATAAATCATATGTTTTCTCGTAAAATGCAATGAAAAATAGCTAGATTTGAGAAAATAGCTGAATTGTCAACAGTGCTTGGCACTACTGCTTATTAGTTCTTTGTTGTTGTTCTGCTGCCTTTTAGTTTCTCTCGAAACCTGTTTGTATGTAACGGTTTTAATGGCTGAATAGTGTTTACATTATTTTTACACTTTTGCTGAGGAGTAAAAATGCATGAATGTGTGAATTTTATAATTGTGTGGGTTTTGTGTTGGCATTGCCAGATACAAGTGACAGTTTAAATAAATTGTCAGTTAAAAATTTGAATGGAATTTAATATAAAAATACATGAACTTGAAAAAACAAGAAAATTACAAATTTCGTAATAATATAAAAAAAAATATTAATTCAGCTTGGGCACGAGCTACATACCCTAATAACAAGGGTCACAGTAATATGTGAATTTCCCTAATATAGAGTAAAAACAACAAAAAAGTTAAATTACAAAGTAGAATACATTGAAGATAACTGACTATGAGTTCTTGTTGATTATTACTAATTTTCAATGGGAAATTTCGTACTAACCGAATTTATTTTCAATGTGTAAAAATAGAATAAAAAATTAATTTAATTAATTCTCGTATTCTATTTCTGTTGAAAACTTGGTTAAATAGTTGATATTCTTCCCAATTAGTATCCACTTTACGAAAATTGTAAAGATGGACAATTAATTGAACGCTGATGAGAGGTGTAGCGGCCTTGAATTCAGTACTGATACGTTCTGCTAAACTGATTGGATATACTAATAATATTTTTCATTAATTCACTAAAACTGAACTTGAGCCTTATAAAATTACTTTTCATATGTAAAATTACAAAATTTTGTTAAAGAAATAAACAGACTGTCTGGAAATATGAGCAAATATGCTAAATCTTTTATTGCAAAATTTGTATTTCACCATGAGCGTGCGTGCAAAATAATTCCCGTCGTGCGTGAAAGTACGTGATTAAACATATTGCGTTCGTGAGCGTGCGTGAAAAATATTTATGTTTCGTGATCGTGAGCGTAATTTTACTCACGCGCACATCTCTACTTAAAACTAACATAATTTGTCGGCACTATCTTTTGAACATGAAATAGACGTTGCTTATCCTTATTGTCCTTTATGTAGGGAATTTTAAGATGTAATTTTTATTTGTAATCAAAGAACGGATATTATATGCTCAAAACTAGCAGAGAAATGTATAAAATAAATAGCAGCTATCGAATTAGCCAATATGTAGTTGTGTTAAAAATAACAATTAAGAAAGAAAATTAAGGAATTACAGAAATACCAATCCGTTTCCTTAATTATCATCACGTACTTACTCTGTCTGCTTAACAGCAACATAACAAATTGAAAGATAAAAAGAAACAAAAACGGCAAACATTTGTTTCATTCCCCTTAAACTGACCTTAAAGATCAATTAATTTAACTCTTCACACTTAAAGCAGACTTTTCACACTTTCTGCGATATTTTTCTTGACTATTTTTGGTTTCTTCTTAATTGTTTTTAGATGCAAAACTCAAAAATTTATGAATGAAGTCCCTGTTTATTAAGCAACATCAATTGTCGTCACAAATTGTCATCAAAGTCTTAAAATTTTTCAAAATGCTACGCATTCATTACTTGTATTCGCTACTTTGTCTCTCAATATCACTGAGTTTATCTCGGTCTGTCAGTCAGTCTGTCTGTTAGTCTGTTCTGTCATTTAAATGCTAAAATATGCAGAGCAAAAACCAAATTGCATGGCAGTCAGTCAGTTAACGATTTACTAAATGTCGTTTACGCCCCAAAGTTTTGCTATCTAAGATCAAAAATTACAACTCTTATTAAGATTGTCAGTGCGACTGTGTATGTTTTGTGTGCAACACTATTAATTAAATTGATATGAAAAACTCTCTGGTAAGCGAACATAAAGTGATACACGATCATTTAGACTTTATTTAAACGAATAATTTGAAATTATTTTTATTGAAATTTTTGTGTAATTTAATTAAATCGTTAGTTTTTATAGGACTTTCAATTAACATTAAATGTTATTGGTGTGGACAAATTTATTTGCAAAAAAAATTGATAAAAATAGAAAATAAACAATTATAAAAAATATGTGCTTGCAAAAATATTTTCACAAAGCTGGATTTTGTAATAAGATAATTGACTCTATGTAAATTTTTTTTTTCTAATTTTTTGCTTTGTGTTTACGGGAATAGTGCATAACATAAAATCCCGTTTTGTGCGAAATTTCAGAAAAAATTGCAAAACGTACACAATTAACTCTTGTACACGTTAGTTTTGACTGATTTCTGGCGATCAAGTAAAATTTTTTATATTTCTGTCTTTCAAGTGTTTAATGGCAAATATTTTTACAGAACATTGAGTCCGCTGTATAGTTGTTTAGAGCAGTTTTTCTTCGCTCTCTAAAGAAAAGTGCAAACAAGACCGATATAACCAAAAGTTAAAGGGTTAAAATATTTTACATTAATGTTCTCCGCAGTATTTAACATACAATCAAAATAAAACATAATTAACTTACTTACATTTGGGAAATTGTACTTAATCTGAGTTCAAAATAGTTGTCGTGTGACATCATATTCGGATTTTGCACAAATTCTGCAACAGTGTTGTCAGATTAGGGGATTTATCCCCAAATCGGGGATTTTATTTTCAAGATGGGGATGAAAAATTTGGGTTGGGGATTGGGGAATTCATTGAGGATAATTTTTATGCTTTGGGGAATTTATGAGATTTTTCGGGATTTTTATTTTGTTTATATAATTTGGTTTATTTTTTGGACTATTATTTTAATATTAACACATTTTAATTGTTCTTTTTTGAGTACATAAGTGTTTTTAGTGTGGTAACTAAAACTTTGTTATTAAAAGAAAAGCGGACTTGTTTTTCTATATCTAAAAACTTTATTGAAACAAATGCTAAAACATTTGCCATCAAATCTTAACATTTTCAAAACATATACTGGTATGTTCTACATTAAGAATGAAATTTTCACTTCTAAATTGTTCAAAGCATTGTTGGTAAAAATAAAAATTTACAGCAACAATGCTTTGACAATTCAGAAGTGAAAATTTCACTCGGAATATAGAACAGACCGGATAAGCAATTTTCTTCAAACATGTGTTGCAACCCATTAGGACAACCCAAATTTAGTTCAATCATAAAAATACTACAACCTGCGGCAAATGAAAATGTTCCAAGAGATATATTTGAGTCACAGTGGAAAAAAATTCCACTTATGAGGTGGAATGATTTATTTGATATACAAATAACAAACAACTTAAATATGTTTTGGACAGAAGTTTATTCATATCAAGATGCCGCTGGATCACGGCCGTTTACGGACCTGTCAGAGTTGGTATTAAATTTACTTTGCATATCAACGAGCAACGCTTGCGTTGAACGAGTTATTTCAGCAGTGAACACGGTAAAAACAAAAATTAGAAACAAAATGCAGTACGAGTTGCTCGAATCTCTGTTGAGAATTAATATACATTTTAAAAATAATGGAATTTGTTGTAAAACTTTTGATTCATCTCCAGAAATGGTCAAATTGTTTAATTCTAAAAGCATGTACCAAAAAATTTCTTTAGACAGCGGTAAAGAAGATTTGGACTCCGATTTGTTAGAACACATATACAAATATATACTTAGAAATGAAATACAGTGCAAATAAAGTTAATACTTAAGTGAATTGAAACGTGAAATTGAAGTAGTATTATTTTTAGTGGGGATTTTTGGGGGATAGTATAAATTGCTTTTTGTGGAATTTCGGGGATGAAAATTTTCAAATTGGGGATGCGACTCAAAAGAAATCTGGTAACCCTGCTCTGTAACTTTTTCTTTCGTATTATGAAATACAAATGTCGTTTTTCACAGAAAATCTTTCATAATTATAAAAATATATTTACTAAAAACTAGTTCAGAGTTTGAACAAATGTAGCGAAACGGCATAAAATTAAATTCAATTTTTGACACTCTTTCTCTTTCTGATGTGGCCATAGTTTTTGAATAATTGGCGATGTCCACAACATTGAGTCTGAACACTACGTAGCGATAATTTATTGCGGTGCGATTTTTCATACGATTTTGAAGTATGCACAAATAAATGAATAAAACTGTAGACAAACAATGACAAGTATTGCCGTCGCCGTCTTCCGTTGTATTATGTTTATTTTTCTCTCCCGCAACGAGAAAAAGAACCGCACCGCAGACATTGTGTTCAGACTATCAGTGTTTATCAAAAAATTAGTAAAAGCTTCGTCATGGATAGCGTCACCCTTGCCGTGGCTAAGAACAATGTTTTCCATGCTGGCTGGTTTTAGATCTTGCTATTTTGTAAATATCAACAAAAATTACAATTGAATTTAGAAATTTTTTACACCATTTAGTGCAAAAGGGTTGCACACTCTTTTCACCAGGGGAGAAATCAGTTGTATATATATTTTTTTATGGTAGGACTATAACTCTTTCCAATTCAATCTTTTCCAAAAAAAATCTTTTTTTTTTTTAGTAAATTTACTATATTTTTATATTTCATCAGATCCATATTAACCTGTTAACTGAATTTTGTTAAACTCTATGGTTTGTGTCTTATTTATTACCACTCGGATTTCTTCTAGCCAGAAGAAAGACAAGTTCTTTTAACTCTCCGGCATTTGTTAAGTGATTTTATGACAAGTCCATACATATTTAATATTTGTTTTGTTTTTACAAATATTTAGTAAATTTTCGTTTTTAATATATGATATTTTTTTTTTGGTTATTCGCCTTAACCACACTCTTTTATTTATGAACTTTGAAGTGTGCAGCCATACATACGCTTTGCTTTATTTCTTTAATTTTAATCTTTGCTTTCTTACTTCTCTTGTATGCTCGTTCGTTCGATCTTGTATATTATTGGTGTATTTTGTATTTTGTGCTCCAATATTTTATCTAAAAATAAATTGAAAATATTTTTTTTTTGTACTCAATGGAGCCAGAAATATATTTGCATCTGTATTTAAGATTATTTTAGACACTCATTTAATAGACTTTGGCAAATGGATTTTTAATGCGATGATAAAAATAAGAAAAATAATCATGGTTTTCTTAAACTGAACAAAAAAAAAATTTAACTGCAAAAATATTTCTTACAAAAATGCATATTACATACGAGTATATTATTTAAATAAACATACAGTAGAAGCTTTTTACCGAGCAGACATTACAGGAATATGATTTGATGAAAATTTTACATTTTTTAACACAGTTCAGGGGACCGGAATGAAAAATTACCCCATTAATTTGGCTCGAAGGACCATATAAAATTACGAATATTTAATACTAGTTGTTTGTTTTCTTTGTCTGCTGTAACTTAAGCACAGTTTATGAATTATAGTTACACAGACGAGCGATAGAAATGAATTTTCTGTAACGTTCAGATTTCAATTTTATTCAAAATCATTTTTATTTTTGGAATTTTTTCTAAACACCTGCCTCTGTACGAATTTCATGCATTTAGTTTACTTTGAAATTTATTGCGCGAGGTCTGTGATATATTTTTGTAGCTGTCCCTACATATTTCAGTTCTTTATATATGTATATATATATTTTTTTTTTGGTGCGAAATCATTTTATCAAAATCTATTTTGTTTTAAATATGTGCTGTTATTAAAAAATTTACAACATATTTTAAGAAATCAAAAAACAAAAACCAAAAATCAAATCATTTCATTTAGATTCATTGATTAGAACTGATTTCTATAGCAGTCTGTTGTGTTATTTCTTTTGAAGATTAAAAAAAAGTTTCAACAAAAAATTTAATTATTTAATGAAATATTTATGTTGTTGCTTTGCTTGATATTCAGTGTAGATGCTTTTGCGTAAAATGTCTTAAAGAAATCAACAAGAAACTGATAAAATAAATACAAAGAATAAATGTTTATTTAAGAATGTTTGTGGGATAAACAATATTTGCTTAGGGGCTAAAATCATGTTTCTAGTTGGCCACATCTTTCGATACCATCAATTAAAGCAAACAAGAGATGGCGGGAGTCGACTAAAAAGTTTGCGGTTATCTGCCGTTGAAATACGTTTTAAGAAAACTGATCATAAATTAAGAATGTTTTCGTATGTACATACGAGTATATGTCAGCTAAATCAACGATTACAACTCGTAAGTTTTTGAATCTTATTTAAATCACTCACATTCTTTAATTTTTAGCAAAACAAAAAAAATTCTTTGCTAAATTTTAAGCAATATCAGGTAACTGTTAATTTTTCTGGCAACTTAATAAATTATATTTCATTCAGTGATGTTTTAAAAATATTCTTAAGTTTAAAATGTCACTTTTATACGAAAATTTTAATAATAATTTAAAATGTATTTTAAATCATCCTTAACTTATTTTCTTATCGGTCGATTTTGATGCTTCTCAGTAAAAATGATAGGCCAGTGGTCCACCTACTGAACACAATCAACTGAATACAAAAATTGTTAAGCAATCAAAAGTTATAACCTTTTAAACGCCTTTTCCCTTTTCCCAAAGAATGTGCACTGCTTAAGCAGCTGGCATTAATTGACTGACCGTTACTTCGCTTAAAAACAAATAAAATTATTTCTTATTATTTCCAATTCTTTCAAGGTATTAAAATACTATAAGAGTTTCATTCCGTTCATTATTTATAATGATTTGTGAGAGTCTTTTGGTGATTTTTCTATGTAAGAGTTGTATCTTCTTTTTCTTCATATTATTTTCTCAAAACACATTTATAATAATTAAATCTACCATTTACTAATGATCGTATTGTTAAAATGTCTTTAAAATAAAAAAAAAATCTCTAAAATAATATCGAAACAATGACAGAAACAATGACACTATTTCTTCTAAGTGTTTCGGACTTAAAAGGTCAATAAAGTTCAAATAAAATTGGAAAAAAAGTAACAACAAAATTAAAAATTTTCAAGACAAACTGAGAGATTAGTTGTTTGTAGTTTTTTGGTTTCATTTACCTGATTGACATGGTGTATGGTGGTGCGTGGATAGATCAGTTTTGATCTATAGATGGTAGATGTTGTATTATTTGTTACAGGTTGCGGTGTCACTAAATGACTGCGTGTCGAGGTAATCACCATTATGATTGAGTTGTAGTCACTTTGTTTTTTCCCAAATGAAATTTAAGATTTATTTTCTTAATATTTTCAAATTGTTGTTAGTTTTTTTTTTTTTTTTTCATAAAATTTATTTTATAAAATTTTCACATATTTGCTTTGTTTAGTTTTTGTAATTTTTTTTTTTTTTTTTTGCTAAAATTAAAAAGCACTTTATGTTGCGGGTATTAAAAAATTAATTCTTTGTTCGTTTTCGTTAGAACGCTAGTGTTTTTTTATTTCTTAATTTTTTTTTATGCCAAAGCAATTTTATTTTCAAATTTAAACATCTGTGTTATTTGTGTCTGGTTATCGATACGAGTAAGTAAGTATGTATTTACACAACAAATTTTGCGGTTGTACCGACTAATTTTAAGTGAAATAAAAATTACATATCGTCAGCTCATTGTTTATTGGTCGCAGCGATCACTTAAAAAATAATATCGAATTAGGTATTAGTCGTATATGTCGTACGTTTTGTATACTTCTCTCTCTAAATCCTGAGATATTTCGGTTTGCTCCGTGTCCACAATTTTAGGGTTTAATAAGTTTGTTTAACAAACTCTTGACTTTTTATTAAATATATTTTCGTAAAATATACATATAATTTTAGTTTCATCAGAAAGTAGAAGTTGTCATCTTCACAATAAGTCACACAATATACGGACGGCAGCCCCTCCTCTGCTCCATATACAGAATATAAACCATTCGTATGCATTTTGAGAAAACTGCATTCAAACCCTCTTTATCATTATTTTCAATGTTGACTTTTTGGTTTTTGCGCCAAACCCATAATGAGCTGACGATATTAAATTATTTCAGGGTTGGACAATATTAAAATTATTATAATAAATAAATTTTGTTTTTGTTTTAAATGTAATTTTTCGAAAGAAAGAACTTCTTCGATATCGGCGAACAGGCAAGGCAGTAAGTCTCTACATCATAAAATCAATCTTTTCGTAATTAAAATATCGTAGAAGAATTCTTTTCCGATTGATGTTTAGTAGCATTTAAAAATCTTCATTTTCCATCCCTGTGTAATATGAACGTCACAAACGACAGTTAATCTTAAAGCGTGGGGTTTTCTTGCGTTCATTTATAAAAAAAAAAAAAAAACAAAAAACAAATAAAATTTATAGTTATAGAGAGATCTTGTTTTTCATCTATACTTAAATTTTAGTTTATGTTGAAAGAAACGAAAAAGACATTTGTTTGTCGTAGTTACGCCCAAGCAAAAATCATAATATTTACTTAAGATATACACAACAAACCAATTCAGCTCGTTATCGTTACCGCTTAAGCGAATTTTTAATACACTTCATTGACTCTTATTAAACCTATCAACCCCTTATCGATGTAAATTTCATATTAAAGGGTGTGCTAAATCGAACAAAGTAACATATCAATATTCGAATGTATGTATATTGTGAACTGGACGTTATATGGGCTTTAACAATATGTATGTATGTATATATGTACTAAAATTCAAGCTAAATAAAAACTAAAGGGTATTTTATCAAGTAATGTAATTTTACACTGATATGTATCTTGGACACAGTAAGAAAAATCTATCAAGAAGAAAACAGATAAGAAAGAAGTGGGCAAAATAAAACAAAAAATCACAAAACCGAAAACAGGAGCCGAAAATAACATAAACCAGTTAAGCCGAATAAATCGCTTAAAACGAAAAATCACATCGAAACGTATGAAACAGCTATAAATAAAAAAAACTTTAAGTCAATCTGTAGTCCGCAACCAAAAAAACCAAAAAAAAAAACTCGCCAATACTAAGAAGCTGCTACAATTTATTCCAAATCAAAAATATTCGCACGAAAAACAAAACGGCAGAAAAAAACACTAAAACGGAAATAAGTGTCGAAAAAAAGCCAAAAACGAAAAACAAGAAGTTAAAAGGAAGAAAGTGTTACAAATTTAAAATGAGGCCGAAACGTAAATACAAAATATCCAAAATAAAACGTCCGAAACATTAAAATTCGCCGAAACTAAAAAACAGCTACAAAATTAATTTTATGATAACGAAGATGTTCGTGTACTAAATAATTGTGTTCGGGTGAGGTGATGATGGTGTAGGTTTGTAAAGAGAGTGTGCGTGGGTTTTTGGGCGACCAGAAAATTTGTGTAATATTGGATCTATTGTGTCCCAGGAAGGGAGAGCAAGGTAGAGGAAAACGTCCTCGTCCTCTCTCCTAAATGTAGTCCCTTGTGTTTATTTTTTTTTATTGTTCGTGTCTCAGCCAATATAAAATTACAATCCAAATTGAAAATATTTGAACGAAAAAAAAACGGCAGAACGAAAAAAAAATCACTCAAACGGATATATATATAAAACGAAAAGAATCTCAAATCGAAAAAAATTCCCAGTCTTCCAAAAGATCGCTTAAGACCAGAAAAACTACAGGAAAAATCTGGAATTTAAATAGTCTGAAATATTAAAATTATTAAAAAATTAAAAGCTATCAAAACGAAAATATCGTCAAATATAAAATCGGCAAAATTAGAAAAATCGCCAAAATATTAATCCTTAAAAATTTGCTAAAATTGTAAAAAAAAAAATTCACGACAAAAATCGCAAAAATCCACAAAACTGCTGCTAAAACGCTGACAAAAAGCGAAAGCGAATAAAGCTCCCAAGAAAAAGGAAAAAGATTTCACTAAATTGGAAAAATCCTGGAATAGGTAATGAATCTACCATAAGAAATGTATGTATAAGAATGTAGTAACCAGTTTTTTCTCTTTAACACCACTGTTCAAGTATATTTTTTAATTCATGGCAATAACAATTCAATAAACTTGCTTTAGCCTAAAGCTTTACTTTATGGAATACAGGAATACAAAGGTCTGGCGTTGGGTTTTCTATTTTTCTTCTCTGTAAAATGAAGATGTTTCCGTTCATTATTTGTGCAAAAACGTCACTGAAAACCACAGAAATGGTTGTTGTTGGTGTTGTTTCAAACCTTTTACGATATTTTAAAAGTACGATTATGAGTAGTTATTTTTAAAATATTATAAGTGAATTTCATTTCTTTATTTATTTTGCTTGTTTTTTTTTTTTTTCTTTTACAATGAATGATTTATTTGTGTTTGTCGTTCCTGTTGCTGTTGGCTCTTTTTGGCGCTTTTTATTATGCAAAACGGAAGAGTTGCTTTAATCTTTTAAATGTGTTTCTTTTACGATTTGTATTATTTGGCTGTCAATATTGAAATAATGACAGACTTGCTTGCGTACGTTTACATCATGCGTAATTGTTTAACGGACGTCATTAGGAGTTTTTATTTTGCTGTTTTTTTTTTAATAATCAAAAGGAAATTTAACGTAATTGTTTTGCAATGAAAACAATAAGAAATATTTTTTTTTAATAAATTTAATCGCTACTCCCTGTTTAAACTAAAATTAGGTAAAATTGGTTATTTTTAGCATTTATGAGTCATGAAAATCGTGTTGTGAAATCAGTCAAATATTACTGATCAAAAGTATAATCAATTCATATGAGCAAAAAAAAAAATATCAATAAATTCATTATAAAAAATACAAGCAGCTAATTGAGTGATATGCAAAATTAAAACGTGGGTGTTTAATTTATATAATTTTAAAACTTTCCCATTGAGACGATCTCTAGAAACCTTGGCTTTATTCTATTTATTTCGTAATTGTAGCCAATATGAAATACAATATGAAAAGGCAAATACGTCTATTACTTGCGTAGTTTTAACCCACTGTAGCCCACCAATTGATTTTTATTTACTTTATACATGAATTTTTTTTTTGCTCAATAGTGTTTTAAACTTTTGCAGATTTAACGAGATTAAATATAAACAATTAATTTACTAACACAAAAAGCATTAAATTAACAAGCAAATAAAACAGGCATAACAATTTCATGATTTAAAAAAACGTTGAGAGCAATAGAACATTAATTAAGTTTGGTATTTTTTTTTTTTTTTTTATTTTTAAATTTTAATGTTAAACAAAGACGGTGCCATCTTCTTTTTGTTTTTATTTTGTTTAACTTTTAAAAGCTTTTCGTTTGTTGTTGGGGGGGATAACACGTGTTAATGGAAAGGGAAAATATTTGTCGTTGCCATTAAAAAACTCAGTCTTGTGTCTCGACTATAAAATAAATAAAATAATAAATAAAAATTCCTAATTTATTCTAGAAATCTAATTAAAAATTTTTAGTTTTTGTGTTTTTTAAATATATTAAATATATATATTTTTTTAAATAAATTAACTTTTCTCAAACAAGTCACATATTCCGATCGGAATGGTTGCGATTCCGTAATTTTATTCCAATCGTTTTTGTTTTACAGTCTTCAGATTGCTTTTATTTTTTATTTCGATTGTTTAAATTATTTTTACTAGCAAAGCTCATATTAAGCTTTTATATTAAGAAGCAAAGCTTCTTTTACTGCCGCTCCGCAAAGTATGCATGTTTCTTATTATTGTTTACTACAAAGGAAGTAGTAGAAAAATTCTTTAGCAAATTAGCTGGTTCTGCTGAATTAAAGCGCTTCAGAGCTTTTACAAAAAATTTGATAGATATCGAGTTTTAATAAAAGATTTGTAATTTTCAGAGTCGCTGCAGAATTGTTGCAAATTATTTGATAAGTCTAAAATAAGTACATCAAATATTGAGTAGTTTTCCGAAAATTTATTAAATGTCGAAAAATTTTAGAAGCTTTGATTTTTCGAGAAGCTTTTCGTAAGATTATTAATTAAATATCGTGAATCGAATATGTGCTAAATTTGGAAATTTGAATATTCCGGAGTACCGGTAATGTTTTGTTAATGTTTTTGTTGCATTTCAAAGACGATTTTTAATTATTTTCTCATTTTTCACCAGCTTCTTTAGTTAATAAATTCATGTATTTCTATTCAAGTTATTGAAGTTAGTGCATGTTCCAAAGTATGCTAAATGCGAAACTTTCGGATACTTTTAAATTTTTCGGAGCAAATTGTTTTTTTTTTTTTTTGAAGTTTTAATTTTTTAATTTATATGGATTATTTGTGGCATTTTTAGTTAAATTTTGCATTTAGATTTAAATTGCAGCATTCATTAAAAGAAATTGTTAAGTTTTGAATACTTTAACCGAATATTATAATCAGTCTGCGACTTAAAAATGCTCACTAATTAAATATTAAAAGCTTTTTATAATTTTTCTTTAGAAATTAGAATATTTTTTACAAATAAGGCATTATGACATCTAGCGGATTAAAATGAACGCTAATCAATTATAAAAAATACATACATACATACTTTAATTTGGATTTTTTTTTTTACTTAAAAGGTAATTATTTTATAAACCAGTTAATTATATAAAATTCGAAAGAAAAAACAAAACTAATTTAAAATATAAATGGTGAAATAATTTTTATTTAGTAAATTTCACCATTTAAAGAATACACGAGTATTTACGCCAAAAAAAAATAACTTTAATTTATCTAAGCTGCTTATATTAATTTTTTTTAATATTTTTCTTACAATTGCAGCAGATCCTTGACTTTAAAATCTTATTAAACTGGTATTGTTTAGAAATAAAGGCGTTATTATTGCATTGTTGATGTTGTTTGTTTTTCTTACTACATCAATTTAGTAATTTTTCTATCGAATTTCATTTGTTAAATGTTTAAAAGCCTCTAATAAACCCACACTACTACTTTAACCTTCTTACCGAACTTGTTATTCTTGTGTTAAAATGTTAAAATATTGGTTTGTTGCTGTTGTTGTTGACGTTGTCGTTTTTTATTTTGTTTTACACACCTACATTTACAATAACGATAGACATACAACACAGTGTTGTCAGATTAGGGGATTTATCCCCAAATCGGGGATTTTATTTTCAAAATGGTGATGAAAAATTTGGTTTGGGGATTGGGGAATTCATTGAGGATAATTTTTATGCTTTGGAAAATTTATGAGATTTTTATTTTGTTTATATAATTTGGTTTATTTTTTGGACTATTATTTTAATACCAACATATTCTAATTGTTCTTTTTTTAGTACATAAGTGTTTTTAGTGTGGTAACTAAAACTTTGTTTAATATAAAAATTATCAGTGGTAAGTCTACCTGCAAATGGCATTAATTTATAGGTCTTTAACATTTGCTGTTGGCAAGACATGAGTATTATTTCATGTGAATTCTTCATATAAAAGAAGAAACTAACATACAAAATTCAATTCTTTTTGCGTTAAAAATGGAAAAAAATCTTGACAGCAGCAAAAACAACACAATATCCTCTGGGAACGTGAAGAATGGGCAAAAGGTAAGAAGCAACATCCAGCAGCCGTATGTGTACAAGAAAATAAACCCTGAACAACGAGTCTAGAATTTTTTCGTTTGTACATTTTAATAAGAAAAGTCTCTGACTTATAAGTCTGTAGATTCGACGGTGTTATTAAATTAAAGAGGACTTGTTTTTTATAACTAAAAAGTTTATTGAAACAAATGCTAAAACGTTTTCCATCAAATCTCAACATTTTCAAAACATGTAAGGAATTTTCTCCAACCATGTGTTGCAGCCCATTAGGATAACCTAAATTTAGTTCAATCATAAAAATACTACAACCTTCGGCAAATGAAAATGTTCCAAGAGATATATTTGAGTCACAGTGGAAAAAAATGCCATTTATAAGGTGGACTGATTTATTTGATATACAAATAACAAACAACTTAAATATGTTTTGGACAGAAGTTTATTCATATCAAGATGCCACTGTATCACGGCCGTTTAAAGACCTGGCGGAGTTGGTATTAAATTTACTTTGCATATCAACGAGTAACGCTTGCGTTGAACGAGTTATTTCGGCAATGAACACGGTAAAAACAAAAATTATAAACAAAATGCAGTACGAGTTGTTCGAATCTCTGTTGAGAATTAATATACATTTTAAAAGTAATGGAATTTGACACGCATGTTCCATGTAAAGAATATTAGGACTCCGAACTTTTTGATTTTATCAGTCAACTTAACTAATTATACAAATATATACTTAGAAATGAACTACAGTGCAAATAAAGTATTCATAAGTTAATACTTAAGTGAATTGAAATTGAAGTATTATTTTTAGTGGGGATTTTTGGGGAATTTCGGGGATGAAAGTTTTCAAATTGGGGATGCGACTCGAAAGAAATCTGGGAACCCTGATACAACAACAACGTAAATATAAAAAAAATGCAACTTCCGTTTTGCATTAGTTTTCTTTAAATATGAATGAAAAAAAGTCTATTCGTTCGTAAATTGCATTTTGGAAGAAAAAAGATCCATCACAGCAGGATATTGAACAATTTTACATAAATTCCAAAATATTCTATTGAAGTAAATTACAATTACAATTTGAAGTCACGATTGTTAAAATGTGATACCTTTTGCAGAATAAATGTCTTGCGGTTTTTATAAGCAGTTGCACTGTGGGTCACAATAAAAGTACTTATATTGCAAATAATCTAAAACTTTCCAAAGCGACTAGTCTGTGCAGGGCACACAGTGGCATAACAGTGCTGCATGAAATAGCAGAGTTGTATTACGGTCTAAATATTGAAAATTCACACCCCAGATTTTTCAGCAGCAGCAACGTTATGAGACTGCAAATAGAGTGCACTCGAGAAAATATGAACTCCCCAAAATATGAACACTTTTTCTTCCATTGGCTACTCTAAAATATGAACTTAGTGCGAAAGCTTTAAAATGTGAACAAATTATTTTTGCATTTTTTTAACGGATTTTTATCGAAACAGTGATGAAATTATTGTAAACAGGGTTGTAGATAAATTCAGCTTCAACTGCATAACAATTTTGGGATTTCCCTATTTGTTTTTGAATTGCATTCAGCAGTCAATCAAAATTTCATACATACACTTTTAGTTAGTGCTCATATTCAGCTTTTTAATATAAATAAATTTAACATTATTGAGGCAGTTATGAAAGCGAGCCGTTTTAAAAGCGATTGAGCAAAAGAAACAGCAAAAAAAAAATCACAGATTTTTTCACATCACTTTGTATTTTCAAAAACAAAGTATTTTTAAATATGTACAATAAACAGCAATAAAAAATTTAACATAATAAACTTTTGATTTTATGGGAAAAATGTTTCTAAGGGGAAATTAGATGCCATTAGCAAATATGAACAACCTTGCAAAAGTGAACTGGCTTGGTTTTAATTACTTCATATTATCGTAACTCCAATTTGGCCACGTAAAAATTTGCGTAGTTAGTGAATTACTTGGTCTCTTTTGAAAATTTTAGATATTGTCACAATAAAAATTAAAATAAAAATTCTGTCAACAAAAATAAATTGTTCTAAAATTGTTTTTGTTTTGAACTAGGAAAATTAGTTGCAGGAAGAAGGATAAAGGGAGTAGTCTTTGATTTAAACCTTAACATACACCCAATTTAAACGGTGATTTTTAGTCATGACTAAATAAATATCATGACATTTTTTTTTGTGGGCGAACGGAGTAGAGAAGAAAGAGGGGTAGAAAAATAATCACATTTTCTGTTTTCCATGCATTTTTTTGTATTTCCTTTAATTTATATTGAATTTTTTACCGTTAGAAAGTCTACTTAGTTTTTTTTTGTGTTTAATTGATATTGGTACTAGCCAAGGCGAATTCATAACAGCTGATCGCACTAATAAAACAAGTACAACATGTAACAAAAACCACAATCATTTTGTTTTTGTAAAATCATTGTACAATGTCAAACTCAAGAAGCAAATAGTGTATTTTGACATCCGACAATGATGATGTACTTGCAAGTTCACCTGTAATGAATTCGCCTTGGGTACTAGCACAAGACAGGTTTGCAAATAAAAGTAAGGAGTTCTTTCTTGACAAACAAAACAATGTTGTAAACAAAAGTAGGGTTCGAAACAGGGAGGAAATTACATTGAAAATGTACTAAACGCTTTCAGTACATTTCAAACCGTTCGAACGATTTGAAGCAGTTAATTGAATTTTAAGGTGAAAGGGCCAAAATAGATTAGAAAGTACCACAGGGCAATAAAACATTCAAAAGTGCCACAAATGGCCCAATTGTGCCACATTTTCCATCACTGCTACAAGTTAATTTCGAGATGTTCTAGGAAAAATTATGGCCACCTTTAAATAGTGAGACATTTTTTTTTGCATATTTGATCGCAATAATATTTGCGTATGTTTTTTTTTATTTTTTTTTTTTGTTTTTGTTGTTTAGCTGGGAAAAATAAGAATAAATACAAAAACTTGGCGTTCTAGCGAAAAACTTTTAATAATTTTAATTTTCGTTTATTTAAAGAAAAACTATTAAAAAAAATGTTTACAGGTTTTGTTGAACACAATTCGCAAGTGTATTTATTTGGAACAGCCGACTACATTTGTTTTAATGATTTAAACTTGCTCTTTTTAGTTCACATAAAATTTCCACAATAATTTATCGAAATAAGTTTTGTATCTTGAATAAATTTTATTTTAATTAAAAACAAAAGAAATAAAAGAAAATTCTCAGCCAGAAAATATAAATTATGTATGGAAAAGATAACATTGGATACAGGATTTAAAGAAATATGATTTCATATATATGCATACAATATTAATATACATATCGATGGTCGCAAGTAGAAAGGCCCTAACTCAAATAATTGTAACTTTACAGGAGAAGGTAAAAACATAAAAGAAACTGTAACGATCTCAACACAACTATGATTCTACAATTGCTTGTAAAATCGTTATTTTCTACACTATTGCAATAAATTTTTGTGACGAGGTGTATTTGTGTGAAATGTATAGGAATCACTGAAAAACTCAATTTTGTACACAATACGAGTTAGGGCCTTTCTACTTGTGACCATCGATATGCTCTATAAATGAGCAATATATGCATACATATATGTACATATGTTGGCATATATCAAATTTATATGTGTAAATTTTTGAACCCCTAAGATATCTGTTTCATGCAGAACTATTTTCCGCTGATCGTTGGTGATTTTAAAAATTTCCCACTTTTCCGAAATTTACGATTTTTTAATATACATATTCTTTTCTTGTATCAAATCACAATACGTTATTTTTAGAATTGCTGTCGCCTTGTAAACTTTGTAAACCAAAGCTTTGAT
Organism: Lypha dubia; assembly: GCA_947311025.1. Classification (NCBI taxonomy): domain Eukaryota; kingdom Metazoa; phylum Arthropoda; class Insecta; order Diptera; family Tachinidae; genus Lypha; species Lypha dubia. The sequence continues at coordinate 85,197,188 of OX371263.1, read as the reverse complement.
GAACTTTAAATCTTTTTTTCTTTTTAATTTTCCTTTATGTGTATGGTGTACTATTTATTTTTTTACATTCTTTTTTTGGATGATTTCTTTTGTGTTTGTTTGGCTTTACACAAAAAATCCAATAAAACAGAATAAATTTCAATCGTTGTTTTCATATAATTTCCATCTGTTGAACTTTAGTTTGTTTTTTTGTTTTAAATTATTATTTTAATCTTCTGTACATCCAATGAATACTGAGGATTTTCACTGATTTGAATGAGCAAACACACGCACACACTCACAAACTGCAATTAAGTAATTGTGAATATGGAAAAAATATTTAAAAAAAAAAAAAGAAAAAAACTATTTATTGTTTAATTCTTTCGTATGACTTTTACACTTTGCACACGCCGTGTCAAGATCAACGAACCGTTTCGTTAAGTGTTCGATCACAGACTGAATGATTTCGGTTTTGGCATTTGAATGGTTAAGTGCGTCGTCAAGTGGTTCTGATCATATATAATATGTTTAGTTTCAAGTTTTGTCTACAATATTTTTGCGGGCCAGTTTCTTTTGTATCTGCGGTTGCATGATTGAAAATTATTTTCGTTTAAATGTATCTACTGGATATGTACGAATACATGCATAATTTTCACATAAGTTTCTGAGTATGTGTTTATATGTATCTTCTTTTATCCCAGTCAGCATTTTATGAAATTAATAATCATATTCTAGTCTTTTTCGACTCTTACCCGCGATTAAAACAATCATTTATGCGCTTATTTTCGAGTCGAAATTGCCTGTTCATTCGCGAGAAAATGGTTCCCTAGCCGCCACTCTTCTAGAAAAGTCTTTTATGACTCGCGTTTCTGATCAATTTCGACTCACTTCCGACACAGTTTGTGGTACAGTCAAATTTCAAGCAAATGACTGACCAATTTATGATTGCGCACATTCTGTACATTTTGTTTTTGTTTTTTTAACAAATCACTTTCGAAGCATTTCTGGGAATAATTTTCGAGTCTTCTTTTAAGCGCAGAACTGATTAATCAGTTTTTGATCATCTAAGGGAGTCGAAAAAGACTCAGTTTGGTGAAACAATCTTCCACATGCTGACTGGGATGTACATGATATGGCCGTATGTTTACTATTTCTTAGGTTTTGTTTTACTTTCGTTTCTAGAATGTTTCAATATAGTTTTGGGTACTTAGTTGTGGAATATATTACGCAACATGCTGTTTAAATAATATACAATGTTGCAATCAACATGTTGCTAAGCGTATTAAAATTTGTTATAATTGTAATAAAAACCAATAAATTTGACATATAAAAAATGATTAATTATACAGCAAATTTTTGCATAATTTGAAGATTATTTTTTGCGGAAGACTTTTAAGGTGCATTATTAGCCTTCAAAAATAATCCAAAAATAAATTTCTATCAACAACACGTTGATAAATGAACATTTAAGAGATGTTGTTACCGCAAATTATTTTTGTTAAAAACGGAATACGAGTACATACAAAAAATTCTAATTATTTTTAACAACTGATGTTTTCAGCGACCGTTACACCTTCGACACTTCCTTTAGTTCTTTTGTTTATTTAACTTTTTATATGGCTGAAAATTATGAAAAATTTAAACTAAATGAAGCAAAAATTCATTCTTTCTATGAATTGTTCATTAGCTTTGATGTATACTAATGGGTTACATTAATGAAGTGGTTTATTTATTTTGTTAAATATTAAACATCCAGAATGTTTTAAATGAATCGTTTTTCATTGAACTTCAATGAATATAATAATTGAAACAATGAATGCGTACATTGAATCAATGTATTTTTGCAACAAATTGATGAATTCATTCTAATGAATGCTTTTCACTGAAATTATGTAAATTTTTTTTATCTACGTTCTATGATGGAAAATCATACCAAATGTATATGAGAAGTCCTTGCAACAAAATTATTGTTACCTTGTGTAGTCCTTTTTTTTTTTGTATTTTTGTTTATTACAAATCGTAAGTTTTTGATAAAATATATTTTTCTTGTAAAATATGTATAACACCATGTCGTGCACGCTTTATTTCTTAGTACAGTCTTTGTAGGTTGTTTTGTTTTTACAAAAAAGAGACTTCACAACTTTGTTTTCAAGGTGATGATTGTACGAGTATTTCCTAATTATACATACATACATGTTTCATAACCCCCCGTCAAACATTCAAACATCCTGCACAGTTATAACTGAAGAAATAAATATTTTTTTTACCGTTATATCGGTCAAGTGTGTGGGTCTGAGTACGATGAGTGTTTTTAAAGTAAATAAATTTCACTTGCACTCGTATACTTGGTAGCAACTTTTATATGTGTAGTTTTTTTCACATACTTCTTTCAACCATAAAAATTTATCACATTCGTTATAAAACAAAATGCATTTTGCTTTGGGTTTTTCTCTTTTTTTTTTGCACGCAATGTACAGCATGATGCAAGCAACATGTTGCATAATGTCTTACAAAGCATAAAATGTGGTACAAACAGTGCACGCGTTTTATAAAAATCAAAGAAATCAAAAAACATACAAGACATGCAATATGAAACCGGTAGAAATGAGAGGAAACAGTGGGTACATCTAAAAGCAAACGAAAAAATAAGAATTACTTATAAAATTTTAATGGCACTAAAACATTTATTTCAACTTTTAATTCTCGTATCATCTCTCTTTATAAAAACGATACAAATTAAAGAAAACAAAATATTAAAGCAAATTTTTATGCGGAAGTATGAAGGGGAAAATAGATGCTAAGCCGTCTTTTCTTACAAATAAAAACCTGAAAATTTCTTTTTTAAAAAGTGAATAATACACAAAATTTTTAATTAATGTTATTTTTAATTTCAACTACGACAGTCGTAGTCACTGGTTTGCGTGCACATAAAACTTGCTGTTACAAAAATGTATTTATTTAAAAAAAAAAACAAACTTAGCATTTCTGGGGATTGAACCGCTGATCATTGGAGTGATGCGGGCTGCCACTGCAACTACCGCGCCACCAACATAATAAACCGCCAAGCACAAGAAGTAAATTTATCTTGTTTAAAAATGTTATTAAAAACCGACAAGAATTTTGAAGAGAAAAAAAAATCCAGGTAAAGTTCATGTCAAGTATTTGTTGAATTACACCCCTCCAGTTGTAGTCACTGGTTTGCGTGAACTTAAAATTTGCTTTTAACAAAAATGAACTTATTAAAAAAAGACATGTGGCGCCCGGGGACTGCCGCGGTAAAGCTATTGCATAGCATTTTTTTATCAACTTATGCAATTATATTATTATTTTTTGTTTAATAACTCCGTTGTTATTCTGGCAATACTGTATGTTAATGAAATCAAAATCAATAGCATACTTTAGGGGTTAACATACATTGGGCGATTTAAATACTTAGAAAAACAAAAGACTTAAGAAACAAACTTAGTGTCAGGTTTTTTCGTTTCAAAAACAAAAGACTTCAGAAACAAACGTTTCAAAATTTCTTTATTCGGTCGCCTAAAAGCCCGCGATAGAATCTATACAATAGCTTAAAAAAAAACTTTGAAAAAAAATATATACTTTAGTTGTATCTGCTCTTTTAAAGTGTTTACTGTTAATTCGCTATTCTCCTGTTTTGCAATCGATTTGAGAGTAATCAACTCACAAATTCCAATGTTGTAAATCATACATTGCCAAGCACAAGAAGAAAATTTATCTTGTTTAAAAATGTTATTAAAAACCGACAAGAATTTTGAAGACACAAAAAAATTCAGATAAAGTTCATGTCAAGTATTTGTTGAATTACACCCCTCCACAAAACTCTAAAAAATACTCATTCATTAATACGATAAAACATGTTTGTATATCAGGACTTGATTTTAGCTTGTAGACATAAAATAAATCTAATTGAAAACATGGCTTGTTTGATGATTCATGGTAGAAAAGTGTGTGTTTCTTCAATTTCTGTGCCTTTGCAGTCAAGTTCACACGATTAACAAATTCTTTAACGTAAAACCAGCCGATCGTCTTTTTGATTTATATCAACACATGGGCAGTGTTATTATTGTTATATGATCGCTTCAATTTCTTCATTAATTTTGTCATAGAACAATGTACAACACCAAAAATTCTTAAAGGTTCTAACTTTTGATTGTGGCAGCGGACATCAAACATGTTTGATATTTGATACAAGTTATGTTCGGCATAGAAAATCTCGTAATCCTTAAATTTAAGTCATTAAATTTTTAAAGCATTTTTGGACCGTCATGTGAAATATTTGTGTGGAATATTTTAACTCTCTAACAATACGCCGTTTGGGTATTTTGTCACTTTTTTTTTAAAGAAGAGGAAAAACCACCCTTCAACGATAATGTAGCAGCCTAAAATGACTGATGTTTAAGTGTCTCTTAAACTCCCAACTTAGTTTAAACTGCGGAAAGTCATTCGGGACTCAAAATATATCAAAGAGTTAATGTGTTGCATAACAGTGCTAAATACATCTTAATCTTAAACTTTGGATTACAAGATCTTCTATTGCGATTTAGTGAAGTGGAGCTTTAATTCCACACCGAAATTTGACTGCTTTCCAACAGTCGCAGTCGCTAGAATTTTCTCATTTCGCTGAATTTTATATTAACATTGTTGTCCAGTGTAATCAAATCAAGTTATGCTTTTCTTCCATGAAATGCTTGAATCAAATTTTACTACAAGTCTACAAGTCTAATTCATAAAAAGAAAACAAAAATGATTCATCATTTAGTGACCAACTTTGTTGTGATTTTATTTTTTTTTTTTTGCTGGCACAGAAATTTATACAACTCAACTCAATTAAAATTAAAATTAGCAAGAAAAGAAACACACGTAAACAATATTATTTTTTTTTTATCACATATAGAAAGAAAGCTCATTCAGTCAGTGTTTGCTGAATGTTCACATACATTTGAGATTGGCTGCATCCTCAATTTCCATGTTAATTTGCAACATGAGTTGCTTCTCTCACAGCAAAAAAAAAATAAAAGTGTGAACTAAATTTAATACGTTAGAATATAAACTATTAGTTTTCTAATGAATCATTGACAGAAAAATGGGCAAATTATTGAATATTAGATGACTACTTCAAGTAAGCTGTAATTATTTCATAATTTCTCGAAAATATTTAAAGGAAACAAATTTTTCAAAACGAAAATTGTGGCTTAACATCAAATAATATTGAAAACAAGGCGTTTGGAACAATAGAATTGATGTAAATTTAATAAATTAATTGTTTCTTATTTAACAAATTCTTTAATTTAATGAATTCTTAGATTTACATTAATTTAACTTACAATTTATTTCCGTCATTTTGTTTTCAAACTTACCTAAAAAGAAAAAGAAAAAAAATTTAATAATTAAAAGTTTAAATAAAATTTTCAATTTACAGCTACAAAATAACAGAATCAATTGTTATGAGAGAAGACAACTGCTAGCAGAGACACAAACCACTTAGTTAATAGAGCGCTGTTAACCACTTAACAGTATGTTGGAACTTTTAATATGTAGTTATACATATTTATTTAATTTCAAATTTACAGCCCAATTTAATGCTACAAAATTTAAACAAACCTAATTACACTGTCCAATAAAGTGTTTTGCAAAATAACAATTTTCTAACGTCATTCCAAACTAATTATGTAAATATTCTTCTTCAACTACAAATGAACGATTCTTAAAAAAAATTTTTCTTATAATACAATTAAATTATACGAAAAGTGGGCAGCGACACTCCCCTATAATAAAAATATTCCATTTCAACTGTATGTACTTAATCGATGCGTATAACTAACAATCTGCTTATAAATTGAGCTTTTCTGAATATAAAAGTGTTATGTTCTAAAAGTAGGTGGAGCCACGCCCATTACATATACGAGTACATAAACATTATTTTTAACAATTTCTTATTAAATAATTTACATGCAAGTTTGTTGAAAGATTCGTTAAGTTTGTTGAAAGATACGTTAAGCTTCTTTGGTAGTGCAATAAAATTATACGAAAAGTAGGCAGTGCCACTCCCATATAATATAAATATTACTAATAAATCTATTTCAAGTTGACCGATTCGTATAAAACTTAACACACCCATTGACCTCCTCTAACCATAAAATTAGATACTTTCAAAATAGGCGGTGTCGCGCCTCTTAATGTTAAATATTCATTTTTGACAAATTCTACTTCAAATGAAAGATTGTAATCACGTCGACCGCCTTTCTCATTACAATGTTATTATTAAAAATATGAGCAGTGCCACGCCCATACAACATAAATATTCCCATTGCACGTATTTCTAGTTAGTCTATGTATATGAAACTGTGCACACCCATTGATCTCCTTATAATTTTATGATTTAAAAGTAGACCGTGCCACGACCATTAAGTGTAAGTAGTTATTTTTGAAGAATTTTAATGAAATCGTTTACATATGTATGTATGATGAGACATGGATCCACCACTATACTCCAGAGACAAAAGAACAATCCAAACAATGGACTGAAGCTGGAGGAAGTGCCCCAAAGAAGGCAAAAACAATTCAATCGGCTGGTAAGGCTATGGCAATGGTTTCTTGGGACTTCAAAGGTATTTTATTGATTGACTATCTGCAAAAGGGTAAAACAATAAATTCAGAGTACTATTGCAACCTTTTGGATCAATTAAATGTACAAATTCGAGAAAAACGTCCTGGCGTACAACACAAAAAAATTATTTTTCATCAAGACAACGCACCAGCGCACAAGAGTGTTTTAACAATGGCTAAAATCAACGAATTAAAGTACGAGTTGCTTGACCACCCAAATTATTCTCCTGATTTAGCTCCCAGTGACTTTTACCTGTTCCCAAATCTAAAAAAATTCCTTGCTGGCAAGCGTTTTACCTCAAATGAAGATGCAATTACAATTGTAAACCACTATTTTGAAGACCTTGAGGAAAACTATTTTAATCAAGGGATAGAATTGCTAGAAAAGCGTTGGACAAAGTGTATTGAAGTTTCAGGAGATTATATTGAAAAATAAAAATATTTTTGAAAAACTAACTATTCTCTTTCATTGATAGGCTAAGAAGTTTCCGAACCGCCCTCGTACATACATACTGCAAAATATGAACAATACTAAAACTCTGTTGTAGAAATAATTTCGTTTTATCTGCTTCCACTTTATCGATTTAAATGAAAGTTTCAGACATACTAAGACCCTCTAAAAATTGATATGAATTAAGTGGGCTGTATCTTGGACGGCAGAATTTATTAACCACGAGAGTGCATTGTCATAAATATTAGATAGTGCCGAAGGACTCGAAAACTGAATTATAATTATTTATCGATTATCCGGTTCACAGGGGAGCGAACTAAGCAGGGATAATAGAAAAACACGGTTAATAGAGGTACAAAAACGAAGAACAGATAATAAAGGTTATAAAATAATGCGAGCAGCATGCCGGTTAATAGATGTAACTGGTTAATAGAGGCCCAGATAATCGAGGTTCAACTGTAATTTCAATAAATTCATTAATTTTTTTGTCCAAAACTACATTAATTCAATGTACGCATACTTTGGCTGACTTCCAAAACGTCAATTGCTTTGTGTTTGAACAAAGCATCATATTTCATAACGCCGCAGTACAATAATTGTACAATGTATACCATTTCAAAACGCCGCCGCCAAGTATTTTTAACGCAGGAAGAAAGCAAACACGGCATCGGTTTTATAGTTGTTGCATTGCTTCGGAACTTTGCATATGTATGTGATTTAAATACAGTAGCAATACTGTATACAAACTTTGTATACGAACGTTTTGGAAGTCAGCCTTTGTCTCAATGAAAGTTTAATTCTCAATACTCTGATAACTAATTAGTAAATTAAATTAAACAGTACACTGATTTAACGTACATACGTTTGCTCAAAATCAATGTAAACTTCGTTGAAACAATGGAGTTTTTCCTTGGAGTTTTGTCGGTTTTCTCCATTCTGACTTTATATCGGAATATTAAGAATTTTCGTAATCTTTTCTCCGCAATAATCTATTCTATACGACTGGAAATCACATGCATAAACAAATTAAGCACTACCAACGTGTGCCCTCAAATCATTCTTATTTAAGCTCCAAAAAGAAACCAGGTGGCTTCAATTAGAAACCTTTAAATTTGTACATATCCGTATCTTAGATTTTAGATTTATTGCTTTTTTTAGCCAAAACAAATTTTTTAAATATACATACTATATTTAATTCGTATTTCTTTTCCAATTATAAAACAAAAACACATAAATATTGCTGTTGTTGGCCTACTAAAAATAAAAAATTATTTCAACTTTTGATTTTTAGCAAAGAAATTTGAAAAAAAAAAATATTCATAAAAACCCGACGACCGACTGTAAAATGATTTACATCTGGATTTCTTTTTCTAAGAATCGAAAAAGCATGGAAAACAAACAAAAATCATGTGCGATTTAATTTAAACGTTCATCTCAATTTATTTGCACATTAAGATTTTATATTTAATTTTTGTTTTTTGTTTCTTAATATAATTTTGTATACACAAATTTTTAATAAAACAAAAATTATAAACAACAACATGAACAAGAAGAAAAAGAAATTAAGGAAAACCTAAGGAAAAAAAACATTTGTTTTGTAGACATTTACGATCTGAACTGAACACATTTCAATGGAAGACGAAGCAAAAAAAAAAAAAAAAAAATTGGGGAAAAATTATTAAGAACAATAAACATACAAATATTTTTTGAATTTGAAAATTGTAATAAATTAAATTGGTTGGTTATTAAAAATATTTAAAATAAAACCAAAATTATAATATTTACAAAAAGGAAATCCTAACAAAAAAACACTTTGAGAAACTCTGCTCTTTGACTTTGATCATCATAAATGTCACATAATTTTGCCAAAAACTTTTCACATTCAAATCATCATCTTCATTCTAAGATTTTTTGTTTAGATTATTTATATTTACGTCTAACGAAATGGAATAATGCTGAATTTTTTAATTAAAAAAAAAATGTTTTTCGTGAGAAACATAATTAACAGATTTCTTATCAGTTGATTAGAACCTTTTCGTTTTGTTCAAAGTCTTCTACCGATGATTTATTTTAGGAGCCAATGTAATGAAGGACGAAACTTATTTAACCTAAAACAAATAGGTTATAAAATTTAATTAATAACATAATTTCGTTTTGTTAATCAAAAAAGATTTTGTAGTATCAATTAAAGTTTCTTTCGATATTTGCAGCGTCTAACCACACCTTAATGAAAACCTTGATTTAATATTCAAATTTTGTGTCACGATTATAGAATATATTTGTTTGTTAAATTTCGTTTACAATTAGAAACAAAAATTGTTTAAATCTTTAAGCTGAAAATGTCCAAGTCAATTAAATGATTGATATTGAATAAAAATAATTTTTTAAAACTAACAGATAACGGCCACGTAAATTAACATTTTTAAATAGTGATTTCCTAGGCCATGCCTGCTTGATAATACAATTAATTATTACGCTTTAATATAAATAACTTAATTAATAATTATATACTTCGAAATAGAATGTAGGAAATAATAGTGTAGTACTGGTAATTGGTGATACCCTTATTTTCTCTATACCGCTCCATATTTCTGATTTGAGTACTCAATCCACACTCGACTCTTATAAAGCTTTTGACAAAGTTTCACTTTCATACAGGGTTGTATGTTGCAAGGTCAAATTTGCATTCGATATAACCAACTATTCAATACTTTGCCATCAGTAGACTGCCGTATAGAAATCCAAATTTTTAATTTCATTAAGTACCGGCATTCAGTTGTAAATAAAATCAAAACTTGTTCATCGATTTTAATTAATATTTTAATATATGTAATATGTAATGCTTTTGATTTTGTCAAGCTTAAGTTTGTTTTATTTAAAATTAATTTTTTATAAATTAAATTATTCACCCCTATCGTGAACAAAATGTGAAATTTTTGTTCGCATGAAAGGAAATTTGGTATCGTGAATTTCATGGGAACGTTTGTTCCCGCTATCAATTCGTAGTGAATGTAAAATAAGTAAAAAGATTAAAAAATAAAAGAAATTTTTCATCAAAAATATACTCGGGCATATATATTTTAAAGAAAACTTAAAAAAGGAAAAAAAGAAAGAAATATTCAGTGTTGTAGCGATGGTTTAGTTGCAGGGCTTATTTATTGCATTCTTACTTTTATTCGGTAAAATAATTCGGCTCCTTTTTGGAAAGCCAACAAAACGTAATAATTCCAACAAATTAAATCTTCACAAATCCGCAGGCAATCGACTTGTTGTTTTGCATTTTGTTGACCAATACATCAGTTTTTGCCTTATTATCAAATATTTTTCCTAAAATAAACTTTGTAAGCTATAATATTCAAATTATAAGAAGAACTACATATCGCTCCTTTATTGCAACGTAGTCATATCTCAAAAAACTAAATTTTTCAGTTACTGACGAAAAAGAGTTTCTCAATACCTTCTTTATTTTTAAGAAATTTTTCATAAACATGTCTTTATCTAAACCGAAGTTAGAACCACTTAAATGCTCAAGCCGTCCATATAAATGCTTATGTTTTGAAAACTTTAAATACATTTTGCCACGTTTAAGTTTTTTTGAGATATGACTACGTTGCAATAAAGGAGCGATATGTATATGTTTTTTTCTGTTCCCCATCAAAAATATAGTGAATAAATTGAAGGGAAAAGTGAAAAAACTTGTGGGAAAAAAATTATTCACGATAAGGGGAATTTTTTGAAGTGAACATTTTTTTAAAACTAATTATTCTTGACTGAATAAAATTTGTTGACGATTGTAATTACGGGAAAAGAGAAAAAATTACGAGGGAAAATTTGTTCACGATAGGGGTGATTATTTTTATTAGAAAGAAAATCTATGAGCTCGTAATAATTGAACACACAAAGAAAAATTTTACTGCACGGAATGTTGAACTGACATCATGATATTGCTTACATTAACTTACTTTAATTTATTCGCCCATATTTAAACGCACAAATTTTGGCCGCTTAAGCTGCCAATCAAACATTTTTGATCAGGATATGGATCACCTAATTTTCGAAATTTTTAATAGTGATTCCACATTGTTATCGCTTAAAATTTCCATAAGCCTACCCTGATTTATTAACATTTAGGACAAAATTTACAGCGTTTAGTTAACTAATAATGATAGCTTAACTCATGACATTTGTATGAAAAATCTTTGGTTAAACCATTGTTATTAGTTAACTAACGACTGTAAATTTGGGCCTTAGAGTTTTAGCCAAAAAATTAGCCAAAAAATGTATACATCAAAAATATATTTAAATTTCCAAAAATTTATTTTAACCCAGAGGCCCTTCTGTCAAAAACCTCAACTCCAGCCAGCCTTTCATTAACAAAAGAAGACAAGTAAAAAGTTTAGTTTAAATTTTAATTAAAAGCAAATAGAAAAAAAAAAAGATTATTTAAACGACGTAAAAAAACCTTTCAGTTTCTATTTGTAAAAATTATTTCCTTAATATTATATTTTTACAATAAATTTAAACGCTGTTTATTATATATAATTTTTTCTATTTTATCAAAATGTAAACAAAGCAAATGAAACAAAAACAACAGCGAGAACAACAACAACAGTAGTATCAGCAACTAAGAAACTAATCTTACCTTGACAGTGGCTAAATCCGAATTTAATTTCATGGCAGCAGTTTTTAAAGAGGAAATTCTACTTGTTGTACACGTAAATTTCTCACTTGTTAAAATATCTTGAGTTCTTGTTGTTGCCAGCACACGAATGGGGGAAGAATCAATTACATTGATGGTGTTGGTGGTGGTAATTGCGGTAGTGGTGTCTGCGGCGGTGGCAGAGGAAAAATGTGCTGACAGTGATGAGCTGGGAGCTAAAGAATTTAAACCTGGTTTCTCTCGATTGACACTAAAGGAATTTAACTTTGAATTGTTAAATGAATTTGTGTAAGAAACTGGTTTCTTGTCTTGTTTGTCTGGCGGTTTGAATTCTTTTACAGGGCTGGAAACTAAAGACTGATTAGTGGAAGTAGTTGTTTTATTTATATTCTCCTCTACGATGTGAGATTCTTTTGTTTCGCTTGCCACTAATTTTGCTAAATTTTCTGATTCTTGTTGATCTTGTATACTAGTGGAGGAGGCTTCCAATTTTTGTGGATTTTTTGTTATACTTGAATTCGCTGCAGGTGCTAAAGAAAGTTTAGCATTGCGCGGTAAACTGAAGGAGGGTTTATGTACGAGCACGGGTTCTTGTGTTGACTTTTCCCTGGGTTCACGTATCATGCAATTTAATGACAAGCGACGTTGCTTAAACCGCCGTTTTGATTCACGTCCCGTTTTCGTATCCTCGTTTAATTCTTTATCTTTTATCGCCAAATTTGTTTTTTTACACCACAAATTACTAGAACGATTGCCCATAATAAAGTTCTAGTATTGTTTGGGAATTTTCGAATATATTTTTCTTTTCTAATTTCTTTTTTTTTTTTTTTCAAAAACATAAAATAGTTTTGAATCTTATATTCAAAATATTTAACATAATTAAACTTATCGTAATATTTCTTCTTTTATTATATTCCACTATAGTTGGGGCATTAGAAAAATAATTTTATATTTTTTTTATTTAATGGCTCACGCACTTTTATTCTTAAATATATTATATTTTTTTTTTCATATAAAACAAAAGAACAAAACAAATCGTTTTGTCGTTTGGAACCCTTAACTGTTTAGTTAATTAAATAACTGAGCATTTTAGTGGCCAACAAACTAACCCGGTACGATTCTCGATTCGTGATAAACTGAATACCACAATTCTTTTAAAATTAAAAAATAACTAAACTCTCAAGCACACTGACATTTAGCGCCCAACAAAGCAAACAAACTACCAAAACACAAAAATAAAAATATGACGAAATACAACAAAAAATATTGCCACTTCTGTAGTATAATACAACAAATATAAAATTATAATTTGTACAACATATCAACGAAAAATAAAAATAATAAGTAAATAAAATTCTAACTAAATATGTATGTGTGTATGTACGTATGTATGTATTAATGTTTCTTTGGATGTGAATTAAGGTGCTACATATTTGTGTCAAAACTATTTGCAAGAAGAAGTGTCACACATAATTATACCGGAACCTTTTGAAATAAATACTAAAAAACTCCCTATTGCATCGTATAACACTAGGTTATATTACCTGCTGAAAACTGCAATAGGGAGTTTTTTAGTATTTATTTCAAAAGGTTCCGGTTAGATCAGCATAGTCAGTTTGATTTTTTTGAAAATGAGGGTTAGGCCGTTTTGGCGCTGAGCGCCTCATATGTTCTTAGTAATAACCATATTCTGGTTTATATTATTGTAAATATAGTAAAACATTTTCATACAAAGGAGAAAATAATAGAGTAGGTAATTTATATATTTTTTAATTTTTTTTTTTTTTGGTTAGGTACAGGTTAATTTTACGTAAGATATTTTTTTTGCTGCTTGGAAGTAATCGTGAATACACGTTGAGTTCTCATCTTTAATGTGTTGCAAAAGTTGCAGTAGAAGTTCATAAGGCATATTTTTGTAGAATATTTCAGACCGCTATATGGGCAAATCCCAGAAACAGTCCACCAACGAACATTTTTGGAAATTTCTCCAACTTATTTTTTATATAATGTAAAATTTAATCCACAATTAATGACCCACCTCAAAAATGGATAACATTAATTTTTTATGCTTTTTTATGGAATATTAGACTAGATATATAATGTTATAAGTAAATAAATAAATATAAATTAAATTATAAATTATAAATATAATTTGTTAAAATAAATAAAAATGTGTTTATTTATATGCTACTAGAAAAATTGTAGCGTGCGTCACAAAGGGTTCACGTCTTTTGATAAAAAACGACATATATTTTTGGCTGCAAATAAGTTATTTTAGAATTCTCTTATATTCATCTTTCTTTTAGAAACTAGTTTTTGTGTGCTTTATTACGCAAAATTCGCTAAAAATTACGAAAACACACTTCAAGTTTCAAAGTTACTTCCGTTTTTTGTAGCGTGCGTCACATGACTTTGTGATCAATTATTTCGCAACACATATCTGCTAAAAAAATAGGTTTGATGCCATTAGAAAGTACACTTATATCCCACTAAACACTATGTATAAGTTGAAGGTACCTCTTTTGAAAGACCAAAAAATGTTTATGTATTAATGTGAAAATGCGTACGAATGTAGCGTTCGTCACGCAGGATTTGCCCATATGGCCGCATGAAGAATAGTTTCTTTTGCTTATTTTTTTGAAGATATAACAAAAAAAAAAGCCTTTACAGCGACGACGGTTAAAATGTTTCACAAAAAGGTTCCCCGTTATATTTTATATAAAAGTTCTAAACACATCTATTTCGTCAAACGTAAAAATTGCGAGTTTTTTTTTTATATAAATATTGGAAAATACAGCAACTTTAGCTCCATCTAAAATTATTGCAGAGCGTAAATTTGCAAAACGTTGATATGGATTTGTGAACAATACTGCCGTTGTTTAAAATTTTTTTTTCTTGGTTTATTAAAAGCTTATGAAACGGATTTTGAATGAAAATTCACTTTAAAAGAGAATAATAAATCAAAAATACACAGAGAAAACAGATTAATTGTGGCAATCGAGTTTGTTGCCAACCGAATTGTAGCGGTTGCACCAACTATCATAGAATTCGGTTGCTACAACTACAATCTTCGTTCAGTATCACTGAATTTTCGGTTGCGACAACCGATCAAATTGCTTAACACCATGAAGGAATCTTAAATGGAAGCTAATCGGTATTATTTACGCTTATTTTTATCCTGTAACACAATTGAATTTATATTTTCAATACTTTACTAAATTAAAATGTTCTACTTCGTCATTTGAATCTTAAATTTATTTTTGTCCATTATTTGTATTGAACATAGAACTCAAATGTTTGAAACTGATCGCCTTAGACAACTCAGCCACGTGAGTGTTTTAAAATCGACAAATATTGAGTAAGTACGTATTTTAATATAATTGGTTATGGCAACCGAATAATCGGTTAGGAGTATCCACCAAACTAGGCGTGAATACGGGTTGGTGATACGTAGTAAGTATAGCATCTCCTACACAAATGTCAACCTCACCTGCACGTGGTGCACCCTGCATATAACAGATGAGGAAATGGCGACCAACAATGGGCGGTATATCCCCAACAACGAGAACAGATTAAATCCTGCCCAACACAACCGCTGATGAGCTGGCAAGAATTGGGTCAGCATTTGATGAGGTAGTTAGTGATAGGTCGGTTTAACCTCCAATTGTTTACAACTACCGGGAACTCAGTAATTAGGTGATAAGCAGAACTAACCATTCCTGGATGAATAGAGAAGATTGTATAGTCTCGAAGGCCATATGGACAGAACTAGACTCAGGTTAATCTGATCTACTTTTGGGAATGAATAGAAAGGTTTCGAGAGTCTTAGTAGGCGCGTTGGCTGGCCATTGCTCGGTTAGAGCGAGGACCAGGATATAGGAAAATGACACTCTGGATTTCTGTAGGATGTGTGGGGATGAAGAGGAGAGCCAGTAACTATAGAGCACATCATCTGTCATTGCCCAAGGCTGGAAAGATGGCTGAGCAGAAGTTTCCATGAGGTCATTAGTGATATCGCGAAGTGCAAACTTGAAGATATCAGGGGCTTTATGTTGTTTCTCCTTGGGTATTAAGGAGACTAATTAGTCTACAAATTAAAATGAAGGTAATCACAATGGATCCAATTGGGTCTCCGGGAGTATGTCTGCTCCACACTACCCTTCCTAACCTAACCTAACCTATCCACCAAACCATATTCATTGCCAATTATTCAGTTGTGCTTGCCATTTTGGGTAGCAGCAAAAAATACATTGACACATTTAAGAATTGTGTCAACCGTATGTTGGTTACATCATGTAAAGTTGGTTGGATCCATGGAATATTGGTAGCGGAAACCGATATTCTATTGACACAACCGATTTCCAACCAATCTTTTTTTCTTGGTGTAGTTTTTATTTTTTTTTATAAATAATACCGATATTGTTTTTTTCTCTGTTACACAGTGTAATGCATCCAACATACATTTACTAACAAGATTATATTAATATTACAACAATTACAACATGTGCATAGTAGCATGACATTTTATTGTTGTTTCTCTTTTAACAAATTTTTACAAAAGCGAGCAAAAATTAAATGCAACATCTCTTTGTAGGGAAATCTACATTGAATGCAACCATAGCATGCTCTTAGATTATGATCCAATGAACCATAATATTTCTTTTCTTGCTTTGAAATTTAGCTAAAATACCTTGCCTTCATGAGAAATTTGTGTAATAATTTAAAGTTAACTTTTCATCAATTTCAATCAAAAAATGTTTGCTCTAAACAACTTTGCTGCGCCCTAATATTTAATACAGTGTGAGATACTCTACAACAACGTTAAATACAAAAATAATTAAAGTCAACCCAATACTACCACTGACACATTTATTCGCCCATTTACTCGTGCATACATGTGTTCAGGAAAAATGTCTCTGCCAGAGTTATTAAAGTATTTAATCTCCAACTTGTAGAAGACCAATTCTTGGGTTAATCTACTATTTGTCAAAATTTTATGCGTTTATCCCTTTTTTTGTTGTTGCTATGAATGAATTATAAAATTAGAAAAAGTAAAAAAATTTGAGAAATAAATCAATAATTGTGTGGTTTCTATCATATTATATTGGTGCAGAATCATTCTTTAGTTAGTTGCACTGTAAGGAAGAAACATGACATTGTTGAGCCGCTAAATTTTAAGTTTTTAAAAATTGTACATGACACAATATTGCAAACAAGAAGAAAGAAGCTCTATTATGAACTTATTCCACATCATACAGAGCGTACTCGCAAACAAATCATTCTTTTAAATCCCTAGGAATATTTTCTATAAAAAAGCCATTTGTTTACAATTTCAATGTTGAATTTAGCTAGAAATTAAACACGAATAAACGACAAATTGTGGGAGATTTCGAAAAAAGAAAAATATTTTTAAAAATTCCCATTAGTTCCGCTTACAAAATATTCTGGCCATCCTTTCTTTTTTTTATTAATTATTAACTAATTTATTTGACTGAAAATATTGTTAATTTTCGTCAAATCGATTTTTCGTTTTTTTTGTTGAAAAATTAAAATTCAAAAGATGTTTTTTTTAATGAAAAAACGTGTGGTGAGAATAAACACCACACGCACACACCCAAAAGCAAGCACATATAAAGAGAGAAGGTGGTACACTAAGTTTATTTTTTATGACAAGTTCTCGAAAATCCAAAGACGAAAAAATCACCCATTACTTGAATAAATCTCATTAAAAGCAACAGAATCACTAAGAAAACAAGGGAATAAACACATTGTTTTGCTTTCAAATATTTAGTTTTTAGTATTTTTAAAAAAAATATTTCAATGTCTGGTCATTTAGTTATGACAACATTAAGTAGCAACAGCAACAACACAAAGCAAAAAAAAAAAATCATCCCAGATGTAAAAAAAATTTAAAAATTATTAATTATTCATTTCCGAATGGACAAATAGAAGAAAATACATGTTTTCGAAATGGCTCAATGCGGTTATATCGGTACTCTACAAAATTTAACACACTTATGAATACTGGAGAGCCTTAAATATGCAAATTAGTTTTTTCATAATTATTTAAATTTTTCAAAAATTTGGTTTTTTTTTTCTAATGAATTTTTGAAGAATTTATTTTATACACACGCATACATTTTTTAGATATAATTGTATTTCTAATAAAGGTACTCAATTCCCATTTTTTTTTGTGGTTGGCAAAATAGAATAGTGGAAAAATTAAATTTAATTTACAACAAAGGGGCTGTGCACATATTACGTAACGCTCCATGGGGGGTTAAAGATTTGTTACGGATTGGAAATTTTGCACTGATAAGTTATTAAAAAGCGTTATGAAGGGAGGGGGGGGGGGGGGGTATAAAATCTTTGAAAACAGCGTTACGTAATATGTGCACAGCCCCAAACACACGAAAAAATATTAAATTTTTCCACTTTTCCAAAAAAAAAAAAAAAAAAAAAAAAACAACAACTGTGATCTGAATTTCCTTATTATATTTTTTTATAACTTAAAAAACCTAGAACAAGTTTGTTTAACATTTTTTACGTAAACGAAATAAATAAATCAATTGTTTGAAAAGGCACTCAAAAGAATTTTTAATATTTTTGTACTTTTGAAATTTATGTCTACATTTAAAAATATTTAGTTCTTCTACGTCGAATGATTTGACGTTCAAGCAATATTATGAACATACATACATACATCCATAAATACCCAGCAAAAATGTAGTAATGGGTTGCAATTGCCCAACAGCAAACATGTCAACATCAGCTTACGGTAGGCATTACTTAAGGTAAGAATTTATTTTTGTAATTAAAATAGTATTTCAGTTTTCTGCCCAGGTGATTATTTTCGTTTGTTTTGCCCCTTGTATTGGTGCGCCAGTTACTTTGTCAAATTCTTTGTTGACACATTTTTCGGTACATTTTGTGACAAAGTAAGTGGAGGTTTTTCAAAGCGAATTGAGCCGAGTCTACCTGTTATGAATTTGCCTTGCTCAAGTTTTTCAAAGTTTACGTTCTTCCGTGTGTGTTTAAGACAGTGATCGTCACAAAGAGAAATGTGTATGTATTTGTGAGTGAATTTAGAGCACACTGGGGGAAATATTTCGTGAGTAATATTTTTGTGTAAACAAATAAAGCATAAATGAATTCAAGTATGAATGAAAATTTTTGTATATCTATGTATATATGTATATTAAAGTGAATGTTTTTGAGAAAAATAGCGACGCGACATGCTTGTTGAAAAGTTAGCATACAACTTATGGCTCGATTATGGATAGCAACCGAACTTTAGTTGCGTTGCCAGCCGGCATCTAAAAATTTGTGGTTGCCAGAAAAGTACTAAATAGCAACTGAAACTGGAAAATACCCATTTGCCAGTTGCCATCCGTAATACAATTGTCAGCAACTGACAACGCAACTGGAGTTCGGTTGCCATCCATAATCGACCGATTAATCTCTCTTTCTGAAAATGTCTTTAGACCTTCAAAATTATTCCATGTGTATTAAAAATGCTGAAAAAAATAAACATAAAACTACTCATTTGAACCGTTTTTAATTTTATTTTAAATTTCAACTGTGTGTTTGTTTTTTTTTTGTAACAAAAATAGCTTTGATACGGGTTGCGTTACAAATAAATGAAATTATACTTTGTTGCGGTCTTTTTAGTGTAGCTCGTTTACAGTCGTATGTGAAAATTACGAAAAGTAGTCGTCCTACGGGGGCAATTAGTGATGACCTCTGGTTTAAGGGATTTTTAAACTATAAAAGTAGTCAGGCCATGCAAATATGTATGTATGTATGTATGTATGTATGTGTCAAAGTGTGAGTGAAACTTTGCTTTTATTTTTTTTTATTGAAATAAGGACTGAAAACAAACCAGAAATCCATAGAAAGTGAGGGTGTGCCATTTGTGGGTAAAAAACTAAAATATTTTGCGTGTCTTAAAATTTTTATTATCTTTCTTTTATTAAGTACCCGCTAGTTCGTTACACATTGCGTTTAATGTACTGGTAATATTCTTGTAGTCCAAGTAAACCATTGACTAACTAAATGACCTTGTTGTAATGAAGGTATTTTATTAACACATGTGAAAGGGTGAAATGTGTAATAATACCTTCCATGGGCACTTTTCGCCTTTTAGTGCATTTCTCTGCTAATTGGCGTGTCATCATACATAAGGAATTAAGCTTTTAAAAACAGTTGTGCAATTCACAAGCCTAGTTGTATCGCTTATTTTTGTGTATTAAAACTAGGGATGCAACCGATACCGATATATCGGCGATACTTCTGGTTTTCCGATATATCGATATCGGCGATATTTTACTCTCGATACGCCGATACTTCTTATATTTTTCTTTAGAGTTTTTCGAACAAAATATTCAATTTTCAACTCTTTTTTTTTTTGCATGACAACAATTATGAGAAATAACATATTAAAAGCAGAACATAAAATCAAAACAGAATACATAATGAATTTGTTTCTTCTATTTTGCTTTCCACCATAGTAATGAAATGTTCTCTCAATGCTAAATCTTGTATGTGTTGTATAACAATTACAACTTAAAATAACAACTGACATCTCAGCCCCTATGTCAACATGTACAAATTTAGAGGCTACAAAATCCATAAGCAAAGCCTCTACCACATTGTCTGTCTAGTTAACAGTCTTCGAACATTATAAGAAACATAATACATGAATCAACGGAGATGGAGAGTAGTTCGGAGTCCCAAAAATTTGCGACTAACTAAGCATCAGCTCTAAATGAAAGATTTGAGGGTTTAGAGAATAATGAAACCTATTATTTATCTACAATTCTTGACCCTCGATACAAAGCTCGAATATTTGAAAGACAATCGACTTCAATCCTATCGAAAAAACGTCTTATTGAGCTGCTTAACATGACTCTACATTCCGAAAGTGTTCAAGACACAGTCCTTACTACACCTCGCAAAAGTTCTGATAAGTCTACGAGAAGTACTCGCCTTTGGAGCGTATGTGAAAAAATTATAAGAGAATCCGAGGAGGATGATCCATCCTAAGCTGTGGTTCTGCTAACGAAGAAGTCGAGAGATACCTTAGGTCTCCTAATATTCCTCGAGACGCAGACCCTCTTGTTAACTGGCGCAATTACATATCCTACCCAAACTTAAAGAAAATGGCGCAGAAATACTTAAGTTTTCAAATGAGTTCTGTCGCATCTGAGAGATTACAATTTTCCACTGCAGGTCTGCTTCAAACGGATTTGAGAAATCGTCTATCGCCGCAAAATTTGAGAACACTTTGTTTTTTAAACAAAAATCTTATTAATATCAATTTTAAATATTAATCTTTTGCAATGTTGTTTTTATAATTTTAATTTAATTTTAACATCATCTCAATCAAATTCAATTCTTTTTGTTTTTAAGTCTTATTAATATCAATTTTAAATCTTGAGCCAATCTAAATTGAATGCCATCGTTTATTTTGTAAAATCGTAAATATAGAGGACGTTTTGTAGTTTGAAAATTTGAATTTTAGAAGCTGAAATATATTGAAAATTTTGATTTGAATGGCTCATTAATAAATACTGTTATTTTGTATAATAGAAGAATTACTCTACTTGAGTTTTGCTAATTTTTACTTGAGCTCAATTTCAATATGCGTATCGGTATCGGCGATATTTATTTTTTAGTATCGGTATCGGATCGGCGAAATGGCGTATCGTTACATCCCTAATTAAAACACAATTTTAAACAAATTTTCTCAAAAAAAAAAAAAAACATTTTTAGAACAATTTATTTTTGTTGACAGAATTTTTATTTGAAAGTGTTTGCTAAACAGCCTGCTATAATACAAGCTTATGCTAAAGGAAAGAGTAGTTGTAGCAGGAAGAGTCACGGAACTAGAGAGTGCAAATTGGACCACTAGAGTTCGAAAAACATTTTGAAAATAGTCGCTTTGAAAAATGTAGACCCTATTTTTAAGAAGGTCTTAGATAGATTCAAAAAGAGGAAAAACCCAAACTATATATTTCGAAATAATGATATTAAAATAAATGGATTTGAGAAATTTTCATCTGTACATTATGACTGCTTATTTTTCATTTCTAATTTTCAATTATTCTCAACGGCGAAATTATTAGAAATTTTTCACGATGTTAAAACTTTCATTAAAACGACACTTAATTGCAAATTTTTCATTGAAAATTAAAAATGTTTAAAAGTTTTTTAACTCCTAAATGAAAACAAATTATCCCAGTGTGCAATAGAAAAATATAAGTTTTCTCAGCATTGCTGTAAAAATAAGAACTGCTAGCAATGAATGAAAATTGTTAGAAATGATCGCGATCGCCTCCACTTCCGTCTATTTCACTAAAAGCTAATATACGGGTCTGTTCTAGAATCCGAATTCACTCGAAAGTGGATTACTTTAGCATTTTTGGTGTTCTGCAATTCAGATCCACATATTTTTATTAATAAAAACATGTGAATGTGAATTGCAGAACACCAAAAATGCTAAAGTAATTCACTCGAAAGTGAATTCGGATTCTAGAACAGACCCGATAATTTCTGACAAATCCTACTTTTGTATCTACTTTTACTACAGAAGATGTGATTTAGTAAATTTTAAAAAATGATTTTACCTTTCTCTTACAGGGTGCTGAAGTAACCAAGTGATGATTAAGTTTCCCCGGTCAAATTGCAATTTAGTAGACTGGGTGTAGCGTGAAATACAGGGTAGACTTTTAGAATAGTCAGTTGAGCAGCTTGCTATTAGTTTAGTAACGTACCAGCTAAAAAAAAATATGTAACCATATAGTACATACATATGTACATACATACATATCGTCATATAAGATGCAATAGGGTCTTACATCATATATAAAAATTGTTCGGGTAGGATGCAGAAATTAATAAAATTTTAAATGTTTTGTTTATAAAAAACCTTTTTTTTTTTTTGAAAAATAATATATTTCTTAGTCACAACTGTTCACTTTTTATAAAGTATTCTATCTCTACAAAAATTTGTTTAAAATTTATATTACTTCCGTTTAAATTTTATATGAAGATATACAGATATTATTAAACCTGTTCATATTTAAAGATGTAATAATTTTTCTTTTTATTATGTACGAATATATTGTTACTTGTTTTTTTTTTTTATTACTATTTTGTAAATTATTTGTTTAATATTCATTAGCATTTTTCATTCTTCTCATTTGTTTGTTTGTATTAGACAGGCTAGAAAAAAATAGGAGGGTATATTTGTTTCACGTTTACATTTGCAACTAAAAGTTGTATACATGCAAAACGCAAATGGAATACGATTTAAAAATAATTGTTAATAAAAGTTGGCCTTTAAGCAGGAAATAATTCTAGAGAATTTTTTTTGAAATTTAATATTGATATCCCTTTATTATATGATTGAAGTCAGGGTTCTTTTCTAGAAAAAACTAAATTGCATTTTGCAAGTAAAGTTTGCAACACTTAACCGTTTTTTCGAATAATTGAATTTATTACAAATTATTGGTCTCATCGCAATATAAAAAATAAAAAAATTATATTGTTTTTCATAAAAAAAAACAAAAATTTGCATTAGGATAAATTCACTTATTTGAAAATTTGTTGTTTTTAGAAGAACAAAAATTGCAAAATATGTTTCACTTATATTTACACATCCCTTTTGTAGATTTTTCAATAGCACTGGCTGAATAGAACAAACGTTGTTTTCGGTAAAAGCCACTAAACCTCGTCAGTATTCATGTGCAAATGCTTTCACTACTTGTTAGTGTATGTACAAAATTTTAAGTGTTAGTGTATGTTTAAAAATTTATTTTAACTGTAGTCTGGACGATCCGCTAATCCGGACAACAGCTGAAACTATATATGTCCGGATTAGGGAGGTTGTACTACATTCGAATTCGGAACATATTGCAAATTTTCATTTAAAAATTGCAATATTTTCACTGCAAAAGGCAAAAAGTGCAAAATATTTCTCACTTATTCTAAGCTGGATCATATTGGAAATTTCCATTGCAAAAGGCAAAAAATGCTAAATATGTCGCACTTATTCGAAATTTAATCATATTGCAACTTTTCATTGAAAAAGGCCAAAACTTATAAATAGTTTTCATGTATTCGAAATTTTATCGTATTGCAAATTTACCTTGAAAACGAGCAAAAAAAATAATGCGAAATGTTGTAATAGCCAAAGACGTGAGCTTTCCAACAAATTGTTTTTAAATTCGTTGTTCAAAATTTTGCCGGTGTAGGGCTCTCAATATTTCGGTACAACCTTGAAGAACATTTTTATGCATATATTTTTTTTAAAGCTATTTTATTCTTTGTCTATTTCTAGTAATTAAGTTAGTGAGGTGTTAACTGTATTGAATGAAACTATTTAAAGCTTGTTTCGTTTGTCGTTCTTTTTACTTAATTTGGTAGTTAATATTCTCCACAAATAGTAAAAGTATAGAGATATTTGTTCGTAGATTGTCTTGTTTGTTTTTGTTCATTTTTTTTATCCTTCATTAATTTTATTATGACTACATGTTTTAACTATAATCAAATCTATATATAGAATTTGTATACATTTATTTGTATATCGATTAGTTAATTTAGCCAGAGTTTATGAGTTTCATTCGTGTTGCTATTAATTATTTCCTATTTTTTTTTTCTACGTTTAGAGTTGTTGGGCTTAAAGCAAAACTTGTTGCTATTGTTGTTTTTTATGTGAATAGTTAAGTTGCGTTTCTAAAGGTCATAACCTTTGATTTGGCATAAATTTATAGGGAATTTTATTTTTTATATATTTGAAAAAATGCAAAAAAAAATTAAAATTAAAGTATAAAATAATTTTCATGTAGGAGAAGTTCTTCAGTGACATTGAATTCTCATTGGCATTATTTTAAATAATTCAAATGCAAAACAGTTTCAAATACGAATGAAAGCACATGCTTTTAGTTTAATTATAAGTTTTGTACTAATTGTATCAACAGTTAATTACAATTACACTCTTTTAAATAAATACAAATGCGAGTACGCAGGTTGAAAATACAAAAATAAAGAATTTTGTGTAAACACACCTCACAAGTTAATGTCGTATTGGGAATTATGTGAAAAAAATTTAAAAGCCTTCTATCAGTATCGGGAAAAGAATTTATATCCCCAAAATGAGTCAGATTCATAACTCAAATTAGTTGAGTTGGGAACTTACTAATATCGCGATTTTGTGATCTTTTCCGCATATCATAAGAGTTTAGGGATTTTTAATCAGTTTAAGCGATTTTTCTTAAAGTTCTGTGATACCAGAAATTTATAAATTTTTTAGAGCTTTTTCACAGTTTTTGCAATTTCTAATCAATGACCGAATTTGTTTTCTTTTCGTTGTTAGCAAGATTTTTGCGAGTTTTTATAATTTTCACAACTTTTTTGGCTTTTTGGCAATTTTAGCGATTTTTAATGAAATTTAGGTCAGCAATTTTTGCGAAATTTCGCAAGGTTTTGTTGAAATGTCTTGTTTATGCTTCACTTTAAATCTATCAAAATAATATAACATTTTGTTTGCAAAATCTTTTTTTTCCCATAGAAATGTTATGAAAATCGAAAGCCAAGTTGCCTCCCCTACTCTTGCCTCTACGTCCTTAATTTATGTATTAAAGTAAAAAAAGAATTTCAGGTGTACTTACATTTCCATAGCTTCTTAAAGTCGAGGGACTCAAATTGAACAAACGACTTAAGTGATTTGTTGGAGAGCCTGAGCTGGCTGTCGACGGTGATATAGAGGATGCAAGCTCGGCAAATATTGGAGAACGATCTGAAAAGTAATTTTTTTTTTAATTGCAAAATTTTTCCTAGCTATCAAAACCATACAAACTCACCACCGCTTGCGAAGGCAAATAAATCATTGCTGTTGCATACATCCGAAGTACTTAAAGTGATGCTGGGATTACATACCCTTAAATATCTGTTGTTGCTGTTGCTGCTGGTGAGGCCTGCAGTTGCCGGTGAGGCTGTACAGATCGGTGTATTCGAATGATGTAAAACGGTTGGTAAATTATGAGACTCCAGAGGGGAGGCTGATTTTGGTATGTGCGAATTAAATGATGAAACTGTGGGAGTAGAAATAAAATGTGGCGTCGTATTAACGGGAGTTCTTTTCAAAATCGGTGCTGGCGGCAATTGTGAGGGTGAGGCATGTTTAAATTGTGCTGCCATGCTGTTGCCCGTTGTTGCTGGTGCCGTTGAGTTTAAATGTGAATGTTGTGAGTCACCCGGTTGTTTGGGTATGGCCAAACGTAAAGTTTGCCTGGCAGCTAGTCTACGTGCAGGCGCAAATTTATATGATGTTGTTGTTGTATTGGTGGTTAGCGGCGGCGATGATGCTGTCGACGCTGTCAGAAGACCAGCCCCCATATTATTTACGTTTCTCATTGTTGTTGTTGGAGCAGCATTTTGTGTATTTGTATTGGAAATGTGCGAACTAGAGAGACCGGCATAATGTTGTTGTTGTTGTTCATTTGTATTGTAATTGTGGATCGTATTTTGATTATTCTTGGCCATTGTAGGCATTTTGGTTGTATACGAAGTTGTTGTCGTCGTCGTATGTGGTTGGTGGGAATTATGATGATGATGATGTGGATGTGAATTTATTGGGGTGGCCAAATGCGATGAATGCATTGTCGAACTGTTCTTTTATTGCTTTCTTTTAATATCAAGTATATTTTTTCTCGTTTCTCTTTTTATTTTTCAAAAATGTTTCTATTTATTCTCTAGTGTAGAGCCAAAAAAAAAAAAAAATAAAAAAACAAAATTATGAATGAATTTATTTGTTGTGTGCGATCAAACATTTAAATTTATTTCTTTGTTTGTTATTTTTATTAAATAATTTTTGATTGGATTTTAAAACGATTTACATGTCACGTATTTTTTTTAATCGAATTTTTGTGTTACTTTCAGCATCGTAAATATTTTAGGAATTTTTTTTAATTAATTTATTCGGTGTGTTTTTGATAATCCATTGTTTTTTTGTTCCATATTTGTTTAATAACATTCATATGCTTTTAATTATAATTTATAGAAAAAACATTATACGTGTTTTTCTTGATTTTTTCCGCTTAAATATTTATTAAATGTACAACAGCTTGAAATTGAATTAGAAAAATATAAATTACATATCGTCATACAAAATGGCAAAGGAATTCAAAATATGTACTTTATTTTTAATTTAATGGTGCAGTTAAAAGAGAGTATTTTAAAATAAAAATTTTAAATAAAATTAATTTCATTGCTAATTAAAAGTTTTAAATCAACTAATGGCGGAAAACAAACGATTTGCTGACACCCTAATATTTTTTCAATTGACTGATAGTTCTTGCTTTTGTATTTCTTCAAACGATTTTAACTCTGTAGAAAAATTTACAAAGATAGCAATAAAACAGTGATATTTGTGATCCAATACTCAATTAGCAATGATAAAGTCGATTTCTATTTTGTCAATTCTTGGTTCCTTCTAATTTCAGCTAACGATAGGCAATGAAATATGTATGTGTAAATCTAAGTAAATAAATCAAAATAATCATGGAGAACATATGTACATATGTACATATGTATATCAGCAGCAAGTTTATGACAGATAAAGTACGATTCGTGACAAAACGTTCACGTTATTTAAATTTATTATACAAATAATTCTGCCTGACGCCTAACGAGGAGAAAATTTCCGTTAAGGAAAGGAGCAAATAGCTGTACGGCTAAAATGAACGTTCCTTATTATGGGCGCCATTATCATTTCGAGATGTATCCCAGGTCTTAGGAACTACTAATCCTGTAACGCAGTTTTTTAATCAGATCAAATAGTATGTTGATGGCCTGCTTGTTGTGTTTTAAAGTGGCAAGTACATACATACATATGTATGTATGTACTTTCAATTAATTCTCGCAAATTAAAAATTGCAGAATAAAATATTTATGTGCATATATTATAACGGAAATAGAACAATTTGATTAAAGATTCAATATCCCGTATTGTCTAGTGGTTAGGATATCCGGCTCTCACCCGGAAGGCCCGGGTTCAATTCCCGGTACGGGAATTTTTTTGCTATAATTTTTTTTTTTATCAAACGCAAGCATTGAATGAAATTTGCTAGATGGATTGACGACTAACGACGGACCCAGATTAAAATATGGAGTACATTTTAAGAACTAAAAACTGGACAACTTGGTACTTTCGTATGGGCGTGTAGAGGAAAAGCTGGTAATTTTGGTGGTTTTTGTTTCTTGTTTTTTCGATAAATACAGACAGTTAATGCCTTCTTTAGCATGTAACATGAGCCAAGTCGCACGTAAAACTAATATTAAATAAACGACAATGAAATGTTACTATTAATATTTATCTAGATGTAACTTATGCTAGAATCAATTAAACATTGGAATATTTTATAATTAATTATATGAGCCGTTTATTTTGAAAGTGGCATAAGTCACTTTTTTTTGTTGATTGCAAATTTTTTACAAATGAAAAGATACCGTTCAATTTTATTTAGTGTTGCCATTAAATAGAGTTTTTTGAAAAAGTGACTTATGCCACTTTCAAAATAAACGGCTCATATTATATAAGAGATATTTTTGAAAGTGCTTTGGACTTTCTGTGACTTCTCTACTAATTAGCTTGTTATAATTCGACTGTATTTAAATAATTTTTGACGATGTTTCGCTCAATATTATTTATGCTCCAAACTTTTTCGACAATTAAAATTTAACAATTTTCCACAAGCTGTAATTCAATTATTCGGACTTAATGTTTTAGCATGCTTTAAATTTTTAAGAAATATTTTTAAATTGTTTAAAGTCAAAAATGAAGAAGGAACGTAGATGAGTTGTTACATGTTGTTAAATCACAACTTATACGTTCTGCTAGTCTTATTTGAGTTTCTAATATTTCTTCCTTAATAAATAATAATTTACATTTACATTAATTCGAAAATTGAACTTAAGCCGAAATAATGGCTTGAAGTTTTTCAATTAATTCGACCATTGGTATATGTTGGCATAATATAATTCTCGTATTCTTTTTTCATACACAATTTTGCCATGTCGAAATCCGATTAATTCTTTATTTTAAAAGTTACGAACTTTCCTTTAGCGTAAAAACTGAAAAAGCTCGTACTGAAAATTACTCCAGTGCATTAATTTTTTAGACATTTTAAGAGCTTAAAAAGAAAATACAAATATAAAAAATGTATTCTAAACAAAGATTTCGTTTGTTTAATTTTTTCAATATTTTATAGTTCACATTTTTTTATTTCAGACAAATCGATTTTATTTCTTTGTATATTTTGAACGCCTTCAAAATGCATGAAACACATTTTGCAGTTTGACCCACTTTTATTGTCTATAGAATTTGTTTTTTGTTTTATATTTTAATTTAATGATTTTTCTTAAATTTCATTTGGCACTCTTTTTTTTGCCATTGCGGTGTGGTATATAAAAACGAAAACATGTTCATAATGGTCATTTCGTTAACAAGAGATTCTATCATTATCATGATAAAATAACGCTGCTCCCTGCCAAAGCCGCCATAGAGCAAACATCGTTAAGTACGAATACAATAACAGCGACTGTTCAAAAAGCTCAACTGGCCATTTTTGTGGCTTGTAGTAGTTTTGGCGTTTTATTAAGACAAGAGTTTGAAATGTGTGACTGAATGTTGATGGCGAATTGTAGGATTGTGATTTTCACCTTTTGTTTGCCGCTTATAATTTATTGTGTTTAAAAAATATATAACTTTTTTTTATTTTTATTTGATGAAAAGATGAAAACAAAATCACCGGCTGGCATTTAAATTTTTATTTTGTGATTTAATTTTATTACTCATACACACAATGAACTTGGCTGACAATAATACTGTTGTTTTTTCTTGTTTTAATATTTTTTAAATCTTTTTAGTATTTAGCACGAAACAGCGACACAAACTGCAGTTGCAGCAGATAAATATTTTTTACAAACAAACTTGTGTAAATCTTTTTGTTTTGTTCAGTCTTCGCGTGGGCTTTTGATTGTACGTTAATAAATTGAGTATTTTTCACTGTCTGATAAATGCATTTCATGAATTACCTTTTATGTCGGTTGGTTTACATTTCATATTTTGTTCGTTTGTATTTATTTTAAACAATTTCAAGATCATTAGCCTTTGGCTGGGGTAGACAACAACAAATGTAATACTGAAATGACAAAACAGAAAAAAAAACAAAAATTAAATTAAAACTTAATTATTAAATCATTAGCGAATATGTAGTTGCAACAACCAAGGTTTATTAATTGTATGATAATTTTCTATAGTTTTATTGCATAAATATGCAAAAATGGCATTAATGCTGCTTTTAAAGTTGTTCTGCCCATTTGCTGGCAACAATCCCGTATTGTCTAGTGGTTAGGATATCCGGCTCTCACCCGGAAGGCCCGGGTTCGATTCCCGGTACGGGAAGTTTCTTTTTAATATACAATTCGGAAAACATTTAACTATTAGATATCGTCAAATAAAATCCAAAAGGCCGTAATTGAAAAGAAACTTCAAATTGATATTATAATAGGTTCTGACGTAATTTACAAGAATCCATTAGGGGCTGGGCACATATTACGTAACGCTCTAGGGGGTGGGGGGGGGGGTTAAATATTTATTACGGATTGAAAATTTTGCACCCAAAAATTAGTAAAAAGCGTTACGATTGGTGTGGGTGGGGGGGGGGGGGGGGTATAAAATCTCTGAAAACAGCGTAGGTATAAAATCTCTGAAAACTCGTAAGTATATTTTTAGAAATAACGATTTTATTAACAGAATTTAAATGTGTATGTAATTAGATGTAATTTTTTTTTTCTTTTCTTTTGAATTTTCAATAAACAGATTTGGGAAATATTTTAAACTTCTAACTTTTCGCGAAAAGGATATTTGGAATGTTTTGAAAAGAGAGGACAAAAACTCCTTGTCACCTACAATATAGACTGCTGAAATGTCCTAGACAAAATTTACTGTAAGTCTCCTGTAAGTCGTCAAAGATAACAAAGTACAACTTAATCATTTTCTATAACAAAATTTATAAATTGAAATGCAAAATAAATTTTATTTAAATAACTAATTTGCCGTGCGTTATCCTATCCCGTATTGTCTAGTGGTTAGGATATCCGGCTCTCACCCGGAAGGCCCGGGTTCGATTCCCGGTACGGGAAATTTTTTTTTAACAAGCATAAAAATAAATATGTACCAAAAATAAAAAAAAAACTCAAAAAAAATCGTCAGAACTAAAAAAGTGGTTGTTGTACATAAAATATCAATTATCAACAACTTAAGCTATATACAGACGATTGGCAGATCTTACAATATTGTCAGAAAAATGTTCAGAAAATGTCTGACAACCGTCTGAGCTTACAATTTTTGTCTTGCAACGTTGCCAGAAAAAGCATTGTCAGTTCATTGTAAGACAATAATATTGTTAGACATCTGACAATCGTGTGAACACTCTACTTTGCATTGTCAGATAATTGCCAGACATTGTAAGCTCTTTTTTATTGGCGGATGTGTTTAAATTAATACATCTGACAATAACACCATTGTCAGATAATTTTTCTATTGGCAACGCTGTCCTTGAAAACGATTTGCTTTGACAGTTCTGACAAAGTTTAACAACGCATCTGGCAATTTTTGACACACAACAATCAATTCAATAAATAGAAGATACAATCTTTTAAATGTCTGTTTATTAAGTGCAAATTTAAAAAAAAAATAAACTGTTAAATTTTTGTTTAATTAAAATATTTATGTGAATTTATATGATAAGAAAATAAAACGCTTTAATTACAACTTTTAATTGATTAAAACGCCATGTAATTTGCCATTTTTGTCTATTTCTCTTTTTTCGTGCCGTTTCGTTCAAAACTGGTCGTGATTTGCAAAAATCAAATTCTTAATTTAAAAAAAATTGTTTATCTCAACAAATGTCTGAGCAAGAAAAAAGTTTTTTTTTTTATAATTAAATAAACTTGATATGAATGAACATTTATGTATTGCACGGGTGACTTTTAAGATAAAATTTTTAAATGAGAAATAAATATGTATTAGAAACGTTTTTGTACGAGTGTACAGAGGCTTTATTTTGAATTGAAGAAATTATATTTTGCGAATAAATAAAGTACAGTACAACCTCCCTTATCTGGACAAATGTAGTTTCAGCTATTGTCCGTATTAGTGGATCATCCGGACTACAGTTAAAATAAATTTTCAAACGCATATAATTTGTTTTTATTACCAAACAGAAATATAAGTACACATAAGAATTCATTTGCATTTAATTAATTTGAAAACATAAACAAAAATACTAAAAGTGACCAAAAATATTAATTTTGCAAAATAAGAATTTATTGTTTCCAAAAATTTGTCTCTGAATTTCAAAATTACTCAATTGTTGTTTTGATTAATTGATTAATTTTATTTGTGTATTTTTTTAAATACTTTCAAAAATATAATTTAAGACAATTTTATAGATTCCATAAACTAACCGAAAAATTTAAATGTCCGGATTACTGTATAGTCCGAATAAGCGAGCGTCCGGATTAGGGAGGTTGTACTGTAGATGCGCGGCTTACCAAACAAATGTTTGGCTAAAGTTGGCCATTTGCTTATTGAGATTTGTTCGCTCTACCGAAATTTTAGTGTAATAAATTTAAAAATATGCTTTGCATTTTATCTACATAATTTTATAATTAAAATGATTTTTAATATACTTATTTTATTTAATTTCAATTAAATGTTAATGAATGCGTGATAAAATATTTGAAATAAATTCTTGAAAATGTTTAATGAAACTTCGATAAATCGCTGCTGTTTTTATTAAAAGGTCAAATAATTATCTTCAAATAGTTCAAATATTTATAATCTTTTTCTTATTTCCTTCAAAGTATTTTAAGCCGAACTTATTTTATTTAAAGTTTTTTTTTTCAATAATTTGTTGACGGCTAATAAAAATTATTACAAAGCCACTGTTTGTTTGCTTAGAATATTTTCAAAGTGATCATCAATTTTTCCCATTGTTGATATTAAATTGAAAATACATATGGATGTACTACATATCTCCTCAACTCTTTTATGTGAACATAAATATAAATATACTGAGATTTCAACAATTTTGTATCTCTGATTTTATTCGAAGAATTAATAAAACTTCTTTCTAATATCCCCACCCATCATAGATGTTTTAAAAATGTTAAAATTTGATCTTCCCGTACCGGGAATCGAACCCGGGCCTTCCGGGTGAGAGCCGGATATCCTAACCACTAGACAATACGGGATACTTAAGGTTACAAGTAAAAAACTTTATATAAATATGTGACTATTAATAAAAATATATTTAATACACATTTATTTAAAAGCTTGTACTGTTTTTATATTAATAACAACATTTCTTTTGTTAATAAAACAAAAGTTTTAAATATAGAAACTAATTTTATTTTTACTTATTCTGTAGTTAAGTTTTTATTAGTGATTTGTCACTTAGACACCATCGGTCAGGATGGCCGAGTGGTCTAAGGCGCTGCGTTCAGGTCGCAGTCTACTCTGTAGGCGTGGGTTCGAATCCCACTTCTGACAATTCAATATTTTTATGGTATAAATGTTTTTTCTTTTCTTATTTCTAGTAAAAGAAAATCCTGAAGTTCTGAATGAAGAACACTGGCTTGGTTGGTCTCTGTTTATTTTAAGTAAATAAATAAATAAAATACGTTTGTTGGTTGGGGAAAATGAGAATTTTTTGTGGCCTGTAAAATTCTAAATCCACAAATAAGGTGCTGTGCACATATTACGTAACGTTGTTTTCAGAGATTTTATTAGTAATTTTTCAGTGCAAAATTTCCAATCCGTAACAAATCTTTAACCCCCTCCCTCTGGAGCGTTACGTAATATGTACTACACAGCCCCTAAATATTATCTGCTTATCTTGATTTAACAATAATTTGTTGGTATTTGGTTTCGTGTATTTCAAATAAGAATATTTGCTTACTAGTCCACGACATTCAGTTAAAGTTATGTGTGACCTATTTAAGGTTGATTTTTCTTTTCTTTTTCCTTTTTTCTTGCAGGAAAATTTCATGTTAAATGAAAAGAAAATTTTTATGTGTATTTTTGCTATTGTCAGCCAGCAATTTTTTATACTGAATTTTTCTAGCGACATATTTAATCAATTTGGCCTTGAATTGTTAAATTTTAGCATGAAAAGTTTTTTTCAATAATTATCTTCAATTTGTGTGACTGATCATTTCGTTAATTCATTAAAAATTTTTGGAACATTTTCATGCACTGTTGCCGCTGTGGCACTCGACCCACCCCAAACATAAACATCTTGGCAGAAAATTAAATATTTCTAAATTTGTTTATTGAGCGGTCAAATGACACACAAACAAATAATAAAATTATGTCATGTAAATTAAAAAAAATCCAATATTTTATAGTTTACTTTAGTCTTGATGTGGATCCATCCATCATAAATGGATTAGGGGTTTTTATTTCATGTCTCCGATATTTTTCTTGATCTCTACTGTGCCGTAGAAATTTTCTTTCATATTACGAAAAGCGACTTTTTTTCTATGGAAAATTTCTTTAATTTATTTCTCATATTTTCCTTAATTACACTCCATACTATTGTTATCGACTTAATCGTATAGTTTTCTTAAATTAAACAAATGTGTAAGTACGTACAGTGGCTGGAAAAACTTGATGTAACGTTAAATCTTTAGCACATCAATCTCTCATTGTCTTAGGATCGAAATCCTACAAATTTCTCTAAAGTTTCGTAAATTCTTACTTCCAAATAATTTCATCAAACTTTTCTATTTATTTTAAAAGTTCAAGACTTTAGTTAGGTAACAAAGAGGTTATCTGGACACCGAAAAGTTCTCGAAACAGTCTCACTCGCTGTATAGATAGAAAAAGCATTGTAGTCGTTATGCTGAACTAATTTGACATTATCACTAAAATATGTGTCTTTGTTTTTGACGCAATAACACTTATCATTAGGGGAAATCACTCTTAGTATTGCAATCATTGCAGATCTTGCAAGTCTAGTTTATTTTCATCAGTTAGCAGCAATGCAATAACAAAATATGTAAATAAGCTATACCTGCAAGATGTGCAACGTATGCAAGAGCAGTTTTCAACCAAGAGTGATTACCCGCATTCATCATTCATCAGTTGTTTCATCAGTTAGTCGGTTGGTCATCTTGTTGCCACTGCCAATGATGACAATTATGTCCTCCGATTAAATTAATTAGTTTAAAATTGCAAAGATATATTAAATTCATTATCAGAATTATTCTCCATGTTTATTAAAAAAAAAAAATGTTTCAAATTGTTGTGGTTTTAAGGTTGTCTATTTTTTTGCAAATCATTAGCATTGAACTGGCTTTTAGAAATATAGTTGAAGTCTACCCAGATCGTCGTTGTAAGCACCAAATGATATGCAAACTTATAGAGAAGCTTAATCCAGGACAAATTAACTTTTTCTACAATTATTACACAAAACTTTTTATTAAAATATTTAAAAAAAAAAGTTTAACTTGGTTGTGGGTTGTCTGCATAGCTTGGGGTTTATACCAAATCCTCAGTAGACGTGATAAGTATGATTGACGTCTACTGATGACTTAGTAGAGACAAATTTAAACCACATCAAATGCAAACTTTTTAAAGATTATCAAGTAAATAATTTATTATTTGAGATAATTAATCTTTCATTTTTATTTAAAAAAGAAGAATTTAATTTTTTGTTGTGTAACTTTAGTAAAAGCGCCAAATAAACGCAGGCCTGTAAACATGCGGAAGACACAACAAATTAAAACATATTATTATGCTTCCGCTTAATTTAATTTTTCTATTAAATTATTTTTATTGAAAGTTTGTAACATATAAAAAAATACAAAGAAAAATTATTGTCCATATAAGAGTCGAGAACTGAACACCCTGAAGTTTGAGTGACAAATCACGATCTCATTATCAAAAAAGTCTTGTCATATTTTTGGTTTCCAATTTAATTTTACGTTAAATGTTTTTTTTTTTTATTTTAATGGCTGTGCATATATTACGTAACGCTTCAAGGGGGGTTAATGATTTGTTACGGATTGGAAATTTTGCACTGAAGGAATATTAAAAAGCGTTACTGGGTGCGGTGGAGGGGGGGTCGTGGTGTAAAATCTCTCAAAACAGCGTTACATAATATGTGCACAGCCACTTAGACCTGATTTTAGGCTTCTCAATTCATATAAACGTGCCGCATATAAGACAACACCTTTTTATAATAATGGGATGTACGAATAATGACTAAATCTCAACAATATGTACGTACACGAGGTGTTATATTCTGTTCTGCTGACTTGCAAATTTTTCATACAAATAATTTTTGTATACTTTTTTTATTGCAAATTATCATAACTAATCAAATATGTTGTAAAAATCCAACTGCAAATATTTGACGAGGAAACTTAAAATGTGACAATATTCAATAAGATAATTTGTCATTGGAATTATGTCCGCTTTCGACTATTGGAAGACATTTGTCACAATTCTGATGACAGAGTGTCATCAATTTAAATATTAATATTGCTATTAGAGTACTAAGCACCTTTAACAATCACTTATGGTTTTGGCAGCCTGAAAACTCCACATAGTCACGGAAACATCTCTTGTTTTACTTTACAGTAAATATTTCTAAGTTTAATAAAAATATATATCTTGTCTTTTTTAAATCAATTCTTTTCATCTAACTTTAGATTTTATGACCACTTTATTGGCAATAAATTAAAGTATTTGAAATATTTGCATAAAAAAAATAAAAAATACAAAGTTCTTTTATTCACTTTAATGACCCACTGTAGGCCAACAAAAAAAAAACAAAATAAAAAATGAGCGTAGTAGTTAATTTGTTGCGGTTTATTTCACACACTTTTTCTTTATTTGTTTAATAATTTGTTATTCAAAAAACATTAAAAAAGTAAACCATTAATTTATTTATTATTTATTGTAATTTTTGCTGCTTCAACTAAA
This sequence comes from Lypha dubia, assembly GCA_947311025.1. NCBI lineage: Eukaryota > Metazoa > Arthropoda > Insecta > Diptera > Tachinidae > Lypha > Lypha dubia. Next base: position 85,160,408 of record OX371263.1, on the reverse strand, counting down.
TGACTGTGTGACTGGTTGACTTTCGTTTGTTGCATTATTTGCAACAAAGTCGAATTCCGTAAGTGGGCTAAAATAGAGGGCACCAGTTCAATGTCGTCTTAAACGGGTTTTGAGGTTTGTTACAGTTTTGACTTTTGTTCAGCCTGTTTTTTTGTTTTTTTTTTTTGTCAATTATTTTTGCTGTAATAAAGCACGTTATTGCACTTTTTAAATGATTTTATTGTGGGTTCTGCATTTTTCATATGGCCGTTTTCTTTGTTTAAACAACAGAATGTAACAGAACGCCATAAGTCTTAAATGATTATTGTTGTTGTTTTTGTAACAATCCAAATGAAATTGAATGTCTATTTGTTTAAACAAATATTTATTTAGTGCTAAAAATTAGATAAGAACATGGAATATGGAATTATTTTTAAAAATACCGCCTTTGAAAAAATTTTTGAAAATTTTATGTTTTAAATATTTAGTAGCACCTGTTTCTAGCTACAAACGCTTTTTGCAGTTGTGAGAATCAATTTATAAGCTTTTCTACGAAAGTTATTTCATATTACACGAAAATTGTTTTACAGAAATATTGACGCCAGAAAAATATAAAGAATTGTTTGAATTTTTAACATATCTTTTCTAACTCGTGGTACATGTGTATGTGTGAGAAAGAAAAAATACTTAAAATTAATGTATCGTAGAGCAACAGGGAAATATTTACTTACATGGTTATTGTGTTATTTAAATATAGTTTTAATTTCACTAATTTTCAAGTAAAGAGCAAATCTTGTTTCAGCTTTAAAAAAATTTTCTCAAGTGCCCACAATATCCCAAATGTATGTGAAATTTTAATTTCTTGAATTATTTTAGCCAAACGCTTTATTAAAGCCTCAAACTTTGAACATAAATATAAAGTATTTTTAAATTTCCTCATGGACAAAAAATATCTCTTAAAAGGAAATTTATATTTTCCCGGAATTTCCCTGTCAAACTTTATCGTTATACTATTTTAAAACAAGTAAGCAAGATTTTACTGTAGCTTACAGAACAATTCTATAAGTTAGATATATATCACTTGCAGGGAAATTTTAATTTCTTAAAGTTTAGTTAATAACAAAATGTGTCTTCAATTACGAAAAATGTATTCACTGCAAAAAAACTTCCTTATAGGGAAAATTTCCTAATTTGAATTTTCTGCAAGTTCAGTACACCAATATTAAATATTTAAATATTATAAGGCAAAATAAAATTAGTTCTTGAAAGGGAAATTATTTCTTTACTTATTATCTTCCACTGTGCCCGTCTAATATCTGCCAAAAGACATTTGCAATAATATTCAAAAGCTGAAAAATTGCAAATTGGGAACTTTTCTTTCACAAAATGTTTTCAAGTATTTTATAAAATCTATTATGGTTGCAAATAGCATAAGTTCGCTAAGAAAAAAATATCTTAGTCGGAAAATTATATCCAACATTAACAAAAGATCCTACACAGTTTTTTTACCATTTCCGTAAGGAATCACAAAGTTCTAAAGAGGGAAATTTTTGATTTTGCTGCATTTTTATTATGAAAATTTGTTATAGCACAGTTTTGAGCTCAAGTAGCAAATTTTAAGACTATATGTGAAAATATCCTTAAGGCCAAAATAAAATCCCTAGTTGGGAATTTTTTTTTTACATATATAAAGTTTTTTTCCCTACTATTCTTAGCGCGCCTAATAAAGTATTTAACAATTTAAAATAAAATCCCTAATAGGGAAATTTTTATTTTGTATAAATTTCTTGCCGAAATTCCAAATAATGTTATTTTAAACATTACCAGTGGAATTAAAATAAGGGTTTTTATATTTCCCTAAGGTTTAAAAAATCCCTAAGCAGGGAAATTTGAGCATAAATAGCTAGATCTATGTATGTTAATTTGTGAAACATCCATAAGGTCCGAAAAACTATTAGGAACGAAATTTTATATTTTAAATTTATTTTCAGGGAATATGTTTACCCCACTATTTTGAGCGTGTTTAAAAAAATTTTTTTTGTTTTAATTGTCGACTCGACAATCCAATTTATTTATACATACTCGACAATACTTATTTTTGCTTGATATCTTACTTAAGCGCCGTACTTATAAAATTGAAAACACTGGTATAAAAAAGAAACTTTTAGTCTGAATGTAAAGATAAGAAATGTACTTGTTCATTTAAAACAAACGCCATCCATGCGATTCGTTGACTCTAAAATTGAAACAAACAAATTTAATAAAAATTTTCTTTTTCTATTTATTATGGTTGATATTTTTGGCGGCGAAAACCATTTTCAGGCAAATGTTAATGAACGCAGATGACACAGTAAAGAAGAAAACAATGAAAATACGTATAGAACAGACTTAAATGGAGAGAAATTTTATATTTATCACTACTCTTGACCTGAAATTAAAAACAATATTGAAAATATCGTAAAAGAAGAATTATCGAATTCATTTAAACTATAGAAAAACTAACATACATATATAATTTTGAAAAATAAAAATTTCCCTATGAGGAACAATTTTGTAGCTATGGGAAAATTTTCTAAATGTTGTTTATGATTGCAAAACCATATTTTGAGTGAAGTTAACATAGAATAATTTGAAAAATAAAAATTCCCCTACGAAGGAAACTATGTATTTCCAATCTTGTTATTGGTAAAAAAAATTTCCCAAAACTATGAAAATTGTAAAATCTTTCTTTTTATGAGTGGGACATAAAACGCAATAAACAAAAAAGTGCTTCATATATTGTAGAAGAAAATTAATTATTTTCTTTTCTTCTTAATAAATTTAAAAAAGTGGCAAACGTTAATCCGGCAGTGGAGTCTCCTAAAAAAAAAACAAACAAATAATCTTCTTCTATTAAACAAATTTTACCAATTCATTTTGCTTTCCGTCTATTGTCGTCCCTGAAAATATTCGCAATTGTCATTGAACCAATTTATTAGTGTTCAATTTCTTTTAATGCTTAAAATTTAAATAAAAATCTAAATCTTTTAAAAATATGTGCGCCCACTACAAAATAAAAATCAAAAACAAAAAAAAAAGACAAGACATTTCAAATCGCTTGTTGTGTATTCAAATGATTTATGGCTTTTTCTTCTTAAGCGACTTTAATGTTTCCTTCTGATGTGAATGCAAGATTTTGCTAAACAAAAATTCTAGTTGGACATGACTTTTATAGTATCGCCCTACAAAAATTATTTATTTTAATGTTAGAAGATTCGTAAATGTATTAAATTATTAAATGTGCAGTAATCAACACTTTGCGTGTGAAAACTCCGCTCTGCAACACTTTTTTTGTGTCAAATGTTTTTTGGCACAAACCATTTATTCCTGCCACATTTTGCTTACTGTTTGCATTAACGAATGTACTATACATGTTTTGGCCAAAAATATCAATATTTTGATGAACTTCTCTTCTCTCCATAAAAAAAACATCTAATTAATACAAAAGAAATACTTCAGAAGTCATTCCCTTACCTTTTTTCTTCCTCATTTCTTCTTTAACTTGTACTCTTCTGTGTTAATGAATATAAATTTGAAAATTCTAAATTTTATTAACGGTTATTTTAGAATACTCTTTTGTAGGAAACTGAACTGTAATCGAAACGAGAATTATTCGAAAAAAAGTATTCGAATAAAAAAAATTTCGAATAAAAAAATATTCGAATAAAAGTTGTTTGAATAAAATTATTCGATTAAAGTAATAAAAATGAAAATTATTCGAATACAAATTTTGGCAATAATAATAATTCGTGTAAAATTATTTTATAGAAAATTATTCGAATATAATTTAAATAAATTAATGTTTTTCAAATGCATACTCTTCGAATCAAATCGTCAGAATAAAAAATGTTCTCTAATGTAGTTAGATATATAATTTTGAATATGCAGTTTAGATAGAAGACGTTACAAAAGGTTTGCAGCATTTTCAGTGGAAAGTCCTGCAATGTCCTTTACTTATGCAAAGTGCCGAAGTTCTTAGATAAATGCAAAAACAAAATGTATAAAAGTTCGCTTTTTACTAAAACTAAATTTCAAAAATTAATTTGTATTAAAAATTCTATACATTTAATTGAAAAAATAATGCCCAATAAAAAGTATTGATTTGAAAATAATTTGAATTAAACTGAATTTTAAAAATTATGTATATTAGTGGAATAAATTTTTAGTCTTAAAAAGCATTGCAATAAGTTTATTCAAATAAAATAATCAAAAATAAGATCAAATATCAGCGTTTTTTATTATTCAGGCAGGAATGTCGATTGCTACCTTACATGAGTTCGGCGCTCATAATGTATCGTAGAAGCAATAATTGTGTGTCTTTGTGTATGACTCGGCACTAAAACAATTTGTCTGATGACAGATTTAAGTTGATGACACCTGCCTCCTAGAATCTGCTGCTCATCTCTTCAAATATCACTAATTTGTCTTGATATCTTGACTTCAGTCAAAATAAATCAAGATTTCTAATTTAAGTGGTTCCAATTATTTCCTTTGTAAATCAGCCACATATTTTGCGCTTTGCTTGTTCCATCATCACCTGTCATAGGGTACAAATGTTCACATTAATTAAACAAAAAATAAAGCCAAAAAAATAGCAACTATAACAACTGACGTGTCAAATTTGAATAATTTCATTTTATTTTCTCTGAAATAAAGTTTGTACTTTTATCATCAATATAAACAAATAAATCATGTAAAACACTAAATAAATTTAGCGTTTCAACACTCACGTACTAAATGGTGTCGTCGTCTTTTTGGGGTTAACTACAAACACACACGCACACATACACAAACACATGTGCTTTATTATTTTTACAATTATTATTTTTATTGTAATATTTTATGTAATTTGTTCGATCTAAATATGTACTTGAGTAGATACATGTGCGAGTACATTAGACATATTCAATCAAAAAAAATATTTATATAAATCGACTCTAAGTCCATATTTTAAAATTTTAGAGGGGAAACAAAAAACAATCAAAAATTTTTTGAGTACAAATTTTTGAATTCTGTAAACTGCACTTTTTATAGGAACTTAGCGCTTTTTCTTGTGATAAATTGGACTAAGCGCTTTTGTGCATCACTACAAAACAACAAAAAAACGAGATAACTATAATTTTTTTTTTTCTTTGCAATCAATATATTTGTACTTTTTGTAAATTACTGCATTAAAATCTCAATTAAAAAAAATGGACATGTTAAGCCAATGATATGTAGTTATATCACGGTAAAGCTAGCGATGTCATATTAAGAAATATTTAGAAACGATCAATATTCTCAGAAGAACACGTTTATGAAAATCTCTTGCGAAGTTCGAAGGACCATAAATAATCTGCTAGAATCCTTTCACTTCTAATGTGTTTTGTGGATCACCATAAAACAAACCGATCTACATCTTAATGATATTGTTTCAATAGCAGTCGAGGTTGTTATCGCAGCGCAAGAGCCTATTAGCAAAATTTTATGGGTCGGTCGAATGAGTTTTTCATTTTCGTATAAATTTCCCCGTCTGCTCGATATTTGTGTGTGTTTGTGTGCATTCGTTTTAATGCCTCTTTAAGTATCGACTAATTTATTTATTTTTAAAGACACAATTAAATTTATTACTTTTGCATTTAATTCACGATCACAAACAAATAAATCTATTAAAATTTTGTCTGTTAATTACGTGAGTGTTTTTGCCAAAATTTGCTAGTAGTTTTTTTATTCTTCTTTTTACTTTTTTTAATTAGTTATTTTTTGGTCAAGTAATTAATTGATTTAATGTTTTCAAACATACAAGTTCCCAGCAAAACGTTATTTAACAATTATTTTATCGTGTACTGTATGAATATAAATATGTATAATCAAAAAAAAAAAAAAAGCCACATCGTATAATTGTGGTGGTAAGCGCCAGAACACAAATTTATCCAGCACATTCATTTGCTATGGAATTGTTTGAAAGTGTGATAACAGCATACGAATTGATTTCTAAAGTAAGAAACAATATTGGTAAGTTACGGCAACCGTTAGTTCGGTTTAGAAGATTTTATTAAAAAAAAAAGAGTTTTAAGAAATTTCACTTACAATAAATTGGCTTTAAGGGATCTAAGTATATATATGTTGTATGATCCTTAGTACTTTCATATATTTTAAAAGCAATTAAAGCTAAACTTAATTTGTTGCTAATTATTTATATCGCTTGCTGCAACAATGTTATATCTCAAAAAAGCGTTAATTTAATGTTAATAATGCAGAATTTATCGTCAGAGTTGTAATCTTTATATTTAATCATAATATTATGTATGCATGTCGATATGGATTGTGTAAAATTTTCATGCAAATATTCGTATCTTGTATCCTCAACTCATGAGAGAAGACGTTGCCAAGAAAAACTCTCACAAAATTTAAAATATTGAAATAAGAATTTGCTTTAAGAAAATCGTTAGAAATAAAAGATATTGTATTCCTGTGGAGGGACGTGTTCTCTTTCCTGCATCGCACCCCATAATTTGTTAAATAATTGTTTTTTAATACATCAACAATTTTAATTATTTTCAATTAATATGTCAGAGATTCTGGCATCGAAAGCTAGTGTTGGTGGCTTAAATATAGTCCGTAAGAAAAGTTAGCACACGCTTAATTGTAAAGTTTTTAATTGTTAGACTTAAAACTGTATACATCAGAATATCATATCAAGCATTTGCTGTAATCGAGTCATAACTTGAAAAAATTAATCTTTAATTGCCACATCGTTCTTCATCATGTATGAAAAATGTATCCAAATATAACATTATCTTTACCATCAAGATAACGAAGTAAAAACTTTAAAATCGTTTTCTGCAAAACTATTTAGACAAGTTAGACTTAAATGTCATGTGAAAATTGAAACTAAATTTAATTTCCCTACAAGAAAAATATTTCTAAAACCACCGAAACCTTAGAAAACAAACAAAACAACACCTATCAATAAACAAACAAAACTAAATTGAAATCAGCCATTAATAGACCAAAATTTTGTGTTAAATTCCCTCTCAATCAAATTATGTTAAATGAGATAAACTAGTTTATTCTTAAGATAAAGTAACAAAAAAGGCAAAATAGTTCACAACGAGGGAAATTTATGTTTATTAAGGATATTTTATATAAAAAGAAAAAAATTAACAAAATAAACGAAAAATGTGTTAAAATAAAATTTCCCTTTTAGCAATAAAACAGCCAAAATAGTGTTTAAAGTAAAATTTCCCTCCGAGGGAAATTTTTTTTGTATTGAGGAAATTTTTACTTTATGGTCAAAAACATGCATAAAATAAGCAAATTTAATTTTAAGTAAAAATATATAAAAATTTTTCTATTTTTTAAACAGCACAAAATATTTCTAGTGCATATTTTGGGTGTTTATATAAAAAATAGCGAATGTGTTAAGTGTGTGACGATGACCGCCGATGGAAAAAATACCAAACAAGAATTTTGTTCTGTTTGAAATACGAACGACGACGATTCTCCGGCATGAGGCGGACATAGCGTCATCTGTCATTCAACAACAAAAATAATTATGAGGCGGATATAGCGCCATCTGTCATTCAACAACAAAAATAGTTAGGCGGCAAACATAGCGCCATCTGTGGGTTAATAGTTTAGTAAATACAGAAATTGCCCCTCCCTCCCCTCCTCGTGCCCCTAGCAGTTTGAAAAATAGATAGTAGCCGAATCTCAGACTTACTGAATATGCATAAAAAATTTCATAAGAATCGGTCCAGCCGTTTCGGAGGAGTTCGATAACAAACATCGTGACACGAGAACTATATACATATATTAATTAAGCTACTCATATATTGAAGAACGTTTACATTTAAGTCCTGCAACTGGGAATGTTATAGAACCCATTCGCTGCCATGAATATTATGTGCAGGATTTGATTGTGCATTCAAAAATATTCGCACTATCGATTTTATCTCATTTCGTTTTTTTTTTTATTTATATATGTACTTATTTTTAATGTTTAGCGAAATTCTGCGTTTATACGCAAGTAATTGATTTGACTACTGCAAAGTAATGGAGGCGGTATACAGTTTTTGCTCAAAAAAAAATCTTAGTTTTTGCTTCGTATTTCTGAAATCAAACGTTAAATTACACTGTACTAACTGAATGACACTGGAGCTGAAGTTTTAATTAAATATTTAAATTTCTCACATTTTTCAACATTAAACATTTTAATTAAATACTTTGGACTTGTTGCAAACTATTAATTGAAAACCAATTATTTAATAATTATAATTTATTTTTAATTTCAGACTGCTGTGGGGCATTTTGTTGCAATCAGTCAAACCCATGAGTATGTACTTGTTTGATTTTTCTTATATTTTGCCAAGAAACTTCGTTACGTCTTTCCTTTCTTGAGATGTAAAAATCACAATTAGTGGTGTCTACATGTCTGAAGCAAATAATTGAATTGGTCAGTCAATGTGATACAAAACGTAGATTTCTTTATGATGTCGGTAATTCCGCCATCATTATGATGATGAAGGGTGGGTGTTTACTAACCATAAGAATAATATTAATTCAAAATATACAATTTACACTTACCAAAATGAAAAGCTTGTAGATTTCTCAGACAACCTTTGGATTGAAAAACAAGTATCCGCAGTTGAAGCAACACAAAACTTAAATAAACAATTCTTTAATAGATAAAAACGAAGAAACTAATGAATCGAATTATAATAAAAAAAAACACACACAAACACACAGAAACACAAAAACACACAAAAAATCTCTAAAGAACATTTTATTCGATTTGTTTTAATTTATCTTAAATAATTATAATCTTTCAAAGGTTGGGTTGGTTGTTCGGTCGGTCAGTTGATCGGTTGGTAGTTGGCTAGCTGGCAAAAGCAATATTTTATTTTGGCCATATGTTTGTTTAAATTACGTTTGTTTGTTTTTTTTTTTATTATGATTTTTCTCACTTTTAATTTAACTTTTAGTTTTTTGTCTACTACCAACTTAAATTTGGAAGGAATTTATTAATATATTAAGTTTCTGGTTTATATATTTGTTTGTTGCTATTTTTCTATATATCGGATTTTTAGAAAGAAAGAAAAAACCTAAACATTTTACGTTGTTTTATGAAATATTTCAGTTTTGAAACCTTTATTTTGTTTTTTTTTTTTTTTTAACGCCCAAAATGGAATTTCTATTTGATTTGAATACTTTAAACTCTTTTGGTCACTATTATTTACTTGTACTTCGTAAAATGGAATATTTGTTGAACAAAACAAACAAAAACGTTACGGTGGTATTTTTATTAGCTTCAATCAATCGATTGGTTTTGAATTTTTAAGTCAAGCTTATTGATATTAACATAACTTTCGAATTCTCAGCTATATACGAGGGAAGTATTAAAATTATACGACAAGACAGTGGAAACTAGGGACGTTGGTTGGTAGTATTTTTTCAAGCAGTGGTTTAAAAGGCTAAAAATACTGTGTCCTAATTTGTTTGCTATCATTTATAGTAAACAAGTTCATTTCACCTTGCCTCGAGAGCAATATGTCCGACTTCGAACCAAAAAAAAAAAAAAACAACATATGCATCATCTTTGAACTATATTGATTCAATTCTTTGTTATTCACAAATTAGAATGGAAAATGGTTTTTATTTCCTAGTTTAAAATAATTTAAATTTTAGTATTGTTTTGAAAGACCGATGTCTTACGAACAAAATAAACTATATACCATGAAAATCGATGAACAAATGTTTATTTTATTCACAATTAAGTGCGAAAACTTTTTATGATTTTTGGCGAGAACTTCTTATTCAGCTGAGAAAAGGTGTAAATAATGTGAATAAAATACAACCTAATAAGATTTGTATCTAAATACTGGCCAATAAAAGGTTTTTTTAGTATTTTCGCGATATTTTTCGCAATATGTTTCGAGTTTTTCGAAATACTATAATTTCCTAAATCGGATTAGAATTAATAATTCGTGAGAAATTTTTTCAAAACGGGGTATCTAACAAAAAGGCAGAAAAGAGAAAACAATTTTTCTATTATTCTATTATTGAGAAGAAGTAGCCTCACGACCCTCGTAATATACGAAACAATAAATTATAAAAAATATACACCGAATAAAATCTAATTATTTCATTTTACACAAACAGACAACACACAACACCTACAATAAAATTATGTATTTAATTACGAGTATTATTTAACTTCTGCTTTCGAATTATAAAAACATTTGAAAATTAGAAAAAAAAACTTAATACTGACGTTTCCTTTCGAAAAACAAAAAAAACTCAACACTCACTTTTTTTTAAGAAATTAAGTTTTTTATTTCACTGTGACCGTGTTACAACAACAAAAAATATCAATTGTAAACATTTGATTTTTTATTTTTATTTTAATATTTTTTTTTTTTTTTATGTGTAATTTTTCTACAATTTAATTTGGTGGCTCTGATATTTTTGTATCTGTATTTTTTGGTGAATATTTTTTTGTGTAATTTGTATCGCATTCATGGCTGCGTTGTTGTTGGCTTTTTAAATTTTGTTTTATTATTTATTTTCGTTAAAATCACTTTATTTTGTTTTCATTTCGAATGAATCTTGTTTTCCGTCTAACGAACCGTTTCGTTGCGCTTTAAAATGTTTACTGGCCCCAACGCCCGAAATGCACACACGAGTAAATTGTTTTTGAGCAGCGCTCCATCAGCCAGTCAGCCAGCTGTTTATTGTTGTGTTTCTGTTTTTATATTTTAGTGTGTGTTTCTGTTTTGTTGTATTTTTATTATTTAAGTTTTTATTTCACTGACGTACTTCGCCACCGTATTGCTGAATTAATTTGACAGCGGGCAGTGATAACTGGTGTCTGCTTTAGCTGCCGAAATCGTTTCACTTTTGTGGTTTTTTCGTTTTATTGTGTTTTTTTTTTTGCTCTTTCAGTGAAGTTGAAAGAAACGTCACTGAGGTGGAATAAGTCCGACTAAATGATCACCTGCATCATCTTTGGGAACACAAATACACTTTTCTTTTAAAGCGCATCGTTATCACATTATTAGGAAATTATCAACACTGCACAGTAGGGCCGATAGAAAAATAATGTTAAAATGTACATATTTTGTATGTAAATTTTTGGAAATCACACACACATAGACGCAAAGTTAACATAAATTAAATTTAAAGCAGCTCAAATGAATTGGCTTATTGGAAGAAATTCTATACTAAGCCTAGACTGTAAAGTTCTATTATACAATGCGATCCTGAAACCAATATGGTCCTACGGAATCCATTTTAGGGCACTGCCACAGCATCGAATGTAGAAAAAATTCAAAGGCGACAAAACAAAATTCTACGTGCAATTACAGCAGCCCCCTGGTATGGAAGAAATCATTGAATTCATAAGGATCTGGTGAAGACGGTATTTTCAAAACATGCGAAAAATATATTAAAAAAAAAACTTGAGTTGCATGCAAATCCGCTTGCCCGTAATATTCTGAATTTTAGAGGCCACACCCGCTTGAGAAGGACGATACTCATTCTCCCAGCCGTACACGAGAGATGTAAAATAACAAAAAATCAACCGCTGAAACTAAAAAAAGATTTATTAGAAGTGGCTAAACATATTTAACATTTTTAAATTTTAGATTTGAATAACTTATTGATGAAACTACAAAAAAAGATAATCCTTGCTTGAAGATATTCTTTGCAAAGATCATTTAACCGGTAGTGTTTTATTCTGGTTTTTATTAGAATTCCCGAGCTACAACAAGCTCTATCTTGAGGATCCCTTGTGTCGTAGAAATTACATCCACTAATTCTGAAATAGCTTCGAGACGTCAAATGAGTTTCTAAGATAAGCATAACATCGATTTGTTTATCCAAAAGGAAATATTCTATGTCATTTTTGTGTTGGTAGATGATGTTTGCGTTCGAAAAACAGATTTTTAAGTTCATGATTTTTTTAATACAGTCCTGCAACAAGGTAGACTACGTTTTCAACCTTTCCTGCATCATACAGGACATGTTGGGAGTAAAAGTATTTACTGTTTGTATCAAGCTCTCTATTGTGGCTTCAATGCGACTAAAATTAGGCCCTGGTTCTTCATTTGCTGGTACTATTTTTTGCGCCTTAGCCGGGCATGTTAATATTAAATCAAATTAATTTGAAAATAGACACATTTCGTACAAAATTTACTCAAATTATTTAAAATCAATTTAACTGCTTTTACCACAAAGAACTTAACTTGATAACAGCAAAGTTGATATCACTGCTAAAATCTAGCCATTTATTAAAATAAAAAAATTGTTTTATTTCTGACCCTCAATTTTAATTCCTTTTGCTCAACATGAAATTTTTGAAACAAAAAAAAAAAAAAATACGAAAAGCAAAACATTTTAAATTTAAACAAACCAAATGTTTTATTAAGTTTATTGTTTTTGTTACCAGTACGACAGTACTCTACTCGTTTATTATTTTCTTTAATTGTTTTACATATTTATTTATTCACACTTTGCGTTGTGATATTGAAACTACTCTGTTTTTGTAAATGTTTTAAATCAAATTAACGATTGTGTACGGAGTGAGACCAAAATGAACGCATGACTCTCCGATTTGATGCGGCTTCTTGTAATTTATATATTTGATGACAATACTGACACTAATGACAGATTTCTCCTCGTTAATCATAATTGTGGCAACTGTGTGATAAAAATTTTTTATAGTGCTGAAAATTGTGTCACCAATATTTTAAGTTGGCCATATGACACATGTCATTCATCAGATGAAAATGACGATACCAACGGTATTTAGTGATGATAGTGCAAATTAGGACACTCAATGACAATCATGAGTTTTTTAAAAAAAAAATAATACAGCAATAAATTGTTTATACAACATTCAATATTTCGAGAGGTATCTTTTCCGATAAGTCCCTACTTTCATGGGAATTCCGTTCCAAGCTTGTTTTAGAGTCCTTTGACTCACTACAGAGGCTATCGACACAGAACAAGGTTTCCATTTACTGGATACCTGTCCATACCGGTCATTCGAGCAACGAGGAAGCGCATGAGTTGGTCAAGAGGGCCTCAGCTGCTCCTCAGCTCCCTTTTATGGAGTTAATTGGTCGACTGTAACGACTCTAATCAAGGCGAACGACATTTCGACCGCAAAGGAAGTGTGGTTGCCGTCTTCCGGCTTAAGGCAAGCCAAGGCATTGATTCAGCTATTTTCAGCAGGAACAACTACTGGTTTTCTTTCTGGTCACTATGGACTGAACTATCGTCTTTGGAAAACTAACCTAGCCAGGTCACCCTTGTGCTGCTTATGCATGGAAGAGGATGAGACAACGGCACACATTCTCTGTGATTGTATTGTCTTAAGTAATAGTAGAAGGCGTGTTTTTCACTCTGAATTTCTGTGTTCGGCTGATATTAGGCGGGCTTCTCCAACCTCTCTGCTGACTTTCATAAGGAGAGTCATACAGAGCTGGACTTAATTAAGAGTTCCAGGGCACAAAAGACCCAAACGGTGTAGCAGTGCCGGTCCTCGGATTTCCACTTCCAACTTCCACCTCTTTCGAAGTCGATTAAAAATTTATATCGCCACATTTGAAAGACAGCATTTTGAAAATGGTATATTTTTGTTTTTTTAATTGTACGAACAATTCGCAAACAAAGTTAGTGAATCCTCTAGAACTCGAACTGCCTTCATGTTTGGAACTTTCTTGCCAGTATTATATTGGAGCTTTTTTTCCTTCTGTTCTTCATTTCTCTATTAATCCAATTATGAATAATAATTCTCGGGGAATTTAGCCCTTTTCCATTCCTCTTTCTCCATTTTTTTCTTTCCTCACATTTAGAATATTTACTTTTTTCCTTTATTGAAATCGCAATTAACAATTGCTGGAATGGAAAAAGGGGGAGGCGGGGGCGGGTTGAAATTGCCGGGAAATTACAATTCATAATTGGGTTGTATTTATAAGAACTCCAGCTCGAAGCGAAAATTATAAAAAATGTGTGTTAATACGTTTTCGATCTCACTGCGCCTTGTTTACGACTTGTGAAAGAATTATTACAAGTTTTACATTTGTTGTTATTGTTATTTTTATTTGCAGATTGCAAATTTCTTCTGGATGATTTTGGCTTTTGTTATTAATATTTCTTTTTGTTTTTACTCACACGAGTTGTAAAATATTTTGAATCTGTTGGAATATAAACAAAAATAATATTATTTTCATTGTGTGTTCTTGGAATCATATTGAACATACAGACGAATGCGAAGTGTTTGAAATAATTGAGTTTTTATTATTTATTTGTCTTTAATGATTAACAATATTTTAAAAAATATTTTAGCTTCTTTGTTAACTGCCACATGATGATTACGTTTCAAAGAAGAGTTTTTTTTTTTTTTTTTGTGAGGAATGTCGTTTTTGACGTGTTTTTTTTTTACATTGTTTTGGATTTTTATTGCTGCTTCATTCTGCATTTGAAGGCAGTGTGGTACGTCATACTTTTGTGGTTGCTACTTGACATATTTTTAATTTGTATTGTAGTTTGAACTACACAGCTGGAAAAACGAAGAGTTGTAATGTTGTTTTTAAGGTCGACTTTGGTGTTAATGATTTTCTGTTTAAGTGATATTTTGAGAGGCAAAAAATTAGGGTTTATTGCTTGTTTTTTTATTGTCATAGAAAAGGTAGCCTTAAGCTTGACATTAAAGATGGAAGAGGTCTGTGGCTGTTTAAGTAATGGTTGTATACTTTTTATTTTTATTTAATAGTTGCTTATGGATTTGGTTATTAATTATACTAATTTTTGTAATATAAAAATTTTTTTATCTATTATTAATTAGAAAGAATTAGGTACGAGACAATCAATCAATTGAGTCTCTAGATAATGAAAAACGTGCATTACGGTTGTCATTAACCCAGTTTTAAAATTCAAAATTAAATTGACAATTTTATTTTTTCTACTTACTTAATTTTTAGTAATCAATGAAAAAAACATGCATACTTTTAGCAGCGTCAGTAAAATAAGCTTTGCATGTTAATGAAAAAGCTTAATGTGATCATTGTTAGTGAAAACAATTCAATGAAACGCCTAAAAGTATAAACAAATTTTATCACTTTAAAATTTAAATACAAAATCCAAACAGAATCTGAAGACTGTAAGTGAAAAACGATCGGAATGCAAGTAGTGAATTGAAACCTTTGCGATCGGAATATGTGACTTTTTTGAACATATCAAAGTATGCAGGAACACAAAAAACTACTCGGCAGAATACAACAACATTATTCTAGGAAGCTGTAATACTACCTTGCACAGTGTTTTTAGGTACTTCATATATATTATTTAAATTTTAAAAGATTTAAATACATATTATAATGTTGCTTTTTTTCTTTGATAAAAGACGAAATAAAGATACGACTTTCCAGACCATGGTGCATAAACCAAAATAAAAATAAAGTTATTTCAGTAACACAATATACGTAAATTAAACACCTACTCGTAATTACAATCGCATTATAACGAACGTATTTAACAAAAGATGGGTGTTTTTGGTGTGAAAGTTTTAATAAAAATTAATTAGCATCATTGAAATGAAATACATTGTAATAATTATTGTGTGCTTTTAAAGCCCGATTATTGTTGTTAAGCGTATTGCACAGTGGGTGCAATTTATAAATATAAACGCGTAAAAAAAATAACTTTTAAACTGCTGATCGGATTTATTGCAAGCACAAATCACTTTTAGTGTTTTTCTTAATTTGCTAAAAACAAGGGCAAACAACGAAATCGACAATAAAATTGATTATCGTCATCTGCACACTGAAGTTATTTGACACATTTTCTATGAAAAAAAAAATGATCTAGCAAAACTTAACAAGTATTTTAGGTTTAATGTCGTACTTATTTACAATTTATGCTGAAATATTACACAAAACTGAGTTGTATTTTTACAATAAAATTCAGTTTTGTGTAATAATTCAGCATAAATTGTAAATAAGTACGACATTAAACCTAAAATACTTGTTAAGTTTTGCTAGATCATTTTAAACCTGCATATTTCCAGTTAAAGAAAGGCTTGAGGATACCTCTTACAACGAATAGTTAGTTATAGGGTTAAAGTTCTTCACAAAAGTTTTCTTCAAAGTGTTAAAATGTCTAATTTACCAATTTCTTCCTCCATCGGCCCGGCCCCACTGTACTATATTGGTAATATTTTTAAATTCCTTTTATTTTATTTTTGTTTTGTTTTTGCAAATACTTAATTGTTATTTGCAAAATTCCTCCCACATTTTACTAAAAAATTTATACAAGGAAAATCGCACTGCTAAAATTTAATTGAAAACAAATAATGTCGTCATTGAAAGTTGTTTAAAGAAATGTATGTTTTTTAAATAAAATCAAAAAAATTTATATTTTATTGGAACTGAATACGCCTACTTGGAAATCCCAAGTTCATATAAAAAGAAAAAAATTAATAAAAATTAAAGAAATTATTAAGAAAAAATAGAGAAAAATGCTGGGGAACTGAAACAAAAGTTTTTAAAAAATTATCTCATGTGTTTTTTTTTAAATATCGCATGCGATAAAAAAATTTAAATCGTACTGAACCTCAGATTTGTTTTACAAATTCGCCCATACAAACTAAAGTCTTCTTCCTCAGTTTATTAGACCCTTTGTCAATTGTCTTCATCGTTTTAAAGAGAAGAATAGATTTTTCAGGTTTAAAAGGCGGACAAATTGCTACTTTTAGTACTTTTTATACATACTTATATGTATCACTAATTTTGTTTGGTATACTTTTTGTATACTAACTGAGGAATGAAATGAGGAAATGTTGATAATTTTTGGTTTTTTACATAAATTTGGTATACAGACAGTTTGTGCCTTCTTTTACCATGTAGCTTACTACAGTCCTATTTTCAAAATGTCGCTTCTCCAACAATTTCTCTCTATAAAGACATATTTAAAAATGATTTACCGATTTATGTCATTTATAAATATCACATCTTAATATACATTTTCAAGTGCGTAAACAATGTGGAACATCACACAATATTTTTTCCAAGAATTTGGCATGCAATTAATACAAGAAACATTAACATTTTAGCAGTATGCAGATGTAAACTTGAAATAACTAAACAACGTATAGAATATATGTATGGGTAGTCATGAGTTCAGCAAATCTAAAAACTATAACGAGAATTTCAACATACTTGTATAAGAAAAATCTAAACAAATATCTTCTACAACAAAGCGAATTGTTTCTTACATAGATAAGTCAATTATTATCTATATTAATGTTCACTCTTTTGAAATATGTTTTCTTTTTTTTAGAATTTTATTGTTTATATAATTTTATATATTTGCCAACATGCTTCAAAAATGCCCAGAAGGCGCTGAAGCATCAAATTATTGTTATTGAAATAAAGTAATTTTCCAAAAAAAAAAAAAAAAATATTAGAAAATTCACAAATAAGATTTCATTAAATCTGTAAACGCAATTTATTGTTAAAGGTGTGTGTGACTCCTTGAGAAAAAATGGTAACCAGATTGTATTTCCAGAAGAAGTCTGAAATTCAATAAATTTTGCCTGCTATACATATAACCAAAAGAAATTATCGCATGTGATATTTAAAAAAAAAAAAAACTTCACACCCATACATATTTTTACAATTTATTTAACCGAAAATAAATGCGGGTTTTTGCTGTATTAACAACTTGTTTAATTGAAACAACTAAACAGCTTACTTAATTACAAATAGAAATTAGGGATTTTAATTTGTTGCCTTTAGTTTTCTCTGCAGTGAATGCTTAAAAGATTCGGTATGTTCCGGTTCAGGCGAATATTGACTTTTTGGCCGAGTGTATTGAAACTGTTTTTGTTTGGCTGCAAAACTAAAATCTGATTAAATCATCATAATTAAGCAAAAAATTAAAAATAAGAAATAAAAAAGTAATAAAATTTAAATGAATTGTTTTGCGTCGCTCGTGTGTTTAGTTGTTGCTTGAATTAGAAAAATAAAATATTTTAAATGTTAGAGAACAACCGCAGAAACAAAATGATTCTAATACGGAAGCCCTATTATATTTTATTACTACATACTTACATACTCACATAATTACATAAGTATATAAAATGGTATAAATTTCATATTTTCAAATCCTCAGTGAACGAGAAAATTTCCGACTAGAAAAATGTTCTTTGTTAATTATTTTATAACTCACCATAAAACTTTATATACAAATTATTATCAGTGAATGTCAATCGCTTTTCATTGAAACGTGTTTCAAGTATAAGCAAACCCTGTTGTGTTGACTTAAAATATATAATCTTAAATATTCAATAGTCTGTCCCTCCCTTCCAGACGACACCATTTAAAACCAGTGATTTGTTTATTTAAATCCAATATTTTTCAAACATTTAAAAACTTAAAAAAAAAAATGTGACAATAAAAATCCAAAATAAACAGCATCTTTTATTACCGACAACAACTAAGATGACTTTGAACTTGATTGACAGAAGATGCAGGTCGTTCACACCACACCGACTGTGTGGCAAACAAGCGACCAAAAATAATTGAAAACAAATTATTTGTATTTGATTTGTCTGAAAAAAAGAAACAGCACTTAAAGCAAATAAAAGTCATTCAGTCAGTCAGTCATAATGAATTAAGAACAAAAGTCGGATGCACAACAGCTGGATAGGGTCCAACATGTGTCCGTTTGAAACAGACACAAGTACTCGTACAAGCCGGCTGGCTGGCCTGGCCTGTTGACTTTATTTTCATTAGATTGTTTAAATGTTCTTCGCCACAAAAAAAAAAAACAAAAGACAAAAGAAACACCAACACAAAAATTTCCTGTTTGTGATATTAAAGATTTTTTATGATTTTTTTTTTTTATTTTTCGTTACTAATAAAATACGCAATACATATTTGCGTTAATTAGAATTTTATGGCGGTTTTGTTAATTAAACAAAAATGAATATTCTAAATAAAAAATGTATTTAAATAATAACGTTTTCACAATGTCTGAAAACCGACACACTCATAGTTTTTAATATCGTCTTCCGTTTACATAAATAATTTAATGATTTCAATTAAACTTTTTTTATAGTTCCAATTAATTTATTTTAATTAAGTTTCATTAATTTCAAACCCGTAACCTAATTTTATTTGAAAAATTATAAAAAAAAAAAATTATATATCTCCGATCCTGCCAGGAGTCGAACCTGGAATCTTCTGATCCGTAGTCAGACGCGTTATCCATTGCGCCACAGGACCGTTATCTTTAAGATGGCAAAGCTTTTTTTTATTACAAGAAATCTCATTCAGAAGTCTAAAAAACTGAAAGGGCGTATACTATGTCACACAAGTATAACTACGTACAGTAGAACCTCCCTAATCCGGACAGATATAGTTTCAGCTACTGTCCGGATTAGTGGATCATCCTGACTACAGTTAAAATAAATTTTTATTTTTTGTTATTATTACGAATAAACATAATTATTATTTGAACTGTAATAATGTATAAATGAGAAATTATAATTATGAGGCTTAAGTTCAGTTTTATTGAATTAATGAAAATTCAAATTACTATGACTAATGAGTAAGATCGTCCGGACTTCAGTTAAAATAAATTTTTAAGCGCAGAAACATAAGTATGTACACATAAGAATGCACTTGCATTTAATTAATTTGCAGAATACATAAAGAAAAATACTAAAAGTGACCAAAAATATTAATTTAAAAAAAATAAGAACCATTAGACTACTTCTTGTAAGGTTATTTGAAGTCATTCTCTTCAAGCTTTACAAGTATGCAATATAGAATATTTAACGTGCCATTCATGACATACGACTTGATTTAGTTGAAAAAGTGCACGAAAATTCAGTTCATCGGATTTCTTCCTGCAGAAGAAGTCGTGAAGGCCATTTGAATGACGTTTTATTTAGAATTTAATTTTATCAATGGTACTTCATAATAAATAAAAAATTTTTGAATTTGCTTAACAATAAGTGTGTTTTTAAGCTATTGCATAGCTTCTATCGCGGGCTTTGATTCGACCGAATCAAGAAATTTTTAAACGTTTGTTTCTTAAGTCTTTTGTTTTTGAAACGAAAAAACCTGAAACTAAGTTTGTTTCTTAAGTCTTTTGTTTTGTTAAGTATTTAAATCGCCCAATGTATTTTAACCCCTAAGGTATGCTATTGATTTTGATTTCATTAAAATACAGTATTGCCAGAAATCAACGGAGTTATTAAACAAAACGTAATAAATACATAATTGCATAAGTTGATAAAAAAATGCTATGCAATAGCTATACCGCGGCAGTTCCCGAGAGCCACATGTCTTTTTTTTAAAGAAATCATATCACTCTTATTGAAAAACCTTTTAGAACCAACTATTACAATATGTACCGCTATACATGGCCATATACAGATAATACACTGAAAAAACTATTTTAGGTAATATAAAGGAATGACAATTATAGGTAAAAATTAATTAACAATTTGTTGAGACAATATGTAATTGGTTCAGTGCATGCATCGTATCAAACAATAAAAATCTGTGTAAAAAATTAAAGAAAAACTAAATTAATTGTTCAAAAAATATGTTATTGAAAATGATGGAAATGGCAGAAGTTTAAAGTTTCCTGTGAAATTGTATTAATAACTAGCATACTTCGTTACCTGTAGTTTTTAAAGTAAAAAATAAATAACATATTTTTCATGTATTTAGATCGAGTATTTCTGGGGCCATGCTTAAAAATGTCCCTTTTTGGGCAGTATTTTCCCCTTTTTAGCTCCTTAAAGCGCGAATTCCTAAGAATCCCTATTTCGGTTCGAATCTGTCTCCCAAAAGGACCCCACATTCCAAATTTCATATTCCTGGGACCATTCTTAAAAATATTCTCTTTTGGGACGATTTTACCCCTTTTTACCCCCTTAAAGTGCGAATTTCTTAAAATTTATGATTTGGTTCGAGTCTACGTCCTGAAAGGAACCTACATTCCAAATTTCATATTCCTGGGACCATGTGTAAAAATGTCCCTTTTTGGGCCGCATTTATCCCTTTTTACCCCTTGAAATGCGAATTTCCAAAAATACATATTTTGGTTCAAATCTGCGTCGTAAAAGGAACCTACGTTCCAAATTTGATATTCCTGGGACCTTTTTTAAAGATTTTTTTTAAAATGTCATTTTTCGGCCGTTTTTACCCTTTTTTACACCCTAAAATTTCGAATATCCAAAAATCCCGTCCTAGTAGATCTACACTCTATAAAAGGAACTGTCATGCCAAATTTCAAGTTTCTAGGTTCAGCGGTTTGGGCTGGGCAATGATGAATGAGTCAGTCACTCACGCAACTCTTATATATATAGATTGTATTAAGAACAGTAAAAAGATAAATAAAAATATATATTGCGCGATCCTGCCAGGAGTCGAACCTGGAATCTTCTGATCCGTAGTCAGACGCGTTATCCATTGCGCCACAGGACCATTATATGCTGATTTTCAAAGTTAATACTATTTATTACATTGATGATAAAGCTGTAATTCTCAATTAAGGTTCATGTGTATGCGAAGACTAAAGAATATCCACACAAAAACATAAATGTGAAAATAAGGCCAAGTTCGTATCCAAAAAGTTTCGGCCATAAAAAGTACTGAGATCAAAATAAGGACCAAGTTCTTGATAGGTACAATTCCATCTCATTTCTAGCCAACCTGTAAGCTTGGCAAAATTTGTTTGCCTTTCTAATATGGGAAAGAATTCTTGGAAAAATATTGCCAAGCTTATAGGTTGCCTAGAAATGAGATGGAATTGTACCTATCAAGAACTTGGTCCTTATTTTGATCTCAGTACTTTTTACGGCCGAAACTTTGTGGATACGAACTTGGCCTTATTTTCACATTTATGTTTTTGTGTGAATCTCACTTCTTTTTTCGAAGTTGTTTTTGTATAAATATTTATATGTATTGCTTATCTGGGCCTACCTGTGTAGAAAATTTCAGCTGTCTACCTATACTGGAACTGCCCCATACAAATAAGGGAACCCTAGTCCTCCCAGGTGAAAATTGCCCGTTTAAAAATTATTTTTGTTAATTTCTCATCACTACCTACCTGTGTACCAAATTTCAGCTTTCTAGCTATACTGGAAGTGCCCCATACAAAGAAGGGGAACCCTAGTCCCCCCCCCGGGTGAAAAGTGCCCGTTTTCAGATTTTTCTGGTTATTTCCTCACCAAGACCTACCTGTGTACCAAGTTTCAGCTCTCTATCTTTACTGGAAGTGCCCAATAATATTGATGAGTCAGTGAGTGAGTCAGTGAGTCAGTGAATATGTACTAAAATATGGACTTTTCACACCTTAATATCTCGGGAAGCTTTTTTGGTAGAACTTTCAAATTTAACCTGTGATGTCACCTCTGTGGGGAGACATTATGTTTCAAGTTTCATTATATTATTATCAGGGGGAGCAAAGTTATGAGGGGCTAAAAACAGCTCGAATGGTTTCGTGTAAATATACACACTGTGTGGCCGAACTTGGCCTGGCGCACTGCCGTGCGCATAGATTGTCGAGCCTTTAATGCAATAGAGTCATAACTCAAAAACTGTTATTTTTGAGTTAATAATGCGGCATGAATTATCATATCGTCCTTCAGAATGTGTAAAAATTTCATTTAAATATTTTGCATAATAAACTTTTGAGACAAATATTAAATTTTCGTTTAACATTAAGGTGTTAGCGAATGCGCAACTTTAAACTCGTTTTCTGCAAAACTACTTTTTTTGAGTTATGATTCTATTGAAGCAAAGGCTCGATACATACATACATACGTATGTATTACATACTTGATCTGCTAACATGGATAAGTATTTTATTAAAACCTAATGTTCGAAATAGATTTAGAATAGTTTGTGAAAAGGTTTTAGCATTAATTTAATTATCAAATTTGTGTTTGTGTTATTTTTCTATTAAAGCCCCGACAAAATTTACATAAATATTCATTAAAATTTTAATGCTTTTTTTTCTGTAAATTTGACTACAGAAATTTACACATAAAAGTTAATATAAAGGCTATAAAATGAAAATAAAAATAAGGCAAATAAATAAAGTTAATGAAAAGCAGTTGTTGTTTGAAATATAATCAAGAATATTTATTTTTTATGATTTTTTAACTAGATGTCGGAACTTTGGATGTTGGCTGTAAAGCAATTTAGTACTTACTTACTTTTCCATTATTTTATAGTGCAAATTTAGTTAACGCAATAAAATATTCATTTCTACCCTTTTTAAAAAATTTTGAAACAATCACTGACTTTTTCTTATCCATTTTACGTTTCTAAAATATAAAGCAAAATGAGCTAGTAGATTATCTAAATTAATTTAATATCTGTTCGCACGATCCAAGAAATATGTCTAGAAAATTGATGTGTAAATCAAACTAACAAATCGGTGATAGAAAAAAATCCCATCTTGAAACAGTTCATTTTTATGTTCAGTTACATTTTTTAATTTATTCAATTCTTGAATGTAAATTTTATACATATTCTAAACTTTATTAAACATTGGCAAATATATGTATTTAATAATCAACGCCACTATATAATGCTTGTCGCAACCATGTCCCCCCAGGATTTGAACCCTTAACAGACTATTTAAAGAGTCAATACGAAAAATTAGTGTTCCCTGCGATCCTGCCAGGAGTCGAACCTGGAATCTTCTGATCCGTAGTCAGGGATAATTTCGTTATATTGTGTTGATCTACTCAAGGTTGGCCTGGCAATATACACAAATACAGTAGAAAAAATTAGTATTAAGAAGCACTAAATTTCCTGACGAAATTTTTTTTAATATGTACATATATATTATTTAGGTTTTCTTGAAAAACTTAAAATATTTTTCAAATATCTATTGACTGAAAAGAACAAATTACTATTTGTATATTATTATTACGAATAAACGTAATTATTATTTGAACTTATATTGATTTACATATGGAAAGTAATATTATCAGGCTCAAGTTCAGTTTTATTGAATTAATGAAAATTCAAAATTACTAAGAGTTTTTTTTGTGTTTGGAAAATATTATTATTTATATCCAATCAGTTTTTAGCAGAACGTATCAGTACTGATTTCAAGGCCGCTACACCTCTCATCAGCGTTCAAATGTCCATCTTTACAATTTTCGTAAAGTGGATACTAAGTGAGAAGAATATCAACTATTTAACCAGTTTTCAACAGAAATAGAATATGAGAATTAATTTTTAATTCAATTTTTATTCTACAATAAAACAGTGCTGGTTAGTACGAAATTCCCTCATTACTGTTTGGAACTAATAATCAACACAAACTCATAGTCCGTTATCATCAAAGTATTCTACTTTGTATTTTAACGTTTTTGTTGTTTTTACTCTATATTAGGGAAATTCACATATTACTGTGACCCCTGTTATTAGGGTATTTATATTTTATATTTAATATTTTCCAAACACAAAAAAACTCTTAGTAATTTTGAATTTTCATTAATTCAATAAAACTGAACTTGAGCCTGATAATATTACTTTCCATATATAAGAACAAATTACTTTAAAAAAATAAAAAAATTTTAAACCAAATCTGTCAACCGAAAATAATATCAATTTTTATAATAACTCGTACCATATATGTATGAAATTAATCATCACGTCGTTCTTGATTTTAGACAAATATTGTGTTTGCTCAACTCTTGAGAAGAATAAAACTTTGTTTAGTCATTAACTTATTAAATATTTTTAATTTAAAGTTGTTTTAGGGTAAAAAAAAATATTTCGAGCTGTGGTGTCGTTGTTGCAGCTAACGAGCAACTCTAACGCAAGCTTAAAATAAATAGCAGTACCAATGAGCTGCAACAAGTATGAGCCTACTTATTCCCTAACGTTGAACTTTAAGAACAACACAAACAAATATTATTCAATTTTATATTCGTTTGCTTTTTATGCACAAGCAGAAAATTCATCAACAAGTGTAAATCGTTTCAACCATTGATGCATGATCTGATTGCATGATACAATGAATATCACGATCTGATTGTAATTGAGCGTGCAATAATCTATTTTTATGAAATTTAAATACGTACGTACTTTTTTTAATTGATTTTTTTTTCGAAAAAACTTACAATTTTAATATTTTAAAAATATTGTTATAACTTTTTTCCCTGAAATGTTAAGATAAAGATCCATCGTATATAAAAAGTTTAAATTTTTCATTCTCGAATAACTTATTTCTATTATATAGTAACGAAAAACAATAAGGAAAACATTAACAAAAGCTTACATAATTCAACGAGAAACAAAAAGAAACTACTGAACAAAAATCAACTTAAAATAAAATTAAATTAACGGTAAAAAATAAAAACACTTCATATTTTAAGATAATCAATGATTATAAAAAGAAAAAAAAAAAAACGATTCGTACGGCAGTATAGTTTAGGTGTATTCAAGATAAGTTTAGCTACATTTTTGAAATAGAATTTAAAAACAGCAAGTTGTCGACGAAACCGGGGCTTAATCTATTTCTCTTTTCTGAAACAATGTTGCCTGCCAAAGAAAATGATCTCTCAGCAGCTGCGCTACTATCTCGTATTGAATGAATTTGCAGTGCTACTTTCGACAAATTAGGGTATTTATTTTTGTTAAGTAATAGATTAAACTAAGGTCATTTTTATGTTCAAACTAATGTAAATAAAAAACTAGTATTTTCCAACTTTTTCAGGGATAATTTTTTATTGAATCTGGCAACGATATGAAATAATTTTTTTATCAAATTTTTTAAGTGGTATAAACAAAAACATATATATGTTTACATGATCATTTAATGTATACAAACTCATTTTACTTACATATAGTCTTTTGTCAATTTTTTTTTGTCAATATATACACCACGACATAAAAACATTAATTATTTAAATAAATGTAAAAACAAACAAAATAAATATCACAGTAAAAT
Organism: Lypha dubia; assembly: GCA_947311025.1. NCBI lineage: Eukaryota > Metazoa > Arthropoda > Insecta > Diptera > Tachinidae > Lypha > Lypha dubia. The sequence goes on along the minus strand of OX371263.1, from coordinate 85,134,407 downwards.
AAGTAAATATCACAGTAAAGCTAATATCACAGTAAAAATTAAATAAGTAGAAACCACTAAAAATTAATTAATTGCTATTAAATAGTTAGCGCTGATGTTGTCCTTGTCCTCCTTTCTATTTATTGTATTGGTTGTTCTTTGTTGTATACGTAAACTTTCGATTGTGTACATCTTGTTCTCTTTCCTCTCCTTGTCAAGTATTTTGATATTATCAAAGACAGGGTTGTGTCTCATCTCTAAACAATGTTGTGGTATTTATTTTTATTTGTCTGCCACCATTCTATTACATTAAAATTTTCAGTCATTTCCACTAATTCCTTGCAATATTTATCACTTCATCTTCAGGGTTATTTGTAGAGTTTGGCAGCTTTATGCCATAAACTTATATTGGCGATCCATACATCATCTATATTTTTCTTAATATTTTCTTTTAAAATAGAAATCGCAGCTATAGATGGCAGAACATAACAATGATGGCGCACAACAAACTTGCAACTTCTGAAATACAATTTCAAAATCCCCACACAATACTACTAGAACCTTAATTATGAGTACATTTATGTTAAACATACGTTGGTCTTGCTCATTTTGTGTTAAAACTGTGTGTATCGCAATCCAGTTATCATTTATTGAATTTAACATTCTATAGTGAGAATTCCATCTTGTTGGGTATTGGGTTGTTAATGATGTTGGTAAGAGATGTGGTAAATTTGCTTTTTTAAAATACTTTACTAGTTTTTTGCAGGAATCTATAACGTCATTAAGTTCTATTGTATCACTGAATGATTTGTCCAAAGCATTTGAAAATAGATGGCTGTTGCAGTTAATGCGAGTATTTTGTGTCAAAGCTTTAACAACATTTGGTCCCCTGTGAGTTACAAATTTAATTTTGTTGGTGCTTTGTATACCAAACTCATTACACAATGTATCTATTGAGTTTTTTCATTATGTTGTCACCTGCAGACCTTTCGAAATCCATAGATTTCATACCCAACACTAAATCAAAAAACTTAGAATCCTTTTGGAATGGAATGTTCGCTTAATGTAGTTGTCAGCCCACATGTCAATTGTTGCTAATGCTCCGCCACTGTTTACAGCATTACTTATTTCTTCTTTAATTTCTTGCTTTTTTTCATTAGCAAGCTTCTTTAGCTTCTTTATTTTGCGTGAAACTGTCGTTGCATCTGGAAGCAAATCTTTTACATCTACGTTTTCACCATAAGTTGCACCAATTTTTAACAAGAATTTTGCCAACTTTATGAAGCCGGGGCCTTTCATGGCCGAAAATGGCTGACAGTCTTCAATTATCCAACTTGAACACTTTTCTACTGCATAATTTTTGTCATGTGTTGAGACTTTTCTTAAAGTTAGACACTTTTATATTTTTGCTGCATTTGTGACGATTTAAGTGTGACGTTTGGTTATGAGTATATTTTAAAACTTTTGAGCAGCGGCGACAATAAAGGAAGTTTGAAAGTACAGTTTTGTCTGGCTTTAGAATTTCTGTCAAAACATTCCATACGACGCTACCACCTTTCCGGCTCCCTGATAAAATGTAGTTGCCTCTGGCAATTTCTTTGGAAATAAATTCTGGACACAGTTCCATTTAAAACTTTAAAAAATTCACAGTTAATTTAAAGATAACTAATTTTCACAAAAATCTTTTTATTACACTTCTCGAGAGAAGTGTCAAGGTGTCGAGTACAAAATTACTTTAATAACTGAATAAAAGACTTGTTCCGCTAACGCTTCGATTCAAAATGAGTTTCACACCCTTAACGACACATTCAGAATATTCATGTTAGCACAAAACAACAAGTGAATAAAACTGAATGTTTGAAACGAACGGTTGTGTAAGCAAGTGTTTTTTTTAACAAAAACGATTAGATCATAAAAATCAATTTGCATAATTAAGTATACCCGAAAATAAACCGTATACCCGAACTAAATAGTACAAATAAACCAGATGTACTAAAGAGTTTTTTATTATTACCACCATTCTCATCGCTGTTCGCCCCACTGTGTTCCTAAAAATTGATTGATAATTATTGTAACGCTAACAAAAGAATTACGTACATATATATATGAAAATACCACCCATATTTATTTGTATCAATATGTGAAGAAATTTTGAAATAGAATTTGTTAAACCAAACTACTGGAAAATATTTTTCGATCCTGCCAGGAGTCGAACCTGGAATCTTCTGATCCGTAGTCAGACGCGTTATCCATTGCGCCACAGGACCGTTATATATTTTACGTCAAATTATCGTACTTAGATATCATGCTGGAATAAAAACACAAAAATTTTACTACTCACACCAAATAGAAAAAGCTTTATCAAATAGTTCTTATTCCCTCCCAGTAGGAAATTTTTAACAACATTTACCACACTCGTACTACATACAAAAATAGAAACACAAACAAATATGCGTGTCGTTATAAATGAAGCACCACCATAAATTAAGAAAGAAGGGTGTTGCTGGTTGAATAATTATGGAATTTTGTAATTTATTTCGGTATGTTTAATCATATGTTTTCGTTGCTGTATTTTTTTCTTTTTTTCATATATTTTGTGTGTTATTTTTTACATAAAAATGCCACAGCAAGATAATATGCAAAATAAAAAAAAGTTACACTCATGACTTTAAATACAAAACAAATAGAGAACTTGTTGATTGTTAAACAAATCAGGTCATACACATTAATCATTTTATGCAATTTTTTAGAAATATTTTATGCACTGCCTGCCTCAACAATTATTAACTGCATGATCATTCCTATGAGTAAAGTAGACTGTTGTAACTCAAGTCTAATTTGTATTTTTGCAAACAGTTTAACCAACAAGTGATTATTATTTAGTTTGGGATTTGCGCTTGTAATACATTCATTTTATTTAAATTATTTATGACAAACAATTAAATTTTATGTACATTTTTTAACTGAAAAAAAAAACACAAAATAAAATAACAAATTCGAATTCACGCTAGAAATAAGAAACGAGACAATTCAACATGACAACTATTTACACGGTCAACGAATCAAAAACATGACAAGTAAAAATATCAAAGTATTTATTAGAAGTTTGTGGCAATTCATTTCTTTAGAAATTTGGGACTGTGAAAATGTTTCGGTTTTTTTTAGCCACGAGCAACATGAATCACGATTCATCGTTAGCACATGTGTCTCCTTTGAATTAAAGTTTCGAAGAGCTTTCCGCAAAACAGTAAGAAGAAACAATCAAGTGAAGCCTATTCCAATTACTAGTATGTGAATAAATCTATTCGATTAAAAATTATTCAAATAAAAAATGTTCGATGAAAACTATTACCAATAAAATTTATTCGCATATAAATTAATCTAGTAACAATTTTCGTATAAACGTTATTTGAATGCAAATATGTATGTTTGTTTGTATTTTGTTCGAATAAAAATACAGAGGGTCCAAATAAAAATTATTCAAGTAGAAATGGTTCACATAAAATCACTTCCCATAAATATTGCGAATAAAAATTAATTGAATAAATAGTTGTTTTGTACACTCTTAACTTAAATAATTTTTACCCGAACTGCATGAAAATAGTTGAAATAAAAGCAATTTGAATAAAAATTATTCATATGTACATATAAAAATTATTCGAATATAAATGGTTCGATTAAAACTTTGGCGAGTAAAAATAGTTCTAATAAAAATATCTCGAACGGAAGTTATTGAAGTTAAAATTATTCGAATGAAAATATGTATGTTTGTAGTTTGTTCAGATAAAAATTACTCAAGTAGAAAGTGTTTAAATAAAAATCTTTCGAAAAAAATGCCTAAAATAAAAACAGTTCGAATAAATATTGCGAATAAAAATTAATCGAATAAATAACTGTTTTGTACACTCTTGACTTGAATTATTTTTATCGTTACATCCGTTAACGTAGGACTCGCCACGTAATAACTGTATAATTGGATGGGAAATTACGTGAGGAGTCGTGCGTTCACGGATATAACGATTTGGGCCCTGAACAAACTACAAACATACATACGTAAAAATTATTCGAATAAAAATGGTTGAATCAAAAGCAATTTACATAAAAGTTATTAAGATAAAAATTATTCGAATATAAATTTTTCGATTAAAACTATGGCGTATAAAAATATTTCTAATAAAAATATCTCAAAACGAAATTATTCGAGTAACAATTCTCATATAAAAGTATTGTAATAACAACAAATTATGTATATTTTCATGTATGTAGTTCGGACAAAAATTATTCAGGTACTGAGTGTCCAATTAAAAATTATTCGAATAAAAATTAATAAGGTTAAAATAATTTATTTATGTGGATGAAAATATTATTCTAATTAAATTTTTCAAATTATATATAACACTTTATTTATTATTGATAGGCTGGCTTATCGATATGTTGCATTTCGTTGGTTGTTTGTGCCAACTCATCAGTAGATCTCTAGCCATCCTTAAAAAGTTAATTTTATTATTAACAAATCAGTTTGAAAACTTTTTAAACACGGATAAAGATCTACTGATGAGTTAGCATTATCATAAAAAAATGTCAGTTAAGAAATGGGATACGAGAATTATCACTTTTGTTCTAGCAATTTTTAACATTCAAATTTATTATGAGTTAAAAGTTTACTAACTATATTTTCAGTCTGATTTTCCCGAACTAACTATCTTCAGTTAGTTTTCGGAGGTACCACACACAACACGCGCATAAGATTTTTTGACTCTTGTCATGTGATGCATATTGCTTATGATAGTTTTAAATACATTGTTGTTGTTGTTGTTGCTGCTGTTCTCATAAAACCCATTAAAATTAACATAAAATAATATGGTTCATTATTATCTATACATATATACATGCATATATATTTTTTTTGTTAAACTAAATCGAACATGACATAAATTGTCGTGTGTGTCAAATTTCTATACAAGCAATTTTTTATAGCAAATATTTGCCACCAGCTTTTAAAACACATTTGTTTTTTTTTTAAATATGTTAACTGCTGTGAGTGACAGTGCATTTATCATTTATCATTTATTAGAATTAATTAAACACTATATGTATTCATACAAAATCAAATGACAGTTTTCAATACAAATATCACTTGATATTTGAAAGGTTGATTTTTTCATGTTGCACTTGTTGTCACTTGAATTCAAAATTACTTTTAATAAGAATAAAGAGTACGCAAAATATATTTAAATGGATTTGAAATTTTAACAAGAATTTTACGCATAAAACAATCGATCGTTCGCAGTTGTTTTGTGGCCAAACTTGTTTTAATAATTTTTTAACGTACTTGAAGATTGTTGTCATATTCACTACTTCTATTCTTGTGCCAACAATTTGTTTTAAGTATTTTTATTAAAGCCACAAAAAATGCAATAAATTGTTAAAATTGCGTTCTTAAATGCTCCAATTTGACTTTAATAGCTTCGTTTAGATATCGAGGAGACACAGATATTCAGCACATTAATTTGAATACATACAATTTATTTCAGTTTCGTTTTATTAATAATGAAGAAATATATTTTATTTTAATAGTGATCAGTAGATATTTTTAAATATTGATCTATAATACATAAGATATAATTTTAAAATAAATAAAAATTTATCTGCGATCCTGCCAGGAGTCGAACCTGGAATCTTCTGATCCGTAGTCAGACGCGTTATCCATTGCGCCACAGGACCATGTGAAATCGTGTAGCAAAGTTGTCTGATATTTATTGACGTTGTAACTTTCTGCGAGAACAGTAGAACATTTTTTCCGAACAATAAAATACATAAATGTTGCCAGAGTCAAAGCTGTAAAATTACAAAAATTTTACAAACTTCTTTATTACATCGCTTTTTCATTAACTGTTTTAAAAAAAAAGACAAACATAAAACAAACCTCTGATCCAGGCCAAGTTCGGCCACACAGCGTCACAACTTTGCTCCTCTTAATCATAAATAATGAAACATAAGGTCTTCCTACAGAGGTGACCTCACAGGTTAAATTTGAAAGTTCTACCGTATAAGCTTCCGGAGATATTAAGGTGTGAAAAGTCCATATTTTAGTACATATTCACTTACTGACTCATCAATATTATTGGGCACTTATAGTATAGCTAGAGAGCTGAAATTTGGTACACAGGTAGGTCCTGATGAGAAATTAACGAAAATGAATTTTTCACCTGGGGCGACTGTGGTGCCCCTTCTTTGTATAGGCCACTTCCAGTATAGCTAGAAAGCTGAAATTTCTTTCACAGGTAGGCCCAGATAATCAATACACACAAAACTTTTGTGCCTTTCTAATATGGGAAAGAATTCTTGGAAAAATTTTGCCAAGCTTACAGGTTGCCTAGAAATGAGATGGATATATACCTATCAAGAACTTGGTCCTAATTTTGATCTCAGTAGTTTTTACGGCCGAAATATTTTGGATAGGAACTTGGCCTTATTTTCACATTTGTGTTTTTGTGCAGATATTTATCATTCCACCCACTGTTCCAGCAAATGCTCTCTTAACACGCAAATCTGTATGTTAACACTTGCAGTTTTTTATTTTCTCTCCCTCCCTCTCTTTTTGTGATGAAGTAATATTGTTTGAAATGATTAAAATTTATAGAAAACGAACCAAAAAAAAAAACAACAATAATCGTTATTTTATTAATATTAATTTGATAATTTTTTTAAACAAAATTTAAATGCCATTTTTTATGGTTACAAATAAATTATACAATAATTTTAAAGAAATCAGGTCACAATCATTTATCAATCTCTCATTTTATTTTGTTAATTTTTTGCTGCACTGGGTTTTTTTTACCACTGAACATCATACTGTTTGTTTTGTTTGTGTTCAAAAATTTGCATATATATGAAAAAAAGTCTTTTGGTATAATAAAATTATAAAATAAAATAAAATGACATGAACAGAACAACGTATACACATTTACAACAAATATAACACAATACTAAAAACTATTGTTAAACTTACAATGTTTGGACTGTCTGTCCTCCTGTTTGGCTCAACTCATATTGATATTTTATTAAGCGGCATCTGGAAGTACCCTACTTCAAGAGAATACGTTGATAGTGGAAATATGTATGTAGCCGTAGCCGTTACCTATATTCATTAATTTAATGAAAAAATACATTTCTCAATGAAAATATTCATGGAATTTCAATAAAACTCTGTCCTTTGTAGGCATTCGTGGATTGTATCCTTTAACAAAACTAATCAACCAGCTGATTGATTTAACGTTTTTGTACAGTAGGTCAAAACTAATGAATAAATCATTGAAACAATGAACTTTTTCCTTGAGTTTTCGGTTCTGCGTATTTCGTTTTTATTAGTAAAGTTAATTCATTGCAAATTTTGTAAAAATTTAATTTGAATTGTCGATCACGCCGATATTTAGTTTGTGTCAGAATAATATATAATTCTCATATTATATTTCAGTTCATGATTTGTATAAATAAGATTTTCTTAAATTCACTGATGAAGAGTAACGTTCAGCTGAAGAGTAACAAGGCACATGAGCTAATCAAAAGGAATGATGAGGAATGTTGCGAACCCCTAAGACTGCGTCCTTGTGATCTGAAGGGCAATTTGTCGTATTCACCCCTGAATTCGTCAACAAGAGGTGGAAATTATGTTCCCATAAAATTTCCCTCACTTCTAACTCATCTCAGAGTTAAAACCACCCCTAGAAAACATGTTTTCGTTCTGTGATTTTTATCTTTTTCGTTCATTTCCCTTCACTTGATGTTTAAATTAACCAAAATCCTAAAATAGCTAAAAAAAATCCAAAGAAAGTTTCATCTCAAAAACTTTTTGTTTCTGCATAGTGAAGGGGCTTTTTGATAATCGTCGAGACCTGTTCATGTCGCACTATTTTCATTAGATATGTCCGTAAATTTTAATACTCATTCATTTCATTTATTTGTCTCTGCCCAATTGATCTATTTGACACAACGCGTGAAGCAAACCACCAACAGCGTTTTGTTATGTTGCTCTTTTTAATTGTTAATACTTTATTGTATTATGTGTGTGTGTGTGTGTGTGTGTGTGTGTGATTTCTATTTACATTCGTAAAATTCTAGATGTGATATAAAAATTTTAGCGCAAACTATTTCATTAATATGCAAAAATTGTTTATCTCTTAAAGAAAGTGCGTTATTGTGCATAATAATCAAGTGTATTTTTGAACGCTGCTTGCGCTGGGCTGAAAGCTTTTGATCATTCGTTTATTACTCCATTATAAATTGATTGCTTTCAATGGATCGTGTTTGCCTATTTATTTTTTTTTTGTTTGGCGGTCATAAGCAACATACAAACTTATTTACATAAATGTGAATGTACGAACATACATACTACGTCTCTTATAAGATTGATCACAAAAATTTGCTTAAGATCGATTGAATTCTTATGTAGAATTTTAATAGAAATTATTTTCGTTATTTGCTGTGCCAAAATCGTTTAATTAAATTTGTTCAACTTTGTATGAATATCGACTCAATAGCGTGGTATTTTTTCTACTTTTATCTATCTTACGTTCACTTCAACAACTTTGTGACCTTGGTCATCAAAATTACCAATAATCAATGAATATGTTACAAATTCTTAATAAAGTTGTATAAAGCTATTTGATGGCGCAAAAAGTGTTAATCGCGATCCTGCCAGGAGTCGAACCTGGAATCTTCTGATCCGTAGTCAGACGCGTTATCCATTGCGCCACAGGACCGTTGATATTGATAATAAAATTTTATAACATTATTAATCATTTTGTTTTCGAAATCTTTAGAAAAAATTTATTTTATATGAATAAATTTGAAACCTGTTTCTTTAACAGAATATCCTTTTTGTAAATTTCTGATATATAAAACTTAAGAGTCTGTTTACAATGTAATTTTGGTTGTTTTACATGAACGCCTACTTTATCGTTATTTAGTACATATTTCTCAACTATGAAAACTAAAGCTATGTACAGACGATTGGCAGATCTTACAATATTGTCAGAAAAATGTTCAGAAAATGTCTCACACCCGTCTAAACATACAATTTTTGTCTTGCAACGTTGCAAGAAAAAGCATTGTCAGTTCATTGTAAGACAATAATATTGTCAGACATCTGACAATCGTGAGAACACTCTACTTTGCCATTATCAGATAATTGTTAGACATTGTAAGCTCTTGTTTTATTGGCAGATGTGTTTAAATTAATGCATCTGACAATGGCACCATTGTAAGATAATTTTTCTGTTGGCAATGCTGTCCATAAATACTATTGGATTTGACAGCTCTGACAAAGCTTAACAACGCATCTGGCAATTTTTCCACACAACAAGCTGACAATCGTGTAAACTGACAATTTTTGTTGGCAGATAAATTTATTGTCTGACAATTGTCTGACAATGAAATTGTAAGGTTTTCTTACAATCGTCTGAACTGACAATTTACCTTTTGGTAACAATTTTTCATTGTCAGTACATTGTCAGCATATTGACATATCTTACAATATTGTAAGATCTGCCAATCGTCTGTACGTAGCTTAAATCACTTGGTATCTTGGTTACATGCTGCTATCAATTTTGAACAGAGCACGTGCCCAGTGTTAGAATATGCTCTCTAGCTCTTTGAACTATTGAACATCTGTTTGTTCGTTTAAAAACAGTTTGTAATTTTTAAGCGTTGAACAGCTCTGTAATATGTAATTTGAAATTGCGCACTAAAATAGTTGATGGCATTCTATCTATTCAGCTAATAAAATCTTTAATTAACACATTAAACGAACCAAATCTTAATTAACACTTAAATTGACAATTAAATACTAAAACAAAGTACTTTTTAACTAAACATACATTAAACATAAAATATATAAAAAAAATAATTATTGAAACAAGATACAACAAAGTAATAACAATAGCAACAACAAACGAACATAACAAACATTGATTTACAAATATTTTAACAAATAAATATCTTTATGATCAGTTGTTGGTGATCGCAAGTATTAAATTGCAACATTATATTTTTGTTTTATCATTGTTAAGATCTAACGACAGCTGGCATAGTTTGCGAAAAGCTGTCTGTATGCGATGAAAAAAAAAAAGATCCATAAAATGTTTGATTAGATCTGTAAGAGGACTTTGAAGTGGCACATGTATTAAATGGAAAAAACCACAAAAAATTATTAAAAAAATAATAACATTGCATTTAGTTGAAAATGGCGCCAATTTCCATTTTTGTTGAACAAAAAAATTAACTTAATACGTACTTATTTATTAATTTTAATTTGTTGCCAACAAAGTGGTGTAAATGAGAGGAATGCTGACAGCAAATTAGAAATAAGTAAAAAGCTAAAACCGATTCCCAAAGGATCTTGAGGTAAAGTTCTGTAGTTATGGGTTGGTTAGCATTTCATTGGTTGCTAAACACCAACTCATCAGCAGATCTCTCTGCCGCCATGCTTGCAAATTTTTCATACTCATTTGCTTATAGAAAAACTCTCAATATATTTTGTTCTTTAATTATAATAATTTATTTGATCTTGTTCTTTACAATTTTGCCTAGAAATGAGATGGAATTGTACTTATCACTTGGTACTTTTTACGGCCGAAAAAAATTTCATTAAAAAATTTCAACCCAGTCAAAAGTGATAGAATTTTGACCGCCAACTCACAAAATATGCCACTGTGCGACGCTCAGCAGCAATATTCTATATATTATCAATATCAGCGTCACTTTCAATATAGGACACAATGTTTTCAATTTCACATGTCATGTCTAAAAATTTTCACAAAACAAAAATACTAATAATAATTTCCAACAAATCAGCTGTTTGCTAAGTACGATATTAGTTAACTGCGTTTGATGGTTTAACTAATGGTAAACTAGAAGCTGTGAATCAAAGATTATTAGTTAAACTATTGCTATTAGCTAACTAATGACTCTGAATTTGGGCCAAAGGCGTTCAAATCTTCTGTAGTAATAATATATTGTTTTGGTAAAAACTACTTATCGGAATCAATTTTATTAGAACTAAGCGATGAGCTACTTTCCGGTCGTGTGCATTGGAGCAGAAAAAGATTCAAGATCAGGATATTCGATAGGTTTTGCATTTTTTACCTCTACGTCTTTTAATAGGATTCACAATTCAAAAGTAGCAGTCATCTAAGTGGTATTTTGATTCTCGCCAGATTCTAGGTATTGCTTTTATTTTAACTATCACCAAAACACACGTTAAGCCAAAGGAAGGTATACGCTTTTCGTTTTTGTGCCTTATTAAACGAAAAATCATAAAATAAATTTTAGGACAAAGAACGAATACTTTTTTTGTAGAGTCGTGTAATTTACACGTCTGAAGTATTAAATAGTTTTTATTAGTTCATTGTTCATAGAAAAAAGTAATAACAAGATTCAATTAAGATATTAAAATATTTTTTGAATTATAATCATAATTTTTAAACGAAATACGTTTGTTCCCTAATTATTTGTTACCGAATACTATACGAGTTTAAGCATCCACCCTGTGTGTAAGGGGAAGAATACTTGAGAATGCCTCTCTTCTTAATTGTGCTACGAATTAGTCCCAATGCTCTAAAGCCGCGGTGCCCACAAGTTTCTTATGGAAGAGCAAACACCAATACATTTAAAGAAAAACAAATTTTTATTCAAAATGTTTTGTTGTAAAAACAAATACATGCAAAGAAAACACAAAAAATATATTTCATATATTTATTTCGTATCATACGTTAAACAAAAACAAAATGTACACTGATGATGGCTGTCGTCAATGTTTACCAGAAAAGCATACGAAAGTGTTGTTGCTTTTCTCTTGCGTGCATACAGTGAAGAACGACAAAAAAAAAACTAATAAGACAAAGTTGTTTGTGTATTTCGCATTGAGGTTGCTCAGTGCTGTATGAGTATATTAAAACACACAGCCTATAGCTAAGAGTATTACAAAAACAAATGAGCATGAAGAGCATAGGGCCTGGGCACCAATGCTCTAAAGTAAACTTTGGGCTATGAGATTTTATATAACCTTACTTAAAGCTAAATAGTTTCGATGTTCTCGTAAGTTAATTAAAACCATATTAGTTTGTCTTTAACGTTTTTTTAAACAAAAACATGAATTATCAATTTAATAATGCAATATTTCATAATAATTCTTAAACGAAGAAAGATATGTGTACATATTGATAGACCACAGACAGCAATAAAATAAAAATTATGAATATAAAACAATTTTTTAATAACTCACAACTGAATATGATGATTGATGAGCTTTTCATTGACAACAAAAAAAAAATAAACAAAATACCGTCAAAGTATTGAAAATTGCAAAAAAGTAAATATTTTTGAAATAAATTGGGACAATAATCGCTGTCATGCTGCTAAACAAAAACCAAACTCTAAAATGCAACTATTTATTTAACTAAATTGTTGCTTGTTAATCTCTTATAGTTATTCTTTTTTACATTCGTTGTTAATCTTAATAAGTTGTAATTAAATCCGCAAGCAGAGAATTCATTAATCATTTAGTGTTTAACTGCTGCAACGTTTTTGAGTATGTACGTGCGACATTTTCAAGGTGGCAAGCATCGCAACTTATCAAATCTTATACGGTTCTTAAGAACATAAATTAAATTTTTTTTAATTAGTTTTGTTTTTTTTCGTTCACGTGCTTAGAACTCATATGAGATGTTTAAAAGCACACCTTTGATAAGCAAAATGTGCGATTTGTTTTTACGAAATTCGATTAACACATCATTGAAAATCAAGAGTTCATAAATTAAATATTATTTACTTGTGTCAGGCAATTTGCAATTAATTATTAGTTACATATGAAAAACAAGTTTAACAGACGAAAAAAAAAAATACATTAAACATTCTCTTCGAAACTAATATTTAATTAAAATTTTGTTATACAATTTAGTGACGGTAATTACTATTTTAATTATTTATGAAAACGTTTCTTTTTAATGTAAACTAGCTGATCCCGGTGTACTTCGCTACCCCCCTCGTTATAAAATAAAATTAAAAGTATTTATATATCCTATTGTGAAAATTTAATGACCATCGGTCCAATAGTTAAGACTATATTAAGATTATTTAAATAAAAAATAACTCAACTAGAAAATATAAAAAATAGCAAAAAGCATATGCCCCGGGTGAGGCTCGAACTCACGACCTTAAGATTATGAGACTTACGCGCTGCCTACTGCGCCACCGAGGCTGCGTAATATAGATGACATAAATTTACTATATCCTATAGCGTATTTAAGAACATTGAAAAGAACCTCATCATGAGTTAATGTTAGACCCTATTTATAAACGCAAAGTTTACTACATAAAATCTCGAGTAACTTGTGGAAAAGGGGAAACATTGTGAAGGGGAGTACAGACTTTGAAGCACTCGCATATTTTGTTTTGTTCCTCATTCGTTGCTTATACATAGTTGTGTGTCTGTATGGTTGATGTATAAGAATATGTACAGAGAAATAGTGAAACACCAAATGTAAAACGTCAAAAATTAAGGACGATTAAACAAAATTTGTAAAACAAAACTTTTTGTGTCTAAGCACCAAAGTTTAAAACGAAATTGAAAAAACTTTATCAAATTAAATTTTTCGTGTCTAAATTGTGTCTTAGGAAGCTTAAAAGCTTTTTTTGCACAGTATTTCCAGCAGTCATAATAGATAAATTGAATTTAAAAAAAAAACTTATTTTGGTTTCTGGAAAGAAATTTTCTATAATAATTCTTTATACTAATTAACGAAATTATTTTTATAAGTATGGTCGAGAGATGTTAAAAGTGTTTTGTTTATTCATATGCAATCTCAATCATTCAAAAATTGAAAATAAAAAATAATTAGGATTATTTTTCAATTGCGTTCATTCACAGATAGTAACTGTGGCAATAAGAAAAAAAGCTTAAATCGAGATAAGCTAATTTTTATTTATTTTTTAATTCAATTTGTATTCTTCATATTAAAAAGTATCTCTGGGCAAAGCTTTACATTTGTATATCGAACGATTTTTACCGATCATCTGCCATAATGACTTGCTGTGTGGGCAGAATCATGTATTTGTAAATCAAAAGAATCACTAGATGAATGATCCACTTTAACTACCTACAAAAAAACCTAATTCAAACATTTAAAAGTTCATTTCTATAAAACTAAATATTATGACTTAAGCAATTTTTCTTTATTTCCACAGATGTGAGTGTGTTTAATAGACGATAAAAAATTTTATGATTAGAATATTGTTCACCAATGACAACATACATAATTATAAAATTGTTTTTCTATGAGTAAAGAAATTAAAGTGCAGATTTTACGGATATGTTTCTATTTATTTTACATCTAACTAGCAAAACTTCCCTTGGTATTATTGCGTGGATCAGGTTAAACCTTTTACACTAATATCATCTTAAAGTGATTATTTTTCAAATTTTGTTTATGTTATATGCACATACATATGTATATACGAATATAACGTATATATTTTCTAAGTAAAGATATTCGAACTCGACTAAAAAACTGTAATTTTAATTTTATATGAGAAAGTATAACACTAAACATTCTCATCGTATTTAAGAGAATCATAAAAAGAACTCGAAAAATGCAATTTATCTCTCCTATTATTTCCTACTGGATTTGCTTCTCTACCCCACTCGTACGTAATCGGAAATTGAAAAAACTCAATATCTAAATGCCTTCTTTAATAAATACAGAACTATAAAATAAATGGTCTTTTAAAAAAAGGGGTTGCAATGACAGCTAATCGCGATCATGGCGGCGTACGAGTATGTCGAAGGTATTTATTATTCAGTCTTATGTGTGAAATCATCAAATTTGGAGTTATTTTCTTGTCCGAATTCGGTATTTAAATAAATTTGAAATTTGTTATGTGTGTTGAAAAAGATTAAAAGTAATTAAATAAATAAAAATGATATCTGCTAAATGCATTTCTTCTATGCACATACATACATATGTATGTACGTACTACATACATGAAAACATACAAATTTATATGAATGTATTCATAGGACCTCAAAACGAGCTGAATAACAGTAACAAAATTGTACATTTTTTAATGTTGTGGTGTCAATAATTTTATAAGTCAATAAATGTTTTTCCCTTTACATATTAGATAAATATGATTAGACCTCTTATTCAAGATATCGGATAAGTAGTTCATGTTTTTCGACGTCATGACTAAAAATTCCTTAAAACAAGACAAACATATATCATTCCGATGTTTATTAAGTTTATTTCCATAATAAATGCTTATTTCATCGCTGTACAAAATTTTATATTTTGCATTTAAAATATTTGGGGAAAAACTTGCAAGAATTTCTCCCTCATAGTTAGAATACCACATTTTTCGGGAAAGAGTTAAAGAGTTTCTCTTTTGCGAAGTTCTTTTGGGTAAAGTGGAAGGAGAGAAATTTCTCGGAGAGATTTTATTTAGAATAGCGCATGACGGGGGGAGGGAAATCGAATAAAAAGGAATTAAAATAATTCTCGTATTCTATATCTGTTGAAAACTTGGTTAAATAGTTGATACTATTTTCCAATTGGAGTCTACTTTACATAAATTGTAAAAATGGATGAACGAACGCTGATGAGAGTTGTAGCGGTCTTGAAATCAGAATACTGATACGTTCTGCTAGGCTGATTGTATGTACACTGGAGCCTCGATTTGCGTCGATCATTTTTGCGTCGTTTCGATTTGCATCGCTTTTTAAAATTAAGTTGAGCCCGCTTTGCGTCGTTTTAATTCCGATTTGCGTCGCAACATACCTACTTATGATTGAATTTTTTAATGGAAGTCATAAATACAAGTGAAGATATTATCAAGTAGAATGTAAAGATGGCTGGTCCCCGTTTATTCTCTAAGTACATTTTTATGCCATATCAATTTTTTTATCAAAAATAGAATTTTTGCACTTAGAAAAAAATGATCCGATTTGAGTCGTTTCGTTTTGCGTCGCATTTCTCCGGTCTCCATTAACGACGCCAATCGCGGCTCTAGTGTACTAATATTTTTCAAAATAAAAACTTTTAGTAATTTTAATGTTCAATAATTCAATAAAAAACTTAAGTTCAGTTCAGCCTAATAATAATAATTTATCACTTATGCGGGGGATTGTTTTTCATAATTGGGCTATTGGGCTTTTGAAACAACTGCTCATTTAGCCGTAAATAGTTTTGAATACTCAAATTTCATTTTTGGAAACACTTTTTCTAAATATCTATAAAAACTACAATAAAATGTTTACAATAAAAATATAGCTGTTAAAGGATGTATGTATAATATATTTTACAAATATATATTGCATTTATTTGTTGCGGGTAAGCAATATATAAATGCATTTAATGGTAAACATCTACTGAAGAGTTGGTATAGCAACCAACGAAATGCATTTAGATATTACTAACCCGCAACAAATAAATAAAGTTTTCGAAAACATAAATTCTTGAGTATATGCTCGAATAAATGTCAAATATGTATTGCAATTAAACTTATTGATGAATTCAGCTACAACTGTTAGATCATAGCAGCTACATGTGTTTAGCTTTAAATAATCTTTTTTATATAATATGGCTTCCAAATACGACTTTTTCAATGAATCCCTCGTTTGCATTTCTGATATTTTTTTTCCAAAAATCCAATAGTTATATGTTTTTATCATGACGATAATTTTATAAAATTAGCTTGGCTTTCACTTTCTTCAACAAAATAGGAAAATTCTTTTATAATTTCAGAAAACCCAACTTCTTTTTTCATTAATAATATTAAATGGATTAATTTGTCCAAGAGCTTTATATTTATTTTAAAATCTTAATAATATCTGATCACAAAGCTATATATAAAAATTAACACAGTTATTACTAATATCATATTTTTGTTTTGCATTTATTTGTGCTTCCTCCAATACGTCTCTGGCAAATATTCCTAAATAAATGTCTGCAAACTTTAATTTTTTTTTGTTTGTTTTTATAATCAATTAAATAAAAGTCTTCAGTTTTAAGCAAACTAGTTTTTAAAAAGTGGCTAATTAGAATATTCAGCAGTTCAAGGTTGCTTTAATAGTACAAATATGTGTTGCAAGCTTGAATTATTTAAAATCGTCAAAATTAGGTTATAAATCGTCCCATCGTCACCCGGTAAATTTTAGGACCCAAAATCGTCAAAATAATAAATCGTCAAATCTGGCAGCTATGTCTGTAATGTGGACGATGCGTCATGGCGGTGGTTCATATACATTCAAATGTTCATATACAGGCATGCAAACAAGTGCGAAAAAAATAAATATACTGATTTTTCCATCCCAGAGTTTAGTAACAAAAAAAAGCTTTTTAAAGCTTGAATAAGTAAAAGAGAAGAAATAAAGCTTTTACTAAGAACAAACAAAAGGGAAGTGTAACAAGAATACGAAAAGAACTTTTATTTGGCAGTTTTTAAAAACAGTTTAGCCGGTGAAGGTGGTTGATGGTAAAATTGTGAATGAGAAGAATAGAAAGAAAATTAAAAATAAACATTCATACATAAATATAAAAATTTAAACATTGTTTATTAAAATAACTTAAAATATCGGCAATAAAAAAATTACCAAATAAAGAGAGGAAGTAAGTACCTACCTTTAATAAAATCTGCTTTATTTAGTCTTAAAATATAAAATTAAATGGTTGACTGGCTGTCTGCAAGCAAACATTCAATTGAACACATGTGCGCCAGTCCAACGTCATGCCTAATGAATTAAACTGTTCATAACTGTAAATATGTAATAAAGATTGTTGACAAACGTAAGAATTGTTGCGAAAAAAGGAATTTCACGTTTCTTTGAAAAAAATTTAAATAAACAAAAAAACGATAAAAAGAAATCAAGTAAATAATAAGTGCAAGTGATTCGCTGAAAATAATCCAAACAGAATCAATTTATTACAGCAGACATCTTGAGCAAAACAATTGAAGCTTTTCACAATTAAAATTATTTTGCAAAAGCTTCTTCGTCGTTGTCATAAATATTAGGGGAACGAATGAAAGACAATGTACACAATGTCTGTACGAATGATTAACACAATAATTGTAAAATATTTCATAATAAATTGTGCAAAATGAATTTAAAAGTTTATTGAACTTTGAGGAAAAAAAAAACCAGCAGACAACTACATACATACATACGTATGTATGTATGTATGTATGTATGATATACAAGCTTAAAGTGTAATTGATGATAACATTAATATGTAAGTATGTACAATGTACATACATGCCTACAAACATACATACATATGTACATGCATGTGTATGTACATAAAGACAGACTTACATATGTACATACAATATCTACTTACTACACATGTACATACATACATACATATATGTATATGTACATACATACATACATATGTATGTACATATTCCTCGTCAAGGTAAAGCACGCCAAAAATAAAAACGTGTTTAATTTTGATCCATACATACCTACATACATATGTAAATACATACTGAGAATTTCAATCATGAAACCATTTCCTTTGTACAAAACACAATACAATATTTTAATTCCGCTAATAATTAATGGGTGAATTTGTGAACCGTGAGAAAGAGAAGGAGCGCATTAATTAGTAAAATTTTAAATTTCAATTGCTGGGCCTAAAATTTCAACACCACAGAACATGTTAAACTTTAATGGCAATAACAACAACAACCATAACATTATAAGTGCAGAAACACCAGTAAAAAAGCTTTAATATTTTGCAGACGCTTTAAATCATACAAAACGCGTCATTTCCTTGTCTTATATTCCTACAATTAAGAAAAACAACAACAAAGAACTAGATATTTAAAAACCTGCATTAAAGCTTTTTAGCTCAAGGCCCTTAAGCATAATAACAGCAACATACTCAACAGTGTGCTTCACAATAAAAGCTTTTTTGGGATTGCTCGTGAAGGAATACATATGCACAATACATACGTACATGTGTATTTACCCTGCAGGAAATGTCTATAGAGAAACTGTACTGATTCACTACTGACATAGTCACCAGTACTAGTGACTTATCATAACCCAGACAATGCTATTTACTATAGACATTTAATATTTGCGTGTCATTGAAAATCCACTACTGACATTGGTACTATTGACTACGTAGTTCTTTTGGGATCATATGTAGACATTGGATCCATTGATTCACTATTTCAATTAAGAAAATATAGTCTACGCTTTTGGTGCTTTTCTAAAGCAGATGTCGATAATGAAAATGCACATTTTTTTACCTTAACCGACACATTATCTGCCATCTTTCGCCACTACAATTTTTGTTGTCATCAAAGCCAAATTTAAATTTGTAGACGCTTTATTGACAATGTCGCCTAATAGTCACCAATATTGTAGATAAAAGTGGTGACTTGGAGACAGTTGCCCCCAGAATTCCTTCAGGGTAATTACCATGTATATTATCTCATACATAAATATTAAGCTGATGCTAAACAAAATGAATGCAACATCTGTCTGACAATATATTACTCAAAATGCAGGGCTGGAGGTGCCCCATTAAAGTCCGCACGATTTTTTTTATAATAAAGTTGGCACAAAATCGCTAGTTTCATAAAAAATAGTGAAAAATTAAATAGAATACATAACCGTGCATAATATTTTCTATTCTGAGAGATTTATTCATTTTAAAATAATTTAACTGTAGCTATACATAGGTACATATTATGTACATATGTACAATGAAAATAATGGAATTTATTATAAATTCTTATGAGCATAATAATTCTAGAATTCAATGAGTTATTATGGAAATGAGATTTAGTGAAGAAAAAAAGAATCAAATGTTTTATTACGCTTTTGTTTGATAGTGATGTTACGCATATCAATTTTTAGTATTCGCGAATACGAATACGAATATTTGAAACAATATTCGCCGAAACGTAATATTGCAAATTTAATTTGAAAAAATTCCTCCCTTTGCGTTAGTAACAATAAATTGAAAAAAACTGTCACACTCCTTTAGGTATATATCATTATTATGACATTGAGATGCCGAATTTGAAGACCTCTACTGAACATTTTTAAGTTATTTTACTTACAATACAATAGATTTCGTTTTTCTTACTCTGTTTGCGCTTTTAATTAGTAATTATGTATTGTTTAGGAGAACATTTTTTCGCAGATTGCGCAGCCACATGTCTCGGTGGACTTTCACATATTAAATTTGGGGGTGGTGTTGGCTGAAGTGGTTAGCGCGTTGACTACTAAGCAAACAATGACTTGGGGCCTGGATTCAAACCCCGTCCTGAGCAAGTCAATCAACATCATTGATTTCTCTAATGAACATTAGTGAATAAAAAAAAATTGTATTAATTGTTGTCGGACTATGAAGGCATAGCACTGGTCACTAAAAAACTGTTCCGACAGCGATTGATGCTATGCAAACTAATGTACACAACATCGCCCTCCTCGGTTAGCAGAAACATCGGCGAAGCAAAATAATTAATAAAATACCTGCTAATACAGCTTAACAAAGTTAATGCGTCTACTGGACACCGGAGGCGCCTCAAAAAAGCCTTAAAAATTAACATAACGCGCAAAGCAGAGTTGTGAAAGTGTTAATTAAGTCTTCTAAATTTTCAACATTTATCTTCTCTACCCTATCCCTCTCCCTGAGCTCCGGCACAGTGCACTGCATATGTAGGGGTCATCCCCTGAGTGCTTGTCCTAATTAAAAAAAAAAAAATTAGTTCTTCCATATCTGAAGTCCAACATTCCTCTACTGAAAATTAATTACTAACTTAACATGACATGAATTTACATATAAGACTTTAACTTTTAAATGATAGTTACGAAATATAATTTTCGTTTGTTTTTTTAAGAAGATTATTATCTTGCGTCAAAGATAAAGGGCTTTCTTTCTTTAAATAAAAATTATTATAAATTAATATAATTATGTACATTTTATGTATTTTCTTAAACTTTTTGTATGTTTTTTTTTTGGAAAATGTATGTGCAAATTATTCGAGAAATATTTGCTTGAATATGGCGAATACGAATACGAATACGAATACATATCTTAAAATAGGCGAATAATCGAATTCGAATACGAGTATTCGTAACATCACTAGTACCTACCTAAATAATATTAATAAAGCATTTAATCTAAAGCCCTTAATTTTCGCCTTAAATCGAGTCGGTCGCTTTTTTTAAGTTATCCTTTTTCGGGATTAGATTAAGTATTTAGCGATTAAATAATCTGTACTTGAATCAATCTTTTTATAATTGATTTAAGAAAATCCCTATCAAATGCATTTTCAAAACCTCTTGAGATTGATTTAAGTATGTTCGGAATTATTTTTTTTCTGTGTGTAAAATATAGTTTTACTATGAGCTTAAAAGGCAGTGGCTGTTAATATATGCAATCGCATTTTTAAAAATTTATCATGTTGTAGTAAATCCCATCTCTGCTATTTTACAACCTCAACTTGGTTAATATTAAACTACCCTAGATGTTGTAAAATATTGGAATTATTCGAATGCATGTACGTATTTATGTATACATACCTACCAATGGGTATACATGCTACTATATAAGTGTATGTATTTGTGCCTACATACAGTTTATGAAGTATCTATGCAATTGTTTGAAGTGTTGTAAATTTTCCGGTTAACAATGAATATTGACAGCCACCCCTGATTCACAAACACGAATATAATTATTTTGGTATGGAAAAAATTTTTGTTCTTGTTGGCTTTTTTAAAAAACTACCCGAAATCGAGTTCGCTAAATTATTGTTAAAACGAACGAGGATTTTAATCAAGTCCAATACAGTATCGATATGAATTTTTTTTAATTTAACATACTTATGTAGGTACATAGGTAGGTATCCAAAATGATAAAATGTCTATATTGCGCAAACAATTATCTGACAAACTGTAAAACCATATAAAATACAGTAGTTTTCCGATTTTACGAATTGTTCGTAAAATCATCCATATCCAGTATTAAATTAAAAGAGAAAGTCGTCGTCCATTTTATTTAAAACTCAAAAAATATAGGTACATACATATAAACATTTTATAATATTTTATTAAAATTATTATACCTAGGTATATACATACATACATATATAATTAAAATACTTATTTCAATTAAAAATATGAGGAAAGGAAGAATTTAAAAATCTAATACAAAAATTGGTCTGATTTTTTTTTCTTAATTGCATCTTCTCAAAGGAACTTGAACCATATATGGCTTTGAATTACATATGTAGTATACCTATTATATCTATAAAATTTATATAAGAAATGCAATATGTTTTAATTATAAATTATATATGTATGTACGTCATCGATTGAATATTCTTCTTCAACTTCTGAAGAGACGATCGAGATATTATTATATATGGTTTTATCGCATTTCTTAATGAAGTCGTTCGTAGTTTTAAAACATTCGCAACATTTATTAGCCTTTTCAAATCACACCTAATAATATTAGGTATTTATATTATAAAGTAGCGAATTCATAATCTTTAACATCATTATACATATTTCTAATTTTTCGTTTTTATAAGATTCTTGCCAGAGAAAATGCTAAATTTAGCTGCAAAAATTTTTGATAGAAAATTTTTATAAAGATGTAAGATTGCCACACAAATTTTACATGTAAGAGTTTTTGTAAACAGATCTTAATTACAGTGGAATTTTGATACAACGAAGTTGAAGGTGATCGTAATATATGTACTTTGTTATAGCTATTGTTTCGTTAGAACTATTTTTTTATCCAATTTCTATTGTACAGACAATTAACCTTCGTGGTCTTAATAACGGGACTTATTATTGAATGAATACTTCGTTATATAAAGTTTTTATAGCTCAGAATTTCTTCGTATAGTGTATTTTTGTATAAAAAAGATTGCAATAATGAGGTTATATTGAGGGTGGTTCGTTATATTGAAGTTCTTTTTTATGAGTTCATTGTAACGAAGATTTACTCTATATACACAAGAGTGTGTGAAAATGTAACGATTATAAGCTTTTAAATATTCAGTAGGTATTGTTTTTCTCCTAAAGGATTTTCTTATTATTCTAACGAAATAAATATTTGCATTAAGCTTTAGTAAGAGTCAAGAAAGTTTAGCATTGTTTAAGTAAAGGATAAACATAATTGAGAAAACAAAGTGCACTAAAACTAGGAAAACAAGCACTAAAACTAAGACAAGACATTCGAGTGGAATATATAAATTAACTTTTCCTTTTCTTGATTAATTAAAACAATTTGTAATTTAATATTATTCAGGTTATTTTACAGTTTATTCAGAAATATTATTTGTTAACTATATATTATATAAATTTATATTCGCTTTCCTCTCTGATGGGGATTGCTTATCCAACGATAGTCAAAAATAAACTGAACTTAAAAACTAAAGAGCTAATTACACAAGAAATAAAGATCGCATATAGAGAGCATATAATAATGAAAAAATTAAAAGGTATTTTGAATACTGCAATAACTTATACAATTAGGCTAGATATCCTGTAGGATGACAACTTTGTATTTACGATATGTATAAAAATAAAGCTTTAAAAAAGACGTTCGGGCGTGATGACAACTCTGTATATATGTAATTACATAAATATGTACCTACCACACATACACAAAAAAAAATAATAGCAAACGATCTCGGATTTTCTTTGTTAAAATGTTTGCTAGAAACATTTCATGTGTTTTTCCTGAAGAAAACGGAGTACTACTCTTTCTACAAACTTTCAACGTCATCTTCCTATTCATGCATTTTTACAGAATTTCGCATGAAACACTGAACAGAGTACCGGGCTTGACTGAAAAAAAAAGAAGAGGTGTCTTAGGACACCCGGTTATAGCTTTGCTCAATTTTTTTTTATAAGGAACGAAGGCGAATAAGAAGAAGTAAGTATGTACATATGTATGTACACATAATATTTTCGGTTTTTTGTTAAAGTTGAAATCAAAATAAAAAAAAGCAATTTCGTTTCTTGCAAGGCGAATATGATGTAAATTTGCCAAATTGTGGTGGTTTTTTACTTGCATACACACATCTGTACATATACATACATATAGGCTGACTTCCAAAACGTTCGTATACAAAGTTTGTATACAGTATTGCTACTGTATTTAAATCACATACATATGCAAAGTTCCGAAACAATGCAACAACTATAAAACCGATGCCTTGTTTGCTTTCTTACAGCGTTAAAAATACTTGGTGGCGGCGTTTTGAAATGGTATACATTGTATAATTATTGTACTGCGGCGTTATGAAATGTGATGCTTTGTTCAAACACAAAGCAATTGACGTTTTGGAAGTCAGCCATATATACATACTTGATAAATTCTGATATATTGCAGATATTATAGTGATAAAATACAAACGATCACTGAAAACAAACTTTAATTAATTAAATAATAAAATAAATATTTCACATACATACATATGTATTCATATGAGTATATTTATTGTTTTGTTTTTGTTATTGCGGTTGAATGTGAGTAACACACTATATATGTACATACATATTTTCTCGTCTTGATTTTAAAAAACAACAACAGTCGCTTTTAAAGGATGAGCTAATCAAAACAAAAAAAGAAAAACATAACGGGAATAGTGTCGATTATTTATCTTACGAAAAATAAAATTCAACCCCTACCGCGCCATAAATAGCAAAGCTATAAAAATCGGCAAACTTAAAGAAAAACGCTAAAATGTAGGAAAACATGTAAAACGCAAAAGCATCACCAAACGTGATAAAACCCCGCAAAACCAAGAAATCGAACTTCACTGACCTTATTTAGTTTGCTTTGGTCGTCATATAAAGTCTTTTCACCACATCGTTCTTAGTATATCAGGACCGTAACTTAAATTAAAGAGAAACACAAAAAATCGTTATACCTATTTGAGCGAAATTTTTTGAAAATAAAAAATAAAAAGAAAAATGTTCCCAATACTTTATCGTTTCATAATGACTGTTAAAAAGTCTGCCTTCGACCAAAGAGTTGTAACGTATGTTCAATATACAGTGAACTCGCAGAAACGTGAACTAATTTTTACCGAGAGTGTTCACGTTTTCGATTTTGTTCACGTTTTATATTGCATTTTTTATCACTTTTTGCAGTCTCTTTTGTCGTTTGTTTCATATTAAAATAAAGTACATGGTGTTTTAGCTATGAACAATTTTTCGATTCTACTTTTAACATTATACTTAAATGGGCTTACAATATTAAATTTAAACGTTTGGAAAAAAAGTTCACGTATTAGAGCCTTTATTTAACCTTTGTTCACGTTTTAGACTAGTCGATGAAAAAAAAATATGTTCATGTTTTTGGGTAGTTCATGTTACTGGATGTTCACGTTTCTGCGAGTTCACTGTATAGTTAAAACCTAGCAAACAGCCCTTTGTATTTTTAAAATTCTGAGCCTTTAAAACATCTGCGTTGAATATATGTATAAAAGCTTTCTCATACATAATTAAATATGTATAGATATACATTTTTTTCTTTATGAAGTACATAGATATAAAATTGCCTCTCGATATTTGTTATACACAATTAAAAATAAACCGACGATCAGTAAATATTATATTTATAAATTAAATAAATTACAATTTAATTTAATAATTAAATAAAAGTTAATTGCATTATTATTCAATAAAATATTTTTGTTTATTGTAATTTTACACAAGGTAACCTTTGGTGATCTTCAATAAACGACAAGTTCAACAAAATATTTCTACAAAAATGTTTATAGTTTTATTTTGATTTTCTTTTTACTCTGTTTTATTAATAAAATTTCCATGCACATTTATCTTTCAAAATATTGCAGTTAAAGTGATCCCTCAAGACTAGAGGCAGCAGGTATTGCAAAGAGTGAAAACTTTCTCAAAAATATTGCTATGATTTTACATTGGTCATATTGCCCCTGTTAATTCGAAGCAGGGATAGCGAAAATGATTTAGATTTAGATTTAGAAATGTGAAAGTGTTAAAAAATTTCTTATTAAGTTTTTAGTCCACAGTGATCAATATAAACAACTGTACAAACTGGATCATTGTTATTCTTCTTGTGAAGCATATATTGAAGACTATATGAAAAAAATAGTCGTGCAGAAAAAAATCATCGTATGAATGCAAATAATGTTTGGTAACAACTTCAATAGTGAATTAATAAAATTCGACGTCCTAAAATTCATCGTATGAATGGGCTGAAAGTACATATTGATTTGTAGCTCTGACTAAATTATGCAGAGAAAGCGTTCGTAGGGAAAATCGAAAGGCAAGAACAATAAATAAAATAAAATCAGGATGACTGATCCCATTCTAGACAGTCAACAAGTTTTTTTTTTGTATTGAATCGTTTGTCTTTCCTTTGAATGCACCCATGCAAATGTGCATTTTAATGTATGCACATACATACATATGTATGTTCATACCCAGTGAACAATTTTTGCACTGACATGTCTGATGTCAAAAATTTATTTTAGAAATTTAGCAGAATAGTTGACAGTTATTTACTGAAATATTATCTGATTAATATTAAGAGTTAAATAGACTGCTCAAGCGGCTTGCTAAGCAATACAAAAAATTTAAGTTTGTAAGAAACATTGTTTTCAATAAAACTTTGATATTTTGACTGCCAACTGCACTTGTGGCAAGCATTTTGCGTAGTCTATTTGCAAATTATTCCACTTACAAGAAACTTTCTGCAGATTTGATTCGTTGTAGAAAATTAGAAGAATTTAAATAATTATGAGTAATTTTACTATTATGCGTGTAGGAACCAGATTTACGTAGTCTGTGTGCGAATAAAGATACTTGTGTTTGGAAAGCCTACTCAAATTTTTTTACCTACAACTTGCCACTTCTGCTTTTCTCATGATCTGCCATAAGCAGAAAAATACATGACGCAAGACGTATTACAGAAGACTTGCAACTTGCTAATTTTATATGCGAATCTTATTCAACATTTCTGATAAATTCCTAGTTTAAGCTACGAAATTAATTAATATGATGATAAGCTTAGATATATGGACAATTTCTTTGGAACATCTCTTAGACATTTCGGCAAACTTGAACAATTTCTACCTGAAAAAATGGGGTGAGCTATCTTGTCATGTAATTTTCGGCACGCTGTTTCATATGTAGGTTAATGGTATGACTTGGCATCTTGCGTGGACTTTCTGAGAAATTCAGAACGAATTTAACAACAAAAATTCGAAAAAATGGCAATAAACATACCATTTACTACGTCTGCCTTGGCGATTTAACATGGCTTACAAATAGCAAAATATAAATTTCAATATTTAGGAGTTATTAAATTGTAAAAATTTAATAATAATGAAGAGTTTTTGCTGGTTAATGAACACGTGCCAAATGTGTTTCTTGCCAAGTGTTCTACTCATTGGTCTGCTAATAAATTATAATTTTAGAATGAGTTTTAAGGATAGAGTTTAAACGTAGTGTAGTTTCAAACTACGTTTATGTTAATCTGAATATAAATTTAATCGACTTTAATTGTGTTTGCTGTTTTTAATTGATATCTTAAACCGTACAAAATATCCATACTTGTAGACTGAAAAATGGCAGTACTATACATCAAGTGGCAATGTTTTTTTCCAAGCAACACTAAATTTTATGCAAAAGAAGAATTAATTCCGCCCTTTTAAATTTTATTAAGTTTTTATTCAAAAAAATAAACAATAATAAAATTAAAAACAAATCGTTTATTTATGTTTTTATATTTTGTTTGTTTGTTTTCAAGTAAATGTACTTAATTGTCATCCTAAAAACAGTTAATCCAAATTAATCTCTGAGCGGCCACCTAAACCTCACTCAAATTTTGCGTTTACAAATACATAAGTAATTGGTAGGTATAACTACTGTCAAGTACTTCTTATAGTTTATATTTTGTGGTTGAAAAGTATTTTGTTGGGTTAACATTACTACGTTTCTGCTGGGTAGCTTTTAGCGACACTATTCACAATAAACTAATCCCAGCTCATTTCATTAAAAAAAAATCTTTTGAAAGGGCTGCGCCAAAGATTTGCACCACGGTAACGCTCTTCATAATGTAATGAGTATTTAAAACAAAAAAGAGAAACTCTCAGCCGATAATTCCCAAATACCTGTGGCCGCTCTCTATTGCATTTAAAATGCATGTATGACCAGTTAACATTTTCATGTGTGAAGTCATGAACAGCTTTTGATGTGATGCTTAACAGTTGGGGTTTACTCATAGTTAGAGGGAATAAAAGTTTCTTATTCTTGAGTCTTCAGTACAACGACAACAATAACAATAAACAAGAAAGCAACACATCTTTGTTAAAGTTTTTCTTAGTTTTAAGTATGCCTCTCGATTTGTGGTGTGTGTTTTTTTTTATTTTTCAATTATGGGAGCAAAATGCACTCATGCAGATTTTCCTTGGTGCAAACTTTTTTTGTCTGTTTGCTCTTAAATACTTACATATTGTTGGTTTTTGTATTGCATTAGTGTTAGTCATACTTTGTTTTGCTATTGTTGCTGTTGTTGTTCTTGTCGTTTATCAAAGTCAAAGGTTGTTGAACTTGGTGGCATGATGGGCATAGAACTTCAAATACAAAATAAGAAAAACAAAACAGAAACACAATAAAATAAATCAAAAAGCACAAACAAAAATATAATTTTCAATGCCAGGGGAGACGATGACTTGTTCTGCCAGATTTTTCTTCTTCATCTTTTATCGAATGTGTTAAAGGCAGAACGTGAACGAGCGAGCGAGTGCAACGCAAACAACAATTTCTTCATATTTTGAGGGCATAGTAAAACATGCACACTTTATCGCATTATACGTGCATATGTACTTATGTATGTAGTATGTACCTACATAATTGCTTTGGTGTTGTCATTTCTAATTGTGATGATTTCAAAGTAATTTCATCTCTTCTTTTAGTCTTTTTTAAAAATTATGGATTTTTATTGATTTTATGTTTGCTATGTTGGTAGGTATGCACCTCCTATCCAGGGTATTTTTTTCCTGAATTGGGGTCCAGGGCTTGCGTCCGGAAATTAAGTGAGTAGATAGGTATTCCAATAATTATGTAGGTGCATAAATATGTGTGTACGTATACCAAGTATGTATGTGAATATGTATGTATAGGTACCAATGATAGAATACGGGCCCCCTTTTTGTCTGATTAAACTCTGTAAACATTGTCATGTACTTACGTATTGAACAGAGAACCGTTTGATTGGTCTATTTTATGATTTTTATTAATATCACAAAAATAGAGCCTCATGTTGACAATGAACATCAATCCAGTAAGGCAATGCATACATGCATCACAGGATATGAGTGTAATGAATAGTGATGCATGCATTGCTTATCCTCTACAAATGCAAATTAATGGTGTTTTCGTTTGTGAACAAAAATGTTGCCCTTTCAATGTGTAACACTTTTTACAGGTTGCACCTACCTTTAAAAAGTGGTACATTTTTTATTGCCGCAATGGTACAAAATATTTGAGGTTTAACATTAATTAATTATCTTTTTAATTATAAGTTTTTTCGCTTAAGCAAATAGAATGAGAAAAATAAAATTTCTTATTGTATAAAAAGGTACTTACGAGTATGTTGTTATGTTAAAATATGTTGCATATTTTGCCATTTATTGGTGCAACATAATTAGAAAGGAACGAAATCGCTTTTAAATATGTTACATATTTTTTACAGTGGATTACGAAAATTAAATAATGTAGCATAAATGCAACACTTTTGTCAGAAAAGAAAACTCCATAACACTCTCAAAAGCAACGAATACTTAATGATTGGTGCGAATGGTTTTAATGTCAAGTGAATAAATTATCATACGACCTGTAGTCGTCTTATACAAAAATAAATTTATATGTATGTGCTTTTTTTTTTAATTGTGCGTAGAACACCACAATTTATTTTATCTAAATTTTCTTGGCACTGCATTACTTTAATTTAATTTTAATTTTATGCTATAACTTTAATGTTATTTCATTGCTTGACAAATAGTAGCACCACAAAAAAGAACAGACAATAAAAAAATTTAATTCATCTATACATTGCGTTATATATTAGGTATACATTAAGAATAATTCGATTAATCGATGAAACAGAACGAAACTCTTGTTCGAATAATTTTAAAATGCCGATTTTCGAATAACGAATAAATCGATTAATTAATGTCAATTAATCGAACAAATTTTTTTCAGTTTGAAATGCATACGTAAAAATTTTTTAAATTTGTTATTTTGGATGTTTGTAGAGTTTGTCGAACTGCGCATACCTGGTAGTCGTGCTATGTTTTGAATGAAACGTTAAAAAATTTTCAAGAACGGGGTTTTTTCACTCTCAGGTGAATAAGTTCGAAATACACTAAAGCCAAAAAATTGAGCTCGGTTTGGAAGTACATACATTTTTTGCCAAGAACAAAAATTAAAAAAATAAAACAAAGTCACATGTAACAAGTGTCCTAAAGTATGCAAAATTGTTGGATGAACAACAAAAAAAAAAATTAATAATTCTTTTGCAACAGATTTACGAAAACGTATTAAAATAAGAATAAATGAGAGACGTATAAAATTTTTAAATACGTTAATAATATTTTTTAAATTCTGGAAATTTTCCGAGCAATGAAAGTTTTTTAAAATGTTCTTCAAAAAGTGAAACTAAAGAATATCCAAATGAATTATACTCCAGATTATTTTACGTTGAAAGTAACCACAATAATTTCAATGAAAAATATAGAAGATGTTACTAGTAATGAAAATAACAATATTTTATGCGAATTAAATAATTAAATTAAAAGTATTAAAATTTCAATATATAAAAAAGACTTCAGTGGTATGGTATACATATTTGGAAAAATCTAAAAAAAGAACATAAAAATTAGATAAACTATTTTATGCTCTTCTAACAATATCACCTACCTCGACAATTAGCGAAAGAGTTTTTTCAAAATTTAATTTAATAAAAACCAAAAGCAAAAATCGTTACAAAACTAAAAAATTGAGTCAACTTTTATTTGTAAAATATTATTTCTTAAGAACAACCCAAATTGTCTGATTTAACAAAAAAAAAAATCATTTGGAATTTTTTGACTGAATGAAGCATGTTTATTTGAATTAATAGTTCTATGTATTTTTTTGTTAATAAAAATATCTATTTTATTTTTAATATATTTATGAAATGTTTATTTTTTTTTTTTCAATAATTTTTTTAAATCATTTTTTATTCGTTGTTCTCATCGATTAATCGAATAATTTTTCAGCTTTAATCGTTTGATCGAACGAACAAAAACAATTATTTGAAATATTCGAACAAAGGCGAATAATTGACAACTCTAGTATACATATGTATGTATATTCTTATTGCTTGAATCAATGCAAAAGCAATGAATTTATGAATGGACAAAAAAAGGGAAAGGATTCAGTCTGTTCTCTGACTTGTAAGTATTCTGGTGGAATTTTATAGGACAATATTAACAGCCTGTCCCACTGTGTCGAAAAAAATTCTTTCTCATGGGTCGATTATGGATGGCAACAGAACCTCAGTTGCGTTGCCCGCTGGCAACTGATAATTAGTGGTTGCCAGAAAAACACTAAATGGCAGCTCTTAGTTGCCAAACAAATTTTCCAGCATTGTAACACAGTTCGACGACCTGTTGTATTAATGTCGGAACTTAATTAGAAATTGTAGATGCATATAATGTGTAAATGTAATTTCATAAAATATCGAAGCCGATATTTTATATTTGCTGATTTTCAATACGAATCGTCTTTAGACAAATCCATATATGTATGTACGTCAGTTTAAGACCCAAGTCTCCAATATTTCTGGTGGCTTCGATAAACCGATTTCGCCTACAGACAGACGCACAGACTGACTTATGAACATGGATCATTCAACTTTCCTATAATGTAAAAAATTAACACCAACATGTTGCAAAAAGAGTTTGAATGAAGTTCACTTCCGATAAGTGGCAACCGCAAAAAAACCGGGGTGGTTACACAAAACAGAAAAAATAAACATAATAATGACGCCTCTAATATGAGAATAAAATAAAACGGACGACCTTTCAAAAAAATTTAAAATGTGTGTGTTGATATTGCAACCTCACACACCAACTTCCATGCATTCCTGTGTATAGTTTTTTGTATTTATTTTAAACAGTTGCATATTATTAAGTTTTTATGGTTTTTGTTTTTACTTTTTCTTTCTTACTGAAAAGAGGGCTTTTATCCTAAAGGCAAAACAAAAAAGCTGGCAAAAAGTAAATAAAGAAAACAATATTAAACTTTTGGGAAGAACTGGGAGTTGTGCGAGTAAGAACTTTTTGAGACAGAGAAATTGTTTGTATGTAGTTTAAGTGAGCGAAAGTATGGAAACAAAATCAAAAAGAGACAACTTTTGCTGCGTGTTATTGCAGTTTGCAGTTTTAACAAAACAAAAAAGTGTAATTGAGCAAATAAATGTCTGGTTACGGGATCTAATTCAAAGTTTCAAATTGCAGGCAGTTTTTTGCTGTTGTTGTTGTTCATGTCGTTGTAAGTATTTGTACATAACAAAAAGCATGAAAGAACTCAAAATTTCGCAAAAGTATCCACAGTGATTCAGTAAACTAAGAACACGTAAGAAGATCGGTTGTTGGTTTCGCTAAACCCAAGTTGCTTAAGACTGAGAAGAGAACTTCTTCATACCTGCTCAGTTAGAAGTACTATGTACCATTAGAAATCATTAATAACTGATGAAGGAATAAATAATGATAAAATAAAGAAGAAAGTGTCGTTTTAAAAATACATACATACTTATGTATGTTTGTATGTATGTATGTACTTATCTCTACAAAAACAACAATAACTGTAAGTAAAAATAGTATATGTAGTGCGTGTTTTTTTTTGTCAACAGAAATTTAAAAAAAAATATGGAAATAATAAAACTTAGTGGCATCTTTTTTTTTTTGCTGCAGAATAATTATTTTTACAACAAACTTGACCTTAAACTTGTTCAGCAAGTTCTTGTACAAAAATCTGCAATAAGATTTTATATTTGTGCAACACGCAGTAGGCAAACAAATAAAAAAAAGCTAGACTTCCACAGGCACACACACACACACACACACACACACGTTATCATTGTTTGCAACCAAAAACACAAAATGCACTAAAATCATCACACTCACACATCAAACAACAACACATTAACAGCAATTTATCCTCATGTACAGACAAGTCGT
Source organism: Lypha dubia (assembly GCA_947311025.1). Taxonomy (NCBI): domain Eukaryota; kingdom Metazoa; phylum Arthropoda; class Insecta; order Diptera; family Tachinidae; genus Lypha; species Lypha dubia. The sequence goes on along the minus strand of OX371263.1, from coordinate 85,101,119 downwards.
AGATAAATAAATAGACAAACAGATAGACCGACAGACGGACGGACAAATCAACATTCAAACACACCAATAAAAATTTAAATGAATTTACGCACCTACAAAAACGAAATCAAATGCAATTCAAAAAGGGAGGAACAACTTAAAAAAATAAAGTAAAGAAAATGGAAAAGGAGCCAAACAATGACGCTGAAGTATTTTTAGACCAGAAAGATGAACAAACCAGACAAAGCAATAAAACCAAACATTTATAAACTTTAATAGTGTTTTTGACTCAGTTTTATTTTATTTTAAAGTTGAATATCATCTAATAAAAGGCATGATAACAACAAAAAAGAGAATCAATGAGGACAAGAAGAATCAAAAACAAAAGTTGCATTTTAAAGTTTTGAACTTGATTTAGTAAAAAATTAAGCTTAGTTCTCATTAATTTTGAACTTGATTTAGTGGACTGAAACTTTATTCTCAGTTTAAAAGTCTCTCTCTGTCTTTCTTTCTCTATGATTGTGAATCAAAAGCTTTTGCAAGTGCATTTTGTTTTCAAAGCACTTTAGAAATAACTAGTAGTTCAGTGTTGCCATATACAAATCAACCTTCAAGTTTCGATTTATAAAATTGAGATTTAATTAACATTACCTTGGCCTAAATATAAAAAAAAAAAAAAATCAAACGTCTTCAAAAAATTAATGGAATGTTTTTAAGAATTTCAATTTATATATGTACCTAGATCTATTATTTATGCACCGATTTACAAAATAATTTTTTTTGTTTGCTTGCAGTTGGGTCCCATTAAATTTGTTGAAAATCGAGGAAAGTTGTTTGAAATTTCGAAAGCAATATCACACTTTCGAATTTCCGAAAAATTAAATTAATGAATAATTTCTATTGAAATAATAATTTTTTAAAAAAATGTACTCTTCCAGCTAAAATCTAAGAGTTTTGATATTTGGTGTAATTTGAGCTTTTTGAGTGCGACATCGATTTATAATAAAGGAGCTTGGTTCACAGGAAATCTCAAAGCCATTAGACTTTTCTTACAGCCATAATGGTTGGCGTTCTTGTGGAAAATTTCGGTCCCAAATTTTTCGTTAATTATGACTAATGCAAATATAAACATAACAAAATTATTTTCGGCAACACTTTTTGCCTATTACTCTGCAAACATTAACTGACCAATGATGCCAACTCTTGCCACATCAAAAGCACTGTGAGCCCATGGAAATAGGGTAAAAATGAAAAAAATTTCGAGTACAAAAACACTAACCACAGCACTAACAAATCTATTGCTTTTTCATGGCTTTTTGTGTGACTTTGTCGGAGTAAATCGCTTTATCGTGCATTTATTTCACAATTACAACAAATAAAATGTGCTTTTAGTTCATCTTTTGCTGGTCTAAGCCACCTTTTAAAACCTGGATCATTTTACCAAGCTTTTCTATTTAAGTATTTGTTTTTCGATCTAAGGGAAAGCCATTGTTAGATGATGAACTTTAACACATATGAACTTTAACATCAATGAAGAACTTACTTTTAATGACTGTGCAGCTTGACCAAGGCACTTTCTTGCCTTAATTTGCACAACAAACAAATCAAAGGATATGTACTAATATTAAAAGTAAGATCACTGCTAAACAAATAAATCATAAAAATGTCTGCACAAATTTAAAAAAAAGGTGCTTGAGAAATTCTAGAATTCAAACTCTTAACAGTTTGCGAGTACTAATCAAAATATAGATGCAAATAATACGCAGTTGGTTATAAAAGTTTTAGGTGTGTTTAAAGAATAGTAGGAAAATGGTTCAGTGTCAAAAATGTTGATTATTTAAAAAGCACTGTGAGAAATTCTTAAAAGCACTATAAATACCCGCTTTTCAAAAACGGGTATTTAACAAAATTTCGGGTATTGCTTTAGTAAAAAAGCACCAAAAAATACCCGAAAAGCACCAAAATGGCAACGCTGTAACTGACTATATTAAGTTGAGAGCTAGAAAAAAGGTTTTTTCTCTTGATGAGCGCTTCTTAAAATAAGCGTTTAGTTTAAAATTTAGTTTATAAGTACATCTGTTTGTATTTGTTGTTCTGAAATGCTTGTCCCCCTTTTTTAATGTAATTTATTTTCTTTATCTCTTATTCTTTTAGGTTTTTTTTTCTTTGGTTCGAACGATTTTTTATTGTGGTAGTCTTACTAATAAATACATTTGACTACTACAGTCTTCAAAGATAATTGCGTTGCGTTTTTTGTTAAGCTGAGTGTCATTTTCGTTAATAGACAAAAGAAAAGACGGCTTTTCAACATTCAGCGGCAAATGGCTAAAACGCGGATAAAAACAACACCAACACGCATGCAAAAAGAGGCACTAATGGCGTCTGCAGCTGTAACTACCACCACAAATGTTGCCACAGAACATGTTTTCAAGGTATGCGAATTGTTTAATTGTTTTTTTTTTCTTATTTTTATCGCATACACAGGCATACATACAAGTACATACTACATATGTATGTTTGATTTAACAATTGCCTCATTTCACCCAAAGTCTCTATTGAAAAATTGCATATTCTCGATTTTATCCCTCAAAAATATGTACATATGTATGTATGTAGTTTTTTAAATTTTACGAGTACATATGTACATACATATGTATGTATATCGTCGTCGAAAATCCAAAAGTACGTATCATCAAAAAAATCAAAATCGAGTTTTTGATTGATTATGATTCGTTAGGTTATCTTTACATGTCTCTACCAATTTTTAGATTTTTGCGACCAAAAATAACGCTTTTATAGGTATCCAGAAATCAAAATAACGTATCAACGTTTCTATAACTGAAATACCTATTTTTTATTTTTGCTTCTCCTGTAAAATTAGAAAAAGTGATGTTATGTACTTTTGGATTTTCGACGACGATATGTTTGTATGTATATGTAAACAAATGCATTGTTCTGATTTACATATCGTCACCTAAAATTCTAAAGACCGTAACTGCACTTTTTTTTATATTACAGGAGAAGGCAAATATTTTATAAATTTAGTAGGTACATACTACTTGTAGGTTATATCTGATTGCAAATTGAAATTCTGTTAATAAATTCGTTATATCGCAAAATATACGAGTAATATATGAAAAGTAATATTATCAGGCTCAAGTTAAGTTTTATTGAATTAATGAAAGTTCAAATTACTAAGAGTTTTTTTCATGTTGAAAAACATTAGTAAATCCAATCAGTTTATCAGAACGTATCAGTATACCGATTTCAAGGCCGCTACACCTCTCATCAGCGTTCAATTATCCATCTTTACAATTTTCGTAAAGTGGATACTAATTGGGATAATAAGTTCAAATAATAATTTCGTTTATTCGTAATAATATAAAAATATATTCGAGTAATATTTTAAAGAATGATGTATTCTTGCTAATTACTTGAAAAAATACCTACATGGATTTGTTTTGTCAGTTACGTCCTTTTGGATTCTAGGTCAATTTTATGAATTTAACATAAAGTAAATTCTTGTTCAACCATAAAATATTTTTCAATTCCAGTTTTTTTCAACTCATTTTTTCATAAATCGCGTTTATTTTGCTTATATCGATAATTTATGTTTGCTATTATCATAAATTTAGTTTAATAAACTCATTTTTTCCAGAAACGTAGTAGTGTCTTAAAAAACTCCATCACTGCCAAGGAGAAAACATTGCCCATACAATCGACAATAATTGTGCAACCACCGAAACGTACAAACTCCATATCATCTACAACATCTACCATCTCTCATATAAGTGAAGGAAGCCACTCATGTGCCGACTCACCACCACCATCAAACATTTTAAACGCAACCACAGAAAACAATGGACCAACAATGGACGAACTAACAGAGAGTGCTATTAAGACCTTAAATGCTGGTCTGCTGGCTAAATCAAATGCTTTGGCGCTAAAAAATCGTAAAGTCTATATGATAACCGAGAAATGTGATGATGTTCTCAATGCTGGACATTCTACAGGCAATGGTGGATGTGGCGCTAATGGAATTACCACTGGACAAAAACGTAAAATGTACTTAATTATGGAGGAAAAGGAGAGCGGCAAAAATCATGGTGATTATGCTGAGAAACTACTGAAACCGGAAAATATAAACGGGTCCAAGAAATTAACACTATTTACAGATACCAACAATGGACAATTGCCACAAAAGTTTGAACAGATTTTGCCCGAAATACTCAACTGTATACAGGCTAAAAAAGGTGGCAACGCTGTTGTGGCATCTAGTGTTTTACCACCGGAACTAAATGTCCTCCAGACTATTAGAACATCATCAGCAATCAACAACAACAACAACAACAACAACAGCAATAACAAAAGTAATTTGAAATTTCAAATGAAAACTGAAAGCGAAAACAATGAAAGACTGCCTTTAACACTGCCACCAAAAAAGAATCGTACCAAAATAATTACTACACAAATAATACCAGTCAATTCCAGCGAACAACATGCCATATACCATCAAGCCAACAACGGAATTGTTGTATCCGGTGTAACATCTTCGACGGGTTGTCTAACCACCAACATTAATACGAATGGTTTTTGTAAACCAGAAAAGACTTGCGGTGCAACTCCGGTTATTGTAAGTGCTTCTTCTCTACTTGCCGCCAATGGCAATGGCAATGGCAGTGTCCCAGCTAATGGCCTTAAAAGCAAAGAGAATGGCAATGGCAGCAAGGACGTTGCTGCTGTTGTCAATCCATTGCATAAAAATATTAATCTTTCGACTGATTTTCTATTTCTTATGAAAATGTTGCCCAAATTGGAAAGTATTGAAGAGCCTCACAAGAATTATGTAAGAACCTGTATCGAAGATATTATCAATCAATATGCCCCCCAACACATCGAGGAAAAATGAATGAGAAATGTGGCATAAAGTTATTTTTATTCCTCTCAATTGTATCGAATATCAATTAGTATTTCTTTAAGTTCAATAATGAGAAAATTTCAATATTTTTTTTTTTTTTGAAAGTCCCAGGCAAATTAATCTGCTTTATTGCAAATGGCTTTTACATGAGTCAATAATTAAATCAATATTTTTTTGTTTAAATTAATCAATCATTGACTCATTTATTTAATAAACAATTTATGAATAAGAAAAATTTAAATATTTACTTATAAGCTTCATTAATACATACATACACTTAATCATACATACTTATCTGCCTATCGTCACCTAAAATCCAAAAGGCCATAGGTGACAAAAAATTCAAAATAGACTTTGATCGATTATGATGGATGCAGTTAAGAAAAATTAATCTTTTCTTAAATTTTAACCTGGATGTGTTTCGAAATACATAACGATTTTTTTTTAAATAAAATTGAAATGGTTGATAAGACACACGTTGTATTAAATGTATAAATTTCTTAACTTCTCCTGTAAAACAATAAAAAATACAGATACGCCTTTTTGGATTTCAGGTGACGATATATAAATATGTATGTATGTACATACATACATCCTCCCATAGGCATTAATTCATATTTACATAAATACAATCACTCAAATAAAATTCATTTCATTTGCAAAATGAAGACTGACAGTTTCAGAACTGCACAACTAGAATTTATGTTAAACTTTTACAACATTTTATATACAAAATAACTTTTGTAAAAACAATCTTAAAAAAAAAATACATACGCAAAAAAATTTAAAACTTACAAATTCATGTATGAATTGGTGGTAAATTTGTGTTTTTACATCACATCTCGAAATGTTAAAAAATAAATACAATAAGAATTTAAATAATTAAATTATATTTTCGTAAAATTTAATATAAAACTTTTGGTGTTTTCATTAAATATTGTAAAATATTTGTATGCAATGATGTTTTCTTTTCAGATAAAAATGTTCCATATTTCCTGCGTTTCGTTAGTATGTACTTGTGTTCTATTCTAAAAAAAATTGTGCACTATGTTGAAAAGCCATCATGTTCTTTTCTGTATATCTGCTGTATTAAAAGTCAAAATGTATAAAATGTTTGACACTTTTATTCCTTGACATCAGAGTGAGATAGAGCCCATTTTTATGCAAATAGCAACTAATATTATTGTGTTTATAAAAAGTGAATAGCTTTGCTTTTTAGTAAAAATTATGCTTTTCGATAGGGGTATCGATTAACAATACAAGAAATGTGTTTTTAGTTACGAATTTTCGAAATTAAGTTCGAAATTCCGAAATTAATTTAAAAGTTTTGCGTATTGAACGCTTCTAGTGCTTATTTCGAGTTTTTGAAATAAATTATTTTATTGAAATTTTCTTCTCCTACGCCAGGGGGGTAAAATAAGTCCTAAAGCTTTGATACATGGCAATAGGGATATCTGTTTACAACAAAATAGATTTAGATAAAGGAAACAGACTTTTTTGGAAACTTAGGAAAGAGTATAGTCAGTCAAAGGAAGTTTATAGTTTTAATATTAAGTTTCGAAATCAGAATTTAAGTATTTAACACCTAAATTGAGTGTGTTTCAGAATATTTATTATTAAATCTTTTGAAATGGGAATCGATGTAACTACAGAAATCCTTAGTTCACACCAAATATTCGTCTTTTTCAGCATAAAATCGATAAAATAGAGGTTTTTGTTCAAAAACAGACCAAAAAATATTTTATGTTTTTTTAAATCTTTTGAAATGGGAATTGATTTTCCTACAGAAATCCCTAGTTCACACCACATATTAGACTTCTTCGACTTATTTTCAGCAGAAACCATGAAATTGGCAAAAAAATTCAATATATGTATATATGTACATATTTTTGTAAATCGATGTCTCTGTAAAAAAAGTTTAGTTATGGCCAAATATCAAAACACTTTTTATTTTAATTAGAAATGCGGCACGAGGAGTCGATCAGTATAATTTCGCCCGTATCGTTAATTTAAATGTTCGATTTGGTACGTTTAAGTGTTATTTATAGATTTTTAATCAAATAAATTTTATAGATTTTCTGATCTCAAACTGCTGATTAATTGGACCTTGTATCGTTGGAATTTGCTTTGGCGCTTCCATAAGAATCGCATTTGCCAGCTATACTTTTTATAAGTTTATATTTGTGCGCCATCTACACGTCAAACGTTTTTCTTTTCTACGAGTCGGTACAACAGCGTTTTCTGATTTGCCGCTAAAACAGGTCTAAATGTTGTTTTATTTCAAATACAAGTTTGTCTTTTGGTTTAATCAGCCATCATTATTTTCATTTTAGATGTCTTCTACTCACCATTTAAAAAATTCCAAAAACTTCAATTAAAACTATTTTCATTTTCTTTTAATTATAATTTTTGCATTTCTTTTTTGTTTTAATAATTATTTTTACAAATTTTTTGCTCAAGAATCTTTATTTGAAATTTGAAAGCATTCTTTATTATTTTGTGTGTGTGTCGGTTTATTGAAAATGTGTGAATGTGTGTGATTGTTTGTTTCATATTTATTCCAATAAGATATTTTCAATAATATTTTACAGTTATTTATATCTAGATACACATACACATACATACATATAAATATATAATTTTGTTAAATTTGGAATTACATAATTGCAGGTTAATTAGTAAGTCTGTAAAAATTTTTATATGCACTTGACTATCAATTGCATACATATTGTTTTCTTTATGTTTAAGTTTTAAATACTATACATTTTATTTTCATTTATATTTATTATAATTGTTAGTTTTAGAAAAAAACGAAATTAATAAGAAAAACTACCAGACGATTGAATGAATTTACAAAAACTGTCTTTTTATTTTTTCTTTCTTTATATACAGGACATTTTTTTAATAAAAAGGAAATTTTAGTTTTTTATTTTATTAAATTCTTAAAGCATTATTTATGTGTTTGTTGTAAATATGATTAGTTTTGCTTATAATTTTTATGTTGGAAAAGAAGGTGTCACGATAGTCGAGAGTAAATTGTTAAAGTTTTCGAGATATTTGTTTCTTTTTCAATTTTTTGTTTGTTTTTAATTTAAAAAATATTCCTAATTAATAGATTCTTTTAAGATTTGAACTCAAAGTATATTCCAAAATTTTAGTTTCGATTATTCTTAGTTTCACTATAAAACATCTTGAACGGTTCATGAGTTGGCTAAATATTTCTCAAAGATTTTCTCTTGATCTCCTGAACTAGTTGTTAGATAGAAAGAATCTTGTTATTTTGGGAAAATTTTAGTATTGTATGGATCATTTCTTAGAATTGATATTTCATTTATGTAAATGCGATAATGACATGATCTATTTTATTTTTTTTTTTTTTTTGTCAAAATTCACATTCAGTTGTAGAAATGCTGCAGTTTGGTTTTTCAATTAATTAATTATTTTTATTAGTAATTAAAAAAAAAAAGAAAATTACAACATTTATTAATTAAGCAATCACAATGATTTTTGTTGTTGTTGTAGTTTTAATTTAATATTATTTTTGCTTGTAATTCTACCACACACTGAAATTACTAATAATAATAATTTTTATATGTTTTTTATATCTTTTGCTCATAAAAAAGTTTAGGTTAAATTTCATTTTGCAATAATATTTTTTTTTTAACTTGACTATTTTTTTGTTAATAATATTTTGAGGACTGAAGTTAGAAAAAAAGACGAACATTTAATGCCTAAAATTAGTTGGTTTTAGTTTTAGTTTTCTTTTGTTTTTGTTATTTCATTACTACTACAAACAGCCTTTATGTTAAACATGTTTATTAAATTTTATCAATATTGTTTTTTCATTTCTTTTGTTTTTCGTTAATTATTTTATATAAATTTAGAGACACACATACATACTTGCTACATTTTTCTTGTATTTTGTGGAATGCTGCAAAAATTAAGTATTAATTTTATTATTTTTATATCTTTCATAACTTTCTGTCGTGTGTAGTTTTTGTTGTGTTTTCTTTTTCTAAGAAAAGTTGGTCTTCACTGTAAATTTAGCTGGCAAAATTATAATTTTTGTTGAGCCAAATTTATGATGAAAACCTTCTTTTAAGGAGCTGCCTTTTGTTGTTGTATGTATTCTTTATTTACATTTAATTTTATTTTATTGGATTATTTAATGTGATTTTTCTTCTAAATATTTCTATTTCTTAAGTCCTGAGCACAATTTTTTGTTTGTTTTTTTTTTAATTTAAAATTTTCACCAAATAAAACTTTGTTTTATTCTTGTTCAAGCCAAATTGGATTTCATCTTCTTTTTTTTAAATTTAATTATGTTGTTGTTTTCTTAGAAAATATTTTGCTTATTTGTTGTTATTGTTGTTGTTTATACATTAATATTTAAAGTTGAGTTGCTAATTCCTTGTAATAAATGTTGATTATTTATGAGTTTCATATTGGTTTTACTCAAGGCGAAAATTTAAGCCGGGTGTTGTAGCGCCCTCCCCTGTTCGCTTTCAAAACTGCATGTGTAGTGAAAAAGCTGTGTTGACATTTGACAGCTGGCTATTCAGGCCACATGGTAAGAATTCGCCTTGAGTTTCTACTTTTTATATTTATGATTAATTTACTTTATTTTTCTTATAAAAATTTGCAAAAAGGGGATATTATTTTTGAAACGAAAAAGAAATTATATTCAAGCCTAAATTCGCACAAAATAAATTCTTTCGTATTTGATCTGAAAATACTTTTAAATTATTTTATAAAATGCAGAACTTAGTGCAAATAACCGTGTAAGCCACCATTCGATATGAAAAATCAGTTTGTTTTTTTTATATTCATGCTGATACGAGGGATCATCTCTGTTTATAGAAATACTTCCAAGCTTTTAGAATCAAAAGGAAAAAATTCAACTTCATTATGAAGCACTCAACCAAAAATTCGGGAAAACAATTATCGATTCATAGAAATTGTTCATTAATATTGTCCTAATGTATCAGTGCATTAAATCAATGAACTGCTTCATTAATTTTGTTTGAGAATAACAACAGCGAAGGATTTCAATAAACCGTTTTACACTGAATTTCAATGATTATTTTCATTCAAACAACATATGCGTACATTGAGTTAACGTTTTTTTTTTATTACTCGATTAAAATAATGCAAATAAATATTATTCGGGAGAAAAATATTTACCGAAAAAGTTTATTGGAATAAAATCTTTTAGAAATGAAATTGATCAAACTCAGATGCATTCATTCGAATAAAAATTGATTCGATTACAATACGAATAGAAATTGCAATGAAAACTATACGAATAAAAGTAATTTGGAAAAAAGGATATAGAAATAAAAAATTTTACAAGTTACATGAAAAAAATTCAAATAAATTCATTCGAATAAAAATGATTCGAGTTAAAATATTTTGAGTAAAATTATTCGAATTGATGTTGTTTGCTAATGATTATTTTTCAAAAAATTCCTCGATCCAAATTTAATACGTTTAAGTAATTCGCTTTAAAATTATTCGATTAGAAATACGATTACAATACGAATAAAAATTATTCGATTAAAATCGTGCAAATAAAAGTTATCCGAATAGTGCTAAAGTAATTTATTTTAATATTTCCTTTCATGTTTGTATGTATTGTTTTCGTCCAACAACAACAATTGTAATCGTATTTTGAGCTTTTCATTAAATTCAAAGTGATCATATCTCTAGTAAAAAAAGTTCAAAATATTTTCGCAACACCTGTGCAATGCCTCTAGAGATCGCTGCCAATCAATCATAACCCAATCTAGTTTTCTTAAATAATTTTTCAAGTAATTTCCCTGTTAAACAACTTATAAACATAAAAACTAAATAAATGAAATTGTGTAGATAGTAGATTCTGGTCCGAATAAACACGATCAATCACAGCAAAAACTAACATTTTGCCCTTAATGGCATTAAGTCAGTGTACACAGTTTCTGAGCACTGATGTCAGGCTAAGGTTCGTAATGTGATATTTAGAAGGAGTCAGCATAAATTTAGTTTTCAAAAGACACCACACTCTATTCAGCTTGATTTATAACAAAATCGGTTGAGAATCACAATACAAAAAAATCAATTGAATTGTAACATTGACAAGCAAAACTTAGCTGGCTTGTGGACCATAATAGATGCATAAAATTGAAAATGATTTGTCAATTGTTTCTTTTAATATAAGTCATATGTAACTCTCTCTGAATATAAAATTTTACGAAAATTGGCCACACAACCACGATGGATTACGACTGTGAAATTGTTGTGAAATTAACAAATAAAAAAAACATACACACCAATTTTATAAAATCTTGTATTAAATATTTTTTTTATTTTTCGGGTTTTTTTTTTCTTAAAAAAAATAATGAAAGGGGATGTGTTTAAGAATTTGGAAATACTTAAAAATAAATCAGTACTTAATTATTTTTCTTTAGAAATAAATTGAATTGCGTAAAATTCAAATGTAAAAAATGTATCTACAAACTTATGCAAACTAATAAAATCATAAACTAAAAACTAATGAACATCATAAAGTTAATTAAAATTAAACATTTTGTATAATTAAGCAAATTAAAATTGAACTATTTACATTTAAAACTTAATTTATATAAACTTTTTATAAGAAAAAAAGTTATAAAACTTAAAATTAAAATTGTATGTAATTGATTTAAACATTCACTGTTGATTAGATTAATTACTTGTTTAATTAAATATTATTTAATTTGTTGTTGTTATGCATTGCTAAAAGAATAAGTCCAGAGAGGATAAAATTTGTCTAGAAACTTTTGGGGCTCAACTAAAGATGAAGCCAACAGCGGTAAAACAATTCGAAGAGCTTTGATATTTGTTGTGGAAAAAGCTTTTCGGTAGGGTGGTTCATCGATTAACAATACAAAAAAGGATGTTTTTTTTCAAATATTGAAAATCTCCTGTATTTGTCAATTGATGTCCCTTTCAAAATAAACGGCTCATTAAAAAAAAAAGAAAAAACGAACACTGGCTTGGTTTACACCTTCATTTTAGTTCTAGAATTGTAAAATTCAGCCCAACACTTAGAAGATTCTGAGATAAAAGTACGAAATGGAAAAGCTTTCATTTGCTCTTATTGTTATTGTTATGGAGTATAAAATTTCTTTTTCTTTAATATTTTTCTTTTGGGAAATTCTCAAAATATTAATTAAGAAGAGTGTTTTTATTTTAACAATTTACAATAGTTTTACTTAATTGAAGAAAAAACCTTAGTAATTGTATATTTGACATTTAAACTTTTCATTTATACAAAAATTTAAGGAAAGTTTTTTCTTTTTGTATAATTTTTTTTTAAGAAAACCACAAGTTCTGTAGTTTTTTTTTACAGAGAATTAGTTTTATATTTAAACTGACAGCGAAAAGAGAGAATAGTAATTATTTTGAAATTGTTATCTTTCAAATATTGTGCGTAAAATATTTATACTTTGACATCGATATTTTATAATTCTAGCAATTAATATTATTTATGTGTTTATTTATAAGCATTAAATTTAACTTTATTAGAAAAAAGAACACGTCATTTTTATCGTTTGAAAAAGAAAAAAGTATAGTTTAGCCAAAACTTTCTATTGTAACATGATTAAAGCATCTACACAAGTTTTATAATCAAAAGCTTAATAGGAAAATGGCATAATGCAGACAGGATAAGTTGAGTGTCAAGAAAGTTACCCTATCACTTTGACGCGCAGACTTTTTTCTAAATACAATCAGCTTAGTGTGCCCTAAACATTTATTTTTATTTATAATAATTTTAAATTACATTTTGTGTATTATTTTTTATATTTATATTTATATGTAACATTCTTTTGTTTTCTTTTTTTGCAAAAATTATTCAATTAAACATAATAATTTTTCATTCAGTCTTAACTTATTTTGAAAATGTTGAAAGTAAAACTTAAAAGCAAATATGAAATAAATTAAATTGAAGAAAAAATTAACCGCAATTTTAATTCACATCCTTTTACACCGGCATTTAAAGTTTTTGTAATTCGATGTAAACATTTTTGAATGAAAATTAACTCAATCATTGTTTTTTGTACAAATAACAAAAAAAAAAATATTATATATTAAAAGTATATACAATCAAATTAATTTAATTAAATTCTATAACTAATTTGAAAATATAATTTCTCAATCACTTTTTTTATTTATGAAAAATTAAGTTTTCACTGGGGGCAGTGTGTCGTCCATATATTGGGTGTGTTTGTGTTTTAGACTTAAACAGTTAGTTAAATTTGAATTAAACAAACACAAAAATGTACAAAGCTTATTTACTAAAAGTAGAAAGAATTTAGATTAAAAAGAATTTCAATTAACTACAAATGAAAAATTAAAAAATAAAACAAATTATCTAAACAAATCGAAAAATCATTGAATTATTGTGAATTCTTTTAAAGTATGTCAAAATATTATGTATGTATAGATGTTTGCAAATAAGAAAAAAGGCTGTCATCAAAAATCGAAATTTCGACCATAATTTCGAAAATTTACTCCTCGTGCGAGAGATCTGAAATTTGTAATGAACAAATCTTTTCGATCAGGGTAGCGATTAACAATACAGAAGATTTAAAAATTAAAAATATTTTTTGTTTTATAATTATATTTTTTTTTTGCCATTTTCTTAAAAATTAAAAAAAAAATTTTCTTTTTTTTTAAATCTCAATCATGTATTATTTATCGATATCCCTATCGAAAAGCTTAGTCCAAATCAAATATCAAAGCTCTTCGACTTGTTTTAAAGCTGATACACGAAGAGTATATTTCAAGCTAATAATAAATGACTTTTAAAATCGTCCGTCCGATTTGTATGCTACCAAACTGCACTTTCCAAATAAAAATTGCTTTCCCAAGCCCATCTAAATACTTTAATTTTTACGTCCGATTTTTAATTAAATTTCTATGGGGCATGTCTATCTCAGTTTTTTGTTACAATCATGTCGCTTCTGTCATTTAGTCTTATACCCGTTTAACTTTGTCGTTACCACCTTAAACTGCTAACAAATCAATCAAATCGAATCGAATAATAATTATTATTATAATTTCCTTTAACTTCTAATGACAGAGATTAGCCTGCCTTGTCAATGTTAGGACCAAAATGTTTATGAGGGCAATAGTTTGCCAGTTTCCTATCAGACTTATGTAAGAAATCTTTTAGTAAGAATTTATTGAAAAAATAATATATTATGGAAAAAAACACATCTTTTTTTAAAATTTAACTCAAAATGAAAATATATTTTAAATGCTGCATAAAATTGCATCTTTTTTAACGATTGTCACGTTCCTTTTTAGCAAAAATTAAAGGACAAAGAAAAAATTTCTAATCTAATCAAAAGTTATCGCTTTTTGACCGACCGCCTTCACGTCAAATGGTCGGTTCACTGTAAACCGGTTAAATATAAAATTATTTATTTGACACATAAAATAAAAGGAATAAGTTTGGTTGAATTTTACAAAATTATAAGAAAAATTATTTTCATTTGAATCTTTATTGTAAATTAAGTTATTTGTTTTTCTTTTCTAAATTTTACTTTTGCACTGGCTTCTTTTCAAGAAAAAAATTTTATGAATAATAAAATAGAAACGTTCATCAGCACAACAATTTTCCAACAAAATACGGCAGTTAGTGTACGTATGCAACAGATTGCATATGCGTAATTTTTTATTTTCAATACAAAATATATTAACTTTCAAGTAAATTCCTGTAAGTTTACACTTTTTTTCTAAAAAAAAAAAAAAAAAAACATGCAAATTGGGCATAAGCGTCAAACCAAAACTGATCTGACGATATGTTGAATTTTTCTAGTCGAAAATATTTAAATTTAGTCCTTTTGATATTTCAGATGAACAAATTGTACAGATTTAAAAAAAATATAATTTCTGTTTTTTCCCCGGCTAAATCTGTCTGCGTTAAACCGGAGCAGACAAAAAGTTTCACATCATAACACAAAAAATTTATTTCGAAACGAAAGTTACAATTATTTTTAATTTGCCCGTCGTTTGCTTCGTCTGCTCTTGTTGTTCTTTTCTTTATGAGGGTATCCTTTACAAAGTTCATTAGCCTTAAAAATTTGTTTATATGTATATTGGCCCAATTTTTTTTCACTTTTGTTTTTCGTAACAAACTTAATTATTTTGACATTTTTTAGCGAAAAGTTTTCAAAATCATAAATTTAAAAAAAATAAAATATAGCAGAGAGTTAATTATAATTCGATTTTTATTTGTTTAATTATTTACTTTTATTGTTAATATTAGTTTTATTTTTTATTTTATTTTAAAAATTTTTTTATAAGAAATCAGTCTGTGTATAAAACAAAAAGATTTTTTTTTGTTTTCTTCTTTTTTATTTATAAAAAGAATAGTTGTTGTTGGCTGAATATTTTAATACAATTAAATTAAATTAATATCAATATTAATAATAAATATTTGTTTATTTGTTTCTTTGTTGATGTAAAAATTTAATTAATTCTATTAATTACGATTACTATAATTTTATTGTTTTTTCTTTTGTATTTTGTATGATGCATGTAAATGCTTCAACAGCTAAACAAGTTTTTCAATTATAACTTTAATAAAATAAAATAGCAGCAACCGGAGCTGTAGTATACAATTGTTTTTGTTATTGTTTTCTTTTTTAATAAAACACTAAACAAACAAAAAACACATATAATTTCTTACGAAATTCATAATTTGTAGTAAATAATTGTTTGCTTGTTTGTCTTTGTTAATTTTGTTTTTAATTTTAGAAATAAATTAATAAAGTTTTTTTCAATTTATGAGTTGTACCCACCATTTTACTTTTATAACAAAATGTTATCCTTGAATTCGCTGGAAAGCAGCAGTTTGTTAAAGAAAGAAAAAAATCGTTCAACGAAAGTTCAAACGGTAAAATTTTTTGAAAAAATACCAATTTATTTTAATTTTTAGTGAATATTTTTTTTGCTGCATATTTTGAAAAGAAACAAAAGAAACGAAATTGTACTGATGTTCATGGTTTATTTCCAAAGATGAATCAGCCATATGACAAAACTGAATGGAGATTATTTATTGATGGCACTAAGAACAGTTTAAAGGCTCTTCTTTTGCATAATGGGAATGAAAAACCATCCATACTAATTGCTCATGCCGTTAATACAAAGGAAAATTACGAATCAATGACTGAAATTTTGACATTACTCAAATAGTCTAGACTATCGAAAATAACTGTAAATTAATCTGTTTCAGGTCATTGATTTGTTGACTGGTATGCAAAGAGGTTTTACATAATATTGTTGTCTATGGGATAGTCGCCCTACGTGTCATTATTACATCAGAGCAGAGTGGGCAAAATGCATTGAGTATTCACCAGGAACACAAAAAAACATTGCAAATGAACCATAAATTGATCCAAATGATGCTCTTCTTCCGCCGTTGCCACTGTTGCCAATTCAGCTATTTTGTCGTTAAATCTAGCTATTTTCCATTACATCTTGCGGGAAAAAATATGATTTAGCTATTAGCGGGAAATCTAGCGATTTTTGGTTTACTGAGTTCTTACTTTTCAAGCGTGTCTTTAATAATATAATTTTGGTCAACATTGTCAAAGAGTTGCTACAAAGCAAGATGTATCTGTCAAGTTAACACACTAGAGCAGCTGACAGCTTAGTCTACATACTTAGTCGATTGGTGAAATTATCACCATGTCATCACCGCCTTTCAACTATCAAACTCTTTATAAATATTCCCTACTTTACGGAATTTGAAATTTTTTTACACCTGCGTTCACACTGTTGTCATATCAGTCATATTGTCATAATGTCTTATTATTTTACAATAGTTTAAAAAAAATTGTTGTTGTGCTTCAAACAAAAAAGTCATATAATATGAGTAATAAGGGGCTGTGCACATATTACGTAACGCTGTCGGAGATTTTATTCCCCCCTTGGAGCGTTACGTAATATGTGCACAGCCTCTAAGACATTTTGAGGTATGTTTATGGTTTGTCATAAAATAACAGTAGATATTTTAGTCGAGCAGCTGACACTCCTTATTCGAGCCGGCGATAATATTTATAAGCCGCCGCTACTTTTAAATAACACAAGAATGAAAACAAGGCAAATTCATTACCAGGCATATGCACGACCAAGGCGAATTAATTATAAGGTGGATGCAGTGGCGAATTCACGCGAATTTATACATTACCTACACGCTCAAATTTGTTATATATTTTCCCGCGCCATTTTAATGTAATACAAGATTTTTATTGTTGTAGAAATGGGTAGTTCCTGTTAGTTCTGAAATGCCACAAAGTGAGTCTCGAATAACGGTATTTATAAAAATCTGTTAATGTGTGAATTGTGCTAGTTTTCTGCATTGTAATCTTTTACTTAAAAAAAGAAAAATATAAAAAATTTGAATGCAACCAAAAATTTCGTCGGGAATTGCTAAGCCATGAAAAGAACGAAATAAAGGGATTTTGCAAATATTGCAGATGCTCACTATCAGCAAAATTATATGATCTTCGATGTCACACTGAAACTAAAAGACACAAATCGGCCGCTTCGATTAGAGGGTCAGAGAATATTTATTTATATGTCAACATACGTCGAATAATTCAATTGACCACCTCAGTGACTTGTGAAAAAAGAATTTTGATGGAACTGGCAAAATTCGTATTCATACAACAAAATGTACTAGCAATAATAAAAAACGTTTCGTAATTAAGCTTAGAAAGGACATTTCATCATCTAAGTACACCATATTAATGGATAAATCTACAGATGATGGGGAAATTGAACTATTTTTCTTAAAATTTTTGCAACAATCTATAATAAATAAAAATTTAGCTAAATTTTTACGTATTTTCGATCCTAATATAACGATATTTTTGGGAAAAAAGTTGGCAACAGTGGCCGATGCACATAAAATTGGACCTTTTTAAGAACTTTGTGTAGATGGTGCAGCATATAAATATTTGTTAGCGGTTTTTCCTAAAATTTCATATGCTAAAATTAAAGAAGGCATAATTTTTTTTAGGCCCTCAGATTAGGAAGCTATTGAATTATAACAATTCTTCACAATGTTTATTGGAGAAAGAATATGCAGCCTGGTAATCTTTCAAGGACATTGTGAACAGTTTTCTTGGAAACAATAAGAGTGAAAACTACAGACAAATTGTTGCTGAATTATTGAAAAATTTCCACGGATTTTACTCAAAATACATTTTCTTCATTCGCATTTAGATTTTTTTTTTACAAAATCTATGTAGGTGCGGTGAACGACGAACAAGGGGAGCGTGCTCACCAAGATTTAATGAAAAGTGAAAGAAATTATCAACGATTTTAGGACAAAAGCATGCTGGGAGACAATTGCTGGACTCTAAGTCGAATCAACAAAATACAAACGAAGTTCTAACAACGCCATGCACTTTTGAAAATTCATTGATTTCTAAATAAGCTAATGATTTTTTATATAAAAAACGAATAAAAGTATTTTTTTGTATCTCGAAAACCTGACGTGATGGAGAAAAACCAATTACAGATTCGAATTCAGACCACCAAAACCTTGTTGGCTGGTGTAATCCAGACGAATTAACAACGTTCTCGTTGTTTTTGAAGCCGGTGTGGAAAAACTTAGATTTATCGCCTTGAGGTATGCAATTTCTTTTTGTTAGGCGCTGTTTAGCTAATACGTAGGCGACAGGGGATTTGTAGTGAATTGTAACATTTTGAAGAGGGTCGGGGAAAATTGAAATTTATTAAATTGAATATCGCTTTCTTATCCGACCCAACTGATTCATATTGAAATTAATTTTACAATTTCGAAAATCCAACAAAATTGTGAAACTTCTCTAAATTCATGGATGATTTCGCTCTGATGAAAAAAAAAAACAAAACAAAATTTGTGTGATGACAAGCTAGAAACGAAAAACTTATTTATAATTACAGCTAAAACATAAACGAAAAATTTAATAAAACTTAAATTAAATTAAGCTAAATTGTGTTGTGTTTTGTTGTTTTTGTTGTATTATTTTGGAAAATAAATAATTATTTTCAAATAAATTTCATTTGAACAACACAAAACACAACACTTTTTTAAAAAGCGCATAATGCATATTTAAAGTTTACTTTAATTGTTCATTAATTATTAATTATAAGTTTACTTAGAAGATGATGGAGGAAGAAGGATGTTAAAAATATTCTACTTAAGCAAATTGTTGAAAAATATGTAAGTATTTGTTTTTTTTATATAAATTTTTAAACAAACATTAGAAAGGTTCGAAAAAAACATACATACAAATATTTTTTTTTTATAATTGTAATTTTCGATTTGTTTTTACTTCTAAATATTTTTTAGTTATTTTTTACATAAATTTTATAGTCTGTTTATGATTTAATACAACAAAGTGTAGTTTTTTTTTATTTGCTTTTTATTATATTTTAAAATATAATTGTGTAATTTTAAGTTGTTGTTGTTTTTTCTCATTAAATACATATTTTATTTTTATTATTTATGTATTTTTGTTTTAAAGAATTTGAGGTAAATTTGGCAAATTAATGTTAAAAGAAATAAAAAATTTTATATTATTAAATATAAAATTCATAGACAAGTCAGTTTAAAAAGATTTTGGAAAAATGTTTTCTATTACCAGGACAAGAGTTAACGATGTCGTTACAATTCTTTCTCTATGCGCACAAAAGAAATTAAAAAATGTTTGTACGAAAGAAGAAAAAAAAACCATCAGAAAGAAGAAACTTTATGTGGCAATCGGTTGACGTTTTTACTCTAAAATTTCATAACATTAACATACATAAACTGTTAACATTATCGAGGGTTCACTGTAATTTTATTTGAATTGTTATTAATTAAATTTTTTGCTTTTTTTTTTTAAACAAACACAACTTCGCAAAGCGATTAGCATGTCTGCAGAAAACTCCCAGGATATCTGGCCGGAATCGAACCGACAACCTACTAGTCTAGCATTTCTACCCATCATCCACGGCGTAACCCGTTTAAACACAATTGGCACGACCGACAAAAAGTTAGTAGCGAGTTTTTTTCGTTGGAAACAAAGCAGAACTTCTCGAAATATTTATTCGAACTCAAGGTTGACACTTTGATTTAATCAAACTAAAATTTGTAGGTTTCATCTACTTTAAAACGAATTATATCACTAAATTAAATTTGTTTCTTCTTAGTTTACGTAGTACGAAACGTACTAAGTACGACGAATAGCCGAAAGACGATTACTTACAATAAGTATAAATTTCTTAAAACAAACATCACAAAATACTTAAATCAAGTACCTGCACAATTGCCAATTTAACGACCTTTAATTTCAGTTCTTTTTCGGTTGAAAAAGTGCACATTTCTCTCCTTGGCACTTATTTAAACTTATATAGCTTTGGGTTGAACGGATGCATCATGTGATGGACGTGGATTCGTTGGACGTTGGATCACTTTACTAAATAATCATCTCTTATGCATTTAGTTCGCGCTCAACGTTCACCCAATCCGAAGACATCGAATTATCGACTTGCAAGTGCCGTGTTCTTGATAAAATTAAAAGTTTAAAATTGAACACTTAAATGTTAAATCGTGGGTTCTTCAAAACCGACTGTGTTCTAGTTGAAAAAATATTTTTTTTTTAATAAAATATATTCATTGTTTCAATGTTTACCACCTACTGTACAAATACGTTAAGCCAATGAACCAATTCCTTAAAGTTGTAAAATATTAACAACAACAAATGCATTCAATGAAATGTTTTACATTGAATTTTAGTAGATATTTTCATTAAAACAATGTGTTTTTGCATTAAATTAATGATTCTGCATCAAAGAATATTATTCATAGAAATTATGTCAAATAATTTGTTTCATGTATAGTAGTAGTCCATTTGGGTTGTGTTTTTAAGTGTTATTAAGTTCTGTGACCACGGCTTGGTGTCCACTTGTCCGTTTAATCTCCCTCAGATGACAAAATAATTATTTTAGTACATTTTTTTTTTTTTTTTAAATTCCAAGGAGGCCATTAATGTTTTAATACAAAATGGGACCACCTTGTATAAATTCGGCTTTGGGGTAAGGGCTACGTAAAGGTATAGTTTGATTTTGGCTGACAATAGAAACAATTTAATTGATGTCAGCAAGGTGGGTAGGTCAGTACATGTGTAGCAATTTTTATAATTTATTCCTTATTTGGGAGCACAATTAACCATCTCCACAAAAGCCAGCCCCGTTCCGTTAATATTCAACATCTTCATTGGAAATCGTTAAAGTACTCTTGTGCTGATATTTTTCGACTTTTTTCTGACTAATTTGAATTTTATATTTGAAGAAAAAAAAAACATTATTTCATTATTATTTTTTATACTATAAAAAAAAGATAAATACTTTCATTTTATAAGATAGTGTGTGTGTGTGTATTAGTGTGTAAGTAGTATTTTTTAAGTAAAATATATATTTTTTATAATAGTTTGTTTTTTACATAAAAAGATTTTGTTTGTTTTTGTTTTTTCTTAATAAAATTGTGTTAATTTTTGTGTATGTTTTTTCTCTCTCTTTAAAACGCTTATAAATAGTTTGCGTACGAGATTGAGATTGAGTTTTTCCTTAGATCATTTTCATTTAAGTTTGAATTTATCAGTTAATTAACCTCAATTTAGGAAATACTCTCCTATTTTTTTTTTTTTTTTGCTCTTTTTCTAGTTAATGAAATTCTTTCTTTCAGCTCCCGAAAATATGATGCAGTATTTTTTATTACTTATCTGGATTTGTTCTCTGTCATTTTGTTGCTAAAGACTAGTTGCTGTTGTTTATAAAATCGAATGTTTTTGTTGTTGTTTTTGTTGTTTGTTGCATGTGTAGGAGTGTTTGAGAGTGGGACAGTCAGCAAGATCCTTGCATTAACTATATTCTTCTTACGTTATTTATTAGTTGTATTTTTGTTTGCTTTATTTTTGTCTATTTTGTTTGTTTTAAATTATCGGTGGTGGAATGATTTTTTATCTTTGCTAATATTGTTTAAGTTTTAAATATTATTTTCATAACACTTTTCTTATTTTGTTAAGATTTCTACTTGTTTTTTAAGTATCATTTTCTAGCTCTCTCTATTTTTTTCAGCTTGGCTTTAAATCTTCTTTGATGTGAAATGACTTTGTTGTTGATCATGTTTGGAAGTTGTTAAAAATAACTTAAGAAATAAATCGTTGCATATTTTTATGTTTAAAAAGTTTAAATTTTTTACAGCAGAGTTTTCTGTTTGTTTGCTTAATTTTTTTAAATACACTTTGTCACTTTTTTTTAATTGTAAAAATTGTTTTGTATTTTACTTTCCAATTTAGTTTTTGGTTATTCGTTCTTTTTCTTCCCAATAGCATTAAAAGTTACTTTTTATTTTTCTTTCAAGTTTCATTATTTGTTGCTATTGTTGTTGTTGTTGTTGTTATTAATATTTTAGGCGGCTATGGCCTCATTTTGCCGTCATTCCCATTGATGGGGCGATGGTGGCAATTCGGAAGGATGTGCTACAGTTGAGCTGTAAAAATGTAACGGTTGGAGTGGAGAAAAAACAGAATTTTTTTTTTTTTTATTATCATATAAATATAAATGTTTTTAATCAATAAATATTTATGTTTAAAATACAACAAGTTGTTTATAAATTTAAAAAAAAATAAAAGCACAAACAACTAATTTAAGAGAAAATATATAAATCAAGAATTATAATTTATGAAAATTTACTAATTTAATTCTTTGGAACATTTGCGAAAAAATTCCAATTTGTTGAGATTCTTTTTAACGTTTATGAGTAACTTCTTCAAACTGAATAGCTGCAAGTAGAAAGTCATAGTTTGAGCTTAAACTCAATATTAAAATATATATAAATTCGAAATACTTTTCGAATATGAGATTAGCAAAAAGTATCAGCAATCGGTACTGATACGTACGACTTGTCTTATCTTTTGTTCTAATATTTTTCTCTTTAAATCTTGAGCTTAATCCGAAATAATGTCTTTCAACTACAAATTCATATTTCTAAAATTCTTTTTAATTAATTCGCACTACAAAACGAAGTAATAGAAAAAGCCTAAAACTAGGCTACAGCATTATATCATTTATGTTTAAATTTTGCTTAAGCTTTTAATGAATTATTTGGCGGTTGTACACGCTCTTTAATCTTTAATTATCCTCTATATAACAATTTTTTCTCATTGAATTTTATAAAATAAACACCTGCACCTACATAAACGAATTGGTCTATAGCGTTGAAAGTCTGTAAGCTACACAGGTGTCCGTAGGACCATGTGAGGACTGGCGCAAGGCGAAACAATTCTTGAGATTGGACACATATACCAGTACATGAAAAATTGTAGGGATCAAACCGCTCCATTGAAAGTTCATATAGTTAGCTGCAGCATTAAGGGAACTTACAAATTTACGCACACTTCTAATGTAAAGAACAGTCATTAAGCGAAAGTAATTTCCAAAAATTACCGGGCGAGATATAAACCTTTTTGGGTAACAGAAAAAAATTGAAAAACCACAAAGAATAATCACTTAATCGAAAAAATACGTTCTACTAATGATCTAACAGTGAATGGAAAAAGTTCATTGCTTCAACGAATTGTTTATTCAATGTACGAGTATCAAATCAATGTAATAGTTCATTAAAGTTTATTAAATAACAACAGTAACGAAATGCGGTCAATCAAAATTATTCCACTAAAATTTTAAGAGAATATTTTCATTGAAATAACACATTTATACATACATACTCGTAGAAACAACGTATAAATATCATTCACAGAAATTATGTAAAATAATTCTTTTAGCATATCTTTTTTACGGATCTTTTCGTTTGTGTGTCAAAGTCGAATTTACAGTCATGTCACAGAACTCAATTCCGATCGAAAATGCTTTCAATTCCAAAAGTTGAGTCTTTAGAAATTTACAAACGAAAATTTAGTTAAGATAGTTTTAAAATTCAAAATGAAATTGACAAAAAATTTTTCTACGAACTTTATTTGTAATAAACAGAAAAAAAACATGCATACTTTTTGGCACGTCAGTAAAATAATCTTTGCATAATAATAAAAAAAAAAAAGCTTTGCTAGTAAAAACAATTCAAACAAACGCTTATCGGTATAAAAAACGAAATACAAATAAACGTAATCTGAAGACTGTATTGGTAGCAATTAAGGAATTGAAACCAATCGGATCTAAATTAGTAACTTGAATTTTTTAATTTCCATATACGAAAGTTTCTACACTGAAAGGAAAAGCTTCGTATATATAATAACTTTTTAGGTTACAATAATGATTTTGTGAATTGAATTCAACCAACATTTGTGGTATAAGAAACGCTTCATTAATTATCATTATGAAAATGAAACGTTTTCTTTCGAATAAATTTTTATGCGGTTCAAGTCGGCTTATAGATTTTTTAAGCGAAATTAAATTAAAAATTTCGAAATTTTGCTGACATTTTAAAATCAAGTCTGAGTTTTCCAAATTCAATTCCAATTACCAAAATCACTTCGTATATTTGAAATAATTTATTAATCCCGAAGAATCGCGATTCGCATACCTACAAGAGACCGAAATTAACATTTATGAAAACAATTTCATAATAAACCCATTTTGCGTTGAAAAATTTCAATATTTAGCAAATATTTTTTTTTATTACGAATGAGAAGTTTGTTGATTGTCACTTAATTACGGAAACAGTGTATTATGTACATTTTTTATTTGTAATTAAGTCTTAGTGATTTAAAATTTTAACTCTTGTTAACTGAAATATATTACGAAATTAACATTTATGAAAACAATTTCATAATAAACCCATTTTGCGTTGAAAAATTTCAATATTTAGCAAATATTTTTTTTTATTACGAATGAGAAGTTTGTTGATTGTCACTTAATTACGGAAACAGTGTATTATGTACATTTTTTATTTGTAATTAAGTCTTAGTGATTTAAAATTTTAACTCTTGTTAACTGAAATATATTACCAAATAATTAAGCTCAATTTAAGTAATTTTCTTTAAAAGTTAGTTTTTAAAAATTAACAAAATATTTTATACAAAATACAAAAGCTACAGAGTATTTTAAGTAAAGCTTTAAAAAAAATTTAAATTGTAATAAAAATATTAGTTCTAGAGAAACCAAAAATAGTTTTAAACATGAAAGTAGAGAGATTAACTAAACCTTTAGGTAAAACTAAATACACACATTTACATATTCTTATTATACTGTCATAACAACAATAATAAACTCCCAATTGTTGTTATTAAATAAATACATACATACAAATTCCAAAGAAAATAATAATAAAAGAAATTATAAAAAAACCAAATTTTGTTATTGTATTAGCAAAGATTAAGAATAAAGATTAAGATTATAAAATTTCATTGTTTTCTTATTTGTTTGATGCTTTTTTAAGGACAAGAGATAAAATTCTACTCAATCATCACTGCTGCTATGCCGAGTTGAAGTTGAAGGATGCTTGGTGGTTGATGGTTGGTGGTAGTGGTGGATTTCAATTAGTTGTTGTGTGTTTGTTTTTTTTTCTTCTTTCTTTTTTTTGCAATGTTGGGGGCTTTATTATTATTATTTTTTTTTTTTGCAAAAACAATAATAAATTATAGAGATTTTTATTCAAAATATTAGTTTTTTTCTAATTTTCAATGAGATGAAAAGAGGACATTCTACATACATAAAGGTACGGTCACACTTGGCAAACATTTGCCCAAAAAAACGTAACCAATACATAATAAAGAAAACCCTTTTGATTCAGACACGTGTTTATTAGGTTAAACACTTTCATACATAACTTTTAGAAATCTTTTGAAAACCGTTTAACTTATTAAGTACGTGTATAAATCAAAAAACATTTTCATTTGTATTAAGTGGTTAAGCTTTTCTGGGCAAATGTTTGCCATATGTGACCGTACATTAAGCTTAATTTTAATGACGGTTTTGAACAAAATATTTTTTTTAATTTGATTTTGAAAATAAATTAATTAATTAATTAGAAAAAAAAAATACGATTACCAATATTTTAAAATTAAACAAACAAAAGACAAAACAAAAACAGCACTAAATAATTTGCTTAAAAGCACGCCTATCTCATAGATATACGAATTGAACAAAATATACAAAACACAGATATTATTATGAATACTTTATGTTGTATTAATGACATTTAGATAATATGGAAATTTAAATTTTTATAAATTATTTTAGATACGAGTATTTACATATTTACATTGAAACAAGGCAAATTTACTTAACAGGTAGTGTTAATAGCACAGCTGATTTCCGTCAAATGTTTGCCTGCTCCTGTCAAATTTATAATCAAATTGTTGTTGTGAGAAAGTAGATTAAAAAAAATCATGTAATTTTTTGACAGTAGCAGGCGGCAGAAACAACAATAAAACAACATGTTGTTTTTGTAATGTTGTATTTGTTTTAATATTAACACACTACTTTGTAAAAAGTAAATGTACGCTGTTATTTTATGAATATTAATTATTTAGGAATGTATAAAAAAATTAGTAAAAAATATAGTTTGATTAACATTTACAAAAAGGACACTCAAAATAGTTATGTGCTGCAAAATAAACTACAATTTAAATTAAATTTTGCTATTTTTTTTTTTTTTTTTTTGTATAAAGAGACATTTTTTTCTGTTTTTTAGAACATGAATTAGAAAATCATTTACAGTTTGCTTTTAGTTTATTGTAAAGGTGGGAAATACCTGCTTTGCTAAAAACTTTCTCAAACAAGTTGAATTGAGACGATCTCCATAAATATCGATCGATGATTATCAGCTGGATACAATCGCAACTCTATAATATTTCATAGAAAGAATGATTTGAATGTGTCGAATTTGACAGTTTGTCGCAAGACGATCTAATCACATTAGGAGAGAATTTTTAAGAGTGAGATTACAGATTAACTCTCTGTTTGCAGCAGACGATTCAAGGCTATGGAAAATTTTTACTCGTCTTTTGCAAACATGCGGTACGTTTAATTTTAGATCAGTATTTACTTCTTAATGTTGGTAAATTCATCCGTAACCAGAAAAAAAAATAAATAAATTCTATCCACAGAGTAACTACAGATAATAAATTTAACTTAAGCTTTAAACTTTAATCTTGTACTTAAAAACCCATTCCAAATAGTTCATAGAAAATCTTCAAGATCCTAAAATTCTGCTGCAAATATTTCTAGACTGATAATTCTTGTATTTTAGTTTTTCTTCCCAAATTCCGCTAAACGTTATGTGTTGTGAGAACTGAATTATTCGAATTAAAAGTTTTAAAGGCCGTAAAACTTCGATATAGCGAAGTTGAAGGTGGGCTGAAAATATTTCGTTATAGCTGGTGTTTCTCAGTTCGTATGCAACAGTTAAGCCTTGGTATAACGAAAATGAAGAGAAACGAAAGAGATTCGTTTTTAATCAAAATTCTATTTTACTGGAAATTAAAGTTCGTTGCTTTTCTTAACGGAACAACTATACCAATTTGCTTATCCCCTATACAGAAGCTTTTGAATGATGATTTCGGAATATTCAGTGTATTTTTGTATGGAAAACTTTGCAGGGGACTCAAATAAAAAATTCGTTATATTATATGTTTGTTTAATCTTAGGCTTTTATTCGATTAACCCAAAATTATTATTTGATAAATCCATCACTCGACAAAAATTACAGATTATTGGATTAATCGACAGTTCGACTAAATGTTATTGCATAAACCGTTGACTTGAACATATGTACATCATTTATTCGAACTATTGAATAGTCGCTGTGTGTAAAGATATTCTATTAATCCAGGAGAAGATTTACTGAAAATTAATTTTATGTTGTGGTAGGAATAATTTAATGAACAATAGCGAATGCTTTTAATAAATCGTTTTATACTGAACTTTAATGAATATTTTCATTAAAACAAAGTATTCGTACATTGAATCAATGTATTTTTTGCATATAATTAAAGAATTAATGTCAATTAAAGCCTTTCATTTAAACTAAATATGTAAAATAAGATGCCTGGTGACAAGTTCGCTTACATTAGAGTTATCTATAAATTAAAGCCAAATGTGGGTTCTTATGAATGCCTCCATTAACTTGACTTTTTAACTTTAACTATACATATATAATAATCCGACAACTTTTTGTAGAAAAAACTTATATTCTACATATCACTTAAATAAAATCTATACCACTATTTTTGTAATTTAAAAAAACCAACAGACAAAAAAATATTTTGTATATAAAAAATAATTTTTTTTTATTAATTTCCTACAAAATTTTGTTTGTGCTTTTATTCTTCCGTGCTTTTTTTCGATTCAAAATAATTTTTACTTTAATGAGAAATTGTTGTATTAAAACAAATAAATATATTACAATCGTATAAATAAACAAAAAATATGAAAAGAATAACAAATTGGTATTTTTTTTTTCATTTTGTTTGTTAACAGACCTATTATTTGGCAAAATAAATATTGATGATGAAACAGCAGCGAAATGCTGACAACTGCAACACAAATTTTGCGCTTGTTGTTATATGTAATTCACAATTTTGATGTTGTAGGTGTATTTGTTGTACGGTTGGTTGGTTGCTTGTTTGGTGGTTGATAGAACATGCATTACAGTTACAGTTACAAACACAATTACAATGACATATTATTCGTTGCTTTTGCTTTGTATGTTGGCTCTTTTTTTAATATTATGTATTATCTTCGTTGCATATTTTGTAGAGCTCAACATTTACAATTATTATTGCATAAGTTATGGCTGGTGGAAAATATTTAAATACACTTTTTGCTCATTTTTTTTTTTGTTAATACGTATGTCTTTTTCAGTTTTAACTGTTAAATGCATATATTGAAATCTATGTCTCTTTCTGTCTTTTTCTCTCTCTCTCTCTGTCTCTCTTTCTTCTTTTTCGTACTTTATATTTTCATTACTTCATTTTCGATATTTTTCTGTTGTGGCATATTTATGTTTGTAGTATGATATATTTATTGTTTTTTTTTTTTTTTAATTCGTTATTAGTTAAAAAGAGGGCAGTTTAGCAGCAGTGTTTGTTGTAGTAGAAATTCTAGTTTATCTCATTTTTGTTTACTGGCTTTAAAGGTTTTCACAAAAAAACCAATATATGTATGTATATAAAAAAATGAAAAAGAAATTTTAATTTTAATTAAAAAACAAAATTATTAACTAATTAGATAGAAGTTAGTTATTGGATTTTTGCTTGGAATTGGAAAAAATAATATTTGAAGAAGTTTTTTTGTTTAGAAAAATGTTGCGAAAAAATTGTTAAAGAGATAAAAATAAAATAGAGAACAAGTATTTGAAAGTAAAAAAAACAAAAAAACTTTTTGTAAAACTAAGTGTAATTTAAAAACAGTTTTACTTACCTCGCAAAACTTTTGAATGCTGCACTTTGGGGATTTATGCATAAGGGTACCCGACCAGTTTGTAATTGTTCTGCTATAAATTTATGCATTTCCTCTGCAATAGAAAATGGAGAAAAACGAAAAATAACAATATAAATTAGCTTTTATAGAAAAAATAACATATTTTAAGTAAATAAATTCTAAAAAGTAAATATACTTTTATTAGAGTTAACTTAGTGCAGTTATCACCCAGCGGATTACATACTCGATTAACTAATGCAGCTTTTGTTTAAATTAGTTAGCTTAACGGTTAATTTCATATTAATCGGTTATCCGATTAACCGTTGCAAGAAATTCATTATGTGGCTTACGTGGTTATTTCACTAAGGGCCAATTTTTGACTTGATATTTAAGTTATAATTATTTTTAAGTTGTAATTAAATACCAAATTGTGTTTTTGACTGCATATTTAAAAAAATACTTAATTAATAATTAAATGAACAACCTTGTGTATATAAATAATAATTAAGATTTACGAATTTCCATATGTTTTTGACTGCTTGTTCTTCTTATATAAAATAAAGCCAATAAAATATTTGTGGCTGTTAACAAATTGCATACTTTTTTTTGTTTTGTCTTTATTATCCTTTTAATCATTTTGAAAGTTGCTGTTATTATTTTAAAACATTTCAGCAGATCTTAATTATTCTTATTTTTAGCTAAAATAAAAATATATTTTTTTTTGGATTTTTTCTTTATTTGTTCTAGTCAGCTGTTCTTTAGGGAAATTTGTGGGAAATTTTTATTTTACGTGGTGCTACCATATTTTCATCGTAATTAAATAAGAACTTTAATTACTCACTGAAAAAATGGAATCTTATTTAAATACAACATAAATTTAAATAAAAATTAACTAATTACATACTTAAATATGAAGTCAAAAACTGGCCATAAGCGTTTGAAATAAAGTTGTTTTATTTTTTTTGATAAAAATAACGTTATCTTTAAGTTACTTTTACAATTCTATTACTTATTTAATCTTACCTTTAACCTGTTGCACTGAAGTCAATTTGCGTTCCCATAGATCATCGAAAGCTTGACCAGCCGATGGCTCAAAATCATTTGTATATTGACGCATACCACCCGGTGTGGTAAAACAACATTTACACATACAAGAATGATAACGAAGACGACCCTCATCTAAATAGGGATGGGCTAAAGCATCTGAAACGGAAATGCGCTTCTCCTGCAAACAAACAGAAAATAAAATTTCAGTATTTTTCACAAAAAAAAAAAAAAAACAAAAAACAAACAACTTACAGGATCAAAGACCAACATTTGACATAGTAAATGCACCGCTTCGTGTGTGGCATGTGAACTTAATGTATAGAGAGCTGAAAATGACGGTAATTTTGGTGCTCGTCTCAGTATATGCGAACGAGCTCCACCACATGCATGACGCATATCTTCCATTGAGGGTGTACCCAATAAATCTGTTATGAGATCTAATTGTTGTACAGGATTTTGTGCTTGAAACAGTATGCGACGTCCTAATAGTTCACCAAATATACAGCCGACCGACCAAACATCAACCGCCGACGAATAGTGTCGTGCACCCATTAATATTTCTGGTGCCCGATAATATTGTGTAACAACTTCTTGGGTCATGTGTTTTGTTAGATCGGGTTCTTCGACACGAGCCAAACCAAAATCGCATATTTTTAGGACGCAATTTGAATTGACCAGCAGATTGCCCGGTTTGATGTCACGATGTAAAATACGAGCCGAATGTAAATATTTGAGACCACGAAGTATTTGATAGAGGAACACTTTTATGTGATCCGCAGATAAGTGTTGGGGTGAAACAATTATTTTATGGAGATCTGATTGGAGAAGTTCTGTTATCACATATCTGTGCGTTGGTATTGGTTAATTTAAAAGAAATTTTATTGTAAAAGTTAAAAGAAAACCATAAATAACTAAAAGTATCTTATATGATTTTTTTTCGTACTAAAATAACCATATTAGTTACACGGTATAACAATACAAATTTTTTAATTTTTTTTGGCGACACATTTTTTTTTTAAGAAAACACTGCCTGGAAAATATCAGTTTGGTGGAATATTTCAGTACTTATTTAAAAAATAGTATAATTTCAAAAAATTTATTTCTTTCATTCAGACTGAATTTTTGGCGTTGGCGTTTGTGTAGGTGATTTACGTCTCTTTTCTAAGAATGGATCAAAATATACCCATACTCCCAACAGTTAGAGAGTTTAAATATTCCAGAAAACTATTCCTTAAATAAAGCCGGGTGGGGATCCCCTATAGCTAAAGTGCAAGAATCATTATGCTTCTTATGCCGATTCAGTACATCAATATCCAAAAGAAATCGGTTTTTAATTAGTATTTAAATTTTTTTTTATGTTGTACAGTGTTAAAAGAACTAAGCCAGTTACTTTGGTAATTTGTTTGCCTACTCCTGGCCAGACAAAGGATACAGCAATGCTGCAAAATCAGATAATTATTATCAGACCAACATCATAAGGATAACTAAATCGCTTAATTAAATTAAAATTCAAAGCATAAAAGAAGTGGTGCACTGATTAAATTGATTTTCTGAGAAGAATTCTTTTAAAAGGAGCAAAAATTAATTAATTAAGTCGAAAAATTTTGCAAGTTTTTTCAATGATAATTTGAGCAGTTAAAATCATTAAAAAAAATATTTGCTTCAATTTTATACTCGAGTATGTTACTTTGTTTGCCTTCTTTCACACAAATTCACGTTTAACACATTTTTTTTAACTGTTAATGGAAAATAAAATTGTCTTATTAAATTTGTTCAAAAAGGATACATTTCTTGGAAGAAATCCAAATGAGGTGGCTGTAAAATATCCAATGCTGAAAGCACCTGCAAATAAAATAAAAAAGAAAGAGAAGAGAAAAAATTTAATTTAGATAATCCTTAAAGTATAGAATATAAATTCAAAGATTTCTCTACAACACTTGCTGTTGCAACAAAACAAACAGCATACTTTTTGGAATAATAAAAAGTCTTTTTAAGGAAAATCACAGTTTTTGGCTAAGGATTTAGTTAAGGATTTGATTTAATGATAGAAAATTTATTCCAATCATTTAAAGGCATAATCCTGTAAAAGTATTTAAGTCTTTGGTTTCACACTTTTTATACAATTGATTAAAATTAAGTAAATATTGTTTCAGTTGAAATGAATTGTGTTTAACAAAGCTTTGGTTAAAGCCACCAACTCCGTTGTTTTTATTTTGTAATTTCGATTTACCCAGAAAACATATTAAGTTTAAACTAAAAAAAAAAAAACATAATTACAAGTGACATTTTAAGTGCCATTTAATGCGCCTCATTTACGCATTTTATTTGGACTGTTATGGTGTTTGCTATGGTAATTCTAGTTCATACTTGCACTTTAACAACAAAATTATTTTAGTTAACAAAATTAACAAATGAAAATATTTATTTTTAGCAAATTATTGTCAAAGTCTTTGGCTGCGCATGCGCCAAAGGAAAACAAACAAATTGTTAACTTCATCAGTCCGAGAAAGAAAAAATATTCAACGAAAGTAATAGCAATGGCATCAGCAACAACTACAATTGACGTATGTACATACTTGCAACATCTCATCAATGAAATGAACAATGGCCAAAGGTTACCAGATGTATGATTTGTTCTGCAGCCAGAAATAAGTAAGAATCATTTCAATCGCTCTTTCGTTATCCATTTACAATTAGATTAGGCCGGGTTTTACAGTGTGGCAGTTGTGAAAATCGAAAGAAGATAATCCAGTTAATCCCTCTAATATTAAAGTTATATATTTCCATAAAATCTGGTAGAAGAGGACTATCCAGAGAAACTATAAATATATATTTATAGTCTTTGGTAATTGACTTTTACAGACATACCGTTTTGTCAATTACCCATAAAACTTATATGCACTGCACAATCTCTGAAACAACAGAGCAACGGATGTGCAGATATTTATTACAAAGGAAGTGGCATGCCACGCAAGTCTGCTTAGAAGGGGAAAGGGCACCTAAGGTCTTCCCAAGATCAAAGTCAACAGAAAGCTAATCCTTCGGCCTTTCGAGGCTCCACCAGTAACCTAAGCCACGGGGACCGGTAAGCTGGGAGAGGTTATGCTTTAAGGACTGATGCTGGTTGGACTTCGGTCTACCAATAAAAAAGTCTCTATGTGCTGTTGGGAAACAACAGATAAAAGAGATTAGATAGCTCGAACATCATCATCCATAAGAATCAGCTGACTCGGGGCTGATTGTGAACAGTTATGTTCACACGGTCTTGAGATCATCGCAAGGCAGGAACTGAAGTTAATCTGTAACACATCTGTCCACAGAAACCGCTCAAAGAAATCCTTGATCTCAGACCAACGACACTTTAATGCTGATGCAACAAAGAAATTCTTAACCCATAAATTAACAACATTAATTTAAATGTGGCAGCCCTCGACAACAACCAACTTCAAATTGCATTAAAAGCCCAACTCATTTTTTTTTTAATTGTTGTTGCCAGTCAGGCAGGCCAGCTATTCAAGCAAAAAATAATAAAAAAAATATCTCATTTTATATGAAATTGCTTTTTGTTGTTTTTGTTGTTGTTGGTTTTATTGCTGTTGATGGTGGTGTGCTGGTGATTGGCGCTGTTTTGTTTTCATAATGGTTTGTTGAATGTTGGTTACTTGGTTGCAACAATACTACTTACTACTGCTACAAGTCGTTCAAGTATTGTACGAGTACGCTGCAGCTCAGTGTTTGCCAATCGTGGTGTTGCACTCTGTTCACAGCTGCAATTTTAAAAATGTTTACATTGTCGGCACTTTTTGCGTAGTTTGTTTGTTTCTTCTTTTTTTTGTTCTTGTTGAAAATGCTACTTTAATTTTATTACATTTTTTTGTTTTTTTCAAAATTTATTTTAAAATTGTATTTTTTTTTTGCCTTTATTTAGATGTCGTCATATGTCAATGATTACACAAACTAACAAAAAAATTTAAAAAGAAAAATTTGCAGAAAAATTACAATTTTATATGAATGAATATGCAGGAGAGTTTTGATTTTAATAGTGAGCGCGCCATGGATAAGTTTGTTGTTCAACATTTGCAACATAACAATAAAATATTTATTAACACATTAATAAAATACCTGGTGTCCCAAAGGACTTAACAATCGATTTTTAGTTATTTTTTTTTTTTTGACTGCAGATAAACTCTAATGTTTGTATGCGTGTATTTACTTATGTATGTGTGTAAGCTTTTATAAAGTCCTAATTAACAAAACTCCTTTGAATAAAGTACACTTAAGGCATATTAAGGCCGACACTTATATACCCTTTACCAAAAACCATGGATTAAAATCCATCCATGGATTTTTTTTCATTTCTTCATCAACAGGAAAGGGAAATAGGAGTTTGTTTTCTTTTGTAGCAAGTGAAAAAACCAACAAGAATCCCATTTTTTTTTTAAATTTATGAATGAGTTAACATAATACGTTTTTAAGATTAATGCGGAACTATCTGTGTAAAAACTTGTTGTCTATTTATGTCTTTCATTGTGACAGAGGTCTTCATTTCTCAGCCCTGGAGTTCAAAATTGAAAAAAAACCAATAAATTTAAAACGGAACGAAACGTGACACATAATACAAATTTTAATTTTTAAAATACAACAAATACATATGCACGGTAGTTGAACAATTTCCCAAAAGTACTGAACAAACAACTTCCATCTCTGACTTACAAGTTATATTAACAAAAGTTAAACAAAATAATGGTACATACATACATATGTCTTCCAAAAAAGTACTTTTCTAAAAATGTACACAAATAGTTACTTTAAACAAATAGATACTTTTAACAAAAAGGTACTTTTAACAAAAAAAAAAGTACTTTTAACAAAAAGCCACTTCTAACAAATAGGTACCTTTAACAAAAGAGTACTTTTTACAAAAAGGTAAATAAAATATAGTTGTCTTACAAAACGGTACTTTGATTAAAAGCTACAGTTTACAACAAAGAAACTTTTTACTGAAAGGTACTTTTATCAACAGTACTCTTTACAAAAAGGATAATAAAATATAGTTGTCTTACAAAATGGTACTTTGATTAATTTTACAAGAATGGTACTTTTAACAATAAGATTAATGTGTACGATAAACAATTGTTTAGAGAAGGGTTTTTTTTGGAAAACATACTTTCAAAATTACTTTTTTTTATATGGGAACTTTTGCATAAAAACAGTTTTCGCAAAAGTGCAATTTTTTGGAGGATACTTTAAAAAAATGTACTTTATATCTACTTTTAAAAAACGCGACCTTCTACACAATTTTGTAGTAAAAGTGTATCTACTTATTCCAAATACGTTTGAATTTTTAGGAAAAATACATTTTTGAACAAAACCAGCGTTTAGTCGTCGGCTTAGGCAAAAACTTGATTCGATCGAGTTTAATTTGTCTCAGATTATGGCATTCGCAATGTGGTTATATTTTTTGATGGCGAGTGCCATAATTTTATGAAAAGTAAAATCGATCGAATTAACTCGTTATCCAAAAGGTCGATTACACCCCTGCTTAAATCTTCCTTCGACATCCTTCCATCCTGTTTGGCATAAGATTGTGGATAAATATTTAAATACCAGTAAAATAGAGAAGCTTTTCAAGGGAGTATATCAAACATAACGTAACTTTTAAGGACACATTTTCGAAAAACTGTTCTTAATGCAAAAAAAAAAAAAAAGAACAAAAAAAGACAAAAGAAAACAAACAGGTTTATAAATAACTCTGCTCGCTGCACCTTATTTGTTGTTATCTCTTCTCCTCTTTTCTTTGTAATTATCAAATTACATTTTTGGCAAGATTTAGTAACACTTTTCCATTTTCTGGCGAACATTTATTCTTCTAATAATTTTAGTCATTCAGTTGTTTTCATTCTTTCGTAAAAATTATTGCTTTTGTTTTTAAAGTTCTCAAGTAGTTTGTTTGTTTGTTTCTTGTCTTTTCCACTAAATAAATCAACAGCAAATGTTTGTCCACCAACATGCAGCAGCAAGACAGTTAAATTGTTTGTAAAAATATAACACAAGAAAAAAATTAAATAGAAAAATAGGAAAAATTCTATTTCCTAGTCATAATGATAAAAAAACTTCCAACAACGAATAAGTACTCATGAACTCATTCATTCATTCATACACCCCAACCGACCGACATTGCATGTCATTCAGGAGTTTATTATTTAAATGTTGGAAAACAAAAGACCGGACGGCAGACAAAAGGACAGACAGACTGCATGGCAGACACACGGACATTAAAATTTATTTTCTTTGGAAAAAGAAGGGGCGAGGACAGTCAATAATCGAAAGACAAAAATAAAGAAATAATCAGGAAAAAAAAATTATATCACGTACTTCACTCGTCATCATCATCAAAATCGTTAACAACATCATCATTATTATCATCGACATAAACCTATTGCAAGCAGGTCTCTGTCTGTCAGTCCTCCAAACTATTGGAGAAGGAAAATAACAATCATTGATTGAATTGTCAAGTAAATAAAAACTGGGTGTGACACGAGATACAAAACAATAAACTCTAAAATGCCATTTCCAATTAAAATTAATAAAATATACTGCTACTCAGGTCAATATATTTTCATTCTTCTATTAATATTTTTAGTTTTTTTTTCCTCTTTATAATAAACATTTTATTGTTGAAATTTTTTTTCATTAAATTCAATTTTTATTGCAAACTTTACGCCTTGTATTTCTGTATCTACATGTGTGTAGCTTAATAAGAGGAAACTTAATTTACTCATGTATTTGTTAATTCAAACAAATTTTTTATGGCTAAATTTGCGTTTTTAGTAAGATGTGAACAAAAAATAAATTTCAGACGAAATTCAAAAGAGATGTAACTTCTCAGAGGTTGCTGAAGCGAACTTAAAATAGAACCCAATAATCCAACATGTTTGCTCGAACTTAAAACTGAAATAAAATTGTTAGCATATTTGATTTCTCTATAAACTGTAGGGCTACAGTAAAGTCTTCTCATACCAGCCAATTTTTTTTATTAGTTTTAACAAATTAATCGTACAACTTTTTTTGTTATAATCACAAAATATGTTTAATCTATTTTTAATTTCCTTTTGTTTTGGGGCAATTATTAAAAGACACACAATAATTAATTAAAAAGCAATAAATTTTATTTTGAGCAAAAACGTAACAAAATTTTTTTTTTAAATTTGTCATTTTAAATAAGTTTTCAAACTTTAACAGCAGCCGTTAGGAGACATAAATTTAAATCAGCAATTTAAAGTTTTTTCTCTTTTTACGTCAGACGCACACACACACAGAAGATTGTGTGGCAAGCAGGAATGAAATCAATCGATAAGAAGAAATAGAAACAAATAAAATATAATAAACTCAAATTGTTATTTGAACTAATAATAATGTAAATTATCTATTTACCCAGTACGGGTGTCTGTAGAATAACTGAGACGGAGTGTGAGTTTATTTCAATACAAAATATACAACAACATACAACACACGTGCAATTATTGTCTCAAAATGTTAAAAAAGACAAAGAAAAAAATTTGTTTTATTTAAAAAATTATATACATTAATATTTGGACTAGTTGGAAATAGAAGATAAGACATGAAGTTCCAATTTTGGGAAAATTTCTAGATTTTCCCCAAAAAAGTACTGGCATGCAAATTTTATTTTTTTTCAAAAAGAGCCTTTGCATAAAAGTACCTTGGAACTTGTCTAAAGCACAACGTTAAACAATATGGCAAATTTAATAAATAAATTAATTTTTATACAAAAGATCTCTTTACAAAAGATATACAATTGGCAAAATAAACAGTCTAAAACAATTTTTCAAAAAGGCTACTTTTAGCAAAAGTTAATTCTTACAAAATAGAGCATTTTACAATACACGTCATTTTTACAATAAGTTAACATTTAAAAAAATTTACAATATGCTACTAAATATGTGTATTTCAGAAAAATTTTATTTTTTCCAGAATGGTACTTTTTACCAAAAGGTACTTTTTACCAAAATATACTTTTTACCAACAAGAACTTTTTTCCAAAAGGTACCTTTTACCAGTTTTTTCAAAAAGAATTTCTTTTAAAATAAGAGAGTTTTTCAAAACTTTTGTTTCCTTGAAATATTTCCTCGAAAATAATTAAAAAGGAGAAAAATGGGTTATTTTTGGGATTTAAAAATTATTTGGGTTTTATCGGGTTTTTTATACTTTTAGTTTTTTTTCCGTATGTACGTACCGTACGCTTGGGGCTTAAAAAAGTAAGTAACAACAGAGATAGAAAAATACAACAACTTAACGATACTTTAATCAGTCCTCTGAACAGTATCTAGGGCACGATTACACTATTCACGTAAATAACTTTTTATTAAAAGGGACTTAAAAAAAAGTACTTATTTACAAAATTTTGCTTTTTACGATTTTATATTTGCAACTTTTCACAAAAGATTTTGTGTACTTTATGTGGAAATGTAAATTAAATAATTTCCAATTGGGGTGGCAATTAAGACAAATACCATATTGCAAATACACGCAACCGAGTGTAGTTGTTATGTCTAAATTGTTGACAACATGTTCGTTTGTTTGTTCTTGCCATTATGTGACAACGTCAGGCAAAATGTATCATACTTGGCCGCACTAACTTACGTATCGTAACATTTGAAGTGGGTGTTGCGGGCATTTTCATGTTGTTGTTGTTGCTGTTTTTTTTTCTTCATTATAATTTATTTTTTTCTTTTCATTATTTTTAACATTATTATTAATATTTATGGTTGGCAATTGTACCGCTAGTCAAATGGTTATTGCAACATGTGGTATGACTGACGTTAGTTTGCGCTACACTCAGCGGGAATGACTTAAGGTTTAATCGGATGCCAATGATTTTTTTATAGATACAAATTTTAAATAGAAATACTGCTGATCATTTGGTAACTTCATTTATCCAAAAAAAGGCAATATCACAGGAGTAATGTTGCACATTTTCTTTGACACCTATTCAAACGGTGTGAAGTAAATGAGGCAA
The DNA here is from genome assembly GCA_947311025.1 of Lypha dubia. NCBI lineage: Eukaryota > Metazoa > Arthropoda > Insecta > Diptera > Tachinidae > Lypha > Lypha dubia. Next base: position 85,061,691 of record OX371263.1, on the reverse strand, counting down.
TGATAACAAATGTATTTGTTCAAATGATGGACAGTCCTTTCTCTATCTGTATTTGCTTGTAGTGATCCTATTTCCTTAAAAAAAAATTATGGAAACTTTTTCACTATAATTCACATACCGATCTAAAATTACACACATGACACTTTTCTTTAGCAATTAACTCTCAGAAAAGTTTAACAATTTCAATTACATACCAAAAATAATAATAATTGTAATCACATATGCATACATACATACTTGTATATATGTACATACATAGTTTACAATAATTTTGTTTAATAATTTCTTAGGAAAAACAACCACATTGAAGTACTCATCGTTGTTATGTTCAACTAAATTTAGGTGTAAAAATACAAGTGCATTTCCTTTAAAAATTCAAATTCAATTATATTATTTCCTGTTAAAATGCAAAACAAATTTCAAAATATTAGAAATTCTATAGATGTATTTCCACAAAATATAATGCGTATAAATTGTTAATGTATTCCAAAGGTGTACACTGTGTTAAGCAAAGTTAACAAACCGGCAGACACGTAATCCTTGAGGGTGTCTGTGATGAGAGTTTTTCCTTACCACTTTTGTCTTTAAGTTTAATTTATGTTCATTTATGTGAGAATGAAGGGCTGTCCATTTGTCAGTTCCCAATTGAGTGTGAACTTTCTTATAAAAATCGTTAGAATATGTAACATAATTCCAAGCGCATTTTTTGTGGTGCTAATAATTAGATAATTTAGTTCCACTTGTTCTAGTAAATCAATATCTATATAATTAATAGACAATTGCTTTTTTTGTGCTGCCCTTTATGCACCTATTGGACAACCGATTTTTACAAGACTTCTACCATTTTTCATCAGAAGTGAACGAGGTATTGTGGGTTCTTGTGGATTGAGTATTTCTGGAGCTATAACCATTCAAAGTTGCAACCACTACATTCACACAGTAATATGTGCAATTGTGCATGCATGTTAGTTAAGGCCAAACAAAAACAAACAAACAAACAAACAAATGTGTGTGAAGTTAAATTTTAAAATATAAAACCGTAGACATGAACCACAGAATTTAACAGAACTGTAGTCATCCCTTAGAGAATCCATATTTCTAAAATTTTTGTAAATCGAGTATATCTCGGTAAAACTCAAACTGTTAGATATATCAAATATAGGGGTTTGTAGAGGACCACTTGGTCCACAAAACCCAATGATTTTTTTCCGCCCACGTTGACTCCTTCCTAAAAAAAAAACACGTTCTTAGCGTACTCGCTATGATTTTTATAAGTCTACAGAGCGCTGTTAACCTACTAACAGAGCTCTGTTAAATTCTGTGGTTCATGTCTAAGGTTTTATATTTTAAAATTTAGCTTCACACGCATAACAAACAACACATACACATTTGGGTGGAAAGATAAAAATAACAACAGGATTTTTTATGATTTTTCTTTTTATGACTAGAACACGGTCGATTGGGAAGACCGTTGGTTTACACTAGTTTCCATAAAACTTTATACATCTATTTAGTCATAAGGATAGGCAGGCCAAATTATTGATACAGACATTTTCATACAATAGCATCCTGAATTTCAAAAGGAACGACTTACGGTTAGTTACTGGTTTCCTCTCCGGTCATTATGGACTGAACTACCATCTTTGGAAAAGTAAGCTAGTTCGCTCACCCTTGTGTCGTTTATGCATGGAAGAGGATGACACAACGGCACATATTCTCTGTGAATGGATAGTCTTATGTAATAATAGAAGAGAAATTATTATTATTAGGCTTAAGTTCAGTTTTATTGAATTAATGAAAATTCAAAATTACTATGAGTTTTTTATTTTTGAAAAACATTAGCATGTGCAATCAGATTAGCAGAACGTATCAGTACACCGATTTCAAGGCCGCTACATCTCTCATCAGCGTTCAATTGTCCATCTTTAAAATTTTCCTAAAGTGGATACTGATTGGGAAGAATATCAACTATTTAAGCAAGTTTTCAACAGAAATATAATACGAGAGTTAATTTAATTCATTTTTATTCTATTGTTACATATTCAAACAATTTTGGTTAGTACGAAATTCCCCATGTCAACAAACTCTCATAGTCCGTTATACCCAAAGTATTTTACTTTGCAATTATAACGTATTGTTATTTTCTCTCAATATTTGGTATATTCACATCACTGTGATAATCCTATTATTAGAGAATAGCTCGTGCCCAAGCTGAATTTTCCAAGAATTCTTTCCCATATTAGAAAGGCAAAAAAATTTTTCCAAGCTTACAGGTTGCCTAGAAATGAGATGGAGTTATACCTATCAAGAACTTGGTCCTTATTTTGATCTCAGTACTTTTTACGACCGAAATATTTTGGATAGAAACTTGGCCTTATTTTCACATTTGTGTTTTTGTGCGAATCTCACTTCTTTTTTCTAAGTTTTTTTTGTATAAATATTTATATGTATTGCTTATCTGGGCCTACTTGTGTACGAAATTTCAGCTTTCTAGCTATACTGGAAGTGCCCTATACAAAGAAGGGGCACCATAGTCGCCCCAGATGAAAAGTGCCCGTTTAAAAATCATTTTCGTTAATTTCTCATCAGGACCTACCTGTGTACCAAATTTCAAATTTAACCTGTAAGTTCATCTCTGTGGGGAGACCTTATATTTCAAGTCTCATTATATTATGATCAAGAGGAGCAAAGTTAGGAGGGGGTAAAAACAGCTCGAATGGTTTCGTGTAAATATACACACTGTGTGGCCGAACTTGGCCTGGCGCACTACCGTGCGCCTAGATACAATCCTACAACAACAAAAGGGTCTGTATTCAATCATGTTTTTATTATATATTAGCATTTTCTTATAAGAGAATAGTGCTTAATTAAGGTCGACAGCTGCCTTTTCTTTCACACAATGAAATAATAAAAAGAGCATTTTTTTTAAACATGAAATGTTGTAAAACATCACAATATCTATTAGACTGATTAAATGGATGTGCTAAGAAGCTAAAAGGTCTAACTCCACTTTCGAAAAATTCTGCTTTGTAATATTACTATCAAATTAGTTGTGATACAATTGAGAAATTTTCGAAAAGTGGAGTTAGGCCTTTTAGCTCCTGACACATCCATACAAATGTTAAAGAATTTTTTTTAACTAATTGAGGTCATAAAACGAACTTTAGCCTGTATAAACATAAACAGATATAAATAGAGGTTTTTGAGACAATTAAAGACAAATAAATAAAAAAAAAAAAAAAATAAATTGAATACAGATATAAAATAAGTTACTGCATTAAACTAGATCATAGTTTCAGCTCTGTTACGTTAAGCCTTAAAGTAGGCTTTTTTTGTATGCGAAGCAAGCTATTAAATATAACAAATTAAAGTTACCAGTAAATAATATTACTTTACATTCACTGATGACGGAGGCAAACAAACAGACCGCCATGCATCTCGTGCTTTATTTTACTTTTTTGTATTATTATAATAAAATTAAAAAAAAAAACAGGATTCCTTTGAAATGCTGCATGTTTTGCTTTTATAAATTCAATTCTACTTACATTTTCATGTTTGAAAAAACACAACATTTTCAATTCACGGAAAACACGTTTTGATGAAACCAACGATTGAAAGACATTCGGAAGTTTTTTAAGTGCCACTCGACGTCCATCACGTGGATCTGTAACAGCCCTGTAAAAATGAGAGAAGGGGAAAAAGTAAAGAGTTAAAACAGTAATTTAATAAAAGATGGTTATAAAAAAAACTTTAAAAAAATATTGAAATGTATGAAAATATCTAGTAGAGAATTTTACCGCCCTAAATTCACCGATAATTAAATTTCTCTCCCTTTTACACAATTTTGTTATAGCGAAGCGGAACAGGATATCTTGTAATCCATTCATTTTGGTTTAAAGTTGTGTTCAGTATTTTTTTTTTTAAATGTACTTATATAAAATGCTAGCGGGAACATTTTAAACCTCCAATTCTAAACTCATAATTTTTGTAGGACATTTAAGTCCGTCTATAATGCTCTATAAGATTATTTCGTTTATCCCTTTTTGTCAAGAAAAGTTCAAGATAGATTCAGGTAGAGATTTCTGGCCGATATTGTTCGCAAAAGTGACGAAAACACTTTGGACCTAAAATGTTGGAATCAAGAGATTCCGTATAACAATGTGCGGACACTGAAAAAACAGTTCCCTGAATTAAATTCTTGTTGTGTTGGCTAAATTATTTAGCGCGCTGACAAAATTTTTTTGCCTTTTTAATATGGGAAAGAGTTCTTGGAAAAATATTAGCAAGCTTACAGGTTGCCTAGAAATGAGATGGAATTGTACCTAACAAGAACTTGGTCCTTATTTTGATCTCAGTACATTTTACGGCTGAAATTTTTTGGATATGAACTTAGCCCTTTTTTCACATTTCACACATAAGTCTTGTATTGATCACGTTAACAGCCTTAGGGTTATAGTAGAGCAGTCGGTCGAATGGCGCTCTTCATTATACTTATGCTTTATCGATTTTAAAAAAGCATTTGACACATTAGATCACAACATCATATGGAGTGCGTTAATATGCAAAGGTGTTCCGATGAAGCTAATCGCCCTTATTAAAAGCCTTTATTACCAAGCTAGTTGCCGAATCCTGCATGAGGGTAAACTTAGCAATCAAATTAGAGTCGGTATTGGCGTACGACAAGGTTGTGTCTTGTCGCCACTACTCTTCAACATTGTTCTTGACAACATTATGACTAAGGCAATGCATGGGAGCAGAGGTATAAGTTGGGGTCTCCATGGAAACTTGTGTGATCTGGATTACGCAGACGATATTTGTATAATGACACATAGTTTTGATGATATGTCAGCTAAACTGCAACAACTAATGGTTATTACTGAAGAAGCTGGTCTGAAGATAAATATCGGAAAAACTAAAACTTTGCGTGTTAATGAATCAAGGCAGGATAAATTCCATATAAACAACCACGAGCTGGAAGACGTTCCCTCGTTTTGCTACTTGGGCAGTATTCTAACAAAACTGGTGGTTCGTCAGAGGATATAGAAAACCGAGTAGTTAAAGCCAGGCAAACCTTTGATAGATTAAAATCCATTTGGAGCTCGCAAACGTTATCCCGGCGAGTGAAACTTAAAATCTTTGAATCAAATGTGAAATCAATTCTACTCTACGGCTGCGAAACATGGAACGCAGCACCACGAGACATCCAAAAGCTGCAAGTGTTTGTCAACCAATGCCTCCGCAGAATAATGCGTATCTTTTGGCCTAATATAATAAACAACAATATATTATGGACCGAAACCAATCAAATACCAATCGCAACAGATATGAAAAAACGAAAGTGGAACTGGATCGGTCACATCCTACGAAGACCCCCAAATGACATCACCAGAAACGCCATAGACTGGAATCCACAGGGTAACCGTAGAACAGGTCGACCTGCGCACACATGGAGACGACAAATCGACATCGAAGCTGCTGCTACAGATAAAAGTTGGGGCGAAATAAAATTCCTTGCCCAAGATAGATCACGCTGGAACGTATTTGTTAAGACCCTATGCTCCTTATAGGATCGACGGGAACATATATATATATATGTTTTTGTGCGGATTTACTTTACTAAGTTCTGAAACAATTCATTGCATAATTGGGGGACATATCTTTAACGATGGTTCTACAAAAAAAAAAAAACGAAATTCCTTTAAACAGGTATCGAACTCAAGTTCTTGGTTATAGATAACTTTACCAACTTCAGCCAACAACCTAAAGGCTAATTGATCAGTTTAACTTAATCACGTTTTTTAGTTTAAATTATTTTTAAGCCGGCATATCTATAAACCAGTTAGCATATAAACCATTTTAAAAGCATACAATTAGGCGTTTCAATTAAAAATTAGAAATCATACGAGTATATATTTGATCGATATTCCGCCTGGTTTTTGACATTTGTCATAGTTCTTGTCATATTATGTACTACCGCTTAAACTCTGAAAGTCCTATAAAGCTTTCGAGTTTAAACTACATTTGCTTTTCAGTTCTGTTAAACCAAGCCGGTGTTAAAACCATTTTAGACAGACATATTTTTCTTCCTTTTTAAAGCAATTGCCAAACAAGAGTTATACAGCGAAAACTTAAGTGGGGAAAACATTAACTACCTTTCAATGTTTAAGATATTACACACCCGTATTTAAGCTTTGATTATCTTTACCACCACCTTTCGTTAGAATCTTGTGATTGTTTTTATGTTGTACAGTGTTATACACATGTGCCCACAAAAAGAGCAGCATTTAAATTATTTCTATAGTAAAATGAAATCCAAATATATGTACTATATATATAGGCGTTTACAAACTAGTGGCAACTTAAATGTATGCTATGAAACATATATTTATAACATATATTTACAACAAGACCAACAAACTATTAAATTGCAATTAAAATTATAAATTTGTATAAAAACATCAGAGAGCCTTACGTATTATTATGTGCAAAAATGTATATTAAACGCCTAAGTATATGCCAAGTTATTTATTCTGTTACACAAAAAATTTTAAACAAAAGATTTAATATCAACAACTTGCGTCAGAATTTTTATGTACTTTTGTGCATTTATAACACACCAATTAAGCGAAACAAAGATATACTCTTCTCTTCCACTTTGCTATTTTGAATTTGATTTTCATTTAATTTTGCAAAAAGGATCATAAAATAGAATTCTTTACGAAAAGTTAAAATAAACTAAAAACAAAGAACTTATTAAATTAGCAGTAAAACGGAGCGTACTTTTTTCTTTCTTTTTTTGTGGTTCTCTTCAATAAAAATAGAACGAAAGTCGTATATTTGTACAAAAATAAAAACAGAATTTACTTTTTTTAACATTTTAGTTTATTGAACTTTACTGCTCCGTTTGCTCATCATTATCTAAAGGAGAAAGAGCTGCAAAATACTAAAACTACTTAAAGAGCTCAAAACACTAACAAAAGGGGAAAAATTGCTTTTACCAGCAGCTGTAGAATTAAAATGCATTTTTTAATAAAAAAAAACACGTAAAACTTATACTTAAATATATGGAAATGAGTTGTGGTACCACAAAAGAACAGCCTAAGAGTCTAAAAAAAGAAAAATATTAATAATAATAAAAAACCCGAATTGTCTATATTGCACAGTGGCCTCCATTTAGAGACAAAGACTTGCTGGCGTCAAAAGATAAAACAGAAATATTTGTTAAGAAAATTAAGCTTTTCGTTTTTGTCCAGTGCAACAAAGAGACAATTATATTTGAAAAACACTTTAATTAGGGAAACATCAAAATGTTGTTATCAAAGAAACAAAATTATACGATTTTAATTAATTAATGAGAATTGTGTAGAATAAAAGTGCAAAATGTTACTTGGTGGGATAATGTTTCCATTACAATCGAAATAATATACGGCCAAACCAGGCACTTCTGTTCTTTTGTTTATGCCGTGGCTGAGAGAACATTAACATTAAATGACGTTATTCATCTTAAAAAGTAAAACAGTGGTTACGGTTCAAAAAATATAAAAAAATCTCTTTTTTATTTAAATACGAGGTCTACTTCAAATCCTTTAAACACCATTAACAAAAAAAGAAACATTTTCATTCCAGTATCACAAACTGCAATGGCATTGAAAAAAAGACAATAAAGTTTTATTTGATACCGTCCTTGCACCCTGCAGGGTTAAGGACACAACCCAAAAAGTATACTTCAGTGAAAATTGACACAGAAGAAAAAGAAAAAAAAAAAATACTGAAAACAACAAGCCAACAATCAATATGCAGAATAAACAACCGGTAAAGAAAAACATGTCAAATGAAAATATGTACGAAAAAATTAAGAATTAATCTCAATAACAATCTGGGTGCCAATAAGTCTGCCGCAGGGACGGAAATAAAAACAATATTTAGCAGGTTTAAAATCCGTAGGAAACCTTTTAAAACAAAGATGGCCGGCCATACGCACATTTTCAGGTTAAATGAAATTGTTCCAATATTTTCTCATTTTCAAATGAGAATAATTTACGATAAGAAAAAGCATCAACATGAAAGATACCAAGTTTTTTTCAAAGAGTAATTGGTTTTCTTCAAAAAAGTCTTTACTAGTCACTACTTTACAAAAATTTCTTAAAAAAACTGACTTTAAAAATGAAAGTACCTCATTAAAAAAATCACCAATCAAATATATTAAAATTTTCTTGTTAAACGCATATTTTTTATTATGTATTTTTTTAAAAAAGAGGCCTCTTCAAAAGAACCTTTTAAAAAAGTATTAAAAGGCACCTTTAATCATCTTTGCATTTGCCTTAAATTCAATGTTTTCTTTATGATGTATGATTTTTATAAATAATAATACATTGTTGCTTTTTTTTATTGTAATTGTTTTAAATGAAGTGTAAAAGAACAATAACAAAAACACGAACAAAGTAAAAATTAATAATACGAGTATGAATGTACAAAGAAGACAAACAGATCGAAAAAAAGGCACCATTTTAATTTTCCACAGCAAATCAATAATTGCTAAAATGTTCAAAACCACGCACGCACACGTTTTTATGACCATTAACAAACACTGTGCACTGCATCAATAAGGTTTATTGTATAGATTTAACATTAAAAATAGAATGAAATCTATCATTGAAAATTATATGTTTTTTACTATTCCCTTTTATAATTCCAAATAAATATCTTGATCTTTTGATTTAACCCGCATCATCTATCTTTTGTTTGTGTTGTACGACATGCGAATCATTACTTGTGGTACAAAAACAAGTGTATGTTTATTCTTGACTGTTAATATTTTACTTTATGACCGTTTCTAATTTCTAAATGCATTGACTTGTTTCTGTCTTTCTCTCATCGTTTTGTTGCTCTTAAAGATTATAAATTCTTTATGGTTTTATTTACAATCACTTGAAAGATATAAAATATTTTCTAAAATTTATAGTTTCATTTAAATGAAGTAAATTGTAATGCTCTAAAAAAATTTTAAAACTATTAAAATTGTACAAGTTGTAAAAACCTCTTTTGGTTGCTTAAGTATAGGAGTAGATTAGCTTCTTTTCTAGTGAAGAGTGGATATCCTAATTTTTCGAACACTAAAATTTTTTTTAAAATAATTTCAATGAATTGCATTAATTGATTTATATTCATTAATTCTATGCAAAAATACATTGATTCAATGCACGTATACATTGTTTCTATGAAAATATTCATTAATTTAATTTCTTTTAACAAAATTAATAAATCAGTTCATTGATTTGACGTATTTGTGCATTAGATCAAAATTAATAAAATAAAATCTTTAAAACATTAAACTTTTTCTTTATATTTTTTGTTCATGTTTGAGTCAAGCCGGTTTATCCGTATGGCATGATAACATTGGTGATCGTTTCGAAATTTGCAATTCTGTTAGTTCAATATTATTAAAATGTAATATTGATGGTACAAATTCTCTGCAATCATGTGATAAAATTAAATCTTCGATCTCACAGGCACGCACATTATTTTTGTAGCAGCAATTCACGTTTACCGTCAGATATGGAAACTATATTTCGATTTGTTATTAGAAAAAAAAGTTAGGCAATAAAAACTAATATATATATATATATATGTACATATGTTATAAAAAAAACGTTTTATTTTATGATTTACTTACACAAAACAAAAAAAAAAATTAAATGATTGTTTGAAATTTAAATGCTTAAATTGACACGTACTGAATTGCGGGGAGAAAATTACTTCTTTCCTGTTTCATCAACGATAAACTAACCTAAGTTTTTTATATATATATTAAAATTTTACTACGTAGCCAATATCAAATATTCACGTATGTGTGCACGCATGTAGTATTAATGCGAAGCCAGTCACTGAAATATTCCATCTGAGGCATTTTGAGAAAATGTGGAATTTGTAGCAAAATAAAATGAAAATTATAAAATCATTCTCTGATAGCTTCTTAAATATACTGACCCTTTTTGAAATCTTATGTAAATGATTCCCATTCACTTTTTTGATGCAAAACAACGTCTTGCGAAAGAGCAAATTGAATTTATGAGTAATTTGCATCAAACATTGAATACCGCTATTATAATGCTGCATTTATGTGCATTTTTTAGTGGTAAAAATATAGAAAACCCTTTTTCAATTATAATGCATGACCGTTTTCTTAAGATTGTGAATAGGGCCTGAAAGCAAGATTTTTTCATAATTCTTCCTTTTATTTGTTGTAGCAAATTGGTATAAAACATTTTGCAATCCCTTAGATTTTTGACATAAGATGTGTTTAGCATTTTTGTGTAAAACAGAAAAAAAATTTTTTGTAACAGATTTTAACCCTCTTTTCTAAAATAAGTGCGGAAAAATTCCCATTAAACAGAGATATATCTGGATGAAATGTTCTACAAAAATTGTTTTCCATAAAATTATAATATAAAACTTATTTTAGAATCTTAGAAATTAATTATTTGAATATCTGTTATTGGCTTAGCTTTTCTATATGCCTGCATATCGTATGTACTAATACCAACTCAGCGGTTGATTAAAAATCTCATCTATGAAAATTTATTAAACTCTTATGATTTTATAAAAAGTCTCTTACAAAATATGAGAACTACTTTAGTAAAATCAACATTTTTTTAACTTTAAACTTTTTAGAACAATATGAAAAAATATGCACTAACAAATCGATGCCATTTTAATTTATTCCTACTAGGCCCAGAAATTCCAATACCACCCACGTACTGCTGATACTAGTGATGGCTTATTTATGATATATTTTTGGCTTTTGTTTTCCGTAGGCATAAAAACATTCATATTTATGGGCAAATAACAATAATAATGATAAAATAATGTAATACTACGAATGTGAGAAAAAAAAATAAACAAAACGAAACTAAACTAAACAACAAATTTACGATTTCATTTAAAGTACACGACAGCATATGTGAAGCCTAAATACTTTATGCAGGAATAAATAATAAATAAAATTTTGCTGACTATTGCAATTAAAAAATAACAAAAAAAAAAAACTCAAAATGTTTTTCATTATTTACGAAATAAAGTTGCAAATTTACCGAAGATATACATATTTATATGTACATATATGTAAATATGTACTCGCATTTTTGGCAGTTTCCTAAAAGCACACAATACAAGTTTTGACTTGAAAGTGCCAAAAAGTATACTATACATTTAATTTTGTTATTTATAGATGTCATGTTTAAATATTTTTAATTAGCAATTGTAAACTTTTTTTAAATAGTATTCCGTTTTTTAAACAAAACGAAAAAAAACTTAATTAACTTGTTTGTTTACTTCCTTCCTTATTTGGAATATGATGGTAATAAAATACAAAAATTTTATTTAATTATAAAATAAATTTACACAATTTTTTATTATGCTTGTGTTGGAATAAACTAAAAATCTACTTATCACTATTGGAAGAGTATGTACGTATGTATGTTAGCGTAGCAGTATGCTTTTATGCATGAGCTGATATGATGTTGATGATTTCAAATGGTTTTGCATTTTTCTGTCATTTTTCTAACGAGACTGTTGAAACTAAACAACATCCAACCAGTCGACCAAATAATTTACATCTAATGTAGTTTGCTACCATTTCCTTTCCATAATCAATTTGATGTATTGCCTGGAGTTATTCAAGGTATTCTAAGCTTTATTTACTATTAGAATGTGCACCAGGGTTGGAAAATTATGTTTGAACACGAACTAAATTTTTAATGTTATACTTTTCATGAATATCACAGATCTTTAATTTACTTTTGACAGATATTTTTAGAGTCAATTAAAATTACTTACATTCCTATCGCTTATATATTAGTAGTTAGTTTCGCATTCACGCTTACTCTCACGCTCTATTGAATTTGTTGTTGTGGCAGGACAGTGATGGGATTTGTGTTGCTAAAAAAGTGCTATTCAACTTTAGTTTAAAAGCGACGACAATCATTAATTCAATCGTGGATTTTTCCTTTAAAAATAGACACTCAAAGGGGAAAGTAATAAAAATTTTATAGAAATTTAATAAAAATTTCTGATTTGAAAGATTTCTAAAATAAAAGAAACAAAATAGAAAAAAAAAATCTGAAAAGGGGGTTTGTCTTCTTAATATGATCTAGAACCGCCAATTGCTAACTACTCTGATGGGTACTCTATATGCTTTAAATCTTATTATTCATTTCCCATAGTTCCTAGGCGGAACATTAGGCCTCAACAAACAAGATAAAGTTTGATTTATCTGATGCTAATGGTTTAATTTCGCGCCATGCACGTCCTACTGCTAGCCCCTCTGCACCAACCAGTCTCCTCCATGTATTAGCAGGTCTTCCTTTTCTTCGGCTACCCTGTGGGTTACAGTCAAGCGCTGTTCGAGTTATGTATATTGTCTTGGGGCTTCCTCAACGTGTGCCCAATCCAGTTCCATTTACGTCGCCGAATTTCGGTTTTTATTGGCAGTTGATTTGTTGCTGCCCACAGCGTGACATTGGATATAGTGTTGGGCCGGAATACGCGTAGGATTTGCCTCAGACACCGGTTGATGAACACTTGGAGTGCATTTATTTCCTTGGTGGCTGCGTGCCACGTTTCACACTATCCTCAAATATTTTGAGTTTGGTGTGCTTAGAGATGTATGCAGACCGCCAAACTTTATTCAGCTTTAATTCTTGATATAAAATTACTAAAAATAGTTACGTTCACAGCAATTAGCACGGATTGTAGTTGTGACTGGTGTAACAAAATTGTTATAGTTAAAAATATAAAACAAATTTAAAGTTAAACAAAAGTTTAAAAACAAAGAGAAGAACATAAGCATTCAATGCCTATACTATATTTCCAAGAGACAAAGTCTATATCTTGACTTGTTTGTTTAAGGGTCGGGTTTCGACATCGAGCACGATCTCATCATCACAGAATGGGTGTCCAGCAATAGTTAGCGAAGATAAAATTTCAATTCGCTTACTAAAGTTTTGCAGCATTACTGGCTTTTGGCGCTAAAGTCATCAAATTGTGTTAAATATTGAAGAGAGTACAAACTTTTAATTGATCTAATACGATACACAAAATAGATGTAGACACATCTAAAATGATAAATCAAAATTTAAAATTTGTTTAATTGAAACCACACTAAATGCTAATAAATCTAGTTTTCCATCTCTAGTTTCCTCTATTACTTTTACAGAATATTTACTACAATTACCACTACTGCTACAATTTATATAAGTACATATAAACATGTCCACACATATATAAAGAGAGTAAATAGAATTTGTGCAAATTGAAAATATTTTCATCAGACAACTATTATGACGATGAGGGCGATGTTGATGGTTTCTTGTAGTGATTGGTTTGTTCTAGCCCGAATGAAATGCTGGTTTATTCTGCTGGTTGATTCAATAAAATATTTAGCAAATAGTTATAAATCGAGTTAAAATTTTTGTATAAATTGCGGAAATCAAATGCATTTTCTGTGTATTTTTATTAACACTGAAAACAATTTTTCGCACTATTAAAGAATTTAAATATTTACGATATGGATTTACATTTTATATTCTTTAATTCCTTAAATTTTTGATATACAAAATAAAATAAATAAATATTTTCACAAAAAATATTTGCTTAAACATTTCTTCTAAAAAAATATAAACATATATATACATACAATATTTCCCCTGTTGTTTTTGTTTTCTCAATAAAACATTTTTGATCCTTAAATTATGCAGTATATTTATAGCAATTTAAATTTATTTCCTTGGCATTAAATAATAAAATGCATTTGTGTGTGTATGAATTTACTTTGAATTTTCTTATGAATTTTATTCTTTCTTTTGGCATTTGTTCATAATTTTTCAGGGACAGTAAGTGGGCAGCACAAATTATATACACCGCCTTAATGTATGCACTTAAAATGTCAAATTAATTTAAACATTGTGTTGGCTTGTTAAAAATCGTTTTTATTACGAAACAATAATTTCCTGTTTGTAAAGTTAGCTACGCGCACACACATACAGTTTTGGTCAGTAAGTTTTATTTAAAATAATTTTGTCGTAAAGTTGTTAGTTTAATTTAAGCATTTTAATTTACTGTCACATGCCTTTTTAATGCAATTTAAAACTGTAAAACCAAAGAATGGAATAAGATATTAAGATTAAGTTAAAAACTTTAATATAGTTTTGTTGAAAACAAAAGAAAAATATATAAGATTTATTAAACTTAAAACTATAACAGACACACATTTCATTATTTTCTCTCTGAATTCTTCAATTCGAGTATTAAATCATTATACGAATACTTAACGATCGTAAATGATGTTAATAGTATTAATAAATATGGAATAAAGCAAATATACATTAAATTATAAAAATTCCCATAAAAAACCTCTACAGCGATTACTTTAGTCTCTACAAAACGAGTATCTTACATAAAAATAATATTAATCTCAAGATGAATGTAATTATGCAGCTTAAGAGTCAAGGCTTTTTTGCCTCCCAGCCACAGTAACCAGCAACAAGCGATGTGTTTTGTGTGTGCACGAGAGAAAGTAATTACATTAAAACTCCCCTCAAAGTAGGCAAAGAATTAATATCAAATATACTTAAAGATTTTTATTATTATAACGGTAGTTTGGTAAACAGTGGATGCCAAAGCAAGTAAAAATTATTTTTTGTTAATATTTTTAAAACTGCTTCTTCATTTAGCATAAAAGCAATTTAAAGTAATTCTTATTAAAACATGTGTTACATACTCGTGAAAGGTCAACGGCTGCAAAATATTAATACACAAAAAAAAAATAGTTTGCTCTGTGACATGTTTTACACTTCAATTCTTTGAATAGTAGGAAGTAATGTTTGCTTTTTATATATGAAACACATACTTATAACGAAAATATGAAGCGAAATTATAAAACGATATACAGTGAAAGCTCTCATAAGTGGACACCTTCCGTCGGCGAAGATTTTGTCCGCGAAGTGGAGATGTCCCTTTTTTGGAATGGCATAAAAAATAATTTTTAGAATTTTGGTTCATTTTAAAAGTTTAAATTATCTTTATTAAACAAAAAAAGTTACAAAGTTGGAAAAAAAAAATCTAAAATATTTGTTTGTTCTAATTTTGCTTCATTTTCTTTAATCATTTTTTTTTCTCCATAATAGCATTCTAGATGGTTCAAGGGCTCAAATGCTGTATATTCTGCTTCTGCAAACTTTAAAAAGAGTCTAACTTTTTCTAAGGCTACTTTAAACGAAGATATTTTGTTATGATTTTCTTTTAAGATGCTTGTATCATTATTTTCTGACGAGGTTATTTCCACTCTGTCTACCAAAACTTCTATAGTGTCAGCTTCTGTTAGAAGATTTTCATCAATAGTAGTAAACTCACTATATTCTACATTTTGTCTAACCAATCTCGAGAGAATAGATAAAGGGATGTCATCCTCTGCGTCTAATTCTGCATTATCAAAATCTTTCATAAATCCTGCTTTGCCAAAACAGTTCTTAATGGTTTCGGATGTTACTTTTCCCATGATTCTTTAATAAAATATAAAGCAATAAGGAAATTTATGGTGTTGTTTAAAGTTTTCACAGAATCATTAAATTCCAAGCTTGATAATTATTTGGTGCAAATACCCTGTTTTAAAAAGTTTTGCCTGTTACGAAGTGTTAGACTAACTGTCGCAACTCCTAACTATGGGGCAAATTTAATTTCGGCTTTTATCGTAAATAAATAAAGTAGTTTGGGGTTTTTTTGTTCAACTTCAAATCCATATTATTTTAGCTGCTGTATTGTGGCTTGAGTTGGACGGATACGGTAATTAATACACATCTTTGGATGCTTTTGTGTACATGTGTGTATGTGTGTGTGTGTTTGTTTAAGATATTGTTTTTGCAAAAAAAAATCTCTTTATCTGTATGAAAACATGTGTATCTCCTTTTATTATTATTTATATAAAAATCTAGGTTTATTTTTATATTTTACATTTTATGTAGGAAAAAAGGACTTGCTGCAGTGAAATTCAGAAAGATCTTTGGGTATTTAGCTGACAACTACTGTCTGCCTGTTTTTCGTCCTTATTTCTTGGTAAATATTTTTTTTAGTGTGTGTGGTTTATTTATCTATTTTATTGTGTGGGTATACACGCACGCACACGCTCTTTTTCACAGATTTTTCCATGACAAATGCTATTCTGTGTATTTCTATATTTTTCCTCTGGTTTTAGTCATTTGTATGTATTTATATTAATTTGTTGTTGTTTTTGCTTTTGTCTATTTGCGTACGTGGTGCTATGGAGGTTTTAAGGACATTATTAAGCAAAAATGTACGTGAGTTGAAAAGGATGGCGGGTTTCGGCGTTTTACTGTTCAATTGTGTAAATTTTCATGAAAAATTGTTAAATGATACACATTTTAAATATTTATTTAAAAATTCTATAACGGTTGCAAATTAAGCTATGAATGTGCTCTAAAATTTTAATACAAGAGATTTATTTGTTCCTATTTTAAGCCAATTAATATTCACAATCTCTCAACATTTCTAAATGTTTTTACAGTAAAATATTATGATAAATTGCAAGTTAAGCTGAACGTCAACCATAAACTCTGCGTATCTCTTTAATGGTGTGTGGCTAATCAACTTGTGTGCAACTTTTTTAATTATTTATAAATATTTAACACAAAAATAAATATGTTTTATTGGCACTTAAAGCCAAAGTCACTCACACTTTTATTTAATGTGAAATTTTTGGTTTAATTTTTAATGCAAACATTTTTGCCACATCAAGTAGATATTTATTTTACATTAAGAGCTGTAAAAATAAAGGCCACAAGATAAATTCATTTTTATGAACAATAAAAAAAAACAGCGAGAGAAGTTGAAATATGAAAGAGAAAAAAAGGAAATATATGGCAGGTGTGAAATATAAATTTTGCTCGAATATACGGGAATTGTGTTCAACAAAATTAAAGGCCTGTGGTATAAATAACACTTTGCAAAAAGGAAAAGAAACACAGAAAAAAATGTGTCAGTTTTTTTATTTATTTTTTTTTTATCGCAGGATAATTTGTGTTCTTTATCTATATATTAAATTTTATTTAACACTTTTTGCCAGAAACTCAAACATTTGTCTTAAGAATTTATGCAAAAAAAAAAAAAATATGTGGGCCTATCGAAAAGTCATTAATTTAAAATTTCGAATTACATTTTATGTCAAGTAGCACTGTTATGTATGTCATTTTTGTGCTTTTCGCAAAACCACGTTTCATTACAGTATTTTGCATTTTCTTTTAAAATTTAAGGTTAAAAACTTGTAACGGACATTATATTAAATATCTGCACAGATAAATTTTACAAAGACTTTACATATTCCCTAAAGTTTCACAGTCGAATTTCGAACCGTTTATGTAAGCGGATTTATTCGTCTTTTATGTACTTTAAAATTTATATACAACTTAGATCCCATTTTTTTTGTTGTTAATAAAATAACAAATTTTTTTAAAGTCTCATTTACTTTAATATACTCGAAGCGCCACTAAAGAACATACAAATCATACACATTTACAGCTTAAGGTTTCATTACATTAATTTTTTCCCCGTGTTGTTTTTGCACATAAATACCCAGCAAACATTTTTACTAAATACCTT
Source organism: Lypha dubia (assembly GCA_947311025.1). Lineage (NCBI taxonomy): Eukaryota > Metazoa > Arthropoda > Insecta > Diptera > Tachinidae > Lypha > Lypha dubia. The sequence goes on along the minus strand of OX371263.1, from coordinate 85,044,024 downwards.
TGCAATTTGGCCACAAAGTGTGCACAAGAAGAGGTCGTAATCGTAAAACGTAAATCATATTAATTCCTTCTACGACTTCTATAATATCGTATTCTGAATCATGAACAATAACAACTTAAAAATCGCATCACAATTTTGAGTGATTTAATGAAATGAAAACTTTTTTTTTGCATTTTTTGCTGATTAGCCATTTATTTTCCTTTAAGCGATTTTTTTCAGTGTGATGATTTTTACGGTTTAGATATTTTTCGGCCTTTTTGAGAAATTTTTTGTTATTGCAGTTTTTTTGCGATTTTTTTGTTTTTGTTATTTATTTAATGTATGAAACATTTTTCATTTTGGCGATTTTTTTTTTCGCCTTTTATTTTTTTGTTTTAAAACATTTTTATTCTTATGATTTTTTTGATTTTCTATTTTATTGCGTTTTGGTAATTATTTTAATTCCATTTTTATTGCAAGTTTTTTCGTTTTGATGATTTTTTTCTTATTCGCAATTAATTACATTTTTGCTTTACTTTTCGTTTTTAGTTTTGACGATGTTTTTTGGTATTCGATGATTTTTTTTCGGTTTGACAACTTTATTCTTTTTTTATTTTGATTTGAAACCGTTTAGAAGATTTTTCATTTCACCATATTATTTGGTAGTACATATTGGCTTTTTCAATTTTGGGAATTATGTCCTGTCTTTATTACAGTGGCTTAATATCGCAAAAGAATCGAAGCTAAAGTTAAAAATTTACCAGAAACGTACCCAAATATTCGTATGCTTTGAATTAAAAATTCATGATTTTTGCTAGTGCTTATATGGCAGCTTGCCAAAATTATTTGATAAAATTTCACTAATTTAAGTAATCATACATTAATGGTCAAACTCTCGCCAGACCGATGAGAACTATTAGGAGCTGACATGTTTACTGGGTACTTGCCAACATTATTCAATGTGTACAATGTAATACAATATACGTACGTCTGTATGTATGTATGCACATTTACATATGTAGTAGATGTTTAGTTGTATGAAAATGTACGTGGAAAAATAATATATGAGCAATGTGATATTGTTGACACATGATAAGCATTTGTTTTATTCAAAAAAGATAAGAGAAGCAAAAAAAATATAAATAAATTTACATATAAGTAATCAACTTGCCTGAAATTTCTTATGTACTCATATACACGTATGTATATACAAGTACATATGTCCATATATAATTATAAAAAAAAAATTTAACTAACAATTACATTTGCTGAAATTATATGCGGTCAATATTTTACAATTTACTGAATGTTAAGCTTGAAATTGTATTCCAATTTCCTTAACGCATGAATTATTTGGCAAAAATTCAACAAGAAAACAAAATTTTTCCACATCTGTTTAAATAATTAATTATAATAATATTAGAATGGAAATTATGTTGTGCGAAACTTGGGTGTAATAATTTCACACACTTTATTAATTTCTCAGAATTTTTATAAAATTAAAAGCAAATAAAATGTAAAGATGATAAAATTATACTTGTGCATTTACTAGTATTATAAAAGTACTCTTTTAAATAATAATATTTATGCTGCATGCCTGTGTTGTAATTATAATTATGAGTTGAACGAATTCCAAAAAAATTGCAATAATTAATTATGCACTCACACCTTCATTCACTACGTACAACATTCTGTTAAACCACAAACATTATATCAATCATACGTCATAATGAACGTTATTGTTATTTAACAACAATAACAACAACAATTATACGTAATGTATACTGATCCTAAAAGTAAACTATGATACATGCCAATTTATATATAATGAAAGTAGTGGGAGAAACAATGTGTTTTTGGCAGTAGGATAGTTTGAGAGCGGGTGGGTGTATAGAAATAATACTCATACGCCTTGTTGGCTTCATTTACAAATTAAGCGAATATTTGTGGTTATCATCGATTTTGCTTTATTTAGCCCATTTGGTTTATTTTAAATGTTCAACACACGCATATGAAAGTACATACGAGTATTTTAAGTACCGTTAAATAATTTTGATTTTGTTTGTTTAAAAATAACTTAAATTCAGTACATACATACACATTTCAAAACTTTTCTAATTATGGGATTTTTCCCATAGCATTGTCATACAAATTGTATTTAGCACGTTGTACCAGGATGATGAATTTCCAAAGTGTTGCAAGGTTGCCGAGTATGGTTCGAAAGTATGTTTAATTTCCATCTTGTGAAATATTTGGAGTCCAATAGTTTACGCAGTATGGGTTTCGTAGGGGTCTCTCTACGGTGGAATTAGTGGCTTTCCTTTCAGAAAAGTGCTGTCACTCCATACCTCACTTTGGCGAAAGTAAAGTGGTGGCTCTAGATATTTTCGAGGCATTTGAAAGAGTGTGGCATGAAGCAGTTTTGTCACACCTTTTTGCTTTTTATGTCAGTGGTGGCTTCACTCGATTTGTATCGAGCTTTCTGAGTGGTCGCACCATACGAGTTGCAATAGATGGGATCTCATCAAAAAAGGGCAAGATTAATTTAGGGATATCGCAAGTCTCCGTTATTTCTCTTACAGTATTTCTTATTTTTCTTAACTACCTTCTACGTCAAACTTCGAACCCTCTCTAGTCTTTTCCAGATGACAGCAGCACCGGTTATTCGTACTCATTCAGTAAACTTGAAACAAAACATGAATGATATGCTTAATCGGGACCTCTTAATAATCTCTAAATGGCTAATCTCTCTGCGAATGCGGTCAATTTTAACGCCAGATACCTTGCTAATGTACAGGCAAATGATGAAACATTCTGTTTTATGGATGCTGTAATTATGGATGTCATAAATATTGGGGAATCAGAAGCTCTTGATGCTCTTGTGATGTTAGTTGGACTGATCACATTTTTTATGTCACAAAAGAAGAATTTAAGTGTCTCGTTTTTTTACGACGGTTCAAGACATACTTCACTCCATCTTATGTCCTCAAAATTTATGTATGGGCTGGTGCTTCATCGTATATTTTAAAGTTTCTCGATCGTGTGCAGGAGGGGGCAATAAAACTTATTGACTCATTGGAGCATAGCCGTGATTTGGAGGGTCTTTCGCGATTCTATTGTTAATACAATGGTATGTGTTCTAATGAAATCAAGGAGCTCGTAACACCATGTGAATATATGTGTTCAGAAGCACCACCGAGTCACCGCGAAGGCAAGGGTGAATTATGCCACCAACGAGGATAATGCGATGACTGCCAGCATATGCATTCTCAAGAAGAAGGAGTATGCCAATAGCATATCCATCCCCAAGAGAAAAGATATGCATCGAGCAATATCACATTGATATGTGAGTCCAATATTGGAACTACACTATCTAACCCCTCTAGTCACTCTCCCGTGGGCTTACCAGCTCCCTCCCGTGTTAACAGTTTAGGTTACTGGTTAAGCCTCCGAAGAGAACCCCTAAGGATTAACTTTCTATCGACTTTGGTCTGGAGGGAATCATTAGGTGCCTTTTCACATCTACCAGACTAACATAGATTACCTACTTCCTTTTTCTACCTTATATGCACATCCGTTGCTCTGTTGTTTCAGAGATTGGGTAATTGACAAAATGTAATGTATGGATAAGACAATTACTCTTTTCCCCAGACGGCACAGCACCAAAGTATGAATATCACCCTGATGACAAAACATACCCCGTGGGGGATTTTTCACGTACAACACGCTCTTCATTAAGAGCACTTCCGTGTGTGGCCGATATGCCAGTGAATCGTACTACGCATTACAGACAAAATTCGTACTTTAGCCGAACCGTTCGTATGTACTAAACTCCTCTTAGAGTTCTTTCCAGTCGCCTTCAATATGGTGAAGTTCAAATCGAAATACAATTTACAGGAAAGTCTTGAGCTAACAGGATGTGTAGAAAGGAGTAACCCCCATAAAAATAAGTTTTTAATGTTTACATATCTCCGCAACTGAAACGGTGAATGTCTTGAAGCACAACGGGTATATCTAGTTATATATCATACACCTGCACCTCTATTTACACTATAAGTATTTTTTTGTTTACCAGCTATATAATATACATAACTATATTTTCATATATTTCAAATTTTATTTTGCTTAAATTTTTTTATGATTAAAATAACAAAAAACATAAAAATCACGTAAAATATTTAAGGTGTTGGCTGAAGTGGTTCGCGCGTTGACTACAGGGTTCAAACCCTGGCAAGTCAATCAACATCATTAATTTCTCTAATGTACAGTAGTGAGACATTGTATTAATTGTTTTCGGACTATTTGAATGAGGAACGCATGGCATTGGTCACTAAAAAACTGTTCCGAAAGCGATTGATGCAGTTCCAAGCTAATATACACAACATCGCCCTCCTTCGTCGTTTAGCAGAAACATCGGCAAAGAAAAAAAAAATTAATAAAATGCCTGCTAATACTGATCAACAAAGTTAGTGCGTCTACTTAACACCAGAGGCGCCTCAACACTGCTATGAAAATTAACGTGACGCGCAAACCAGAGTTATAAAAAGAGTTAATTAAGCCTTCTAATTTTCAACATATATTTTCTCTACTCTATCCTTCTCGCTGAGTTCCGGCACAATGCACTGCATACATAGGGGTCATCCCATGAGTGCTGGTTCTATTAAAAAAATAAAAAAAAAATTTATTTGCATTTTTGCTAAATTACATCATTCAGTACATATTTGCTAATAATACTTCATAATTTTACGACCTGAATATGTGCCTTAAGCTACAAATTTTCTCTGGACTATTTATTGTTTGCAGATTAAATGAAGGGTATTTTTTTAACAATTCACTTATTTGCAGTTAAGTTTTCCACAAGAAGGCTTTGGCGCAACAGAGTATTAACTCAAAAAAAAAAAAAAAGAAACATATGAAAAGTAGTTCGAATAATAATTACGTTTATTCGTAATAATAATAATATAAAAATAAAAAAAATATAAACTTGATTTTCAGAAGAAAAATTTTAGAAAATTTTATTCTTCTCTTAAAACTTAACAACACAAAAGTCTAATAATTTTTGTCACGTAACGTGACTAAGCAATTCAAATGTTCCACTCTTCTACTAACTGTAGAGCTAATTACGTTCTACGTCAAAAAAAATTAAAAAAAAAAAAAAAAGAAGCAAATCGAAACCAAAACTGAATTATACAAAGAAAACTTCTTAAGTTTGTAAGACTTTCCCTCTTTATTTTACAACTGATTTTGGATGAAAATTCATTCTTTAGCTTTAAAAATACATTATTATATATGTTTTTAGTAAACATACACATTTATTATTCAGTAATAAATAAACATGTTCCTATTGTCCTTTGATCATAATTAATTTTGTAAATCTCGAATATCTTTAATAAATTTCTGCACGGAGTTCGATTTATAGCAGTCCTTTTAGAAAGTAGTTCTATAAGAGTATATACACATTTATAATTATACTACTGCACAATCTACTTATAAGATTTTTTGTTATCATCTTTAACAATTCTACTTTTTTTCATTTTATGTTCAGTAGTTTCTGAATTTCTATTTTGCACACATGTATAATTTTGTCCTTGAACACATACATACATATTTTTATATTCCTTTTTATTATTTTTTGTTTTCTTGTTGTTTTTTCTTGTTTACAAATCTTCCGCTTGAATGAAATGTTGGCTTAAGATGAAAAATGAGACTCATGAATTCTGTTGCATGAATGTATGCGGAAGGCTGGCAGAGTAGAATGTTGGTTCTTCACTTCTTAAATCAAGTACAACACATCTTTATAAATACTACATGTGAATTACTTCCACCTACATGCACAATTTTAAAACAAATACACGATTCACACGCTTATGCAGTATTATAAAAATATGTTTTACGTACTGGAGGCTTAAAAAAAACTTTTTACGTATACATACATAGACATACTCGTTCTTACATAACAATATAACTACTACTCATACATGTGTTTTTATAAGTATGTGTGTTGAGTATGAAACATATTTTGTAATATACAAGTACATCTTTGTTCCACTTAAAATTTTCCTTACAAAAATAAGAAAGAAACAAACGAATGAACGCATAATCTACATTTTCTTGTTAAAAGTTTTAAAAAAATTTTTTGTATCAAAAACTTGCTTGCTACCTTTAAGACGAGTAATGACAACTTAAGGAAATTTACTTTTGTTTTTACAAACATAGATTCCAAAACCAAAAAATCCACAGTGGTGTCAAGCACAAAAGTTTTTTCATCCAAATTAAAAGTCTTTTTGGCGATATTTTTTTAAATTTTTCTCATATTTTTTTCCCCATTTCAGGGAAAAAAAACATGTGGATGTGAATTGCAGAACACCAAAAATGTTAAAGTAATTCACTCGAAAGTGAATTCGGATTCTAGAACAGACCCGACTGTTACGTTTTTAGGCCTTTTTGAAAAACGATTTTATTCAACAACATTACATTGAACTTTGCACTTGTTACGTTGCTCGTTTTAGAACACCCTTTAATGTTTAATATTCATAAAATTTTAATATTTTAGCCGACAATGTTTTCTGTTTCAGTCATAGTTTAATATATGTGTAAATTTAAACCGTGTACTTCTTATAGTTATCGAGATAAAAGTTGTTGATCGATAAATGAATAGAGGAACGGAAGGACTGTTATGTGAAAAAAAAATAATAATAACTAAAGAAATATTATTGCCGGCGGGAATATTATTGCCCTAAAATACTCAAATTCATAACATGTTATTCAGGAATAACTCCACAAAACTGCAATTGTGTTGTATTCATGATCATGTTGAGTGTAAGAAAAAACTTTGAAGTTCTTCCGATACTTTCGCTGAAATAAAGCGAGGATAGAAAATGTGGCTTTGAGAAAATAAAGTTATCAATTTTAATAAAATTCATTAAATCTATTTGAAACATTTTGGAAATTCTCTTCGTTGTGAGTTGGTGCTTATTTAAAAGCATTCAAAGAAGCAACTTTTTTGGAAATTTTTTATGCATACCACTGATAAGTCGTTCAGATAATCCAATAGAAGTGGCCTAAATCTGATCGTTTTTGTATTCAAGTATAGAAATTTACAAAATAAATATAGAGAAAAGAGAAAAAAAACTGTATTTATATTGCGTTCAGGGCCACTGTGCAGTGCAAGCAAATCTACTTATAGACTTGTGCGTCTATTAAATAATGCGTGGTGGAATACTGAAAATTTTTCTTTGAAATCATTTTATTTTTATTTTTCTGTGGAAATTATTTATGGAAAAGTATTTAAGCGGAGCTGTTAAATAGAAACTTATTTAATATTGCCGCTGAAATGTGACAAAAATAGAATACTAGAATCAAAAGATTATCGTCAAAGGATAAAGTATTTAATTTGCTTTTTCAAAAAAAAAAAAAAAAAAAATAAATAAATAAAACACATATACTCAGCAAAATATTACGTGACAAGAAAGTAGTGGTTCGATTTAGGTGAAACATGCATGATTTTAACACAGGCGTGACATTTTATATAAAAAGCAATACTTCAGAACATATAAACAAACCAATACAAAATCGATGATTTAGATACGTTTTTTCATTGGTAAAATAAATCAGTTCTAATACGTGTTTTCAGGACTTCGAAAATGAAAATTATAATGATATCTCTGAATACATTAAGAACGCATTATAAAAAAACCTTCTTAAAAAGTCTTGAAAAATCACTTCATTTAGAACTCATTCTATTTTATTTTGCTAATAAGTTTTAATTTGCCGAGTAAAATATGGTTTGAAGTAATGATTAATATTTATACAAGTTTGTTTAAATATAAAATAGATGAGCTAATAATGTGACGGCAAACGCATTAACCAATGAAAACTATTTATAAAAAAAATAATCTTGTGCTACGCCACCATTAATTGATTGTAAATTAAACGTTGAAACCTTAAATAAAAAGTGGGAACATGCTGGAAATTTTGAATTGAATCTTCTCTACAAATGTTTTAATCAAGTCTTATGTAGACTGAACTGAAAGTTTAACGAAAGTTTTTCATTATTTCAACGAATTGGTAATTAATTTTCACATAAGGTGTGGGAGCACGTTAAATCAAAGAACATATTCATAAATTTCGTTCTAGAGTGCTTTTAATGAGACTCTAAATATATTTTCATAGAAAAAGTGTATGCGTACCTTGAATTAACGTATTTTTGCATAAAATTAATGAATGTAAGTCAATGAATCTCATTTAGTGAAATTTATTTTAAAAGTTTTTTTTATTGAATTACAAACATGTCATTCGTAATGTTTTTATTAGATCAGCTTTTCAAACTTTTTTTTAATTGTACCACCCGCTTATTTAATTAACAAAAAAAATTTAATCTTGACTATTTTATAACTCTCGTCAAACTAATAGCCCAGATTGTATCATCAGACTCTGGTGTATTTGTGTGATTAAATTTGTATTTTTGAAAAATTAGTGGAAACAAAAAAAAAACTACTAAGTAAATAACGACAAAATCTTTAAAACGAAATACATACCACAAAACAAAAACTATGGATACATTAAATACATAAATATCGTTACCTTAATATAGAAAGGCCATAAGTCATCTTATTTTTTAATCGCATTTTCGCTTTATATCGATAACTTAGGGGGTTACCAATCGAAATATGATAACTATGCAATTTGTAAATTATAATAAGTTAGAGCCTTAATATATTAAGCTCACGATATGTATATTTTTAAATATTTAAATTGTTTGTATGGATTACAAAAAGTAATTTATTTACTTTAAAATAAAAATAAATTTAACAACCTGCAAATAAGAAACATTTAGAAAAACTGTTTAGGGTGTCTTCATCTTTTCAAGAAAATTAAAACTGAAAAGAGATAAACAAACCCAAATAGCAACAACAAATATAATATATGTAAGTATGTATATATAAAAATATTTACATAAATCCAATTTTGAGACGGATAAAATATTCAAGACACGTTTTTCATGTTAACAAAACAGTAAAACAACAACAGCAACAACAACAGCGCTGTAGTAAAACAACGTCAAAGAGATGAAAATGGAATACAGAGAAATATTTATATTAAATCCTTAATTTTTATGAACTTTATTTCAACTGAATGCGCTGCTGCTTAAAGACTTATTTTTTTAATTAAATGAACGATTGACATTCGAAAAAATTAATTTGCACCTCTAAAAACAAAAACTCTGATTGAAGCGTTAAAACTATAGGAAAAACTCAAATTTAAGCAACTGTAAAAATTTAAGAAAATTAAAGAAAATTCTGTCAGGATACGGAATCCAGGCGATGTAAGTTAAAAAAAAAAAAAAAAACATATGAGCCATTTCAAAGGAATTCTGAGAACTAATGGAAATAAACATTAAAGTGTAGTATATCAGTAGTGGGATTGAGTAACTTTTATTACGATAATCCTATTGTTAAAATTAATATAACGAAAATTTATCGAATTTGGTATTCAGTAACACTTTTAACGATATTCGCTATCGGTATGTAAACGACAATACTTTTTCGGTTGTTATGAAATAAATAAAAGTCAGCAGTTCAATTGTCGCACATTCGTTATGCCAAGAACATAATTGATCTTTTAAAACAAAACACAGAATCTTTTATGCATAAATAATAATATTACCATTATTTAAACATGCAATTTAACATTCATTTAACTAAATTCCAAAATATTTAACATTAATTTTTTTTAAATTCTAAAAAATTTTTGGGAAAAATTTCAATAAATAAATTTATTTATTTGTTTATTTCTCTTTTCTTATATTTGATAGAGATGCCACGTGAAACGTAATTATAACGATGTTGTTAAGAAGAAATAAGTGAATAACAAAATAGTTACTGCAAATCGGTATAAGTGTCGGTAAAATTAACAATTATCGAATTGTTAAAAGTTACTGAATAGCACTGCAGGTAATGTTATTTTCGAAGATATTTAAAGATTTATAAAAACTAATAATGTAATAAACAAGACGAAAAGAAAGTCGCCAAAAAAAAAAAAAAATTGTCAAACTTGGAAAAACCAAAAAATTAAAATCGTTAAAATTAAAAATTCATCAAAATGTTAAAAATGGTAAAACAAAGAATTGGCAAAATTAGAAAGAAAACCTTTAAAGAATCTTTCTTTGAGTCTGCTTAAACACGAAAATTGAAAATAAAAGAAAAATTATTGCATTTTGTTAAAGTCTATGATATCGATCGGGAATAGGTTTTCAGCGAATGCAAAAATAAGAGAACTTGAAAGTGTTACTTCATAGTTGTTTATGAAACTTGTGCTTTGGAAAGGTATAATTTCTGTTATTTATTTTTTTTTTTTTGAAAGAACTTTGTGGTTGGTTTCTTGAGCTACAACAAACCACCCACCGGTAAATTGAACGAAGTACCTGGATAATAATCAATGACACCAGGATGACATTTTAAGCGAACGATATAAGTACTTAAAATGTTATCTATGTGTAATCTAATTAATTTTATCCACTCATTATAACTTCGATTACAATATTGAAGAGTTAGTTGAGTATATTTGAAAATATAAGATTTATTGATGTATCATTAACGTTGCTTAAGACTTCGCTTATGAAGTAAACACAATTGACATCGCTCACTGACATCGCTGCTTACTCTCTAAGCGAAAGCGCGCCGATTAAACGACCTATGACACTCCTATGCTAAATTTAAGTCGTAATATATGCGACAGAATCATCACTGATAGCTACTAAATATTGCTTACATCAGCGATTAAATAATGGCAATTTTTACCGGTGGGCAATTGTGGGTATTATTATGAATCTCTCTCACTCTCTCTAAAGCAGCATTTCCTGCCAAATGTTGTCTAAAGTCGATAAAAAAAAGGTTATATAATTCATGAAAAACTTCTGATTAATGCAGATTATATCTACACATTTGCAACATTTCATATCAACATGCAAAATAACATGGTTATCTCAAAGTCAGCTGGGAGAGACACCGCACAATTTTTAGGGATTTTTCAAAATTCGATTGAGAAAACTTGACGTGTGTTATATATTTGAATAAATCAATACTCGTATGTCAAAAGCAATTTTTGTTTTAAAAAAATATTGTTTTTGACATCTTGACTTATTTTAGCTTTACTTTTTCTCATACTGCCAAGCAAGGCAAGGCAGCAAAATTCTGTTCTCTGCTGAAATTATTTGACATCTTCACGTATTTTTGCATAATTTATTTCCCATAATTGGTCTTCTGTTTAATATTACTTTGGTTAAAAATACATACCCACATACACACGATTATTACATGTCAAATTATTGACAACTAATTTACACATTTTGGACTTGTTCAAACGGTTTACGATTTGATTAATTTTTGGCTTTCAAATGTATGTGTATGTGTGCATGTGTGTGTATGTGCTTAACTTCAAACGTTTGTAACATTTTATTACATACAATAAAAGTAAATGTCCGAGCAACCAACCAACCACATAAATTAACTTTAAATTTTCTATTGCATTTTTTCTACGACAATGTCTTGGTTGCATTATTTAAATGCGTATGAACGAACGAGTACGTGAAAGTTTTTCATAAAATAGTTGTAAAATAAAATGCAAAACTGTAGCATTTTTTTTTTGTCTCATTTAGTCACTTTATTTGAATTTTAAAAGGGGGATGTAGCTCAGATGGTAGAGCGCTCGCTTAGCATGTGAGAGGTACGGGGATCGATGCCCCGCATCTCCAAGATAATTTTCATTTGTTTGCTTTTGTACCGATGGTCCAGTAATTTGTCAGGTTTTTGTAATAGTAAATTGCAGTAGTTTAGAAACTTCCTTCTTTTCTTATTTAATGCATTTCAAATTATTGTTAACACAAATTAAAAATGACTCTCACTAAATATAGGAATGCAAACACACACACCCGGGTATCCCATCATTGCAATATCTATTGGAAACTTGTTAAGCCAGATAGATAGCCAAAGCAAATAACAACAACAAATAGAAGAGATTAAATGTACGAGGTACTTAAGAACAAAGTACATACAGATAATTACTGATTGATAGATAGATAGTATGCATGAGTTTCCGCGAAAGAAAAAAATACTTTCCATAGAGGCTTAAAAGATTTTCTTTCTTCCTTCAATAACGATGAATTGGCAGTATTTATCAAGAAATTAAAAGAAAATTTGGAAAAAAATATAGGAAATGAAAAAAGTAAAATAGCACGTATAAATTGACCCAGTTATAATTTTGTTAACTAGACTTCCATAATAAATTATAACAAAAAAAAAAAAAAATATAAAAAATTAAAAAAGAGGAAAGGCAAAGAAGTAGAATTAAAACAGAACATAAAATCAATTAGTAAAACTTGTTAATTGACAAAACGGTAAAATTAACTTTAAACAAAATAATTCTTATAAAAAAATAAATGATTTGTTAACATAAACAAAAAAGTTTTTTTTTTTGGGAATTCGTTGCACAAATATTTAAATGATGACCAACAACTTTTGATTTTATCGGCTCACAACCACGCAAGGAAAGTTTTGTTGTTTCTTTCAAGCACTAAATTAATTTTATTATCAAAAAATAATAACAAAAATATTAACAAAAAAAGCTTTTAGTGCCACAAATCATTTAACAACTTAACTTTTTAGTTTTGTGTTTTACAGTAAAAAAAAAAAAACATATTCAGTTTTATAACAAAATAAATTTAGCTGGCACAAGCTGTTTAAATTAAAAAAGCAATATTGTCGTTTATTTTTTAAATTTATACATAAAAAATTTGCATTTGAATTTGATTGAGTGTGCGATAGAAATAAGTAGTATTTAATTAAGGGGATGTAGCTCAGATGGTAGAGCGCTCGCTTAGCATGTGAGAGGTACGGGGATCGATGCCCCGCATCTCCAAGAATTATTAAAAATCATTTTAATAATTCATTCTATATAAGGTATATATACATATATATCAATGAGAAAATATATGCATCTTTTAAGTTTTTTAAAATAGAAATTAAAAAGGTTTTAGCGCAATTCCACACAAATAAATTTTAACGATAAATTCTTAAGCAAAAACTGTTGCACTAAATTTGTCATGAAATTCAAAAACTTAATTGAAGAATATAAATAAGTTCAATAGATCTTTAACTATACAAAGAAAAAAAAAAATTATGTGAACTACTGCTTGTTTTCCACTCGTTGTTCGTGGTAATTTTAAAATAAAAATTTTATTGTTACAAATACATCACCAACCTTCATTTTTAATTTTGAGAAACATTAGCACCTTCAATATTTATATGATAATTAGATATTTACTTTCATTCAAAAGCAAATAGAGATATATCTGTTCATAGTAACTTTGAAAGGGGGATGTAGCTCAGATGGTAGAGCGCTCGCTTAGCATGTGAGAGGTACGGGGATCGATGCCCCGCATCTCCAAAATTTGTTTTAAAATAAATCATTTCGAAATACATATTTGGGGTATATTAATTCACACTGTAGTCATTTGTCATAAATTAATAGCACACCAACAAAATATGGGAAGTGTGAACACCCCGTGATAAGGGGATGTGATAGAAATCGATTCGATTTTAAATAGAATCGAAGCAAATACTTTTAAGTGTGGTGGAAATAGGATCGAATCTATTTACATAAATATTTTTGCGTGACCTCCGTCCGCTGGAAAATTCCTGCTATTTTTTTTGCGACAGGAGTAATTTTTTACTTTTTTGCATTTGCTCTCAAATCTTTTAAACTTTAGCGAGTTTTTTTTTTGGTTTTGGCGATTTTCAATGTATTTTTTGCATTTCTCTAAGTTTTGGTAAGTTTTAATCAAAATTATAGCACGCTTAAGTTCGTAAATTTAATTAAAGCATAATATTATCCATTAACATAATTCAAGCATCAAAGGAAAAATTTAATATCTAAACATCCCTTTATATTTCAACTACAGAGCTGAATAGAACAAACGTTGTTTTTCGGTAAAAGCCACTAAACCTCGTCAGTATTCATGTGAAAATGCTTATACATCTTGTTAGGTTGCTCTGTTCAATGTGATTACAAAGCCCATTTATTAACATTTCGAATGTCTAATGTTTCTCCGATTATTAAATTTACGAACTTTAGCGTACATAAATATCAACAAATATTAATAATAATAATTACAAAAAATTACAATTAATATACTCGTATGTAGATATAGAAATATAATTAATTGTGGCCAAAATTAATTGCACTGGAGATAAGGGGCATCGATCTCCGTACCTCTCATATGCTACGCAAGCGCTCTACCATTTGAGCTACATCTCTTTTTCATAATGATTTTAAAAAGAAGTATACAGTACTCCATACTAATCAATTTAAATTTTTAAACTTTGTAATTTTTATATATCAATCACGTTTAAAATGAAAACTTTGAGTGCATACTAATTAATTACAGTGCGCTCGCGATAATGTGAACTAATTAAAACCAAGCCAGTTCACTTTTGCAAGATTATTCATATTTGCGAATGGAATCTAATTTCCCCTTAAAAACATTTTTCCCATAAAAACAAAAGTTTATTATGTTAAGAGTAGGCTTTTATATTTTTGGGTACGCGGAAGGCCGCGCAGGTTTTCTTTTTCCAGGTCCAATAAAAGTATTGTTGACACATTTAATTATTGCATTTTTATTTTTTTTTTATTCCACATATTGGGCAGTGTGACTAAAAATGTAGTTCTAGCTGAAACTGATATCTTAAGTTTAAACTAGTTTTGAGGTGAATAAAATTTTCAGATAAAGCTAGTGTTTTTTGCAGTCTAGCACAAGCTAGTTTTTCCTAGTGTTTTTATTTAAACATGATGGCTGCATTAATCAATTATGATCATTCCTTTGGTTTTTCAATTGACCAATTGTAATTTCCTGTCCAAACTGTTCCAAATACTCTTCATCGAGTGAAAACGAGGCATTATTTTTTGCCACTCTCACTGGCAGCACTTGCGAATTTTTAAATATAATTTAATCATATGAAACAATATCGCGCTATTTTTGTCACCCATCGTGATAATAAATAATCGAAGAGTCAAAACTAACTTATTGTGTTGCCAAAATGTTTTACCACAGGTTTTACGTAAAACTTATAAGAAAAATAGCTTTTTTTAAACAGTGGCAACTCCCAAACAGTTTCTATCAGCTGATTTTTCAGCCACATATGTTTTAATTTTCCAGTACTAGCTATCACTTTTCAGTACCAGCTACGTAGTACTAGCAAAGATTTATTCACACTATTGCAGTTTATACGTTTCAACATAGCTAGTACTGAAAAGTTATAGCTAGTGCTAGTACTTAGCTGATTGACAGCTGAAAGCAATTCAAAAACAAAGAGAGAAATCCCAAAATTATTATGCAGTTGAAGCAGAATTTATCTACAACCCTGTTTACAAAGATTTCAACACTGTATCGATGAAAATCCGTTAAAAAAAATACAAAAAGAAGTTATTCACATTTTAAAGCTTTCGCACTAAGTTCATATTTTTAGTAGCCAATGGAAGAAAAAGGGTGTTCATATTTTGGGGTGTTCATATTTTGGAGTATTCATATTTTCACGAGTTCACTATACTTAAATGTTGCAACAACTTTTGTTTAAACACCAAAATAAGTAAAATAAATTAATTAATTTCTGTCGCAAAGGAAAAATAAAAATGAAAAATTATATATTTGGGCAACCAATAAAAATTTCTATATTTGTCACTTTTAATACGCATTTGTTTATAATTAGATTGTTGTATCTTCTTTAAAAATAATAGCAAATTAAATGAATACATTAATGCGAATATTGTGAGAATTAAGTTTGATTTTTATATCGCCAAAGGGAGAAAAGTTTTAATTGTATACTTTTAAAACAAAATTTATAGTAAATTGTCGATTTATTTAAAATTTAAATAAATCTTTAGTAAAAATGTGTAGTATTTTTCTACATTCATACATACATATTTCCACTTATGATTAAGGGGATGTACTTTAGCAATGTCTTGGCACATGATAATACAAACAGAGCGTAATTGATATGCAAGTGACATGTTTGACCGCAGAAACAAGTTTGAACACATTAATTTATAATGATATTGAAATTGCAGACAAATTTTCAATAGTTTAAGATTTAAAATAAAAAGACATAAAAATTATGTTAATATTAACAACATGTTTCCAAAAATTTTATAAGGGGATGTAGCTCAGATGGTAGAGCGCTCGCTTAGCATGTGAGAGGTACGGGGATCGATGCCCCGCATCTCCAGAACAATATTTTTTTTATTTTTATTTTTTACTACAATTTACAGGTCAAATAAATTACAATACAAATTGGTAATAATTATATTGGTAATAAATATACGAGAATTATTAAAGTATAACCTAAAAATTTAATGCAATAAAAATCTAAAAATAAATTACAATTTCTTTACAATATAAGTACACTCATAGCCACCAAGTCGTCATATGGGGATGTAGCTCAGATGGTAGAGCGCTCGCTTAGCATGTGAGAGGTACGGGGATCGATGCCCCGCATCTCCAAATTGAATTTTATTTTTAAAATTTTTTGTCACTTACATTTTTTAAATCTCTTACGTTACCAATAAATTTAGCAGAGGATATTAAATTGTTGCTTACCTGCAAATGAAAGAAAAGGTTGTAAAAAATTAACATTTTAAGAGAAAAAAAAATTTATATATACAAGTATATAGAAAAAACATGCATATAAATAATTCTTTGTAAATTACGCTAGGCTACACTGAAACTAATTATATACAATACTAATTGTATTAATGTAATCGAACAATTTAGTACAATGAAACACATTGTTACATTTTATATTAGTATTAATGATGTATGTGTAACACTATTAGAATTATGAAAAACTATCGTGAATAAGAAGTGAAATTTTAATTCCACTCGAAGGGAAAAAATGGTATCGTGAATCTCCCGTAAAAAATTATTCCCGCTATCAGTTCTTAATGAATGTAAAGAAGGGAAGACGATTAAAAAAATAAAAAAATCACAGAACTTTTTGTTTAAAAATATACACGGACAATGTCCGTCGGACATATATGAAAGTGAAAAAATTTCACATGAAAAAATTTCACTTCTTATTCACGATAGGTTTGAATATGTATCTTGGATTTAAATCCTGTTCTGTAACGTTAGTGAGAAGTTCTCGTAGAGAATTTATGTGAAACAAATTATTCCATCGAAAAGTGAAAATAAAATGAATCTGTAACTCAAGTCGAAAACTTCCAAAAATGCTTACTTCGTTACGTTAGAAATGTCAGAAAATATAGCTCGATGTCGATATGTAATTAAAGGCGATAAGAATGCTAGCCAAAACAATCTTCGACGGCGACCAAAATACACTAAAGTAGAAGAATATAAACGGCGGCGTCAAATATACAACCGTCGGCTATACAAAATAATGTGTAGTGCGGCTTTAATGTTTGTTATTTGCAAAATAGTTTTGGAAGCACTTTCTATTAAAAACATTTTTAATAATTTTTCTAATACTATAAAAATAAATTATTTTATATTATTATTACGAATAAACGTAATTATTATTTGAACTATAATAATGTATAAATGAGAAATTATTATTATCAGGCTTAAGTTCAGTTTAATTGAATTAATGAAAATTCAAAATTACTATGAGTTTTTTATTTTTGAAAAACATTAGCATGTGCAATCAGATTAGCAGAACGTATCAGTATACCGATTTCAAGGCAGCTACACCTCTCATCAGCGTTCATTAATTAATTAAACTAATTCTCGTATTCTATTTTATTTGAAAACTTTCTTAAATAGTTTATATTATTTTCCAATTAGTATCCACTTTACGAAAAAAATGCACAAATGAACGCTGATGAGAGGTGAAGCGGCCTTGAAATCGATATACTGATACGTTCTGCTAATCTGATTGCATATGCTAATGTTTTTCAAAAATAAAAACTCATTATTTTTTTTCATTAATTCAATAAAACTGAACTTAAGTCTAATAAAAATAATTTCTGATTTCTAAAAATAAAATAATAATTTAACAATTAGTTAACCACGAAATAACAATTTTTTCATTAATTTTATTTCGAACTAGCTGATCCCGGTGTGCTTCGCTACCACCCTCGTTATAAAATAAAATTAAAAGTATTTATATATCCTATTGTGAAAATTTCAGGAAGATCGGTCCAAGGGTTTGTTTTTCCTAAAAAGGGGCGTGGTCCCAACTACTTTTCTCCTGGTACGTATTCCAAATTATGCCAATACCATATGTACCAAATATCATCGACGTTGGTAAAAAAATGCCCAAAACATGGTGATTTAAATTTTTGGGTTATATGGGCGGTGCCACACCTCTTTGTCCAATCAAAACTTCATATAGCCTATTATTCCTTCCAGTCACAGTAACATGCTGTGAAAAGATCGGTCCAAGGGTTTGGCCTCCTATAAAGCACAAACAAACAAACAAACAAACAGACAGACAGACATTAATTTTTATATATAAAAATAACATTGTTAAGATGTTAACTCACTGCGTTTTTATTTGTGAGTATATTTGACAGTTCAAAGTGAGAACTTCTTCAGCAAAGGTTTTACAGGCACCGTATTTCTGTAAATTTGCGAGTAATGTTCGCACGTGACAGTTGTTACTCACAAAAAACTTACAGGTTCAGCTTAGTGAGGAAATCAACTGTTTGTTTCAATTTATGACATTTTTTTTATTCGGACCAGCACTCAGGGGATGACCCATACGTATGCAAACCATTGAGCCGGAACTAGGAAAATAGGTTTTGGGAAGGAGGATAAAGGAAGTAGTGTTTGTGGACATTCGATTTGAACCCTTAACACACTGAAAGCGGCTGGAAAGACCTCTGCGGGGAGTTTATTCCACATACGAGCAGGCTAAAGTACGAATTCCCTCTGTAATGCGTAGTGCGGTTCACTGGCACATCGACCACAAAGGGATGTGCTCCTGATGAAGAGCGTTTTGTACGTGATGTAAGTGACGGGTTTCGGGAACAAGTTCCCTGATTTCATTAGAACATATTCCGTTGTAGTAGCGATAGAACAATGAAACACACCCAACATTGCGTCGATGCTCCAGTGAGACAATAGAGTTGGCTGTCACCGATAAGCTTATTAGCTCTATCCTGTACGCGCTCGAGTAACTTCAAAATAGATTTTGAAGCACCGGCCCATACATGAGAGTTGTATTCCATTTTCGGTCGGATAAAGGTGGTATAAATATTAAGGAGATCAGATGGAGTGAAGTATGTCCTACACCGTCTTAGAAAGCCGAGGCACTTGAATGCTTCTTTTGAGACATGAAAAATGTGATCATTCCATCGAACATCAAAATGTATTTTCATGCCAAGAACATCAAGAGCTTCTGATTCCTCAATATATATACCATCCATATGCGTGAGCATAGCACATTGTGTCTTTCGTGCATTAAAGTTTACCCTATTAGCATGACCCCAATTTGAAATTGTCAAGAGATCGCTATTTAGCGTATCATTCATATTTTGCCGCATTGCCCGGATCTCCGACGGGTTTGGCCTGTTACTGAATGAATACGAATGAACTAAGCTGCTTTCATCTGCAAAAGAGTAGGTAGGGCTGGAAGTTTGACGTAGAAGGTCATTAAGAAAAATAAGAAAAAGGTTAGGAGAAAGAACGGAGCCTTGCGGTGAATTTATCTTGAACTCGTTTGATGAGACCCCATCTACAACAATTCGTATAGTGCAATCTCTGAGAAAGCTGGATACAAATCGAGTGAAGCCATCACCGACACCAAAAGCAATCAGTTTTGACAAAAGTGCTCTATGCCACACTCTATCTATGTTTCATTTTGCACGTTTCAATCGAAAAGTTTCTCATAGCTGGAGTTACAGAGCATGGGTACTGGTAACGGAAATTAATTTCTTCATTTTATAAAATTTACAAACATCACAACAAACAATTTTCTACATTCATTATGTCTTTACCATTTATGTTTGAAAAATCAATGAAGAAAATTGTTTGCTGTGATGTTTGTAAAGTTTTTCAAAAGCTATTTTGCTTGTGCTTTGTAATTCGCAAATTGTATTTGGGTGTTTATGTATGAGTAAATGAGTTTTGGAATTTTTCAAACATAAATGGTAAAGATCTACTGATGAGTTCTTACAGCAACCAACGAAACGCATTTAGATATTCCTAACCCACAACAAATAAATAAAATTTTTAAAAATTTTTCGTTCAGTGTCATGTTTTACTGATCACTGTTAGCTTATAAAAAAAAATAAATGTATTACAGCAATTGATTTCATAAAAGATTTATTTCCATGCAAAATGTATGTTTATGTTGATCCCTACGTCTATTGCCACAAAATAATCTCTAAAATAGATTAAACATTTCCGTAATATGACAAAAAAAAAATAAAAAAAGAATCTTGTTTTTAAATCTAAAAATGATAGATTACTTTAACAGCATACAAAAAATGCAGTAAAATATAAATCATTTTAAATTGCCACAATATGCGTGCGTGCATTATTAGTCATCTAAAGAAGAAGAAAACTTAAATTAAAATCAAGCAAAAATTCAAAAATGTTACAACCTAAAACAGGAAATACCAAGAAACTTCATGCCAAGTGAAGAAAAAAATATTAAGTTGCAAATATTTTTTGGGGGGAAAAAACTAAAAACAAGAGCAAAAGAATAAGGATTTTGTCGTGACAAAGCGACCTGTGTATGTATGTAGATGTAAATATCCTCCAACAGTAGATGTTGTTCAAATATAAAACACAACAAATTACAGAAATTTCAGTAAATGACACAGTAGTAAAGATGCCACATTTGCCACATTCCTGTTCTGGCAAAAACGAAAAATGCCTGCGGTATTACTTGGCGTCTCTCTGTTTGTGTGCGAGTTTATTTATGAGTAGCAAAAAATATTTTTTCCTTAGAAACTATTCTGTAAATATAAGTTAGTACATACATATGTATGTATTTAATTTCTTTTTTAATACATTTCATGATCTGAGCTTGGTTTATGTTAATTTGTGTGTACTTTGTAGTTAAAAAAGTGTGTAAATTATCTCTAAGCAGCGTTTCTAAAACTTTTGCAAGGACGTAATTTGAAAAATACAGTGCAGTGCGTTCGCGATAATATGAACTAATGAAAACCAAGCCAGTTCACATTTGCAAGATTGCTCATATTTGCGAATGGCATCTAATTTCCCCTTAAAACCATTTTCCCATAAAAACAAAAGCTTATTATGTTAAATTTTTTATTGTATTGAAGCAGAATTTATCTACAACCCTGTTTACAAAGATGTCATCACTGTTTCGATAAAAATCCGTTAAAAATGCAAAAATAAGTTGATAACATTTTAAAGCTTTCACACTAAGTTCATTTTTTAGTGTAGCCAATGGAAGAAAAAAGTGTTCATATTTTAGGGTGTTCATATTTTCGCGAGTGTACTGTATGTAAACATTGATTATGAAAATACATTTTTAATATTATTTTGTATAAATGAATTTGAATAAATAAAAAAATATTGCTATCATCATCAGTGATATCAAGCTGACTGACTATCTGGTGTAAAAGTTTAAATCATGACAATTTTTTTTTAAATTTTTTAATATACTTAGATATTAATGAAAACTTATCACGAGATAGGAAAAAATATTAACAAGTCTGACCAAAAATATTCCCATGATTGAAGAAATATATTGGCAAATGATTGAGAAAAATATTTTGATAAAAAGATTTCAAAGATTAGTGGAAAATATTGACAGCATACGAGTATATGAAACATATTGAAAAAAATCGTTCTCAGCATTATATTTTTTTTTTAAGTTATGCCAATATTTTTCAGTAAAGAAAAATATTGGTGAATGCCTTTCACACGATTGACAAAACATGTTGACAAGATTGACAAAAACTTTGGTTGAAAAATAATAACTTATCAATATTTTTCAATAATCTTGTCAATGAAGAATTTAAAATTGATTGAAACTATTGACATTTATCTTGAAATATTCAAAATAAAAATACATTGACAAAAGATTGATGAAAAATTCCGTGCTAGCGAGAGAGATAGAGAGGGAGACTCTATTTGGTGAAAGAAACACTATCTATCTCCTTACATCTTTTACAAAATGTTAGCTTTGGTAAAAATTTTGGGTACCACTGTCTTTAAAACATTTATAAAACTCTTAATGCTAATAACTAAAATAATTTGCAATAATATATTATAACATTTTTTGTAAGAACATTTACCGACTAATGACTACTTAAATGATGATGGACGCGGCGCTTGTGAATAGTTTTTCAGTTGATTGCATAAATAGCGTTTTTGCATAAAACAAGCGAAAAAAAAACTTCTCTATTAAGAACTAATTTCTTGTGAACATCGACTGACGTTTGAAGCAAGCAAACATAGATTGACTAACGCACCGAGTACACACACGAATAAACGACGACTGTCTCAGAGTGCCCAGTTTCTTTTTCGAAAGAAATTGATTAATGATACTCCAACCCTGCAACCCAAAACTTCTAAAGGATGTTCAAAAGTATTAAACTTTTGCTCACAAACACATAAACAACTACACACATCCGAGTACATATTTGCTAATGATGATTACTACGAATATCATTTGAGAATACAAACATTTCCACGCCACTACTATTTGTTGCCTGTTTGTTTAGCACGGCTTACATCGCCTTCTAACAACATCAGTACGAATAAATATTTATGTACAAATTTGGTGATGGAACACAACATATTCGTATGGTGCTGTAACTGTATTTAATATGCCAGTTGTTTGTTACTTTTCCTTAGATTTTCCTTTATTCGTGTATCGATTATTTTTAAATGAGGAAATAAATTGAAAATTTTTATGAAAATTTCCGGCTGTCAAAGAAAGTTTAGTTGCTGCGTTGTAAATTAATTAAATTTTTAGAGTCTGTTCCTACTCACAGTACAGTATTTTTCAATTCACAATCTCGTGTATCTAAACATATGATTATTTAGAAATCACTAGCAACATTTAGACAAATACAATATATGTATACTATAGTAAAGTACCGTATAGTATACTCGCTACTGTATACTATTATGTACCAGTGTATTCTATAGCATATTAATGTACAGTACTGTGGACTATACTGAAAAAAAAACTTTATAAAGTTTTTTCAATGAAAAATACATATTTTTTTTAATACAAATTTTCAAATAAATAATACCATTGACATAATTAAATTTTAATCAGTGTAAAAAACACAAATATTTCCCGTATAAAAAACACTCACAACTACTGACACAAAGGGAATGATGATACCATTGTTGTTGTTAATGCACACATATGAAAATATTTGTACCAGCCCTGCAGTCGGTGTAGCCAGCGAATGTCTAGCTATTTTGCTAACTACCAGTCGTTACCACTAACTAACAGACTGACTACTAGCAATGCACTCGACTGACGATTTTAAATGGGGATGACATTAACGGTAGTCAATTGACACGATCAGACCGATGAGATCACTGGTCAGCAAAATGTTTCCCTAGTCAAAATATACCAGTTACATATATCACTAATGATATTTTCTTAATGAAAATACTGCAGAAATTTTAATTTTTGGAATTTTTTTTATCTATCACAAAAAAAAAATTAAATTTAAATAATTCATATTTGTTAATATTTGTACAGGCTAAAGTTCGTAAATGTTTATAATCAGAGACTGTTATTATCTTTAGATAACAAATTTTGCAACTTCTTAGCGTCTAATTTATTGACAAAATCTGCTTGCTGTTTCAACTGATTGATCAACTGGTCCTTTAATTATCATCAACCAAGTTCATGAGTACCAGTCTTAGATGACTCTGTTGAACGCAACGAAATTTGTATTCGAGAATTACTTCAGTACTAACTGGTATTTGAAAATAATTAAACAAAGAAAAAATTACCATTTATTTAGGAAACAGTCCCACAGTGCATTATTATATTTTTTTCTTTAGCCTGTATTTGTAATTATGATTTATTTTACCATGTTTGTTTATCAGTTTATTTTTTTCTCGTTCTTTAAAATTATTGTTATTAACGTTTTAACAAATGGCTAAAAACCACAAGAAATTTATGTGAACTTTTTTACATACTTGTAAGTAACAATTTGCTCGTGTACTTGAGATTTTAATTTGATCTGGTATTTAAAATACGACTAAAAAAAACAATTTTTAAAAAGATATTCGTTAAAAAGCAGAAATAAAAATTAAGTGGTGAAGCCTGAAAAAGAGTGCTTTGAATAAAATTTGTATTCCACGTATAAATTCACTTTGATTTAAACAAATTTATATTGTGTTCTTGTGTTTAAAACAAGTTTTTCATTGACGTGATTCACTAGACTATCAAAGATATTTTGTCAAGTCAATTAAAATACAATAAAGAAAAATTACACTTATTGTGTCAAAAATGTATTTGAAAACTATTGATAAATTAAACGCTTGCAACAAGGGGATGTAGCTCAGATGGTAGAGCGCTCGCTTAGCATGTGAGAGGTACGGGGATCGATGCCCCGCATCTCCAAAATATACTTTTGTAAAACAAATAAAAGAAGTCCTTAAAAAGGATTTCTCCAAATTTTTAACAGCTTTTATATAACTGACATTAGTTATTTATTTAAAAAAAATTCTACTGTATTTTAAAAAAATTAAATTGCAGTTAAATTTGCTGCTGCAAAATATAAAGTTCAAAGATTTCAAGATTTATTGCGAAAAGAATTTAAGATTATTTTAGTGAATTCAGTTTTATGCGCATTTTATATCCATTTTTACAGTACAGTACAGTACAGTACAAAAATTTTTAACCGCTCAATAGCAAGATCTTCAGACTAAATTTAATAAACAAAAAAAAATACTTTCAAGAGCAGCAATTACTTTTGTTATTCAAAATTAAATGACTGTGCTTGCTGGTTGGCTGCCGTTTTGATCATTATTTTAACTGACAGTTAATTTTAATTACTTTTTTTTTGCTTTAAGTTTAAATTGCACTTTTACCATTTTTATCTAGACTAAGTCCATATCATACCATCATTGTCTGTTTCGAATTTAAAAGTCAAATATCACGTTCAAACATTTAAAACACGCGTTTTTTATACATTTTGCATTTGTTGCGAGACGGTACGTGACGAATCAATTTATTTTGACATATTTTTGTTAATAAAATAAACCACAAAATTAGGTAAAATATTGCATATAAATTTAAAGTTGAACGAACTGTTTTTTTTTTTTTTTTTTTTTTTTGCTTTATTGCAGGATTAGTAAAATATTGCAATGGGGAATTTAGGTCAGATGCTAGAGCGCTCGCTCCGAAACACCAATATTTTTTTTACAAAATCAGGCAATTTTCATTTAAAGGTAATTTAGGGATATTGGATCGGTAAGCATTGTACTGGTGTGATATTCAGGGTTTTTATGGAATCTGATTGCTGTCAGAATCAGAATTGAAATCGATAATAAAATGGTTTTGGTGTTACATTTTCCTTTTGTTTGTGTTTGTTTTTTGCTTTAAATTTGCATTATAATCCAAGGAAATACAAGAAATAAATACAAATCGCAATGTTGCAGCCAATTGAATCGTACAAGAAGTGTTATCCAATAGCATTTGAAAAGCCACTTTGTTCAAAGTGTAAATACAACTTCCTGGGCAAAAACTCATACACTTGCACTGACTCTAGGAGTTCCAACGGCTTGCTATGATCCGTCAATATTTTGCGTTTCACACGTTCTAAATTTTCTTCCTCCAACAATACATATGATACCACAGTCTCAACCATTTTATTTTCTTTTATTCTTTTTAACACAATTTATGCTCCTTAAAATAAATATTTTACTATTAAAATATTTCAATTTGTGTTTAAAATACTGGTAACATCAATCAAGACAACACCAAGACGTTTTCATCACACGAATTGAAATCAGAATCGATTTTTAATTCTGATTTGGTTTTCATAACCACCCTGATTAATGGAAAAAATTTCTTAAAACACATTCGCAAATGTATCATAGTAAACTGATATCAACATTCCGGTTCGAAGGACCATAAACAATCTTTTGTGATTGTCAAAAATCATCCTTTGTATTTCAATAACGTCTTCATCAAGTCTTCACATTTTTCTTTAAATATTTATTGTAAATCTTAATTGGCAAAAAACCTAATAATTTGTAAATAGTTTTCTTGGTGTATTTAAACTTGTTGCTGCTGCAGCATGTTGCAGGCTATATGTAAATCAATGTAAACAAATTTTAAATTTAATTAATTTAAAGAATTCCTGATTATTCTCTACAGTTATTTCCTTTAAAATAATTATTTAGTTTTGTGAAATATTATGGCTTTTGTGGTTAAACAAAATTTCTAACCGCAATTTATTTTCCAGCTGAGTAACTTTGTTGTGTGTTTTGAGTTAAATTTAAACCATTTAAGACTTTAAGTTTTTTTTTAATCCGGAAAATATTTATTACTCATACCAGCAACCTTCTGTGGCCATACAAATTTAATAATAACATCTAAATACTTTAATAAAGTAATTTTTATTTCCAAATACTATTTGTCTTTGAAGTCATAAAGCAAACAGATTTTTTTAAGCATTTGATTCATACCGATACTAATAGCTGCAATGACCCACCCACCCAAAAAAACAATATTCAAATGTGTTAAACATGTTGAGACACCTGCTCTTGATCAGCACAAAACAATAAATAAAAACTGGATTTATACTGGAAATAAACTAATAATAAATATTATAGTATTTTAAATATTTAAAGACAATAAGTAATGCTGAAAGCAATAAAATTATATAGTCAGTCTGTGAGTGAGAGAATTAGGGTGGTTCAAGTCACGACAATATTTTGGAGTTGAACTTTTGCAACTAAATTGTTGTGTCTCTTAAGTTATTAAGGAAGGCGGTAAACAGTCACATTTTGTCATTTATAAGTCAAGGCGTTAAGCACTTAACATCGAGGACATCGCCGTATTATAGTCTATGGTGATTTCTATAATCTAAAGTTCGTAAAATTATATTCAGAAAATATTTTGATATTAGTAATATTTCAATGAAAAAAAGGGGCCGAAAATCAATATCAATTCATGTTTCAACATACACAGGCAGAACAGCATAACGTCGTTTTCGGAAGCTGGCACACCTTAGAAAAAAATGGAAATAAATCTACAGTTTCTAAGCGTACACTACGTTTACAAAGGCATTTCATAAGGATATTAAGGAGGTTAAGTTTACAGTTTTTACGGGGAGCGCTACCTCGAGCTGACGATATACTTACATGTATGCCAACCTGATACATTTTATCTGATTTAAAATAGAATTGCAAGTAGATTTGCCAATCCAAGAGCACAAAAAAAAAATATATTCCATTAGGGGCTGTGCACATATTACGTAACGCTGTTTTCAGAGATTTTATACCCCGGGTGGCGTTACGTAATATGTGCACAGCTCCTTATTGGGATTTTTTGCAATTTCTATGGGAATTTTTGGCGGTTTAAGATGAAAAGCTTTTTATTTTCTTCGTATACTTGAAACTTAAATTTCTGTTCAGCTGGAAATCTACTTACAAAGAGGGACCGCCTTTATACATAAATATATTTTCAAACACAAAACTTATTCATTAAAAAACACACACACAAATAAAATAAACCAGCTGAAAACACAAAAAAAAAAAAAAAAAAAGAATTAAGAAAATGATTCATGATTCAAAGTAGTCTAGTCAATTGTGGGAATATGTGAACGAACGAGGAGCTGGGAGGTGTTCAATACAATTTCAAATTGAAACTACAACACAATAACCGCCACAACAACAACAAAAACAACAACAACAAAAACAACAACAGTAATATTTAACAACATAATAGCAATTACTGCCCCCAGTTAATCATCAGGCCACACGACATGTAAACCATATATTATTTTTTTTCTTCATGCTGTTATCGTTCAACAGTAATCATCGCCAAAAAATAAATATTTTTGAAAACAAAAATATCTGTAAAGAGTTATAGGGAAGAAATGAACAATCAAAAATTTTTTTATAGACCAATTAAGTCAACCGTGTGGCAAGAATTGTTCCAATTATAACAACTAGTCGATATATAAATGACCTTTAAAAAAATACTGCTGGCGTACATAAATGTTGTTAATAACACAAATTCGGCCCGAAAATAACACAACTTAATTGTAATTGAAAAAACTGTCAATAAGTTTATTAGTATCATTAACCTAGATTTCGTATGTTGGTACACTAAACGAAAAAGTTTTCTGTAACTGAGAGAAATTCTTATAACAGCCATACCTAAACAAGAGCGGAAAGCGGAACGTTTTCTACCGCCTAGCGTTAACGCTGAAATACCATACCTAAACAAGAGCGTCAACGCTTTGTCATAAAAACAGGGTTATTACAAAATATATAACAACCCTGATTATAATAGTATACTCATAACCTAATAATACATGCATCTCTACAACAAACACAACAAAAAAATTCCTCTGAAGTCAAAAGTATAAATGTGTATGTGTGTATGTTTCAACCTGTGACAAAAATATATATAAAAATTATTCATTCAAATACGAAAAAATAAATACAAATCAAAATTTAACACTTGAAATAAAAAACAAGTAATTTACAAGAATTGTCAGCTGGGCTTGTAAGACTACCTTATAGTCATTGTATCATGAGTGCTTGTCTTTTGCAGCTAACTTCACTATTAAACGCGCTGTCAAAATCGGATTTTCCAATTGCAAAATTTTGCCGCCGCGTTACCGCCGCGTTACCGCCGCGTTATTTCGGGATGCTCCATACAAATTGTATGGGCATCAGAACTTTTGACAGCTAAAAACCGCTTGCCGCTCTTGTTTAGGTATGGCTGTAAGTGTTAGCAAATGAGCAAAATTAAAAAAAAAAATATGTACCTAAAATCGAAATTGACAACAAGCGTTCATTAAAAAATTTTTTTCATCAATATCTCTGGAGAAAATAAGAAGATTCGAATCAGTTTGATAGGAAAAAAAGTATGTTCCTATAACGAACTGCACTCAAAGTGTTCAATAAAGCTGATCGAATAAATTGTTATTTCGTGTAGATCTATTTTCAATTACACTGTTCTGCAAAGAATCATTTGTTGGCTCTCCTTTAAATAAAACTGTGTGGACTATATGGATTTTGATGTGCTAAACTTAAATCCGTTTTCGGTTTTTCTCCATCACGTACAGTTTTTTTATGGGCGTGGCAATTTTTTCCCCCTAAATTAGTCAGGTACGAAGACATATTTCAGCCTAACTCGAGAACGAGTCATCCGATTTTCATAAACAAAACACCAGAAGATGCCTAACAAAATTATATTTAATTTAATTCAATATATTTTTTTTTATAATTTATCGTTTTGGAACTATTAAAAAATTTCAGAAGGGAAAAACATTTTTTTCTTGCAAAATTCGTTTTTTTTTCAGTTTAAAAGCGCAATAAAAAAGAAGCCAATATTTTATATTTTTCGGAGAGCTAAATACCGCAAGAATAAAATAAGGTATAAATCATGAAAATTGATCACCAAATGCCGATTTTATTTTCAATTTACCTAAGGTAACCAACATTGAAGGAATATGTGTGCAGTCAACCCTACAAATAGCGACGAATGGGATAGCCGGGCGAAAGAAAAACACTACAACGTTAAAATTTGGCCGCCAAGAGTAATTTTATTCCAAGAGTAAATGTATCGCAAGAACCTTTAGTTCATAAAGAAAAAAATTTTTTACCGCCTCTTCATATAAAGCTAGGGCTAATGAAAAATTTTGTTTCTAAACATTAAGAGCCAATTTCCAAGAATCAGCGATGCAAAAGTAAAAGAAGGCATATTTGTAGATCCACAAATACGGGAGCTTATGAAGGACGCATTCTTTAGAACGAAATTGAACGATGTAGAAGAAAGAGCATGGACAGCTTTCGTGAATATGTGTTACAGTTTTTTGGGAAACAGAAAAGCTGAAAACTACCACGAAATTATCGAAGAACTGCTTTCTGCCTACAAAGCTCTAAAATGTAATACGTTTCTTAAAATTAATTTTTTGAACTCGCATCTAGATTTTTTTCTGGAAAATCTTGGTGCTGTATCAGATGAACATGGTGAAAGGTTTCACCAAGATAAGTTACATATAGAAAAGCGTTATAATGGCAACGAATTCGAAGGAATGGTTGCAGATTTTTGTTGGTCGATTTGGCGAGAAATTCGAACTTTTTGAATTAAAGGTTCTTCTGATACATTTTTTTCTCCTGGAATAAAATTTACTCTTGCCGGCCAAATTTTAACGTTCTAGTGTTTTTTTTTTGTCTGGCTATCCCATTCATCGCCATATGTAGGGTTGTGTAAAATATAAAATATTGGGTTTTTCTTTTTTTTTTATTGCGATTTTAAACTGAAAAAAAAACGAATTTTGCAAGAGAAAAAAGGTTTTCCTTTCTGAAATTTAACAAAACGCGCAATAGCTGAGTTGTACAAAGAATTAAGCCTTCTTCTACATTTACGCCATTTATCTTCTTTATCCAAAACCCTTTATCCCTAATTTTAGGACAATGCATCGCATAAGTAGTGACCATCCCATGAGTACTGGTCTTATAAAACAAAAAAAGTTAATTGTACACATTTAAATTCTTACCAATGAAATATTTGGACTAATCACAATAGTGAATTTCATTTATTTGAATTTTTCAAAATAGTAAAATTCTATCAGCAGTTGCTGAAAAATAACATAAACTATTAAACTAATAATGTTATGATTTCATAACACAGTTTAGGACCAGCACTCAGAGGATGACCCCTACGTATGCAGTGCATTGTGCGGGAACTCAGAGAGAGGGATAGAGTAGAGAAGATAGTTGTAGAAAATGTAGAAGGGTTAACTCTTTTACAACTCTGCTTTGCGCGTTATGTTAATTTTTATAGCGCCTCCGGTGTTAGGTAGACGCATTAACTTTGTTAAGCTGTATTGGCAGGCATTTTATTAATTGTTTTACTTCGCCGATGTTTCTGCTAACCGACGAAGGAGGGCGATGTTGTGTACATTAGCTTGGAACATCATCAATGCCATGAAATATTAACAAACAGTGACTATAAAGTTATATAAACGTTATGAAATTATTATTCAATCACATATTTAAGTTTTCATGTGGATAATAAAAAAAATTGTAATGAATGTAGTTCAAGTCCAGGCATGCGAACTAGAATTTTTATAGTTAAATATCTCAATTTCCCAGTCTGTTTTCATTCACAGTTTTATTAAAAAATATTGAAAATTTTGTTTTTCATTCACCGATGAAGTAAATTTATTTTTACAATTAATTTTTAATTCATTCTAAGGTGAAACTTTAATATATGTACATACATACATAAATCGGTTCAATGTACGCATACGTTGTTTCAATGAATATACGAGTATTCAACGAGAGTTCAACGTAAAATGTTTGAAATGATGGTTTAGTGTAAAAATGGACAATGATGTTTATATTAATAAAAAATACAGTTTTAAAAATTTTCATTTCTTTTCTTTGTCTGTTCAATTATTATGAGCATCTAGAATTTCCTTTCTAATGAAAATAATAATTTAATTTATAAAAATTAAATTTAAGAAAGCGAACTTAAGCCTGACAAATTAAAATTTCTGTAATTAATTTAAATTTTTTTATAAAAATTTTTTTTAATCTGCCCTTAATAATTTTGTATTTGTTCATTATCAGTGTGGCAAGCAGGACCGGACCCCCACTGTACAGTTGTTGCTAATTTATAATCAACGCAAAGATGTCTCACACATGACGTCTAATAAGTAGAAAAAACTAAATACACGATTATCGTCAAGAAGAAATAGTGAGTGTTTTATATTTTTGGATTTATTTTTTTTTTTGC
Source organism: Lypha dubia (assembly GCA_947311025.1). Classification (NCBI taxonomy): domain Eukaryota; kingdom Metazoa; phylum Arthropoda; class Insecta; order Diptera; family Tachinidae; genus Lypha; species Lypha dubia. The sequence continues at coordinate 85,012,090 of OX371263.1, read as the reverse complement.
TAAAATTTTCAGGTCATAATTAACATTTTTTTAAATTAATTTTTAGCGAAATTAAAATAGAAATAAAACGTACTGACAGACATGGGAATTTGTATTACATATAAAGCAAGATTGTTAGATAGGTTAGATAGATAGTTAGAAAGGTATCGCTACAATAAGAGCTACACGCTGCATATGAGTAAATATGTAGTTTCTGAAGATACAAATATCTAATCTAGCAGATACTCATATAGAGTATTACACGTGATGAACGTGTGATAAACACATTCATACATACATAGTACGGGTATGTAGCAGATACTTGAACATGCGAGTACGAATATGTATGAATTAATTTATGTGTGTATGCATTCAGGGCTGTATTTAATTACGTATGTAACTGTTTTTTGCTTTCTTATGCTCGTACTTATCACAAAATGTTCATCAAATTTATTATAATTTTATTTTCTTTCTATTTTTCCGTGAGAGTTTATGGCTGCCGAATTTTTATCAAACTCTCCAGGTAGAGTAGAGTGTTTTATGTGTGTATGCATGCGTTTGATTCTTTTGTTTTTGAAATCTTTTGAATATATTTAAGCGATTTTTAATTTATTTTATTTGACATTTGATAAGATAAGAAAGACAGCAGAGCACACAAGTTTCTTTCTTTTCGTTTGCTTTTATGTATTTGTTGATTAAATTTATTTTGAAATTTATTGTGCTCACGTTTTGTTAAAAACTAAATCCACAAAAAATCAGAGATAATACATAAAATTAATTTTAAGTTTTCATTAAACATAAATTTCAATTTAAATAAGTTTCGAAAAAAATTAATTTTGTGCAAGTTAGCAGATTATTAAGGTTTTTTTTTATTAAATTTTAATTAGCATGAAAAATTATGCCAAATACGAGGGTTTGTCAGAATTGGGGAAATATCTGATATGATTTTTTTTTTTTGATTTGTACAACTGCTTTCGGCATATGTTTTAACCATACATTAATTTTTAGCGAATTTTTATGAATTTTGTTAGGAAGGACCGTCTATTCGATTATTAAAAATTAAAATTCTTGTTTTGTGCCGCATATGCAAAATATTGGATGTATACTAACTGACATGACTGGATTGACGTCTCAAAAACAAAGCCTTTTTAAATATCCGGTGCGCCAAACCAATAATGACCTGGCGATATCTCCATATGTATCTAGATGTCGCTAATTTACTAATAGAACGTCATAACTCAAAAAAGTCTACTTCGATATAATCGCAGTTGAAGTTTTTAATTCGTTCTCTTGGCGTATAGAAAAATATCTGACTTATTATTCTCTTAAAACGTGGGAAGTAGAAAAGACATAAAGATCAAACTTATACACAATATAAAGCTTGTAATGCCTCCAAATTTGAGTTATGACGTTGTATTAGTAAATGAGCGATATCTAGATATATATATAGAGATATCGCCAGGTCATTATTGGTTTGGCGCACCGACCATTAAAAAAGCTTTGTTTTTGAGACGTCAATCCTTCTGTTTGCGATTTGTTCATAAGTTTATGTATGTAAACGATTATTGCAATAATTTTAAAATTGCAGTAAAAAGAAATGTGGAGAAAACACTCTGGTCCATTAAAATAAAGTTTTATAATTTACTCAAGTAATCGATATTTTTCACACATTCATGTGTATGAACCCATAAAATCAATGATAAAAAAATTCAAGAAAAAAACTCAGAATAAAAAAAAATTTTAATAACAAAGAACAATCCTAAGAAAAAAAAAAACAAGAAACAGCTTCAAAGGTAAATGTGAATGACAGAGAAAATGTGTAGCAAGCAGCTTAAATAATTTTGCTGATATCGTTAGAAAAATTACATATTTTTGCTTCTTTTGGCTGCTGGTTTTCTTTTTTTTCATCTTCATTATTGTTTTATAAATTTTGCAGTGATAATCACATTTTGTATGTCTTTCAGTGATGGAAAATTCAGTACTTTTGTACTATTTTCAGTACTTTTTCACAACCCACGTCATATTTAGTAGTTAGTTTGTTTGTTTTGAAAATTTTAGAAATCTGCATTATTTTTATAATCATTGACAACATTGGCTTCAAAACAAGAAAATAAGGAATGCTCAAATTCGTTATTCATGTTGCTGTTAGTGTGTGTTTTTTGCAAAAGTTCTTAAGGGCACTATACACTGTCAAAACACTTGACATCAAGCGTGTGTACGTGTGCTTGATATCAAGCATACCCAATATCTAAATCAAGCGTCGTCGGTGTCACTCATACAAACAAATTTTTACTGATACACAACTTTAAATGCTTGATGTGATTTTGACGAATGTATAGTGCCCTTTAATGTTATTGGTCCAATTTACGCGAGATTAATTTTTAGTTCGCACAACTTTTGTTCTTTCGAAAACACACGAGACTAATTAATCTGGCATAAAATTGTAAAAATATACATATTTTTTTATACATTTTATTTTTTTTAATGTACATGTATTGGTTTTGTTCTGCTAATGCGGGGTTGAACCTGGTTGAAAAATTATGCCAACCAAGCTGCCATGTTTTCTTCATTTAATTTTTTTTATTATAAAATAGATTTTTAATTTTATTTTTGAATAAAAATATATGTTTCATAAAAAGTACCACAATATTGAAAAAAGTACCCTTTTTGTTGTCGGACAGTACCATTTCAATTTTTCATTTTTCTATCACTGATGTCTTTAGTAGTAAATAGTTTTTCTTTATCTTCTTTCTTTACTTTTGCCACGTTTTTTTCTTTCATTTTGTATTGTGGACTTTTTTTTCAAAGCAAACGCGCAACAAAAGAGAAAGAAAGAAAAAAATCATGGTTTCTTCAAGGTTGCCTTTGTGATTGCTAATGTTTTACATTGTTTCTATTGCGGTTTGCAACAGCGTACCGATGTTACAAAATTACGAGGCACTCACTAAACAGGCCTTACACATTCGTACAAAAACAAAAAAAAAAAAAATCGAATGTCAATGACAAATCTTGTGCACAAAACAACGAAAACTGACATTTATCTGATGACAAACATCGCCAAAGAATTTAGCGATATTTTTTATCAATTCTCAACTGTACTCTGACTGCTACGACATCAATCTGATCCTATATTTTGCATATTATAAAATGAAAAATTTGCCTGAATGAAAAAACCAAGTAATTTTTCAATATTTTCTATTTGTATTTCGAAACAATTTATATTTGTTTTACCTGATTTTTTCTTATTTTTATATTATGACACATATTCATAATGAGTCATGTCATCAATATCAAACAAAACTAGCTTTGTGCGTATGAGATTATTATGTGACAGCTCTTCCCTATAACGATGACATTTTGTCATCTTCTATATGTCTCATCCATACCAAACATAGCTTTAACAGTATGCAGTTTATATTGTAAATAGAGCGCTATCTGAGAAGTTAAAAGTTGACTGACAAAATATGTTAGATTAGGAGAACATGATATGACCCACGATCTTAATGACACTAAACATAAATTTTTGGTATGTGCTATTGACATTTTAAAAAGTGTATTAACTGAGGTGGTACAGGATTTGACGGAAGAAGCGCTTAACCTCTTTTCCTTTTTAACCATCATATGCTAATTTCATCAAGAGCTGTTACAACTATTTTTTCGGATGAGCTGGTAATCGCGTGAGCTTATAAGCACACGATAAATTGAGGACCCTTAATGACCAAAGAGAATTTTGTTTACAATTTTCTTTTATAGGTCTTGCTTAAGATGAAAATTTGCACAAAAAAACTACCACAAATAAAATGTAAATGGGAAGATAAATGAAATACAATATTTTTAATAAATTCATTGATGACACAATTGTCATTATTGTCGTTGATGACAATATGTCCAACAAACTGTTTGAAGTCGCAAAATTGTGACAACTGTCATGACATTGCATCCAATTCTGGTAGACGAAGTTTTGAAATCCTACATCTGGAATTCACTTTAGAGGGAATTAAAGTCTCCGCAAAATTCTCTTATGAATGCATCCTTAATTGTGGGGGAAAAGCGTAATAATGAAACATGTTTTGAAGCACCAGTATGTTAATAAATATATATTTGCATGTTTTTAGTAATTTCTAAACGTAGAAAAGGTATTTGTTTACTTTAACAGCTGTTATCTCTAGAAACTTTTATTTGGCTCTTTTCAAGGTCACATTTATCAAAAAATAGTAGTATTTGCTGTTTTTAAAGATTTCAATAAAATTCAAAGAAAACATAACAATTTGCTTTAACAAAATGAAACCTCAAATAATAAAAAATCTTTTTGGTTGTACATACTCGTATATAAAAATAATTAAAGGAGATAAGTACCGAAATTGCGACACAAGAAAATTATTACTGACATATTTAACTGTTAAGAGAAATTTGTATATGGTGAAGTATCGCTGGGCATATTTAAATGTTTTCTATGAACTAGACGAGGAAATATATGGGACATATGCTTCAGACACGACCGAAATATATGCATGCCGATTGGCATTCTTCTTGTTGGTCCTTTTTACTAGAATCTGTAGTAGAGCCATGTTATTAAATTTTCCCTTTTATGTGATTAATTAAAATAATACATCACGATGATTTCATTAAATCAATAACATAATAGTTTTTTACAAACAAATTATTGCACCATATCAAACGTTATTTAAAAAGAAAATCATTTAAAATACAATTATTTTAATTAGCATCAACCTTGATGGTTTTTAAGTACAAAGAGCAAAATAAACTTTTCGAGGAATTCAAATACATAAAAGCAATTCTATTTATAATAATTTTTTCATCATAATAAATTTTATGTGAATTTGTTTAATCTGAAATTGTATGTGATATAGCAACCAATGTTGCAAGTTTTCAATAATCGTGTTGTCTTATGCTATGTTCACACGACAAGATGAAGCATTTGCTTCGCTTTCGGAAGCATGTGGCTAGCTGTTTGCACGACGCATCAACTTGCTTCGATTTGACACTTTGTTTTTTTTAAACACAAATAATTTTTAGTTATAAAATTTCGTGAAAAAAATTTAAAATGGACAAAAAAGGAGTTTAAAATATTTATGAAACCTTTTTGAAAAATATACAAACCTATTTTTTTCTTTCCATTCTTTTTTATCTCTATAGTTTTCATTCAATTTTTCACTTTTAATTGGAGTTTTTTTTTTGTTTTTGGTCAAAATATTTTAGTTTGACATCTAGTACAGATAAACTTCCGCTAAAAATTAGAAAAACACCGCAATTTTTCATGGTTCGCAAGAAGATTCAATATGAATATACACTTGCTTGGCTCTAAATTTTGTATGGCGAAGATTTAAGTATTAACTTCTTAAGTACATTCACTGAGAACTGATAGCGGGAATAAGTTTTCACGGGATATTCACGATGCCATTTTTCCCTTCGAGGGAAATAAAAAAAAGTTCACGTGAACAAAAATTTCACTTCTTATTCACGATAGGGGTGATTATTAATCCATATTTCAGGGCGGCACTTATAAGTCTATGGGACCAAACTCCAAGAGTACAGTTTCTAAATCGGTACATAGATGATGCAGTTACGTGCTAATCAATATTTTGAGAGGAAAATTTTTCCTTTCGAACTAAAACTATTATGAGAAAAAACCGCAATAAAACTCCTTCAAAAATAAAATGAAATTTAAAAAGCGTCCCATGTATGTATCAAGGTGCTATTTGCGCCTGTAAATTAAAAAAAAGGTACCAAACCACAAGCATCTTTCTTAAATAAAAAAAATTCAAATGACTTATAAATGTTTTTTATACCGTAACCAATATTTCGGGTTGATTTGCGAAAAATATTGTAAGATTACACTACAAGAACACTAGTTCAAACACATAAAGAATTTTAAAAATCGTCGGTTAAAAAAGCTACTCGATTTACAGAAATGAGAATCAAGAAATTTTCATCTATGGTTATGCCGTATTTTCCATATCTTCGTTAAAAAATTCGTAAAAAAAACAATTTTTATTTAAAATTGTTTATAATTTTCTTTGCATTCAGCCCATCGATGAATAATACCTGGTGGATTTTTTTCCCTTTTTACATTCCTGCTAGTGTTAATTCCGATTTTAATGAAAAAAGTAACTAGCTATTATTACTTTTATTCTTATGGAAGTCACCATTAATAAAAGGAGGAATGGGAAAAATTTCCCGCGATTTATTGATGATAACTGAACTGTTGGAGTGATTAATTCGTCTCACAGTTTAAGCAGAATAATTAATTTCTTTAATGGCAACACTTTTCATAATATGCCATAATGACGATTTCTCACTCACTCTCTGCGTTGTTTTATTTTTCTGTCCATCCCTTCCTGTGGTGATGGGGGGGAATATTAATGATGTTTCGAACAATGGGTTTGCGGTTTAATGACCTTGCAGAAAAGTTGCACATTTTTTTTGCTCGCTTATGTGTGTTTTTTGGGTGTTGTTTTTTGTTCTTCCAATGCGTGTCAAAAAGCGTTTTTTCCAGAGATGGAACATTTCTGTTCTTTTAACGTTAAAAAGACTGGTCAAAAATTTTTTTAGTCTTAATGGGGTGTATATCTTTTTATCGCCATGTTCGTATCCGCGCCTGGTGGATCTTACTTGATAAACTTATTATTCAATAGATTCCATGGACTTTTCTATCGTTCATACGAGTACAATGGTCGTTAGTCCCTTTTTTTAACTTATTAGCTGAGATACAGAGAAAGAGATAAGGAATAAACACCTATTCCCAAAACACATAAATAATTCAATCTAAAAATATCTTAGTTACAGAAAGCGTCAGGATTGATTAACAGACTTACATCCAATTGAAAGCCGCACACGTTTTTTTCTACATAAAAGCACAATCCTGTCGCACATTTTTTTTTATTTATGTCCATTGATGGTATTGAACATAGAGTCACATGCTAATAATATTACTAAAACCCTATTTCATTGTTATTCATTTCTGGCACTGAACACAGAGTCTTCGAACAGTCATTGCAAAACCAATTGGGAGAAAAACATATGCATTTTTTTTTTAAACTTACAAGCATGAGTATAACGTGTGCATATAGTACGCAAAATACTAATCGCACAATAACGCACAATGTCTCGTTCACACCTGTGATTAAATATTTTTTATTTGGTGTAAGTTTCCTCAAAATCGGTGAAATAATGTGGCCATAATGTCTATCACAAAAAATGCTCTTGCCTACTAATTATAAAATTCACTTTATTGTTAATTACAACATTAACTATATTTATAGACTTGAGCAATTAAAGTTTCCAAAATATATGTCACCATGTTTCCATTCGGTTTTGCTTTTATTGACAATAATTTTACCATTTAGAATTGACAACTCTGACAAGTTGTATTGAAACTAAACATGAATTAATGTGAAGACACACACACACGCATATCCCGACCTATATGCATAAGATACTCTTAAACAACCAACGAAGAACCAGGCAGTTTCAGATACTTTTATTAAATTATAAATAAATATAAGAAGAACATGTGCAGCTTAAATAAAGTTCAAAACTAATAAGAGACAAATATGCATGTAGGTATGTATGTATGACAGACAGACGGACAGGCGGAAAGACGGACAGACAGACGGACAGGCGGAAAGACGGACAGACAGACGGACAGGCGGAAAGACGGACAGACATCCGTACAAACATTCACGTGCAGCTTGATATTCGTATAATTTAATATTAAAGTTTAATAATTAAACACATAATTTGTGATTTTTCTATGTAAGAGAATGTGTTAACATTAATAATATAAAAGAAAAATTGCTATAAAAAGTATATGTGTTCACAATTACAGTACACCCGCGATAACGTGAACACAGCTGAATTTGGCAATATTTAGTTTTTATTTAAACACTTTAAGCAAAAGAAGAAAGAAATTTAGGAACAAGGAAGACTAGTAATTTTCAAGTAACTAATGTAATTGAAAATATGTAATGCCTATATTGAATAATTCTCGTATTCTATTCTCAGACTTTAATTGACAAAAAATTATCACACATAAAATTTCCTTTTGTGTCTATTGGAATATTATTTCCTGTGATCATCTTTCAATTCGTATATATTCCAATAGATTAATGAATAATTTACAAAAAGGAATTCAAAAAGTACATACATATGTATGTATGTATATATGTATGTATGTTGCTCTTTAGTTTCATGAATTTAAAAATATTTGATCACTTCAATTTAATTCCTTTTGTATTTGGTAAAACGAATTTTTAGCAAACAGTTATCGCGTGAGTACTGTACACTCAAACACACATGCATACATTTATACATACAGTATATTTTTAGAAAACCAACCATGTGGTCTTTTATCTGTTCGTTCAGCTATTCCCACAAAACCACTCTACGCACAGTAGAGCAAAAATAAATAAAATTGCATATTATTAAATAGGTAATCTTCTTAAAATTAAATTATTTTTTTAAAGTTACTTTTTACAAAACTGCATAGTTTTCTATATCTATAGTCGTGTTAAAAAAACTTTTTTTAAAATTATACTTTTTTAATGGAGTCAGAATAATATGTTGACATTGAGGAAAACGGAACCGCCGATGAACAGATCGGTTAAATTATCGATTGGTAAGTGATGTAAGTAACTCAACAATTGGGTGACGGATAGGATCAATCGTTCCTGGAAGAATACAGAGAATTATAGTTTTAAGGATTATTTATCGCTCTCGGTTTCTGTTGGATGTGTGCGTATGAAATACAATTGACCACATTATCTTTTGGTTAATAAGCAGCAACACTAACTTAAATGAATCACAAATGTTCTTTAGACTTCCCTTCCTAACCTGAATTTTAAAAGGTACTATTTGAAAAGATACGATTTTTAAGTTAAATTACTATTTTAAAATTTACTTCTTTATCACAGTTACTTTTTTCGGTGTAAAGAAGCACCAGGAAGTTTCTTTAAAAAAGCTTGTTTATGAATTGTACTTTTTTAGAAGGTATATTTTTTAAGAATTACTTTGTCTTCTTTTATAAGTTACTTTTTAAAAAAAAAAAACTTCTCGGATGATAATTCTTTAAAAGGTGCTTTTATTTTAAAAAAATGTTTTTTTTTAAATTCTAAAAAAATATTTCCTAAACGTACATTAATTATTAAAAAACTATAAAGATTGTATTTTAAATAGGTACCTTTAAGGTAATTTGTTTAAAATGCAGCTTTTTGAAGAGTTACAGGTGTTTCTGTAAAAAAGTACCCTTTTAAAAAATATTTTTAAATGTACTTTTCTTAGGAAGTGTTGTTCTTAAAAAGTACTTTTTTAAAAATACTATTTTATATCATACCTTTTTAAATTTTTTTAAAAGGTAAAGTTTTTTAAAAATTTACTTTATTGTAAAGAACTATTTTAATGAACTTTTCTTGAATAGGCACTTTTTCTAAAAAGCTATTTTTTTTTAAGTCAACTTTTTTTTATAAAGGTGCTTTTTTTACCAAGGTACTTTTTTACAATGTACGTTTTTAAAATATGCTTTTTCGAACATAGATTTATTTCAAATTACCTTTTTTTTTAAAAAAGTAGCAATTTGTAAAGATACTTTTTTAACAAATTGTTATAATTTTACCTTATCTTTTAAAGGTACTTTTTCACAGGTCACAAGGTACTTTTTCATACGTAATTTTCTGAAAAATTCTTATTTTATTTATTATTTTTGAGATTAGCTTTCTTTCCAACCTTTTTTCATGGTAATTTATTAAAAATGATATTTTAAAAAATCTCATACTAAAAGGTACTTTTACGAAGGGATCTTTTTTAAAGGCAGTTTTTTTACTTATCCATGCATAAGTTATTTGTTTTAAGTTCTTTTTTAAAACGTCAAAAGGTTTTAATTGCAAATTATTTTTTAATGACGAACTTTTTATAAAAAAAGAAATCAACTTTACTTTGAAGTGTTTAAAATATTCGCTCGTCATTTAATTAATTTTTAACTTATTTATTTCTTTTATTTAAATGTACAAAAGTGGAAAATTGTGTCAAGAGTAAAAATCAGTTTTCTTTTTTTTTTTCAAAATGTGTCATCGCCAAAGTATTTTCTTTGATATCACTCGTATGTAAATAATGCAAAAGCTGTGAGCATGATTTTTTTATTTTAATAAATTTGAAACGAAATAAATTTCCGGGGAAGTAAAAATTGCTGCTAATTATCATTTTTTCATCATTTTCTTTTTTTAACAAAATGAAATATAGTATTTTTACAACAAATTATTTTTGATTTTTCAACCTCAAGGTTGTACAAGTAATCGGTCTCATTTACAAAAAAAAAAAACTTGTCATAATTTGTGAATAAACTTTTTTTAATGTGTTTTTTGTTTTTATTATTTATTTAGAAAAACTTTGGCATCAGAGTGTTAATAAAAGTTTGTATTTTAGTTGCGTTTGAATGGCTTATAAGACGCATAGAATTGTGGATTACAGGGTTAACAACTTACTCTAACAAGACACTTTGTTGTATGTATCGTATTAATAATTGATGTACGTACGTATTCATTTAATTTTGCACGAACTATTCTATAAGATTATTATCATGATGATGACTGACACTTACCTGAAATGAAACAAAACAAATATAAATAAATAAAATTAGTAAACTATTTAAAATTATTTAAAAAAAAGACTATAAATATAAATCAAAGCTATGTGCAAAAATATACAGATTTAAGAACTACTTAATATTTAAAATGCTCAGTGGAACGTTTCACTAGCCACCATTGCTACAAATTCTTCGAAGCTATTTAGTTCCAAAGGTACTTTTAGTACACAAAAAGTATTATTTTTGGAACAATTAAATATATTGAGTTAATTAAACAAAATATATTTTACATAAATTATACACTGAAAGAATTTGTCTTTTAAAAAATTACACACAAAAAAAGATTCTGTTTTATTTTGTAGAGTTAATCATCGAAGACTTGTGTGTACACTGCGAACCATTTCAAAATGAAATTGATGTTTATTCGAAACGACTAATCTCTGCAGGAAAATAAAATAGTTTTATTTTTAACTTAACAAAAAATAAAATTAGGACGTACTAAAGTTCTTATTAAGAATTCCGAAAAGAAACTAATTTCAATGTTATAGTTCAGTGAACAGAATGCCATCAAAATATCAGAAAGAGTAAGTCCACTTATATCCATTTAGTACAACAAAATTGAAATATATGCCGAAAGATTGAAGGACACGCCCAAATGGCACTAAATTGTAGGGAAAGAGCAAACGAATGTGCATACTTGCAAGGGTTTGCATACATTGGAAAAAATTATTTAACATAATTTCTGCAACAGATATTCATTGACGTAGATTCATTAACTGTATGCAAAAATACATTGATTTAATGTACATATACGTTATTTCAATGTTAATATTCATTAAAATTGTAAGTAAAACGGTTCAGTGAAAGCATTCGTTGTTGTTGTTATTATGCTACATTAAAGAACTAATTCATAGATTTAACGTACTTGTAGAGCACGGCAAATTTAATGAACTAATTCATTGAAACAATGAACTTTAGGAAAACTAATTAAAAGTTTGATAGAAAACTTTAAAACTATTAAATTTATATTAAAACTTTTAATTGTTATAATTAATATTTTATTGTGTTTGTTCAAAGTTACAAAAATTTAAGTATTTAATTGATTTAGAGTATACAGGCTTGTGTATTAGCTGCAAATCTTCTAAGGAAAACCCGCCTTTACATCACTACACTAAATTAACTAAACTCTATTTGAGCCATCATTTGCCACCGTTTACAAACTGTTATAACAAATTATTGACTTAAACAAAAATTAACTTTCAATTTTAATTTGAAAATATTACAACACCCTGACCAAATACAAACATCATTTCATTATTTTTTTGTTAATTTTTTTAATTGAGTGTTCATTCATAATTTTTTTTTTTTTAATTTGCTTTTTTTTATGGTTGTCACACAATTTTCTTATTGTGTGTGCCGCCGCTATATATTTTTTTCTTGCTTTATTTACTTTTATGCAAATATCATACAGCAAATCAAATGCTTGTCATTGTCTTGCCAGGTAAAAACAAACTAGCAACAACAAATGCAACAAAAACAAAACAGATGGTGATTGTGACAGTATTAAAAATTAAATAACACAAAAAAAAAAATAGTTGCCGCAAAATTTACCTGACATTTTATTACAATTTTATGACAACATTACAATTTTAATGGATACAAGTTTTTGGTGGGGCAAATACTTCCATTATTTGTTGCATTTTTCCACGAAAAAAAAGCACAAAAAACACCGCACGTAACACGAGTAATTTCACGATAAATTATTAATAACTGACATTCCTAAAATCGTTAATTTATAGCGCGAATAATGAATTGGCATAAACATTTTTTTTTTCTTTGTTATTTGATGGCAAATATTTGTAAGAAGTTTGTGTAAAATATGAATAGATCGATCGACTGGTTATACACATGTTTATGATTTATTTTTCTCTATTTTTTATGCAGATAAACAAGATTGTCATTTGATAAATTTCACCAAATTGTATGTAAAGGGATTTGTAATCGCATCCTTCATTGATAATCTTTTTAATTTTTTATTATTTGTTTATTTGAATAAAAATTTTCGTGCGATTAAATCTGTAATTGAAATCTTTATTTTTATCAATTGATATTCCGGAAGTAACTTTTTAATAAGAATGAAAATAAAACGCAGCACCGTTATACTCAGGTCCATTTGCTTAATATCAAAACCATTCACGCAAATTCATTATTGGACCGCATCCTAGTCGCTTTGCCGATCACTGTTTTTAAAGAATAAAAGTTGTCGTGAAAAGTGTTCTCTAATCCGAAAATAGTGATATCCTTGTTTTGTGTTGTTGTTGTGTCCGTGTACTACTTTCTTTTTTTTTTGTTCATGGGAAATATTTCACGTAAACAAAATGCTGGCCTCTTACTCTCGATAAAATCTCCTTTTCATATCTCTCCCCCACCGTTAATAGACAATTTCAAATCTATTCAATAATGAGGTAATAAAAATTTATATAAATTGTTGACAAACTTATGCATGTGCATCATCTAAGCACTTTATGAGATTATACACCTAAAATTATTATAGTTTGTGAATATATATATTTGATACATTTGATATATATCTACATTGATGTATTAGGGAGGATGTGAAAATTTGCTAGAAAAAATATGTATAAATAAATAAAAAAGAATTGCTTTTTATTTTTACCGGCCACGGCAACGAATAAATGAAGGGTTAAGTGTTTTGAAATATGCGATATATGCAAAACAAATACTTGAGGATGCTTGTTTTTAGAAGAAAAAATATATTTTTAATATCAGTCATAACACCAAGCTGTCACAGAGTTTTTGAGGCAACTGCGGTCGTACTTTGTTATTAGCCGAACCGAATGTTGGCGAATAAGATAACATATAGCAAAAGAAAATAATCTAAAAGCGCGACACGATACCTGTATTTTCATGAGAACAAAAATATTTAATTTTGCCTCTTGCTTTACCATCAGGCCACACTAACTATAATGCAGCTGTTAGCTGTCTAATCGTTTGTCAAACAAAACGGTGTTGCCAATGTAGGGAGGTGTGCAATGGTTGGGAATTAATTTTATTAAGAATTATAATTGTGAATAATTGTTTTCAATTTGCTTGCACCATCCTAATATAATAATCGTATTATATATGAAGTAATATACCAGCAAATTATGTCGTCATACGTAAAATATGTTGAACCAAAATTATTAAGGGGCAAAATATTTTAAATGGTAACATGCTGAAATTCTATTATCTTTAATAAAACATAATATAGAGACACTTGGTATTTTCAAAGTTACATATTAGCAGGGTTCCCTGTTTAATGCTTGAATGCAAACACAAAATATTGTAATTTTTTAATGCATCCAAACTGCAGCTCTGTGTAGTTTGCTGATAGATTTTATAAGACAAAAACGCTACGATAATATTTCCTTTTTACCACGACCGTAAAATCCACCAAAGTGACACAACTTAAAGGGTTCAGTTCATGTAATTTTAAGAAATTTACATAAATAAATCCTTGAAACTGAAAAAATCGCACTGAAATAAAATCGACTAAAATGCTAAATACGACAAAAACAGAAAATCGTCTAAGCGCTAGAAATCTTCAAAGAGAAAAAAAATATTTGTGGAAGAAAGAAAACTTCCTAAAGGCCGTGCCGCACTATCCTACACAGTCGCGCGATTTGTAAAATATGACATGTGTGCTAAAAATGTATGGTAGTGTGGACTAAAAATGCAACTGTGTGACAGATTTTTTGGCAAGTCGTGCGATTTGTAAAATTTTATGAAAATTTTCATAAACTGATAGTTTTCATGCGATCAGAGGAGTATTTATTGTCAACCAGATGTTTTGGCATCAGATTTGTATGATAGTGTGGCGCCTACAACACCATTTTGAAACGATTTTTTAAAGTCGGTCAGATTTTTGCAAGATTTTCCTGTGAATGAATCGTGCGATTGTGTAGGATAGTGAAGCACGGCCTTAAGTAGCAACAAAAATTGCCGAAATGAAAAACAAATCACTACAAATAAATTTTTCAGCCCTAAAACCATGCACCGAAAAATTAAATTCTAGAACACAAAAAGGCAAATTTAAAACAAAACCCAAAAGAAAAAATCTCCTAAGTGAAAAAACGCTAATACCAAAAAAGTCCCAAAAAAAAAAAACGATGAACCGTAAATAGTGCTTGAGAGATAAATAACGACAAACTTGAAAAAAAAAATTGCAAGTCCTAAAAATGTATTCAAGAGAAAAAATTTCACGTTTTTGCGTCAAGGGAATCTAACTTTTTGTATGTAACTCACCTCATAACATAAAAATGATTTATTTAGACATGGACTTACTTCACTTAGGTTTCGTTTCGGGAGATTTAAAAAATTATCTAAAAAATCTAATGAAAATCAATCAATGGAAGGCTTAATTGATTTGATATAAAATGTATTCTATGTGGGGAATCAATGTACTCTATCACGCTATTTGGGGCTAGCGACAATTTTCAGTCCAGTTCAGTTCAGTTTTTACACTGAAGTCGATCTTTCAAGTAGTCCAGCGAATAATCTGCAATTTCCAGTTGCGATCAACAAGTCTCGAACTACATACTTTTCAAATGTTTCAAACTACATTTATGGAACAAATTAATCAGGAAATAATCACTCAAAATAGTTCAATGCTGCGCTTCTTACGATCGTGCTTGATCATTCATGGTTCATATAAATCAAGTGTACGATTGGAAATTGTTTTTCCCCAAACCCCTAATGATGAGATATAAAAATATATCAATTTTTGACTGGGATATTTATTTACATCAAATGATTTCGATGTTTGTCTTGTAGTGACGATGATAAACGAGATAGTTTTGTTGTTGACGTTGAGATGATTTCGTTCGCTTCGATTATCTGATTGCATGTAACAGGACAAGTTTAGATTATGCTCTGTGTGTGTGTGTGCTTCTTTGAGTTTGTGTGATTGTGTGCTGCTATTCAAAAATTTTCTATGACACTAATGATGCACTTTCATTTCAAACTCTGAAGACCACATGTTTGATATAAAATCATCATTTAAAATGAAAATGATGTGAATTCTAAAAGCCAGCAACTGAACTGAACTGCTAAATACGCAAAATAAAACTTTTTTTCAAATAAATAATCAATAACTGAAATGGTAAAATCTTCCAAGAGCAGTTTTGCTGCTGTAAAATATTACAACGTTCATAATTTTGAATTTAATTAAAAATTTTTTAGCTTTAGATTCATTTTGTTTAGTTTTCTTCCCAACGTTATGTTTTGCCGTCGTTGTTGGGTAATTAGTGTGTGACCTAAGTCAACAGTTAACACTCGATTCCCTCACTGCAGAGTTGTATTGATTTTATAAGATTTTTAATTGTTTGTAGAAAAACAACAACAACGACAAACGGGATAATAAAAGAAAATACCAAAAGAAATTCAAGTGGGTAGAGTGAGAAAATATTTCTGATGAAAATTTTTGTTTGTGAATAAAATCGTTTTCATAGTGGGGGCTTTATTTTAATGCAATAAAAATTTAAATTGTGTGAAATCTATGGCTTTATTTTTTTAAGTTAATACGTGTATAATGTGTAGCACATATGTATGAATTAATACGAGTGGGTATGTGTCAGAGATGGAAAATGTTGCATCATTCGATAGTTAATAATGATAAGAGGCATATCTAATAATCTGAACAAGAACATATTGTATGGACTATAGATTGGTTTGAGGATATGGACGACGTTCAAACACCTGCATAATTATTTCATAAGAACCTGTAAGAAAAGTAAAAGTTCACTGCCTCAAGGAGTAGAGAGCTGGTAGGTATGTTAGAAACAAATGTTGCAAATTGAAAATCAGGTGGGTTCGCTCATATATTTGACCGGTCTTACTGCAGGAACCAAATTATATAATAATTTCATTAAACCGCCATATATTTGTGCGAGGTAAGGGGCAAGTGCGTTTTTAGAAAATGTTTAAGACAAAAAATGTGTGGCGGTCGATCATACATTTTAACCCTCTAAGCGGAATCCTAGACAATTAATGCCGACTATATAAACACAAGTAAAAAACTAGTGGGAGTCGGTCATAAATTTGTACCATCTAGGGCCACCCTACACCTGTGGGGCCAATTTCTTCCAATTTCATAAAATAGAAGATAGATGCTGAAAATGTAGAAGAAGGCTTAACTAATTTATTTTTACTACACTGCTATTGCGTGTTATTTAAAATTTTTTTATAGCAGAATTGGAGCGCCTCTGGTGTGAAGTAGACGCATTAAATTTGTTAAGCTGTATGATGAGTAGGCATTTTATTAATTGTTTTACTTCGCTGATGTTTCTGCTAAGCGACGAAGGAGGACGATGTTGTGTACGTTAGCTTGGTACAGCATCAATCGCTGTAGGAACAGTTTTTTAGTGATCAGTGCCATGCCTTCATCACTTAAATACTCCGACAACAATTAATACAATGTTTCAACTAATGTACATTAGAGAAATTAATGATGTTGATTGACTTGCTCTGGCCAGGGTTTTAACCCAGGCCCCAAGTCATTGTTTGCTTAGTATTCAACGCGCTAACCACTTCAAACAACACCACCCTTTTTATCTTTAGTGTCTCTGAAGACTTACAGCAAAGTTTTAGGAGAAATATTATTGTAGAACATTTTACCTCGATATCTTTCTTTTCAAGGGGAGTTTTTTTTTGGAATTTTTCAAGTGAAGGACAAAAAGATCAATAGAGGGTTAAAATGTATAATACAAATTTTCCTTGTAGTGTTACCCATAAGAATGCTGAACAAATTTCTTACCTAAAAGTTAGGTATTCTCTATGTCGATTATTTAAACAACAATGTGCAAACAAGGAGGAAGGACTTCGTTTCTTCTAAAATCAATCGCAGTTATTAAATTTTGTAAAAATACTGAAACACGTATTTTTTTCCCCTGATCAGTTCTTCGAACATTCGTATTCTCTTTTTTAGTTGTATATTCAGACGATCTAATGAAAGGTACCACACAGAGGCGTGTGTGTTCTTCAAAAGCAATTAAGTCACTATATTTCGCTATTTTATTTTCCATACCTGATGTGTACGTTTTCGCTAAGTTGAAAATTGCTGTGAGAAAATTTAATAGGAAAAAGCGAGAAAAATTCCACAACATTTTAATTGACATTTCGTTTGTACCACCAGCAACACTTCATAAAATCAAACAATTACTGGTGGATTGAATTTTGTAGTGCTGACAAAAGCATGTAGACATTAAATTAATTAACTGCAATTAATAAAAGTGTTGTGAACAATGAAATAAAAATTTAAGACTCCACAGCAAAAATAAAATGGGGATGCCATTTTCTTCCATAACATAAAATTGCAAATGTTGTACGTTGACTCGCCTGTTATAAAATACATCATTACAGCAACAGAAAATAAAACAATATAGTATATATGTATATTAGCTTCCAAAATTTCTTAATGTAATAAGCAGGGCAACCAGAATTATGGCTTAAAATCTGTTTATGCATTAAATATGCAGCAAATTTAAAAAAAAAATGGTTCCACAAAAAAGGCTCTTAAAAGGGCGTTTTTAGTTTCCATAATATTTATTACTAAAACACCACGAGATGTAATTTGGCCACTTATGGGCATGGGAATCGATTAAATAATGCCAGACTGTTTTTCATCCACCCGAATATAATAAATTGTTGCTAATACGTTGCACATCTTTGTCATATTCATTCCCATAAATGAGGCAAAAGTACCACAAAAATTATATGCCAATAAATCGATCCCTAAAATCCCTAAACGATAAAAAATTCTTAAAGTTGTGAATAAACATGAAATAAATCAAAGAAATGTGGGCAGTTTTTAGAAAAAATTTAAAAATTTTGAAAAAAATTAAATAATAATTTCTCTGGTTCCTTTTTGTAAAAGTTGATAAATACATTTTAAAAAGTTCTATGTTTGCACTAAATGTAAAAAACCATTCCCGAAATAAGCAGTGTATTTGAAAATACCACAAAATTATGCTATAAAAAGTAAAATAAGCAAATATATTCAATCAGGCATGATCTGAAATCAAATCACGAACGATTTTAAAATCACGAAATGGATATTTAGGTGTTCTGAAAAGCACGAGATTCTACATTTTTAGTGGAGATTTCATTCTTCTAAATCACGAGCAAATCACGATTTTTTCTCTTTACAAACATTCTTTTTGTATCTTTAAGAAATTTATCACAAAAATATAAATCTACGAATTGAAGTTAAAGTTTTTTAAATATATCGTAAAATTGCCTGGTGAAAGTTCGTAAGCAATAATTGATGTAAAAGCAAAATTTGAAAAGAATCCGCAAATAAATACAGCGTCCCTAAATTTGTCAATTTTGTAGGTTCTTCTAAGTAAAATAATTAATTTTATTGCAAAAACAAATAAAGAACAAATTATTTTAAGGTGCGTGATAATTTTATTGCAGAGTTTAAAGAAAAATTATTAAAAAAAAACTTACAAGTGATTTGAAATCGTCTTGCTGTTAGCTGACCGGTTTTAAGTCACGAAATTTCAAACATTTGTGCGCCCAGAACACCTTTTCAGTGATTTGAAATCACTTTACGAAAAAGTGATTTTCAGAACATGCCTGAATAAGAAATTGATGCTAAAATCATTAAAACGTTCTGAAACGTATGAATATTTTATTTGGTTCCACATTAATCCCACAGAAAATAATATGCAATTGCATACTTGCGGTTTCCTTGATAGTAAGCAATTAAGGAAGTCCATCGGTGCCTAAACTTAGGATCCGTAAGTCGAACAAAATTTATAATTTTTTGGTTAACTTCTTATAAGCGAGTACTTCTGGGAGCAAATAATCAATCTCGAGTTCGAATAATTGACAAACCCCGTCATTTTTCACACAAAGTTATTTAATTTTTTAAAAATTCTATTTTTAATAATAATTTAATTTAAAAAAAAATAGATTTTTAGCCTTGAGTAAGATTTCAAATCGAATTCGTTTACGTTGACTGAAAAATCAAAACACTTGCTAAAATTAAAATTATTCCAACTACATTTTTCTATATATAAATATTCCTTTAAAATGTTCCCCCCCCCAACCCCCCTCCCCATTCGCATTTAGTCTTCGCCTTCTTTAAGAAAATTAAATAAATTAAATAAATATTTGTTTATGACTTGTAGGAGAAAAAAATGTCTAATATTATTTTTTTTTGTTTGTTAAATGGTTCGATAAAATTATAAGAAAATCAAACAAATTTTAATACAAATTCAAAAGGGTGGTAAAACCTAATATTGGGTATGAGAAAAAGTAAATGTTTCTGTTACTCAAATCTTTCAAATATTATCATAAAAAAAGAAATTAACACGTAAAATTCAAAAAGATGGCATAAACCAATATTGGGTATGAGAAAAAGTATGTTATGCAGCACCAGAAAACATTTCAGTTAATCAAAACTTTCAAATATCTATTATCATAAACAAATTGTGATAAATAAAATTTTAAGGAGGGACATAAACCAATATTGGGCAGGAGCAAAGCAGTGAAAACCATATCACTCACTAAAATCATTCAATAATTTCAAGTATTTAATGAAAAATACAACATGATTTGCATTTTCTGACATTCTTAGAATTTATAATGCAAGAACTTACTTGTACCCCTAATAAATATTTACAATATGTAATCGATGGCCCATATGTATGGATGTAATCATGTACATGTTCATTTATATTTATTTGTTTGCATTTAGTTTCTTGCCTTGCCTTGCATTACATCATTTATTTTGTAGATATTTTAAGTATTTTGTGCATTCAAAAGTTCATGAACCTTTTGTTAAATCAATTTTTAATATTCGTTATGAAAATGGGAAAAAGGGGGAAAATTTTCCAAGTGCAATACACGTTGTTGTTGCCGTTATTGCTACTATAACGTCTTTGGGATGAAATGAAATTGTTTTAAAGTCATACGTGCGTGCAGAGGGAGTCTCTTATGTGACAACTGAAATGTTGTTAAAGGAATAAGAAAATGGATGCTCTCTTGACAAAAAAAGATCATCTTTAAAATATTTTGGTAATTTATTGTGCGGAAAAAAGTATTTCTATTAGAAATTAAGAATATTAACAAATTTAATTTTTAACGGTATATACGAGCACCTACACCTACACCTACATAAGTACGTGTTGTGTGTTGTCAAGATAAAATTAAAAATTCTTAGAGTTAAAAGAAGTAGGTACCTACCTAAATTGAATAAAACGTTGTAAAGAGTAAGGAAACTAGGTATTTTCTTCACATTTCGTACCTATTGAATTTCAAAATTATTTTACAGATAAGCTCACTGTAGCCAATCCCTTATTCCTTTAACTACTAAATTGTGTTTACAGTTTACAGGGTGGTGTTGGCTGAAGTGGTTAGCGCGTTGACTACTAAGCAAACAAAGACGTGGGGCCTGGGTTCAAACCCAGGCCAGAGCAAGTCAATCAACATCATTAATTTATGTAATGTACATTAGTGAGACATTGTATTAATTGTTGTCGGACTATTTAAGTGATGAAGGCATAGCACTGGTCACTAAAAACTGTTCCGACAGCGATTGATGATGTTCTAAGCTAATATACACAACATCGCCCTCCTTCGTCGGTTAGCAGAAACATCGGCGAAGTAAAACATTTAATAAAATGTCTGCCAATACAGCTTAACAAAGTTAATGCGTCTACCTAACACCGGAGACGCCTCAACACTGCTATAAAAAATAACATAACGCGCAAAGCAGAGTTGTAAAAGAGTTAAGCCTTCTACATTTTCAACATCTATCTTCTCTACTCTATCCCTCTCTCTGAGTTCCGGCACAATGCACTGCATACGTAGGGGTCATCCCCTGAGTGCTGGTCCTAATTAAAAAAAAAAAAAAAAAAAAAAAAAAAAAAAAATGAATTTGTAACAGAGGATATGCCCTGCCCACTGTGCCTCTTTCTACTCAACGATTCAGACCTTGTGATAACACCATATATGTATAACAATTTATTTGAATAATTTGCAAGAATTTATGTTTTATAAAATTTAATGTATTTATTGTGTCAAAATGCATTTTGTTGGTTGCTAATGCCAACTCATCAGTAGATTCTACAGCCATGTTTAAAAAGTTTTTCAAACTCATATGCTTATTTATACACAAGCTCTGAAGCAGCAACTGAGAATTACATAAAAATAAATTAAAGAAACAATAAGAAATAGTGTCAGTTAGCTTGTCGTTCACATAATACTGTTGTGCATATGTGGGTAACATTGTCCCCTATTTTGTCCGCAATGATTACACAAAAGACTCTGCAACTGCTTTTGTCCTCCATAAAGTTTGACTATGAACAAAATGTAAGACCTTGGCGCTGATCTTGGACTTCACATTTTTAACGAACACTTCTGTAGCTCATCATTATGTCGTCAAAAGTATGTAATGTGCTCTACTGGACAGAGGACAGACAAGTCCTACAAGAATTTACGATGACAATGTCCTGTAAAGCAATTTTACCAACTCGATACATTCGAAATTAAATGATTTGCAAATGTTTAACTTTATGTTCATCCCTAGTGAATAAATTTTATTTCATACTGTTTTCATTTACATTTTTTTATTAACATCAATTTTAACAGAAACACCTTTTCAAACACCGTTCTGTTAAACAAATAAATTTCAACAATAAAACTTGAAAAGTTTACGCATTTCATAAATGAAATTTCATTCATTTGAGATATGATTATGTCTCTCTCTTTCTGCCGCCCCTTTTTACAAAAAAATACCTATAAAGTGAAAAAACAACAATAAAATTAGTAATCTGCCGGTTAACAGTTATTTAAATAGGTATTTACCTTTTTAAGGGGCATATACGTGGGCAAGAGTATGTGGGGAGGGGACACAAAAACACCAACAACAACAAAAAACAAACACAAAGTAAAGTGTTTTATTAGCTAGTCAAAGTACAATGACCACTCAACAAATAAAAAAAGTATTATTTAGAAGAAGAAACCGATACAACAACAACAATACTAAGAAACAAAACGTATGATCATCACGACAATGATAAATAAAATTTTTATTTTCATTTTAGGTTTCTTACATTTTCATAATGCAAAGCAAGGCAATGAATGACATACGAACTTACATACTCATCATACAAATGTACTCAAGAGAAAAACAGAACTGGAGACAAAGAATCCCCACCACCATTAGGGAGTTTAAAAACAAGAATTAACAAACAACAAAAACAAATTCACAGACTGATACGCAGACAGACGGACGGACGGACATACAGACAGCTCCACAAACAAACTTTGCGACGCCAACAAATATTATAAATGTGGCGGCACATGAGTTAAAAACCGAAGTATGTTTTATTTTCAAAACAACAATAACAATAACAATTTTACAACTACCAAGTACTTGTAAGAATACCCCGCTTGTTCGGCAAAGCTGCTACTGACGTTTTTTCTGTAATAAATTCGTCACTCACAATAGCTCAGTACCTACTTCGTGTACCAATATATTATACGAATTCGTTGATCGTATATAAGCAAGCGAGCAAAATTCTTTTTCTGTCATATTCTATTGCTTACGTTGATTATCCCACGTTAACGAAACCGTTCATTATTTAACTCCGGCTTCAGTGTTCTTTTCATTATAGAATTTTTGTGATTGAAAACTATGATGAATATTCGTCACTGTTTTCGTCAACGGAATGTAAGCGAGAGGGTGGCGATTATATACTTCCAATGACATCCCCATGTTAAATTCGTCACTCAAACGCACTGCGTAGGTATTGCCGAGCAAGTATAGGTCATTGCTTTGTGCATAATGGTATAATGACTTATGGAATGTATCCGCGGACAAGCGGGACTACACAGAGCATACATACGCAGCCATACACCCTGATAATCATACATACATACTGAGCACATTCAATCAACACACACACACACATGCATGCACTTCAAAAAAGATTTCAACAAAAATATATAGGAAAAACTTTATTAAAGTTTTTATTTCTAAAATAGAGTATCGAAAACATAAACAAACTGTTCAGCATTGTTAATACTCCGTATCCATCACACCACAACTTAAGTCAAGATGCTTTTGTACGTCCTTTAGGGAAACGCTGTGCTTTTGTGGCAGGATCATGTAGGAAAAATTGTGTGTTAAAACTTTTACTCATAAAACATAATCTCAAAAGCAGGAAAACAAAAAATCAAAACAGTGAAGAAAAATTCAGCGGAAGTCTTTGGAAAATAACCAACTTTCTCAATTTCGGACGAAATTCCTCATTTAATAAAATAAAATTTATTTTTTTTTTCTCCACAAAATTGATTTTTTGGTATTTTTAAATTTACATACTTATGTGGAATTTATGTATGGAATTTATGTATTATAAATTCCATATAAAAAATTGCATCATGAATTCCCCAAGCAGACCGGAAATCCGGAATAACTTTCAATGAATTTGATAGCAAAAGCATAATAGTAAAATATATATTTTTTTTATCTACTCATGGTCATATTTGCTTTTATTTATCATTATTTATCTTATCGATATGTCCAATGAGAATAAAAAATGAAAAGATTTGACCCGCAAATTCCCAAAGACATTCTAAAACAAATTCCTAATACAGTAGACGCTCGTAAATTAGAAGTCGTGGATATTCGAATCCTTCGGATATTGGCACCAACGTTTTCAATATTTTACTGACGGTTCTAATTTCAGAGCGTTTGTATTTTTTGTTTGTTTTTAAGACTTGAAAAATTGTATCTGTATTGTATTTTTTTTATTTTTATTTTTCTTATCATTAGTCAGAAAAAGAAAAGTTGTTTGGATATATTATAGAGTATATTAGGCCTCAAAACAAAGTGATAATTTTATCGATTACAGCTTTGCGATTCGTTAAAAACCTTTAAATTAAGAGAAATTTTATTGCTGAAGAAACTCATTATTTTTAAAATATTCACAATTTGTGTATTGAAATGTTGAGATTGCAGATAAATTTAGGATCAAATAACAATTCCAGCTTTCAAAACTTGAGTTTGCTGATCACGATAATTAAACTCATTTATTTTTCTGAAAGTGTATTGTCGAGATATTCACCAAAATGTAAAGTAATGTTTGAACAGAATGGGACATTGTTAATATTTTCAGGAACCTTCAGCAGTTTGCAATATCATTCACTAAAAAAATTTTGTATTATCTCATATTAATGACCGAACTTAAAATGAAATTCTCAAAATTATGAGTATTCCAACTACTACCTGGAGGTATTCAGTATCGATTAAATGATTGGTTTCTGAATTAGCAGAGAATAGTATTCATTAGAAGTAACAATTAAATATTTGCTATACATATTAGTTTTGAAAACAAAGTTTAGAGAGTTTCTGCGCCATATTATTTGCATGACAAAATGTGAAAGAAGGACAGCGTTTTAAATTTCAATAGTTCATGACTTTTTCACTGCCTTGAAAATTCTGCTACAGACTTATTTAGTTATTCCATTTAAAAAATTTGTAATTGATCATATTTGTTTGATATAAGTTTCGTTTCGAATACTCGTATTCGTATTCGACTATTCGACTATTCGCCTGTTTTAAGATATTTGTATTCGTATTCGCCAAATTCAAGCGAATATTTTTCGAATAATTTTCCCATACATTTTCCAAAAAAAAAATCATACAAAAGTTTAAAAAAAGTACATAAAATGTAAAAAAATATATTAATTTTTATTAAAAAAAAACCCATTGTAATTCACGCAGAGTAAGAAAAACGAAATCTGAAAGTATGTAAGTAAAATAATTAAAAAATGTTCTGTAGAGGTTTTCAAATTCGGCATCTTAATGCAATAATAATGTTAAATCACTAAATTTTTTTTTTCATTTATAGTTACTAACGCAAAGGCAGGGATTTTTCCCAATTAAATTTGAAATATAAACCTCAAAAGAAATATTCGTATTCGTATTCGTATTCGGCGAATACTGTTTTAAATATTCGTATTCGTATTTGTGAATACTAAAAATTGATATTCGTAACATCACTAATTTACACACAGTCATCGACCACCCACCACCACCCACTTTGTGAAAGTGTTGGACAACACACAACAAAGTAAGAGCTTTCAATTAAAATAGAGAAAATAAGTAAACAACTCTCACTCATACAATAAATGTAATTTATTTATACTCTTTTGCAAAAACAGAAACAAAAACAACATAAACATGTATATATGGAACATCTTAAAACTTGTTGTTGTTGTTATTGTTCTGCAATTTTATTTAGATGGCGATTTTTTCTTTGTTTATTACAAAACAATGTTGTTGCTGCTATTGTTGCAAGATGCAATCATTTCACACTCATACACAAATGCAAGATTTAGATGATGCTAAACACATACATACTTGCATACATACATATGTACATATTCTCATACATGCTCGTATATGTACCGGACAAGTTGAGTTGATAACCTTGAGAGTATTTTATGCGAAAGTTCAATGAATTGTGTTTACTTCCATGTTTGTGCGAAATGCATTCATTCTTGTTTGATATAAAACAGGAACAACAAAAACAACAACAACAATTGCAACTCCAAAACTTGCAATTCTTACAGTCAGTCATACATATTAAGATCAACTTTTGCTAAGTTCTAAAGAAGAACAATCAATATATAAACCAAAAGTAAATAAATAAATAAATGAAAAAAACAACCAACGGCAGCAAAAGCTTTAATAAATACAAAAATAAAAGGATGTGCAACCAAAAACTAGAATTTATTAAGACAGAAAAAACGTTAAAGAAAACAAACAAACAAATCTTAAGAAATAAACAAAGAAGTGGAGACCATATGAAGACAAAGTTGAGTGCGCCATGGGAAAAAAGGAAATATCGTATGTTTCAACAAAGCGCCAAGTGATCTTTGAATACCCTACTCAGCTGATCAAAAGTATTCGTTATATATATTATAAAAAACTATTATAATGCGTTTACATTAGGGGCTGTGCACATATGACGTAACGCTCCCAGGGGCGGTTAAAGATTTGTGAAATTTTGCACTGAAAAATTATTAAAATGCGTTACGGGGGGTTATAAAATCTCTGAAAAGAGCGTTACGTAATATGTGCAAAGCCCCTTACACAGAAATCTAACTCAAAACATACATACATACATTCAAATTTTGTTTTTACCAAATTTTGACAAAATTTATTTTTATTTTGGAATAAATTTTGTAATGCGTTCTCCTTAAACTAATAAGAATATATTGAACACGAGAAAAATTAAAAATAAAATTATGTATTTCGGTTCTTGATCACTCAATGGTAGATTTGTGATTTTCAATGTATAATTTTTGTTAAAGCACCATCTAGTGTGAAATGCTGGTCTTATTAAAATATGACTATATCTGATTGATTAGTGGCTAGTCGCCTTTGATCGGTTAAAAAAAATTGCTACTTATAGTGGATCGCATTTAAAACTTTACGACCATTTTAGGGATTTAAAAATAAATTTTGTCATTTTAAAAGTTGGTTTGTATACAAAAAAGATTAAACGCAAAAAATATTTCAATTAAACAAAATTTTTTCAAAATTTCCAATAACTAAAAATCTTAAATTTATTACATATACAATATATATTATATTATAAATTTTTTCGTCGTAGTCTGAATTTCAACAACGAAATTAATTGAATCTACAATTTTCTTAATTGAATAAATCATATTTAACTTTTTCTTTGTAGAACAAAAATAACAAATTTTTATTTCTTATGAAATTCAGAATAATTTGTGGATCACATTTGATATCAAATTGAGAAAATAATTTTGTAAAATCCATCTCAACCTAAAGTCAGATTGAATTTAATCAGGTATTCCCAGTCGAGTCCATTTAATTTTTATTATCAAAGTATCAGATTAAAGCATTTTCTGATATTGTGTTCAAGCAATTTTTGCAAGATTAGAATTTCTTGTAGAGATGATAAATGAAAATTTTTTAAAAATGTAATTTCTTTCGTACAAAATAGTACTTTTTTTACCCTAATTGAACTAAAATAGTTTTAATATTATTTTTGCAAATATTAATTTTATTCTCAGAATAACTCAAATGAGAAAACGTTTTTTTTTTTTCAGACAATATGAGGGTGGCCCTACATTGTATCGTATTTAAATTCATACCCTACGATGTGACATTCACAAACTGGTTGGCATCTTTCAATTACAAAATTGATGATGAGAGGCAGAAATAAGAAAGGCTTAAAGTTAAACAACTTTTACTAAATATCTTCTTGCAGTATCGCAGTACTTCTGGCACCGTCAGTTGCACTGGAAAAAGTACAATTGTATTGAATACGAATAATGCCATCCCTGATTTCTTGGCTGCCATTATCGTTCGTCATCGGTTTCTTTATTGTCGCCGTGAGCATTAGAGGAGAAAATAATTTGCCTCTTTTTTAATAGAGATTTTTCGCCAGGTTGTTATTTTTGTTTTGTTCTTCTTAAATTTGAGAAAAAGAAACAACGGACATGCCGGCATTTCAATTTCAAATATTTTGTCTTGGACTTTTAACAAACACAGGAAATCAATGATGTGGTTTCGATTACACGCTATTTCGTTTAACACCGTAACAAAATACAAAAGCTAAATAAATAAAATACAGAAAAGTAAAGAAGATACAAACAAGCTCGAACAACAAAGTGGCCGATTTAAGCCACATTAAGACCAGACTTGCAGACAGACGTCTTAAGGCACTCACAATATTCTGCACAAAATGTCTGATGACAAAACTATCATCATCAATATCAAAACAAAATCATCATCATCAGCTTCATAATTATTTTGTCTGTGGAGTACTTACAGTAACAGTGGGTAATTTTTTAAGACGTACATACATATATACTTCTAAATAAATAATTACTTTTTTTTTTAGTACGATACTTTTTATAATCAAGAAATTTATTCTAAAAAAGAATTTTTCCATAAAATTATGTTCTTATTAAATTATACTTTCATAGACAAGATACTTTTTCATAAAAACGATGGTTGGTCTATAAAAAAAGGTACTTTTCTACAAAAACAAATTACTTTTCTAAAAAAAATGTACTTTTATCATAAAAACGTATTTACATATTTATAAAAACTAGTTTTTTTTTCATAAGAAAATACCTTTTTGATAATTAAGTACTTTTTTCATAACAAGGTAATTTTTTTATAAAAAAAATACAATTTTTTCAAATCAAGGAACTTTTTTATAAATCAATGCTTTGTTAATAAAAGCACTACTTTTTCGTAAAAAAAATAGTTTTTGCATACAAAGAGGTACATATTTCAGAACACGGTACTTTTTTCATGAAAAATGTACTTTTGTCATAAAAAATGTACTTCGTTAGCGAATAGTAGAAAACCCCATTTTATAAAAGGGTACTTTATTACTCTATACAAAACAAAATACAGCGACATTTACAAACGGAAAATATTTGTACGTCAGACTGGCCTCATAGATTCCGGCTATTTTGGAACTAATTGCGATTAAGTATTTCTAGCGTTCAAGTTGTTTTTTGAGCACTGATATCCGTGAAAGTTGAATTTTATCACAGATATTTTTTTGTTGTAAAAACGATTTTTTTTTTTCAATTTATTTGCTTTTAAAATATGTAATGTAGTTTTATATATATTATATATTTTTTACTAAAGTGTACTTTTTTAAAAAAAGGTAAAAAAAAATACTTTTAAATAAAAATTTGCCTCTTTATGCAAATGTGCTTTTACATAAAATTATGTTTTTATAAAAAGGCACTTTCTTCATTATATATAAGTATTTTATAAAAGGTACTTTTTCAACAAAAATAACTTTTTTTTTTTTTTATAAAAATGTAGCTTTTCGTAAAGAAACACTTTAACATTGAAAATGCTTTTTATTACAGGAACCTTTCGTATAAGAGGCTGTGCACATATTACGTAACGCTGTTTTCAGAGATTTTATACCCCCCCCCCCTCAGGTAACGCTTTTTACTAATTTTTCAGAACAAAATTTTCAATCCGTAACAAATCTTTAACCCCCCCCCCCTGTAGCGTTAAATAATATGTGTACAGCCCCTAATTACATACTTTTTATAAACAAGGTACTGTTTAGAACAAAAAAAAATACTTTTTATAAAAAATGTACATTTTATTTAAAAAAGTATGTAATTTAGAAAATAAAGATAGTTATTATAAAAAGGTACTTTTTAGAAGAACGTACTTTTTGGAAAAAACGTACTTTTGATAAAAAAAAAATGGTACTCTTTAATAAAAAAAGGTAGTTTTTATTTTAAAAACGGCACATTTTTATGAAAAAATATATTTCTTTTTACAAAGTTTATTGTCTGTATACGTAGTTTTTTTTTATACCAAGAATTTTAATTATAAAAGGATACTTTGTCATGAAAACTTAGTTTTTACAAAACAAACTTTCTTGGCACGAAGTTTAAGAAATAATAACTTTTGATATAAAATAGTACTTCGCGCCCACTGTATATCGTCTTTTCTTTCTTCTTCGTTAAATTTCATTTGTCTAATTTCATTGTTGGTGTTTTCAATTCAATTTCTTTCCTGTTCATGTTTTCTTCGTACCTGTTTATCAATAAATGTGTCTGGTATCTGATTTGAAAAGAAGCACATGGAATACCTTAAACTATTTGTTTAAACTCGTTGAGATATTTTAATAAATAGATTGGTGGCTAAAGTGAAAAGGGCCTTAAGTAACAATTATGGATTTAAGTATTTTTGAATTTCCGCAACAAATTATTTTCTGAAATTATTGATCTTTATAATTACAATTCACTGCACACTTTCAAGATAAGAACGCCACAGTATTGTTGGTAAAGCATGTGATTAATGATTGCGTATGAACTGCTTCATGGTGAAGAAACTAATTTTAATTTCAGAAGTTTATTTCAAAAATTAGGATCATTCTCCTAGAAATATTAAAGTTATTATTTACTTTCAATGGCTTTATTAAGAGCTTTCATGTCATTTATGCTGTTTGGGGCCTTTTTCCCTTCTACTCTTTACGAGTAATTAAAAAATTTATATTCTCAAAATAACAAAATATTTACGAGTTTGGTGGCTCATAAAACACGCTATAATAGAAATAAATTAGAAATATGTAACACTTCATATAAGAAACATAATTTGCTGACTTTCTTTAATTGGAATAAAAAAAGTGAATAAAAGTAAAATTATTTTTATAAATCAATCTGTATTATATACGAATTTAAATAAGGAAAAAGAGAATAATTAATAATAAAATGAAATTATAAAAAAAATGAAGAAAGTATTGAAAAATTTAACACGATTAATATTAAATAAAGTGATCTGTGAAAGAAAACTTACGTTGTAACAAAGTAATGCAATCAGATTTAAAAAAGAAAACTTCAAAAAATATTCTGCAATTTACTTACTCGCTCCAAAAACACACGAATTCCTCTATAAGCCCCAAAATTTAAATGCTGAGTAATATATTTTTCATTTTTTTTAGTACACACTTACCTAAAAATAAAAGAAAAAGAAATTGATTAAAATTTATTTTTTAAGAACAAAATACTGTTATAAGTAATGCATTTAAATTGGGGAAATATTTTACATACATTTTGAGAAAATTAACATTTCTCATTTAAACAGAAGATGAGAAGTTTGAAACGCCATAATATTATAGACAATTGTTAAACTTAAAGTATGCTTTAGCATCCGATTTCTCATACAAATTTATTACATCAAAAATATGTTGGGTTTTTTTGGGTACTTTATTTTTTTTTTGTAAAAATAAAAGAAAGCTATTGATAAGTTTTTAGTTGATTAAAAACTAGATCCAAAGCAAAACAAAATAAATCCTAAAATTTGCTAAAATTAAAAAAAAAAGACGTGTGGTACTCGGGGACTGCCGCGGTAAAGCTATTGCATAGCATTTTTTTATCAACTTATGCAATTTCAATTTCAGCTTTTCAGCTATACTGGAAGTGCCCCATACAAAAAAAGGGGCACCCTAGTCTTCCAGGTGCCTTACCTTAGTATCCTATGTCCTTCTCCTGGTTCTAAGCTACCTGCCCAACAATTTTCAGCCAAATCAGTTCAGCCGTTCTTAAATAAATAAATAGTGTAACTAACACGACTTTCTTTTATATACATATATAAAAATCCCTCAAAAACCCAGAAATCCCGGAAAATTTTCCCGAAAAGGTGGCAACACTGGATGGGAATTCCCAAAAACTTGGACAAAAAAATCTCCTCAAAGTCCCATAAATCTCGGGAAAAGTGACAACACTGGATATTTAAAAAAATTTCCAAAGCGGCAACAATGTACAGTCATCACACATAGGCTATACAAAAAAGAAGTTTTCCACTTCAAAAAACAAAAGACTTAAGAAACGAACTTAGTGTGAGGTTTTTTCGTTTCAAAAACAAATTCCAGGTTTTTTCGTTTCATAAACAAAAGACTTAGGAAACAAACTTTTCAAAATTTCTTGATTCGATCGCCTCAAAACCCGCGATAGAAGCTATGCAATAGCTTTAAAAGCTTTGCATAATTTTTGGTTAAAATAGTTTTAAATTTGGAATTTTGTATTATTTATAGTTGCAATAAGCACCTGTAGGTCCGTATTTCGCATACTTTTACTGGTATGGCCAGGTTCCGATTCTCCGTTTTTGAATCTTAAGTGATTCTGATAAATTTTACTATGACTATTAAAAAGTTGACTTGAGTGCAATTCTGGTTGGCGTCTTTGCTAAATAAATATAAATTTATCTTCGCACACATGAAAACCATGATTTTAAGCTTTTATGAATACATTATTAATTAGGGATATTCTACGTGTGTTCTACGCGTAATGAAAATGTGTGGAATTGTCATAGCATTCGTATATTCGCGGGAAATACAGAACAGTCCTGAATATAAATAATAGGCAATATGATTTTTTGTGATCGACTGTATGGCCTCATTATTCCAGCGATTTTGACAAAATTAAAAATATTTACTCAGAGAAGTGAACGAGGTGTTATTGTAGGTTATTAAGGGTTCAGTATTTTCGAATCTATAACCGTTTAAATTTGCTACTAATATCGGGTGGTTAAATTTTAAGGACCGATGTTGAATGTGAACCACACCTAAACGTCAAGTTTTTTCTGCATTCATTTGACATTTCTCAATTTCAGACTAACTCCATTAGAAACATGGAAAGATACACAATCGAGCAACTCGTTAAAGTTATTCAGACTTATTATGAAAATGGGCGTTCAAATCAAAATGCATATCGTGAACTGCGTGATTTTTTCCCGTCAATTTAATCGTCTAAATGTACGTACAATCGGAAAAATCGTGCAAACATTTGAGCAAATCGGGTCTGTAGGCAATGTGAAAACACCAGTGCATGCTCGTACAGCTCGTACTGCAGAAAATATTGCTGCTTTTCGCGATAGTGTGGCTAAAGAGCCGTCCACCTTAACTCGTCATCGTGCCCAACAATTGCACCTCTCACGCTCGTCGTAGATGAACATTATACATAAAGACTTGCATTTATACGCTTACAAGGTGCAATTGACTCAAGAACTAAAGCTTCATGACCGTTCCAAACGTCGCCAATGGTCCGAATGGTAGCAAGAAATGGCAACAGTAGACGATCAATTTTCGAAAAAAAATCATCTTCAGTGATGAGGCACATTTTCACCTCAGTGGATTTGTCAATAAGCAGAATTGCCGCATTTGGGCGAATGATAATCCAGGAGTGATTGCCGAAAAACCTATGCACCCACAAAGAGTGATTGTTTGGTGCGGTTTATGTACAGGCGGCATCATCGTGCCGGTGCCACTTGCCACACAGCTAACGAAACATTGGCTCTTTTGCGCGAAAAATTCAATGGCCGTGTTATCTAACGTGGTGGCGATGTCACCAAGATCATGTGATTTGACACCGTTGGACTTCTTTCTTTGGGGTTATTTGAAAGAAAAGGTGTACGTCGATAAGCCAGCAACAATTCAAGAGCTAAATGATGAGATAATTCGGCACATTAACGGCATAGAACTTCAATAACGCCTCAGCGTCATCAAAATTTGGACCATCGGATGGAGGTGTGCCGCCGAGGTCGCCATTTGGCCGATATTTTGTTCCATACATAATTGAACCATGCCATATTATCATAATAAAAAGAAATGACAATTATTTCCTAAATAATTTGTGTTTTATACAAAATCAACATCGGCCCTTAAAATTTAACCACCCTTTACATCATGCACACGTATTAATAATAGAGCTTTTGCAAAGAACGCAAGAAAAATATGAAATTTTTGTTAATTGTGTCGGTCGGTTATACGGGTATTATTAAATATACTTTGTTTCGTTATATAAAGAATTTAGATTTCCCAAAAGCTAATGAATTATATATATATTTTGTATTTTATATATGTAAGTTGTGGTTAGGTTATGTTACGAAGGGTAGTGTGAAGCACACATCCACTCGGAGATCCAATTGCATCCATTGTGATTCCCTCCATTTTCTCTTAATTTATTGACTAATTAGTCTCCTTACTGCCCAAGGAGAAACAAAGAGACCTTATCATCCATCATTCAGCCACTTAATTCCACTGATAAAGCCCCTGATATCCTCAAGTTTACAGTTCGCGATATCACTAATGCCCTAATGGAAACGTCTGCACAGCCTTCTTTGCCTATGGCGTTGCAGCCTTGCGCAATGACAGATGATATCCGCTTAAGTTTCTGGCTCCTCTTCATCCCCACACATCTTACAGAAATCCGGCGTGCCATTTTCCCATATGCTGGTGCTCGCTCTAAACGAGCAATGACCAGTCAACGCGCCTCTAAAAACCTTTCTATTTATTCCCAGAAGTAGATCAGCTTTACCTGAGTCTAGTTCTGTCCATATGGACCACGAGACTCTACAATCTGCTCTATTCCTCCAGGAATGATTGGTTCTGCTAATCACCCATTTAATGAATTCCCTCTAGTAGTAACCGATTGGAGGTTTAACCGACCTGTCACTAACTGTCACATCTAATGCTGACGCTATTCATGCCAGCTCATCAGCTATCTCGTTATGGTTGTTAAAGTAAAAAAATTGCTACGATTTTAAAAATTCATACTGAAAATTTATTACAAAGATTTATGAAGTGGTTGGTGGTCGACGTAATATTTTTGTTTCGTATTAAGTTGTTGTGTCATATCAATGTTATATCAATAAAGATGTCAATCCCTTATGATAACATGTCGTATAGAAATCATATAAATATTTTAAACATCGTTTTGTTTAAATTTGTTGTGCTTTGTTTTGTTGAAATGTCCTTAAAACAGATTTTGCAGCTATAATTCTTCAACGGTTTTTCTGTACTGCCGCGTGCTGGAAATTGTTATTGACTTAAATCTTGAAGTGGAAGTCATTTAAATAAATCCGTACGTAGTAGTGGCAGTACTCATCTGTTTTATTCAACATCTAAATACTGAGTCTATGCAGAAAACAATTCAATATTTTTTTTTTTTTTTTTTTTTTTTTTTTTTTTTAATTGTTAATGATTACAATTTAGCGCTTTTTTAGCCAATAAAAGAAAAATTCTTCAAAATAAAAATATAAAAGAATTACCATAACAAAAAAAAAAGCCGCAAAAAAATCTTTAAAGCTAAAAAAACAAAAACAAAATTAAACGCCACAAGACAATTAATTGCCAAAACGATAAAAAAAAACTTGACAATACGAAAAAAAAAAACTCCAAAGTCAATAAAATATTAAAACTCAAAAGGTCGCCAAGAGAAAAATTCACAAACTGAACATAACTGCTAGCGGGAAAAAAATGTAAAAACTAAAAAAAAAAATATAAAACTAAAAAAATGGCAAAAAGAACAAAATCTTTAAAATTAAATGATAGACAATACAAACAGAACGTCACAGTAAAAATGGTAAAAACTCTCCATAACGAAAAAGAAATAATCGACAAATAAAAAGAGTCAGGACAAAATATCTTTATACAGACAAAATATTATATACAGAGAAAAAATCGGAAAAAAATAAATCGCAAAAACTAGAAATATATCGAAAAAACAAATTTTACAACTAAAAAAAAAAAAAAAGACAGGCTGTAATCAGCGTGTGGTGCAAATGCTAAATATGGCAGCTTTTTGATAAAAATCCAACAACAAACCGAAAAGAGTTTCCGTAAGACTTAATAAAAATACTATAATATTTATTAATCAGACTTTGGCAAGACCAGTTGCACCAAACACTATATAGTCCATATGAAATATGTACGTGAGGCCAAGCCTCGTGTGCTATTTAAAGTTACACTTTATTGAATTTATTTGCTTTTCTATTGATTTGCATTTTTTGCCCCAAATACACACCTCTAACATTATACGGTTGACATCACTGTTTCTTTTTAGAGAATAATGGCTGCGATTGGCAGAGAGCACATTTTAGTACTAGCGCAAATAATCTTCAGACCAAGTGTCAGCATAGCAGCAATTAAAGTATTTTTCTTGCATTTTTTTTTACTTTGTTTGCACATTTTTTTTTGTTGCTCCCTTTTTCCTTCATATTGCCAAAGATTTTTGCATCATAAAAGTTTGTTGTTTGATGACTG
The DNA here is from genome assembly GCA_947311025.1 of Lypha dubia. NCBI lineage: Eukaryota > Metazoa > Arthropoda > Insecta > Diptera > Tachinidae > Lypha > Lypha dubia. The sequence goes on along the minus strand of OX371263.1, from coordinate 84,975,868 downwards.
TTTTTGGCTGGTTGGTTTATCGGCCTGATTTGCAGAGCTGGTTAAATTTAAATATGGAATATTCAAACACACATTTAGCTGCAATAAGGGGCTGTGCACATATTACGTAACGCTGTTTTCACAGATTTTATACCCCCCCCCCCCCCCTCGTAACGCTTTTTACTAATTTTTCAGTGCAAAATTTCCAATCCGTAATAAATCTTAAACCCCCCCCTCCCCCCTGGAGCGTTACGTAATATGTGCACAGCCCCTAAGTATTAATATGTATTCGTATTATCAGTATGGCTGTACGAGTGTAACTTGCCATCACCAGCAGCCAGCATTATATGAACTTGAAAGTCATGTTAGAGAGTTTTATTTTTTCTTCTTTTTTTTTTGCTGCTTCGTTCACATAAACTTTTTATTGTTGATTTGACTGAATGCTGAAAAATAAGCTCGAGTAGCTGCATTTGAGATTGTCGGATTTGTGTTTAAAATATTTCTCTTTTTTTTTTTCTTTATGGCATCAAAAGTGCTCTTTAGCCATAAACCCTGTTCAACTATCGTTGAACGTTGTTGCTCGTTTGTAAATAATCTTAGAGGAAACTTGAAAAGCACTAAAATGTTGAGTTTTATAGGAATTTAGTTAAATACTTAACGTAATTTTTAGCCAACGAAAAAAAACAGAATTAATTTTTTTTACTATTGTAGTAAGTACATACATACGCACATAATAAGTACATACATACGCACATAGTATGTACTTCATTCATTACATACATACATAGGATAGAGTTCAAACTCCCACTGTACTTACTGGGCTACCAGAGAGAAGGTAAGTTGCAATTAATTGACAGTTTGCGAGTACATACTTCTATTGTCACATACACATGTTATTACTTTGGAGTGCAAATGTTCTCTGTTTAAACTTTTTTGTAAACAAAACTATATATGTAAATAAAGCAAAGATTAGTTATGTACTCGTATATACAAAATTTTTTGAATGCTTATGAGTTAATTCCGGCATACACGGCAGAACATAAGAACATGATATTTTCTGATGTTGTTTCTTAGGGGAAGTTTAAACACACTATCTTAGCTGCTCTTTAAACAGCAGCCACTTTGAAAGGTTTTCTTAAAAAATTTTCACTGTGGATTTTTTATATCAGTGAAGATCAATTTATAATTCTCTAGCAAAGACACAAGTTAGAAATTTTAGCTAAGTCAGCTTTGTAGTTAAGACTCCAACTTTTAAAGAGGCGTACTAAAGGTGGATGAAACACATTCACGAGTCGAAATCTGAGAATTGGAACCAGGCTAATAAGGTGGTAGACACTATAATAAAAAATTAACATAACAATTTTGACAAATTTGAAACTTTTCTTTTAAGTTTACCGTTGCAAGACTTTTTTTAATTTTAATAATTTTAAGATTGCTTTTAATTTACTTTGCATTTAGTTTATGTTTCACTTAATCAACTGGAATTCAGTTACAATTATTATTTCAACTAGTTTTACAAAAACAAAAATAAAGTCATCAAGTATTTTTTATAAAGTAAAAATTTAGTTTGAAAAAAGGTGCTGAAACAAACTTTAAAAATAGTCAATGATACTATTGCATTCATTTAGATAAATATTACTTAACTACGGTAGTCGGGCTTAAATATTTTATTTAAACATTGACATTCAGCTAGATGTAAAATTTAATATATGAAATTTTCATTCTTTATTTATTCAACATCAATTCTATTTTTGTTTTTGGAATAATGTCGTTTTTTCTTCACCTAAGTTAAACTTAGTTTAACTAAGACCCAGTTTATTTTAAACTTAGTTTAAATTAAACCTTGTTTATGTTAAACTTAGTTTAAGTTAAACTTTGTTTATGTTAAACTTAGTTTAAGTTAAACTTTGTTTATTTTAAACTTAGTTCAAATTAAACTTAGGTTATGTTAAACTTAGTTTAAGTTTAACCTAGTTTATGTTAAACCTATTCTATGTTGAACTTAGTTTAAGGTAAACCTGGTTTATTTTAAACCTAGTTTAAGTTAACCATAGTTATGTTAAACTTAGTTAAGGTACACCCTAGTTTATGTTAAACTTAGTTTAAGCTAAACCTAGGTTATATAACCTAGTTTAAATTAAATTCAGTTTTAATTTAATTTACATTAAGCTAAACTTAGTTTAAGTTAGCTTTAGTTTTGATTAAACTTAATTTATGATAAAATTTATCTAATTTGAACTAAATTTTAGTTGGACTTAATCTAAGTTAATCTTAGAGTAAGTCAAAATTAGTTTAAGTTCACCCAAGCCTAGACTAAATTAGATTTCGGTTAAACTAGACAGAAAGAAAGGAGATAAAATATGCTTATTTTGTCACATACAATAATTTAGTCTTAAGGGGAAGTTCTATGTACATGACATACATACATATGTATGAATGTATATCTTCTTTTCTGTTATAAAAATGTCATTAAATCACTTTTACACAAAAAAAAAACAATCCAACTAATAGTTTTCGGCGGTGACAGTCGCCAAAGAAGATGTCAAGTTAAGTTGTTCTCGCGTTTAATCGACCCGTATGTTTTACAATCAATCAATTAGTTGCTTTATAATCGCAGCAATTAATTTCACGATGAGTGAGTATGAAATTTAATTTTCATCATTTGTAAATATTTATTACAACTATAACAAAATAAGATATTAGTGGAACATGAGTATCGAGGGGATTTAACAAAAAAAAAAAATGTACTTCAACTAAAATTTCATTGGTGTTATTTTTCCCATGTTTTCTTTGTTTATTTTTAGATCCAGCTGTTGTTGTTATTTTTTATTATTTTTTTCCGTATATTATTATACATCTTTTCATGCAGTTTGATCTCAATTTAAAAATGAATCTGCACGTGCAGGTGTTGAAACATGTCATATGTTGTTGTCGATAATGTGAACCATCACTTCTGCTGATTCTGCAGGTTGTAAAATAATAAAATTATTTCCATATCTGGAGATAGACAATAATCACGTGATGATCATGAATCATTTGCTGCCAGTCACGTACGTTAATGAAAAAATATATGTATTTCAAAAATATTGAAACACTGGAAATTTTCAATAATAGAACGAAAAGAAAATCGCGTAAGCAAACGAAAATCCCTACACAGAAAATATTAAAACTTGATTACAATTTCGAAAACTGGACATACAATTAATTTTTTTGTTTTGTTTTGAAGGTCAACCTGCCATTAAAATTGTAGTTAAATCCCAAAAATTCAAATTCTCAACAACCAAAAATTTTAAAAACTTATTTGAAAGCTTTATTTTTGGGCACAAGTGTAATTAAAACTACAAATCGTCTCAAGAAAAAAAAATCGCCAACATAAAAAGTCGCCAGCTCGTAATAATTTGGGTTACAGAGAAAAACTCAACAATGGAATAAATCGCTAAGCTTAAAAATAAATCACCAAACCGAGAGAAATTTCCAAGTTTAAGAATCGCAAAATTTAAAAATTGCTTAAATAAAAAAATTGATAAAACAAAAAGAAAAAGGCCAAAGCAAAAGTAATTCAACAAACTTGAAAATGTCGGCACAAAAAAATTACCAAAATACATAGGAATCGTCAAACTTGAAAATATCGGCAAAACAACAAAAGTCACCCAAAATAAAAATTCGCAAAATAAAAACATCGCCCAACTAAAAAAAGTTAAAAACTGTCGCTTAAAAATTGAGCAACAAAAATAATTCAAGAAATTTTAAAATGTCAGTAACAGAAATCGACAAACTTGAAAATAACGAGAAAAAAACAAAAGTCACCAAAATTGAAATTAAAAAAGTTGTCATAACAAAAAAAAATTCGATGGCGCAAAAATTGAGCGACTACAAAAAAGGAAAAATTGTTGCCAAATTGCCAAAATGAAAAAAAAACGACAAAATTAAAATAAGATCTTCAAAAATCGACGAAACCAAAAGAAGGTGTAAGTAAATAAGCAAACCGCCAAAAAAACATAAAAATCGTCAAAATAAAAACCTGAAGCGGATAAAAACCACTGAAATGCTAAAACAAAAAAAACCCAAAAGTTATTAAAAAAAATTGCCGAAATGGAAAAAACTTTCAAACGGGAAAAAATTACGAATGTTTAAAATGCAAGTCGTTTAAGATTTTCTCCGGCCTTCCACTACAAAAACGTGCGAATTTTTGTGAACGAAAGGTTATAAATTTATTTTATATTCGAATGACTATAAATGTCCGTCCGTGAGTACAGAGTTATTCAAGTTTCCATCTCCAATTCTGTAATAATTTTTTTCTTACATGTTCTGTTTTGTTGCCTGGCTTCTTGTGGTCACTGAAAATGTGCACTTATGTACGAGTAAAGGTACTCAATCCTGTGTAGTACGAGAACACTTGTACTTGTGTGAACTTCGAGTAAATTAATGTACGTTTCAATGAATTTATATTGTACGTCTGAATGAATATACATACATAAATGCACTTATATGATAATGATTTTTAATGCTTCTGGTCTCAATCAGTAACAACTAACCCAAACCAGCCGTCCGGGTATCCATCAAGCAAATGTGGTAATTTAAAAGAATAAAAACTTAAGCAACTTAAAGGATTCTTAACTACATAATATTGATATTGTTGTTGAAATCAGAAGGCCACCAATCATAGTTACACGCTAAAGTAGGTTTTCAAGAAAACTAATCTTTAGAATTCTTAAAGCCTACCTTATGTACGAGTACGTACGTCTATGATAATGGATCAACACTAAATTTTAGTAATATTGATTCTTTTAGACATCGGCATCAAGTAGTCATTCCTTGTTTAAACTGCCTGCAAACACGTTTTAATTTTAATATACACGTGTATAGAAGGGAATAGTAATTTGTTTTACACCCTAAAGTTTAAAAGTTGCATTTCCTTTCTTAACATGCAATCTTACAAAGCATATGTGATGATGTCTGTCTGTCCTTTAGTTCGTTCATCCGTTCGATTACAAGTTGTTCCGCAGTTGTTGCAAAAGGATTGCACACAATCTTGATATAAATTATGATTTTTTTTTTTGTTTCAAACTTTTAAATAGAGTATTTTCTTTAAAGTTATTTCATCTGTCTGTGCAAAAAATATTGATGAGCCCGGTGATGTGCCTGCAACAGAAATATGATGGAAACCACAGAGACAAACAGCATCCAAATAACAAACAGACAGCAGCAATAACATTAAATTACAAATACACAAAAGAAATCCATAGTAACTCCAGAAGCTTGATGTAATTTGAATTTTTTTACAAAAATCCATAAACCTGTATGTGTGCATAACGTGAGTGTGTGTGTGCGTGTCTGAAAATTACAATCCGCAGATACAAAATATGTGAGTCCTTTATTTCAATTCTGAAGCTTTTGACAATATATTAACCTTTTTCTCACCTCGAGTGTTGTAATTTAAATGCTGGAGGCGGAATTACAATAAATACTTTTTAAACAGTAAATTTTTATCTCTCATTATAATTTTAAAATTATTCGTCAACTTAAAGTTATAAGTAAATGTGCAGGATGAACAGGATGTTGTAGTAAATATTTTAAGGGAAAAATATTTTCCCTTTTTGTTCGCAAATTCAATTTCAATAATATCAGGAAGATACAACTTTTTTTTTTAATTAGGACTAGCACTTTTAGGGGGTGACCCCTACTTATACAGTGTATTGTGCCGCAACTCAGGGGAGGAATAGGCTATTGAAGATAGATGTTAAAAGTTTGGAAGGCTTAACTCTTTTACAAGTCTGCTTTGCGCGTTATGTTAATTTGAGCAGTGTTGAGGCGCCTCCGGTGTTAAGTAGACGCATTAACTTTGTTAAGCTGTATTAGCAGGCATTTTATTAACTGTTTTACTTCGCCTATGTTATGCTAAGTATGTACTAATTAACAGAGTTACCGATTTAGCACATTACACGCTAGACTAAGCGGTTTTTAAAAGCCCAAAAATCGCTTTCTTATCTCTAGCGTCTTTTTAAAAAGAACGCCGAATTAGTCCATTTAGTGTTTTATTTGAATTTCATTGTGCGCATTTTGATAAGAGGGATGGTGTTTAGATTGCAAACAGTTTACAACGCCGTATATTTATCTATTGTTGTAGTAATGTTTTTTTTTTTTTTTTTTTTTCATTTTGGCGATTTGTATCCACATTTTTTTGTGTCTCGGAGACTTACTGCCTATTTGTGTCCTGCGAAAGACTTCGTTCATTCGTAAAAATACATTTCAAACAAAAACAAAATTTTAGAATTTGTTTTTGTTTCAAATGTATTTGTACGAATGAACGAAGTCTTTCGCAGGACAGAAAAAGGCAGTTAATTGGTTAATTTTTATCATTTTGACGATTATTTTTTTTTGGCGATTTTTTTTCTTTGGTGCCATAATATTTTTACATTTTCCATTTGAGGAATTTTTCTGTTTGCTGACTTGTGCATTTTGGTAACATTTTTAATTTTGACGAGATTTTGCAGTTAAGTACATTTTTTTTTGGCCTTGGCGACTGTTTACTTTCTTGTATTGTATGTATTTTTGTGCATTGTCGACTTTTTTTGCTTTGCTATTTGGTGTCATATTTTTCCAGCTGGACTCGTTTTTCCTATTAGCGGTTTTTTGTTTTGACCGCTTTTTTTCGTTTTGGCGATTTTTTTTGCGATTATTTCTTTTTATTATTTTTTTTCTTTATTAAAATTTTTCGCTTATTGTCGATTTTTTTTACCAGTTGGTTACTTTTTCGTTTTGGAACCTTTTTTCAATCCAGGGATCATTTAACCGATCAAGTGTTGAACTACTGAACACCCCTGGTACGCATTTGGTGATATTGGATGGAAATCACATTTATTTTGTCAAATGAGTTATGAAAGCTTGGCTGCTTTCCAAAACGTCAATTGCTTTGTGTTTGAACAAAGCATCACATTTCATAACGCCGCAGTACAATGATTATACAATGTATACCATTTCAAAACGCTGCCGCCAAGTGTTTTTAACGCAGTAAGAAAGCAAACTAGGCAGCGGTTTTATAGTTGATTCATTGTTGAGGAACTTTGCATATGTATGAGATTTAAATGCAGTAGCAATACTGTAAACAAACTTTGTATACGAACGTTTTGGAAGTCAGCCCTTGTCTATCGATTTTCATTAACTAAAGCTCTTTAGATTTGTAACGTATTAAGTTTTATACATATGTGGAATATAAGAAATTAATTTTTTCTAGTTTTTTGAATTTTTGAAAACAGATTTTTTGACACTTCATCAATAACTCTAGAATTAGTAAATAAGCAACATAATTATGTTAACAAAATTCTACGACAATTCAAATGCGACTTGATCGCATTTACAGCCAACACCGTTGATTTTTCATGAAAAAAACAGCACAATTCTGTTTGTGTCCTTCCAATCACCTCTCGACTTTAAAGTTGACGACAAAAATTTTTCAACAATAATTCTTTTCCCTGAAACGAAACTCGTGACAAATGCCTTCCAGCCAACCACCCATTCAAAACGCATGCAGCAGCATTAAAATTAATTTATACAATTTAAAAAGACATTAATAATTTTAATTTAAATATTGAACGGTAGTAAAGTATTTAAAAAAAAAATAGATTTATACAAAATGATAAAACTCCACACTATTTTGTTTTTTTTTTTTTTTTTTTGTAAAATTAGACAACAAAAATGTTCTTAAAGCAACAAGACATGTACAAGAAATCCCAACAAAAAAAAAAAAAAACAAGATATAATTAATTGCCGGCCATTAATCAAAATCTATTTAATAGTAAATTACAACAATAAAAAAAAACACAAGAAAAATTATACAAAAATACTTGTACAATAAACAAAAATTCACTTATTCGGTAATTTTTCAAAAATTTAATACGACCACCCCGCACACACATAAATATTTGTTGTTGTGTGGTGTGGCAGGCACTCATGCAACACAACAAGACAGCAACATGCAAGCTGTAGTGACTTGTGGCACTACAAAAACAACAACTAGAAAACAAACTACATATCTCATATTCATAGTGAGATTTAAACGTTGAGATGTGAATATGAAGTTACGCGTCTGGGTTTATAATCCATCGACAACAATTATTAACGCAATTTATGATGATGTTGGAGTTTTAATTTAATTTATTTTCCTTTTTTTGTGCTTTAACGTTTAATTAAATAATTTGTTGCATTTAAACTTTTACTTCAAACATAATTCTTACATTTCAGGAGGGAAATACATAATTATACACTTAATTAATGAATGCTCTAAGAGTTCCCCATCTGTAAATGCAACTTAATCTGTAATAATTGCAAATCCCAAATTTTTGGGATATTATTTAATGTTTTTCTTTTTTGGTTAATTTCTACTGCCAGATTGTTTGTATTTTATTACCTGCTGTAGCGTACTCCAAATGATAGTTATTACGAAAATAAAGTATGTTACTTAAATGACAGAAACGACAATAATAATAACTTTAGTGCAATTATTAACTTAAAATATTTCTCTTGTCTTCTTTTAAATTCACAATTATAACTTTTGTTAAACAAATATTTTCCAACTGTTTGTTTGTTCAAGCAACAGACACATTAAACAGACTCCAAAAAAGATGCCTAACAAAAGCAAAAAAAAAAAAATTAACTAAACAAAGTCGGAAAAAAAGTAATGAGAAAATAAACAAAGTTGGCTTTTTTACAAAATTAAAAAAAAAACAAATAATAAAAGTTAAAGGGGAAAAAGAAGTTATAAATGCATCCCACTAACAACTTGAGACTGCACATTATATCATCTCCATAAAATACAAATACATAGTGTGCATATGAACTCGTCGGATCTCGTAGCTCCAGGTTGCCTTCAATGACAACAAAACCATAAAGAACCACATTTGATAACAACAGCAGCGGCCACAATAGTGCCGAATGACGACATTAAAGCAATCATCCTACACAATATTCGTACATATATATGCATGTACACATTTATGTATGTATGTAGAAGCAGCTACAAAAACAACTACGTACAACAATTTTATAATACTCTCACACATGCTGTTGATGCAGCAAAAATCCTACAAATAACAACAACAAAAAGCCAAAATTTACATAAAATAAAACGTGTAAGATGTGCAAACAACAACAATAACATCGAAAAAAAAACTGATTGTTGGTTTTAATATGGAAATGAATATTGAAACCAGAACAACAACAACAGCAACGACACATATATAACAGCGTTGGATGGTGGAAATGTAAGGTGCAAACACCTACAGTGGTGTTCATAATCACACATACACGTTGATTAATTTTATTTAAAAACATGTCAGCCTCATTCTGTTAATGGATAGCCAAACAAGAAAATGGTTATATGAACAATAAACGAATATGAACCCATATATTTTGGATGCAAAAATTGAGGATATACGAGTATATATACGAGATATGATACGAACATATTTTTATAACCTCTACCAAATATGTTAAGAATATTTATAGGTTTGTTATTTCGAATGTAATTTCCACAATATTCATATCAGGGCCATAATATAGGTAGGTATATGTTCTTGATCCTTATAGATAGGGAAGTTGAATAAGATACGTGCATCTGTCCTTCTGTTAAATCGGTTTTCTGATGCCACCTGCACAGTCGGAAACTTGGGTCTTGAGCTGATGGGTCCGGATTTTTATTGAAAATTAGCACATATTAAAAAAAAATATATATTAAAATGAGAAGCTTGCGAACAAAACCAGAGAAGTCCCGCCCCGTTAAATGCTTTTAAACAAGACAGGCAAAAAACTGAGCTACCTAGATAGAGACTAGAAAGGATATTTCTTTCTTTGCACAGGTAATTTTTATCAAACCTTAAACATAGGATTGGTTTTAATTTTTTTTTAAACATTGCCGATAACAGTACACTAAGTACACTACTTGGAGAGCCTGAAATAAAATTAAAAAATAAATAATTTACTGAGGACATTTCTAGATTTGATCATCAGCTTCACAAATATATATAGAATAGTTATCTATACCCGAAGGAAAGCACTAATGTCTGTCAACTGCACAGTCAAAACCGGCACATTGTTGAAAGCTCAAGTTTTTATACTTTTAACTCCCCATGAGAAATTCAATATTTACCAAAAAATATAAAAACGAAAATTCCACACTCTATAGTCGGGCACGGTAGGAAATATGCATACAATAAAAATATATGTAATTTGTAATAAACATGTGGAGAGAAGAAAACCAAAGTTCAGCAAGTATTTGTCAATTAATGAAGAATAAGGGGGAATATCTCACATTCATAAGTGCATGTCAAACGTACTGCAGTAGAACGTAAATAATAAACATTTAATAACTCTAGCGTGTAGCATCATTTAAATATATAGTACAGTTTTTCCAAAGGTATAGATTTCGTCGTTCCCTTTAATACGAAATTAAAAAAAATTAAAATACGAGTAGAAAGTAAATGTTTTACACAAAACAAAATTTCAAAATTAAAAAAAAAAAATGCGAATAATCTGAAAAACTTGCAATTTTTCAATATTTTTCTTTAAAACTATTAATATTATATGTGTAGTTGTTACAGTTAATAATTAACCAATTCTTTTGATTTATTCTTTATATTAAAAATCTATTAAATTATAATAAAAATGTTCTGAATCTTTTAAGTTTTTTTATAACAATAAAAACAATAATGAAAATTTGAGAAAATCAAAAATGTTATTTAAAAATCAGAGAATACTTAATATTTGCGTTATATAATAAAATTAATTACCCACAATATGCTTTCAATTGGTTTTGGACGAAAATAGGAGAAGTATGTTCATGCAGGTTCTAAACCACTTACTTTTTCTAACGAACCGTTGCTTAGAGTTTTGTGTATATTTTCAATAAATTGGTTCTTATTGAAAAGCTGATCCGATATGAGAAAGATGATGTGAAATTATATCCTAATAGCAAAATACAAAAATAAAAAGAAAAATACATTAGACTCCAAAACCAAGGAGCCTCCTAAGTAAGACGGACGATTACTGATCTAGAACCGACATTAGCAAACTACTCATGAAAGTGAATTTATTTTGATGGTAGTATAAGATTGAGTTTTTAACGCATAATAGTTATTTCTAACTAGTGAAAGTTGCCTAAAAAGTAAACAAAGGACAAATATAAGAACGTTTACTATTAAGTTTTACGGCTTCCGATAAGATTTTTTCAAGAAGGTTATACTCTATTTTTATACCCTTCAGTTTCTAATAACTTTCATTCTTTTGTATAAATGCGAACACAAATATTATGAATAGGCCATATTTTTCTCATTTTTTCAAATCGCTTTTTTTGCTTTGAAAAATATCAAATAGTTTTACATGATAATTTCATTCCACGGAAGCCTTTACTTTCCATGAATATATTGTTTAAATTTTTATTGAGTGGTTTGAAATATGTGAAACAAGACACAAACAAGTTTTATATGAAATCTCTATTTGACACATGTTTTGTAATCAAAAAGACAGCAGTTTTCCATGACTTGTTGTCATAATAATGATTCATTTTTTTATTTTTTTTTTGACATTCGACATGTAAAAATATAAACATATTCGTAAAACTCCGTAAACTGAATTAAAAGTACATACATTTTTCTGCATTTAATTTAAATTTTCAAATTAAATGTTTGTTTGTCTGTAATACAAATAATTATTTGTAAAACCTCAACAGCAACTGAACACAATTAAATTATTATTAATATGATTAGTTTAACAATGTTCCTTAAGGGCAAATTAGAAAATGTTTATTGCTTTAGTTTTTATTTAACGTAACTACAACATGCTTTAAAGTTTGTTAAATGTTTCGTTTTAATTTTGAAATCAAATCAGTTGATATAATAATTGAAAGGTTAATAAAAGAGATGTGTATGATGTTTAATTTTAAAAAAATACTGAATAAGTCAGTAGTTAAATATTAAAAAAAATTTAAGAAAATTTGACATTTACTCGAGCAAATACTCAAAAATTTATGTTTTTAAAAATTTTATTTATTTCATTCATATGATAATGAATGAAGAAAATTATTTGTTGTGATGTTTGTAAGGTTTTTGAAAAGCTATTTTGCTGCTTTGTGATTCACAAATTTATTTGGGATTTTATGTATGAGTAGATGAGTTTTGGAACTTTTCAAACATAAATGGTAAACATCTACTGATGAGTTGGTATAGCAACCAACGAAATGCATTTAGATATTGCTAACCCGCAACAAATAAATAAAATTTTTAAAAAAGTTTAAGTTTAATTTTCAGCTTTACAAACACTTTTTTCGTAACATTTTCGATTTGAATTTCATAACGTGTATATGTGTTATTTAACAAATCCTCTGTGTGCACATGTATATAATTTAAAGGACTACGTCTGCAAAATCTGTGATATATAAACACATTTTTATGACCAGGATTTTTATTTAATTTTGTTTATCTAAACAAATTTAATGTTCCATTTTATTATTTTATTACATTTGTTCTATACTCGTAGTATGCTCGTATATTTTCCTTATTAAATTCTTACAACATTTGTTTGTTATATACTCATAATAAATATTTTTTTGCATTTAATTTTAACTTCTCTTATATATGTAGGTATCTTCTAACGTCATCGTCCATCGTCTGTACACTTTTAAGTGCTTTGAAAAAATTCTTGGTAAATTAAATTAAAAGAAAAAAATTAAAAAATTGCAAAAAACTTGGTGTAGAATTGATATGGCAACTGTTTGCAACAGATAAACAAATTTAAAGTGCTCGTAGTTGGACAAATAAGAAAAAGGGCAACACACAAATAGTGTGCGTTTGTGTGTGTGTGTAAGTAAAAGGAGCAGAGCCAAGCAAGAATAAAATAAATCTGCATAAAAAGTCAAATCATAAAAAATACATAAAAATATCTTTTATTTTTGTTTGTTATTTTCTATTTTTTTTTTTTAATTTTTCCAAGACTTTGAAGACACAAACAACAACAATAACAACATAGAAAATCTACAATTCACAGATTTGACCCAGTTTGTTTTCGGAAATATGATTTTTGCTGCAGATGCTGAAATTGAAATGGGTTGTCTATGATTTGGATTTTATATGCAATAAATGTTTCTAACAATGGCAAGACCATTTTTTGTTTTCTTGCAATCTATTATTCCAATGCTTATTTAACAAATTGATTTAAGTTTTTAGTTTTATTTGCCAATGGTCGTTTTGTTTTTGTATAACTTTTGTAATACAATTTGGCTAAAAGATAAAAAACTTGGAATATTTATTTTTCTACAATTAAATAAATCTTTTCTATTATTCTTAATTAACTTCTCTAGAATAAATTATTAGATACTCAGAAAATTGCAAGAAAAAACTATATGTAGTTATTGTTCAGCTAAAATATAAGGAATTTAGTATGACAACATTTAATAGACATTTTCGAAGCAAAGAATTTGAAAGTTTCCCGCCAAACTTTACCTAAAAATTCAGTAAAATTTATTTAAAAAATTAGCTTATTAATAATATCTAGTTATTCACAATAGGCTAAAGTTGTTAACTTTATCAACAAAAAATTCATAGTGAGAAAATTTCGAAGATACATATAAGAAAAACTCATTTAATTCTAACATGCATGTTAGAACATAAAAATTTTAAAATTTCTTTTCAGATTACTTCAAAAAAACTTTTTACTGTTCCTGGTGTTGTGTGCAGATCACTGTATTATATAAAAATTATTTTATATTATTTTTAAAAGTATGTTCGAAATTTCGAACTTAATTTCGAGATTTGAATCAAGGTCATATTTATGATAAAAATCTTACATTATCGTTTTTTTGTTTCTTAAGTTGATTTTTTTTTTTGCATTTTCGAATATTCGAATGTAATTTCGAATTTTTGTTATCAATATCGGAATTTCGAAGATATATAAAATACAGCACGAACTTTCGTTCCATTTAAAATAATAATAAAAATTTGTTTGTGTAGTGTGCAATGGTATAAGCTTTGAAAAATATTTTATTGCTCTCATTTTCCAATTTTAAAGCAAGAAATTACGCGGCGACGTCACAACATAGAAAACATAAAACTGACTTTTTGTTAGTATTTTTTATGAAACTAATGGACATGTTTCTTTCTATTCTATTCATCATTATTATTATTATTATTATTCAATAAGTGCAAATGACAATGGATATTGTTACCATGAAATGTTTCTTTACAAATACAAACTACATAATAAACGCAATAAAAAAAACTAATAAAAATCAACAACAAAGTAAATTAAATGACAGCAGCAGACAGCAAAGCCTGAATAGTCAACAACTGTAAAACACATTACATTATTCAGCTTTGCAGTTTTTCAACAATATCTTGAAAATACATTAAGAACAGCCAGCAGCAACGTTTTTGTTGTTTTTTTTTTTAAATCAAACGAAAATTGACGACAATACAAAGTTTACTTTTTGTTTCTCCTGATGTTGTTTTTTTTTTCCTTTTTTTTTTAAGAATAAAAGTCAAAAAGTGTTGCATGTTTTGATTGCGCCAACAATAGAAGCACTAAAGTAAACAAACGTTAAGTTACTAACATTCAACCTAAATATTTACAATTCAAAAGTAAAACTACAACAACTATTAAGAAGTTAGAAAACAACAAATATAATAATAAAAATATTGGCAAAAACAAATGTGCACGTTTTTATGTCATGTGCTGTTTTTTTTCCTTTTCATAAAAATATTGCACAAAAAAATAGTGTAGCAAAAAAGTTATTGAAAAAAAAGTTCAATTATTGAATAAATAAACAAAAAAACACACATGCAACAACAAATAGAAAAACTAAAAACAAGTAAAATAGCAACAGAGAAAAATAACAAATCATAAAGCTTTTCATACCAACTGCAGTTTTTTCTTGTTTGTTTTTGTTTTTCTGAATAAGCATGAACTAAGCTTTTTAGTTTAGAAGTTTTTTTAAGCGAAGACTTTCGACAACTAAAATCGTACAGAATTGGTATACAAAATATAGTCAAATGTTATGAGATAAAAAAAATTTAATTTCAAGGTTAACGGACACATAATGACAAATTCAAGATCGAATAAGATCGGTATAGTTTTGCTCAGGAAAGCTAAGATCATGACAGCCAGCACTCAAATTCTCGTATTCTATTTCTGTTGAAAACTTGGTTAAATAGTTGATATCCTTCCCAATTAGTGTATCCACTTTCGAAAATTGGAAAGATGGACAATTGAACGCTGATGAGAGGTGTAGCGGCCTTGAAATCGGTACTGATACGTTCTGCTAAACTGATTGGATATAATAATAATATTTTTCAACATAAAAAAATAACTTTTAGTAATTTTAATTGAATTTTCATTAATTCAATAAAACAATTTTACATTTTTGCTTAACCGAATTCGACTGTACTCAGTTTGGCCAGATTGGTGACCAATTTTTATAGATATAACCTCGAGTAAAAATTATATAATTGTTGTTGTTTTACAATTTAGATTCATATTTATTTAAAAGGACTTTCCCGTCCTTTTTTATCTGAAAGAGGGTCCTAGTTTATATTTTCGTAAAATATATAATTGCACTATGGAACAAATAAAAGCTTTTGAAAAAATACACCGATGTGACACTATAGGTCCGACTCTACTCCAAAAGGATAGTCAGACGATATACTCAGTTTGGCCAGATTGGTGACCAAATTTTTTTTTTATGGGATTCCAAAAATTCTTAACAGCAGTGGGACCTCAAAAAAAAAAGGTGTCATCAGTTTTTCGCCAACAGGTAATTCAGACGTCGCGATAGAAAAGAACTTTACATAGCAATAATATAAGTAGGTAACAGTCCACCTAACAAATATCGTTAAAATTTTATGCCAAAAAATATTGGTTTTGGTACAAATTTTTTGAAGAAATTTCTACTTTTTTTATTATAAATTGCAGGGAATCCCGATTTTTCACCAACAACATTTATCAAAGTTGTAGCTAAGGTAAAGCTGAACAACTCTTGTGAAAATACCAATCCAATCTGATTGTGCCTAGGCACTTTAAAAAGCTCTAAAAGTCACTAGTAAGAAAATATATGAAGGCGGATTTGTTTACTTGCCAGACTGTCTAGGTCTGTGTGAGCACTGGAACTAGTAGGCTTGTGCGACATTTGCCAACCCTGAGTAGAGCCCTTGCCCTGCACTATTTATAGCAGCGATGGGCGCTTTGCTGTCGGCGTCATATACTAGTATCTTACGCACTGTTGCAATAAGTTTTTCAGCTTCACAAATAATAGATACACAAAAGAAAAAGTACCTTTTAAGTAACTGTACCTTTATAGAAAAAAGTACCTTTAAAGACAAAACAAGAAAAAGTAACATTTAAGAGAATGTAACTTTAATGAAAAGCTACCTTAAGCGGGAAAAAGTAACTTTTAAGAAAAAGTAACTCTTAAGAAAAAGTACCTTTTGGAAAAAGTACCATTTAAGAAAAAGTACCTCTTGAGAAAAAGTTCCCTTAAAAAAAAATACATAGTACCTTTTGTAAAAAGCACCTTTTAAGAAAAAGTACATTATAACAAAAACTATAATTTAATAAAAACTATATTAAAAGAAAGATCTTCTTTTAAAAACATGTAACTTCTAAAACATTTCATTAAAAAGTAATTATTACAGATGGTATTTTACAAGAAGTACTAATGAAATACTTCCTTACGCAAAATTACTTAATAAAAGAATTAGCATCTAAAGAAAAAGTCCATTTGAAAAATAGATATATTTAAAAGTATTTTTTTTCAAAAATTACCTTTCCAAATAAGAAGTACCTTTGAAAACCAAATTTATGCAGAAAGCAGAAAATCGTTAAGCGAAATGACACAGAGATGAAAATTAGTACAACGGTCGGCTATGCCTAAAAAATTTTAAAATTTCTTTTTAATTTTGATTCTTTTTTTGTTGATGTTAATATTTTATGATGCCACAGTCGCCTTTATACTACTTTTTCTCTAATCAAAATGTTTTGCAGTGTTAATCTGTAAATTTTTGTTTCATTTTCGAATCTCATTTAATTTGGCCAACGGTGTTCTACATGGTTTATAGGTAAAAGTTTTCTCACTAAAAATTTCATAAATTCACATAAAAACGTATTGTAAATTTTTTCATTTAAGTTTTATTTTTTTTTTCCACAAGCATTCTTTCATGCCCCACTTTTTAATGTGTTTAATTTCATTCATAACATTCTCATCTTGTTTATTTTTTTTTTTGCATTGCATTGCATTTGAGTGCATCCATCATCGTTGCTATCATTCGCATGCCTTTTAATGCACAAAAAAAGCAACAGCAACAACTACAATAAACTATTGCAACTGCACCAAAACAAACACATTTTGTTGCAGCACTGGCAAAAATAAAATGAAAAGTAGGTCTTATTACAACACAACTGACTTCAAATGAGGTCTACTACTACTACAAGAACAACAACTATTCGCTACTACTTCTTTCTGCTCTTGCAACAGTCAGTCAGATGCACTCACTGGCATACTATTTATTGTTAGATAAAAAAAACAATAACAATAACAATAATTATTATAATAATGCAAGTAATGTAACAATTCTTTTATATTTCTTTTTTTCTTATTATTTTTTTTACTTGAATTTTACTTGAGAGAAGGAATATTATTTCAACTTGAACTTTTAACTAAAAAATATAAAAATCTTGAGAAGGAGAAGAGAAATATAAAAAATTGTGAAAAACTAAAATAAAAACTACAAAACATAATAGGAAAATATCTTGAGATAAACTCTCAATGGCAAATGGAAGTCAAGTAGTGAAGCAGTCAGGAAATTTTAAAAGAAATTTAAAAAAATATATGGGAAAAATATATAGAAATTAAATATATAGCAAAATTTTTAAAATTTCAAAGAAATACAAAATAGTACCATGACTATTTCTTGTATTTTCTCACTTCCCGCCATAAAAAAAAAATTAATGCTGACTTCAGGCCCTTTCTTGACGATTAGACGTCCTAGAAAAATAAACGGACTATTGATGATGTCGGTATGACAGTTTTCTCCCGATATATCTGACATTATAAAAACAATAAAAATTTATCAGACATTCAAGCAAAATGTTCAAAGTTCTTCTGGGAATTTAGCAGGAAAATCACATTATCGAATTCTATTTGACATTTCCTTCAAGTCTTTTAACAGAATAGTCAACACATTTCATGATCTACGACTTTTATCTTGTACTTATGTTTTGTCTTATAATTCTCATTTATCTCTTGACAGTTTGTGGAAATATTTAAAAGGTTTTAAACTAAAAATTCTTGCAATAGAAAATAATAAATAGAATTTTAAGCCGGCGTAAAACTAACCGGAAACATAAAGATTCATAAGAATTAGTTTAGCAGTTTACATGGTCGTGGCGCTATCTACTTTTCTAATTTTATTAATAAATTTTTTCCGGCAATTCGACGTATATCGTAAATTTCATTTCTATTTAATAGAAATAGAAATCGTTAAGGCGTGGTACTGCCCACTTTTCATATAACAATATTATATTTTAGCAACACGTAAATTTTGTTTGCAAAGTTTCATAAGAATAAAAAGTATTTAAAACATGCTACATACTTTATATGGGCGTGTCACTGCCCACTTTATTAAATTTGGACAAAATCTAAATGTGTGTGCAATATTTCATAGAACTCGCTTGAATAGAGCATTCTAAAAACAATATGTTTAATTTATAGGGGCGTGGCAATGCCCACTTTACTAATAATAATAGTTTATAATTCCGGGTAATTTAATATGCTTGCAAAGAGGAAAAGAAGCTCACATTTTACGCCCATAATGTTGCCCACTTTTCAACAATAACAATCTGGAAGAACATCCTTTGAAATAAAGAAGACCGAAATACTCCTCAAATCAGAATACCAATTAAAGTTTTCATTCGCGCAACAAAATAAGTCTTTTTTTTTATAATAAATCTGCCATTTATTTAAAATCGAAATAGAAAATAGAATAAAAAAAAACAGAATCTGAAGAGTGTAGATCAAAAACGATCGAAATACAAATACGTAATTTAAATCATTCCGATCGACTGTGTATTTCTTTTTTTTTTAATAAAATTTAAAATTGTCAGCAATTTTGATCTTGAGGCAACACTAAACATGACTAATTGCCAACAATTGTTTTATTGAGCCCTTTTAAATTTTGTTGACTAATTTGTGAAATACTCACTTATGATTGTTATTTTGTTAATTAAAAACAAAGAAGAAAAATATTATGTGTGGCCGTTTTCAATATTCTGACTACACCCACTCTCAAGACAACAAACATTGTTTCTATTTCAACATTGTTGCACAAGAGGTCTTTAGTTGTTTGCAACAAAAGAAAGAAACAACACAAAAAGAGCCAAGACCGTAGCAGTAAAGTTTATTTGATTTTCAAGGTAATTTGATATAAGCAAATTGCAATAATAAAATTGAAATTAAACAAAAAAAAAAATAATGCCCATATTTGAGTGAGTTCAGCTTTGAAAGCACAAATATGTTGACAGAACACGGACAGACGACGTAGACAACAAGTTGTTGCAATATTAAAAATAAATGCATTATTTTTCTAATGACAAAAACGTTTGCGTTGCGCATTGACATTTGAACAAAAAGCAAAACGAAAAATATTACAGAAAATTACAAATAGAAAATATAATAAAAAGATACATTGGCTGATATACAACACCAAAATATAAACTAGTCTACGATATATTATACACCAACATACATACTGCTGCTGACTAATTGCTAAATTTGTTCAAGTTTAAAGGTTTTTATAAAAATGCAATTTTTTTTTTCATTTTATTTTTAAAATGGTTACAAACCCCTAATCGATTATTCGTTTAAGAAAATCTCTAGTTACAATTTTTTTTGCCAAACAAAGAAAAAAATGTGTGTAATTGTTGCAGTTGTTTTAGTTTTCTTTTTTTTTCTATTTTTCGTGGTTATTCATTAATCAACTTGGACAAGGTTTTTGTGCAAAATTTTTTTTATTTGTAAAATTGTTTTTCTAAACATTTTAAAACTTTTGATAATTCAAATAAAACAAACAACAACAATATTGACTTTAAGAAAATAACTATAATTTGGCTTGACTGCTGCGGAAAATAATTCTTAATACGAAAATGTTGAATTAAAACAACATTAGAGTCAAAACAAACACCCACCCGCCTTGATAATTACAACAGCAATTGTTGCTAATGATGATTGTGATGATGGTGGTGGCGCTGCTGCTGCCAGTGATGCTGGCGGTGGTGCTGACGATATATTATTAAAGTCTAATTTTCAGTTTAAATTCCAAGCATTTAATTCCATCACAATTTGAGTGCTCTTATGATGCAACACACACCACCGTAGAATCACAGAATGCAATGTCGCATGCTACCCAAAGGTGTGAAATAATGTTTAATTTATAAACATGACGACATCAAAAATGAAAACGATGAAGGAGAAGGCGATGTTTTTTATGTTGATGTGTAGATCTTATTGATTATATCAGATGACTTTGATGAGCTGTTGATGATAATAATGATGATGACAGATGGTAGCAATAGATAATTTTTTTTTCTTTCTTATTTATTTTATTTTAAAGGGAGTGTTTTTGTTTATTTTTATTTTTTGTTTTTGCTTTGCTAATATTATAAATTATCTTAGTTAATGACTATTTAATGATTGTTAAATAAAAAATAAATAAATAAAAAATATACACTAATAAAACAAAATGCTCAATGCCAAGTTGGACTTAAAATAAAAGTATCACCATTCAAGAGATATTTTAGCTGTGACATACTTATGAATTATGCAAGTAAATGCACATATAAAAAACAACATATCAAAATTAAAACATTAATGAAATGAAATATGTCACTCACTCAATCTGATAATTAGAAACATCATCAACGAAACTTGCCATATTATAATGTCATCAACGCTATGACAAGTGTGTTCTTTTTTGTATGTATTACAACTGACAAAGTTATGAATTAAGCGGAATTATCCTACACGTAAAGAAAAACTTATCTTCGCATTTATGACGCCCCATCCTCAGAGTCTATGCAATGAAATATGGCATCAATAAAGGAAGAGTCGGCATCTTTGTCGATCGCCAAACCTCACTTCTGTCTCTAATGTCATACACTACTTTTTCTACTTTAGTTAGCCACTGCAAAGACGCGTTATCCAGACTAGGTAGACAGACTGACGTTACCCTCATCTGGGTTCCCGCATATAGAAACTTCCAGGGCAACGAACGGGCGGATGAACTGGCCAGGGCTGGATCTGCCATGGACGTCTCCACTGCTGAATAGGTAGCCATGTCGTTTGGCAATATTAGAAATCTCATTCTCAACTATTACCGGCAGAAAGCTGAAGATAGGTGGCGCAGGTTGAGCACGTGGCTAAGAAAATGTGGCTTTGCTACAACCATAAGCGCACAACACAACTAATTAACAGAAAGCGCAGGGCTCGTCGCAGTATTGACGGGGCACTGGGTCAGACACGAAAGCTATGACATAATCATGAATTACAGAAATTAATACTACACTCATAGAAAAACTCATCTTAATATTGACATAACATCAATATAGTGACAACTGACATCGACATAGTACAAACTGGCTTCGTAAGAAAAATTTTTCTATATAAAGTGCATCAATACAGCGTTGTATTATTTTTTTTACCCATGACAGCTATGACAAAAGTATGTATGTATATATAAATAAATTCTACTCATAGACAACATTCATCTTCGGTTTAACGATGCCGTGTCATCACAACTGTGACATCCATACAATAAAGTGTGGCATCAATAATGTGAAAATTGACATAAATCTGATAATAAACAACACCATAAGACTTCGCACATTTTAATGGTCATGAGTTTTTATTTATATGAGTGACTTATTTCTTTAGCCATGACCATTTTGATGGCAAACATTATTAATCAAAATCATTCATATTTTAAATGACAACTGTCACATAGTTATGAATTACATATAAATGATATTCATTTAAAAAGTCGTCTACACCCTGTCATCAATGTTATAAAATATGAATGATATAAATCAAGTGAAAACTGGGATCAACTTGGTAACAAACATCGCTAAAGGATCTAGTCGCATTTTAGATGTCATCAATAGTCTGACAATCACATTGTAAGCGTTATCAATGACATATCAAGCAACTTATTTTATTACTCTCATTGAAATGCCAACCATAATGTTAATGATGACAGAATGCCAATACGCCGAAGTACATAGGAAAACTGGAAAAATTTCACTATTTAAGTTGAGTTTGAAACTTTGTAGTCTTCGAAGATTTGTAGTAAAACTTTATGAAAAATAATTTTTTACAGTATTTCTGGCTAATAAAAAATGTTTGAGGTTGTTTTTTTTTTTTTGCCCCTTTGTAAACATAAAAATGCTGAAGACACCTTGTACCTAAAATGGGAGAATTACAAGACTCTGTATTCCGATTCACTATAAAATTTTGGAAAAATTGAGAATGTACTTTAACTCCTTTCAAAAACGCTAATAAACACGTACAAGTACTTCGTTTTTATGTTTTTCCCACGTCTGCAAGGATTTTCAAATAAGTCCTCCATTTTATTGCACAGTGTTATTTAATGCAAACAAATAAAGCCTGTATAATTGAACATAAAATGCATGTTTATAGAGAAGCACACAAATAGCTTAAGGAAGTCTTTAATATAAATTCATTAAAATCATAATTATTATTTATAGTATTAACAAAAAAAAAACTTAAGATCAGGAAGTGAAGAATTAACAGTAAAATAAACGATTAAAGCCACTAAACACTGCACAAAGAATAACTGCTCTACAAATAAAATAGAGAAGAAGAAAAAATTAAAAGAAGATGTTGCAATTTACTGACTCCAAAATTAAATTTACACACTAAAGCTTTCCATTTCTCATCTAGATTCTTTTATTTTTTTTTTCTTCTTATAAATATTTCGTAATTACTTGTACGTTTTTCGAATTCTTCATTCTTTTCACTACAATATTTTATTCATAGTGCATGTACGAACCAGTATATTGGATTGTTTAAATTTCCTCATTAAACTATAGAAATTGTGTTCCTTTTTTTTTTTTTTTTGCTTTAAAATTAACATAAAAATTAATTAAAAGTTTTCTACACATGTAAACTCAACACAAACACCTGGGGTTTGTCTATTATTCTCCTACCCATTTTTTGCATTTTTATTCGGATTTAAATATAAAGAAACAAAATATTTTTCCAATTATTCAAGTCATGTATATGCTATACAACGACTGACTAAATGTCGACTGGCTGACGACTACCTATACTAACTGTCAGACACATACATATCCACACGTGCATCAAGTGTTTAAATAGTAAGAAAAAGAAAATAAACTTAATTTACAGCAGGAAAAATGCATTCGAAGTTGTGCTAATAAAGAGTAAATGTGGGGAAAATTAGATGAGATGGGAGCCTTCATGAAAAGCACTATCTTATTACACAGATATATGTATGTACATATTCGTCTTCGTATTGATGCCAACCTGTCATTAAAATTCTTTTATTAATATAACACCAACTAACAATAATCTGACGACAAATGTTATCATCGGTTGAACATATCAATTCTCCCCAGTTTTAATTACAAAAAATCATCTTCCAAGGGGTAACAATCTGTCATCGAAAACCTGACTAAAATGCTATAATGAATTTCAAAAATGTTACAAAAACTGTCATTAATCTGATAACGATTTTCATATTTTAAGTGTCACATTTTTGTGCAGCAAAAAAAATTTACTTGATTCTGCAAAAAAAAAACTATTTAAATTTTTCGGATTTTGTCCACTTCCGTCTCTTTTTTTCAATAGGAATTCAAATGCAAAATCTAAAATCAGCTTAAATTTGTATTTCTTGTATATTCTGTTCTTATACTCTTTTGCCAAGATCACTAATGGCGTAAATCTCTCTCACTCTAAAATTTGTAATAACTGTAAAAATAAGATAATAAAAATATAAAACAAAAATCTTTTTTCAAACTTTTCACATAAAGTTTTAGATTCAAACAAAAAACAACAAACAAGTGATTGACCTCTAACCAAAACAGAAATAACAATCCAGAAATTGTGGTTAGAATACAAGTACGTAGTTTGGAAATAAAGTACTACCAGAGCCAAGAAATCTAAAAATATTAAAAAAAAAGAAGAAAAAAAAACTAAATAGCAGGTTCAACAAAAAATTCATACGTTTTTGTTTTTGGTCTCTTCCCAATGTACTCGTACATGTAACATCTCTTTAAATTGCCTCAGACTCACTCATTCACATGTTGTAATGTTGATCACTCCACTGGCAATACAACAATTTCGCTCATGACAACATGAAAGTAACAACTAACCCCACGACCATTATCATCGAAACAACAATAATAACATTAGGGAAGAAGCAGAACACACCAACCAAGTGAACTACAACCATAGTTGCCAGATTTGACAATTTTGGGTCCTAAAAATGACATGGTGACGATGGGACGATTTATACCCTAATTTTGAAGATTTTAAATAATTCAAGTTTGTACTATTAAAGCAACCTTGAACTGCTGAAAATTGTAATGAGCAACTTTTTTAAAAAGTAGTTTGCTTAAAACTGAAACCTTTTATTTAATCGATTATAAAAACAAAAACATTTTTTAAATTTTAAAGACATTTGTTTAACACAATAAATGAAAAAGAAAAATAAGATATTATTGTGAGAGGTGTAGCGGCCTTGAAATCGGTATACTGATACGTTCTGCTAATTTGATTGCACATGCTAATGTTTTTCAAAAATAAAAAACTCGTAGTAATTTTGAATTTTCATTAACTCCATAGAACTGAACTTAAGCCTAATAATAATAATTTCTCATTTATACATTATTACAGTTCAAATAATAATTACGTTTATTCGTAATAATAATATAAAATATTTTAATAATTGTGTTAATTTTTATATAGAGCTTTGTGATCAGATAAATACGAAGCTCTTGGTCAAATTAATCCATTTAATATTATTAATGAAGAAAAAATTGATTTTCTGAAACTATAGAAGAATTTTTATATTTTGATGAAGAAAGTGAAAGGCAAGAGCTAGAAAAGATCATCTGATATTCCATCGACAGTTCGTCCTGATGGTAGCTCTAGCTCTTGTGATGAGGCTGTTAATATGTTCACACTTCCTTTTTTAAATCTAACTTTGAGCCAGCTGGAGGCAATAATTTTCCTACTTCGGGGGTTCTTGCTAACTTAAATTTGGGATCCTTTGTTTTGTTGGAGGATGATGTAGCTGAAGAAATCGCTCAGGCTAAGATCTCGATTAAATCTGATGTTGATGGCCTGTGTACGTACTTATTGAAGAAGGCTTCCTCGGCTTTTATTCCGCCACTGACTTATGTTTTCAAGTTGTCACTTGATGAGGGTAAATTATTGAAAAAAGGTAAAAACTGCCTAATAGAATCAAGAAGATTTTCTCAATGAAACGCTTTTAGGCTAAGGGGTATCCCAGCAGAAAGAAGCGAAGATTTTTTCGAAGAGATTCCTTATTGTTTTTATGTGGTAAATCCTATTAATTTTTTCAATAAGGAAAACATATAAAATCAAGAAGAAAACTTGTTATTTACAATTTTTTTTACCCAATTTCCGTTATTTTTGGTACCAAAAAAACAATCCATAGAGAAAAACTTCTTGATTCTATTAGGTTTTCATATGAATTGTAAATAAAAGTGATTTCTTATTGATTTCATTAGGCCATCTTATTGTTTTTTTCAAAAAAGTTTTCTTCTTGATTTTATTAGGTTCCTGTATGATCATGTGTAAATCATCTTCTTAATAAGAATATCTTCTTCATTTCATTAGCTTGCTTGTTATTTCATACATATACATATAAATCAACATAGGAACAATTTTTTCATAATTTTTTTGTACTACAATAAATCATCTTCTTAAACTGGCTGCTAACATGTATACTATAGTAAGGTGTAGTAGTGAGGTTCCTTGGTTCAACTCCCTGAATACGTAAGTTTTATAAAAATGTTTTCATCACCCCTCCATCCGGATAATACAAATACATGTTTTAAATAAGCATTCCGGGCGTACCATGACGTTCTGATGACATCAAATTTGTATATCCTAATATCACAACAGAGAAAACAGTGCCTAATAAATACCTAATAAAATAGAACAAAATTAATAAGATATCTCTACGAATTTTTTTCAAAAAAGGAAGTCTTATTATTTTAATAAGGAAAACCTTTTTGAAAAAATCAATAAGAAAACCTTTTTGAAAAAATCAATAAGAAAACCTTTTTGAAAGAATTAATAAGAATACCTTTTTGAAAAAATTAATAAGAATACCTAATAAAATCAAGAAGAAAACCTTATTGAAAAAAACAATAAGAATACCTAATAAAAACCATAAGTTTCCTTCTTGATTTTTTCAATAAGGTTTTCCTTATTAAAATAGTAAGACTTCCTTCTTGAAAAAAAACCATAGATATATCTTATTAATTTTGTTCTATTTTATTAGGTATTTATTAGGCACTGTTTTCTCTGTGTATATCTAAATTATCATGTGTTTCTAAAATTTTTGAACACATTATTCATAAGAAGATGTTTTTCGTTACTAAGAGCTGGATAACCCCTTATCAACATGGCTTCTATGCTGGTAGGTCTACTGTAACGAATTTGGCTCTCTTTAATGAATTTTGTTTAAATGCCTTGCTGAATGGATATCAAGTTGAGGTGATTTACACTGATTTTTCAAAAGCGTTTGATAAGGTATCACCCTCGGTGTTGCTATGTAAATTAAAGTTAATGGGATTTCCTACTAATTTCCTAATTTGGATTAATTCCTATTTGTCCAATAGATTATGCTCAGTTACAATTGAAGGGTTTAGTTCTGTCACTTATTTGCAAACGTCAGGTGTACCTCAGGGTAGTATACTAGGCCCGTTGTTGTTTAACCTTTTCATAAACGATATTAGTAGTTGTTTCGTTAAATCTAACCATCTGCTGCTGATGATTTAAAGTTTTTTTGGAAAACTAGTTTATATACATGATGAGCAGATGATGCAAATGGAGCTCAATAATTTAAGTGAATGGTGTCGTCTTAATGGTTTGTGTTTGAACATTAATAAATGTGTACATGTCTCTTTTCATATGTCTCTTGTCCCTACTATGGTGGAATTTTATATTGATGTTTATGTTGATGTTGAATAAATGTAATTCTAAACTTGACCTAGGCGTATTGTTTGATAATTCTTTGTCGTTTGTTGCTCATGTTGAATACATATGTAGTTCCGAAAGCCTATAAGATGCTGGGTTTTCTGAAAAGAACTTGTTCTGAGTTTGCTGACCCATACACTCTTAAGCATGTTTATACGTCGTTTGTTAGGTCGAAATTAGACCTGTTATTTGGAGTCCTCATGTAGTTAATCTTATCACTCGTTTGGAGAGAATTCAACGTATTTTTGTTAAGTTTGCTACGCGCTCGCTATCTTATTTGTCCGCTGTTCCGTACTTTAGAATCACGTAGAAAAGTTCAATGTGCCCTGCTGTTGTACGATATTATCAATGGCCCAGATTTGCTTTACGCTATACGGTTTTATATTCCGCAGAGGAATCTAAGGTTAGCTAAGTTATTTGATGTTCCGTTTCGTCGTACTGATTATGCACGTAATGGTACCCTAAATCGCGCGTTTGCTCTCTTAAATGACTTAAATTTTAATTTGCAAAGAGACTCTAACTCATTTATCGAATTCAGCACCTGTAAAATTGAGTTTAAATTGTTACTTTTTAGTCTCTTGTTTCCAGTTTTGACTAAATTAATTAGAAAAATCCTATTTTTACCACATTCTTTAGCAAATGTATGTAGAAAGAATATTTAGTCAGGTAAACATAAATAAAACTAAAGTAAGAAATTCATTGAAAAAGTCGTATTTGGAAGCAATATTGTATACAAAAGATTATTTAAAGCTAAACAAATGTAGCTGCTATGATCTAACAGTTGTACCTGAATTAATCAACATGTGTAATTTTGATTTATGTATATTTGTAATGTACATATAAGTCTATTTTCTTTAACAATTATATTTTTATTGTATAAAATTTATTGTAGTTTTTTTCACATTTTTAGAAAAAGTGTTTCCAAAACTGAAATTTAAAATGCATATTTTACTAAATTGAAAAAAAAAATAACTAAAGGATTTGATTTTTTCTTTATTTTTTCCATACAATGTATATACAGTAGAAACTCGATTCTTGCACGTAATGAAAACCGGGCTCGGTGCAAGTTTCGAGCTTGTCGCAAGTACCGAGTATTAATTTCCCATACAAAATAAAAGGCACATACATCTGTTTAGAATCTAAGTTTAATATTTCAATTCAACACACTTGAACGTTCAACGCATTCGTATAACAGTAGATACATATTTTATGTGGAAATTTAAAATTTTTGTTTGTTTTGTACAAAGTCGCTTGTTCAGTACTACACTGCTTCTTAGTCTCTGGAGCATCATAAAATATCGTCTAATGAAGCATTGTTTTGTCAATAGTCAGCTTAAAACTGATTCAAATTACAATATTTCATCAGCACCATAGAACGACGGGGCATTCCCGAAATGTATTCAGTCTAAGAAAAGGTAAACAAAGCAGCACGCAAGAGTAATACAAAAATGTTGCAAGTATCGAGTTCAAAATTTTCGGATGTCGCAAGTACTGAGTGCGTAACGAATATAATTTCTATGTTGCCAGAATCGAGGTGTGCAAGTATCAAGTATGTGCACGTATGCATTGAAAAACATACATTGGGAAATCACTCTTAGTATTGTAATCACTGCAGATCTTGCAAGCCTAGCTTATTTTCATCAGTTTGCAGCAATGAAATAACAAAATATGTAAATAATCTATACCTGCAAGATCTGCAACGTATGCAGGATCAGTTTTCAACTAAGAGTGATTACCCTCACAATCTATTTACATGTGATTTTATTGTGAATTCTAATTGAAGTATCTGATCTCTGTATTCAAAAGAATGCTGTTTTATTAATAAGATTTATTGATTTAAGAGTTTTGTTATGTTTTGCCTCTAATAAAATATGTTTTGTTGTTAAAAAAGCGGTTTTTTCATTTCACGTTTTTATGACGATTGCAATAAGCTATATTGACGATAATGACGATTTTTGCCAAAAAATATGACGATATTGCTTCTAAAAAATCTGGCAGCTATGACTACAACATCAAAAATAAGAAGAGTTGCCAGAAGGAACATAGTAATTTCTCCTAAAGGAGATAAAACCATGACTGAAGATGTGATTGATGAGCTCTGACGTTTCTTCAACTATTTATATTTAATCCGGAAAAATTTGCAGAGAAGCGTACATGTACAGATAAAATAGAGGCTGACTTCCAAAACGTTCGTATACAAAGTTTGTATACAGTATTGCTACTGTATTTAAATCACATACATATGCAAAGTTTCCAAACAATGCAACAACTATAAAACCGATGCCTTGTTTGCTTTCTTACTGCGTTAAAAATACTTGGCGGCGGCGTTTTGAAATGGTATACATTGTATTATTATTGTACTGCGGCGTTATGAAATGTGATGCTTTGTTTAAACAGAAAGCAATTGACGTTTTGGAAGTCAGCCACACTTTGTCATCGTACAAATGCAGTGAACGCAAAAACGCCTGGAATCAAGATCAAAATTAGTAAGCAATTGTATGTTCAGCAAAACCTCTAACATATGCTCAAACTTGCAGAAATCATTTGAGAATTACAAATTAGAAATTTTAAAATAATTTTTGAAATTTTGTACATGAGCTAAGAAGATTTAGAATTTTTCAAAAGTAGGCTTAGAATGATGAATGATGATGATTTCGTATAAGACAAACTTTACACAAACACACATGAAAACGACTTAAAAAAAAGGGGACGTTGTCAATTTAAGAGGTATTTTTTTATGAACCGATTTTTTTCAATTATTTCTTTGTTTGAAATGTTCTGCTTGCAGTTTCGTATTTTTTTTTAATTCGAAAGCGAAATTCTTTCCCGTAAATTATTGTTTTTTTTTTAAAATCGTCTCTATTTACATACTGATTTTCAAGCCTGCAGCTTGGTTTTTTAAAAAATCGGGAGAAGTTGCTAGTGAAACACACTTCACCCGCCCCATATCGTTATCGTATAACTTCTCAATTTATTGACCGATTTGAAACATTTTAATGGGACCAAACAGAATGCAAAACCCATTAAACAATTAATTTTGAAAATCGGTCTATAAATAGAAGAGTGAGACGATAAGTAATAGTTTTGACCCCCTTTCAAAAGGAAAAAAGAATTTTGAAATCGTTGACAGAATAATCGAGTTACAAACATTAAAAAACCCTTGAATTGATAACGTTCCTGGTTTTTTAAGTCGATTAAAAAAAAGATTTTCGTTAAGCAGATAATTTAAAAGATAATATTGCAATGATGACAAGTGTCATGTCAGAAAAGCTGTATGCCTCATTTTCAATTTATTAGTTAGCACAGAAATTTTTCTTTAATTTAGAAAGCTTACGATTTTCTCTATTTAATATTTTTGGGCTACAAATATTTCTAATCCACCTGGCAACACGGTGCTTTTTTTTAATATGCCTATAAAATGAAAATCATGAAGTTTTACCGTGAATAACTTTAAGTTTAATGGTCGCTTTTTATTTTTTTAAACATTATAGTACAAAGACAAATTTTAATTTAAATATAAAAAAAATAATCGCGAATATTCATTCCATACACATGTGAATATATTCTGGAGGCTCTTGATTAGTTTTTTGGCCGGCTGGATGATTCCCCACCTCCTGTTTTATGGCTCAATTAAATGTTTGAGAAGACACTAACACTACGACACATTTGCTAAATGTCTAGGCATTTGCAATCTTGGTCACTAAAACAAACTAAATAAATCTAAACGCAATAATCAACAATGATTTTAGTCATGATTTTAAAGACGACGATGATAATAAAATCACTACCTGTATGCATGCAGCTTTTCTTTTACTTCACCCCGCAAGGTGGGCATGTTTTTTCTAGTTTTTTTTTTTTTGGTATTTCTCGGAGGGTCAAAATTCATTAGAAAAACTAAAAAGAGGAGGAAAAAAACCCAAAATACTCGTACACCAAAACGAATTGCGCTGAACCATAAAGTTTGTTAAACTTCTTATTGTTTAAAATAAAAACAAATTAAATTATAAGGAAAGATAGAAACAACAACAACAGTAACAACAAAATTTAATAGATGTATGCGGCAGTCTGCTTGTTGTATAGTAATAATAATAATAATTGTTTTATTTTATGTTTTTTCCCCCTTTTGGTTAATTTTTGCCATTTTTATCGTTGTTATCACTTGTATACGATGACTTTAGTTTAGGAAACTAAATAAAAACAAGACAATGAAATTTTTAAACATTGTTGCGACATTTTAAGACTTTTTACTCCAAAACATTTGTTCAACAATGCGTTAATGTCAACAACATTATAATTTGTTGTTTGTATGGAATTTCCAAACAAATATTTTAATATAAAATGTGATCTTCGCTTAATTTAAATTTGAATGAAAATATTACAAAAAGAAAAATGTTACAAGAATCTTTCTTACCAAAAAAAAAGGGTTTGCTCAAAAAGTTTTATAAAATAAAACAGCATGTTTTTGAAGAAGACTTACCTGAAAATAAATAAGAAAAATAAGTATATTAATTAGAAATGATTAAAATATTTGTATTAAAATAAAAGATCTACAAATAAATTAAAGCAAAGATGCAAAACAAAAATATTAGTCGAACCAATTTTACCAAGTTAACAGAAATATGTAAAACAGTCTTAGTAAAAGTTGTAAAAGTCATTTACAATGCAGTATATAGAAAAATAGAAATGTTAATATAGAAAAATAGGAATGTGTAGCTAGCGGGCAGTAAAAGTGTGATATCAAAAATAATTTTAAATCTTTGGAAAAAGTTGCTTTTGTTGGTGAGGGTGAAAAAAAATATATTACGGAACAGAATTCTTGACAGCTGTGGCTTAAAATCGCCCAAATCGGTACTTTGCAGCAAAGTAACAAGCCGACTAAAACATGTCGGCGGCGGCTGAAAGGGCAAATATTTTCGGCGGCGGCTGAACGGCTTCACGTCATAAATCCCTATCAAATAAAATCATATATTTTCTATTGTATTTGTTTCCTCCATTTATGAAATTTTGTTTCTCAGAAAAACAAACATGATAACTGCAACGATTTTAAGTCCTAATAAAACTTCAACATAAAATTTTATAACACAATCAGAAAATGCCAATGCTAAAAGCATCACCACTAAATATGATACAAAACCAAAGTAAGTAAACAAAAAACTTTATACAGTTCCCAGAAATCACTCTTGATCGTCGCTAAATTAAAGAAATATCTAAAAAACTTCATTTAATCGATTTGGCTTAAAAAGCGAAAAACGTTTTTACAAATTAACAAATATGGTAGGATGTCGTATTATTTTTTCAAATGAATTTTATCCTCATACCATACTCGTATTTAAAAGTTTCTTAAATACAAATAAAAAATATATTCAAACATGCAAAAAGCATATGCAAATACATACAAAGAAGATTCAACAGCAACAAGAAATATATATAAAAAGCTAAAAGCTTAATATTCATTCTCATATTCCAATAATTTTAATCAGTAAAATCCAACGTAGTTAATGTTAGCACGTAATCATAACAACCATCCAGCCAACCAACAACAATGACTACAACGACTACGAAATACGGCATTAGCAAATAACCGGCAGCATCTTATTGTTGTTGTTGCTGCTGTTACGCGCTAAACTCGTTGCAAGTAAATTCTGGGATTCATTACAAATGCACAGCATCATCGTCAACAAGAACATCATCATCATCATTACCATCATCATTATCATCAGCAGCAGCATTATAAGCTACTAAATGCGTAAAATGTAAAGTTGAAGTGCACATGGAAATAAAATTAACTGGCGTTTTGCATCTCAGCTTAACTAAACGTATATTATACATATGTATGTACATAAATAAGTACGAGTATGAGTGAGAAGAAAACTACATACATACATATCGTCAGCTAAAACGCAAACGGCCCTAACTAACACAAAAAACCCAAATCGGTTTTTTGGTGGATTCTGATGCATTGCATCAAAATACACAACCACAAAAAAATTTACTCTTGTCTGACCAAAATTAGCGATTTTATTAACGAAAAACAAACGGCCCTATCTACAAAAGCGTTTATTTGATAAACGCAAAAAGACTTAAGTGATCGTTTATATGGGCAACATTGAAAAATTACAAAAAAAAAAAAAAATTATAGATTTGTTTGATTGTTTCTGGTTTCAGATAATTAAGGTTCAAAATAACTAACATAGCCATTCAAATATGACCAAATTTGATTTATTCTGCCAGAAATCAATTTGTCACATCTTTTTTAATAATACTGGTGAAAATCATGCTGAGTGAAACTATACTTTTGGTTTAAAACAGTAAAATTTCAAAAATGTTATATAGGGCCGTTTGCATTTTAGCTGACGATATACAAATTTTGCCTTGAGTTGCAGCAACATTTTAATGTAAAAAATAAACAAAACAAAATTTTTTTTGTAGAATTACGAAATTTTTCCGGTTGGGGTGTAGCACAACGACTAGAGAGCGCCATACATTAGAATGAGAATAACTTTCCCGCACAAATCGTAAATAATTTTAGAATAGTTTCCCAAAACTATTTGCTGAAGTTGTTAGGGCGTTGATTATAAAACAAGGAATGACTAATAATCATACATATATTATCCCAAATGGAATTTAGTGAAATATAGATTCCGCACAAATGCACATAAATACCTTTGATATGATAAAACTTTTGCCCGATATCTGCTCTATAGTGTAAAAGCGATAACAAAAATTCATCTTACCTATCAAAAATCTTAATATCCAACTAAAAAATATAAAAAAATTTTTGCAAAATTTCCAATTTCCCCATGGAGAATTGGTTGCAAATTCGAAATTATAATATTAATAAACTAGATTTTACCCGTGACTTCGTTCACGCTACATGTTAATGAAAAAACAAAAAAAAGTATTAAAAGCAAAACGCACCAAAAGTACCTGCTTTTCCTTATATTGCACCCAAGAAAGTATACTACATTAATGTACGTTATTGTAAAAACAATTTTACCATTTTTTTTTTAATAAAAACTTATAATAGTACCAAAAGTGACAGATTTACATTATTATGCGCCCAAGAAAGTACGCTTTAAGTCAATGTAAAATACCTAATAAAAACAAAACCTACCAAAAGTACAAATTTTACGCTTTTTTAACACTTAAAAAGTACCCTATCAAATTTCACCAAAATCCTTAAAAAAAGTACCAAAAATAAAAAAGTACTGTTAAACCTTCTCTAGACTTCCACAAATAATTCAAGACCAAAATTAGTCAAATCGGTCCAGCCGTTCTCGAGTTTTAGCGAGACTAACGAGCAGCAATTAAATTTTATATGTAAATAGATTTGTGTTAGGGGCTGTGCACATATTACGTAACGCTCCAGGGGGGAGGGGGGGGGGGTTAAAGATTTGTTACGGATTGGAAATTTTGCACTGAAAAATTAGTAAAAAGCGTTACGAAGGGGGGGGGGGTATAAAATCTCTGAAAACAGCGTTACGTAATATGTGCACAGCCCCTTAGCCGTTTTGTTTGTTGAGCCAGCCTAATGTTCATACACACACTCTCACCTTAATGCATAAATTTATGCACATGTAGTAAATTTGCCAGTTTATGTTAATGTAAAATTACAATGAGTTTTGTGCCACAACATCATCTAACGATCAATAGGCCCACTACGATTCCAAAGAGATTTTAATGTAAATGAGGCCTGATTATTGTTGAAGTGTATAAGTTTTTTCATTTAATGTCACACAAAAAGTTTTTAATAACAAAACAAATTTTTTTTTAATTCTATTTACCAACGACTTATATTTGACTTTCAAATAGGGGTAATTTTTAAGTATTTGGCAAGAGGATGATGACGATGATGATGGCAGCACCAGTAGTGGCAGAACTGTGGAAGTTGTATTTAAACTTTGGTTGTTTTTTTTTTTTTTTTTTGTTTTTAATATTGTCATAGGTAGGAAGAAGGATACACAATACAAAAGGAGCTTAGAAAAAAGCCAAAGAGTGGATGAAGAAAAAAACGTTTTGTTTTTGTTTCTTTTTTCATTTCCTGCTTCTTTGGTCGGGACTCCTTTTTTGTTTTTCTTACCAAGTAAGAGAAAACAACAGCAACATATGGGGTTTTACCCCTTTGACTTTTTTTTTGTTTGTTTTTAAGTGGATTTTTTTTTTATTTTTAGTTGTTGAATAAAAGCTAGAAATAAGTTTCTTTTGAAAATAATAAGTAGTTTGAGTTAATACGAGAGCAGAGTAAAGAAACGAGAAAATAAAATTAATAAGGGGTTGTTTGCTGGTGTAAGAAAGTAATAAATGAGCTTGTTTTAATGTGAATTCTACATGTCGAGAAATGAGGCTAAATTAAGGACAAACATATTTTATTAAATAATAAATCAAAGAGTGTTAAATTTAACTAGCAAAGATTCAAACCAAAAATTTTAGTCGTGCCAATTTTGTAGTTAACAGAGCACAGTTACACACTTACTTAACAGTCGTAGTAAAAGTTAAGGAAACTCATAGAGCCTTAAAAATTAGTGGCTACTTTGGAAAAATGGTGATGTATAGGATTATTTCACTAGATGCATTCGTTTTCTAAGAACGAAAAATAGGACATTGCCGCAAATTGTTTGTTTTGAATAAAATAGTAGCTTGTACATCTCGATTAAAAAATTAACAAAGTTATTGAATACCTACCAGATATTTAAATTATTGAACTACTTTTTCTTTTAAAAAATGGACGTGGCCTAAAATTTCAATGCCCGCTATTACTAGCTCTAAATCAAATTGGCCATTAACATGATACAAGGTTTAATTAAAGGTAAAATTTATATTTTTTAAAAAATTAAGAAAATAAAATATTAAAATTGCTCTCTTGAGATATAAAAAAATGTAAATGCACTTAAAATAATTTTTTTTAAGAAAGAGTCAAACTGAGCGGAAAAAAATTATGGGGATTTATGTACGATTTCTAGAAAAGTGTTTTATTGGATATACTAACAGTTTAAGTTGTAACATGTTGTAATCGGCCACGTTGATTCCTCTGTAAAAAATTTTATTTAACTGCATTCACTATTTTGTTGCACATATGTCAACTATGGATCTTTCAGTCATAAATTTTATTTTAATAATATGTAAAAAAGCACTCTTTTACGTCCAGACTATACAGTCGTTGTCGATAAAAATCAGATGGTTTTAAAGATATTTATTTCCCAATGTACAAAATCTTTATTTTATTAAAATCGAACAGCAATAGAAGGCGCTATTTTGAGGTCTAGAATGTTACTCCGAATCTCTTCAAGATTATCTGACAACAATGTTGAATATAAAAGGTTTTCCAATAGGAATGATATGATTTTGAAGTGACGTTTCGTAATATGTCATGATCTGTCATTTATTTTTCATTGTTTCAGTAGTGTTTACAATTTCGAGGGTGGTGTTGGCTGAACTGGTTAGCGCGTTGACTACTTGGGGCCTGGGTTCAAACCCTGGCCAGAGCAAGTCGATCAACATCATTAATTTCTCTAATGTACATTAGTTGAGACATTGTATTAATTGTTGTCGGACTATTTAAGTGATGAAGGCATAACACTGGTCACTAAAAAATTGTTCCGACAGCGATTGGTGATGCTCCAAGCTACTCTACACAACATCGCCCTCTTTCGTCGGTTAGCAGAAACATCGGCGAAGTAAAACAAATAATAAAATGCCTGCTAATACAGCTTAACAAAGTTAATGCGTCTACTTAACACCGGATTCGGCTTAACACTACTATTAAAATTAACAGAACGCGCAAAGCAGAGTTGTGAAACAGTTAAGCATTCTAAATTTTCAACATCTATCTTCTCTACCCTATCCCTGGGTTCCGGCACAATGCACTGCATACGTAGGGGTTATGCCTTGAGTGCTGGTCCTAATTAAAAAAAAAAATTATCATGGAGAGATATGCGCAAGAACAAAGTTTACTCAGTTTTATTATCAAAATAATCGTTCTGCATTTGCAACTTTGCGTGAGCTTTTGCCATAATCGTCCAAGTGTGCTCACTATTCATCGAATTGTTCAAAATTTTGAGCTTACATTTTCTTTACATAATGTTCAAGTGCCAATAAGACAAAGAACCGCTCGAAGTAATGCAAATATTGCTGCCGTTTAGGCAAGTGTTGCTGAAGACCGCAATTTGTCGATTCCAAGACGTTCTGAACAATTGGGACTGTCTCAAACTACAACCTGGCAGATTTTGAGAAAGGATTGGGTTTGCATCCGTATAAAATTGTTCTCACTCAAGAACTGAAGCCATTGGACCCCCGTAAACGTCATGAATTTCCTGATTTTGCGATTTACGATTTGATTTAGTGGAGAGTGCTCGAAAATTGGGTTCATCGAATTCGTTCCTGCAGAAGAAGTCTATTTGAATGACGTTTTATTTAGAACTTAATTGTATCGATTGAACTTCACATTAAATAAAAAACTTTTGAATTTCGTTAACAATAAGTGTGTTTTTTTTTAAATCATATCACTCTTATTAGAAAACCTTATACATTTGTAGCTTATTTAAAAGTTGTATTTTAACGTTTGTAAATATTTCATAACACGGTTCAATGAAATCTCTAGACAAGTTTTCAAATTAATTTAGATTTATAAACCTTCAAATTATTATGAGTGAAAAGAGTAAATTAACCCTAGAATACATTTAAATTTTTTACTGATTTCTAGAGTTCCAGTTGAGATTATTGCTTTTTAACCGACTTCAAAAAAAGAAGGAGGTTATTTATTCAATGAGTATTTTTTCAATATTTTAAGCTCTATAGCTCTCTCATTTCGAAATTGTTGGTTTTGTTTATCGGGTTTGCCAATAATTTGGCGTGAAATTTGCTCCCTTTAATTATTGTTTTTGAAAAACTCCTCAATTTATAGACCGATTTTGCCTACTTTTTTTGTTAGTCCCGCCGAAATATTGGTCACATAGAAATGTTAGTGGACGTACCACTGATATTTTTAATAATAAATAAAACCGCTGTTAATGGGCCGATTTAAAACTTTTTTTTAAATCTTTCGTGTGGTTAATATACTTATGTATAAACTAGAATAGGATTATATCGGTTCCCAAGCGTTTGTATAGTTCCGTTAATTTTGTCATCTGTTCAAAGGAATTTTGATATTAAGGTCGGATTTTTTTTTTTTTTTTTGCAAGAATTTTGGATGCTTGAAGTTTTATAGCAAAATTTTATGCTAAATATTTTTATATTCCTATTTCCTGGTTTCAAGGGAGATTTTTGATCTTTTCAAAACAAAAATATATAACGAAAAATATAAAATGTTTCACGTTGTATTCTACATAAAACTGCTGGGTATATCTTATACCAAATATACAGGGTACCGCAGAATGAGCTATATGGTTTGAATTCTTTATAACTTTTTTAATTATTATTTTTTCTTTGTTTTTTTTTTCAGCATTTTGTGAAGAAGACTTGGGGAATTAATTATGAATTATTACACGATCGAACAACGTACAAAAATTGTAAGTGAATTTTATTTTTCAAACCAACAGCCTATTGTGTTGACACAGCGTGCAAATCGTCGTCATTTTAATGTGCGCAATGCACCCACAGCGTCAGCAATAAACCATTTGATTGGAAATTTTCGTCAACATGGGTCTGTAAGAACTCTTCCTGGTGCCGGAAGAACACCTAAAAAAAAACAGTAAAAACCAACATTCGCAATGAAATCATGGCCATTACACCCGAAATTTTGCGAAAAGTTATGGAAAATATGCTAAAACGAGCACGTAAGAGCACATCACTTACAGGATATCATTTTTCAAAGCTAATTGCAAAAAATTCTCCAATAATATACTGATTTTTAAAAAAGTTATAAACCATTTAAACCATATAGCTCATTCTGCGCCACCCTGTATAATGATTCAAAGATTTCTTATGTCGTTTGAGTACAAGAATGTGTATGAATGTGGAGGGGCTCTTTATAACCCTCAAACCAACCCTCAACCGAAATCCTTGTTATTTACAAAGAGTATTAACTACATGGTGTCCACCGGCAAGCTATACTACTTTGTTTTGCCGCCATTTTGGTAAACATTAGTCTTGACAGTTCATATTTGGCAGTCGTGAAGTAGAAACGTGGCAAATTTGTTATGGAAAAATATTCGATAAACTAACGTGTTTTAATTGTTAAAACATTTTATCAAAATTAATCATCGATTACTGTGACGATGAGAAAGATGTCGATTGGCCTCCACGGTCGCCTGATTTGACTACTACGGACTTCTTTTTGCGGGGATATCTGAAAAGCAAGGTTTATGCAAGCAAACAAACCAGAAACGCTTGAACAACTCAAACAAAATATTCGTGATGAAATTAATGAAATACCGCGTGAAATGTGTGAGAATGTAATGACAAATGTGCTCAAAAGGGCTCGCATTTGTGAGGCGGACATTTATCTGATATTGTATTCCATACATAATTGCCGACATTAAATAAAACATTTATCAATATAAGATGCATTCTCTTTTATTTAATCAAAAATTAAACAAAGTAAATAATATACCTTCCCGGCGGACATCCTGCATAACTAAGATACAACGTTCGGCCCCTACACATTAGTTTTGTTTAACCGATTATGCACAGCATAAGCTATATATTTTTTTGCTCCTAAAAAGAAAACTCCAAAAGCAATAAAAAAATATTTGCTGTTGTAAACAAGGAAAACTGCAGGCAACATAAATTAATAGTAAAAAAATTATTTAACAAAAATGGTTACAGAATTCATTAAAATTGAAAACTGTGTACGTTTTCCCCTAAATTCTTTTTCAATTATTAAAACGAACAGGAATTACAAAAAAAAAAATAGAGAAGAAAAAAGAGACTCCTTTAGAGAAACGTTAACTTTTCCACTCATAAAAGTTTTTTCTGTAACAAATTTATTGCGGTTTCATAATTACTTTTCAACAATTTTCAAAAATATGTGAGTAGTTTTATTTGCATACAGATGTGTTTAATTTAAACTTCTAATAATATGAATGCCTTTTTTTCATATTTTCTACTACGATGACAACTGCTAACACGACTAACAAATAATTTACTATATTCGTTTTACTGCTATTTACGAGTATATCTGATTAAATAGTAAATATTTCATGTTTTCTTCTCGATATTTAAAAAAAAATATGCTTTGTTTTTGTTTGTTCCTGACACAAATTGCAATTTATGGCTTGAAACCTTAAAAACTACAACAAAACCAAATAGTGAGATCAAAAGTTCAAATATGGTTTTTCTATTAAACCATTCATTTCATTGTTTCCCATTTTGCATTAATTATTTATGCAAAAAAAAAAATTTAAAGGAACCAAAAACGTTTTTTTTTTTAGCTTATTTTTGTAAAGTTTATTCGTTTATTGCCAGTCTTTGTAATATTTATTGCTAATTGCTGTTCGTGTTTTTTTAGCTTTCAATTAAATGTTGGCTTTTTCTACTTTTTTCAAAAATATAACAAATTTTATACAAATACACCCACCTCTTTTTTACACGGTGGATGTGAATATATGAAAAACATTGTAAAGGAAATTTTGTAAAAAATACATGCAGGATATGCAAAATTTAGGGATGCATTTCTTATCTTCAAAAAATCGCGTAATTTAGAATAATTCCACATATTTACTGAGTAAAAAAAGAAGAAGGCCCATTATTTTTAAAAGGATCTTGAAAAAATGTGAAGAAGTGAAAAAATTGTGTGCTAAAAAAATTAATTTCTTCATATTTGCGAATTGTGTAAAAAAGTCCGTGTAAAAAAATAAACGTGTGAAAAAAGTGTGGAGTGTAAATAGATAGTTTGGGTCACCATTATTGTTCACTCACAGATT
Organism: Lypha dubia; assembly: GCA_947311025.1. NCBI lineage: Eukaryota > Metazoa > Arthropoda > Insecta > Diptera > Tachinidae > Lypha > Lypha dubia. Next base: position 84,934,726 of record OX371263.1, on the reverse strand, counting down.
TGTTATTTATTTTTTGTCACTGTGCGTGTCTCTTGAGCCTCGTCTTTGTAACTTGTGAAAAGTTCTCACATCGAATAAAAATTCTGTTTTTCACATTGTGCTTCAGAATGTTTAAAAATTTCATTCAAATATCTTGTATACTAAACTTTTGAGACAAATATTAAATTTTCGTTTACCATTAAGTTATTAGCGAATGCGCAATTTCAAACTCGTTGTCTGCAAAACTACTTTTTTTTTAATTATGACTCTATTGCTGCAAAGGCTCGATATGTGAAAATGGATCGTAGAACTAGAAATCGACTGGATCAATTGGATATTTCTTCTGCACTTCTGATCGTAGTTGCTTAGCCAAAAACGAGAAGTGGAAAAATTACAAATTCCGGCAACTTTCAGATGAGTCAGAGCAGATGAGACCAAATCTTGACGTTATTTGAGGTGCTGCATTCAAATCCGGGTTTCGTTTTTCAAAATTGGTTCTAGTTTGTGAGTTCCCGCATGTTGGTGGCACTGCGCTAACATAATGACAGTCAGCTGTTGGCGTCGCTAGAAACAATATTTAATTTGTATTTTTAAAGTTTTTTTTTTTTTTTTAATCCAAAACGTGTGAAAATGCAAAGACAGAATTGTAAAGTTGATCTAAAGTGTTTTTGTTATGTTTGCGGATGTTATATGATCAGAAAAAGTGGCAAAGTTGTGATCAGAAATGCATATTTTTATTATTTTGGTTTCTCTGTATCAAACACTCACAAGCCGTGTGTACCGAAATTGTTTCGTAACGCGTGTAGCACAATATTATACAAGTGGTCACGCGGTAAAAAAGTATGTTTTTCATTTTCATTGCCAATGTTATGGAGAGAGCCGAAAAATCATGTAGATGATTGTTACTTTTGCTTGATGAATTTCGTCGGTCTCTTTTTTGTGTCTGTGGGATAGCATTGCAACTGACCAACATACGTACTAATTATGAACCAGGAAAACAAAACGTCTCTTCTATACCACTTGTGAACCCACAGAACATTTTCTTGCCACCTCTCCACATAAAGCTTGGCCTTATCAAAAACTTTGTCAAAGCGCTCGACCGTGAAGGATCGGCTTTTGAGTACTTGACCAAGTTATTTCCCAAATTGTCGTAGCAGCAGCATGGGTATCATTTCAAGATGTTGTTCACAACTTTCTCGGTAACCGCAAATCCTCGGATTTCAAGCAGATAATCGACAGTTTGTTGCAAAATTGTTGCAAGATTGGAGCTCGAATGTCTCTCAAAATACATTTTCTGCATTCCCGTCTCGGATTTTTTCCTGAAAACTTGGGTGATGCAAGCGACGAGCAAGGAGAGCGACTACAGTAAGAGTTGGGAAAATCGAAAAACGATACCAAGGATTTTGGGACGAGGGCATGATGAGCGACTACTGTTCGATTTCAATGCGTGAAACAGATCCCAAACAGTACAAGCGACTCATTTCGACTGCTCTTCATTTCTAATTTAACACTTTTTAATGAATAGAATGGAGATTAATTGTCAAAAATTGTAAAAAATGTGTTTATTTTATATCTCGAAAACTAGAACCAATATCAAAAAACGCAGTGCAGATTCGGATTCAGCGCCCCAAATAACCTTAGAAACATCTTTTGGTTGCTTAGATCCAAAACCGTGTATACTTGGGTTATTAACAGGTGGTACTGATGTCGCATACCTAATGAAGCGTTGACATGAAATGCCACCTTGTGAGTAGTGATTAGTAGAGTAGTCTTGACTACACAAAAAAAAAATGCGATACATGAATTTATTTTGGGAAAAATTTTAGACGTTATTAAAATTTACACTTTGCTCATACATGCAATCTCTCAGTTTAATCGGGTTTCCATGCAGTTTGGTCCAATAACACTTTTTCTAAAATCAATCAAATGTATCTATATACATACTTATAATGATTAGTTTTGAAATTTTTGCCCTAGAAGGAATTTAGCATTTCACACTTAATTTAATTCAACGTTTCCAATAACTTTTTAAGCTTCTTTATAGTGTTATTGTGGTCTTATTTTATGGAATACGAAAATACGTGAGGCAAAACATAAAAAAATATTCTCAATTAATTTTCATGTTAGGAAGCTATTTATAAACGCCTAAATATATGCTTTGATAAATTACCCAGAAACGTTGACTTTAGGCGGAAAAAGAAAAAAATATTGCCAATACGTGCAACGCATATACTCCTTGCGCAACTCAAACTATACACACATATGTATGTATTAATATGTATACACACATGTACATATACATATTAAAATGTAAAAGTGTGTGTGGATCAAATCCACTCTCTAACTTCCGGTAGCAAATCGTGCGTTATAAAACTTTATTTGCGGTCATAAAATATACAACATCCATTCGCTTAAGTATAATTTTAAACAAAATCAAATTTGAATTAAAAAGAAAAATACACAAAAACATATTTATAATATAAAATATATATGTGTGCGAGAGAATATAAGCCACACACACACACACCAACACAAGCTGCACAAAAATCCCAATAATCAAAATCAAATTTAATACCGTCGTCATACACATTTATTCAACTTATTGCTGAACTTTTCGAAGTTATTAAATTCCCCCGATAACATCTTCAACGTCCTTATTGTGGTCCTTTTGGTTTGCTTATTTTATAATTTCATTTTTTTTTTTGTTGTTCCTCTTAGTATCACACAGCCAGTGTTTATTGTCGTCATTGTCGTGTATAAAATCCATAAAAGTTGCTGAGTACAACATCGCATTACCAGAGTAAACAAATTCAACCAAAAATATGAAACGAAAACTTAAGCAAACAAATAAACAGGATACAAAAAAAAAAAAAAAAAAAAAATGAAAAACACAGCAGCAATAAATAGCCCAGATACATACATATTGACCAAATAAAGTTCGCTTTAAACACTTTACACTCATACTTGTGTACCTTTCGCTAACAGGATGTCAAAGAAGAAGACCCGGCTGCCAGGAGTTCTTTTTTTTAGGCCAAACAATCACTACACTACACTTACAAACTCACAACCACGTAGAGTTTATGCTGCACATGTGTGTGCTGATAAAGCAGAAAAAAATATTCAACCACATTCAAAAACAAAAACAAAAACAAAGAGGTTTCTCTGCGACCAAAAAAAAAATGATAAACCCACCATTTTTGCTGAAGGATATAATAATAGTTTAACATATGCACACAAAAAGGATAGAAAAAAGTTGAACATATTTAATCAAATATGTATAAGGTATTCAATATTAAGCTTCTTATCACCAGAGCTTTAAATTTAAGTATAAAGAAACTCTTACACAAAACACATACATACATACAATTGTATGTGTATATAATTCATTTAATTTCCCTGTCGGGCTTTGAGTTAACTTAAAGCATACTTATAGTCAATCAGATTTGAGTCACAGGTGACTAAAAAACTAGTTCATTTGCTTTGTTAAACGCTATTCAGGTTTTACATTTGATGTCATCAGAGCGAGTCAGTACTCACTTACTCTGCATAAGTTTCAGCTAACCATATGTTAGCTTATTATTAGTTAGTTTGTGGCGCATAAAGTAAGTGGTCACTATGAGTTAGCTATGAACTAACTAGCTAATGATTGGGGTTTATAAGTTAGTTTGTGGCGCATAAATCAGGAGGGCGCTATGAGTTAGCTATGAACTAACTAACTAATGATTGGGTTTTATAAGTTAGCTTTGAGTAAAATTGCTAAAATTTAAAAACAGAATTTTTTTTCTCATATTTTATGATTTTATATATATTTATTTATTAATTAATTAATTAACAATATAATACTAAGATTATTTAATTAATTTTACAGTAAAAATGATTTTATTATAAAAAAATTAATGATATTCCAACAGTCATAGGCATAAAATAGGAACATAAAATAAAAGGAACTTCAGTTTTTTACATATTTTATATGTATGTATATCTTTTTATAAATTTATATATTATATTTATTTTAAAATTAAATTTTTCATTCATGATGGTCATTATTTCCTTTGGATTCTTTCTTTTTGGTATTGCAAATTGCTTGGAAATGTCGCTTCTTTATCAACTTAAGTGCATTTCTTATAGCTTTTTCTGGATTATCTTCTTGATTAGCATGAATAGCATCTATTAATGATACGAAAACTAATTTGTGATTACACGTTCGAAAGAAAAATAAATGTATGTTACTTTACCCATTAAAGCATCAAAAAATCTTTTAAAATTTTTCAGCGATAGTTTTCCGTGGATTCCATCCACGTTACAGGCGACAATTAGGTCCACGGAGAAAATCTCTGTCAGAGATTTATGAAGTTGTCCTCTTAGTAAAGATTACATACAACGAGTCTGAAAAGATTTATTTCAATTAATTGAATTTGTTTTTAATCGATGTTAACCCAATCAAAACAGAGTAACAAAATACTTACATAACCAGCACGATTTGATTCTTTTATTTTGCTATTAATTTCTTCCAAACCGTCAATGGTCTGAATTTTTAAATAATTAATTTTTCTGAAAATTAATTGTGAAACCACAAATCAAACTGAAAACAAAATCACAGTCGTATTGATAGTTATTTTTTTTTTTTTGTTTCTTTTTCTTCTTTTATTTTTTGCTTTTAATTTTTAGTTGTTCAATGTTTGCTTATATGTGCATCAGTTTCGAGTGAGCAAAAAGTTAGTTTAATACTTATCAGGAAGAAGTCAGATGTATTAAAAACCAAATGACTACCCATCTCTGCATCAGTTCTGAGTTAATTTGAAGTCAGTAGAAAATAGTTAGCAAAAAGTCAACTTAACTCAGAACTAGTTCATAGATGCCCGACAGGGTTACGACGATAACTAAAAGTTTCATAATAAGTACTACATGTAAAAAGTATTTTTTTTTAAAACTATTTTTACACTTTTTCATATATGTCTTTTTTTGCAAAGGTACCGGATATTTCAAAAGGGTACTTTTTTCAGAATACACTTCTGCCCGGTACTTTTTAACGGCATTTTTAAGGGTACTATTTTACACATTTACTACATTTAATAAAGTGTTGTACTTAATTTAAAAGAAGTTTTTTATACATATATAATCTTTTTCTAAAAAGTACTTTTTAGAAAGCTGCACTGTTTAAAGCTACTTTAAAAAATAAAAATAAAGATTTTTTATATTAAAATTTTCTTAAAAACTCCCTAAACTAATTTTTTTGTAAAGAGTGCTCTTTTGGAAAGGTACTTTTTTAATGATACTTTTTTAAAACTACCTTTTTAGAATCGCTTTTTGCTAAAAGACACTTCTTTTCAAACGAATTTTTCCAAAAGGTAATATTTTCACAGGTACTTGTTTTTAAGAACTTTTTCGCACGGAAGCAATTTACCTAATCAACGACTTTCACGGACAAAAATAGCGACTTTATTGACAAAATTCATACTACATCAGTACGAAGAGCTAACTATTTGCTGATGCATACAATTTTGATACTGTTGACATATAAAATTAAATTATTATAATACGTTATATGAACTTATGTATTTTGTAAAATTTTCCACACAAAAACATAAATGTGAAAATAAGGCCAAGTTCCTATCCAAAAAATTTCGGCCGTAAAAAGTAATGAGATCAAAATAAGGACCAAGTTCTTGATAAGTACAATACCATCTCATTTCTAGGCAACCTGTAAGCTTGGCAATATTTTTTTGCCTTTCTAATATGGGAAAGAATTCTGGGAAAAATATTGTCAAGCTTATAGGTTGCCTAGAAATGAGATGAAATTTTTTGGATAGCAACTTGACCTTATTTCCAAATTTATGTTTTTGTGCGGATATCACTTCTTATTTCTAAGTTGTTTTTGTATAAATATTCATATGTATATATAATTATGGTTTTTTAACAGTTGACGGTTAGGTTATTTAATGTGAAGCTTTCTAGCTAAACTGGAATTCCCACATATAAATAAGGGGCACTCTAGTCCCCCAGGTGGAAAAGGCCCGTTTAAAAATAATTTTTGTTAATTGCTCGTCAGGACCTACCTGTGCACCAAATTTCAGCTTTCTAGCTATACTGGAAGTGCCCCATACAAAGAAGGGGCACCCTAGTCTCCCCAGGTAAAAAGTGCCTTGAAAAGTATCCTATGACCTTCTCCTGGTTCTAAGCTACCTCCCCACGAATTTTCAGCCAAATCAGTTTAGCCGTTCTTGAGTTAAATATAATGTAACTAACACGACTTTCTTTTATATATATATTTTTTTATATAAACTTTTTCCAAAAGTGTTTTTAAAAGGAACTTTATCAGTTACCTTTTTCAAATAATTTTTATTAATATAATTATATAAAGTTTACCTTTTTTAAATTTTTTAAAAATGTACTCTTTGCAAAGCAATTTCTTTTTGAATTATGCTCTATTTAAGAGAACTAGTTTTAAATGTTACTTTTTTAATTTTATTGCTGGTGGTTTAAAGGTGCTGCTTTAAAACTTTAACTTTTTCAAAAGTAACTTCTATGGAAATACACCTTTTTAAAAAGAAACATTTTTCAGAAAATCAGCCTTATTTTCGTTCTCTGATGAAGATGAGTACACAGTGGCAGAGCTGAATACTTGGGGAGGGAAATAAGGAATTCATCAAATGTATTATCAACGCCAAATTTTTTCACCATTTTTTCGAACTGTTCGAACCGTGTGGTTATTTTCAATCTAAAATTATTTGCATCAGATAAAAACAGTTTTCATAAAGTTCATTAACAAAAATACTTATTCTTTTGATGCTTTCATTACTTTTAAATTAGTTTTTCTTTTTTGTCGAATTAAATAAAATACACGACTATTTACCCAACTTTTGACACTCAAATGGGTGAAACGTAGTACAACAAATTGTAAAAGAATTCTTAACAAGGTTGTATTTTTATGGTTTTCGAGAAACGAATACGAGAACCGTAATAAGGCCGAATAATTTTATAGAAGGTACTTCTATTAAAAGGCACTTTTTTTAGAAAAGTAATTTTGTAAATAAATTCTGTTGTAAAAAAAATTTACTTTTTGAAAAAGTTTTTCTCTTAAAAGGTGCCTTTTTTTAAAATGTTCTTTTTATCACAAGTAATTTATTTAAGTGTTTTCCGTAAAAGGTACTTTTTCAGTTGTATTCTTTCTTAAATTAAACTTATTTTTTTGATATTTTACTTTTTTTTAGGAAAATTTTTTAGCAGCAAACCTTTTTGCGACGTAATTTCTTTTTGTTAGTCTATTTACTTTTTAACAAGATGCATTTCTGAAACAAGCATTTTTTTAAAATCGTATATTTTTACTGAATAAATTTATTAATTTAAAAAGTTAATTTTCCCAAAGCTGTTTTTATGAAAGATATTTTTTCAGACTTGTTTTTATAAAATAAACTTTTTGAAGGAGGTAGCTTTTCAAAAATATTTTTTATTATGCTGTTTTTAAGGCCAAAAAGTAAATAAATCGCCTGACTAGAAAAAAATCGTCAAAAACAGTAAATAAACATTAGCTAAACTAGATAAAACCAACAGTTAGAAAAACTACCCTCTGTAAAATTGTAATGTAAAATAATAACGATAATTTTGTTCAAATGAAAACAATTTATTAAATATATACGGAACTCTTCATAAGCGAGTTATTGTAACACTTTAAACAAAAAAAAAACGTTAAACTCACACTTCAATGGATAAGTTTTAAATAATCTTATAATCCTTTTTCTACATAAAACATATCAGCTAAATTTTTCAGGAAGAAAAACCTTCAACAGAATCGCTTACAGTTGAGCGGAATGTCAAATCCACAGTGAATTTCAGCTTAACTTTAAGCATTTGTAGTGGATTTTGTTTTGGTAAATATTTTCTTAACATCGTATGGGAATATCAAATTTCTTTCCTTTTTTCGTTGTTTTACTCAAGATTTTTATCAAGTGATTTTCTTGGTTCTATTTTATTTTTATATCTTTATCTTTACGAGTACAGCAATACAGTAAGAATTACAGTAGAATCTTTGTTTACAAGTCGTCAAGCAAATGTTAACCGTAACGCTTTAAGCTATAAACACGTACGCCACAGCAGACTACACGAACACAAGACTACAAGTGCTGCTAGCTACCGCTACTTAATTATTTTGGAAACGACAGATACACAGTAAACAGCTGATCCTGAATTGTTGCAACGATTCATTTATGCATATTACAGTGGTGCATATTTAGCGCTTTTATGTTTTTAAAGTTCGCTGGGGCGAATTGAATTCGCCACTCACATCACTTTGTATGGATTCGCTTTGACATAAACCGAAAAAATTCATCTCATGGATCTCTTTTGGCTCCGGAGTTACGGGGTTCAAAACTTATTTTTTATTGGCCATAACTACTAGAATATGGAACGGATATGAGCGATGTGGATATCAGTCTAAACTTCTCTAAAATACCTTTATACTGGTATACAAATTTTTTAAAACAATTTACCCATGCGAGTGAAATTCAATTTTAAAATTTTTTTATCTGACTTTTCACTTTTACAGAGAACTTACCATGGTTTTATTTGAGGTATACTTTAAAGCTGTCACCGATGAAATACGTAAGTTATGCTTCTTTAATGATGATTTTAAGAATTAAATGAGTTATTTAGAGCATTTTAAAATGATACATATGTCGTTTATTATATTCGTTCTATATTGGACTTATGACTTATGATCAATAATATATTAAAGTTTTGAACCCCGAAACTGCGGAATCAAGAGAGAGCGCCGAAAAAATTACACAAAAATTTTTAAGGGAAAAAAGGGCTATTACCCTGTGAGTTTTTTTAAAACTTTAACATGGTTGGTATTTTTGACTCAAGTCAATATTCCATATACATAACAATAAAGCTAATAAAAATTCTAGATGCATATATATTATAACATTTAAATTTTGTAATTTTCTTTTTTATTTTACAATAAAAAATATTTCTAATCACTAATTTGCTTTACATATTTTGTTATATTGTCAACACTGTTTTGGTTTTGTGGCCATCAGAAATAGAAATTAGTTTAATTCGACTACACGACAAAAGTCGCATGGACAAAAACCTTTTGCCGTGTTGCCTTGTTGTCTGCAATATAATCATTCTCATATGCACACATGCATTCTAATTTTGACAGCTAGTAGTCGGTCTCCTGCTGTGGCGAATGTGTTTATACCTTTAAAGTTTATGATCAACAAGGGTTTCTATGTTTCTAGTAATTTTTTGTAAATCGCACATACATAGCTCGTTAATAAAAAAAACTTTAATAGTCCAACATTGATTTTTTTGTCCACTTTGATTTCTATTAAAAAAATATATGTTTTCATTGAATTCACTGCGTTTTAATTATGTCAACAGTGCTCTCTACAGTCAGTCTCTTAACAGAACTGTGTTAAAGAAGTCTATGGTTTTTTCTTGGGTTTTTATAGGTTAACATTTAAATTCTTAAGGTGTAATTCCTAAACGATTCCTAAAGTTAATGTGAACATTAAATCCAGTTTTCTCATAAAAAATTCGTACATTAACGCCACAATAACTTTAATAATTATTTTTGAATTACACCTTTACACATTAAATTATGTTAAAAGGTACTGATACTGAAGTCCATTTACATCTAACCTCCAACATAATACAGTTGAACTTCTATAACTTGAAGTTTCTATAAATTGAAGCAAATCGCATGACAAGAGCGGCACTATAAATGTGCAAAGTTTTGAAAACTTATTCCATAACTTGAAGTCTCCATAAATGGAAGTTTCTTTTCTGAATAATGCTGATTCAAATTATGATTTTGCTTTTTGGTTTTGAGCCGACTGACAGAATGAAACTAGAAAAAACCAACCTGGTAGCCGAAATATATTAAAATATATTTTTTTTTTCAAACAATTTCATAGAGTAAAAACCTTATAGAACTTTGAAACTATCCATTAATTTATTAGCAAACATTTTCAAATGTTGTCTCAAAAAAAAAAAAAAAAAAAATTACTTTTAACATTTAGCAAATATGTAGAAAGTAATGAAAATGTAAACTCCAAAATAAAATTAAATGTTTTTACTTTTTTCCCTCGCAATAATAAAACTTGTATTTGTACAAATTTAACAACTTGAAAATTAAGCAGAAATCAAGAGATTGTATGTATGTTTGAGTTTATATAAATTACGAATTCAGCTAAAGCAGTGTCAATGCGAGTGAGTGAGTGTGTGTGAGTGTGTGTATGTGTGTGTGTGTGTGTGTGTGTGTGTGCTGTAGTAGATATGTGTTTTTAGATTTTAATATTATCCTAGATATTAGACAAACATGCCTAAAAGCATGCCATGTTATTTTTATACACCATAAAAAAAAACAAAATCTTAACTTAAGCACACATACAGTCAGAAAGGCACACACACGTAAACGTGCTCACGGTCATACATACATACAATATAATCACATAGAAAAAAACCTCCCCAGGGAATTACTCCATATTATATTTATACTGAAACACTCCTGGACACTTTCAACGAACGAACGTAACGTACACATACGTATTCTCTATCATGATCCTGCAACAAAAAACCCAGCAAAATTTTGCTTTTACAAATATTGATCAATAGCTACTACATTGTTTTCCAACGAAAATTCTATGAGACGTGCAGAATTTTCCCAAATTCTGAATAAATTTTATAGGAAAACTATAAAAGATTTATTGCTATCGCCTAGTATGGTGCTAGATGTCTCCGGAAATTTTAGACATCTGGATTAATTGTCTGCTAAAGTTTTAAATATATTTTTTGTGAACATCAGTAATCCACGATAAAATTGTTTAGTGGGAATCCTGTTACACACAATATTTTTTTGAAAATAAAAAAATAAAATGGCAAAAATTTTTCTGTAATCCCCACACTTTTGTACACAAATATACAAATTCAAATGCATATACATAGACAAAAACATATACACACACATACATATAATTTTTTTAAGTAAACTAGAAAATGCTCTTGTATAGATAAATATTTATAAACAAAGACAAATTCTTTTAAAGGACACAAAATATCAGAAAAAAACCCCGTATAAAATTAAGAGAAAAATAAACCAAAAAAAAAAAAAAAAGAATATCAGAAAATAAATTTATTTTGTGGTTTTTAGTGTTGAGATAAAAACAGGCAAAAAAAATATAAACAATTTTTCTGTTTTAATGCAGTGAAATTTTTTTTTTTTTTGCGAAGAAAAAGCCAAGAATAAAATGTTGACAAATACATATACAAAAAGTAATAAATATTTGCCAGAATAAGAGATTCATGTTCGTTGTCAATGGAAGTATGCTTGAATAACTTGCTGCTGTGGCAGCTTTTTCAAACCGCAATCAGTGTCATAAAAAGTCAAATCACAGAAAATATTTAATTAAAAGAAAGTGGTTTCGATTTAGCAGCTGAAAATATTTAATATCTCATGTGAAAAGTTTAAATAAAATAATTTTTACACTAAAAGGATTTCGCTTTGTTTATTAAGAATAAATTAATAAGAATAAATTCACTAAAAATTTAACGGACGGGATTTAGTTTTTAGATTCAAAACACACATAATATTTCCAAACATATTTAAACATTTTCTTATATAATATATAATAAAATTATGACAGGGGGTTCCGGTAGTGAAGACCACAATAAAAATTTACATGCAGCAGTTTTTTTTTTTTCTTCAAGTTTATTTTTGAGTTAAATTTTGCCCATTGCTATTGATTAGGATCAACTTGGAAAATCTATAAAATCTTTACATTTTTAGAAATATTTAAGCCTTCAACTATTCTCTGTGCGGTTCTTTTTTGTCGTTTTTCTGAAAATTGAGCCAAAAACTCTCCTTAAGCTTTGATATAACGCAGTGATACTCGTATATCCTACAAAAATATTTTTCATAAAATTATACTATAAAACTTTGAAGATAACACCAAAGCTCTAAAATAAACTTTAAAATGACACATAACACAAAACTTTAGTAGCGGTTAAGCATTAATTTCTTACTTATTCTCAAATTGTTCTAAAATGTCCCACAAAAGGGGATCTTTTAAGGCAAATTTGCATTAAAAATATGTCATATGTAAAATTTCAACATACTAAAAGTAAATGGAATTATAAAAATTATTTTATTTATAGAAAGTTGAGGGTAAGTTTTTTAAAATTTTCAATAATAATGGTGTTTTCTTTTTTGCACGCCCTGGTAAAAGGTATATGCATAAAATTCATAGCCCACCCTGTAATAATGCAACTTCTTGTTTCACTAGAACAAAAAACAATTTATGAAAAAGTAGAACCGCCTGTTTTTAACAGCTAGTGAGGGTAATTTTTTTAGAATAAAACACCCCACCCTTTTACAGAGCAAAACATTATTAAGAAACGAACACAAAAGTACACTTTTTACATGGAGATGTACCATTTTTTTGTAGAAATGAAAACACCATAAGTCTTCCTTCTCAATTTTTTTTTTTTGTGATTTTTTTACAATATTTAAAAAGTTTAACCCAAGTAAATTTTTGATATTCTCTGGGCAGATTTTTTTTGATTGCATGCATTGTGTCAGGGACTATGGAAAAAGGGGCTAGCATAGAGAAGACAGATGGTGAAAATGTTACAGAAGGCTTGATTCTTTTACAACACTGTTACTGTGCTTTATGTTAATTTTGAACATCTATCTTGTGTACTCTATCCCTCATCCTGAGTTCCGGCCAATGCACTACATACGTAGGGGTCATCCCCTTAGTGCTGATCCTAATTAAAAAAAAAATTGGTTGCCGTTTTCTACAGAAACTCAGTAAAAATTTCCTTGGTGTTAGGATATACAAATTTCATTTTTAACAGGAAATTTTTACTAACAACTAGAAAAATATTTATTAAAAACAAGTTCAGTGTTTATCCCACAATTAGTAGAAATTTCGTCATGTGCGCCACATCTACCATCTGCTTCACAATTTTCATTTCCTTGTTTTAACTCCTTCTGAACCGGCCTATCTGCTACTAAGAAGCTTTTGATGTCATTAGAACGCTGGAATGTTCGGAATGCTCATAAACAGCATGTATTTGTATTATCTGAAATTTAGGGGTAATTAAAACATTTTTATAAAACTTATGTCTTTTGGGACTCAAACTTAGGTACTTAGGTTTAGTAGACAGGCACTTTAACAACTTTACTATTACAAGGTACACTACAGGTACATCTAGTACCTATAAGTACTAAATTCGACATTTAATTTGACAAAAATAATTTTTTGAAACTAGTAAGTCATGAACTAAAAATAATTTAAAAAATTATTTTCTTAAAATTTTGAAAAAAAAAATATGAACTTAAATTGGGGATGGCCGTTTTGCGGTTTTAAGTATTAAAATTTTTATGAAAACTTTAGGAGTTTGTCATTTCCTAAATCATTTTTACAAACAATTTCATTTCTATGTCGAAATAAATTTAGTGATAAAAACATTCTTACTTTTAGAAAATAAGCATTCAAAATAAATAAAAATTTTCCTAAATGTATTTTTTTTTTATTTTCTTTTCATTATAAAAAAATTTTATTTCATTAAAAACACCATTCTACATACCGATGGTTTAATATAGAAAGGTCGTATCTCATTTTTTTTTTTTTTTCAAAATCGGTTTTTACATGTTCTGGTAGGCAAAACTCAAATACACCTCCCTTCAAAAATTCAGTTTCCTATGTTGACGAATAACAGATTTACAGTAATTAAAAAAAAAACAATTATTTTTTTATATGTTACTAGACATATGCGGTGCGCTTCGCTACCCCCTCGTTATAAAATAAAATTCCTACTGTGAAAATTTAATGACGATCGGTCCAGTAGTTAAGACTATATTACGATTTTTCATTTTCCTAAAAGGGGGCGTGGTCCCACCCACTTTTCTCCTGGTACGTATTCCAAATTATGCCAATACCATATGTACCAAATATCATCGACGTAGGTAAAAAAATTCGCAAAATATGGTGATTTAAATTTTTGGGTTATATGGGCGGTGCCACGCCTCTTTGTCCAATCAAAACTTCATATAGCCTATGTCACCCGCCTGAATATTCTAAAGATTCCCTGAAAATTTCATCAAAATCGGTCCAGTAGTTTCGGAGCCTATTCATTTCAAACAAACAAACAAACAAAAAATCAAACCTTTCCTCTTTATAATATTAGTATAGATTATATTAAGTACATATGTATGTACATATTAATAAAACTATAATTAAATATAGAAATATTTTAAACTATTTTGAAGGAAATTTTTTTACTAAAATTTAGTACATTTCTTTTTTTTAGTGATCGCATCCAGAACAAATTTTACTGTATGGCCCACAATGTCGAACGAATTTTTCTTTCGTACAAATTACATTTAAAACAAAAACAATTTTAAAAATTTTGTTTTTGTTTTTGTTTTAAATATAATTTGTACGAAAGAAAAATTCGTTCGACATCGTGGGCCAGACAGTTAATAATCAGTGCTATGCCTTCATCACTTAAACAGTTCAACAACAATTAATAATTGCCTTGACCAGAGATCGAAGACAGTTCCCGAGTCATAGTTTGCTAACACCACCCTCAACTAAAAATATTCTGCGTCGTTCATTATAAAATATTAAAAAAAAATGGTTTTAAATATTTTAACAACGAAAAGTTTACAAAATTTTTTTTATATATTGTACATATGTATGTACAATGTACATACATATATATACATAATAAAGTTTTTGATTTGTTCTTATGAGACCACATACATCGAACAAAACAAACGTAAAATTGTCCAACATGATTTCTAATTATTATTTGTACAAAAATTTTCATTATATGTAGGTACCTATTCGAAGTTATAATTCTCAATTTACAATTGAAATTGTGAATTTTATTTATGTAAATTTTTTCAAAGGGTTTGTTATGTCACATCTCCGAACATTATTGACCGGTTTGAAATCAATATGAAAACGCTAATTGTTTAAAATATTTTTAATTTGAACTCCCAGCCTTAGTCTCTTTCCATTTTGATTTCCCTTTTTTTTTTATTTAGCAAGAATTTTTTGATTAACAAAAATTAATCTACATAAAAAATAAAGTTGCAAATAAATTACATACATACATACATATTATCTATTTACTAATTTAATTACATACATATATGCACACAAACATAGATGTATACATACGTACGTAAAGAGTGCTTATCATCAAACGTTCATGAATAAATAAAAACAGAGAAATATATTCATTTACTCCCCCGCCCTTTCAAAAAGCCGTTACATTCATTACCAATATATGAAGTCAATATTAAAATTCGAATTGAGGGATTGTGTGAGAGAGAGAGACCCAAAAACACTTAATATCAAAATCAAATTGTTTGTATTTGTACATGTATGTAGATATGTATGTATGTATTTGTGAGCCAAAAACAGCCAAGTTAAACAAAATACAAAAAACCATATATAAATACAAAACTTTAAAATCAAAATAAGAAAAAAACATGCTGGTACACACACGCATGCATACATTTTCATACATGTGTTTCGTATACGTCTGAGATCGATGACCTTCAATTCAATATGTATGCATGAAGTATTTATTGTAGTTGTTTGTTTGCGCCTTTACAGCAGGGGGTTGATTTAGCTGAATAATCCGTGTGCATGTGTTCGAGTGTTTATTTCTGTGTTTATTATAAAAGTACAACATACAACATACATGCAACATACATACAACATACATTTTTAGGACCAAAACTGAAGACAGGGAGGCTGTCACTAACTTATAAATTTGTACACACATGCATACATACATGGTTTTAAATAGAATGTCCCAAGTCATAGACTAGGGGAAATATATTTTTTTGCCGGCATTATGGGGTAAATTTAAAATTAATTCAGTTTAAGAAATTGGATAGATATTTTATGATGTTTGTGATTAGCTTGACACATATGTACATACTAGAGTATCCACTCGATTAATCTTTGTTCGATTAATCGAGTAAAGTTTATCCATTATTTGATCGAATAATGAAAAAAGTGAAATTCGATTAACGAATACCTCGAACAATTGATGTCAATTAATCGAGTAAAAAAGTGAATGAAGAGGAACATTTCGATGAAAGTGAAAGTGATGATGAAGACAATAATATTGACATAAATGAAGAAGGAAAGGAAATAGATTTGGAAGAGGAATTTCATCTGAAATACGAAATACAGAGCATTGTTGGCCGCGTGCGTAAATGTTGCAAGCTTTTCAACAAGTCAAACGAAAAACAGAAAAACATTCAAACCTGCGTTGTCCTTCAAGCAAAAAAAAACAATTCGACTAGTGCATGACGTTAAACATCGTTGGTCGCCGTTCTCTAAGATGAAGCCTTATCACGAGTGTCGTAGTAGTGACGAAATCTGTAAAATGTAGCAACGTTTGCTATATGTTTTACATGGGAGTCGTTAAAGTTCGTCTACGACTACGACACTCGTGATAAGGCCTATGATTCAAAATTTCCTTCGCATTTATAAATGTGTAAAGCATGCACTGTCAGATTATGGGTTATCTGTTTTTACACACAATGAGTAATACTTTGCGACCACTGGACGTTGCCATTAAAGAGCTCAGTAAAGATTCCGCAATATTAATTGAGTTGAACAATTCATCAACAATTTGGAAAAGGCGAATAATTCATTTTCAAAAGATTTACTTGCTTGTCTTAAGGCCAGAATAAACGAGAGGTATTTTAATTAAGGTACTTAGTATACTTACTCTTTTTGATCTTAATTCCGCAAGGTTCCCCAATTATTATAACTTTTTCAAATATAGCTCAAAAGCGGAAACAAAAGATTTTGAAATCAATTTGTACAATCGTTTGTTTTGCATTGAATCTGATCAAAATGTATCAGACGATAATATTTTAGAAGAAAAAAATCTGGATCTAAATTCAAACAATCTCTTAGGTGAACTTAACAAAACAATACAAGGCCTTACAAATTAAAAAAAAAAGACTATGGCAAGCTGTTTTAATATAATAGATGATTTCATGTATTTAGACAAGACAAAGAAATGATCTGAAAAACTAGAAAATCTTTTTAAAGCGATCCTGTCCCCATCACTGACATCTACTTTAAATTAAAGAGTGTTTTCAGCGTCAAGTTTTATTAAAACAAAACAAAAAAAACTGTTTAAGAAGCAAACATCTAAACTCTATAGTACTTTTAAAAGACTATGTTTAAAAATTTGATTGAAGTCTCGTCAATAGTACAATTTTTTTTTTTTTAAATATAAAAACAAAATATTTAAATTTGTTTTTGTTTTTAATATAAATAAGAGAACGACATCGACTTGTCGACATTGTGAAACAGGCCCATAATTTTTTACATGCAAGCTATTATTTTTTAAAAGTTTTTGGACTTTATACGTATTACAAATGAGTTGTTATTTTATTGTTAATTTTTAACTACATTTTTGTTTTATTGTTATTTTTTGTGTTTATTAATATAATAAAAGTATCAAATTAATCACATATGTACACAGAGCCAAAACTGCCTAATAGAATCAAGAAGATTTTCTCTATGAAACGCTTTTAGGCTAAGGGGTATCCCAGCAGAAAGAAGCGAAGATTTTTTCGAAGAGATTCCTTATTGTTTTTATGTGGTAAATCTTATTAATTTTTTCAATAAGGAAAACATATAAAATCAAGAAGAAAACTTGTTATTTACAATTTTTTTTACCCAATTTCCGTTATTTTTGGCACCAAAAAAACAATCCATAGAGAAAAAGTTCTTGATTCTATTAGGTTTTCATATGAATTGTAAATAAAAGGGATTTCTTATTGATTTCATTAGGCCATCTTATTGTTTTTTTCAAAAAGGTTTTCTTATTGATTTCATTAGGTCGTCTTATTGTTTTTTTCAAAAAGGTTTTCTTCTTGATTTTATTAGGTTCCTGTATGATCATGCGTAAATCATCTTCTTAATTTTTTTAATAAGAATATCTTCTTGATTATATTATCTTGCTTGTTATTTCATACATATAAATCAACATAGGAACAATATTTTTCATATTTTTTTTGAGCTACAATAAATCATCTTCTTAAACTGGCTGCTAACATGTATACTATAGTAAGGTGTAGTTGTGAGGTTCCTTGGTTCAACTCCCTGAATACGTAAGTTTTATAAAAGTGTTTTCATCACCCCTCCATCCAGATAATACAAATACATGTTGTAAATAAGCATTCCGGACGTACCATGACGTTCTGATACATCAAATTTGTATTTCCTAACATCACAACAGAGAAAACAGTGCCTAATAAATACCTAATAAAATAGAACAAAATTAATAAGATGCGAGTATCTCTACGGATTTTTTTCAAGAAGGAAGTCTTATTTTTGTCGAGAGGAAAAAAATCAATAAGATGGCCTAATAAAATCAAGAAGAAAACCTTTTTGAAAAAAAAAAAACAATAAGAATACCTAATAAAATTAAGAAGAAAACCTTTTTGAAAAAATCAATATGAATACCTAATAAAAACCATAAGTTTCCTTCTTGATTTCTTCAATAAGGGTTTCCTTATTAAAATAATAAGACTTCCTTCTTGAAAAAAAACCGTAGATATATCTTATTAATTTTGTTCTATTTTATTAGGTATTTATTAGGCCCTGTTTTCTCTATGTATATTTCTTCCGTTGAATACAATTATTTGAAAATTTTTTGAATTATTCGAGTTATTGGAAGAATTTAAAACACTTACTCGACTAATCGAACAATTTTAATATCCCAAAATCGATTAATTACTTACTAGAACAAAACGAAGAGTCAAATAAATGGCTACTCTAGTACATACAACAAATTTGTTGTAATTAAATATGGTTTTTAATCTTCTGGCTCGCTGTTTCTGCATACACTGAAAAAATTATTAATTAGGTTCATTGCAAAAGTACGCAACCGCTTTTGCAAGGAAAATAATCATTGAACCAAATTTATGAACTATCGTAGTTGATTAACTTAATTTAGTAGAATACTACACTATTATAAAAGTTGTGAAATTTTTTTTTGCAAAAATTTACTGTTTTTTTAAATTATTTTATTTAACGCAATTTATATATAAGTCTGCACATTTTCTAACCAGTTTTATTAAAATCTTAAGACTTTTGGCGTTAAGATTGCATATTGTTTGATTTTAATTTTCTATATAATTCTCATTTATTTCTAGAAATTTTTTTGCACACATGTATAACACCCAATTCACACGATGAAATTTTTTTATGGCAAATTTTAAACGTAATTTTTAGTTTGCTAGCGCGCAGTGTAGCTAAGAAAGACGATTAGAAAAATAGACTCGATTTCAGTTTTCATGGGAGTTTTTTTATATTTCTCTTTACAAAAATTTTTGTGCTCATCTGTGCTTATCAATGCGAATTCATACCAGGTAGCCTTATTCCTACAACAATAACATTCGCCTCTAAATTTTCCTCCAACTGTCAAAATAAATGCAACAATGTTCTTGTAGAAATAGAAGAAAGCTGACGTAAGTTCTAAACATAATACATGTAAACTTTTTTGATAGTTCAGGGTTGCACAGCTGATGACGACGTAGGCTAATAAGGCCACCTGGTAATGTTTTATTGTTATTCTTCTTTTTAAATTGGGGTGTTCTTTTAAAGCTAAATTTTAGTAGCGAAGAATTTATTAAAAAATTAGAAATGCAAAAAACGTGGTATGAATGCAAATACATTTTGGCAGCAACTTCAAAAGGAAATTAAATTTTCATCTAATAAATTAGGGGGTGTAAGATGAAGAACTTTTAAAGTATAGCTAAATGTTTGTTGTTGGTCTGCCATAAATAGCAGAACTATTAAATGGCACAAGAAGAGTTGTAAGAGTGAAGAACATTATTTATTTTATGTGGGAATTCTATACCTACGACATTTCTGTTTATTAATTTTTAAACAATTCTCTAAGAATGCGTAAAAAGTATTACAAAAATCGAAAAGTGGTTGACAATTCATTTATAATTTTCCTTAAAAAAAATCTTTCTGCATTTGTATAGTAAAGTTATACAAAAAGTTGCTGGACTCTAAACACATCAAAACTGGAAGAAGGAAAAAGATTCTCAAAAAACTGTGTGCTTTCGTGACATATTAAGTTTTCAATATTTCTTGCGGTACATATTCAGTAACTTGTGCAACTTCGGCGAAATATGTTCGCTGAGTATTTTGAACTACATAATCCTAAGAAAATCTACATATATAAAATCGGTATGTATTTCCTAAGCAGCTTTTTCTTAAACATCTTGCAATAAATCCATAAATTCGCCATTTAAACTACAAAAAAAATGTTAAATAAGAAATATTCACAAAAAAGAAAAATATGTAACACAGAAGCACAAATGTCTTACGGGGAAATATAAATGGTAAAGTTACAACAGGAAAGAACAACAACAACAACAGCAAGCATAAAATATTAAAAAGCAACTACAACAATAACTAGAATAGGAATAATGAGAAAGCAACCCTTATTTTCTTTTGTCATTCGCCTTTTTTAGGTCGATGTTCTGGTTTGGTTGAATAGTTCGCTGGTAACAATTGCCCTTAAAGTACAGTGGTCTCGAAATCAGTGATCTAAAATTATTTATGTACTCGCATGTCACAGCTTCGAGCTTTTTTATTGTATTGTTTGCATGTACATACATAGTAATTCTCATTTAATTTAGGAGAGCTTTTGTAGAAACATTAGACTTAGAAAAGTTATCAAACATAATGGATAACGGATGAGTTAAAAGTGAACTAAATCTTTAAGGAAATATTCATTGTTTGAACGAATTGTTCATTAATTATGAACTCTTTCTTTAATTTTATTGGAAAATAAAAGTTTTATATTCCAATGAATAATTTTATGTAAAACTTTAACATTTTCATTAAAACAATGTATGAGTTCATTTAATTGACGTATATTTTCATAAAATTAATGAATATAAATGAAGAAATTCCATTCATTCAGAATATGTTAAATGAATTTTCAGTGAAGAAAACCATATGAAAGCTTTCTTAACGCAGGTACACGTATGTACATATATTTTGGGTGTTCACACAGTAGTCATATCAGGCATACTCATTAGGGGCTGTGCACATATAACGTAACGCGATTTTTTTACCCCCCCCCCCCCCCCCTCCGCAATTCGTAACGCTTTTTACTAATTTTTCAGTGCAAAATTTCTAATCCGCAACAAATCTTTAACCCCCCTCCACCCTGGAGCGTTACGTAATATGTGCACAGCCCCTTATGACAATAGTTTCAAAAAATTGTTGTTATGCTTCAAGCAAAAGGTCATATAATAGTAAGCCTTATTGAGGCATGTTTATGGTTTATTATAAAATAATAGTAGAAACCTTAGTCGAGCAGCTGAAAGTCTTCAGTGGAGCCGGCGATAACGTTTACAAGCCGCCGCTACTTATAAATAACACAAGAATAAAAATACGTGTTTGTGTAAGTTATCTACCCTGCAGCTTGTTAACGATTTTCCACTTGCCGCCGTCCAAAAAATATATCAGCTCATGTTACCGGCAACAGCTGATTTTGTTTATATCTATTTCAGCAAGTTCGTGTAGATAAAACACAATTTGAAAATTTTAATTCATAATGACATTTTAGAAGATTTACAGATAAGTTATTATTTTCTTTATTAACAAGAAGGACTGACTTAAGAAATCTGTATTTACATTTAAGCCAAAATGCAAACGTATGCGCACTAAGCCTACTAAAAAATTAAGTGTAGTGGACGACAAGTCACTAGTAAATTTTTTGGTGGCCAATCGCGATTTTGTTTTTGGTTTTACCAGTTATCACAATTATGACATAGCACACTAAAATATGACGGGATGTTCACACTTGTCATATTTTGGTGTGCTATTATATTATGACATATGACTTTATGACTACAATGTGAGTACCCCAATTATTTATTTTGTCCATTCTACCAGAATCATATTGTAAAGCATTGAAGAATTATAAATACCAATATTGCGTATTTCGACCACTGTGCCATGAATGGGTGGGACTTTGTGACTGTGTGTGTATGGCAGATTACAAGTGTGTGTGTGTGTCTGTGTGTGAGGGAGTGCTGCATAAGCGACAAGGCATTATTAGATTCTTTGCAGGCTGAAAATATCGATTGTTTAACATCAATAGTTTTACAAGCTTTTTAGTTTAAATATTAAAATAGCGATTTTCATAAGAGGATTTTTTTACAACTTCCATTTGTTATGCGTGAGGGAAAATGGTTTTTCTTGTTTGTTGGTAATTTTTATTATCATATTTATGAATGCGCGAGAATGAATGTGAATTATTTTTGTTTGGTGTCATAAAGCTGATGAATGCAGTGGATGGGTGGTTACTTTATTTTAAGTTAATCGAGAATTTTATTTTTAAGTGTTGCTTTTTATTGAAATAATTTCTTTTTTTCCCCATTTTTGTTTTTAATTAATACTTTTAAATGTGTACAAGAGGCACACGCAACTTCTTATGGGGGCTGAATAAAAATTAAAATTTTCTTTTATACACAATAAAGGTTGTGATAAAATAACTTTAAAATTGGAAAAATATGGAAAAAGAGAATTTCCATAATATGATGTTTATTTGGTCTTATTTGACTTACTGAAGTGAAAAAGTCACACTGTTCTTTTATTATTAAATTGCCACATCATGTGTCTTACCTGAAAAGAGAAAAAAGAGATAAATAACATTTAGCATTTGGCAAGAATAAAAAATTTATCAAAATATTTTAAAAATAACAATTTAATTCAAAGAAATTTTTTTGCAATAAAGCATTGAATTAAAATACAAATCGAAGTTAAAATAATGTCATCGCTTGAAATAAAATTATGTTATTTTTATCACGCATAATTCGTACATTAAAGCAATTTAAAATGTTGTATATAAAACCAATTTCAAAGCAAATGCGTGTAAGGAGTTGCTTGTTTTTATCTCAATTTAATCATTTAAGCGTAATTTAAACTCTCAACCATTTACTGTTTCTTTTTTAATTTCATTGGATGGTTCACAAGAGCTGATATTTTCTATAAAACAAATAGCCAACGTAAATATTTGTGACCCCATTTACGCTTAAACGATAGTGCTGTTTTTGACAAAAGCTGTCCGCTTTGAAAGGTATTAACTGGCCGATGTGAACAATTTTTATTTGACTAAAATCGGTTCAGTATTTCGGAAGTTAAAAGTGTTTAAAATTTCTATGAATACATGAATGCATAATTCGCAACATGTATTGGCTGAAAGTCTTGAAATTTTAGCTAAAAATGTATTACAAGATGTATTGTACTGTTTTATGTATTTCACTATTTTTTTTCTTTATATAGTTAAAACGAAAGTCAAAAAATTTATTTTGTTTTCTAATTTTTTATATCAATCAAGCATTTAACATTACGTACTAATTTTACAGTATTAAAATTCCCTTTCCATTTCTTGTGAAAAGTTTTAACTAGTTATCAAAAGCCAGAATTTTTAAGATAGACAACGAATGGGCAAGACGAATGTTTGTAGCTCCTTTTGCGCTTAAAGGATAGCAATGAGTTTTCCAAGAGATGGGCTTTCTGACAGGTATTTACTGTTAGATGTGCACAATCTTTATTTTATCAAAATTGGTTTAGTATTTAATATATTATGAGTGCTTAAAATTTCTCAAAAGTTTTGTAATTCTCGCACGCGTAAGCCTATACAAAGTAATAATGTAAACTATGTATAGTATCCGCTTAGTGTTTTGCCACAACTTTAATACGGACGATTGCATCGGCTATGCTACTCCTAATGTATGTATATAAAAAATACACAAATCCTCTAACAGGATATAAATATTTGAAGACTTTTAGCAAGGTTGCTATTAAATAGCATATCATTATCCAACTTAATAACAGTTAAAATACCAATTAAATTGAGTTATTAAAAGCCACTATAAAAAGTTAAATGAAATGTCCTTCTAAAGTGCCTATGAACGAACCATACATGCCGTGCTATTACATTTTTACATAAACGATAATAAATGCTATAAATAAAAAACTATTAAATTCTCATACAATAAATTAAATATTTAACATTAAATTAATTAAAGAATAAAAAGGCATTATTGCAATGAAATATAAATTTTAAATACTTCAACGAAAATATTTTTTTAAAAGCATAGAGAGAAATGATGATAATAAAAAAGTCGTTTAGTGCGTGTGTGGGGTTAACACACACACACATACACACACACGCACAATTGAAATCTCTTACTGCAGAGTTTAAGCATAAAATGTTAAATGAGAGTTTAAGTTTTTAACCCTTTTTTGCTGATACGAAAAACATTTTATTTTCTTTTTATATTTTCACAGTTTCTTCAGATTTTTTTTTTTTTATTTTAGAAGTTTTAGTTTAATTTCTCAAGTAGCTTTTTCATGATTTTTTTTTTGTCTTCTTTGCTTTTCAAACAACAAAAATATATCGAAAAACTTATCGAGGGCTTATATTCAATACCCGCCATACGCCAAAACACAATTTTTCAGGAGAGGGAAAAAACTGTTTCATTCCAAAATTCTTAAGGCATGAATTAATCTTTATTCTATAATATTTTTCAAATATGACTACTGAATCACCCTTATAAAAAAAATAGAACTCTTTACTCTATTCGTAGCGATATGGTTGATATCGGGTATTGCAACTGAAATCTTCAAATATTTTTATGGCGTATAGCGGTTATTGCACAGTAATAAAAATATATGTTTTTTTGCTCTAATATATAATTTTATTAAATTAAGCATTTGTTTAACATTTTTCTAACATAAAAGAATTCAATAACAAAACAATAACAAAAATATGAACATCATTATGTGTCCTTTTAGATCTACGGCGAACGATATTATTGTTTTTATATTGCTCGTCTTCGGAATCTGGCCAAAACAATTTTTACCCTGAATTAATTATTGATCAAACATTTTTAAATAAAACAAACGAACCTGTTATTGGATGGTCTCCAGTATCTTCATCATTCGACGATGGATAATCAATAGCAATAAGTTGTAAGGAGTTATAAGACATTTTAACCTGTTATTAGAACTTTTTTATTGCATTAATTATTTTATTAATATATAGACATATGTAAATAAATACGATACGAAAACAGCTGATAAAAAATTTATGAGAGAAGGAACAAGTGGAAATTTATTCGTTCCGTATTCTCAATTATGGCGTATGGCGGGCATAGCTTCCAGATTTTTTTAGGTAATATCGTCATATTTTTGGGCAAAAATCGTCATTATCGTCAATATAGCTTATTGAAATCGTCATAAAAACGTCAAATGAAACAAACCGATTTTTTTCCAACAAAACATATGTTATTAGAGGCAAAACGTAACAAAACTCTTAAATAAACAAATCTGATTAATAAAACAGCATTCTTTTGAATACAGAGATCAGATACTTCAATTAGAATTCACGATAAAATAAAATGTAAATAGATTCCATGTTTTTCAATACTTTGAAAACATGCATGGAAAAAGTATTGTATGGAAAAATATAAAAAAATCCAAATCCCTTAGTTATTTTTACTTCAATTTAGTAAAATATGGTTTTAAAGTTCATTTTCGGAAACACATTTTCTAAAAATGTATAAAAACTAAAATATAATTTATACATTAAAAATATAATTGTGAAAGAAAAAAGACTTGTATACATATACATACATATTTTACATATATTATTATTTCATCATTTGCTGGGGATAGTGGTAAAACTAGGTATTTTGTAATAAATTTAGTCAAAACCGGAAACAAAAGACTAGAATCCCTCGTTTGCATCTCTGATATTTTTTTCCAAAAATCCAATAGTTATATGTTTATATCACTGCAATAATTATAATTATCTGAGCTCAGTTTCTAGCTCTTGGCTTTCACTTTCTTCAACAAAATAGGAAAATTCTGTTATAATTTCAGAAAACCAAATTTTTTCTACATTAATAATATTAAATGGATTAATTTGGCCAAGAGCTTTATATATTTATTTTCAAAATCAAATCTGGATAATATCTGATCACAAAGCTCTATATAAAAATTATCACAATTATTCTTTTTCTTTTGCACTTATTTGTGCTTCTTCAATTTCATCTCTGGCAAATATTCCTAAATAAATGTCTTCAAAATTCAAAAAATTGTTTTTGTTTTTATAATAAGCTAGCTGAGCGCCCGGCTTCGCACGGAAGCTATATACTTTTATAAATTTCGATTTACCTAATCAAAGCACATCACGACTTTCACAAAAGTCATAACTCACAAACGCGTCGACCGATTTCGATAAACCATCTACACTACCATACGAACAAATCCTTAAAATTTAATCGAATTCGGTTTGACCGTTCGTGAGTTATAAAGTCACAACACACTTGCAACAATTCTATATATATACATATATAGATTAAATAAAAGTTTACAGTTTTAAGCAAACTAGTTTTTAAAAAGTTGCTCATTAAAATTTTCAGCAGTTCAGTTGCTTTAATAGTACAAATAAATGTTGCAAACTTGAATTATTTAAAATCGTCAAAATTAGGGTATAAATCGTCCCATCGTCACTATGTAATTTTTAGGACCCAAAATCGTCAAATTTGGCAGCTATGATGGCGGGTATTGCATTAAAAAAAATCGTGCGGTTGATAGCGATATCACAAATATTTAAAAAATGGACTATTAATTTTTTTTTTTCGGAAATTTTTGTTAAGCTGGCATCAGTGAACAATTTGCGATCAAAAAGTCATTTTCCAAAAATTGGTGTATAGCGGGTATTGAATATAAGCCCTCGGTATGTTATATTAAAAATTCCTTTGATATAATGGCAGTTTAATAGGGAAACCAAACGGGTCTTATTCGACAAGTTTTTATCGGTTTTTTTTTTTCATTTTGCGAAGCAGGTTTTTTATATGCAAATTTTTCGAATATCGAATAAACCGCTTATGTGAACATAATTAATCGGTTTTATTGAATAAACCGGTTATGTTAACATAATTAATCGATTGTATTGTTTGTCGCATACATAGTAAAGATCTCTGTACTTTATTTAAAATGAAATTTGCTGAGATGTAAGAACTGGTAATGAAGAATATAGAGCACTGAGATTTTTTTTTAACCACGACTATTTTTTAAATGACAATGTTACTAAAATTCGGGTTTTCTTAAATTACCACTAATCAACCGGTTTTTGATAGAAAGGTCGAATAATCGATTTCCCTATACTTTAACAACAAAGCAGCTATGAAACTTTTGCTGAGTATTATAATCTCAAGAAACTCGCAGTTATCTTGACTTTAATTTCTTTGAAGGATTTCATTCAGTCTGTGTAATGAAGACACACATTAATTTTTTACCTTATATTATGTTTTTTATGTAACAACTAGCTGAGCACCCCAGCTTCCCACGGAAGCTATTTACTTTTATTTAATTTCGATTTACCTAATCAAAGCACATCACGACTTTCACGAACAAAAATTGCGACTTTATTGACAAAATTCATACTACATCAGTACGAAGAGCTAACTATTTGCTTATGCATACAATTTTGATACTGCTGACATATAAAATTAAACTATTATAATACGTTATTTTCACATTTCTGTTTTTGTGCGCATATTACTTCTTTTTTTTTAAGTTGTTTTTGTATAAATATTTATATGTATATATAATTTTGGTTTTTTAACAACTGACGGTCAGGTTATTTAATGTGAAGCTTTCTAGCTATACTGGAAGTGCCCCATTACAAAGAAGGGGCACCCTAGTAACCCCCGGGTGGAAAGTGCCCGTTTGAAAATAATTTTTGTTAATTACTAGTCAGGACCTACCTGTGTACCAAATTTCAGCTTTTTAGCTTTCACAGAAACCATCTACACGACCATACGAACAAACCCTAAAAATTTAATCGAATTCGGTTTGACCGTTCGTGAGTTATAGAGTGACAACACAGTTGCAACAATTTTTTATATAAATAGATTAATTCTTAAGTGGACAAACGAAGACAAAAGAAATTGAAAAATATTGCTCTTCAACATTTAACACGAATAGAAGAATACATCCATGAACTAAATTTATTTGTGTGGGTGTGTGAAGTTAAATTTCAAAGTAGAAATCACTAGACAAAAACTATAGAATTTAAAAGATCGCTGTTAACAGTTTTACATTGCTATGTAAAGCAAATAGGAAATGCACTACAAATTTAATTTTTTTATTAAGGGGCTGTGCACATATTACGTTACGCTGTTTTCAGAGATTTAAATCCCCCACACCCCACCCGGAGCGTTATGTAATATGTGCACAGCCCCTAAGAAGTCAACACGTGGACGGAAAAAAATTATTGGTAATTTGAGTCTCGAAGAGTTTCAATTATAATGAGATCCGTTAAATTCGTTAGTTTTTGTCTACGGTTTAAGATTTTAAAATATAACTTTTCATACAAATATTTAATATAATAATGGAAATGTGATATTTGAAAATAGAGAAAAGAAATTTTTTTTCAATTTTATATAAAGTACTTGATGATTGGACCGGATTCGCCCGGAAGCTATTTTCTTATATGGGGGAACCATTCTACCCACTCATCAACCCATTTCTCCAATTATGATTGGCGGACGTAGCACCATCTGTCCCTCAAGGACATAAATAATTTTGTTCTACTTGAAATACGAACGATGTCGCTTCTCGTGAATGAGGCGGACGTAGCGCCATGTTTTCAATTGAAAATGAATTGATAACTACAATTTTTATGGTATTATAATCGTAAGTAGGTCAACTCTAATAATAAATAATACTGGCCTTCGTTGACCTCTTTTGCTCTTATTTATAATTTATTAAAACCTTTTTTCTTAATACTCGTATTACTAATGTCATCCAACAGAACGAAACGGAAAATAAAACAATAAATATTGAGAAATTTACATAGACGCTGTCATTGAGGGCCCATTTAAACTGCCTTTTAAATAAAGTTTAGCTGTTAAACACTTTGCATTATTAGTCCCAAGTGGTCGGTCTCTTACTCTTTATCTTACAAACAAAGTCATCAAGTAATCAATATAAATAAATAAATAAAAACAACAAACAATATTGACCCGTTGTGATCTAATGCAAATTAACCTCTTCCAATGAACTTCATTAAATTTGAAAACGTGTAGAGAAATATCATTAAGGGCCGCCAAACTAAAGAAGAAAAAGCACTTGTATTTTTTGTATGACTGTTCAAAACAACAACAAAAAGAAGAACGAAGAAAAAGTATTATTTAAAAAAGTCATGCTGCTGGAGTATTTAGTTTTTTTCGCTTTATCAAGAACTACAAAGAGGCGAATGTATAAATAAACAGAAGAGAATATTCAAAGAAATAAAGCGACAATCAAGCATTAATTCGCGCCATACAATACTGCAATGTTGACGACGACGATGGCACTAAAAATAGCAAATTTGCTCCCTTCGTTCCCCTTCCCTATTTTTAATATGACAATGATGAGCAAGAATTTGATGACAAAAGTTAAACAGAAATCAAATAAATACAATGAAATATAAAAATTAATAAACGGTCAAGAACGAATTAGAAGCTTCACTACAGAAGTCAAATTATCAGTTGCAGTTATATACTCGTACGGTATTGCCAGCATCTAGTAAAAAATAAATTATGGAATTTTTGGAGGAAAAATGCCGGCATATGCTAAAAATATGTGAACACATGTGAAGATAAATTTAAATAGCAAAGATGCAAACCATTAAACGCATCCTGGACATTATTTCTATATAGTGGGATATAAAAGCTATTCGTGTCTGTCATGATTTTCACATCCATGTGAAAGTGAATCTTTTCCGAATATTTTGGTGTCCTGACATTCACTTCCGCACAATTTTTTCGTTTTACTTTCGACTGCACTAAGCTGTGTGAAAGCAAATAGAATCTCATTTATTACACAATAAAACTAATTTAATTTGAAAAAAATCTTTTTTGAACTTAAGTTTGATATCTTATCTACCTAATTTGGAAATAAAAACCAATATTTGTTTGATAATAACACATGGAAATGGAGATTTAAAAAAATTCCCACATTAGCCACCAATCGAGGAAAAATATACGGAAGAATGCCGGACAACAAATATTCTATTTTGTGATTCGGAAATTTTTCTAATTCTAATTGAAAACGTTCGGAACTCATGACAGACACGTTTATTATACTTTCATTACGCATAAGTATCTAGGACACTATTTTTTATACCAATAAGAGTGGGTTTTTAAAAGCGAGATTAGAGATTAATTCATAAACGATTATTAAAGTTATTGTGGTGTTAATGTACGAATTTTGTATGGGAAACCCGGTTGTTGTGTGCAATGTGCAATCTTTATGAATCGTTTATGAATTACAAGGTATATATTTAAGTTGACAACACTTTTTTAACTTGGGGCCATTTTGTCAGCTGTCAAGTGATTTGTGTTTAATTTGGTTTAGCATTTCAACATGAGTAAGTAGACTGACGTCTGAAAAACTCATTTTCACGATTTTCATAATCGAATTTTGTTTAGCGATGAAACTCACTTTTGTTTGAATGGATTCGACAATCAACAAATCTGCTGTATTTGGAGTGATAATAATCATCAAGTGTAAGTTGAGACACCGTTACATCCAGAAAAACTGACTGTTTTGTGTGCTTTATGGGATGGTGAAATCATTGGTCCGCGGACTTCTTTAAAAACGATGCTGATCAGAATGTTACAGTCAATGGTGACAGCTATAAAGCCACGATTACTGTATTTCGTTCGTCAATTGAACAACCATGATGAGCAGGAGCTGTGGTTTTAACAAGACCGCGCAACATGTCACACAGCACTTGCCACAATTGATTTATTGAAGAAAACGTTTGGTAACTGCACAGTTTCACATTTCGATCCCGTGAATTGGCTTTCAAGTTTGTGCGGATATATGAAGTCTCTAGTCTACGCGTTATTGCCGATGAACTGTCACAAATGTTGATAAAAGTCATCGAAAATTGAACCTCCTGATTAGACTACGTCCGAGCCTGCCGTGGCGGTCATACGCCAGAAGTCATATTTAAATTATAATGCCAGAAGATTATCGTTCGAATGAAATAAGTTTCATGTCAATTTAAAAAATTCATCTTTGTTTTATACTATTTGAAAGTTTTATGCCTCTGTAAGAAACACCCTCCGCTCAGATTTCGTCTCCTAAGCTTTCATTAAATTTTGGCACGACTGTGAGAGCAGAATTAGGTCCTGTTTGATTTAGTGTGATTTTAATACACCCTTTACACTCGAATCATTCGTCCGTGCAGTGAAACATGGATTTTTCTTTTTTAGTTTTAATTATAGATTTTTTAAAAAATTATCTAATCTTTGCTAGTAAGACAATTAAGCTTTCTCCCAAATTTCCACTGCCTACAAATTCCCTTTTCAAAATTATACCTGTTGATAATTTATGTAGATACATATATGGAAAAGCTAAATATATCGGTAATGCAAGAGAAAGGAACATAACCATTTTGACAGAGGGCCGCTATTTGCCATCCAATCGATGTTGGGTGTTCTGCTTCATACATACTTCAGTTGTGATACTTTATGTAACCAAACTTTATTCAATTCGAACTTGATTAAAACTATCAAAAAAATTATATATGTATATGATGTTTGTACCAAGTCAGAGGTATGTATTCATAAGGGCATCTTGTAGCGTATAAATTAAAATTTGCACTGAAGACATTAAATGTATTTATAGAAATATTTACGCAAGGTTCAAGTGTCGTTTTATAAAAATACTATTTAATATTTAGTAACAATCGTAGTTGTCAAGTCATTGAAAAACAGCAACCTCATTTACTTTTTGATTAGAGATGGTAGAGTGTATAATTACTAACAGAGGATCATATACATACTTATACTATGTTCACACGACAAAATGAAGCACTTGCTTCACTCTCTGAAATATGTTTATGAATCATGCTGTTTACAAGACTCATCTAGTTGCTTCGATTTGGCAATTCTCTTTTGAAATAATTTTTTAATTACAAAATTTCGTGAAAAATATATAAAATAGACAAAAAAAAAGTAATTCAATTATTATGCTTTTTTAAAAATTCGCAAACATACACATATCGCACTCGTTCAACAATACTGTATTAACTCAAAATTTTTAAAATTTCGTTTTTTGCAAGAAATCGATAAATACTGGTCATATCTATCCACTGTAAAAATTTTACACCATTTTCTCCACTCTTTCACCCAAAAAAATACAGTTGTATCTCTCTTTGTGATAGAAGAATGGTATAAAAAAAAAAAGTTTTTTGCCTCTACTGAAAATTTTAAAATTTTGAGTTAATACAGTATTGTTGAACGAGTGGGATATCTTTGTCTCTATTGTTTTTCTAGCTTTTTAATTTTAATTTAATTTTTCACTTTTAATTGAAGTTTTTTGATTAGTTTGACAGCTAGTTCAGATAAACTTCCGATAAAAATTAGAGAAGACAGCAATTTTTCATGCTTCGCTCTCAAAATTTTGTATGGTGAAGCAAGTTGCTTCACTCATGCTTCGGGTGTGAAGCATGAATAGAGAGCGAAGCATGTTCCGTGGAAACATAGCATTACGTTCACGAGCAAACAAGAGAATTGCTCATAAAAGTGCTTGCACGATCTTGATTTCATTGATAAATAATAAATATTTTTTTTTTAAAGATAAATGCCAGCAATTTTTAGAAATATGTCGTAAAAACCCTAATTATCAGCGTTGTCAACTTTGAAATTTGAATGTGTTTTGGTACCTCTTTTTAAACATCATTAATAGTTGCTCTTAATATGGTCGGTAAAATTGAATGTAAAAATTGTACATAAATTGAATGAAATGGTATTGAAACAGTTGTATTTTTTGTACAAAATTTTTTTTAAATTAAAAAACCGCACCAAAATTAAAAAAAGCGCACCACGAGCCAACTCATATATTTTTCGCACAAAAGATTTAGAAAAGCTCCAAAAAAGGTGCGAAACGCACCAAGTTGACAACGCTGGTAATTATTCTAAATTGGCGATGCTGATTGTTGCTGTTGACACGATTGCACAGCTGATGTTTCACCATTCACAAACAAAAGAAAAATTATTGTATATAGTCAATGCCCCCGAGGGGAACGTTTTGTCAACTTGGTGATATTTACACTTTGATGCTGTACCTATGGAGGAAAATGATAATTGTCATTTCCAGACATTCTGCCAATTACCCACAAAATTTGATTCGAAAGATCAATCTCTGAAACGACAGAGCAACAGAAGTACATATAAAGTAGATAAAGGAAGTAGGTTATTTATGTTAATCTGATAGAAGGTGAAAAGCCACCTAGGGTCTCCCTCAAGACCAAAAAGTCGATAGAAACTTAATCCATACGGGTTATCTATCGAGGCTGGAACATTAACCTGCGGTTAGCCCAACGGGAGCATATCAACTGGATGATAGGGAGAGTTGCTCATAAATTGGACACACATTGCGATGTAATACGAATGGATATGCTATTGGCACACTCCTTCTCCTTGAGAATGGACATGCTGACAGCCATCGAACTACCCTCATTGGTGGCATGATTCCGTAACCGGTTATTGGGAGTGACTGTGTGGCTGGGAGAAGTATTGGTATAAGGACTGATGCTCGAGCAGTGCTAGTGGCTTGATGGACTTCGGTCTGCCAAAGTATGGCCTCTATGTGTTGTTGCGAAACAACTAATTAGTATTTCACGTCAATTACGTGAGCAATATTGCCAACATTTATTGTTGCAACGAAACTCATCTCTATTTAACAAACAACTAACATCTTGGTTGGTTGATGAGGATGACAAAGCTACATCGCGACTTGCGACAACACAGAGAGAGATAAAAGGCCTGGATGTTTCTCATCTTCCATTTTTATTCTCGTTTTTTTTTTTTTGTTTGCTTTGCTTCAGTTTCAACTTAAGAATTATGGCCGTAACGCAACAACGGCTACAGCAACATGCTAGATTCCAAAGAAGACGATTAAAAAACTTTATTTAAGAGAAAGTCATAGAAATAAAGTTGTTAAAATAACAAAATTATGTTTTAATTCCAAATTTTTCTAGGAAATCCTGCAGAGTTTTTTTTTATATGCAGACTTGTCAATGTGAAAGATGAAGTGGCCGAAAAAAAGATATTAAAGACAACTAGACAAATACTGGAAAAGTAAATAAAATCGATAAGAACAAACGACAAAACGAAATAAAAGAAGATAAGCCATTAAGCGAAAGTATTAAAGCAGAAAAATGTGATTAAGAAAAATGTAAAGATAAACTAAAATTGTATTTGAAATACACAACTGGCATAAATTCAATACCTATAACAAATTGGGAATATTTCAAAAATTAATCTTAGACATTTTTTTAAATGCCGATATTTTAAAATTTGCAGTTTTTAAAACAGTATAAAGCAAAAAAAAATTCGATTATGAATGTGAGGCAAATGGAAAATGGTTTCGAATTCCATTTTCGATTAACATTGCAAGTGAAGTTTGTGTTATAATAATAACAATTCTCGTATTCTATTTCATGGACTGTATAAGTAAGATTTAAATTCACACAATACAATTCAAAAATTCAAATTTGACACTTTTGGCAGTAACGTTGTTATGTTCTCCCACGTGAATTGAGGAATTAATCAACGTTAATTATTCCTATGTTACTGGAAACGTTCTGCCATGTTCACTTTATTCCGGCTAAAAATGTAACAAACTTTAGTCTAATATCTATCAAGTTAGATTTAAAGCCAATATTGTTTTGAAAAAAAAAAAACAATAATTACAGAAAATTACAAGAACTAACTTCTAAATAAAAGGAAAAAGTTAGTTATCATTTCTCTTGAATATTTCCAAGGTGTGTTTCCTCAAAACTGCGCTAATTCTGAACTACTTTTGGTAATATTTTTTCTTTATTTGAAAAAAAGTTTTTTTTAATGTCTCTTTTTTTTTAAGAGGTTAAAACACACCGAAGCAAAAAAGAGACGGTTAAAATGTTCCATAAAAATGAGCACCGTGGTGCTTTCTATAAAAGCTGTGAAAATAGTTTACTTTGTAATGACATGTAGGGACTAAAAAATTTAACGCTGTTTTCGGAGATTTTCAACAAGCAACCGTTTCGTTGAAACATTTCTTACAAAATTTTCCGATCCGTAATAAATCCTTAAACCCCCTACCCCCTGAAGCTTTTCCTAATATGTGAATATCCCTTTTTAATTAATATATTTAACGAAAACAAAAACAAAACTCATAAAAACATTTATTTTAAAAGTTTTTTGATTAAAAAAATAAGGGATAAAAGTTTTTTTAAGTATACTTGTGTACATAAGTAAGTTTACTGCTTAACTCATCATTAAGTCGATTTAAATATTTTTTCGCGACAGGAGTAAAATAATTATTTTTGATTATAATCAAAACTTCGCTTCCAATCTGGCGTAGAATTATTATTCTTTAAATCAGTTAGAAATAATTTCCATCTGTGGAAAATTATAAATTAAAAAATTAATTAGCAAATAGATTTTTATCCTAACTCGAGTTAAGTCGTTATGTTATTAAAGCCGCTAATAATGCAAAGAAACCTTTTGAAATCCTAAGCCATTTAAGGTGAATATTTGCAACAGGAAATTACCTTAAAAAATTATTTTAACACACATACACATACATGTATATGCGAGTATGTACATACATATTTAATTTTAAAGGACCTGCATTTAAGAAATGAGATACTTTAAAAAAAAGAAAATAATCTATTAAATACTCACAAAAGACAAAGGAAACATACTCTGATGAATTTCTGCCTGAAAGGATCTTTTTGAATAAAAAAAAAAGGAAACCTTATTAAGGATCACACAAAAGAGATCTGGTGCAAAAAAAAAGGAAAAAAAATGAGAAGGATAAATTCTGATCGACAGGTATCAAAAGACTGCAGTGTACCTGTCGGCAGAATGAAGAAATATATCTCTGGTAATTGTTTAAAATATTTTTAAAACAAAAAAGAAAAAAAAACAAAACAAAAAGTCTTACAAAGGAACACATGAGGACCAAGACGAGAAAAAAGTTGAATGCACCTGGTGTTGGTATTAATCTTTTTTTTTTTTTTTGGTTATAATTTTTGTGCATTTTGAAGTTTGGAGCAGCAGCAGCTGTTTTCTTTTTGCTTTTTATTAAAAATACTTCAATAAATTGTTTAAAACAGGGTATTGCAAAAAGAGGAAAAATAATTTTTAAACATTGAATTTGAAAATTATGACAGAAAATTCGAAATTGATTTAAAATCTAACAATACAAAAAAAAATATTGTGCAAAATTTACATTTTGACAAAATTAAATTGAATTTTAATAATTCTGGCAAAGAAAAAAAACTGAAACCGGTTGATTTATTGAATAAAAATCAATATTAATTAATATTTCAAACATTTGAAATCGGTTAAAAATGGAGCTGCCTAAAAAATCTTATCCCTATTTATATATTTAAAAGTCCCATTTTGGGAGTTTTCCAATCAGAAAAGTCCAATTGAAAATTTAAGCAAATCGTCAGTTCAATTTTATTTCCTTTTTTTTCAATGTACAGTAAAAGCTTGATTATCGGATCCTCGCTAATTCGGAAATCGTTTAACATTAAATTGTGTACTCTACTCGTATAATCCGGATTGATGGCAACTTTATAATCCGGATTGTATACAAACTGTTGTGTAGTGTTAATCTCTATTAATTGTTACCCCAAAAAAATATTTATTTTTGGTTGTTTCAAAAATTAACTATTTTGCTACGCAGCTCCATGTTTTTTTTCCAAAACATAAAAAAGTACCCTTGTATTTATCTGGAAAAAGTTTTTTGTGTTTTAAATTATTCTTTCTTTTTTTTTTTATTTTGAACTTCAGTGTTTGATGATCCGGCTTAAGGGCTGCAATTAATTATTTTGGTGTGCTGGATCCGAAATCGAGGTCCGTTTTGATCGTAGTCGCTCATAGTTTCAAGTAAAGTGAAAAATAAATAAATACAGTAATGCGTACAATTAATTTTAGTACGCTTTTTTAGAAATTTTGTGGATGCATGACCTTAATAGACATTCGATTCAAATTTATCGCTACGAAATACGTATACATAGATCGATGGATCTTGTCAAATAGACGGAGACAATTTTTGGGTGCCAGTTTGTTGTCTCGATTATGAAATTAATAATGTTTTTTCTGACATAACTTTTTGCATGGTACTGTTCACCAACAATTAATATAAAACCTAAAGCGCTAAGGGATCACAACATGTCCGAGACAATGAGGACAATCATAATTTATCTTTTTAACATACATTCACTTAACAAAAAAATCGTTAAGAAACAATTCTTTTGAAGCAAAATTACAAAAAAAAACACAAAATCAAAAACAAGAAAAAAAAACAGTAATAAAACGATATAACAGCTTAAAGGTCTGACACGCATGTTGTGCAATACCAGTAAGTCAACCCAACAACAGAAATAACAATTCATATTTAAAACCCAATCATTGCTCAAGCCATATTTACGTTCGTTCATTGCACTCTTTGCTTAAAAGCAAAAGAAATAAAATTGGCCCAATGAAGAAAAAAAATATGTATGTATGTATATTGAGCAAAAGAATTAGTATGGAATCTTCTTTCGTTTGCACATCATGCACTTTTTGCCTTAGTCCAGATGAAGCGAAACAGGCTGGCTGCAAAACTACAACAGGAACAAAACGAGCAGGCGAAGAAAAAAAGCAGACAAAAACTCTGGTTAAACAACCTGAACTTACGTATGATGCAGGCACAAATTATCAACAAATAAAAGAAAGAAGAAAGAAAATAAGAAACATTAACAGACCAGTATATTAAGGTTTTTCTTTTGTTTGGTTAAGTAGTTTCCTTTTGTAAGCCTTGCGGGTGCTCCAACCTATCCCAAGTTTAAGTTTTGACACGCACCGAGCACAGCCATGCATGACCAATTATAAACCGAAAGACAAACAACAACGAAAATATACAGCCACACATACACACACATAAGTAGCTAATATTAAACAATAATAGCAACAACAAAAACTGCCAGTTGAACATTTATGCTAGACTTGGATACAAACGAACTCCATTAGCTGCAGCAGTACCAGGCCACTCACAAACCACTATTGCCACATGACATTAAACACTTAAATTCTGCATATACGAGAACATTCAAAGAAATGAAGAGAAAAATGAAATAGTGGACCAATAAAAGAATCCATTGAATTTAGGAGTGATGGAAACTTAAACCCTTCTTACATTCATGGACGTCGTCGACCAACAAGAGGGATTGTTTGTGCACAAATTACTGTTACATAGAGCGAGTTCGAATATGTACGTGCACAAGTTACCGTTAGATTATTCATATAAACTTAAGAGAAAAAAAAGAAGAAGATGAATGAAGCATAAGAAACTGTTACATTTCTGGTATATTTAATTAGTAAAACCCGTCCTTGGAAATTAAATTGTTTTAAAACCAAGATTTTCCTTGATCACCGTCTGAATTGGTTAGAAATGAGTTTTTAGCTCAGCGGCGGAAACCACACTGCTAACTCTGACCTCTATAATCGATTTTTAAGAGTTCGTCAAACAAAAAAACTAATGCTACTCCCATTAAGCCTAAAACCGCTTTTAACTACCCACAGTTACCTCAACCGTCTACCAGCCAGAATCAATATTCAAATGTATTTGAAGTCTAACACGACTATTGCCCAACAACAACCTTATGGTAAATTTTCATACGCTAATATTTTAAAAAGTAACCAGACTACGGCGCAAAATACGGTACCAGCAAATGAAGATACAGGTTCTAATTTTAGTCGAATTGAAGTTTCAATAGAGAGCTGTATGATACAGGAAATGATGAAAATGCAGTCTTCCTTGTTGCAGGCTGTATTAAACAAACCATGAACTTAAAAATATGTTTTTGGAACGCAAACGGCATCTGCCAACATAAAAAAGAAATAGAATATTTCATAATGAATCAACAAATCGATGTAATGCACATTTCAGAGACTCACTTGATAGCTTGAAGCTATTTTAAAATTAGTGGATATAATTTTTACGATACCAAGGACCCTCAAGGTAGAGCTTGTGGTGACTCGGGAATTCTAATAGAATCGCAAACAAAAAAAACACTATTTATTACAGGATTTTGGGAAGAATATCTCCAAGCAACAAATATTTGTATTGAAAATTATTATCAAAAACTTTTAATATCATCTGTCTATTCTATTCAATATACGGCTTTTTATAAATTACTGGGCCCCCGTTTTCTAGCAGCTGGTGACTACAATGCTAAACACACTTTCTGGGGCTCCCGTGTCTAATCACTCCTAAGGGTCGTATTTTGTTTGACACAATTTCTAAAATGGGTTTGAATGTTGTTTCAAGCGCTCAGCCAACATATTGGCCAACAGATCGACAAAAAATTCCAGATGTTATTGACTTTGGAATATTGAAAGGTGTGCCCAACGAAATGATTGAAGTTGAAGCATCTTTGGAATTATCTTCAGACCACTCGCCTACAATTATCACTATTTACTCTCATAAAACTACAACACCTACATATGATTTACCGATGACATCTGCACGTATTAACTGGCTGAAATACAAAAAATATTTGAGTGCTCATTGCACGGAAAATATGCCGTTGAGAACACCTACTGACATAGAAAATTCTATTAGGTTGTTTGAAGTACATGCTAAACAAGCTGCTCTTAATGCTTCTTCAATTCAACCAAATCAACAAGCGAGATTTAACAATATTTTTTGTGCGGATATAGACTGAAAAACGGAAAGCTCGACGAGAATGGCAACGTTACAGATCGCCTCAGCTAAAATTAAGGCTTAAGGAGTGTACCAAACAGCTAAGAAAAGTTTTGCAAACACAAAAAACAGCTTCGCTGCAAAAATTTCTGCAAGAACTCGATGCAACACCATCAACAGATTATTCGCTGTGGCGTGCAGCGAACTGGACTTAAAAGGCCAGTGGTATGCAAACCTCCATTACGGGCCTCTAATGGTGACTGGGCAAGAACTGATGCTGAAAAAGGTGCCCTTTTCGTTAAACACTTAAAAAAAGTGTTTACTCCAAATATTTCTGTTAATATTGCTGAACTGCCACCAGTCGTCTCTTTACCAGAAACAGCGCTAAAATTTAATATTGTGGAGATTGAAAATGCTATTGCTAGTCTAAACACCAAAAAAGC
Source organism: Lypha dubia (assembly GCA_947311025.1). Classification (NCBI taxonomy): domain Eukaryota; kingdom Metazoa; phylum Arthropoda; class Insecta; order Diptera; family Tachinidae; genus Lypha; species Lypha dubia. The sequence continues at coordinate 84,894,453 of OX371263.1, read as the reverse complement.
CACAGGTATCCACAAAATAAGCAACAAAATGCTTCAAGAATTACCATATATTGCAAAAAGAATAATAATATTCATTTTTAATGGTATTTTACGGCTGCAATACTATCCAAAAGAATGGAAGGTTTCGATGATTATTATAATACCAAAGCCTGGCAAGGATCATACGAAGGTTGAATCCTATCGGCCTATTAGCTTATTGCCCAACATTTCAAAACTATTTGAAAAGCTGATGCCTATAGTGAGTAGAAGTGGATGCATTCCAGATCATCAATTCGGTTTTCGCAGACAACATAGCACTATTGAACAAACTCACAGACTTGTGAACGTAGTTAGAGACACCTTTGAAAAAAAGAAAAATTTGTCAGCGCTTTTTATTGATGTCGCACAGGCTTTTGATAAAATATGGCACGAAGGTCTTGTCCACAAATTAACACAAAATCTACCCGCAAACATCGTCAGGCTCTTAAAAAGCTACCTAGAGGAACGAAAATTTGTAGTTAGGGAAGGCAATTTTTCAAGCCCCCCGCAGTCGATTTTAGCCGGAGTCCCTCAAGGCAGTATCTTCGGTCCTTTACTTTATTTAATATACGCCTCTGACTTACCGTTAAGCAGTAACATTCATACATCAACATTTGCGAATGATACAGCTTTTCTAAGCGTTCATGAAAATCCTGTAGAAGCTTCCCGGAATCTACAAGGGTACATCTCAAAATTGGAAACATGGCTAAAACAATGGCGGATAAAAGTGAATGAGCAGAAATGTGTACACGTTACTTTTACTTTACGCAGGGAAACATGCCCGCCTATACAAATCAACCCCGAGACTATACCACAACACACCGTTGTCAAATATCTGGGCATTCATCTTGATCGTCGTTTAACATGGAAATCGCACATAGACGCAAAGTTGATCCAAATGAAACTAAAAGCAGCCCAAATGAATTGGCTTATGGGAAGAAACTCTATACTAAGCCTAGACTGTAAACTTTTACTATACAATGCGATCCTAAAACCAATATGGGCCTATGGAATCCAGTTATGGGGCACTGCCTCCGCATCAAATGTAGATAAAATTCAAAGGCGACAAAACAAAATTCTACGTACTATAACAGCAGCCCCATGGTATATCCGAAATCATCGAATTCACAAAGATCTCGATGTTCCGTTGGTTAAGACAGTATTTTCTAAACACGCGAAAAAATACATTAAAAAACTTGAGTTGCACTCAAATCCACTTGCGCGCAATATTCTAGAATATAGAGGCCACACCCGGCTTAGGAGTAGGGATACACTTTCTATCAGCCGTATACGAGAGATGTAAAAACAACAAAAATCAACCGTTGAAACTAAAAATTTTGTTTAGCACTGGCTAAACTTATATTTAATATTTTTAGATTTAAGATTTGAAAAACTTATTGATGTTTCAATATATAATTGAAGATTCAATAAATAATAAAATTTAAAAAAAAAATGCTAAGAACAGCCATGACTCTTATTATGACGATTTAAAATAACTTTAATAATTTCCTTAAAAAGCACGAATAAAATTTCTTTAATATTTAATTTTTCTTGAATTTTTTACGTTTGTGTTGAAATTGAGTGCCACACTTAAGATTTTCATCTGTACAATCAATTTTAAAATTCGCATACATCATGTCCAATGATTCAATCTTTTAAAAGAAGTAAAACAACCATAAAACAACTCTTAAATTATCATATTACCAGGATAGAACTCGTATGGCAGAAGGTACAGCAACAGCAACAGCAACAACAACGAGTAAACGAGACAATGAAAATATCAAATTGATTATAAAGTGAGACGACACATATTCTCCAAAAGCTATTGGACAAGATTTAGGTATTTTGTATATGACAAGATAAAAATATACATATGTATGTACATACATATGTATGTACTCGTATGTATGCAATTTAGCAAAAAAAGAAACAAAATTAGTTTATTTTATATAAAAAAATGATTTCATAGCAATGAAATCATAAATATACATAAATGACGGCAGAGAGAATTTTTTTTTGTCATTTAAGAACAATTTTTAACACAAACGGAATATGTTTTCTTACTCTTCTCTTCCTTGCCATATGCCTTAATTACTTAAATTGTTCACTTTGAAAAAAAAACAACCAAATTTATAAAGAATTAAAGCCAAAAAATTTAAAAAAATATATAGAAAGGGTCGGAGACAAAACTAATTATAACCTTGTGGTCAACTGGCATGTGAAATACTGTCCAGAGAAACAACAGTCTGTCATACACAATGCGTGTAAATCGGTTAGTGTGTCTCTGTTTTTGTTTGTGTACGTGTGTCAAAAATTGTTAATACAATAAACCACAAATAATCCAAAAACTTCAAGCTTCTGTTACGTTTCTTGATCTTCGATATTTCTTTAAAATAAACGAAAAATTATTTTAAAAAAATAAATGAATAAAAATAAAAGACTGTTTCAGACATAAAACAAAAGAATGGAAAAAAATGTTGCATCATATTTTTTTTAAGCAGCGCAACAAACAACATAGATACACACTCCTAAACTTACGGCAGAAGAATCTGTATGTATGGATTAGTGATATTACGAATACTCGTATTCGTCTTCGATTATTCGACTATTCGCCAAATTCAAGCAATTATTTCTCGACTATTTTGCACATACATGTGTACATACTTTAAAAAAAAATAAATAAATAAATACTTAAAGTACAAAATTATACCTATTAATTTGTAATTTTTTTTTTTTAAGAAACCCCTTTGTCTTTGGACCTTCTTAAAGAACAAACAAAGGTTTATATTTTGCTACAAACATTTAAAAATTGACGTATATATATTCATATCATGTTAAATTAGTAATCAAACCTCAGTAGAGGAATGTTGAACTACAAAAAAAGAAAAAAAAAAAGAAGAACTAAAATTTAATATGTAACGTGTTGTTTCCTCAATACAGACAAATGACTTATGTAGGAATTTTGGAATTGGAATCCCTCAAAAAAACTGAGCGGTTTTAATAAAAAATTTCTACTTACGAGCTTGAAACAAAAATTTTGTCGTTTTAATTAAATATTACAAATAGGTCGATCGATAAACTACTTTATACATTATTACAAAAAATTTCTACTCAAACCAATTGGTTGTATTATAAAAACAGCACATAAGTGGCACTAAATTCTAAAATCAATATCCGTATTCATATTCGGCGAATATTATTACAGATATTCGTATTCATATTCGCGAATACAAAAAATTGATATTCTTAACATCAGTAGTACTACGTTTACGTTATATTTAACTTAAATGCATGAAAAACTGCACATTTACTCACTCACACGCACAGTTGCATACAGAGCCACCTATGCTGCCAAATCTTACAATATTGTTCATCAATTCTATATGTAAAAAAAAAATCCGCACAGAAGCTTTTGCATGTCAACTAACAAAGATTATTTACCACATTCATACTTGCATGCCTTACTTACATGCATTACATTAGATCAACTCATCTTGTATAGAAACGAAGATAGTGTTTTTGTGGAAAGTTTTGCAGGTCACAAACGGTCCACGCAAGATTTGAGAACCGTCATTAAACATACCCTTCTATATAAACAACATAAGAGAAATAAAATTTCCCAAAACATTTTAAACATCTAAATGTTTGTTATATGGCTCTTTTTTTCCGCACTTTCCAAAAAAGTGCCCAAACAGTCCCCTTTAATTACGATGTACATAGCTGGCTGAAATGTCGTCCTGAAAGTGTACTACTGCCAGGTTTTCGAAAAAATTAGTAAAAAGATTAAATCTGTTTTAAGGTTAATTCTATACTTAACACTAAACAATACAAAGAAAAATTTCACAAAGTCGGATTTTAGCAGGGTATTTGGTATTAAAAAGATAATTTTTATGAAAATACCGATTATCAAAAATACAATTATAAACTATACTCTTCATAGGAAATATCTTTTACAAAAAGTAGATTTTATAAAAAGTACTTAGAATAAAAACTGATTTTTATAAAACGTTTTTTTTTATAAAAAGTATCGATTTTTATACAAATACCTTTTTATAAAAGTACATTTTTTAAAAAGAAGAAGTCTGTGCCATTTAAAATAACTACCTCCTATATGGTTGCCGCCGTGGTTGATAGGTAGCAATGCTAGACTAGTAGTCTGAAGGTTGTCGGTTCGATTCCGGCCAAAGATCCTGGGTGTTTTCTGCAGACAAGCTCTAACCGCTTTGCGGGGTTGTGCTTGTTTAAAAAAGCATGGATTTTATAAAAGTATATTTTATACAAAGTAATTTTTATAAAATGTATCCATTATAAAGAGTAGTTTTTTTATAAAGTACCTTTAAAATTTACCTTTTACAAAAAGTTACCTTCACAAATACATAGTACATTTTGTAAAAAAAGTACCTTTTGCCAAAAGTACCTTTTATACGTAGTTTCGTTTATAAAAGTTACATTTATAAAAGTACTTTATATAAAAAGTACTTTTTGCAAAAAGTACATTTTATACGAATTTTCTTTTGTAAAATAACATTTATAAAAGTACATACTTAATATAAAAAGTTTTTTGTAAAACGTGACTTTTATTAAAAGTACCTTTTGTTAAAAGTACCTAAACTAAAAAGCACCTATTTATTAAAACTTCTTTTGCACACGTACATTTTATAAAAAGAACCTTAAAAAGTATCTTTTAAAGTAACTATCGTCTAAAAAAATACTTTTCAAAACAAATAATTTTTATAAAAAGAACATTTTAACAAAAGTATGAATATTTTATGGAAATAACTGTTATCAAGGTCCATTATAAAAAGGATCTTTCATCAAAAGCTCTTTTAACTATCCTTAAAAAAACGTTCAGTTTGATAAAAATTTCCCTTTATCGAAATCGGAAGAATGTAACGATCGTAATGTATATAAGGAAATAAAACCACTCCGATTATAATAAATATTTCACATGTCGCCTAACCTTGTATTTGTGAAGTTGTTGGATGTACACTTAGCATTCTAGAAAAGGCACATTAAAAACTGCATTTGTTAAGGTTCTATACATAGAAACTTTTTTTCTGTGCAACATAATAGAAAACCATCAAAATGTTAAAAAACAGTAAATGAAAGTAAATTTACGAAACATACTGGGTTAAAGAAAAATTTTTTTTAATTAACATTTCTAAACATGTGATAATTTTTGAACAAAAGAACAAATTTACTTATAGTTTTTCATAATTATATTCTTTTTCTACTCTCATATTTCTTTGAGTGTAAGCAAATGAAAAAATTAACACACATTGTCAATTTACATTCGCTGTATCAGTTTTTAGTTCAATGCAGCTTTTCGTTTATCTTTGTCATCGTTTTATTTCTTTTTTTTTTTTTTTTGTTTCTTCCATTTGAGGAGACAATAGTGATTATCATTGTGCTGGACACTAGATTAAGATGATGAAGTCTGCACTAGTTGAGTGTTCATACAGTCATTATTGTTCTCCGATATGACTGCACAGTATGGAAGAAGCTGAAGTAAGTTGAAAACGTTTATAATTACTCGCCAAAAAAAAAAAAAATATGGATAAATGGACTTCGCAAGTGGCAATATGTTACATGTTACATGTTTGATACGAAACAAATAATGTATGGATGTGTGTTTTGTTTTTCCTCCTGAAACATGTGACTTCTCATGTACTTTGATTTATTTATTTTAGGAAATTTCTTGCAACAATCTGCCACTTTACATTTTTAAGCATTTCATTGATGGTTGGTTTGTTGGGGCAGTCTATAGCATTTGGTTGGGTCTATTAACTAGACTTCATTCAGTCCATTCCAATGCATACAACAAATAACTTATGCGGTAAAATTAGTTTTTGTTGTTGTAGTTTATGTATTGACGTATTTATCTCTTCTTTTTTTGTTTTGAATTGCAAATGATTGCTGCCGTATGCAAGTATTACAATCAAGACTCTGGCTTTTCACTAGTCACCCAGTCAGTCAGCCAGTCAGTCAATCGTTCTAGTTTGTTGAATGGCTAAAATTTGAAAAGTAGCACACCATATTCGCACAACACAAAATATGAACAAATAGATGATTTATAAAAATAATATAAGAAAAATATATTCAAACATATAAAACTATTGTGAAGTGCATTCATTAAGTCTATTACAAAAATATGTTTTGATTTTATTGTTATTTTATAACACACGCACACACACACATTCATTTCATGTAACAAGTGCATTAAGCAACAAAACTTCAAAGTGAATACACCCAATCCTGTTTTTACACGGTAGATACGTTTCAAGGCGTACCGTGTAAAAAAAATCGTGTAAAAAAGCCATATAGTGATGTGTGCATAAAAAATTATTGTGTGCACTTTTTTACGCTACCAAAAGGCAAGTCTTTTTTTAAAGAATTCGGCAGCACTTTTTTACACATAAGGAAATTCCCTAACTAAACAGTTTTGAGAGTGTACATAAACCGTGTTATTTCAAAAAAGACCGTCCAAAAACAGGATGAGTTTATATCCGCCAACCGTGTTATTTCAAATTCGTGTATAAAAAGACCGTGTAAAACCAGGATTGGGTGTACAATTTAGTACAATCGGTGATGAAATTAAACATTCACAATAAATATTAAAAAATTTATTTATTTGTTCAACGATATTATTATTATTATTTTATTAGTTGTTTACTACAAATAATCTTTAATAGTAAGTTTCTTTTATAGAGAGAATTTGCACGTCGAAAATACTTTTTATAACAGAAAAGTATTTTTTACACAAGCAAACATTTTATTAAAAGATTCGTTTATGAAAATTCCTTCTCATACAAAGTATATTTTACTCAAAAGAACTTCTTAAAAAATATATATTTTACAAGAAGAAACTTGCAAACAGTACTTTACGTTTTTTTAAGTTCATTTTGAGAAAAAAATTTATTTTCTGAAAAGTAATTTTTATATTTAATTTTAAGCTATCATAGCTTCTATCGCGGGCTTTGAGGCGACCGAATCAAGAAATTTTAAAACGTTTGTTTCTTAAGTCTTTTGTTTTTGAAACGAAAAAACCTTACACTAAGTTTGTTTCTTAAGTCTTTTGTTTTTTGAAGTGAAAACTTCTTTTTTATAGTGTCTATGTATGACTATACAGTGTTGCCGCTTTTTTTAAATTACCAGTGTTGCCACTTTTCCCGGGAAACTTTCCGGGATTTTTAGGATTTTGAGGGGATTTTTGTCCAAGTTTTTGGGAATTCCCGGAGGTGGTTTGTGTCTTTGCTAAGTGACATAAGTGTGTCTTGGCTAAGTGTTTCCAAACTAGCAAGTGTCTTCGAATAAGCAGATAAGGTATAAACACATTCGCCACAGGAGGTTACAGACTACTAGCTGTAAAAATTAGAATACATGTGTGCATATGAGAATGATTATATTGAAGACAGCAAGGCAACACGGCAATAGGTTTTTGTCCATGCTACTTTTGTCGTGTAGTCGAATTAAACTAATTTCTATTTCTGAAGGCCACAAAACCAAAACAGTGTAGACAATATAACAAAATATGTAAAGCAAATTAGTGATTAGAAATATATTTTATTGTAAAATAAGAGAAAATTACAAAATTTAAATGTTAGAATATATATGCATCTAGAATTTTTATTAGCTTTATTGTTATATATAATATTGGCTTGAGTCAAAAATACCAACATTGTTAAAAATTAAAAAAACCCACAGGGTTATAGGCCATTTTTACCTAAAAATTTTTGTGTAATTTTTCCGGCGCTCTCTCTTGATTCCGCAGTTTCGGCGTTCAAAACTTAAATATATTATTGATCATAAGTCCTACAATATAGAACGAATATAATAAACGACATAGGTATCATTTTAAAATGCTCTCAATAACTCATTTAATTCTTAAAATCATCAATAAAGAAGCATAACTTACGTATTTCATCGGTGACAGCTTTCAAGCATGGTAAGTTCTCTGTAAAAGTGTAAAAGTCAGATAAAAAAATTCTAAAATACCTTTATGCTGGTATATAAAGGTATTTTAGAGAAGTTTAGAGTGATATCCACATCGCTCATATCCGTTCCATATTCTAGGAGTTATGGCCAATAAAAAATAAGTTTTGAACTCCGTAACTCCGATACAAAAGAGATCCATAAGATGAATTTTTTCGGTTTATGTCAAAGCGAATCCATACAAAGTGATGTGAGTGGCGAATTCAATTCGCCCCAGCGAACTTTAAAAAAGTAAAAGCGCTAAATATGCACCACTGTAATATACATAAATGAATCGTTGCAACAATTCAGTAGCTGGCTAAACAGCTACAACGGTAGCTAGCAGCACTTGTAGTCTTGTGTTCGTGTAGTCTGCTGTGGCGAATGTGTTTATAGCTATATATCTACGAGTATATATGTATGTATGTATGTATATAAAAGAAAGTCGTGTTAGTTACACTATTTATAACTCAAGAACGGCTGAACTGATTTGGCTGAAAATTGGTGGTCAGGTAGCTTAGAACCAGGAGAAAGACATAGGATACTAAGGTAAGTGGGACTAGGGTGCACCTTCTTTGTATGGGGCACTTCCAGTATAGCTAGAAAGCTGAAATTGAAATTGAAATTGCATAAGTTGATAAAAAAATGCTATGCAATAGCTATACCGCGTCAGTCACCGAGTGCCACACGTCTTTTTTTTTATTTGTGTTGGGTTACCTAATAAATAAAATTTATCAAACATAAATTCTTAAAAGTAACTCGAATAAATTGTTATTGTTCCTGTTAAAAATGGTACCTTTTTTATACAAATTATTTTTTTAAAAATACAGCCTTTTTTTATAACAAGTACCTTTTTTATAAAAACTACATTTTTTATAAAAAGAAAATTTTTTATACTAACTAAATTTTTTATAAAAATACCTTTTTCATAAAACTTTTCGTTTTCAAAAATTTATATTTTTATAAAATTTCCTTTTTCAAAAAGAAGTTTAAATTTTTGTAAAATAATAACTTTTTTATAAAAAAAAAACTTTTTAAAAAATTTTAGCTTTTATATAAAATGAACCCTTTATAAAAATTATGTTTCCGAAAAATTATTTCTATTATTTCTAGAGATCAAAAAAATCGAATAGAAAACATTTCCATCGTATGATTAACTGCTATGAAAACTACCGTTTACAAAAAGTACTTCAGGTAAAAAAAGTATTTCTTGAACAGTAGCATTCAGAAACTACTCTAAAGTACTTTTAGTGAGTTTGTGGAAAGTTATTTCCATATAAAGTACTTTTTGGAAAAATTTGTTTTCTTGGTTATGTGGAATGTAGTACTTTTTATAAGAAGTATATTTCATAACAAAAAATCAAACTTATTATTACATAAAATGTTCTACATTTAAATCAATTAAAATACAAATGAACTTCGGACAATTTGATGTTAAAATTGAAATGCAAAGCAATTTATTTTTATCATAAAGTATATTCACTCACTACTCACATTCAACCAACAATAGTCATTCAAATTGATATCCTAGATTGCCAATTAACCCACGTTGTACTACAAGGTGATGAAGTGAAAATGAAATGAGACTTCCTTTTTTCATTTTCAACATCTGTCATTTAGAATTTCAAACAATATTAAAATCTAAACAATTGATTGCAAGGTGTTTGTTCGTTCCTTCAGACAATGGTGACATGACATCATTACATGCTGGACCACACTCACAATTCTTTTTTTTTTGTTTTTTTTTGTTTTTTTTTTTTAATTCAAACACAGATATGACGCACTTACATACATTCGAAGGGTAATTGAAGTAAAATTGGATGAAAAAACGAAGCTCTATTTAAAATTTATTTTTCTTATCCAGAACAAATTTGCTGCTTTAGTCGGTCGACATGGCAGCCTGTCCGTCCGTCTTCATTATATTTGAATAAATACAAAATTACAAGTTGACAACTTATTGAGTGTTGGATAGTAAAATATAAGGGCGGGAGGGGGCTGGGGGGTTTTTTATCCAATAAACCTTTTCTTTTGTGTATTTATTTTAGAATAGATGGATGTAGATGTTCACAGAACAAATTAATATGTAGCTGTGTACATATGTGTGTGTGTGTGTGTGTGTATGTATGTATAGTATTGATGAGGTTACTTAAAGTAACATGTGTAAAAAATGAAATGATATGCCGTTCGAAAAGTATCGTATTTAGTTTCTATGCCTTTACCTTCACAACCAGCCTAGCCTGTCTGTCAGCCTGTCGTAGCATCTTCTTTGAGTTTTTTTATTTCATTTATTTAATATTTTTTTTATTTTTTTACATTTAAAAGAAGCAATTTTATAATATTTCTCTAAAGGAATAAAATATAGAAAAAAAATCGAACTGAGAAGGAGGAATATTTATTTTATGACACTATTGTGGACTATTAACAGGGTATTAAAATAATGTGTTATTTGTCTGAGCAAAGTAGTGAGTTTTTTAATTTTTCTTTATTTTTTATATTTGAACAAATTTTTTTTTCATGTTTGAACACGCGTAACTTATGAATCGATTTTAAAAACTTGTTTTCAGTTTTGAATTTTTTTTTTTTTTAGCAAAATCGAGGGTCAAGTTTCCACTTCCTTTGAAATATTTATTATCGCATAACTCCTTTATTAATTAACCGATTTTCAAAATTCTTTTTATTTTTTTTTTTTGAAAAAGTTTGTTTATATTTCTGCCAAATAATTTTTTTTTTAAATCGTTGCCAATTGTCCACACCACCCGCTTATGGTTTTTCTCACAACAACAGGATGGGGTTAAAATTTTTGTTGGTCGAGGTTCCAATACTTTTTTTTGCTGGGAGTGAGTGGACGGAAGCAAGTCATCCTACCGAAATAAATAATCCATTTATGAAGCGATTTTTTAAATATTTTTTGTGTTTGATTGAAGGGGTTTCCTTGCGTTTTGGTCCGATAATACTTTGAATTCGGAGATGCAAGTTTCGGCCGCTCGAAATATGGATTATCGCGTAACTCCTACATTTATGGACCGCTTCTAAAAGTTTAGGCTTATAGTTTGCCTCCATTGAAATTAAGAAAGTTCTTTCGTGGGTGTAAAATACAAACCAAAAATGGATTATATTGAATTTTAAACTTTCGTTTACATGGGTCGATTGATTTGGCAATCTTTTGGATTGAATTTCTGTATTGGAGTCGGTCATTTATTGCCCGAATTATTTTCAAACCCATTACTAGGGGAAATTATCGTCAACTTTATGATCGAGCTTAAAAACGAAAATTATATTTGACGAAAAAAAAAAAATTAACTGAATAACTCTAAACTCCGCGTTATAAACTTTAACTCCACTCCACTCCAACCATCCATCCTTACTTTGTACTTTCCATTAAAATATCAAAGCACCCTTTGAAAATTTTATTTAATTAACTCTTTTAAAAATCTGTAATCCTGCTAAATGGCAGTGCAAAAGTAAGTCTATACAAAAATATACACATGCCTACAAAGCTATAGAAATTCGAATGCATAACTTTTTCTATTCTTCTTAAGTATAAAACCATGTTGTAACTCTTGGAAAAAATCTATATAAATTTGTTTGTGTGTTGCTCCTGCCAGCAGATGAATTGTATCATGTAACATGTTTCAAAGTGCTCCAAACTCAAACTAACTATTAATTCCTTTTTTTCCCATTTACTTCATTCATAGGAATACAATAATAAAAAGACACATCTTATAGAGGGTATTGGATGAACAAACTATAAAACCTTGAATTGTAAAAGGAACTAAAGTACCAACAACAGCATCATCGTCGAAGACATCATTATCTTTTTCTTATAGAATGAGTGCAAGCGGAATGAATGCATATAGACGTTTAAGAATCTTAGGTTACGTGCGGGTTGGACATTTGTAATCATTTTCACTTGTACATTTAGATTTGCTCATGCTTAAATACATTTAACACACACACACAATTGTTTCTATATACATACATACATATATTTTCTAGAAAGAGATCTACATACATACTTGCTTAGTTTGTAGTAAAAGAACGAAGAAATAGTATATTGATGAATTGCCAGAAGGGCAACGATACAGACTCAGCAAACCAACAAACCGACCGACCAACACCGCATTTAGTTAGAAGTGTTGAATGTTTAGTAGAGGAGCCTCTTGCATTTAAGTTACGTTTTAGGTGGCATAATTCAAAAGTTGTTCAAAGTTTAACAATTCAGTCACATTAGAAAGTTTTGGAAAGGTCTCTTGTACGTACTCTGTTCGCTTACGCTAATCCCGCAAAACACCCAAACGATTTCAGAATAGGAAACTTTTTAAATTGCTACTTGGCGCTAAATATCGTAATTTTATAGGACTTTTTAAAAGTATTTTCATATAAGAGTATGTATGACTGTATGATTGGATGTAGGTCGTCACCTTGGAGATAAAACGAATAGCGCCAGCATATTCATTATTTTAATTCTCTCTCCTTGTTGTCCTTATCTAACAGGTATTCTTCCTTCCCAGTACAAGGAACGGCCTATACAAACTTATTTTCGACCATCATCCACTTAACTCTCTGTAAGAACAGACAGATGACACGCAATTGCCGTTTCGGCTATAACCGCAATAGCGTAGTAAATTTTAAATTCTTTGGATACTCAAATCTCAAAGATTGTTTACTCCTTGTGCAGACTTGCAATTTTTGTTGCACCAATTCTTCGTTTTTTTAGGAGAGAGAGGAGAGAAGGTTCTTACATTTCTCACTTAAAAAAAAGCAAGAATTACTGCAACACAAATTACAAGTCTGTACAGATGTCTTACAGGTTAATGGTGGGAACCTGCCTTTGGGCGTAAGCCCAAACCTTGTATATATATATGTGTTCAAAAGCATCACCTAATCACTCGGAGGGCACACAAATGGGATTAACTTTCTATTGACTTTGGTCTTAACGGTGATCTTAGGTGCCTTTTCACCTTCTATTAGAAATCGGAACCACTCAAACACCATCGAAATCCCCCCAAGTTACGTCCAGAAAACTACAAAAAGTGCTCTCATTTCGTCCAACCGATAGATCATCTGAAAATTTACGATTGTATCCGTTTATTCTGGTACTTCAACAACTACAATCTTAGATTTTACGTCGCTCAAAGTATTTCAAAATGTTTGATATTAAAAATTGACATTTTCCATGCTTCCTTCTGCCCGACAGAAGGTTATATTTGCATAGGAAATGCATTTTAATCTACTGCACGACCCTTTATTTGGACTGTTTGGAACTCATAAAGATTTACGCGTGAATAGTTTTTATATCTCACTATCGTCCGCAGTCACGAATAGAATCTCATTGCATGTTATTCGTTGAAGCGTGAAAAATTTCTTAAAATTCTCACGTGCACGCAGGCTAAGAAACAGAATTATAAAAAATTATTTATTTAATGCGTGACCGCTTCTGACAAAATAAATAAAATACAATTTTTATATACCCTTCACCAAATATGTTAAGCAAAGATAAAAGGTTTATTAATTCGTTTGTAATTTCCACAGTACATATTCATAAAACAATATGCATAAACTATGAATATTCTGGATCTTCATCTCGTTCCGTCTATTCGTCTACATGTGACCGAGAGATGCCGCTGTTGTCTTATTTGTCATCGATTAAAATTAATATAAAAAAAAATTCTGATCCGCCATCCAAAAATATTTAGATGAAGTCGCAAAGTAGAGTCCCGCGTCTACCAATATTTTTTAATCACACCTCCGGCAGGACTTACGGCCTTATTTATAAAAATAACATTTTTAACTTATTAAGTAAATTTTCATACAAAATGCATTTCATACAACTTTATTAAACCAACAATAAATAATAAATTTTATATTTATTATGAAAAAAAAACGTATCTAACAATTTTTAACCTGAGACCATATTCTATAATTGTTATTTTATTTCTTTCAATATAAAAAAAAAATATCATTCCTCTGTTTATATTGATTTCGATTAATTTCCTAACTACGTGCCCCAATTCTACATTTTTATTTTAAGTAAAAGTAAGTTCGATTCCCATCAAATATTTTCAGATTTTCTGCCGAGAAATTTAAGTAAATATTTTTTAATTAAGCTTGTCCTTTAATAACTCTAAATTGTAATTTTTTTATCTATTCAATTGATCTACTACAAGGAAATATATTATTTGAATTTCTTTAAGCCGCCACGTCATTAATTTATTCACTTGTTTATTTAAGGCTTCCAGAATTATTTAAAAAAACCTACAACAATTGCAGTTGTAGTTTAAAATACATTGATAAAAATATTTGAAAATATATTTTTATGGTGGCCTCCAAAAAGATTTTAAATTGGATTTAAAGGAAAATTACGAATATTTAATTATCGAATTTGCTGTTCTCTTTTGGCACCAATAATATGTATATTGTTGTTTTTGGGGACCAAGCCAGTACAAATCCAGCAATAGCGATGACACTCAAGATCTGTTCGAAAAATGTCTTTTCTACCAATATGAAAATATATTAGAATCTGTAGTAGGAAATTTTGTATCGAGCGCTAGAGGCTATTGAAAGTGAATCAATTTGTTCTAAGAAAACTTCTGATGAAATACAAAATACTAATGAGGGAAGCAGTGTCAAGTTAAACTGTATTTTAAAAAATTCTATTATATACAACCCAACGGGAAAAGGTAATCAATAGTAAACGAGAGAGTAATGTACTGCATGTATAATTTTTCTTTCCAGAATTCCTTATTGTTAACACAGAACATGTCCTAGGAAAGTAATGAATTCGTTTAATGTGTACGGCGAATAAATCCTATAATTCATTCCTTTTTAACAATTTAAAAGGAAAATGCAAACACTTGTGCATAAGCATACACAATACATTCCTTCATCTTAAGAAGTGGTTAATATACGTGGTAATTTTTGTGTGTGATCAAATTACCTTCTCGTTTCCAACGGATTGCATTGTTTTGCCTTGGAAAATAGTACATTATATATTCTTACATACTTATGTAACTAATGACCAGTTTTCCCGCTGGAAATTAACTATGAATATTATGAGTATATCAAATGGCCTCAGCTTACGCGAATCGAAAGTATTTTAAAGTATCGATCAGTATTCTGCAAGAAAGACATATAAGATAAATGAATATTTTCAAACAAAAGTTTGTTGGAAACTGTTGCAATATTGACTTATATCTTAATTTATAAAACTTTCAATAATATGGCAACTCTACTATTAGCAACAGCAGACCACTTAATAGGGTGCAATAAAAATTTCCTAAGGACACCTTTTGTTGTGCATGCATAAATACGAAATCATAAATGCTTGTTACACAAACACTTTACAATTACAGCCAGATATGGTAATTTTGTGCTTTACAAATATCAAAGTGACGTCGGAAGTTATTTGTTGCGACGTCTTCCTTTTTCTAAGTTAAATCATTTTGAACTTTTAAGATGATTTAGCGGTTCCAAAGTTTACAATAGACCGTATGAAACGATTCGAATAATAAACTGAACATATAAACCTGCCACACTTTTATAAATACTATATTGAGAAGAATGTACATATGTACCTAATTTTAATGCAAAATTTCTTGAAATATTCAAAATTTTAATTCATTAAAAATTTGACATCGTCCCTGATTACAGCTTTTATAAAGTTCTTATATATTTGCATTAATGAGTTTGTGTTTGTAACGACTAAAAATAAACACATACACTAATTCGAACTCATGGGAACTTGTGCATTATATGTGTGTACATTAGGGCGTCTCACAGAAAAGTTTTATTTTCAAAATGTTCTGCAAGTCCAGCTAAATCGTTTGCAAAAAAACAAAGCTCTGCCAAAAAATTTTATATCATTGTAGAGGGGTTTTAAAATCGAGCGCGTCTTATGCAATGCATTGAGACAGAAAGGGATATGTTAGAGAAGATATATGTATGTTGAAAATGATTCTGCTAACCGACGAAGGAGGGCGCTGTGCTGTACATTAGCTGGGAGAAGTATCTTTAGCTGCTGGAACATCAATTTAAGACTTCAACAACAATTAATACAATGCCGCGCTAATGTACTTTACACAAATTTATGATGTTGATTGAATTGCCCTCACCTCAACAATATAATATTTCATCAATTTAATATTTCATTATGTTTATTCGGATATACTATTACTATTTTAACTGTATATCAATGATGTGGGGATTGAACCACTTCAGTCCACATCACTCTCAAATTTAATATGGGTTAATCTATAAATCTATTGCGTTTTCTATCAGAGGGAGACGACCACACAAGATATAAAAATGCTATTAATTTTTCCTATACTCGTATATGCACAACCGCAATAGACAGTAGATAAGGTATCGAAATAAATCTTGTAGGTTTCAACTTTTTGTCATCTTGAGTTTGGACGGAGTCCTAGGTATCGCTTCAGATGTAACCAGCCTTGCGTAGGCTATCCTACTTCCAAATAAGACAAGACACTCCAAAAAGATTGGATAAACCGATAAGGATGATTGTCTCGAAGACGCAGAAGTACTGAAACCATCCTTAGTAGACATGGTCAAGCTAAAGTAGTTCCATCGGCAGATACCAAAAATAATTTCAAAAGAAAAGGACATAAAAATATTTTCATTAACCAAATAAGTTGAGCCGGTCTAATATACACATGCACCAAGACGCAAAAGTACTGAAACCATCCTTAGTAGACATGGTCAAGCTAAAGTAGTTCCATCGGCAGATACCAAAAATAATTTCAAAAGAAAAGGACATAAAAATATTTTCATTAACCAAATAAGTTAAGCCGGCCTAATGTACACATGCGGGTATGTATACATACATTTACATTAACATTAGAGCATATTTATGAACAAACTGTCTACATTTCATTATATTAAATTGACCACAATGGTGTTGTGTTTGTTTCAATTTTTTAACAAAATTATTTTATTACCTTTAACAAAATGTGTACAATCTCTCTCTCACTCTCTCTTTTAATTTTTTTTTTTTAATGAAGTTGTTGTACTTGAGTGAGGAGATTTTAAACAAATTTAATGCATATCTAGCTTTGTTACAACACAACAAAATTTTAAAGTGATAAATTAATTGTAATACCAAATTTGTACGATATTTTAAAAATGACATGTGTAAAAATTATTTTGTATTTTATAAATTGTGTACATATGACTTCAGGGGAGGGACAAAAAGTTACATACCAGTATTTCCTAATATTTTAAAGCAAATATGTTAGAAATAAACTTGACTTTTTTCAGATTTGGGTTTAAATAAAATAAAATCATTTTAAAAGTAAATGAAATATATATACATATACACCTAATTCTCTTTTTACACGAATTATTTTTACACGAATTTTCATTTAACACGAGTTAAAAAGTTAACATTTTTCTCTTTTTACACGAATTGTTTTGTTTTAACACGATTTTAAATACATATTCTACAAATTCTGTATATAAAAAGTTACAAATTTATCAACTCAATAACAGGTAAGTTTTAAATAATTTCCAAATCGCTGCATTATTAATTATAATTGAAAATCAGAATTGTGTTTAATTATAACTATTTCTTAACTATTGTATATTGGTAGCCCGGTCACAATGTCACATACATC
The DNA here is from genome assembly GCA_947311025.1 of Lypha dubia. NCBI lineage: Eukaryota > Metazoa > Arthropoda > Insecta > Diptera > Tachinidae > Lypha > Lypha dubia. The sequence continues at coordinate 84,876,835 of OX371263.1, read as the reverse complement.
ACCTGTAATATTATTTATGTAATATTAATTATTATTAATTTATTATACTTTTACGTTATTTTTTAGGTCTGGAACCAATCTACTATTTTCATCTTTGGCTAGTATCTTTTTTTACACGAATTTTTTTTACACGAATTTATTGGGAACGTATCTATCGTGTAAAAAGAGAATTGGGTGTATACATATTTATCAATATAAAATACACACAAATCGGTATATAATCATGTTTAAACCCATGTTTTTATATAATCAAACTCAAGCGTACGCATATACTCTTAGGGCCATTATTACAACGTGTCTTTAATGCAGCTGATAGTAAAAGGTAACTCTAGTTAAAGTAAGGAATAAAGTGAACTTTAAAATTTTTCGTTATCACAACTTCCTTGTAAAATAAAATTAATATTTTCGAAACTATGGCAATACCACAGAAAAAACCGACTACTTTTGACAAGTTGACATTACATAGTGGCAACGACATAGTCTTGCTTTGTGATGAAATAAAAGATACGGGCTCACTTTCTTCAAATATATTTTCTAACTCGTTAATATAAAACAAACGTGATTTGCTTTCCATTTTTATTTTTTAATTTGGAAATCTAAATTAAAATAATTTTTTTTTTTCCTTCACAGGCCAGAAAATATGGCAACTTCAAATGCATAAACCTTACGTTAAAAATTAAAGTTGAAACGGGATTCACTTTAGCTTATTGGACACTTTTAGCTTAAAGTGTACTCATGATAATGAAAAACGAATTATCTGTCCGATAACACCTTAACTTTAGCAATTGGCAAGTTGTAATAATGGCCCTTATACTACCATTCATTTAACAAAATGTAACTGAATTGTAGAAAAATCTTATCATAACAGATTACCTGCAAACTTTCTATAAGCATACTAATTTTAAGGGCCAATAATTCAGTACTGATTTATATTTCATTTATTTTTAAATGCTATTTATATACAAAATTAAGTTTTTCACTGCAAAATTAAGTCAACATTAAATAGCCAACATTGTGCATTTAAATACTATATAAGTTTTACGAATTTCCATATGTTTTTGAGTGCTTGTTCTTCTTATATAAAATAAAGTCAATAAAATATTTGTGGCTGCTGGCAAACTGCATAAAATTTTGTCTTGTTCTGTCGCTATTAACCTTTTAATCGTATTGAAAGTTGCTTTTATTCTTTAAAAACATTTCAGCAGTTCTTAATTATTCTTATTTTTAGCTAAAATAATAATATATTTTTTTGGATTTTTCTTTATTTGTTCTAGTCAGCTGTTCTTTAGGGAAATTTGTGGGAAATTTTTTATTTTACGCAGTGCTACCATATTTTCATCGTAATTAAATAAGAACTTTAATTACTCACTGAAAAAATGGAATCTTATTTAAATCCAACATAAATTTAAATGAAAATTAGCTGAATGAGTATTTAAATAGGAAGTCAATTATTGGCCCTAAGCTTAATTTTTTACTTAAAATGATGAACATTTTTTTTTAGTATGAATTTAAAAAAGCTACACTTGGAATTGTTTTTTTGTAATACATATTTGATAAGTTTAGATAATTATTTAACAAATATGATTGCGAATGACTTATGCTCGCTACAGTTTTGTAAGTGTTCTTAACGTATGACAGAATTTTGTATTATTTGTTAAAGATTTCAGTCGTACTATTTTTGTACGAAGAGTAAAAAAGTGTTTTCAAGAAGTGTTTTTAAAAAAGAAGAATAGTATCTACTTTAAGCCTGAGGGCAAATAGAATGATACGAAAAAAAAAATAATTATTTTTTCAATTTTACAGATGTTTCAATTTTTCTCGTGGAATTGGGAGAGGACGCTTTTATGAAAAGCACTTAAACATTCAATTAGTTAGTTAGAAAAAAGAGCGTCGCAAGCAATCCGTCGGTAAATTGTACAATTTGTTTATGTATCTATTTTATAAATGAAAAATCCTGATGAAAACAAAGTTTTTATTATTTGCTTATATTTGAAAGCTGAAAATAATATTACGAATGTAAGCTTATTACAGGGATAAGAAGAAAACTTATAGCTTATTGTATACTACAGAAAAGCAAATATTATCACAAGCGTTCAGTTTTCATTATTACAGAATTGTTAATAAAAACCTTTACAATAGTATTCAAAATACTTTTCTTTCATCTTAAGGCTTATGTTAGTAAGCTTGTTACAAGAGATTTATAAATATTTTTGGTCTATTGAGTTGGGTTTATTTCTGTATAAATACTTATGGCCAATAAATGAGTGGATGATAACGTTTCATTTATTTTTAAAACTCGTTTAAATGAAAAATTTTGTTTTTCATTGCAATATTAAATCAACATTAAATAGCCAACGTTGTGTATTTAAACTTGGTTTAAGTTATGCAGATTGAACATATGTTTTCGACTGCTTGTTCTTCTTGTTTGCAAAAAAGCAAATAAAATATTTGTGGCTGCTGACTAGTTGCATAAAATTTTGGCATCTTTTTTCGCTATTACCCTTTTAATCGTTCTGAAAGTTGCTCTTATTCTTTTAAAACATTTCAACAGTTCTTAATTATTCTTATTTATAGCTAAAATAATAATATATTTTTTTAGATTTTTCTTAATTTGCTCTAGTCAGTTGTTTTTTTTTTTTTTTGGGAAATTTGTGGGAAATTTTTTATATTACGTAGTGCTACCATATTTTCATAGTAATTAAATAAGAATTTTAAGTTTGACTGAAAAAATGAAAGTGTGTTTAAACGAATTTAAAATTTTTATGAAAATTAACTAAAACTATAATTAAATATCCACTCATTTATTGGCCATTACTTATGTATACAAATATTTAAAATAAATTGTATCCCTCACATTTCAAGAAAAATATCATCGTCTTTATTTAATATTAGAAAAATTAACTTGTTTTATCAAAATCTTACTAAATTTACATAATGACTTAACTACAGAACAAAAAAAAATAATTTTAAGTTATAAACAAAATATATTTCCAATAAGGATCTACTTATGAAACATCATGCCATGGCTGAAACTAGATATTTTTAAAAGAAGCAAAAATTATTCGTAGACACTTTTTATTACATTTGTAAAAAAATCAACTGGAAATTTATGCAGCTGTTATCTGACATTTGCTTGTTTACACGAACACACATACACACATATACACCACTTATCAAACGTCCTTTTTTCGAAACCAGACTACCAGGATAAACTTGTTATTGTATGAAATATGTATGTATGTGTTTGTAAGCAACAAAATATAGTAAACATTTGAATACAAGGAGTTTGTGCAAGAACGAAAGAGAGAGAGAGAGAGAGAGAGGAAGAGAGTATTCAGGACTAGTCGAATTATATAGATTATTTATGTACAGATAGAAATGTGCTTGAGTATGTATAGTTTTAATTTAAAAGGGCAAAATTATCCCAATTCAGTTACACAAAGTCATCTCTAGGATTTCGTTTAACATGTTCCTTTACTTTAAATAAATTTCAAATAAATTAATTTCAAAGTTGTTTCCGATTTCATACAAATGATTTTTCTGTATTGACTTTTCCTTGTTAGTGTTAAAAGAGAAAATATTTAGTTTTCAAAGGATCGAACCCAACTCTTTAAGGAAAATTAAATAAAGATTTTTTTTTATAAATTAGTTTAATATAGGAAGTAAATTGTTAGACATGTACTTAAACAAGACAGTTTTATTAATGAACTGATATTTAAAATGATAAATTTGTCTCATATTAAATTGTTCTGCTGAATTTTTTTGGGACATCGTCCTAAATGCTTTTGTATTGTCTAAAATATTGGCTACAAAAACGCCATTAAAGGTAACAAAACATTTGTTTACGTTTTAGTGAAGTTACACAATTTTGAGGAAATATGACACAAAAAGTAAGTTTCATTCTGATTCAACGTTGTAACGGTAATGTGCGTTGGACATCAATGCTATGACAAGTGTTTTCTTTGCATTATTTGCTCTTCATGGCGTCCATATCGATGATGACATTTTGTTACCCATAACGATAATATGTCATCGATATCAATGATGGCATTACGAGTATGTCATGAATAAACATGATGACATATGATTAAATCATCAATGACAATAATGATGACAATATGTCATGAAATTCAGTGTCAGTGATAATGATGACAGTATGGCATTAATCATATTTATGGCATTCCATTACAAATAGCAAACGAAGTTACCAGGAACAGTCCGTCATTGTCTAAATCTTTATGGTCCTTCGAACCAAATTATGTATTAAATTTGATTTAGTTTCATCAACCAGATTCAACAGAGTGTACTTTTCGATCAAATACTAATTTATAATGCTTTTAACGGAATTGCTTATAAGCTCTACTCTTGTTCTACCTCCGAGCACTATTTTTCGCTAAATCAACTTTTGTTCCACAAAAAACAGAACCAACAGAAGCGTACCCATTTAGGTCCTTTCAAGAAAGTTGTTTTCAAACCAACCAATCTCATTAGTAATATGAAATTCAGGATTATCCATTGTGATTCTAAGAAGTTGGGCTGCCCACAAAATCCAACTCTGTTCAACGATTGGTTTATGGTAATTTGGACCAGTTTGTAAACAATGTTGGCAATGGTCTATGTTGCCCTCAACAAAATGTTCATTTGAATTCCCATTTCCATAAAAGTAAAAAAATATAAAATTATTTGCTCATTTTTAATAACACAATAAAAATTTGGAAAATTTTACTAAATTTGAGTTAAAAATTCGGCAAATATTTCTTTGATGTTAAGAAATACAAATTTCTTCTTTCGTAGCCAATTTTAATAACAAAAATAATTCAGTGTTTTGTCCAAATAATGAGGAGGATTTCCCTATGAAAAAAAATTTCTTCATATATGTAATTTTGTAGTGGTGCAGATCCCTACTGTTTGGTGTTGGATCTTTCTGAGCAATTCTCATTGCCAGATAGCGCTTTATAAGCGTCCATGTATGTGATGATGCTGAACTATTTTCCTTTTGATGTCAGGATATCGCTGGAACGTCCGGTTGCTTCAACTTTTTGGATAATTTTTTTTCTTGGGGGTGTTGAAAGCGTCTCAATTACACTTAAACACTGAGATGAAATTTGTTTTCATCTACCAGTATTCGAACCGATGTCCTTCGCTTTTGGAGATTAACACTCCAATCACTATTTAAGGACCTTTTATTAAATAAAATTTTAAACTATTTTGAAGGAAATTGTTACTTAAACTTTTATTTCAGACACTCTAAAGAGAAGTTGGCAACAAGTGAACAAATTTCGCTGGGATAAATGTAAACTTTATTATAGTTTGTAAATATAGCAAACTTTTAAAAATTTTATGACTCTGCAGAGATTTATTTCGAATAGGTATCTATAGTGTCCAGCTTACAGTTTACCTTTACAACAACATGTTCCCAAATCCGCTGTTTAATAAAATTTCGAAATTTTAAAAACATTTAAATCCTCTTTAGTTGCATTTTAATACCCTGTGAAAACGATCCTAAAGATTTACAACAGCTTTAACTAGCTGAGTGGCTGACTAGCTTTTTACATCCACTATTATTTAAACGATTACAAAAAAAAATTAAACAAATAGTCTGCTCTGTGTGATTGTTTGGATTTTACGTTATGCGGGCTGAATTCGCAGGCAAAATACGAGTATTTTACTCAACTCAAATGTTTATGTTGCACACAAAAATCCACCACTAAAATTGAACGCAAATAAAAAATATAGTCTCACACCAGGATGGAAAGTTTTCTATGAATCATATTCTTTGTTAACCCTTAAAATAACGATTTTTGTTTTGTTACATTGGAAATTAAAAAAAAAAAATATTACAAGTTTTTTTCATCATGCAAATGAAGTTTTTTTATTGCTTCGAAAGTTAGTGTCTTTTAGCGATTGTAAAAATAAAAATATTTTATAAAATGTTAGGTTAAGACGAATCTTATGGTGGTTTCTTTTTTACACACAAAATGGCACCTTGTTGAAAGGTATGTATGGACATGTATGAAATTGCTTGCCAACCCTGTAATAATGCAGCTTGTTATTTTACTAGAACAAAACACAACTTATGAAAAAGTGGAACGCCCTGTTTTTAACAGCTGACAGCTAAGTTTTACAGGCCACTATCAACACTGTCGATTTTTACGGGGCAAAAAGTGCAATGCCTTCCACCATTAGAATCAAACATTCTGCCCTTTTAGAGAGCAAAACATTTTTAAGAAACGAATACCAAAGTACATTTTCTGCATGGAGATGTACCATTTTTTTATAGAAAAGAAAACACCCATTATACGCCGTCTTCGCAGGAATCTTAATATCAACAAATATTAGCTTTAAGCCAGCAAACGAACAAGTTTCTTTGCCAGCAAATCTGTCTAATAAAAATTTTAATTTTACTTTTTTCTTAATTCATAATTAACTATCTTGACACTATTCTTTGAGAAACCATATCCATTAGTGGAACGTATTTTTAAACACAAGTGTTTTCACAAAAATGGGTCTCCTTGAATAGAAGAATCTCTAAAAATTATGAAAATTGGTTCAAGCGATTGAAAGTGCTGAAAACTAAATAGAAAAACAAATATTGAAATAAACAAAATTACAGTCTCACTGGTACAGCACACATTCTACCTAATCAAATTACCCAACAAGCAAAATTGCAATATGAAAATTTCTTCGTAGCGGTTTTACTTTGATTAAAAAATAAATATTTTTGATTGGAAAATAGCAAATACATTTATAAGTGAGTAAAAAAATATGCGATATTTTCCTACAAAAATCAGGACTGAATTTTCTATCGAGAGGAGGAGAGTGGAGACTACTCCATAAGCGATCAATGGTAGTTCAAAGCATGGCCTATTTAAAATTTCGAAAACTACTCCATGGATCAGATACTGAAGCTCGTATAGAGAAATAGTTCTAAAATATTGAGTAAATAGTCCCCCATTTATTATCCTTAACAGATGGATGGCGAAATGTCTTTTATAATGACAATCCTATGTAGAGTTTAGAGTATTTAAGGTCCAGCTTTGCAAACATAAACAGCGCGTACTAGTGTTCTTTAACGTAACCCGGGACACATGGTTATGCACCTCATGTTTTCTGTTGAAAAGGTTAATTTGAGTTTTTTTGTTTCCATGATCCATAAAACTTATGTGTTACTCTCAGAAAGAACAGAGCAACGAAAGTGCACATAATATATGGAAGTAGGGTAACATATGCTGGACTGTTAGAATGTGAACAGACTCGTAAGGTCTCCTTCCAAGACCAACAAAGGATTGATATTCTGGTAGGCATTGTGCTACCCCAAATGGTGTCATGATTCTGTGACTGGATATTGTTGACGTCCACTTTGGAACTACACCTTGCGGCTGTGGTTGCTATCAAAATAGACCTGTTTTAGTGGATGGTTATACTTCGGATAACCCACGTCAAGCTTCTATGTAGTGTTTCTAAACAAAAGAAGGTTCCACAGAAGCTGGATATTAGGTAGATCAAACAGTTAAGCAAGGGGTTTCTGCATGGTGGATATTACATACATAAGAATTTTCCAAATGTGACACTGCTGTACCTTCGGGGAAACTCACAGCTTCACTCGGTGTTAAGAGCGTCGTCAGGTTAGGCCACAAGACTACTGGAACTGACTTTAATCTTAAATACAACTATTCCCAATGCACACGAAAATGGCAGTTTTGGAAGCTTAAACATCTTTCACTCCTAAGAGGTTTCCGCCGGAAGTTTTATTAATATTCCGCCCCATTAACATTCACTCTACTGATATCATGAACCAACTAAATAAGCTGGAAATTTGATATCAACATCTAAATTTAAAACATATCTACGATTAAAAAAAAATCCAAAAAAACTTCGAATCTTTCCCATTGCCAAACCAAACAAAGGGATTAGCGGCAAAGAAGATTGATATAAAAAGCCATTGCACTTGAAAGAAGGATAAAGAGACCAATAATAGAGACAAATAATAGAGTGGCTTTTAATTTACCATAATCTTCCGTCATCGACCCCATGTATCAGTTTCAACCGAAATATAATCCGCGAAGAACCTTTAGAAACGGAATACGGCAGCTGCAACGCGACAAGGAATATTCGAATAATGTTGATATAAAGATTTTCAAATATTTATTTTTTCATTCCGTAAATTATTTATAAATTTATAAAGAAAACGTTTGTTGGGTTGTCAACTAAACAAATTGAATCAAGAACAAGTGAAAATGCAAAACCAGTTGCAGGTAGTTTTGTTTATAATAAATGTTTTAAGTATTTTTTTTTTTTTTTTTTTGTTCTTTCTATAAGATTGTTTAAGTTGGTTCTTTATTTTATCTGTTTTGTCTTTTGGGTATTTTCTTTTTTCTGTCCAGTACCATGAACAGGGATTCTTCATGATAAATAATAAAAAACAATTATGAACAACAACATCGGCAACGGCGAAGCAACCATATTTTAAAGAGGGATACAAAGAGATGGAAAAATATCTGTGGACACAAAAAAAAAGAGTATGTGGCGTAGTATCAGCGCAGTATTAATGCGGTAGTACGACGATCTTAATTTTATTTCGTTATTGCAACATAAAACAAGATTTTAGTATATTTTTACTTGTGCTTCTTTATAATGCGTTAAATTTACAAGCAGCACAGATTAGACGACGACTTTAAAGGAATTGAGTATTTGCGATTTTAGTTAATTTAACATTTACATTCTACAGATTCTGAGCAATCTCCGACTAGTGAGAAACCCTAATATTCCTTTTCTTCTTCGTGAAAACAGCTATTGCCTATTACATAAAGAAAATTTAGACAATCCGAACGTTAATCGATTTTAGTGTTCTGTATTGAAAGAAAAGTTGTTCTGATCTATCTAATCTTAGTGAAGGTCAAAAACTCCTGAATAACCAAACAATCTTCTAACTGCATTATAGTCCATCTACCTGGATAACAATTAACTACACACTGTGCTTGAAACCTGGATTTAGGTAGGAAACATTTCCAAAAGGAATGTGTATATTTTCAATGTGTGGAAAAATAAATTAAAATTTAACTAAAATGTTTAGTCGAGCCAGTTTGACAGTTCACAGAGCACTGTTAAACACTTAGCATTAGTAGTGATGAAGATTATTGATTATTGTGCAAAAATCTTGATGCTTAGAAATATCTTACTAAACACAAATGGTGGTGCATGTAGTGCACTGGAGTACATAAAAAGTGGAATATCTGATATAATTTTGGAACTTTGAAAAATCGAGTTTTAAAATATTCATATAAAAAAAAATTGTGTGGAAAATAAGTGGGATATTCGTACACATCACCATTTTTTCATAATAATAACCACTAATATTCATCAAAATTGAATATCATCAAGTTCTACTACGACCATTAAGTGTGTTAGAGTATTCTGTTAACTTCAAAATTGGTTCGACAAATATTTTTGGTTTGCATCTTTGCATCTTTGCTATTTAAATTTTAAGTATATATTTTCCAATAAGTTCCATGTTTTGAAAAAAAAAATTATAAAATAAACATTCTGTACTTAGACAAAAAACAGAGAACATTTTATGCCAAACACTTGGTGTAGTGTGGTGTGTTTACCACTTCTGGGTATTCCCGTGGAGGAAACACTTTTTATTATTTTAGAAAATGTTTCACTTTTTATTTAACTTTTTAAGTTGTTGTAAAAAGCATTTGGAATTAGTCGGTTTGATTTGTATTTTGTATTGTATAAAAGGCACTTTAACAAATGCACACACATAACACTAATTACAATTGTGACGACAAACTGCAACTGTCAAGAGATTGCCAATGTTGAAATTGTATTTAATTTTTTATATTTTAATCTAACTAGTTTTAACTGGATTTTATTATGTTTTTTTTTTTAAGTAAAGTGCTAAATATCCTTAAAGAAAAACATTTTAAAACAAAAATGTAAAGAAAAAAATACAAGGAACTTTTTAAATGTTTATCACGTAAACTTTTTTTAAGGCAATTTTTATTAGATATTCGTTGAAGTATTCACTCTTTCGTTTTTGTTTTCGGGGTTTAAGTTTTGTTTATTTTTTTTTTCTTTGAGACGGAGTTTTTTTGTTGTTGATTTGCTGCTTGCATGTGCAAAAATCAACGATACTTTTTTGTTTAATTTTGCCTTTAGGTTTTCGATACCTTAAAAAATGTTTTTTTTTTCAATATCTTATTTTTCCAAATAGTTTTTACGGCTTTATTGCAATGATGCCTTTTAGCTTCTTGTTTGGTAGGGTATTTAACATTTATGGTCTTTCTCAATGGTTGGAATAAACTTCAAATATACTGAGCAATAAAATCATAAAGACAAAATTAGTATTTAAAATAGTTCTGGCAAAAAAGAATTGACTGCAATACAGAAAACAAATCGAACAGAATACAAAATCGATGCAACTATGCGAAAGTTTAAAATCCGACATAAGTCATTTCTAGTTTATGTTTTACTCCCCCGAAAGATTAAAGTATCTTTTTAAATTAAATAAATTAAATTAAATAAATACTGAAAGGCAACCCTTTCAAACACAAAGAGAAATTTTGAAAATCCGTCAATAAATTCGAATATTTTGAAAAGGCGACTTCCGCAATTAAAAAAAATTACAGAAATGAAAGCAAACATTCTCAAAAAAAAAAAAAAATCGGTCCATAAACTTAGGAGTTCGATAATCAATATTTTAGGAGAACAGCTTTTCCGATTAATGGTCCTTCTCTTCTTATACGAGTACTTAAGCAATGTTTCTAAAACTTCAGTTGCATTGCCACCCGGCAAATAAAAATTTTGTGGTTGCCAGATATATACTAAACAGCAACTGAAGCTGGCAGCTCTCAGTTGCCAGTGTCCATCTATAATACAGTCGAATTCGGATAAGAGCGCGCTGTTTAAATGAAAAAATCGCTTAATTGAAAATAAAAATTCTTATTTATTATATTTGATCAATTACAAAGCACTTACATTCGCTTAAAAGAAATTCCACTTAAAAGAAAAACCGCTTAATTGAAACATATTTAGAAATTAGAAATAAGCTAATTTATATACAGCAAACACCGCATGAAAGAAAAAATTATAAATTTAAGGTTACGAAATACTTTTTAGCGACGGCTGATTATAATTAAATATAATTAACTAATTATTACTTTCAAATATAGTTGCAAGTTTATATTTCAATTTTTAAAATGAATCCAAAATGAAAAACAAATCAGAAATGTTATACTTCTCATGCTATATTTTCGTTTTACAGAGAAATTTTGAAGTGAGTTCGTTTAACTGAAACGTTTCTCACTTATCCGAACTTATTTTTATCGAAAATCTCGCATAAGCGAAACAAAGTACTTGTAATTTTACATTTCTGCTTAATCGAATTCGACTGCATAATTTTCAGGAACTGGCAACGCAACTGAGATTGTTAAGCTATCGAGAGCTGGAATATTTATCTCTTATCCCGAAAACTATTGCTAATGGAGAAAATAAATTTTCGTAAAAATGTTATGGGGTAAATTTACCATTCCATTTTCGAGAAAAGGACCAATGTCCCTTTTCCATTGATCATTTTTAAAGCGTACTAAATCCTGCTTATTACTAAATATTTGTTTTTCATAAGATTGTTTATTATGTAAATTAATTAAATATTTATATTTTTTTTTATTAAAATATGTAATTATTAAATTTTTAATAAAAAAAATCAATTTTGTTTTCTGGCTTACACGTGTCATGTAAAACAGTTAAAGAGGTCTGTTAAAACTCATGGTTCGTGACTTGTGTTTCAAACTTTTAAACTTAACTTAACTATGAGGTTTTCCACAATAACGATTTTTTAAGAAAATCATCTTCTTCGATGAGGCTCACTTTTATCTGTGGTGTGGTGCGGTAAATAAACAAAACTGTCGATGCTGGTGCGAAGAAAATCCACAAATTATTCATGAAAAACCATTACATTCACCTAAATTGACAGTTTGGTGTGGTTTTTTGTCTGGTGGAATCATCGGTCCGTACTTCTTTCGAAATGAAGCTTGTAACACCGTTACTGTCAATGGACAGTGGTATAGATCGATGATAACCAACCTTTTATGGCCTAAATTGGAAAAAGTTGATCTTGACAACATTTGGTTCTAACAAGACGGGGTACGTGCCACACAGCAAATGCAACAATTGAATTATTCCGAGAAAAGTTTGGAGATTCTATTATTTAAAGAAATTGTGATATTGAATGGCCCCCAAGAAGTTGTGATTTAACACCATTAGACAATTTCTTGTGGGGTTATTTGAAGTCATTGGTCTTTCGAAATAAACCAGACTCTCTTTAAGCTTTTAAAGTCAATATTGAACGTGCCATTCATGACATACGATTTGATTTAGTGGAAAAAGTGCTCGAAAATTGGGTTCATCGAATTCGTTCCTGCAGAAGAAGTCGTGGAGGCCATTTGAATGGCGTTTTATTTAGAACTTAATTGTATCGATTGTACTTCACATTAAATAAAAAACTTTTGAATTTCCTTAACAATAAGTGTGTTTTTTTTTTAAAAAATCATATCACTCTTATTGGAAAACTTTTTGTTTGTGTTGCTAGTGTGTAGGTAATAGATATGTGTTATCTATATAAATAAAAATGAAACGTTGTCCGTTGCTAAGCGCACAACTTGAGAACGGCTACACCGATTTTTAATTTTTTCATCTATTTTTTCATCTTATTGCTTAAAGTGCTCCGAGAATGGTTTATAGCACAAAAAATTGACCACACCCACTCTTACGCCTACTTTTTCTATTTATCTAAAATCGAAGAAGCATGGTCAGTCGCCTGTTCCCGTGTTGGGAAACCATCAGCTTTGTTTGTTTACGCGCCAGACAGCAAAACAAAAAATGTCGTGTATCGTAAAGCATTAGAATGAAAAAAATGGTTAAAGTGAACCAATCGATACAAAATATATTTTTGTTTTGCTAATCGAACGTCGTTCTTATATTCGAAGTGTAAATAAAACACTTTTAGAATCTCTGTGATCTCAATTCAAAATAAAACGTGATCAAAATCTTTACAAAAATGCCTTTTTCCCTTAATTTTTACTTTGTTTCCATAATTCCAATAGCTTTTTACAAAATTATCACCAACAAAATTATTTACATTTAGACAGGACAACGTCTGTCGGGTCAGCTAGTTTTATATAAAACTAAGATATTCAGCCTTATCGTGTTTGGCGCTTTTCGACTACGCCAAGTACTAGATTAATGAAAAATCTGGCGTTTGTCTTTAATCTAGTACTTGGCGTAGTCGAAAAACGCCAAACACGATAAGGCTGATTAATTAACTACATTTTGGTTTTTTGTTAAGCAAAAAATTTTTTTTCTTTTTGGTGAAACGGAAATAGTATTTAAAATGTGAAAAAAAAATAGCAAACTTACCATACTACACCAAATGCTCCATAGCCAATTGGACGATCTGGTTGAACATCCTGCGGTACTGCCGGTGGTTGATAATATGGGGCAGCAGCCGCTAATATAGCACCTTGTGGCGCACCACCTGCAGCTCCACCTTGTACGAGTGACATCGAAACGCTCATTGAAGTTTAACAACAATAATAAGTAGTTAGTAGATATTGTCTGGTTTTTTTTTTTGTTTTACTTTCTGCGACAGCAACTGCTGTTGTTGTTGTTGTTGTTAGTGATGATATCGTCCGTTAATGCAACACCACCATCGAAACTATTTTTATTATTTTTTTTTTTTTGTTATCAATAGACCAGATTAAATTTTAAGCAACAGCAAATAAATTAAATACCCACTTGATAGTACGCTTACACAAACATTCTTAAATTGTTGTTAATTGACAATACATGTACATACTTTTAAATGAATGTATCTTTGTTTTTGTCTATTTAAATGTTGCATGCATTAAAACATTGGAAATAACCGAAACTATAAATATTTATGTATTATTATTTTTTTTGCAGACTTTTAAGAAAACTCGGTGATTTTAAATAATTTTTTTTTAATTAAATATTTCATAAATAAATTATAAGGAAATAATAAGATTATTTAAACTTTTTTTCATTTTTTCAATATGCTGTTGTAAATACTTTTGTAAATTTTCTATTTTTTTCTATTTTTGCGTGGGTGAGCTAAAAGAAATGATGGCATAATTTATATATTCTACATATATACATATGTATGTATGTATGGACATATTTAAGTATATTTTTTCTTAAGCCAGTTGATAGATAAATTATTTACAGTCGTTATGGTGGTAGTAAAAGCTGAAAAAAAGAGAAGAATAATAAAGTTATAAATTAATATAAAGCTAAAATTATACGCATACACAATAGATTTTTAACTTAAATGCAAAATCACGTAACTAAACTTTTTCTAAATTTTACAGAATATAAAATATTAGTAATCGTAGTTGTAAAGAACGAAATTTGCAGAGATTCAACATCGTTGTATCTAAAAAATAAAATATGAATGGTGGTCTTCAATTTTTTATGCAAATAATCCTGCGAAAGATCGAGTGCAAATTCAAAACAGGTTAAGTTGAAAACACAGCTGATCTACTTTTTTCTTGCATAATGGAGGTTGGCATGACAAAATTTGTACATGCAAGCATAGGGGCTGATATGTAAAATGTTGTTGTAATGTTGTACTTGTTGTAGTATTAACTTTACTTGTTATGAATTTGCCTTGATCGTATCTTTTTGATGAAATTCAGCAACAAAACATACAGAGTTGCCGTTAGATTTCGTTAAAAAAAGACCCTTCGACCTCAGGGCATAAAATCGGTTGGAAATTAATTTGCTGTTTCCACAATACAGACAAATGACTTGTGTAGACATTTTGTATAAGAATCACTAAAAAAAACTAAGTGGTTTTCATACAAATTTTCTACTCAAACCAATTGTTTGTATTATAGAAACCGCCCATAAAACTGCGTTTGGGAGTTTTTTTTTATAAAATTTCGAAAATATGACTAAGCTCAAAATGGTCAAATATATGTAGGTTATATAGGGGAAATCTCCACTGTGGCGAAACTCTTCGACTTCAGGAAATCAAACCGGGTAAAAAATTAGGATAATAAATGAGGTTTAACTAATCTGTTTATTAAAAAAAAAATAGTGATTTATTTTATACATAAAACCGCAACCGACACAGTTTTCTGAACAGATATTATGTTCAATCTATGTACGTATGTCTATAAATTACCGTTATTTGATATTTTTGAATTTTTTTGTGAGTCACTTAGTCACACCGTGTCAAAATGTAATTGCCCATAAACAAAAAAAAATTTATTTTGTTTTCAACATAAGTAGACGATTGAAAATTTGTAATCGTCGTCAGCAAAAAGTAGAAGATAAACACGATTCATGAATATCAAAATCCCAAATCCTGAGATGCAAGAATACAGGTCCTCAGTTTAGCTGTAGCATTTGCAAAGTTTCGAAAATAAGTACCCCGTATCGATACTTTCAGGGTGATATTTTTATTAATAAACGAAATGAAAAATTACGAAAAATTCTAGGCAATACAAGTATCGAATAAAGAGCCAAATGATAAAAGTATATTTGGCAATCCGGTTGTGTAGCTTATTTGCCTCTTAAGTATTGAATGCCCTAATGAAAAGTATTGAGTAAATAAAAATATTATTAAATTTCCAGCACTAGTGAGCATGAGATGAACATGGTCCTCATATTAGTCTCAGTACTTACTCTCAGATCTGGAGTTCACAGACCCAGCATGAGGATGAAAAAAAAAATTTAAATATTAGTCCATGCCCGTATTTTGTTTTAGTTTTTGATGCATCACATGGTTTGAAATAAAGCGCTTTTAAATTAAAAAAAATTGGTACATATTTATATGTACATATGGGCACCACGAAATAAGCCCCAATGAAATAAGCCCCAAATCGAAAAATTAAATAAGCCCCAAAAAATTTTATGAAATAAACCCCAAATAAAATGAAATAAGCCCCAAAAAATTTTATGAAATAAGCCCCAAATTTTTAAAAAATGAAATAAACCCCAAAAAAATGAAATAAGCCCCAAATTTGTTAACTTTATGATGTAAGCTTAAGAAGAAATCATAAAATGCAAGAATTTTATCCTCTAAATTATATCGAACACCGGCTTCGCGTTCCAAGCATTCTCTGCATAACCGGCCTACGGCCGGGCGCAAGGAATTTATCCTCTATGGTATATCGAACACCGGCTTCGCGTTCCAAACATTCTCTGCATAACCGGCCTATGGCCGGCCGCAAGGAATTTATTTTAGTTGACAAATAAAGCAAATTTAGCTTATTACATACTTATAAAATTATTTCAGTGAGCCGACGAAAATCGGTACATTGTGCCGATAGTGGGATCTAAGCTTTAGGTGTTATTTCCATAATACAGACAAATGACTTGTGTAGAAATTTTGTATGGGAATCACTAAAAAAAACTGAGTGGTTTTCATACAAATTTTCTACTCAAACCAATTGTTTGTGTTATAGAAACCGCACATTAGAGTGATTATCTTTGCCATCAGCTTTTATTTTTAGCAAAATCTTTCGGTTCATACCCATATATGTAGGTACTATATTCCAAAACAAATTTTCAATTTTCCAGAAGGGTATATGTACATAGATACCTAGAAACCACTGTGACTTAAGAAAAATAAAAACATCGGGAAAATATGAAAGAGACAAAAACTATATGAGAGAAATTTGCTGTATTTAAAACAGAAAAAAATGGGGTAGTAAATTACAACAAAAACCAGAACAGAGTAATGAAACAAAATTTAAACAATAAGAAAACACTCATTCGCAGACACTATTTTTTACAGACAGACAGACGGAGGGACAGACTGACAAACCGAAGTGTACGAAATTTACATTTGACAAACATTAATTATGTAAAAGATTGAGAAATCTTGAAATACCCACCTTTTCTTAATAATTTATGAGGCTAACTTTGTTTTTTTTTTATTGTTTTTAAATTATGGGCATTTAACACTTGAGTGCAAAAAGATAGATACAAAATGGAAATGAAAAAAAGATTATCAAAGTAAACAAACTTTTTTAATGGGTATTTTTGTTGTTTTTTTTTTATCAGCAGTTTATTGATTTGTAGATTTAATTAGGTATTGTGTTTTATATGAAAACTTTACTTTGTTGCATTTTTATTTGTTTTCTCTACTTATTATAGGTATTTGTTTAATTATTTTTATAATGCAATTAATTTTATTGAAAGACCAGAGAAAAATGCCGGTAGGAAAAAGCTCTCGCACTCGGCCACTTCTAATGGACAAAGAAGACTCGTCGGCAATGTTGTTTAGCAGCTGAGTGTAGTAACAAAAATTTGCTCTGTGTTTTTATTGAGCGCTATTTGTTGTTGTTTTTCTTATGAGGAGCAGACACACACCACACACACGCACTTGGAAAATTTGAGTTAAATAAACGATTAAAAAAAGTGTAGACGCTTAATAAAACACATTTTTTTTCTTTCTGGTTTTCTTAGTAAAACTTTGTTATCACCACTTTTTTTTAGTTACAACATTTTTTATCAATTTTGTATTCAAATATTTTTTACTACAGAGATTTTAGACGTTGTAGGAAGTTAAAAATGTTGTTGTTGTAATTGTTTGTTGTTTTTCTTTTAATACTGTAGCAAAGATATAACCGTAAAAATTCTATGAAAAAGAAAGATTTTTACAAATTTGTGTATTTGCGAATACAAAATGCAACCACAAACACAATTGAAGAGAATCATCAAAGTTTCTTTTAAAAAATGAGCAACTTGTTTAAAGAAAATCTTTTTTCATATAAAATTTCACACACTTAGAGGACACACACATACACACAAAATACACACAGAAAAAGAACTTGGATTATTACATATGTACATACATACATAGTTTTATCAAACGAATAAGATTTCGTTTTTCTGTAATTTTTATTCTTCTAAAAAACACACACACACACTTTTTTTGCTTTATTTTTCTGCATATTTTTTTTATTTTAATTACTGTGTTTTTATTTTATCGCGTTGTACGGATTTTTCTTGTATTTGACGACGACTGATTTGCATTTTTATTGTAATTAATTGTTTAAACAAAAACGTTTACTTAAAATTTTTTGTTTGATTCGTAGACGTTAGATTCTGTTTGTTTTTTGTTCTCTTTTTTATTTGATATTGAACTTCTTTTGTGTAACAGTGCTACTTAACATCAGCGGATTTTTCTATAATATCAGCCATACGTTCGTCAAACGCGTACGAATCTCAAACGCAAACTAAATTGAGTGGAATTAGTTGACAGAAAAAACAGCATGTTTCTGTCTCTTTAATACAGTTAATGTACACAGTTGTAAAAATAGGTATGGTCTTAGTTAATACCCACAGTAGGTGTAAAAGTGTATGGCTGAAAAGTGAAAATTATTTTGAAACAAGACACAAACGAAAATACATTTTCAATTGCGAAATGTACGCTGTAAATAATTAAACATTTTAGGGTTAATCAAAAACCTTAACTAGTTTTAATTAATTTCGTAATTGAAACTTTTCTAACAATTTTTACAACATCTTGAGTACATACATATGTACATACATTAGGGTGGGTCAATTTTTTTGCCTACTAAGCGTATAGCAAAATCGTAATCTATGGGAAATTCTAAGAACTTTTCCCAAAGAAACCATGGTTCTAAAATCAAAATCAAGGTTCCGGTTTTTTAAGAGAAAATTTGGTGCTCAGGACTATTGTTATTTTAACATAAACCTCCAAAACCATTATTTGGGTAAATAATTTTCTATAAATGAGGAGAGATATAGAAAGCTGAGAAAATTTCCTTTAAAATAAGCCCTCTTCCAGCGTTACCGGTCAACTATACACCAATTGCAATGAATATTTCCAAAAAAATAGCATTATTTTCGGATTTTTTGGGGGATATTCTTTAACGCGATGCGAAAAGAAAACAATTTAAGATAGTGAAATTTGTCCCAAAAATATTAAATGAGGCGTAAAATCTTCCCTCAATGATAGTCCTAAAACTAGTTGCTTCTCGTCTTATTTCATTTGCAATTTTATTTATTAAATGAAATACATAATTAAAAAAAAAAAAAATACATCCAAAATGAAATGAAATAAATCACATTATTTTCATATTGCAATAACTCCCAAAATGTATGGAAATTTGTTGGAACTTATTTCAGATATTTTTGGGCATTATTTTACTGTATCTAAGATATTCATTATACGCAACCATATTACTTCGTTTAAACATCGTAAATAAAATATACTTTAATAAATCCATGCATCACTTTGTACACTCTTTCGCAATAATTTAATTTATTGTATGGTATAATTTTACACTTTACAAATTAAAGGTTTCTTTTCAAATATATTTAAATTTTTTCAAACCCACATTAACATCAACTAAATACAAATAAATTCACATTTAATTTGAGTTTAGAAAATGTGTAAAAATTTTAAAACCAGAAATTTTTTCATATACATACATACATATATAATAAAGGTATTATATGGATTTTAAGTTTACTCGTAAGGAATCCATTTATAATGCAATTTAAATTACTGTTGTTGTGTAGAATTGCCATTCCAAGTGGCATTTTCATCATCGGAATCTTTACGATTGTCTGATAAACGATGAACATTTGATCCACTAACATAACGTCGATAAGCGCCACTCTGACTTGTGCCTGGAGATGTATCATCTTGGTCTGGATTACTTGTACCGGAAGTGTTGCCCGTTCCAGTTGTTAAAAATCGATCTAAATTACGTCGTTTAGAGCTGGTTTTTTAGAAGTTTTAAAATAAATTCAAGTTAATTTAATTTAATTTGTAAACAATAAATTTCTTTGTTAAACTAAATACGTTTTGGGTAGTTTTCATGAGTGGTTATAAGAATTGGTAATATTAAATCGCATTTTAGAAACATTTTAAATTTTTCATTAAAATACATATAAATTTTTTTTTAATGTTTGTAAAAGGCAATTTGTTTCTTTGAAATAATAATGAAATGAATTTATCATAAAAATAAAGAGCGGTATATGTAATAGAAATAGACTTACACATCGTTTTGTGGATTATAATCTTCATTAGCTCTTTTCGGAGCTGTTGTCTGAACATTATCACTGTCATTACGTTTGCCAGTCAACCAATTCTTGGCTGAGGAATATATTGAAACTATGGGATTCAATATGGCCATAACGATAAGAGAAATCATATTCAGCCAACCACCATTGCGCGATATAATGGCCGAAGGACCAGTAGCTTCTTTACCAATTATTAAAATAACTGCACTGGGGAATAGTTCAAGTTCAGTAAGAGTTTTACTGTCATGCTCACTGGTTAAATCATGCTTTGGATAAGTAGTTGCCAAAGTGAAATCCTTAATACCAGTGCCGGGTAAAAGCTCACGGGACACATAACCACGTATTTCGGCTAACGTAGTGGAACATTTAAAGTTGTGGTTGTTGCTCGTTCCAGTAGCCAAGCGAAATTGTAAACGTGTCTCATCTGATGCTGATACCGAAGAGATATTAGATTTTATTGCATTTGAATTATGTATGCTTTCGGATGATGTAACCCGAGTATCGGCTGCAAACTTGTGTGCTCTTTCTGCCCTATCCCCGGCTATTTTAGCCCTTATACGTTCGCGTGCTGTTTGTTCTTCAAGCTTTTCGCGTTTGATATTTTCTTTCAGTTCTTTAAGTTCTTGATCCTTTTGCCAAGCTTGTAAGTTTTGCATTTCTCTGCCTTCCTTACGACGACGCAATTCCTGTTCTTTTTCCAAGCGCTTCTCTTCTTCTATGCGTTCACGTCTTTTTTGCTCCAAGTATTTGCGTGTTTCAGACAATTTGGTGTCATCTTGGATGGGTTGATTTGTTTTTGCTTGTGCCTCAATCGTAACATTTGCTTGAACCGATTCTTTCGGTTTTTTGAAACAAACTTCATCTTGGCATACAATTTCATCGGTTCTGTCATTCTTTTCTGTTTCCTTTTCAATATTTTGCGTAGCTGGCCCTGCAGCAGCACTTGAAGAAGCTTTTGACTCTTCCTTAATAAATTCATTTATTGCAGTCGAATTCATTGCAGTTTTTTTCCCGGCTAATGCTAAAACTTTAGCTATCTTTTCTTCTAGTTCTTCTACACTGCTTAAAACTCCCGTAACTATATCCAATGGAGTGCCGGTTTGGCCAATGAAGAATATGGAAGGTACAGGTACAATTTGGAAAATGCTAGCAAACTGCATATAAGACTCACTTTCGCCTTCAATTTTAATGGCAACAAAATCATTGGATTCTAACTTTTCTTTGATGCGCGTATTATTAATAATATTACCAAGTTTAGTAGTAGCCTCGTCTTTTCCTAAAAAAAATACAATTACATACATATTTACATGTATTATTAACATAAATGACGTGTTTCGTGTACGTTGAACTACATTTTGAGTTTATCCTTTACCTTCCACAAAAACGACAAAAATTGCACTTTTCGTTTTTGAAAGTCCCACGGCTTCAGCAATGTTTCCCTTATACCAATTCATATTTTTTTTTAATTTTTCTATATACTTTGAACTAGTTTTTCTTATTTTTCTTTGTAAAACTATTAATTTTTCCAAATTTTAATATTTTTCACCAATCACTTCTCTTTATATCATGACAGCTGTTTCACAACTAATTAGAATATGTTTTCGCAGTTGGCAGCTCCATTAAGGACAGACCATGGGAAACAAAATAAAATCAATATGGGCATTATAAACACGTATAAAAATAATGACAACTTATATATTAAAACAAAAATTTTGCACAGTCCGTGTAGCACACGGTATTTTTGAAAGATCGTATTACAAAATCTGATAGTGACGGCCATGATTGACTATTTGAATTAATAATACGATCCTTCAAATATACAGGTATGTCACAGAATAAAATCGAAATCGATTTCATTCCGTATTACCAAATCGATCAATTTCGTTTTAGTTTCTTCAGAAATTTTTCTTTTTCATTAAATCAAAAAAAAAATAAAGAAGTTATTTTTTTGCATTAAATATGGCAACTTAATCAAAAATACACGCAGCTGATTGTTGTAAACAAAAAGAAAATAAAGAGAAATTTGAAAAATAGTTTTGTGTTTGATAAGTCTGTGTTCAGACGATGCAAGTCTTATTTTTAAGCTTATTAGCTTTTAGGAGAGAGAGACAGGGGGAAAAGAAACGAGTACACCCTCTCATGTACTCATGAAATTCGTTTTGTTGTCTTATTCGTAGTGTTAAGTAGGTATACATACATACATACATTCATACAAAATAAGCAATAAGACGAGTGCTGTGTGAACGCCAATGAAAGTTCAAAGAAGAAATCGTGATAAGTTTTGCAATAAGACTTGGATAGTGTGAACACAGACTAAATAAAATATATAAAAATGCCCGCCATATCCATCGTTTCAGCAATAGAGGAACTGAAGCAAAATTCCTTATTTTTTGTACTAAATAAAAAGTGGTTTGTACGAAATAAAAAGGTGGCAATGAAACGTTTACGACTGTTTATTTATTTCGTCATCTTAAAATGATTTTCTCTTAAATTGGTAATAAAATTTATTTTAAAGATTGAAATGTATATAAGTCAATAGCATTTTTTATTCATACAAAGTTGTTCTGGACTGTTTCTTGGTATCTATACTAATAAAATATCAATTCCACTTAGAAAATTGAAAGTGGTTTCATATCGATAAAATTTGTCGGTTTACGTTTTCTGAAGAAGGCAAATACGGTTTGAATTCCACTTTTGATCGGAATTTGTTTCTGTGACATGCCTGATATCGTGGGTTCTGTCATGTTCAAACTAATGCTTATATGTGATTGTAGTTGCATTGTTATATAAGATTTTCTTTCTTTTGTGACAGTGTGACAAATGCTGCTTTTGAGTACTCTAGGCAGAATATGTTTGTTAAAGGGCTATTAGATACGCATACTTGTCTGCAGACATGTACGATGGCATACTTTGTGTTTTGCTATTACACTATCGAACGCTGACGGCATACTTCAGTACACATGTATGTTGTGTAAATGTTGGTGTGCGGCAGACATCAGAAAATCAAAAATTTTTGAAAACCAACATACATGTCTGACGTACTCGACATACATGCTATTAGACAGTGAGTTTTGGTATGCCATCGTATATGTCTGCAGACAAGTATGCGTGTCTAATAGCCCTTGCAATAATCGTACGATTGTGTGGGATAGTCATAAATGGCAGTGCCAGGAAGTGCTTCCAGTTTTTCTTCAAGTGTATCATAAAAAAAATCACTTCTGGCAGTACCACGTCATATAAAGAGAATAAAAACAAAATAAAATCGTCAAAATTTTCATTCAATTTATAAATTTTTGCAAAAGAAAACTTTAGGCCAAACAAATTACAATCCCTTTTGGTTTAATATTTGTTAAAACGCGTTCGTCTTAATAAAAATAAAAGGTGAAGAAGTATATTTGATATCATTATATTATGCATTAAATAAAATATTTACATTAATTATATGTACATACATACATACATATGTAATTATTTAATTTTACAAAAGTTCTAGAAACATACAAAATACATACATATATGAAGCACAAGCCACAACAAGGTCGAAAAAACGAATGCTGGCGAATTCAAATGCCTAAAAGAAAAATACAATAAAAAAGATTTTAAAAATTTGAAAATAATGGCAATTTATTGTTGGGGTAATACCGCGCACGGTGAACTAGGCTTGGGTGGTATTGAAGAGGAGCAGGTAGGATAAATTAATTATCCAATTTATTCTTAAAGACACTCCAATTCATACTTACTACAGATTTTAATGCCTAGAAAATTAACCTGGACACCACCAGATTCTTGTGTGACACAAGTAACCTGCGGCCGCTGGCATACTCTATTCTTAACATCAAATGGAAAGATCTTTTCATGTGGTAGTAATGACAATGGCCAGCTGGGTCATGCATTTCAAACAAAAAGGCCACGTATGTCACCATTTAGTATGTACTGATACCTCATCTAAATGCTTATTAAATAATTTGTTTTTAGTTGTTTATTTTACAGACGCACGTATGCATAAGTATTTATGTTGTTTTGACCATATTGATTGCCATTTCAATCCTGAACATTTCTATAAAGTTGTTTTGAAATCTCGAAAACATAAACTATGACTGCATTTGATATTTTTTTAATAATGCGCATTTTTAGAAAACTGTAAAGCAGATTTTTTATCTAAGAATTTTCCTTCGTACGGTTGCGGTTTTTCTATTAATAATCTACTACTTTTATAACCGAGTTCTGAAAAATTTAATTATGGGTTTCTTGTGATGAACCCAACAAAACTTCTCTTTTTATTTGTGGAAACCATAAAACAGTTTAACCGTATGCGCAGTTCTTTATTTTTAACGTATTGTCTTCGTCGCCAGTTTTATAAATAACTGTAATCAAATTTAATCAGACAAAAAGAAAACAAATCAACAACACAAATGTAATTTCCATTTTTCAATTATTATAGTTTTTATTATGCATACGGCTGTAAAGATTTTACATTCATTTCAATTAGGGATGTCAATTTCAGGATTTTTCGGGATCAGTCAATCCTGAAATGTGCTTATGTGTTATGGAGGAAAGTTATAAAAGTTTGTTTCACTAATATATAAGTATAAAAAAATAAAAATATATAAAAGAAAACAATTAAAAGTAAACAATTTTCGCGATTGGCTGATTTACGGGATTCCAAAAAATCCCGAAATTGACATACCTAATTTCAATATAAGCTGATTAGAAATAATTAATACTTTTAAGCTTTTCTTAAATTAAAGCGTTTACAGAAAAAAAAAATTTAAAGTCTTATTTAATTATTTCTTCTTTTATGTCACAGAACTAATAACAGAACTCGAGAATTATGCTATCACCCGAATAAGTTGCGGAGCACGCCACTCAATGGCTCTTAACGAATGGGGACAAATTTTTGTTTGGGGTCACAACGACTATGGACAATTGGGTTTGTCAAACAGCTTGAATGTTCTATCTCAACCAAAAATTGTACGAAATTTAGTTTCCAAGCACGTCGTGCAAATATCTTGTGGCATCAATCATAGTTTGATTTTAACTAATTGTAAGTGTTTACTATTAGAAATATATCGAAAAAACCAAAAATTAATACTTCTTCAGGTGGTGAACTATATGCTTGGGGTTCAAATATATACGGACAATTAGGTGTGGCTTCCACCAGCGATTTAATACATTCAAATGAGCCCCTTTTAATTACTGCTTTACATGGAATACCAATTGCCTATATTAGGTGCGGTGGCAATCATTCGTTTGTTATATCAAAATCCGGTGCCGTTTTTGGATGGGGTCGAAATAATAATGGTCAATTGGGACTTAATGATTATGTAAATCGTTGTTTTCCTACTCAATTAAAAACAATGCGTAGCTTAGGGGTTCGATATATAACGTGTGGTGATGAATTCTCCGTGTTCCTAACAAATGATGGAGGTGTTTTCACTTGTGGTTCTGGCAGATACGGTCAATTGGGACATGGTGGTATAGCGAATGAAATTTTACCTAGAATGGTTGTTGAACTTATGGGAAGTACAGTTACACAAATTGCCTGTGGTACAAAACATACTTTAGCTTTGGTGCCTTCACGCGGCCGAGTTTATGGTTTTGGCTTAGGATGTAGCGGTCAATTGGGTTCGCGTATGATTAATAATTCTCCGATACCACAAGTTGTGTTGGGTCCGTGGGTAAGTTCTTTAAATTTGCTTAGAAGTGTTTATTAAATATTTTATACCATTTTAACTATAGTATACAGTTCCTCTATATATTCGCATATTTGAACTAAATTAAAAACAAATGTACATCGCCCTCCTTCGTCGGTTAGCAGAAACATCGGCGAAGTAAAACGATTAAAAAAATGCCTGCTAATTCAGCTTAACAAAGTTACGGCGTCTACTTAACACTGGAGACGCCTCTACACTCCTATAAAAATTAACATAACGTGCAAAGCAAAGTTGTAAAAGAGTTAAGCCTTCTAAATTTATCTTCTCTACCCTATCCCTCTCCCTGAGTTGTGGGACAAAGCACTAGGGGTCATCCCTGAGTGCTGGTCCTAACTAAAAAAAAAATAGATTTAAAACAGTCTATACACTTGCAATATAGTTGCGCCATTTTTCTTATTGTGCAATGAAAACGTCACTGTGTATATCATATTTAAAGTGGCAGGTGAAATTTGCAATTTTACTGTATAATAATGTGTTGTCTTTTAAGACAAAAACTTATGTATTTTGCGTGGGTTAGCATCGAACAAGTGTCTTTGACTTAAAAGCCAAAAACGATTTGTCTCTCGTTGATGTGGGTTCAGTCTAAGTCGAACAGACAATTTTGTGTTTTTTTTTTTGTTCGATGTGGGTTGTAATATAAGAACTAACGCTTTGTTGGCTTATTAATAAAAAATATGTTTTACCTTACGATTTGTATTCAGCCTAAGAGTCCGATAATTAAATCCGTTAAATTATTTATGCTCGTAGCGTTCAATGTCAATTTTCTTTTCTGTTTATTTTCAAAGGTTTCACCCAGTGGGCAAGCTTTAATTGAATCTGAAATGTCCGAAGATTTGGAGGCATCATATATAATAAAACAAATATTTTCGGGAGGTGATCATTCCCTAGTAACGTGTACCTATTTTAAGGATAAAATACCTGCCGCTGATTGCCGCGTATATGAGTAAGTTTTCTTATTTATTAATGTATGTACATATGTATGTAGCGTTACCTTAATATAGAAAAGCCGTAACTGGTTTATTTTCAAATCTTATTTTTGAAAATTTTACATTTATTTGAGCATGTACTCAAGTAATTATGTTTTTAAATTTGAATGCTCAAATAAATATAAAATTTTGTAAAGGGAGATTTGCTTTTCATTTTTGCCTTATAAAATATTTTTAATGGCAACCAGCGGTTGTCTAATTATATATGTAGGTGTAGAAAAGTAAACACATTCATAATGAAAAATTATTTGTTGTGCATTTTTGAAAACTTTTGAAAGACTCTTTTTATGCTTTATAATTCACAAATCTATTTGTGAGTTTATGTATAAATAGATGAGCTTTGAAACTTTTTAAACATAAAGGGTAACACATCTACTGATGAGTTGGTATGGCAACAAAAGAAATATATATTTAGATATTGCTAACGTGCAACAAATAAATAGAATTTAATCTTATTTTTGGCTTATTTCGATTACTTCGAGGGTTACCTATCGAAATATGATAAATACGCGTTTTAAAAAAATGATTTAGGGCCTTTCTATATTAAACTAATGATGAATAGCTTTTATTTTTATCAGTGCTAACATTTAAATTTTTAATCAAACTTTACGAAGAAAAAAGTTTTTCTGATAAATTGTTCTTCAAAACAATATTCTATAAGAGAATTTAATTTAGTTGTTATAACTCCCATTGAACATATTATGAATATGCCCGTTTGTCTTTCTGTTTTGGAGTTGGTTGTTTCTTGTATTTCATTTCATTTATTATGACAAAATATTTAATACAAAGTCACATAGCCCAAAATAAAAATATTACATAACAGCAGCAATAGTGCCTAAGTAGTGTAAAAATGACAACTAAATAAAATAACATAAAATTATTTGACTCAAGTTTAAAACTAACCATTCTATTCTAATCTTAAGGTCCCATTCAGTGGTAAAAATAAATTAAAAAGAAAACACAAATATCAACGAGTGGAAAAAAATTGCAAAAGTATTACACGAAAAACATTGTTAGAATGAGAAATTATCCGTAGATAAAAAGGCAAAACATTCCACCAACGTGCGATCCTAATCATAAACTACATATCGCCAAATAAAGTCCTAAAGCCCGTAACTGCACGTTTTACATTAGAAGCGAAATACTTAATAAATTTAAGACTATGTTTTCTAAATGTAAATTAATTTGAGTAATTTTTTTTATTGATTGCTGTCTTGTATTTTATCTAACGATATGTACAAAAATGTAGATTTATATTTTCAGTATAGCGTGGTTTTCTTATAAATTTTCTGGGTTTTTTTAAACTATGTATGTATACATGAAAAATAATTTGGTTATACTGGTAAATGCAATCGGTATGCAAACTGTTGCTACAGTAAATCTACTGAAATTCTAAAATAATGTTCATGCTTATATATTTTTTTTTTTTTTTTTAAATCCCATTTAGTATTAATACTCAGGTACTGTTTTTAACTGAAGAATCGACTGAACAAATCTCACGAGTGGAATATAATAATACTGTTGATATGGATCTATTGTCTTTAGTTGAATTAATATTTAAAAGTCAAGCTTGCATGAATGCCTCATTTTTACTGCCCGACTATCGACATTTCTGTTGTTCATCAAAACATCATGGTATTGATCTCAAATCAGCAGAGAAGGCTTTTGATTTCCTTCGAAAAGTAGAAAATGAAAGTCTTAAGTCTGTGGTAAGTATTTTTCTATTATAAACAGACACACGTATGCGATATCATAGTTTTAATTTTTTATAAATCTTTTAGATTTGGGATAAAGTGACGAACGAACTAATTAGTTCTTTGTCGTCGTCCCCCGCTGATGTCGAAACTTTAAGAATTTATCTACTGTTGCCATTCTATCATGAATTTGTTAACTCAAAACATTATGAAAAACTACATACACCCTTTAGTAAAGCTATTTTTGGTTTAAATGAGATACCAAGAAAAATTGTTGGTAAATGGTGGTCTCAAATGCCTTCTGACTGGTTTGAGCATTTAGTATCGAACTATAAAAATGTTGTGGCCTACATAATAAGTTTCAAAATATCACCTACAGAGGGTGATAAGAGAGTAAGTAACTGCTATTTAATAAAACTGAGAAACTTTTTACAAATGATATATACATACCTTCTATATATTTGTTAGCTGGTAATATATAACCCCAATTTGATGGCAGCTTTAAAAATGCTATTTTTCTTGCATACTATTAATAGCCGCGAACGCAAAGAAAAAATTCACTACGAAATATTTCATTGGTCTGAATTGCTAGATTTGGTTGATATACAAGAAGATTATTTTCGTTGGTTGTATGATCAAAATGTAAATTTTTAGAAATTTGTTATTAAAAAAATGTTTCTAATCTAGATAATTTTTTTTTTTGTAACAATCTAGCCGGAATCATTTAATATTTGCAATTACCCATTCCTTTTTAATGCTGCCGCAAAGACAACTATCTTACAAACCGATCAGGCCATACAAATGCACCAAGCCATGCAAAGTGCTACAAATGATGTGAGATTTTCTATTTGCAATTAAAATATGTAGCGCAATATAAAAAAATAAATTTTTTCAGAGTTTATTTAACATTATAGCATTTGGCATACCTGTTTCTCAATATGTTGTTCTAAATGTTACAAGAGAAAATCTAGTTCAGGACACCATACGCGAAATAGCCCAGTATAAACAGAGTGATTTAAAAAAGCCTCTTAAAGTGAAGTTCTTTGGCGAAGAGGCTGAGGATGCTGGTGGTGTTCGCAAGGAGTTTTTTATGTTGCTCTTGAAAGATATCATTGATCCAAAATATGGCATGTTTAAGGAGTATGAAGATTCACGCGTTCTTTGGTTCGCCGATGTAACATTTGAAACCGAAACTATGTATTTTTTAATTGGCGTCATTTGCGGGCTAGCTATATACAATTTCACTATTATTAATTTACCATTTCCATTGGCCTTATACAAGAAACTGTTGAATGATGAAGCTGATTTAAGTGATTTGAAAGAACTATCGCCAACCTTGGCTAATTCCATGCAGCAAATATTAGACTATAACTGTGATGATTTTGAGGAAATATTTGATTTACATTTTGAGATATCTAGAGATATATTTGGAGAGTCAAAAACTGAGCCATTAAAAGAAAATGGTGAAAATATTGCTGTTACGAAAGAGAATAGGTAAAGACCAAAAATTAATATTGAACAAAGCAAAATATTTATAATGTAATTTTCAACGCAATTCTTTAGGCAAGAATTTGTAGATCTTTATGTAGATTTCATTTTCAATAAGGCAGTCGATGATCAATTTAAAGCTTTTCAAAATGGTTTTATGAAGGTAAGAGAAATTGCATTTTTTATTACTTTATTTTTTTTACTATTGTCGAATTTAAATTGGGGTTTCGTTACAGGTTTGCTCAGAACGCGTGCTTAAAATTTTCAGACCAGAAGAACTTATGGCAATGGTAGTTGGTAATGAAGAGTACGATTGGCAGGCTTTAGAGCACACTTGTGATTATAAAAATGGTTATACATCTAGTGATGAAACGGTAATTTATAAGAAAAAAATATATATAATTTCATTCGAGCCAAGAACTCAAGAATTTATATTTTTGAAAAAGTAATTTGTTTATTATGGGTTAGCTAATCTATGTGCTGTATTTCATTGGCTGCTATGTCAACTCATCAGTAGATATTTACCACCATGCTTGATAAGTTTTCAAATACATTTACATAATCACTCACTCCCAAGTCTGAATTGCGAATCACCAAACTACAAGCAGTACTATTCTACTTGTGCTTTGGTGATCCTCAATTCAGACTTGGGAGTATGTGTATAAGGAAAATTCTTTATTTCGGAACTAGATACTCGAATATAATGTCAAAAGATAACTAATGTCGCAAATGACTATACTATAAATAAATTGCCCAGTTAAATATAAATTTTGTCCTTTATATAACACTCGGACGAATATTTCTCTCTCTCTCTCTCGATTTGAGAATTTATACATATTTATAAAACTTAATATCGAAATACATACATATACATATGTACATATTAATAAAAAAAATTGTTAAAAACATTCCTTAAACTTGATAAGTAGTAGATGCTAATAAACTAAGTGAAACTATAAGAAACACTAAAACGGCAAACATTTTTTAGCTAACTTTTTTAAAAAAAAATATTTTGGAATATTATTTTAGATTAAATGGTTTTGGGAAGTATTCCATAATTTACCTCTTGAGGAGAAAAGAAAATTTCTATTATTTTTGACCGGTAGTGATCGTATTCCAATACAGGGGATGAAATCTATTAAAGTAGGTAATTTAGTTTTATCTCAAAATTTCCGTATGCTTATTTTCGCCCATCTTTTCCCAGATTTGTATACAACCAACAAATGATGACAAATGTTTGCCAGTGGCTCATACCTGCTTTAATCTATTGGATTTGCCTCGTTATAATACTAAGGAACGTCTCAAATATAAACTCTTACAAGCTATTCAACAAACTCAGGGTTTTAGTATTGTATAACATATTATTGCATCATACAACTTACGTTTATCTTTATTTGCAATTGTATGACATTGTCATCGATATTAAATGTTTAGTTTAACTTAATACATACATACATATATAATCGCAGATAACTTTTAATAATTAAGGCAAGTGAACTCTTTATGACAATATTGTTACATTCACATTTGGTTTTACATAAAACACTGTTGTTTAGAGGTTAGGCAATATATTTAAGAGATTTTTTAATGAAAAGAAAAAACAATGAACAAAGAAGTCTTTGAATATATAAAAGAATTTTCTATTACTTTTTATAAAAAAGAAAGTGTGTTAACAAAAGAAAAATTCAATAAAAATATTTTATGAATTTCAACTTAAAAAATTTCTTCACACTTGTTTGCAGGTTTTCCTCTATTTATGTATGTGATGAAAGTTTTGGCCATTAATTTGTTTGCGATTTTAATCAAGTAAATTCTGGTAAGTAAATATGTATGTATATGCACATATTTACATACATCGTTGGTTTAATGCAGAAAAAGGCTTATCTCGGTTTTTTTCCAAACACACTCTCCTTAAAAAAATAAGTTTACCATGTTTGAAAATAACGCATTTAATATAGCTTTTTTTCTATCTATGACAAAAATTGGGAATTCTTTTCTAAATTAAACCATCGATATATGAATATGTACGAGTATGTACGCAAAAGTTAACTATTTTGTTTGTTATAATCACATAGTATACAAATTACAATGGAAATGAATAAGAAGCCTCTTTTGTTGTTCTTCATGTTGGTAGTATTGTTTATTTTTATAAAGCGAACTTTAGACTATATATTGCCTCATTGTATGCATGCATAGTTTTACATGGAATATTGTTGGAAAATCATTTTTAGTAAAATAGAAATTGATTGATGTATAATATACAACACCAACTTATGTCCTTCTGTATGTACATCCATCAAGAAAGAGCACTTAAAGAGTTTTGATCAAAGTTGAGGTAGAGCAACTTTAGCGCTCACACGTTCTAAGAAAAAATGTGTAAACGATATTGAAAAATTGTGGAGCACCTTTTGTGTTTTTCTAAATGTTGGTAGCGCGTGAAATTAAGAATTTTAAAGTAATATTATCTGCATCCGCTTAAGTATTAAACTGCACATTAAACGTGCGAAGATGCTAACACAGTGAGTATTTAATAAAACTCCTCTTAGTTTGACATTAAGTGCCACACAAAAATTTATTTATTAATTTTTTTTTTAGAAAGTAAAGTATTACAATTTTTAGTTTTATTTTACGAGTACGATTTTTTAATACATATATATAGTATAACTATTATTAAATAGTAGTAGTAAGTTTAATTTCTCTTTATTATTTTCAAATTTGATTAGCACATACATACATAAATAAATACTAAGAGAGCTAGCTACATATACATATGCATAACAAAATCTTACTATACAGTTAGCGCAAGTGGTAAAATATAAATGAATCTTACAAATGTTTTTTCCTACATTTTGACATTAAAAGTAAAACATTCCACAACAGTTTCTCTTGTAAAAACTGGTTAAGATCCAGTTTAATTTCGCTAAATATGCCAACTGCATGTCAAGTTTTTGCTAAAATGATTTCATTATTCTTGTTTATATTTTCTTTTAATAATTCCGTGTTTTCAAAACTTTTCATTACCTACTGACTATGGAAAATGTTGTCGTATTATAATGTGATTGATTGATAGGGTTTTGAATTGAATATTTAATCAGTACATATTTATGGCTCGATTATGGATAGCAACCGAACTTCAGCCGGCAACTGAAAATTTGTGGTTGCAAGAAAAGCACTAAATAGCAACTTAAACTGGAACCTCTCAGTTGCCAGTTGTCATCCGTAATACAATTGTCAGCAACTGACAACGCAACTGGAGTTCTGTTGTCATCCATAATCGACCTATTATTTTTTTTTTTATGAGAATGATTGAGTTTTTCAGTGTGCTGTGTTGTTTTATTTTGGTTTTTTAGCAAAAAGTATGCAAATGTTAAGTTGTTGTACTATTATTGTAGGAGTAACAGCAACAAACTACTATAAAATTGTTGATAAACTTATTTTGGATTTAGGATTTGTATTTTTCATTTTATTAATTGTGTTTTTAGAGATATACTATATTGATAACTAATTTTGTGTTCAATTTCAAAATAAATAACTTTATTTGGTATGAAGTTTAGATTAAAAAAAAATATTTTTGTTATGCGCTAGCTAGTCGATATGGATTTAATTTGTTGCTAAATACCATCCCATGAGTAAATATTTACCAACATGCTTGAAAAGTTTTCAAACTCATTTACTTATGTATGTATGTATACACAAACTCCCAACTCAGAAATGAAACTTATTAAAGCACAAGCGCGCACAATAGTTTAAAAGCTTACACATACGCCTGTGTTCTACATTCGTAAAATGAAATGAAAGTGAAAATTTCACTAATTTTGTGTTCTTAAATTCGTTAAAGTGAAATAAAAAGTAAAATTTCATTTTCATCTTGTTTCAAGTGAAATTTTTGTGTTCTTCAAATAATTTTCACAACAAAAAAAGTAATTTGAAATCGAAAGCAAACAGCCGCGTGAAATAAAATACTTTTTGGTAAAAATAATAGAAATAGTTATTTATAGCTTTATTTTCTCAAAGTTTTAGCAATTTTTAATCAAAATTTTGCCGAAGTTTTTGTTTTTTTTTAATTTTTCGGAGTTTTTAATTAGTATTGCGTTCTATAGTATTTTACATTTACCCAATAATTTTCGATTTTTCGCCAATTTGGTGATTTCTACAATTTGTTTTATATTCCTTAAAGCTTAGCGATTCTTAATCATACTTTTGATATCTTTAAAGTTATTGCAGTTTTGCGTAATTTTTGCAAAGTTTCCGGAATTCTTACATCTTGAGGGACTTTTAATCAAACATAAATTAAAATTTTAGCAAGTTTTTGCACTTTCATAAAGTTCGCGATTTTTCCAAAAGCGAACAAATTTAGCAAATTATAATCAGTTTTAGGGCTTGCATTGAATTTGTGTTTCTTGCTATTTTTTTTTTAATTTTCGCGATAGGCTTAATTTGCTCCAATGCAAAAAAACTTTGAGCAAGATTGCTAGATTTTTTTTCTTGCAAATAATTAAGATACAAACCAATTGTTTGTCAATCTGAACTTTATATTGGACAGAAAAACAATGGCTTAATGGCAGAAAATCTTTACTCAGCGAAACCGCTGTTCCAGTGGGTTAGTGAATGAAATAAAAATTTTAGCAAATTATTAACATCTTCTCAAAACATTTTAAATTATACCAATATTGACCACATTATATGAAACATACAGAATATATTCACAATTTTATACAGGAACTCTAAATGCCCATAACTCGAAAACTAAGCAATGCTTAGTAATTAGTAAGCATAGCCGACAAATTTTTAATTTAATTTTTTTTTCTTATTTTTTGTTTCTCCATCGGATAGGATATTTTTTTTAACAACGCAGCCAAACTGCATAGATATGTTCCCACATTATTTTAAAAATTTGTTTGAAACGAAACAAAATTGAAATCGTCGAAAATTTCATTACTTTTCTAGAACACAGTTAAATTGTAAATGTGAAATTCAAAAGTTTTTCACTTTCATTTTGTAGTGAAATACAGAACACAGGTGATATTATCGTTTTAATTTTCTTGCAACCTTTTTAAAGATTTACTGATGAGATGGTATTTAGCAACCAATGAAATTAATATCGATTAGCTGACCCATAACAAATATATTAATATTTTGAAATATAAATTCTTGAGTACTTGCTAAAATAAAATGTTATATTGGTAAAAAAAGGAAAAAACAAATATCTCTTATGTAAATTTGGTATATAAGCAACTTATGTTTGTAAAAAAATAAATTTAGAAAAATAAAGCCAAAAAGATGTTTGGGTTCAAAATCCTAATGTATTATTAAAGTTAAATTGATTACAAATATGAATTTGACCAAACTGGGTTTAAAATTCAATTATAAATCTAATTATCGTTTGTGTATACGGACTTATGTTTGTTTAGTTTTATTATTAAGAAGAAAAAAACTTTTAGTTTAAATTAATGCACTTTGTTAAAGAGACAAAAACATGGTTATAAAAAACATATTCTAATTTAGTTTTATATTAAAGAGATGGGGAAAAAGTCTTACATTGTTGTGAAATACTTATGCATGTACATACATGAAGCCACTTGGATCACTGTACAATAATCAATTGAAATTGAAAATATGTATGTATGTATGTATTGCAATGAATAATCCTTTGTTTCACAGTCATACTTATGTACACACATCTACATACATATATAGCACTACAGTCCTCAGTCGGTGCAAAAACTTGCAAATACATGTGAAATTCGGTACGTTGAAAATTATTTTGAATTTCAATTCTATTGACGGTATGATAATCAAGTTTCTTTGTCATTGCAATCCTAAATTTCAAGGTATATCAAGTTATGATAAATTAGGTAGTACTGCCCGTAAAACAAACAAAACGTCAGAAAAACAACAGGCAATTTGTTAGTGTAAAATGTTTCCTGTGTGTCAAAAACAGAGAAACAAGCCAACCGATTCGAAGTCGGCCATAGCCTCCGCTTTTTTTAATTCGAACCAAACACATCGGTTTGTTACTGCTTTTTAAGGTAGTTCATTTCAGTTTGGCTCTTAACAATGCATCATTTGTTTTCAGTTTCTTCATGTCATATGTATATGCAATTTTTCTATGCAGGAGAAATTTTTATTTTTTTTTATAAAAAATTTCCATTTAAAATTTTATACTTCACCGGCGGGTTGAACTAAATTTTTTTTTTCCGTAGACGTCGTGATAAATTTTTAGTCAACTTGTTGGTATGCTACATCCAATACGACATTTGTGAAAAAATCAACGTCTACAACAGGCAGGACAGTTTTACCCAAGGCGAATTAATTTTATACACCTTGGAGTTACCTGTTTTCATTATACCGTATAAAAAATTAAGATGTTAAAAATCAACAGCAATAGGGGATATTCTACTATATCATTGTCTTGCAACAAAACAGAATAAGAGCATGAAAATTTGGAAAAAAAATAAAAAACATTTGTAGTTTAATAACACCTACTTAGATACATACAGAAATAAGTAAGCATGCATATGTTAACATAGGTTAGACATAGAATATATATTTTGTTCAATAGATGTACTTTTCTTTTGTTTCAATTACATACATGGTTTAGATTTTGTTGAAAAATATTGGACATTGTTGGGGTTAGTGATTTGTTTTTAACGTTAAAACACGTTGACCTGGCGACAATGTTTAGTTTCTCTAGGTCTGGAAGACCATATTGACTTCATTTATTGACTATTGCTACATTAAGTTTACAAAAAATTGTGTTTTTTTCGATTTAAATATAAATGTTAGCTGGCGGTTCTATTTTTTCCTTTACTTGTGTATTTTTCCGTCGTCCATCCTCCTTAAAGTTCTGAGAGCACTTCCTTTTCTTTTTATTTTAGTATTTAGTTTTAATATTTTTGTTCAAAGATTGTTGTTGTTTTATTATTCTTTGTGTTAGTGTGCTTTTTTAAGAATTCCCCGATCTTTTGTAAAATTATAGTAACGTACATTTGCGCTTAGACTTGGGTTGCAAAACTGGACATAATACTGAACGTATAGCTTCATCAAATACAGTCTTTAAGCCTTTTTGTGTTAAAGCTGAGCACTCTAAATACTTTACAGCGCCAATTTCTTTGGCCATAGCCAAGCCCTGTGGATAAGTTATTGGAGCTAGTTTTTTATCACGTAACTTTTCGATGGTGTTTTTGTCATCTCGTAAATCTAATTTAGTACCCACTAATATAATGGGTGTATTAGGGCAGTGATGGCGCACTTCTGGATACCATTTTGCTCGTACATTCTCAAACGATGCCGGATTTACCAAGGAGAAGCAAATTAAAAACACGTCAGTCTGAGGATATGACAATGGACGCAGGCGGTCATAATCTTCTTGACCAGCTGTATCCCATAAACCTAAATTAATTGGTTTTGCATCCACCATAACATTCGCTGAATAGTTGTCAAATACGGTGGGTATATATTCTCCCGGAAAAGCATTTGTTGTATAGCTGATGAGCAGACAGGTCTTACCTACTGCACCATCACCCACCACGACGCACTTGATTGCTTGCATTTTATATTTCCTTTATGACTTGTTTTTGTTATAAATTTACTAAACTTTTAAGTCTCAACTAACATAAACTTTGTGGTTAATAATGTGTATCTCACTGTATGTTAAAATTAAAACTGCAATTTTAAAACATTAAGTATTAATAATTTTCTTTATTTCGTTTTTGCACAGTAGCGAAACAAATTTTTCACTTGTAATGGTTATTTAGATTTCTAAGACTATACATAAGTAATTGAGTAACTATGCGGGTGTGCTGTTTGTAAAGTATTCAGAGCTGCTAATTTAGTAGTAAAAGTGCTTCAAAGAGATTGTCGTATTCTTTGGTCGTATTGTGACGTCCTATTTTACTTTTTAACAAG
Source organism: Lypha dubia (assembly GCA_947311025.1). NCBI lineage: Eukaryota > Metazoa > Arthropoda > Insecta > Diptera > Tachinidae > Lypha > Lypha dubia. The sequence goes on along the minus strand of OX371263.1, from coordinate 84,838,951 downwards.
CTGTCAAACATCCTGCTTTTTATATAGGGTTTGACACATAAAATATAATCAGCTGCTCGGTCGATCTTCATAATAACCCTTTGTATATAAAATTAAAGAAAAGTTCATGGGATGTTGACTTGCATACTCGATTTTAGAAAGAGTATCAGGCATGTTCGGAAAGTCACATGCCTCTATGATTAATTCGACGGATGCAGAGAATGTGAAATGCTATTAAAGGGCTATTAGACACGCATACTTGTCTGCACACATGTACGATGGCACCAAATCTCACTGTCTAATAGCATGTATGTCGAGTACGTCAGACATGTATGTTGGTTTTCAAAAATTTTTGATTTTTTTATGTCTATCGCACACTAACGTACACACAACATTTATTTGTACTGAAGTATGCCGTCAGCGTTCGATAGTGTAATAGCAAAATGAAAAGTATGCCATCGTGCATGTCTGCAGACAAGTATGCGTGCCTAATAGCCCTTTTACAGTATACATTCCTATTTCTATAAAATCACCTATTTTGATGACAATTCAAGACGACTGGCAGCTCTAGCGTCATTATCCCCAATTTTGAAGCTGCCAACGTTTTAGTAAACTTTGCACCAGCTTTTAAAAAGCATTATTTCATTTAATTTAATTTCTGGTAACATCGCTAGTTAGTTTTTTAATTAGCAATTGTTGAATATCAGTTTAGTTGATTACATCTAATTTAAGGTAGGAGTCGTGTGGGTACAAAAAGAAAATGTCCAGTAGCGAAGTATACATTGTAGCCGCCGCTAGAACCCCTATTGGTAAGATGAATATTTGTTATTAATTTCATCATTTTGCATATCACAGAATTAAGGTCGCAGCGTGAATATACTTGTAATTTTCCGTTGAAAATATTTTAAAGAAAGCTTTATTTGTTATTGATTTCATTAATTTAATTATGTATGTACAATGTAAATATCCAACTTTCTCTTGTTTGTTTTTTTTTTAACAAGTTCTTAAAACTTTCTTTGATTTAGTCTAATATTTATTATTTGCGTTTCGTTTAAAGGTAGTTTCAATGGTTCCTTATCAAAATTGAAAGCTTCCGATTTGGGAGCATTTGTTATTAAGGATTTATTGAAAAGATCAAATATCGCAGCTAAAGATGTTGAAGAAGTTATTATGGGACAAGTGAGGGAAATAAAAAAATTATTGGTGTAAAAAATTAATTTAAAATTTTTTAGACTCTTTCAGCCGGTCAAGGCCAAAATCCGGCCAGGCAAGCTTCATTAGCTGCTGGTTTGCCTATAGAAGTACCTGCTTATAATCTGAATATGTTATGTGGATCTGGATTAAAGTAAGAATAATATTTAAATATTTTATAAACGAGGGAAATACATATAGAAATAAATTTTAAATTACCTAAGATCGGTGGCGTTAGGTTTTCAGTCAATACGTTGCGGCGACACAAATATTGTTGTATGTGGAGGACAAGAAAGTATGAGCTTATCACCCCATGTAATCAATTTGCGCCAGGGAATTAAAATGGGACCTGGTACAATGGTCGATACCATGCTTCACGATGGTCTTACTGATGCCATGCACAATATACATATGGGTATAACAGCGGAAAATGTTGCCAAAGAATTTAATATAACTAGAGAAGAACAAGACATTTGTGCAGTAAAATCTCAAAACTTGGCTGAAGAGGCTCAGAAAAATGGCTATTTTGTTAAAGAAATAACTCCTGTTGAAATTGTAGACCGTAAGGGAACTTTAGTGATCGATAAAGATGAATATATAAAATATGGTACAAAATTGGAAAGTTTACAAAAATTAAAACCGTGTTTTATACCAGTGAGTTTATTGGCAAATTTTTTTTATTTGGTGAAAAAAATGTTTATATTTATTAGCAAATTGGTACTGTGACTGCTGGAAATTCATCTGGTATTAATGATTCCGCAGCAGCGGTGCTGCTTATGTCTGAACAAGAAGCTGTAAAACGTTGCATCAAGCCGTTGGCTAAAATTGTTGCATGGACTCAAACTGGAATTAGGCCAGAAGTAATGGGTCTTGGTCCGGTAACAGCCGTAAACAGTGTGGTAAATACGTACATACATAGGCAATCAATAATGCATTATTAATATACATACATATGTATGTACATACATATAATTTTTCTTCAAAGCTTGCCAAGGCGAATTGGTCCAAAGATGAAGTTGATTTATATGAATTAAATGAAGCATTTGCTGCTCAATCTCTTGCTGTAATTAAAAATTTAGAAATTGATGCTTCCAAAGTTAATGTCAACGGTGGTGCAATTGCTTTGGGTCATCCTATTGGTGCTTCTGGCTGTCGAGTGCTGGTTACTTTGCTATACGCTTTAGAACGTACGGGCGGAAGTAAAGGAATTGCCAGCTTATGTATTGGTGGTGGTATGGGTATTGCTATGGCGGTTGAACGTCTTTAATAATTTTTCTAGTTTTTTTTTTGCATATGAACAGTTGTATATAAATGTATTTAAGTTGTTATGGAATATATGTACATATGTACATGTGTATGTATGTATAACATTCTTCAAACATTTAGTTATCATGAATAAAAAAATTTAAACATCTACAGAATCCAAACTTAAAGTTGTAAATAATTAAAAATTTTCGAACGAAATATAGCGGATATCATGACTTTCGAACTCAATTGAAGTTTTGTACAGAAACAATACCTATAATAGATTATTTTTTATCCATATCATTAATAGTAATGAGTATACATTTAACTTTTTGTGGAACTATGTATAGGATATACTTTGAATACATTTGAGAAAAACAAAAAAATTTTATTTAAATTCCCATTATACATGCCAAAAGAGTAAATATTTAAATTTTGCATATATGCAAATATGTACTACCTAGTTAAAAATGAAAAAAAAAAACACTTTTTTATCGTGATCTTCATTCATTCATTTATTTGGATTGATAAATGCATAAGTACGGACATGTGTACATATACATATGTATGTACATGGAAATGCGAAAATAGAAGTGTTTTACATTCTATTAACAAAAGACATAAAAAACAATTTTCTTCTTAAAATGATTTTTTAAGCCGAAATTTGCAATTTTCTTAAAATTAAGTTCACAATAACTAAAAAAATACATTACTTATATAAAAATCCATTTACGTAACATCTTTTTACGTCGAACTCAGTCAAAATTTATTTAAAATATTAAAATCGAAAGGCGTATCATCACTTAAAGCTGTTTAATTATCATGTTTTATTGAATTTATGGTTGTTTAGGGAAAAGCCTTCCTTGTTTTCACAACAAATCTTTTCTCCAGTAGGAATTTGAGTTAGCACATCTATGTGTGATACACACAATTTAGAATACTTTTCGATAATTGCAGACCATAAAGTGGATATGCCGTTGTCACTGAAATATGAACCCCATAGTGTTGATTGTACTATTGGTTTGAAATCATAATTATCATCCTTTTCTAATAGTTCTTCACTTAATGCTACAGTGTCCATGGAAGCCATTGCGTTGGGAGTATAAATATCTTGTATTAAATTGTCACCCACATAAAGGGATCTTACATTTTCCGTGTCTTTGTGTAAGACATGTTTACACAAGGACTCCTTTAGTTGTTGCCAATTTCCTTGGCTATAAAAATTTGGTATTAAAAGTTCATTCAAAGGAATTTCACTTCCCACAACTTCGGATAAATTACTGATTTTTAGGAATTGTCTTTGTGCAAAGAAAAACCCTGGTTTTTTGGCAAATCCGACGGTATAATCGAAGAGTTCATACCATTTTGGTCCCAGAGCATATGTAGCTGTAAAATTAGCAAAATCAATATTAGATCCTGTAAGTAGATATAAAGCTTTCCCAGACGCCTTAAGTTGTTTAAGAACATCTAAAACTCTGTCATCTGTTTTCAATAAATATTTATTGGGGTTCATCTTTAGTGCTTCAAAATAAGCACTTTCTCCTGTAGCAAAATTTTCGCGAGTATATATCTTGATGAGACCACTCAAAACGTCAGTCCATACTGTGTAGTTGTTTTTGGTCAGGGTATTTTTGCCAAGTGTGGGTTTGTCTAAGATATCAACGGCTTGTGCAAAAACTAATGATGCCGCAATGTCGAAGTAGTCCAACAGAGTTCTTAACTTTTCTGCAATTGGGCCATTCCAAGCTGACAGAGGATCCTTCAGATATTCTTGTGCTACATCCCACTTTCGCGATTCTCCATAAGTTTGAACAATTTCTTTTACACTCATAAAGTTCGTGCCATGTGTTGCCTTTAAAATTGTGCCATTTTCACTCAATTTTAAAAGATTTCCCTTTTTGCTATCAATAAATAAACCTTTTTGCAGAAAATCGCTTTGAAATTTTTGATTAAGAAGTTCTTTCGGGTAGTTTTTTTCCTTTACTAAAAACTCTTTTAACAATTCGTGCTCTAAAGGCACCATATTGTTAAGGTTGTATCTTAGCAGAGTACCATCCAGATCGAAACCTATGATATCATAGTCCATCAATAGAAACTCCTTGAAATGCGTCCTTTTTGTATTTTGAGTACATGCCACTTCGGTTCTCATTGCTATGTTTCTTTTATTTATACTAATGGAATCTTTGGCTGTGCAGCGTGTAGTTTCAAGCCGTTGAACAGCTGTTAGGATAACATAGTTACGTAATTCTCCTACTGTAAACATTAATTTGTCAAGATTAGGAATATTCTGAACACAACGAACAACGAATTTAAACAAGACATTTTTATCCAAACGCTTAAAAATTAATGTATATGGAAAGCTTTGTTGCATTTAGTTACAGCCACAATATATAAAAATTTAAAACTTTAAAGATATATTTTACTTGTTTTTGAATGAACTTGGTATTTAGTAAACACAATTAGTATCTATGACGTCATGACTACTACACATAAAACAGTCGTTTGAAATAAGGGGAATTTTCAGGACAGAGTAGTGCTGCCCGCTCGACAGGTTTTACGTTTAGGAATACTGTGGTTGATGAAGAAAAGTAAATTGTATTAATTCTTCTTGAATAGTAGTCTGTCTGATACAGCTGTCGCTGAGTTGACAATCCTTGGCCGAATTACATTCGGGTCGTTCCGGAGCCAAGATCCGATTGTCGTGAGAACGTAGCGCTGTGCTTTTTACGGTTATCTTTTTTACATATTGTGAAACAAGCAATATAAATAGTGTCAATATATTGTAACCGAACAAAGTTCCAAAACTAGCTAGAAATATATTTATATAAATTTTTCCCATTTTACTGCCTTCTAACGGACATAATTGATCATAAAAGTGTATCGTTTAACGTTAGACTGTTCAGTATCGTTCAAGTTATAGTGTTGATTACACACTTCAACTTTTGTCGATCATCTTTTTATTCAGTTGATAGGTAGACAGTGAAATTTGCATACTTTTCTCTTTCTATTTTGCAACTAAATCAAAAGTTGAAGCGTGAGAACCGGCAAGTAAAAATCTGTTTGCTATTTATTTCATAAGTTGTTATTAAATTTCATGTAGATATGAACCGGTATTGTATATGCAGGATTTAAAATTAGTTTTTTATTTTTATTTATTATACTGCTGACTAGTGCAAATAAATGACCCGTTTCCATTTTTGATAGTAAAGAAACTAAAAATTTTTACCTGGTAACAAATACATACATACATACATATACAATTTTCTAAAAAAATGTTATACTTGCAAACTAAATAAAATATTAAGAAGCTTACACGCCAGAAATATCTGCATAGTAAAGTTTTTTACTAGCACACAAAATGAACATAAATTCTCTGTAATATATTGTTCACCAAAAATTTGTTGTCAATGAACACTAGCTATCCTCACAAAAAAATATGAAGAAACAGATATACAAAATTATTCTTTCACAAAATATGCCGCTATAAAAAATACCACACAACAAAATATATGCAATTCCAACACAAACACAACTTCGACTGTTATGACAAACACGCCGAAAATGAATAATATATAAAATTTTTTCTCTTTGTACAACAACCAGCAACCATAAATTATGCTTGGATTCAAGAAAAAATATTTATGAACGCCAAAAAAATATGTGTTGTTATTGTAATGTTGTACTTGTTGTAGAAATAACACCACTTGGTAAGTTAATACGCCTTGTACAGTACTTTGAAAATTTTCCAACCAAATTTATAAGTAAAAGACTAATGGAGGTATTCATAAAAATAAAACAGATTTCAAATGTGTTTTAATAAAAAATTTCAATACAAATTTTGAAATCCATTTTGTTTTTATGAAAGGGGGGCAGTAATGGCAACTCTAATTAAAAATACCTTTATTTTTATTAAGCAATAAAATTCCCACTATATGTGACACTTTCATTTAACATATTTTGTGAAGAACACAAGTTTTTCAGAAGTTTTTACATAATATTCGTCTTAAAGATTTAGGGTAAATTTGAATTAATCTTGACAATTTTTCAATTGCAATTTGTGTAAAAGAAATAAAAAAAATTGTGCATAATATTTTTAGGCTTCTAAAATGTCGTTAACACAAGTTGCACGTAAATGTACCCGGTTGGCAAGAGCAGCAAGTGCATTTCGACTAATCACAGCCCAACCACAGATGCGTTTAATGCACAGAATTGCGATGCCGGCCATGTGTAATGCAGTATCACAAGTAAGTTGCACCTTACAGGAGAAATGATTTGGAAAAGTTACGTTGCCGTAACCTCACTTTTCACTAAGAATAAAAGGAAGAAAAGGGCTTACGGGACAATAGATACATACATATGTGTATGTATGTATGTATATATGGAATCATATTGAATTTATTATATACATACATATGTATGTATGTAGCTAATTTCATTATCAGTGCGATCATTTAAGCCAAAAAGAGAAGTTTCTATAAATAAATTAAACTAATCGATATTGAAAAAGTTTGCTGAGAAAAATGGAAAATGTTAAAAATTACTGTTTTCGTTTCCATACGGTGAAATAAAACAAAGGGCCTTATTACGGTTCTCGAATCAACTTCGACCGGTGTAAAAAGATTAAAGAAAAATATCACTCACATCGTGTTCCTATATTTGAGCCTATGCGAAATAAAACAAATTTTTGTTAGTCCCTCTTTTACACACGGAAAGGTAACTTTGAAGACAGAAATATAAAGTATTATCCTCTGTCTTTCCCTAAATAAAAAATAAAATAAATAAAGCTGCAAAGAAAATTTTGTGTGCGAACAATGCAGTCTTAATTGTATTGGGTGCTAGTTCCTTTATTTTATCCAAGACTCTGCCCCAGAGTACTGACTTTTTTTCGTCCCGAAAAAAACTCTTCCTCCATGTCCAAACGAACTCTTATTATTAATTTTGTCAATTTGACATCAATTTCTATTCTGAAAATGTATAAACAATAATAAATAAACAAATTAATACAAACAAATTTCAAATCAAATACTTACTCATCCGATGCATCAGCCATTTTTGTGATTAGTGTTTGATGTTGGTTTGCTCATCATATACTTCACATTTGCATTTTAGAACTCATGACATATGCAGTGTTACCAGCCGTTGATTTTCAGAACGTAGAAAGTATCAGATGCGGTTCAGTGATGAATTTCCGAACAGGCTCTCAGCTTTGAAAAAGAGAAGATTTACTAGTTCAGCCTTTCTTCCATCTGAATTAGAATATTTCAGGTTCACACATGTCAAGTTTCCGTGATCAAGTTTTAATTAAGGGAGACAGAATTTTTTTTATTGCTTTCTTTGTCTTTCTCCCAGCTGAATTAAAACGATCACGGAAATTTTATAATTGAAACAACGTTTGTGAACAAAGTATAAAATATATCTAAAAAAGGGTCTTGTTTAGTTTTCTTCGTCTAAACTATTCAAGTGTGTTATTAAAATCAAATCAAAGTGGGATATGTTCATTGTCTATTTTCCAAACCCTAAGAAATTTCATTTGGCGTCATGAAAGCAAGGCGTTTCGGTGCGTCAACTTTTAATTCAGCTGGGAGAAAGCAATATAAATTTATCTGTCTGAATTAAAACTTGGCGTCTGTGAACAATAAAATCAACAATTTGTACTCGTTTCTGTTTTGTAAACGGTATTTTTTATCCATATGAGAAACCAAACAATTTTTATATAGTTTTTTTTTCGTAGAAACTGTTACTTTGCCATTTTCAGAAATTAACTAATTATTTTATAAATAAAACATTATTTTCTCAACTCAGAATACTTTAAAGGCACGTACAGTTAACATACAAGTACGTTGCTACTCCGGAAAATTGGTAATGGAAGAAATAAAAGATCGTGTTCTGAAAGTGGTGTCTTCCTATGATAAAGTTACTAGTGATAAGGTAATTTATGTATAATGAACAGAATAATATTAATGTTTTTTGTTTGTTTATTTGTTTCCTGTTAGGGGAGCAATAACTGGCAATGGCAAATTGCTCGAAAATACTCTGCTAAACCTCCACTATCACTGAAATTGATTAATGAACGAGTTTTGCTCGTATTGAAATTGTATGATAAGATTGATCCAAGCAAGGTAAATGATTTTGCCTTTGCCAGGGCATTGCTTCCTTATACTCAATTATTATTATGCTTAAAGTAATATAATCTTTACTTATATAACATATTTTATTAATTTTAGCTCCGTGTTGAGTCTCATTTCATTAACGATTTGGGCTTAGATTCTTTGGATCACGTTGAAGTTATTATGGCCATGGAAGACGAATTCGGTTTTGAAATTCCCGATTCTGATGCCGAAAAATTATTAAGACCAGCCGATATTATTAAGTATGTCGCTGATAAGGAAGATGTTTACGAATAAATGTATTTACATATGTAGAAAAATCATTAAATTGATAAGAATATAAATTTAAAATAATAAGACGGTAAATGTAATTTGAACTTATTATAGAAAACATATTTTGCAAAATATTCTTAACACTCTGCCATACTTATTATATCACATATAATCGCCCAATACTGGTAATATGCTCTTAAGGTGTCAATGTTTTTTGATAGCTAAAGGATAAAAAAATGCTAGCATTACATGTAAGTAGTTTTCTTTTTTGGTCCAAACAGAACGATTGAAACTAATAAGGTGTTTTAATGCATCCAGAAGGTTGTAAATACTTGTATTTTAATGTGTTGTCCGATTAAAGTAGAGAATTAACAAAATATATAAAATTCTAATGCGTATCGCTATTTTATTTTTTCTTGTTAGATGGTTTTAAAAATCTAAAAATATTTTGGGTATGTGTAGGTCCGTTTTTTTACTTTTAGAGTAAGTATGCAATAAATGAGTACGAGTACTTACCTAGTAAACAGCAAAATTTACTCTACAAAGAAATATGCGAACGGAAATTTTTTAAAAATCCGTAAGGTTAAGGGAACAGCTGACGTAATGTAGTGTAGAAAAAAAAAATCTTTTAAAAATTTGCAAGTTCTCAATTAAGAACTGTCACTTTACATTCTCAATTTGTGTTCTGATTTACTGTATTTTGCGTAAACGAACGCGATTTAGTAAAAAACAGTAAAAGCTTTTGCATACTCGAATACTGAATGTGATTTGATTGCGGTAAAATGCTTCATGTTAATACGTGCTTGTCAAGCTTAGCTTTCCAACACGTCTGGCAACTCGGATGTCTCGGTGCGCCCAAGGCGAATTCATACCAAGTAGGTAATGAATTCGCCTTGCGCCAAACAAGTTCATTAAATTATTATACGAAGAATCGTTTTGAAAAATAAAAAAACTTATGCAAATTCGCATCAGAAATATAAGAAGTTTTCTTAAACATAAAAATTTCATAGAGTCCTTTAATTGTTAAATAAAAAATGTCTTCCGATAAATGTTTAATAACACAAATGCTTGAGGATCTAAGTAGGAGATTGCAAATAAAAATACTCCTGTACATAATTAGAAGTATTAATAAGAATTTCCTTTCAGAAACTACACGTTCATCTATTAAAAATCAAAATGCAGCTATTGATGAAGTATTAGATAAGTCGAACAACGTTTTGCTACAAATTGAGGCATCACGAAGTCTAAAACCGGCATCAAATGATGATTCAACGCCATATACATACAACAAAGAAACAGTAAATGGCTTAACAAGAATAGTAGAAAAATTTATGAATTTAATGGTTGGATCTGATCTACCAACCGAGAACCCGAACTTCGAAGTGTATTTAAATGCGGCTGGAGAAAGAACTGATTATTTGGGCTGCAATATAAGAAAATTATTGGCTATATGGGACACTATACAGCAAATGCGTTTGATTTTAGAACGGCAAGACTTTATTGAGTCCAATAGCGAATGTGAAAGTGATGTAGAGGAAGATTGTTTTTAAATATGTTTTTATTGCTTACAAATTAGTTTATATTAAAAGAATTAACAGCTGATAAACAATAAGACAAAACATCTATAAGACTATCCAATTTTGGTGTGCTGTTGTAGGCTAAGACATTCTGTTGATGAAAATCCTTGTGGTAGTTCCGTATAAAATTCAAGTCGTTCATTCGAATGACCAAATCTTCTAAAATGCTCTCTTCTTCTGATGTTAAAGCTGACTTTACAACCTTTTCCGTAGGGATCAACTTTTCTAACTGTTGGGAAAATATCTTCAGTTGTTTCAATTTGTTACCATATTCCTTTTCCAAATCAATGTGCATTATTTCTTTGTGTAATTGTTTGAGTTCCTTTTGGAATTTAACAAAATTATTTAAGGTTTCGGATGTTGTAGGCACATCATCAAATTTATTTAAATTTAATAAGCTGCTGTAATGTCCTTTGTTGATTGTAGTTGAAGCAGTGGAATCATTTAATGTTGGTGATGATCTCGATACGTTCGAGTTTAAACGTTCACGCATGAGAGTATGTTTTTTAAGTTTTTGCAAGTTGGCTGGATACTCTTCAAACTTTTTAAATACTTCTTCAAATAATTCAATACTAGGCGCGGATTTGACTTGATTATTATATTTATCATCAATAGCTTTCCCTTCCAATTCGTAAATTTTATAAAACTCTTTCAACTGCGTTACGTGTGGCACGTGACATGCATCGTGGACCAGATTTTCATAATCTTCGTTATCAGTAATTAAAGAAACTAATTTATTGAAATCCTCGGAACTCATTATGACAAATTTTTAAAATGTAATCTGCTTTATACAGTTGCCCATAATGAGTTAGTTTAATACAACTCTGATTATAATGGGATATATTAAGGGAAAATTTTTCGAGATTATTACTGTGCATTACACTATTTTTTGTAGTGCTAACAGATCACCAAATTTGAAAATGATTTTTTTTTTGACTGCGTCTACATATGCTATTAACGCTGATATAATATAATAAAGGTCCGTATTATAGAAAATACACCAAAACGATATTTCTTTGTCAAGCCCATTGATTTTTGTTTTCTATTAAATAGGTAAAATATACGGAATTTTCGATATATACTGTCTATTACTGCTATAATTGCAAAGTTTTTCCGTAACTGAGAGATAAATGTCGACAGTATTGTCAGGCATCTGCACCTTATACATTTTAAACATGATAAAAGTAAAATTTAATGTAAAAATGCAACTAATTTCAATTCCACCTTTTCCTCCCCATGTATAGAAACATGTGTACAACAAAAAATTCATCTTATGTTTAGATAATTTGCATTAAAAATTTTACGAAAGGTAAGACTTAAGAAAGTAAACTTCAGCGAATTTCTCATTGTCACTAACTTTCATTCGCATTAGCTTACGTGTGTTAATTTTAGTGTTATAGGTTTTAATAAACCGAAGCAATTCCACATCATAAATTTGGATATTTCTATTGAAAATACTTAAAAATACTACTAAATTTTTTATTTGTTTTCTAAAGTGAATACAAGGGTGTCCAAGGGTAATCAACTAGTTTAAAATGTCATTAAATAAAAAAGATAAAATATATAAAAAGGTTTTTAAATATTGTTTCTGTCTCTGCAGGCTGAAATAAACCATTGATAAATACACACATACAAACCTAAATAATAATTTATTGATAGTACCCACATAAAGTTAGTTACCAAAGAAAAACCACAAGTGACTGTTTTTGACATTTCATTCTTAAGGCCCAACCATAATATGCATAAGCTGGCTTAAGCAACTGTGCGAATACATGTAAAACGTATGCGGCCAACTATAATGAACTTAAGGAAACTTTTCGTTAAGTTTTATGAAACGTCATTTGCTTAAGCAAAGTACGAAACTGACCGCACTTTCCGTACGGAATCAGCTGTTTGTGTATTGTTTCCATGGTCTGCGCAAGAAGGAATATGGTTTTTTGTAGGGTTGTGTTTTGACCTTTAAATAATCTGCAAAAAATTGTAATTTCTTCGGTCTTGTCAAAAGTTGGTTACATTTTTGGCCGCATCATGAATATTTTTGTTTACGCTATGCTTTTTGTTGCTGCATAACTACTAAATACATACAAACCACAGCTATTTTTGACAATATTGGCTAATTTTTACACAAAAAAAATGCATGTCGTTTTTTTATTGTTGTGTTGATAAGCAGACCTTATATTATTAGACCATTATTGTGTCCATAAAAATAAAATAAATTGCAATAGAAAAAGACGACGAATCGAGTTTTATTTTTAATTTAATAGAAAATGTGGAAAAAAAGAAGTGCCTTTATGAGGTGTCATTCTCGTATAAATGAAAAATTGTTGATGGTCTATTTCTTTCACCATAAAAAATTTCGAAACGAAAAATCCATTTTTCCTCCTGTCTCGATTAACTTCTCTAACTGAACAGGACCGTTTTTTCCTCTCTTTTATTTCAGCAATTGTTTTTAATATACACAATGCTTCCAGTGCATGCTTCATTATTTTAAGTTGTTTTATTTTATTGTCCATTTTTTTATATCACAAAAACCACCAGAATAATAAAACTTTAATTGATATTTTTTACTTTCACTAGTATGAAATGATTGTTTTCAATTTAATAATAAACACTGCTGTAATATTTGGTACTTTTCAAGATGAATTACTAACAAAAAACCCAAATATTACATTTATGTGCAACAATGTGCATTTAGTCCTTAAGTTCGTATAAATACATTATAGCCACCTAAGGGTCTCTGCGAATTTGCTTAAGCATTTGACAAACTTTTCGTACAATTTTGACATTAGCTTAAGCCAGCTTATGCATATTATGGTTGGTGTTTTAGTGTTCACAGCTCATTCGTACTACAGAAATCGGATTTTTAATAAAAACTTTTTTATTTTCATTCGAGTTGCCTATAGAGGAATGAAGGTTTTCTTACTCAAATTAGAAAAGGCTATTAGTCTAATTAGTAACCAGATTGGATTTTAAATCAATAATATTTTGAAATAGAGAATCGGGGTTCACCAATTTCAATTTATCGTCAACTTTCGCAAAAGAAAATTCAACTGAAAATGAAAGCTAGTTGTTAAGGTGGGTGCAGACTTTGCAACACATTTACGCAATTCATTTGTCGTTCAGATTGTATATTTTGACGCAAAAACTATAAGCGCAACATCACAAAATATTTAGATGTTGATGAAACATCTACTGCAAACCGAAATGAAATCATCAAGACGACCATATACAATGCAACCTGCAACGATATATTCTAGATTGTGTAAACATGTTACTGAGTAGGTAAAACTACCGGTATCTATTATTAAATACATCAGTGTGAGATTTTTCTGCAATCTGGTATGATTCAGAAATGTCAAACTATTGTGATTCGAGGGAAATTATTCGAACACAAAGATACGGTAAAATAAGTACGAACACTTTTTATTCATTCGGTAGCACTGCCCATTAAGTTGAAAACGAAGACGGCCACATTGCCTGCAAAAATTTAGCTGTTTCGTAATCGGTAAGTGCATAAGTGATGTGAAATTTTCTCATTATAAAATTTTCCAGAAAAAAAGTCAAGGAAATATAATTAGATAAAATCTATAAATTTGGCATTATTTTCAGAAGCGCGTTCACCAAATTTATATTATTAACGGGCATATAAAAAATCATTTAAAATGTTCAATACAGTACGCTCGGCCCTTTCTAGGTCGGACAAGAAAGTTATATCACTTCTTGCCCAATCACAACGTGAATATGCCAAGGCTGCAGCAAAAGCTGCTGCCATTGGACATGGCAGAATTGTGGCCGTTATTGGTGCTGTCGTCGACGTACAATTCGACGACCAATTGCCCCCAATTTTGAATGCCTTGGAAGTCGATAACCGTTCCCCACGTTTAGTCTTGGAAGTCGCCCAGCATTTGGGAGAAAACGTTGTACGCACCATTGCTATGGATGGTACTGAGGGTTTGGTCCGTGGCCACAAAGTCTTGGACACTGGCTACCCCATCCGTATTCCCGTTGGTGCCGAAACTTTGGGCCGTATCATGAACGTTATCGGTGAACCCATCGACGAACGTGGTCCCATTAACTCTGACAAGACCGCCCCAATTCATGCTGAAGCTCCAGAATTCGTAGACATGTGTGTTGACCAAGAAATTTTGGTAACTGGAATTAAGGTCGTCGATTTACTTGCTCCTTACGTCAAGGGTGGTAAAATCGGTCTCTTCGGTGGTGCTGGTGTCGGCAAAACCGTATTGATTATGGAACTTATTAACAACGTCGCTAAGGCTCATGGTGGTTACTCCGTCTTTGCTGGAGTCGGTGAACGTACTCGTGAAGGTAACGATTTGTACAATGAAATGATTGAATCTGGTGTCATTTCCCTTAAAGACAAGACCTCCAAGGTAGCTCTTGTCTATGGTCAAATGAACGAGCCCCCAGGCGCCCGTGCCCGTGTCGCTTTGACTGGTTTGACAGTTGCCGAATATTTCCGTGATCAGGAAGGTCAAGATGTATTGCTTTTCATTGATAACATTTTCCGTTTCACTCAGGCTGGTTCCGAAGTGTCTGCTTTGTTGGGTCGTATCCCTTCCGCTGTAGGTTATCAACCCACATTGGCCACTGACATGGGTTCTATGCAGGAACGTATTACCACAACTAAAAAGGGCTCCATCACTTCTGTGCAGGCCATTTATGTACCTGCCGACGATTTGACCGATCCTGCCCCAGCTACTACATTCGCTCATTTGGACGCCACCACTGTGTTGTCCCGTGCCATTGCAGAACTGGGTATTTATCCCGCCGTGGATCCCCTCGATTCCACCTCTCGTATTATGGATCCCAATGTTATTGGCCACGAACATTACAACGTTGCCCGTGGTGTTCAGAAAATCTTGCAAGATTACAAGTCCCTCCAGGATATCATTGCTATCTTGGGTATGGATGAATTGTCTGAAGAAGACAAATTGACAGTTGCTCGTGCACGTAAGATCCAACGTTTCTTGTCTCAACCTTTCCAAGTTGCCGAAGTTTTCACCGGTCATGCCGGCAAGTTGGTGCCTCTTGAGGAAACCATCAAGGGCTTCACCAAAATCTTGGGTGGTGAATACGATCACCTTCCAGAAGTTGCTTTCTATATGGTTGGCCCCATCGAAGAAGTCGTTGAAAAGGCCGAACGTCTAGCTAAGGAAGCTGCCTAAACACCAGACCTTTCATTAAAAATAACATCCCCTATTTAAAACTTTAAGAATAATCAACATCTATATAAAAATTCTATTATAAGAATGTTCTTTTCAAAACAAAAAAAAAAAAAAAACTAATCAATGCACGACGTTATTATGTAAATGTCGTCAATAATTGTTTGTATGTGTAATTTCGCTTAGAACGAGATGTAATAAGTGAAGAAGTTTAATGAAATATTCAAACTAGAGGTGAATAAAAGTATAAATAAAACTAACGAAGGAAATCATTGAAATGAAAGTTCTTTTTATTTGTCAAAAAATGTCCAGTAAAGAAAAATTTTGGTTACATGTCTGGCGGTGGTGTTGCATAACAAGCATTTGTACTTTTTAATATAAGCAAAATGTGAGACTGTGAAGTTAAACAGTGTATTTATGCTAGCGAGGGAGATATGCATATCAAGTTTTTTTACGATAATTTTTTAATCACAATTTTAATATGAAGTAAAAATAGTGTTCAAAGAACATGTTTATTGCAAACTATTAGTTTTTAATCAGCTTTAAAGCAATTGTGTAACAAGAGAACAAAATGTTATTTGAGGTTATGAAAAGAATTTAAACAATCTTATCAGAATAAAAGCCAACAAATACAATGGATCGATGTTCCAAATGAACATACAGTACATACATATGTACATATGTATGTATGAATGTATGTATGTATATACATGGAGTGTCTGGGAAGTATTGACCATTTATGTACTTATGTATGTATATACATATGTACATATGTATGTATTTTCTGCGTTTTTAGGTTTTTCTAAAACAGTTTAATAATAATCATGTACATATGTACATACATACATACATACATACATATGTATGTATGTATGTTTGTATGTACGAGGCAAGTTCCAGAAAAGTAAAAGTAAAAAAAATAAAAAGACAGATCACTATCATTATTTCTGCTTTCGTATGGAATTTACATACATATGTAAGTATGTAGGTACAAAATGTATATTCATTACAAGCAGCAAACTTTTGGTTTTGCAAAAAATCAAAAATAAAAAGTGTGAAAACTAAACGTCATTTACTTTTACTTTTCTGCAACATGCCTGTATGCCATACATAAGTATGTATGTAAAACTATTGATTTTCTAATTTTTTACTAGTAATAATAGTAATACTAGTAATAGTTAATAAATAAATAAAAACCACATTTGACACCTGAAATAAAAAACAAGTGGTTTACAACAATTGTCAGCTGGCCTTCTAAGAATACCTTATTGTCATTGTATCGTGAATAGGTATACTACTTTTATTTACAAACTTCACTCTCCTAAATATTGAAGCAATACGTCGGAAACAAAGAAGACAAATACAAATTTTTAAATATATAAAAAACAATTTAAAAAATGAGATACATATGTAAGTGGAATATTAAATTATAATCCTTGTTTTGACGCACTATTTGACAGATTTACTTAATTTTGTTGAACCCATTGGCGTAGATAGGGGAGGGCTGGGGTGGGCAAAACCCACCAGACCCACTTCTGCCCACCCCAGACTTTCTCCTTTTTTTAATTGCTATTTTCGTTTCAACTTTGTAAGTGTATTGATATTTTCAATAGCATAACATACATAAGTGTTTACTTTGCATTTAGCAAAATTTTTTGGTTCTGCCTGAAGATATTCCTTCAGTAGTCGATACCATAATTTCTAATATGGAATACCGATTCCAAAACGTTCCATTAGCTAAAGCTGTTAGCGATTTCTTTAAATTAGATTTGGAAGGCGCTAGCGAATTCATTATTAATTACAAAAATGTTTTGCAAATTGCTTGTGATTCAATGAAAGCTGAAGCACTAGTACTTAAGAATATGTTTAAAAATATATCCAGCGAAAAAAAATTAATCTTTGATATGCTAAAATCCAAAATTGACAAGAATATTTATCCAAACATTTACAAACTTTTACAAGTGGCAATAAGCCTTCCTATTAGTTCTGCTAGTTGTGAAAGAAATTTCTCACCTATGCGTAGAATAAAAACATGGTTACGTAGTGCAATGCTTCAGGAACGATATTCAAATTTAGCAGTTTTAAATTTTGAAAATGAAATAGTCAAATACAAAATAACTTCAGAAGACTTATTAAACATTAAACATCAACAGTTGGAATTAAAAATTTTGTTTAGCACTGGCTAAACATATATTAATGTATTTTTAGATTTAAGATTTGAAAAACTTATTGATGTTTCAATATACAATTGAAGATTCAATAAATAATAAAACTACCACAAAAAAAAAAAAAAAAAAAAAAAAACGTATTAAACATATTTTGTAAAAAAAAAAAATAGAAAACTAACGTTAGAATAATAAATTGATTTTAATATAATTATTATTAATATGTATATATTAAACTTGAAAATACTACATAGCTACCTTTAACTTTTTAAATACTTTGTTTTTGTTACATTTATTGCAAACTGAATTTTTGTGATATATTTTTTAGTTTTGTTTTAATAAAAATAGGATTAATTTTTTTTTTGCGAAAGCGGTGCACTTGCCCACCCCAGAATAACAGTCTAGCTACGCTTATGGTTGAACCAGTTAATAGTGATTGATTGCTGGAGTGAAGAAGACCAAAAAGTGTACGCTAAGGAAAAATAACGAAGACAATGTACATATGTATGTAAGTACATTTTTGAAATAATTAAAAAATTTTCTAAACTTTTTCTTTTCAGGATTCGGAAATGTGTTATGGGTTGCCCGAAAATGTGTTTTTTTTCCAATTGGTAAAAAGAAAATCAATTGGAAAGTGTGTTCAGAAAGTGAAAAAGGTCTATTTAAGACATCAGTAACGTCCAGTCAGTCATTTATAAGCCGATTTTAAATGTGTTTGCAGTTTTGCGTAGCATATTGGCCATGCTTTTAGACTGCTTCAAAAAGTTTTTAAATTTAAAAATCGTTTGCCAAAATAGATGCAAAACTATTTTTCACACTTAAATTTTCTTTAAAAATTTTTTCATAGGCTGTCTTTTTTACACTTTCTACTCTAGACCGTGTTAATAATTTAAGATATTCTGAATGCACATTGTGTACAGCAGCAAACGAGACTTAAATTGTAAAAATCGGTTAATAATTGCAAAAGTTGTAAAATTTTTTAAACACCAGCTTCACACAAATCAGCTTCAGCTTTAAGATGAACTTGAAAATGAAGTTTAATTAAAAATTATAATATGTACATATAAAAATATTCTATTATTAAATTTATTTCTAGTACAACATAAATAACACGTGGGCTTCCGTTCATTTCCAGTGGTCTTCAGTGCAAAAAATCGTAGCTTCGGTTTCGGAACATAGAAACTAACTATTTTAAGTTTTTGCTGCAATTTTAAATCGGCTTTTAAACTTTTAAATGTTTTTATTAAAATTTTATATATTTTGTTTGCTAGGTTAGGTTAGGTTAGGAAGGGTAGTGGGAAGCACACATCCACTCGGGGACCCAATTGGATCCATTGCGATTCCTTTCATTTTAATTTATTGACTAATTAGTCTCCTTACTACACAAGAAGAAACAAAGAGCCCTTATCATCCATCATTCAGCCACTTAATTCCCATGATAAAGCCTTGATATCCTCAAGTTTGCACTTTGCGATTTCCCTAATGCACTCATGGAAACGTCTGCTCAGCCATCTTCCCCTATGGCGTTGCAGCCTTGGACAATGACAGATGATATGATCTATAGTTTCTGGCTCCTCTTCATCCCCACACATCCTAGAGAAATGCGGAGTGCCATTTTCCTATATGCTGGTCCTCGATCTAACCGAGCAATGGCCAGTCAACGCGCCTACTAAGACTCTTAAAATATTTCTATTTATTCCCAGAAGTAGATAGATAGATTTACCTGATTCTAGTTCTGTCCATATGGCCCTTGAGACTCTACAATCCTCTCTATTCCTCCAGGAATGATTGGTTCTGCTAATCACCTAATTACTGTTCACTAACTTTTGTTTGTTTACAATATTGAATCATATGTTTTTGTTTTCTACTGGAATTTACTGGCAAAAATTTGTCTAGTAAAAACTTGCGGGCCCTCAGTCAGACAACTGTCACTTTAGTCTCTCAATTGATGTTCTATTTTGCAAATTTGTGTCTAAACGAACGCGTTTCAGTAAATTCCAGTGCAAATTTGCAGTAAACAAACACACTTAATGCCAAAATATGACTAACACATGTGTACCAACATAACAAAAAAAAAAAATTCGATAATTTCAAATTCACCTTTTCTTTTGAACCAACCTCGTATACAACCTACAATAATATTTATTTAGCCAACGCTAAACAAAATTTTTAATTTTATCGGTTGATTTTTTGTGGTTTTACGTTTCTCGTGTATGGCTGAGAGCAAGAGTATGCCTCTTTCTCAGCCAAGTATAGCCTCTATAATTTAAAATATTGCGTGCAAGGCTACAAAAAAAATTTAGATTAAAGATTGCTTTTAATTGCTTTGGAGACCTTAGGAGAGTTATTATATTTTGGAGTCCTGAGCCAAGACTTTTCTTTGAATACGAGTAAATAAAAGGAAAACAGCTTTAGTACTTTAAAAATTGTGTCTTTTATTTATTCTTAAGCCCCGATAAATATTGGGATTCTAAAAATTAAAGGATCTCAATTTAGGGATAAATAGAATCCCGGTATTTGCAAAACTTAGTTCCGTTTGGTATTCCTAATTTGGTGTGTTCTACAATCAGAAAAATTGTGTGAATTATAATTTAAAATGTTTCAACTTTCCGCAGTAAAAAATGAAAAGCTGTAGATTTCATTCCGATTTTCGAAAATCGAGTTTCTATGAGATCTCAAGATTAGGCAGTTATTCTACATACATATATATTTTTGTAATGTGTAGGTGTGCATGTGTGCTGGAATGATGCAACTTTCTTATGACTTTTGAACGTCTGAAATCGATTTAAAGATTCTGCAGATCTGACAATGTCGAATGTTGCAAGTTTCGTTAAAAAAATTTATTGAATTATTTTCACGTAATTTTTTATAAATTATTAAACCGCATTATTTGTTTCAGGCGAGAGCAATTGAATTGGCTTAACATAAAAACATTTTTATAATTTGAATAAATTGCGAAATTGTTGTATGTACTTTATTCTAATAATTATCGGATACTAACTAATAAACAATTGAAGAGTTTTAATTTAAACAAAGACAACAATTAAATAACGCAAATAAATGGTGATGACAGTGAAAAATGAATCATAATTTTTTTTTTTTTGTGGAAGTGAAAACACAGACAGGCGTCAAGTGAAAATGATGTGATTCCCTTTAGTTCAAGTTCAATGACAAAAATACGGTCCAATTAACGCAATTTTATATTTAAATCAAAAGTAACAATAAAAAAATTGTTAGTATCGCAGTACGTTTACAGCTAGAAGGTTTATTGTTTAGTAATTTGCAAATACATAAAATCCAACGAAGAAATTCAATATGTATAAAATTTTAACTTTAACATTTCTTGTAATGCCAGCGATAATCATGGTGAGATGAAAATAAATAAAAATTTTTAGTGAAAAAAACTTTTTGCTCATACACATCGTATTTTGTTTTATTTACAATATTTTTATCTTCAGGCTCAGCGAAGTACTTTTAGACCAGGAGATATAAGACCTATTTTCTCCAATTTGAATGTGCGACAAGCTTACACTACACCGTTGCCGTATTTTCCTAATAATCAGATGCGAATTGGTCCTAATGGGGTCGGTCAAGTTCCATACAACAGCCTTAACAATCCTTTATACTTGTATATAAGGCCCACATTACAATCCAACGGCAACATTAACAATTATTGTTCATGGCATCCTTATTGGTATTGTTGTCATTTGTATAAAAATTAAAAGTACTAAAATTTAAATTAAATTTCCTGCCTATATTTTTCTTTTTCCGCACGCCGTGCGTTTAAAAAAGTGTTATGTTTTGAAATAAAATTTAAAAAAAATGTTAATTGTGCTTCTGAGGGCTTTTACTTGGCTGGTAAGAAATATGTACAGTCAAATCCCGATAATTCGTAATGGCAAGGGACCGGCCATTTCTTACGAATTAGGGGGTTTTCGATTTAGCGAGATTTCGATTTAACGGGGTTAAAATAAAATAAATACGAATTAACGGGGTTTTACTAAAACGATAAAAAAAAAAACATAAAAACAATTGTTTTTGAGGGATTGAAGTAAGAGTGGTGGATCAATTTAAAATCGCTCAGCAACGTCTATTTTTTTCTCTCCATTGTCAGTGGCTGCAAAAATTTGTTGGTTTTGTAACACCGACAGAGTTTTATGCGTGCGTTTTGACATTTTTCTTTATTATTCATGTAACAAACTGATCTTAAGAGAATAAACACACACACAAGCAAAAGCAAAAACCCTCGCAAAAAAAAAAAAAACAAATAGGGGTAAACAAAAAATCATTCTTTCCATGTTTCTGTTGTTTTTATTACGAATTATAAGTGGTAGTTAGCACACAATTACGATTTATAAGAGGTAAAGAAGATTTTATTTAAAAAAAAAAATTACGAATTACCGAGGGGACCGAAACGTATGGAAATTTTACGAATTAACGAGATTTTTTCAAGGGACCGACAGTTTATTACGAATTATCGGGAATTACGATTTATCGGGGTACGAATTATCGGGATTTGACTGTATTTATAGACTGAATATTTGGTTCATTACGAGCAAAGGATATTTTTAATCAGAGAGAGTTTTAATGAATCTGTCATTCTTTTTAACCGGTTTTGATATTATCTGTTGTATCTGCAATTGCCATTGATAAATATGGTTGAACGTGCAGGCCATTCCGGGAACTACACCTCAATATCAAGTTGAATGTGCATAAAAATTTCAAGATACTTGGAATTAAAGTTTGTTCCAATCGCTTAGGCCTTTCAAATACTTTGAGTGGCTTGGATACATACTAAGGGGCTGTGCACATATTACGTAACGCTGTTTTCAGAGATTTTGAAAGAAAAAACTTTATAAAATCCGTAAAATTTTATGTATAAAAAAATCTTATGCATCAATTTATTTTATTTCAAAAACATGATTTATTTGTTACTAGCCTATACCGGTATGCTTCGCTACACCCCCTCGTTATAAAATAAAATTAAAAGTATTTATATATCCTATTGTGAAAATTTAATGACGATCGGTCCAGTAGTTAAGACTATATTACGATTTTTAATTTTCCTAAAAAGGGGCGTGGTCCCACCCACTTTTCTCCTGGTACGTATTCCAAATTATGCCAATACTATATGTACCAAATATCATCGACGTATGTAGGTCAAAAAATGCCCAAAATATGGCGATTTCAATTTTTGGGTTATATGGGCGGTGCCACGACTCTTTGTCCAAATTTTTTTGTCTACAAACCATTGGGGGTCAACAGTGAACAAAATTAAAAACGAATCAGCCAAATCCGTCACTCCGTTCTTTAGTTATGCTGTCACAAACACACGCCAACTCATTTTTATATATATAAGAGATATCTTTAACAGAATAAGAAAAAACGCTATTTAAAACAATCGAGTTACTCCTTTTTATATAAAGCCATCGATATATCGTCAGCTCATACTTGGTTTGACTACCCTACTACTACATTCGTACTGCTCTTAGAATGATTTACGAATACATTACGGTTGATAAAAATTCGTGGGATGAAAATTGGAAGGTTTCTTACATAGAGGACAAATTTTTATAAAAAAAACCACCGTTGGAATGTCCGTCAAACCTTTCACAAATGAAAGACAATAATAGGTACATAAGTATGTAAACACACACACATATTATTTAGCTTTATTTGAAAATATGTACATACATATCGCTCATTTACTCAAACAACGTCATAACTCAAAAAATGAAATTTTGGAGTTAATGATGCAGAATTGTTCGCTGGGCTATGCTTTATATTGTATATAAATTGCATATTTATATCTTCTATACTTTCCACGTTTTTACATAATAAGTCAGACACTTTACAAGGTAGTAAGAACGAATAAAAAACTTCAACTGCGATTTTCTCGAAATGGATTTTTTTGAGTTATGACGTTCTATTAGTAAATGAGCGATATGTAAATTTTCATTACATTGTATTATATAGAATGCTTCCTTCGTCATCAAAGAAAAGGCAGAGATACCCTGAATTGTGAGAAAGTAACGTAAAAAAACATACATATCGCTCATTTACTCAAACAACGTCATAACTCAAAAAATGAAATTTTGGAGTTAATGATGCAGAATTGTTCGCTGGGCTATGCTTTATATTGTATATAAATTGCATATTTATATCTTCTATACTTTCCACGTTTTTACAGAATAAGTCAGACACTTTACAAGGTAGTAAGAACGAATAAAAAACTTCAACTGCGATTTTCTCGAAATGGATTTTTTTGAGTTATGACGTTCTATTAGTAAATGAGCGATATGTAAATTTTCATTACAATGTATTATATAGAATGCTTCCTTCGTCATCAAAGAAAAGGCAGAGATACCCTGAATTGTGAGAAAGTAACGTAAAAAAAAACGGCTTCGAGAATCTGGGGAGCTTACGTTTCTATGATTAAGAAGGAATTTCCAGCAAGAACTATAAAACCACCACCGCCTTTTCTCTTTTAATGACCGCATGCAGATTAATCAATCATTTTGGAACATGTCTGACAACGAAAAATCCAAGTTCTATTTTAAATTTGTAACACGACATCCTGTAAAAAGTCGCAGATCAGTTTCAACCCTTTATTTCTTTTTACATGATTTAAATAAAACAAAATAATATAACAAATTTCATCAATGCTGACTTTTTATTCTATTGTATATAGAGAAACTTTCATCTCAACAACAAGTTACTCGATACACAGCAGTAAGTATATGTACGTAAGCAGCACAAAAAGCTACTTTTATAAAATAAATTAAGAAAAGTGGCATATGCGGCACAAAACAATATTTGTTTTTTTTTTTAAATAAAATAATAGGGGAAATCACTCTTAGTATTGTAATCATTGCAGATCTTGCAAGTCTAGCTTATTTTCAACAGTTTGCAGCAATACAATAACAAAATTTGTAAATAAGCTAGACCTGCAAGATCTGCATCGGATGCAAGAGCAGTTTTCAACCAAGAGTGATTTCCGCTAATATTAACTTCTAACTTCGTTCGTAAAAGTTCACAAAAATTTACATTTTTCACCAAAACATACATATACTGGAAGCAGTGGTGAAAATAAAAAAATTCTATCGGGTATATTTTGAGAAAACTTCATGTAAACCTTCTTTGTCGTTTTTCTCCACTCCGACTTTTTGGCATTTGCGCCAAACCAATAATGAGCTGACGATATATTCTTTACACGAAATCGTTACATGAAACTACAAAATAATGGAACTTCGTTAATAAAACACGAATATAATAAAAAAAATATATATATTTACTGTCTTACTCTTTGCAATTATCAAAGGCTTATAAAAGGTTTATTAAGTAATTTTAGAAAGAAAATTTTCATTATAAATAGTCCATTTATTAATTTTTGAAGATTATTCCAGTTTTAACTACTTAAGTATGTATTTATATCTTATTTTTTTAGCGATTTTTGTCTTCTTTTTGTCTACTTTTTTTGGGATGTATTTTCGTTTAAACCTTTCTTCGTTTTTACGTGTTTACATGGCTTGGCGAATTTTCCGTGATTGATTTGTGACTTTTTCGTTTTTTGACGATTCTTCGGCTTAGGCGTTTCAGCGATTTTATTTTTTTTTGCCGAATTTTTCAATTTGGATATATTTTTTTCGTAAAAGTAGTTATTTTTGTCTACTTTAGTATTTTTTCTAACTATGAAGATTTTTTCAATTTGAGGATTTGCTTTTCGTTTTGATGACTTTGTCCATTTTTATGGAAATATTTTTGTTTTGGTATCTAGTTTTTGTTTAGCAATTTCATCACGCTTTGATAGTTCTTCATAATGGATAATGCACGTTTTATTTTGTTTTGGAGTTTTTTAGTTTAAATAAATAACACAATTGAAATAAAAAAAAGGTTTTAGTTAATCACAAGATTGTAACGGATAATTTATTAATCGACTCAGGTTTTTTATTTTGCGAATAAATAAGTATTGTGATATAAAAAATCGCCTCTATCTTCGGATGAACCCCTTTCATGCTACATATTCGTACACGTATGCATACGAATTTCTATCAACTTCATTATCGATCATTATAGCTTCTCGATTCTAGCAACACACAAATTCTTCACACTGTTAGAAAAATCAACTTTTCTTAGGAAAGCTTTCAGTCATCGCAACTTTTCTTTCAAAGCTTTGTAATTTCCTTTAGGTTTTCTTTTCATTTAATTTCATTCCAAAACTAACAGCTCAAAGATGAAAAATACAAATTTGTTTCAACTATATTTACTGTTTTTATTAATTAAATAATATCCGAGTCTTTTATAATAATGTGAA
Organism: Lypha dubia; assembly: GCA_947311025.1. Classification (NCBI taxonomy): domain Eukaryota; kingdom Metazoa; phylum Arthropoda; class Insecta; order Diptera; family Tachinidae; genus Lypha; species Lypha dubia. Next base: position 84,812,917 of record OX371263.1, on the reverse strand, counting down.
TGGAAACATAAATAATGTGGGTGTGCTAAACTCATTAATTGCGATATTAAATTTCCTCGTGTGTTTTAAAATTATTTGTAATTACAATAACACTTTTTCCGATAAATTATTGTTTCAAATACTGCGAAATAGTTTGCAGCAGTAACGAACCGTAACCTGAAAATTTAAATAGCTGATTTAATTCGCAGTTGTATTATCTATATTATCTATTTGTTGTGAAATAATGCAAACGTGTGACAATCGTTTAAATTTTGTTTACTTGCTAATTAAGTTAGTTTGAATACGACATAGACAATCACAAATTTCTTTCAACAAAAATTTGTGAATCTGTGGTTGCTAATAAATGAAAACGACAAAAGGAAAAGATAAATATTATTAAAAATAATTTATTGTGTATTAAACAGCTGCATTTAGCATTTTATAGTACATAATTCCTTGGTAGACTTTCAACAAGAACTAGTTTCTATTAGTTTAACTACACGCGTAAATTATGAATATTTTTTTTTTTGATAGTAGATAAACTAAAAATATTAACTTTTTTCATATTTGTAAACTACATAATATTATCGGTAGCATATGAAACGGAAATATTTCATAGAAATATTTTGCTTCACATAAAAATCTCCGCAGCAATAATATATTTTGGTTTCCCCTTCTTAGTTCAGTTATTTTTTTGTTATTCCAAATTACCAAAATTATTCTAAAAAACGAAATGACAATATGAAAAATACGAAACAGTTAAATATGTGATACTCTAACTAAATACAATATTTCCTGCATAAATATAATCCCCTTTTCTTCAACCAGTCGGAGAAAGGCATATGGCAAACTGAAATATTTGAGAAAAACATGTTCACAACACTTCTTAGGAAACTTTAATTAGATATCTAGCTTTTTTATCGTCTCTACTCACTAATTTCTTTAAAAATGTCCAACATTATGGTAAGCAAAATGGGCAATGCCACCCACGTCCAAACGTAGTAAATATTATTTTTCAAGTAATTCTATTTAAAAGATTTTTATTAATCTTTGTACAAACTCATTAAGCTCCCAGGATAATATTAAACTAGGATAGAAAAGTGGGGGGCAGTGTTACGCTCTAGAAAAATATATATGATATATCAATAATTTCTAATAAACCGATTGTTATGAAAATTTCTACACACATTAAGCTCCCGACACAATAAAACTTCTCGGGTGCGACACAAGGCTCCATACTTGGTCCTTATCTTTGGAACGCAAGTTTTGACGAAATATTAAGACTGAAAATGGCTGAAGACACATTTCTAGTTGGATATGCTGACGACATCGCGGCAGTCATCCAAGGAAGAACCACAGAGGTTGCAAAACGCAAACTGCGACAAGTCATGATAAGAACAAAGACTGGGCTCGATTCACATGGCTTGCAACTCGCTACGCACAAAACAGAGCTTCTGGTACTTACCAGACGACAAATGCCAATTGAATTAGACATCCCGATAGACGACGTAGTGCCACGCGCCAAAAAATAGTTGAACTACCTCGGTGTAAGACTAGACCCAAAGCTGATATATTGCAACCAAATCCAACACTCAACAGCAAAAGCGGCAAAAATCACAGCTCAACTCAGCCGTGGCAAACATGGGAGGACCCAGCCCAAGTAAGTGAAAGCTACTCATGGAAGTCTGCAATACTATCCTCTTATATGGTAGCGAAATATGGGCGCAGACACTAAATGTCAAACGCAGAACAAAAAACTTACTGTCAGTGCAGAGAACAGCAGCATTACGAGTCACTTTTGCTTACCATACTGTATCAGCACCCGCCGTGCTTGTAAAAGCTGGGATGCGGCCGATAGACTTACAGGCCACAGAGCGCAGGAGAATTTATTACGCAAAACACGCTGACCGTCTAACAGTGTCTGAAATAAAAGCCATAAAACAGGAAACTGTACAGAAGTGGCAAACGCGATGGAGAAACGAAAAATACGGAAGGTGGACATATAAAATGATTCCAATTAACAGAAAAATGGAGAAGTAAATTTCTACCTAACGCAGATGTTAACCGGACACGGCTACTTCCGGAAGTACCTCCACAGTATGAGAAAATGCAACACTCCCTTTTGCATTTATGAGGAAGAAATGGTAGCAGACGACGCTGAGTACACCTTTTTCAAGAGCCACCGTTGGTTTGAACACCACACTCAGTTAGAAGCGCAAATTGGCCAAGAGACAGCTACAAATATAGTTGACAAAATGGTCAGTAGTCGTGAAAACTGGACTGCGGTAGCAACATATGTGGAGCACGTACTTCGCATAAAAAAGCATGACCTAGATGCAGTGGCAATAAACCAACACTGATCTAGTGTTTGAAGTGGGTACCTGGACGCAGGCATAACAATGGATAGGCATAACAAAGGATATGCATATTAGCTAATACAGGGATCCACCCCGAACTAATGCGAAAGCGGTGCCGGGGTGGTCAACATATCCCAGATACAAGGCGGGTTTTTAGCCGGTATCCATATTGGAGCCCGGTATACGGCGAATTAACGAATTCTGCTAGATGCGTAGTGAATAAATATCATTTCTAGTTAGTTAGTTAGTTTTTTTAGTTAAAAATTATTTAACGATTAAATTTAAAAAAATCAAGGATTGGCAAAACAGAAACTGATCGTATAAATTCGTAGATTCTTTGAAACAATTTTAAAATGAAAATTACAAAACTTTGCTCTGCTAGTTTAGCGTCTAAATGGCGTTCTGCATGAACTGAATTTAAATTGATGGAATTATTTTCTTGTAGGAAGTACAGTTTGGTTTTGTTTAGACTTGAACTTGTTGTACTCAAAGTAAAAAAAAAACTTGTGTAAAACTTTTTATTGTTTTTTTTTTAAGGGAAATTGTAATTTCTTTTTAGCGAAAAGTATGAGACATGCATACATGCATACATATTTATGAAAATGTTACCAGGAAAATATAACGCCATTATATAAATTGGAAAAGTTAAAATATTGTCGAAGATCATCTGAATTAGATCTTTTTGTTCTTACGTAAATAAATAAACAGTCTATTATTCTAACGCTGTGACGTTATAATTTTTGTTAAAATGAGTTAAATTTTTGATAACCATAAATTCTCATCAATCAGTTGGCTTATGAAGAAACAAACGACTTAAGAAACAAACAGTGTTGTATTAAGTTTTTTCTTTTATTTTTATTGCAGTTTCAGTTTAAAACTATTTTATTACAGACAAAATTATATTCTATAAAAATTTCAATGCCACAAACAAGCAAAAGAAAAGCCACTGCTTAACACTTTGATATCTGCTCATTACATAAAATATACACCGTTAATTTAATGTGAGCTTTTATGATTTTTAAATGCAAATAAGTTATCAAAGCTAAACAAAAAAAAAAATATAACATGCTAAAGAAAGCAATAGTTTCATCTCCAAATTTTCTATTTATATTTTAGGAATTAATAATCATAAAGTTCTAAAGTAAAGATTTAACCCTCAAGTGCCTTAAGAGGCACTTAAGAGTGTCGTAACAGTTTTTGAGCTTGAAGAATTATATAATAAACTTTGAAAAATGTTAAGAACTTTATTTGTATTTACAACTTGAGTGATTTCCCCGGATTTGCCAAACAAATTTTTTGGGACCCAACTGCAATAACAACTCTCCGCGATAAAAAAAATGGCGTTATAGATAAAAAAAACTTTTTTCGTGGAGGTGACAACTTATCCCTTCAGAAATAAGAGAGTTATGGGAACATCAATATAATGTAATATAATGAGTTATACAATTCCCCCCAATTTTAATAAAAATTGTATGGGACCAAACTGCACGATAACAAGTTCAAACACAATAAGAATTATGCAAATTGGCCTATTAATGGAAGTGTTATTCGATAACCAATACTTTAGAGAAGCAGCTTGCATCCGATTTTTCCAAAGACATTTTGGGAGTCAACTACAAGCAACCTCTTTCAAATAAAAAAGAATTTGAAAAAATCGGTTCACAAATAATAGACTTACAGACCAACCTAAATTACGACGCAAAGCGTTGTCTGGCTGTCAAAATTTCTCATGCCCATACAAAATGTATGAAACCAACCGAAATAACGCGTATTCAAAGCTTTGCAATTGGAAAATCCAATTTTGACAGCGCGTCAAGAAGTGAAGTTGGCTGCAAAATTACTGTTGTTGTTTGTTAAGTAATGTAACTTTAGTTACTTTCAGCTCAATTTAGCGTCTTCATCTCTATTTTTTATTTTTATTTAGAGTTTTTCATTAATTAAAGTGAGTAAACATTACTGTTTCTGGCGCAACGTTAACGCTCTAATTTAGGTTACTCATTTCGGCGTAAAAGCTAAGCGCTAAATTACGTTGCGCTTTGCGTCGTAATTTAGGTTGGTCTTTTTAAGGTGGTCTTTTTAATGGTGTTTTCTTTTCTACATACAAAATGGGACCTTGTTGAAAGGTACACGTATAAAATGTTTTGCAAACCCTCTAATAATAAGACTTGTTATTTCACTAGAACAAAACATAACTTATGAAAAAGTGAAACACCCTGTTTTTAACAGCTGTCAGCTAATTTTAACAGGGCACTATCAACACAATCGATTTTTACATAAAGTGCATAAAGTGCAAAGCGAGGGCGATTTTTTTAGAATCAACCACACAACCCTTTTAGAGTACAAAACAATTTTAAGAAACGAACACCAAAGTACATTTTCTGCATGGAGATGTAACATTTTTTTGTAGAAAAGAAAACAACAGAGGATTTACAAATTTTTCCCTTACATGGTTTTCCGTTTTACGCAACGATATGCTTAATTTTTTTTTGCTATTTTTACACAGACCTCTTTGGAAATCTAATGTTTGAACATAAGAAAAAATATGAAATAAGAAACAAATTTTTTTTTTAATTTTTTCATTATTTTAGAAGTGGCCACAAGAGAGTTAAATTGTATTCCAATGAAATACTGGACGTTACTAGCATGATCAAAAATAGAAACATACTAAAACTGGAATACCAAAGATTACAAAATGAAATGTAACTAAATACTAAAGCTGTTCTTAGTGATAGTTTAAGAGCAACTTATACGTGAATGAGGTAACACACAATCAAGTTTGTTTTTTGTAGGAAATTATGTCAAATTATTAAAAGGAAATTATGGCATAAATAACCTGTCTAGGATTATATAATAAAACATATAAAAAACATTTTTTAAATAATGGTTGAATTTTAAATTGTAAAAAGGTGTTTATTTTAAAAATATGTATAAACAATTCGAGTAGTCGTAGTTCATCGATTTACAAGTAAATTTCATATAGAAGTCGATGGTTATGTTGTCCAATTGATCCAATTTGTGCTGGTATATAAAGTTTCTTTAATAAGTGCAACATATACATTTTGCAGCTAAAATTAGTTTAAGAAGATTTGCTAGAAAAGCCAAAGCCATTTAAATGACACCTACAGAGTGGGCGATAATATGTACACTAAAAATGTCATAACTTTTGATTGAATTAGAACTTTAATACGACTTTGGGGACTTGGCTTTTAACTTTTGCTATAAAAAGTAAAAATCGAACGATTAAAAGAAAAGTTACGGAAAAATTAAATTTTAGTAAAAAAATTAAGTCGAAAAAACTTTCTTATTTTGTCCAGTTACTTTTAAAACTTATAGTTAATTTCTATCTTAAATTTTGGGCAGAAAATGGAAACATTGACCTCCGTTAACGTTTTAGTCTTAAAATTTACAAGTGCCAAAGCTTCGAATTTATCTAAGCTTAAGAAGTTTTAATGCAAAAGCTGGAAATATCACATGATTCAATAGTTATTTACGATTCACAACATTCATATTTTTTACTTTAGTCGTCTTCATATTGAATGTACAAATTTCAACTGTCCATCTCTTATGGGACATCCTTTAAATTTTTCTGACTTTTCTTGAAATTTTATCCGAATGCACATCTCTGGCAATAAAAAGAAATTAAAATTTATGGAATGGATGATGCGTTAAATAAATAAAAAAAATCACCTAAAAAGGAACAATTTTTAAATTCGGGGCAAAACAGTAATACTGAAAGAAATCGCAAAACGGAAAAAGTTTGTGACCCGGACAAATAACTCCAAAACGGTGAAAAATCGCTAAAGTAATACATACATAAATTGACAAAGCCAAATGAACGAAAATAAATCCAAATAAAAAAGTAGCTAAAACAACAAATAAATCACAAAACAATAAAAAAACGTCAGAACGGTTAAATGTTTCAACGAAAAATTAAATCCGAAACGGAAAAAATATCGACTAAAAGAAAAACAGTCTTTAAACTTAAATTATTAACAATAAACTAAATCTGCCAAAATTAAAGAAACAACCAGAACGAAAATAAATCCTTGCGAAAATTTCGCCAAAATGAAATGGTATAAAGTGGCAAAAACTACAAATATATTACAAAACAATAACAAAATGCCAGAACGGGTAAAAGTTCCCAAAAACGTAAAAAAATCGATTTCACGAAAAAAATCTCCAAACTTAAAGAAACATCAAAACGAAAGTACCTGCAATAAATCGTCACCAAATTCGAACAAAATAAAAAACACAAAAGAAAAATCACCAAAACGAAAAAAATCGCAAATCGATAAAAGCACCCAAGACAAAAAAGATTTTGAACCGTTGCAAAAAATCGTCAAAACAAAACAACTAATCACTAAATCGTGAATTCATTTGTTAGATTCAAAGTTTCATTGCTTTGTTTTTGTAAGTCTAGATTTAAAGACATGGTGTCATATAATATTTGCACCATTTAACATATTTTTTATGTTATTTGCTTCAAAGTCCCTAAAGTACTTTTTCATTTAAATGACCGATTGTGAAATACAAAGCAAAGAATATAGAAACAAGATGTTATAAATTATGAACACATTAAACCTGGTTATATCTTGCAAGTCACAGCTGCTAAAGAACAATCAATGTATTCAACAGAGGAAAATACGTAATGGTCATATATTTTTATTTTCGAAAATTTTAAAAAATCATCAATTCAACTGTTTTATCGAAGATCTATAAAAGTTTTATACAGCAAATTTCCTTTTATTTAAGAAATGAATTGATTTAATAAATCATTCTCTAAACACTTTTTAAAAATTTTAAAATGTTTATTACCAATTGCAAGCCAAAAATCACTGAAAAATCTACAATACTACTAAATTTTCCACACCTGATCCAAAGACAAACTGCAACATAAACTTCAAAACATTTATAAGTTGCATTGGGGGAGAATGTATGTTTTTTTTTTTTTTTTTTGTTGGAGCACATGTCGCCAGGTGTTCAAGACACATAAGAAATCGCAAATGTGAAAACAAACAACAATCAAAATGGAGATAAAACCAAAAACAAAAATATGAACACACTCATCTCACGTAGACACCGAAAGTACCGCGCAGAGAGCGAAAAGAGGCGAAATGTAAACTTGGCTCAAAGAAATTATTTTCTTTACCAACTAAATGGTTTCAACTGATTAACATGCTTAAAGAAGCTGTTTAAGTAAACCAGTCCCAAAATCAACGTTAAACAGAGTGGTAAATTTAAACGCACCTGTTTTCAATAAAAAGTAAAAATAAAAAAATAACCAAACTGAAAATAATTTTCGTAAAGATTGTTGTGGGTATTTTGATTCTTTCTTTATACACAACGAAATATTTTTAAGAAAAGTGAATGTGAAAGCCGAAGAATCGGCAAAACAAATAAAAATTAGTTAAATAAATAAATAAAAGTTTTTATTTCTGTAAAAAATCTTCACCAAAAAAAATGGTATGTAAGAAAACAGACTTTGATGCAAAAATATGAAACTGACAAATAAATTCTAATATAAAATTTTTTAAAATCTATTTTGTTTTACATCAAAATCTATATAAGTCGTCCTTGCAAATATTTTGAAAGTTTTAGAAAGACGTTCCTATGTTACAAGTATTTGCACTTAAGTCTTTTATTTATTTTAGTTTGAGTTTAAGGTCTGATTTTCCTAATTTCTTTATTTTTTATTGTGGCATTTGTATTTATTTAAGGTGTAATTCATAAACGATTCATAAAGTTAAAGTGTACATAAAACCCTGTTTTCCGAATCAAAATTCGTACAATAACGTCACAATAACTTTATGAATCCTTTATGAATTACACCTTTAAAATAAAAGACTTTTTATTGAAAAAGTATAAAAATAAAGATTTATTGCTTGGCAAAGCTAAAATTAAAATTTTATAGGGTCTGCAGATGCCATAATGACGGAAATTCGCTGAGGCGCAAGGAATACACTTGAAAACCCAGTTTAAAAAAAAAAAAAAACAAATCAGATAGAAGTAGATGAGGGAGAACAAGAGGATTCAGATGATGATTATGATGATGATAAATACAACTGTGGCGAAGACCTTAACACGTCCAGTGATTTTTCTCATGACAATTAAGATTTTTGAAATACATACAATAGTCGTAAAATAATAATTTGTAAGGATTGGCATGTTTACAAGAGTTGTTAAGCATTGACTTAGCTACGAGTACAACTTTACTAAATGTTGTTAGTGAAAAATCGAAATTCCCTGCATTTTATAAATAAAATAAGTAAAAATAATTTTTTTTTTGGCCAAAATAACTTAAAAAATTTGCGCCAAAAACAATTTTTTTTGCCAAAATATGTTAAAGAAATTTTTTCGGTGGAGTGTTACCTATATAATTGCTGTATGAAGTTTCGTTGTATCGCGACGTCTGGATTCTCTGTTGGCAAAAAATTGCTGACACCATTTTTTGAGGTCCCAATGCTTTTCAGAATTTTTGGAGGCCCATAAAAAAAAAATTGGTCATCAATCTGGCCAAACTGAGTATAGGTGGTCTTACTACCCCTTCGTAGTACATAGAGTCAAAGTTTCGCACAAAATGCAATTTATTATTATTCGATTTCCCAAACCGAACTCATAATAGGTGATTTCGAGAGCCCAGGTGATTATATTCACAAATTTTTTTTTAATTTTATACATTTATTCGGCTCCATGAAAAATGGCCCCAAAATAAGAAAAATTGCCCCAAGAATTATTATTGTTGTTTTCAATTTAAAAAGTTTGGGGCCACTTTTCATTGGGGCCACTTTTCGTCGAGCCGATTTGTTCATATCGATGGCTTCATATAGAGAGGTCGTATCTCAACTTTTAGCTACTTTACAGGAGAAGAAAAAAACTCAGTAAAATCTGAAAAAACAATATTTTTTTTCTGAATCAGATTTTTATTAAAACAGCCAAAAAAAATTCAATTGTTTTTATTTTTTTTTAAGATGAGTTAGGGCTTTTTTTAATTACTGTAAATCTGTTATTCGTCAATAGAGGAAACTGAATTTTTTAAGGGAGGCGTATTTGAATTTTTTCTACCGGAACATGTAAAAACCGATTTTGAAAAGAAAAAACGAGATACGACCTTTCTATATTAAGCCATCGATATACACATTTCAATTTCACCGCTTCTTTTTTTTTATCACCCTCAGTTGTTAAAAAATTTTTGTCCAGTATATTTTTTGACAGTTATTTTCAGTTAATTTTTAGTCAAATAGGGGCGGGTATACATACCTGATACCAATTTCGATTTCTCATATAAAACAAAATTTAATTCCCTACCAGATTCTAAAATAATTTTGTTAAATATGAAAACTAGATACCAAGTGAATCTAACGGCAACTCTGTGAATTTTGTTACTGTATTTTACAAAAGAGCTACGATTATTTGCAATTGCTCTTCGCACCACACACTGAATACGTCTAATATTTTATATTTGTTCTTTGGTAAATGAATTTGCACGAAGCACTAAATATCGCCACTTTTTCAATATGTTAACGGGTACTTTTAAAAATATTTTAAATTTGATTCAAAGTGTGGTTTCCTTCCAAAATATAATTGGAATTAGTTACAAAACTCTCCCTCCTCTTAGTTTCAATGTATTCATTACAGAAAATCTTGAAACAGTAACATATTAATTTGAGAATAAAGTTTGAATTTAATGCTTTCTAAAATATCTAATCTTTTTGAAGATTATAATTTCAATAAAAAATATATTTTATAGTATTGCTGAAATATTTCATTGTACTAATGAAGGACTATATGAAATAATCACAACCAAGTATTTGAGCTCACAGGAGCTTACAGTAGTAAAATTTGTTTTGTGCGTTTTTGTTATATACGAGTATTTGTACCATTAAATTTTTAATTAACTAAAATATTTAATAAATCTGTTTAAGACTGATGATCGTGCTTAGTAATGAATTAATTTCATTGAAACGATAATATAGTTTAATTAAAAACAGAAGTTGTTTGCATTAAATTAATTCAATAAATTTATACCCATAATGAAATAATTTCATTAAAATCGTAAAATAACTTTAATAAATTTAAATTTCGTTAAAATTTTTAAAAATATTATCATTAGCTTATCGAAATTGTTACATTAAATCAATGAACTTATGTCCTGTACATATTTTGTAAAATTTATATTAAAATCGTTTTGTATTTCAAAAGTCCAACAAATGCAGTTTTTCATTGGAAATAGTAAATTTGGAACTTGTTTTTGAACCGAATTGAAAATATGTTTAATCGCATACGAAGGCTTTCAGTCGGTTACTAAGTCCTACCAATATTATAGTTTGGATATTTGTATTTTTGTTCTATGGCCTGAACTAAAATATACTTTTAGAGGTGTAAAAATGGTTTTAGTTGATACTTTTGGTACGTTTTATATATTTTAGTATATTTTTTGTACAATGGGTAAAATATGGAAATTCTGGTACTTTAAATACTTTTTATTTTTGGTACATTTTTATACACATATATTTTATTAATATGTTGTGTGAAAGAAGTAAATGTTTAACACTGGTATTGAATACAATACAGTTCAAAAGTTCTTTAATATTTTCAGTTTTTGCAAATTTTATACTTTTCGTTTTTTTTTTCGTGGTGGGGATTTTAATCGGTTTATACTGATTTCGCATAATAGTTTATCAAATATTGCAATTTTTTTAGCTTTGCCGATTATTTCTCTTTACAGGTTCTCTTATTTTGACGGTTTCTGCCTTGCTGTTTTTCACTTTTTTCCGTTTTTCTGCCTTGGCGATTTATAGCGTTTTGCGGCTTCTCCGCTTTAATGATTATTTTCAGTTTGACGGCTTTTTCCTTTAGGTGGGTTTGTTTTCGTTTTGCCGGTTTTGTACCCTTTGGCGATTTTACACCTTTTGGCGATTTTACACCGAGAGAATTTTTTAGTTTTGCAGTTTTTCGATTAGGTGGTATTCCGCTTTAACTTTTTTCATTTCGAATTTTTTCGTTTTGTTGGTTTTCCGCTTTGGCGTTTCCAGCGTTGCCAATTTTTTTTAGTTCTGGCGATTTTTGTTTTTGGTTTTGGCGACTTTATTTCTTGAGCATTAAATTTGCCCCGGGAGGAATGGTTATGCATCTTGATGACTAACCACACCTTGTTGCTTTGTTAGTTGGGGAAAATGGTAATTGGCTTCATACCAGACCTCACCTTTTTCCAATTACTCATAAAACTTATACTCGTATGTTACTACAAAATCTCTAAAAAAAAGAGCAACATCCTTGCATATAAGATGAAAAAGGAAGAAGGGTAGTCTACGCTACTCTCCTGCAGAGTGAACAGGTCGTTTTTAAGTCTTAAGCACCAGAAGGAACCACGATCAATTTTTATACATTTACATGCATACTCGTACATATATAAGATGTAATTGTATGCCAGAAATAATTCTTTCGACATCATGGGACATTCAGTATACGATTATTCTCGTATTCAGCACATATTCTAATTTGCAATTTAATTGTGCGTGTATGTAATTATTTTTTTCTAAAAACAAAACGAACACAAAATAGAATGACACACACACATACACATACACTTTAATTTAATTATCAGACCGCTTTTCTTCATAAAAAGAGCTTTTAACAGAGAAATCTTCTTCTTTTTTTATTGTTGACAATAACTTTATTTTGTCATAGTTTTGTTTAAATTTAAACAAATTGACTCTTGGAGGCTGCCTAGAATCTATAATTAAGAGAAAAGAATTTGTGCATGAAATGAAAACAAAGTGGAAAAAAGAAATTTTATTTCTAGTTTGTTGGCGCATTTAACTGTTTACGAATTTTTAATTATTATGTTGAAAAGAGTCTTGTCTTGAATTCAAAAGAAAAAAAAAGTTAGAAATTTTTTTTTGTACACCATTGTCTTTTTAGAGTATCTAGTTCATATCTTGTTCTTTCAATAAATGGATTAAATTTGTATGGGTCTATAAAATTTCTAGAATTGCGAAATGATAAAAAATAAAATGTTTTTGTTGTTTAATAAATTAAATACATAAATATTTAATTATTTGATGCTTTCATTAGTCTTTGCACTGAAAAAGATCTCCATTTAACTGTTAAAATTTAAAGTTCAGTAAAAAAACTAAAAACTTTAACCTACTTAAAATGAAACTAAAACATTTTACTTAATTACTTAATTTCTATGTAAATATGAACACACAAATTATACATACATACATACATACATACATATCTACATAATTGTTACAGCAAATGTCTATTTTGTTAAATGTTTTCATCATGCAAGCACGTGCTTCAACTATCCATAGTAAATATGATGGGAAAAAATGCTTAAAACAAATTATGAAAACATACATATAATTTTAATCGTAATACACAAAAGATTTAAATGTTACGTACCACAAAATAAAATAAAATGTAGTTTCAAACTGACATTTCATCACATACAAGAAAGGGTCGGGTCATAAATAATGTTTAACTAGTTTTATATTTTAAGTAAATATTATTTAATACTTTTGAAAGCACTATGTTGTATGATCAGAGTGAACATGCTCGCATGAATCTGAGTTACTGGATCATAAAAACAACAGATTGAGATACTCGTAAAAAATTATGGAACAACCGCACCTGAAATAATAGAAAGTGATTGAATGAAAACAATTGTATAAAAATGCTGCCAAGTAGAAATTGTTCTCCCTGTTATGCATACCAAAACAAATAAGAAAAAAATAAAAAAAAAAACAAACACATTGTTTTTGTCCACACTTTGTAAAATGTTGGTTGTTTTATTTTATACCGACATATTTATTTTCTGAAGAGAAATTACTGATGAACTTTCATAATTTCAACTTCAATAACTAAAAGTTTCCCAGTCATTAAAGCAACAAATTTCAGAAAAGAAAAAAAGGAATATTTTTAAAATGTAATTTTTTAAAAGGTGCTTATTTAAAACAAAGGTGCTATTTTAAATGGCACTTTGTCACATTAATTTTTGGCTTTTTTTAGCAAGATACTATTTTAATGAGATACTTAAACGGTGCTTTTGTAAAATTAAATTTTTTTTCCAAGTTATTTTTAAAGGTGCTTTTGAAAGACGTACTTTTTGAAAAGTTTCTATTATAAAGGTAAAAAGAAATTGTCATTGATCCGTAATCAATATCTTAATGGAACAACTTGCCAGCGATTTTCCAAAAAAAAAAAAAAAAAAAAAACGGCTAAATAGTAGTTATTTTGGAAGGTTCTTGTTTTGACAGGTACCTTGTTTTTAAAGATTACTTATAGGAATTTTTTTAATGTATGTAAATTTTCATTGTCAAATAATATTCCCTGAAGAAGCTATCCATTGAGACATATTGTATAAATAATAAAAGTTATTGGTTTTTGTAATTTTTATAAAAAGACCTTGTGCTTAATATTATTATTACAAAAAAATAAAAAGGTGCCTTTTTTTATTATAAGGTAATCTTGTTGAAATATGTTTTTAATGAAAAGTACACATAAAAAGGTACTCTTTTTGAAATATATTTCATTAAAGCACAGTCGTTTAAGATGTACTTATTTAAAAGGTACTTTTTGTAAGTTTTTTTTTAATATTATGTATTTTTAAAATACTACTCTTTTTTAAAGGAAATTCTTCTTAAAAGCTAATCCTTTTACAGATTACTTTTTTACAGGTACTTTTTTGAAGAGTACTTTTTTTAAAGGTACTTCTATTTTTAGAAGGAGTTTTTAAGTTTTAAAGTTACTTTTTGAAACGAAATTTTTCAAAGAGGAACTAAAGTACAGGGCCCAAATCGTTACATCCGTGAACGTACAACTCGTCACGTAATTACTGTATAATTGGATGGGAAATTACGAGACGAGTTGTACGTTCACGGATGTAAAGATTTGGGCCCAGATTTTTAAAACATACTCTTTTTTTAAAAAGTAAAGATTTACTGTCTGGCTCACGATGTCGAATGATGTCGATCGGTTGGTTTTTAGACGTGAAAAATCTAGCTTGCGTTCCACAAATAACCGATTTTATTTAACTTATTAATTATTAAATTGGAAGAAAAGCTAAACAAATAAATAAAATGGATGGTTTGAAGGAAACAAATCATTTGTTTTTCGTCGACATCGTGAGCCAGGCAGTTTATTTTTAAATTAATTCTTTTTAAAATATACTTTACGTACTCTTTTTAAAAGCAAATATGTATTTAAAAAAATACCATGTTAAAATTTATTTTAAAAAGAATTCGTTTTAAAAGTTATGTTTTGAAGAGATTCTATTTTTAACAGTTAATTTTTTTAAAATATACGTTTTTTTAAAAGATAACTTTGTACAAACTTTGCATAAAGGCTTTGCATAAAAGCTTATGCTATACAATATGTGATTTTTTATAGGTAGTATTTTTAAAACTGTACTTTGTTTAAAAAGTACCTGCTTAAAATATCCATTTCGAAAGTTATTTTTTTAGAGCGACAATTGAATTTCGTAATTGCTTAAAAAAGTACTATTTGTTGAAAATATACTATTTCCGTTAAAGTCATGCGAGATATTTTCAAGAATTTTTGTATGAAAAATATTTATTTCCTGTGGCTGGAGCTAATCACTAGTCACTGATCAATAGATGTTTAATCTTCTTCTTTAAGTCATTCACATACTGAAATTTCATGACACAAATTACGAAGAAATCATTTCTTGTTTTAAAAAAATGCTTAAAGACACCCAATAATGATTCAATAACTGGGTGTGTGAAAAGCGACAATCAACATCAACAAGCACTTAACAGTGGCACTGAAAACCAAACAACTTTTAACTCTTCTATTAAATTAAAAAAAAATTATTTGTACTGTTAAAAGCTTTTTTTGTACGTTTTAGCATTCATCGAATATTTGAAGCCATCGAAGTTCACATTTTTATAGTTTCGTCTTTTAGTCTTTTGCTACATTTTGTTACATAAAATTGTTTTTACTGCAAAAATTTAATGCCAAAAAAAAAACTGTGCCTTTGGGTTAATGCATATAAAAATTGTTGTACGAAAAGTACTTTTTTTTTTTGGAAACAAATTAAATACGATTTAAGTATGACAAAATTTACCAACATTTAACACATATAACATACAGGTTTGTTGCTTAAGTCTTTTGTTTTACTAGCAGTTTGCGTCGTCACATGTACAGAAATGTGGATGCTGTTGTATGAACTTGTGTTTTCGTAATACTTTGTTGTTTTTAATATCGCAAACAATTTTTCAAGAAAAGTTTTACTTCAATTACAAGAAAAGACAAATTTCAGTGCTTTTAAATCTCTTTTTGCAATCAAAATGTTTTGACCTGCTTTTATTGACGAAAGGGCTTAAGTCATTTTCAAAATAACCTGCTTAATTAAACTAATTGTTTACATTAAAACTTTACTTTAACCCACCACAAACAACCGGTAAAATTTAGCTTTTAACTGGATGAGGGAAATAAAGATCTACCCCCTTATTCATAAAAATTTTAAATGGATTTGAAATATGTATATTTTAAGAAATATTTGTATTGAAATTTTTTACTAAAACACATTTGAAATAAATCTATTTTATTTTTCATGAATACTACGACTTAAATTTATAAATATTTCCTTTTTTGTTCTAGATTCTAACAAAATTACAAATTCATAAATTGATAATTATAACTTTGCCTTTGTGGTGTCTCGCCACTTCAGTTTATGGTGGCAAATTACCTAAAACCCGATCACTAGTCAATGGTACAGAAGTTACAGCATCGACTAAGGTGATAATATCAAAAACAGAAACACCAACCGAACATAAATCATCCGAAGAAGAAGAAGAATGGGAAGATGACGTAGACGATGATGATGATATTGAATATGAACCAACTGAAAAAAATGCTGTGCAAACAGCCGCTGATACGTCTCTAAGTGTATGGAGTATTGCAAACCGTTTATTTAGTTGGCTTAGAGAAGATATAAGTGAAAGCCTCTTTGGTGATGATGGTAAAACGTCTGCAGTTGGAGGAGGTAAATACGAATTATCAAACAAATTGAACTAATTTTGTTAAGATGCGAGTAAATAAATGTACGTGGTGAATGTTTGCTTATTTCCAAGACAATTAATTTTTCCATAGAAATTACAATTGAATATTTTTTTGTTAAGTTTTCGAGTACATACGACACCCGAGATGTATGGTTTCTTTCGTCTTGTAAAAAAGTGTATTTTTGGTTTCACTTTCAATTTTATCAGTTAAGTGTTAATTGAAATCATAAAGTTGATTTGCTGTGGGTTTTTGTTAAATTAACAACATAAAGATTTGTTTTAATTGATTTCATTTCTTTGCGGTATAGCATTTATTTTATTAATGATGGAAAATTATTTTTGATTTATGAGATGCGTCAATAATGTAATGAGTGATGTGCCAATAATAATTAGAATTCCGTTTAAAAACTTATTTATTTTAGATGTGTATTTATTTTATGCGTTATTTCTGTTCTCTACGTAAAACGGCAGGTCCGTTTGTGTACTGCTTTATAGAAAGAACAATAGAAATATGTACTTCTTACATAGTAATTTTGTTCGAATACGTAATAATTTTATTGGAAGATTAATTTTATTCGAATAGCTTTTATTTGATCGATTTTCCTTCGAATAACAGTTCTGGTTCGAATAAATTTTTTAGGTTCGAAAATTTTCACAAAATTTTAACGCAAAATAAAATTTTTGTAATAATTTTTATTCGAATAATTTTTAGTAGATAATTGTTTTTTCATTAAAATAATTTTTATAATATCAATATTTTCTTAAATACCGTACTCGAACAATGCTGGATCGAATAGGTTTGTTTGCTCGATTCGAACAATTTCTCATGATATTTGTTCAAAGAATAATTTTTATTTGAACCAATTCTATTCGAATAGTTTTTATTAGATAATTTTTGTTTGAATAGCTGTAGTCGTCGAACAGCTCGCACTTCATTACATTAATTGTATTATAATAAAAGTTATTCAAATAAATTTGAAATAAAATTCCAAAAAACTTTTACTCGAATAATGTACATGTATTCGAATAAATTTATCAATTCTGTACTCCGTGTGAAATAGTATACATAAATTTTGGATACTATTACGCTTCCATCATCATAGTTTTTATTCGATTTATTATTTTATATTTTATTCAAATAAATGCCCTTTGCAGACTTCTTTTCGAATAAATTTTATTCGAAGATATTCGAATATTCAAATAGATTTCTTTCATAGAATTATTTTGAAATAAATTTCATACACAGATTGACAATCGATTAACAGTTATTCGAATAATTTTATTCGAATAATTTTTATCCGAGTTATTTATATCCGAGTTATTTATACGTTTTTTCGAACTTGTCTTTAAGTACTGCATTTGACGAATACCACTCTAGCAGTACATTACACATTTCCACCTTAAATGGTGCAAGTTTGAATGAACAAATAAAAATAAAATAGAAAAGAAAAGAAGAAGAAGAAGAAGTTTCTTGAAGGTACTGAAAATTTCTTTTGTTTTAAATTCTAATGAAATATTTTTTTAAATGTTTATCAAACAAGTTTTGTATGATAATTCAGTTTATAAGCCGCTTCTGATCAGATCAATAAAATGAGATGTTTATCAAGCTGAAAGCATTTCTAGTGTTCTTTATTGTACATGAAAATTTTGTTGGAATTTAAAAATATTACTTTTCGGTTGCCCTTTAAAAAATGTACCCGTAGTTTTGATACCCTAAGATCATATTTAATGTTCCATCAATTTCTTTAATATTTGAAATTTATTTGTGTAAATATTTTAAGAAAACTATTTCGGCATTTTAATACTTTCACTTTCAAAACATAACACGAACAGGCAAAATATATCATGATTCATGCAAAACGATGCAAAAAATAAAGTTTACAATTATTGAGTCGTGTTTTGCAAACGTTTAAAGCATTCAACTTGAACTTAAATGAAATTAATTTATTCCTAACATTAGAGTCTTAAATTTTTGTTTGAATAAACTTAAACGTTCAGTGACCAATTTGAATTACGAACAACTTTAAAAATATTTTGGCAAATTTTCTTTATGAAATAGATTATATTCTTCTACATCGATGTTATTATTATCAAATATATTTTAAATTAGTTTCACTTTCTGATATTTATTATCACAATTCTTTTTTACACTTATGTATATTATATTGAAACAACGCTTTGAAGAAAGATCAATGCCATCAAAAAAAAAAAAACATGTAAACGCTGAATAAAACACTACAACACAAAATTAAAATTAAATAAAATCGTTATAAAAAGAAAATAAAAAAAAATATGTTCAGCTCTAGTAATGAAAAAAGCAGAAAATATAATGATTTATAACGAAGGAAAATATGAGCAATCTTTTTTTTTTTTCAATATAAATAAAATAGTAACGTGCTTGACTGATTCATTCGACATCATCCAGCCCAAAACACTAAAGCTGGAAATTTCAAAATTTGGTTAGCGGGCTGATTCAGCAGAATACATCAGAGCAACATATTTTTAATTACAAACAAAAATATTGAATACTGCAAGCAAAGACGAGTATTTAGGTGGTGTATGATAGTTTTGTGCAGCGATCGTGTGATCGTAAAGTATTTAAAACAGGTAAACAAACAAATGCCGACTACAAAAAAAAAAAAAAAATAAATAAAAAATAAAAAGAACTGGTTGTATAGAGAAATATAGTGCATAATTTTTGTTGTTAAATTTTAAGTTCAAAAATGAGTTTACAACTAATTGCCAAATATTTACATGTGCTGAGTCAGTTTGATGCTGATCTTTTGGGGAGAGTAAACACTTCGAAATTCACAGAGCTCATAATTGACACTCTCATCTTTCATTTCGTTGAATCTGCCTTCGGGCTTGCTAAAATTTTATAAACGTTTTCAAATACTTTTATTTGAATTGCTTTTTTGTTTGAATTCCATTACTCATATCATTTTTATTCAAATTTTATATCTGAAGAAGTCTTTTCGAATTATTTCTCCAACTAGTTTATTCGATTCAGATTTCAGTATTTTCACTCGAATAATTTTATAACAATAACAATAACAATCTTTGAACAATTTAATTCGATCAAAAATTATTAAAAAAAAAATTTATATCTAAAAGAATTATTCGAATAATTTTTATTAGAATATTTTATCTAATATTTTAATCGAAATATTTTACTCAAATAGATTTTTTCTTTTAATGGAAAAGATTTTTATATACATATTTTTCCGAAGAACGAGTCTCCATTAATTTTTATTCGATTAATTTTATTGAAATCGTTGTATTCGGAAAAGTTGTTTTAATAACTTTCATCCAATAAACATTAAGTAGTATAGATGAAAAGAAAAAATCATCGAATAAATTTTATTCGGATATTTAAAAGTAATTGTGTATTTTTGTGTGCTCATTAAATACTCAACCGGTAATTGAAAATTTTATTTAGTTAAAATTTTATTACATTTAATACTCGACAATTGATATAAAAATGAGTGCTGGCAATTTCTGCCACTTTTAACTCCCCAATCCCACTCGATACTTTTAAAATGCAAGCTTTTATGGAAAGTTGTTGATAATTTATCACAGAGTTGCATATCGACCGGTAAATTTTCATTGGCTTTAGTTTTAAAAATACAACTTTGAAAGTATTGACTAACTACTTTTAAGTATTGAGTACCCGAAAAAATAGCAAATACTCGATATTCGGTAGTTTCTACTCAATATTTTTATAGCGATAATCATGATACGCATGAAAAAACTCATTCTTCTGTTCTGCTGTGTACGCTGAAAATTAAATTGAAGTTGATATTTTCCGTGTGAGTGGCAATATTAATCATGTCTAAGTCTTTCTCAGCGTTTTTAATTATTTCGATTAGATAGCAAATCATTCCAAAATATAAAACTAAAAACAAAACAAACACAAAGTAATCAACTACCGTAGTGACGTCAGCTGGTTGCTAATACTCCTTAAAAAAGTTTTCATTTCAAATTCTTTTATTTAATAAAATATCAGTTACAAATATTTACTTAAATCTTTACAGAAGGACGTACTTTCGGAAAAATTCGACGTTTGCAAATGGCTCTCATACCCATAGTCTTCAAGTTTGGTGTTCTTTCCGCCATGGTTGCCTTTTTGGTTGCTGTCGGCGTTAAAACACTCTTCCTGGTAAAAGTTTTGGTTGTTATGAACTTACTCGCCCTATTGGCCAAATTTTTCACACTAAAACAGAGTGTTGGTCATCTTGAACATTTCTCCGCTCCTCCTGCATGGAGTCCATATGTTAGCACTGGCTGGCATTCAGCCCCTGAAGCACATCCGATCAATAAAGAAATTCACTTACATATACATGGTGGCCACCTACAACAACCACAAGGTTATTCATACGGAAGTAGCGTTCCTGCTTCTGGTAAATCTCAAGGTTGGGAACGACGCAGTGATCCTTATAGTGCATATGAAACCATAGCATTACAGGAACAACAAAGGCGTGAGCTGTTGCCGAATGACTTGACAACAACTTCGGTAAATACAATAGTGGGTAGTAGCAATTTTGCCGGAAACCATAGAATGTTTTGAATTATAGCGGAATAAAAAATAATTGAGAAAATGTTCAATTTAAATTTAATTTGTAGTAATCAAACTGGTCTTTAATAGTGTAAGAAGTTGTTTTGGCAACAACACTCGAGTACTATTACGCTGTTCACATAAATAATTGCTTTAATTGGTTGTAATTAGTTTAAGTTTAAAATTGTATGTAAAAAATTAACAGAAAAATCTATGTGTAAATATTTATTTAATATAAATTACTTTAACTTAATTTAAATTATTATGAAAATGAAAATAAATTAAAAAATTTAAAAGAGAAATGGATGCGTATTTTCTGCTAGAAGCTCGCAAAAGCTGCTAAAACTGATTTAATTTAATTAAAATGGAAAAGACCTAAGGACTAGCTAACCCACAGCAAATAAATACAATTTTTGAAACGTAAATTCTCGAGAATATCTTGAATAAATTTCTTATTTATTTGTCGTGGGTTAGCAAATCTATATACATTTCGTTGGTTGCTAAATACCAACACATCAGTAGAGTTTTAGCATTTATGTTTGAAAAAACAAACATTTTTAACAACATAAATTCTTGAGTATTTGCTCGAATAAGTGTCATATATCATATCATAAGTGTCATATATCATGCACTATGTGTATTTTTTCTTTTATACGACATTTTTTATTAATGTTAAAACTTTTAGAATTGTTTCGTTTTCCGCAACTCCATTGAATTGATTTACAGAAGTAACACCCAGTCCTGGTTGAAATCATTTCAATCTGCATACGTGTTACTTATTTATAACCAAATATTGACGGTTTAAGGTAGAATTAGTTTTCATTTTCTGTTCTGCTCCGGATCAGCTGTTCGTTTTTTGTTTATGGAAAACATGTATTTTCAATAGTTGTTCTGTTCTGTTACTGACCATTCTGTTGAAAACAGAATTTTACTTACAGTTCTAAGTGACAGATTGTTTAGAGTATACGTCAGCACCTGCCTTACGGCTTAAATCCGACGGTATACTTAAACACTTAGTGTAGATTAAGCGTTCACTATCGCCCCCGAGCCAAACCTCTCAGGAAACCCGAAGGCATCCCCGAGGGGATGACAACAGGTAGCAACTTATCAGACATGACCAAGGCCCGTCATGTCCAAACACCTTGCTAAAGTGAGCGAACTACCTAAACTCTGGAATTCTGTTGATTCACAACAGCACATAGAGGCTTCGCATCGGTAGACACGAACTCTGCTAAGCGAGCATCAGTCTTTAAACCGACACCTCTCCCAGCTTTTGGTAACAACCACAACCACTACGTGAACTCTCGAAAGAGACCTCAACCAACAACCGGCCCATGGGATCCTGTAAGCGGGATAGTAGAGGGAGAACTCTACTTCCCGGTGTTAATCAATCTCCCATGTGGGCTGCCGGCCCCGTAGTACTAGTTCAAACTACTGGTAAAGTTTCGAAAGAAAATCCCAAATATTAGGGATTAACTTTCTATTGGTTTTGGTCATGGGCTAGACCTTAGGTACCCTTACACCTACTATATAGACTTACGTGGCAAGCCTCTCCCTTCATTATAAAATATATGAACTTCCCGTTGCTCTGTTAATTCAGAGATTGTTCCGTGCATATAAGTTTTAGGGGTAACTGACAAAAGGTTATGTCTATAAAAGTCAATTACCCTATACCCCGGGGAGCACTGCACCTTGCTGTTAAAGTCAACAAGATGAACTATCTACCACCCGGGGGGAAGTTCTAAGTGACAGCAAGAGACAGCTGCTTGTTTCAGTGAACCAAGCCGATCGGCTCCAAATTGCCGCGTAATCGCTGATAAATTTTTATTATGGCCGCCGTCATCGACTTTAAAGGACATTAAAAACAACACGATTTTTAATAAAAAAAAATTATATTCATGAGATATTTATAGTAAGTAGAGTTTTTTTTTAATTAAATAACGTTTTGAACTTATTTTCTTTAAAATTATTCAACCTGATAATTAAGACGAAGCGCCGTTTTAAAAATTCAACAACAGAACGGCACAGAACAGAACAGAAAGTCAAGACTAATGAGGCCTTAATAACTGCCGGCGCCTTTGTTGAACAACAAGTTTGCCGCATGTATAGCAATATATGAGGAGCCGCAGAATTGACGATCTTAAAAAAATTTCATTTATTTATTGTGGGTTAGCAAATTGTTTGTTGTGATGTTTGTAAAGTTTTTTGAAAAACTATTTTAGTAGTGCTAACCCACAACAAATAAATAAAAATTTTTAAAAACATAAATTCTTGAGTATTTGCCCGAACAAATGTCATATTTTGAATAATTTTGTATATATTGTAAAAATTTAATTCAAAGAAACCAAAAGAGTTAAGACACAGCCATGTGATTTCAGTTAACTGCCAGGTAGATTATTTCTAAACAACTTTGTTGGAGTTGTAAATTAAATAATTTGTATATGTATGTTTCCTGGAATGATATAAAAAGAATCGAAACAATAAATTAATAAATTAGTTTTTGTAATAGATGCAGTTTAATTTGCTGGTTTCTCGCTTTTCTTCTTTCTTTCTTTCCTTCTTTTCAACATATGTTTGTATGTACATATCTTTCGTTTATTATCAGTTTTTACTAAACGTCTGCAATATTTGAAGTTTTCCTACGTACATACGAGTACATATATTTTATCTCTTTGTTTATTTGAAAAAATCTTTTGTTATCGATTTAGAACTTAAACAAAACAAACTCATTCAATAAAACAAAATGTTGCCGATATCTCTCGATGGAGAAAATAAAAACAGACCTGTTATGTGTGCAACTCTTTTCTAACAACTATTGAGTTGTAACAACTGACGTCTGTGGCATTTGGCATTTAGCCAACATTTTAGTTTAGATGCCTCCTCAGACCGGCCAAAAAAAGAAATTACATACAAATGTTTACAAGTGCTTAAAAACTATTATAAAACAAAAAAAATATATGGGCTGCTTTGCAAAGATTAAATCTTAAATAAAATAAAATGATGAGAAATAAAAGCAAAAGTGTCCTTTCAACAACAACCATAAGAAATGCAAATATGTTAAAATAAATTAAAAACTCTTAATAAATTTTAGAAAAATATGTGTAAAATTAAATATTTAAAAAAAATATTATTCCGGTAAAACTTAAGCTTCCCGGAAAATTCATTAAAAACCTAAATTCGTAATCAAAAGGCGGTGCGCGGTGCAAGTCTGTACAATTGTGATTTTTACCAATTCAATTGCTCAATTATTCCACTGACTTTAAATCAAACGTTTTATAAGATAGAATTTCATTAATAACTGTTTGTTAAATTTTAAAAATGTGTGTGAAAATAAATTTAAAATTTCACTAGCAAAGATGTAAACCAAAAATTTTAGTCAAGCCAATTTTGCAGTTAACACAGCAACACTTGAAACGCTTGACAGTGGGAGTGAAAGTTAATGAAACTCAATTGGAATGAAGATAAGTGGTGTTACTATGGTAAAATTGTGATGTCAAGGAATATTTTACTACATAAAAATTGTGGTTCAAGTATTGCACTCACTAGGAATAAAGGTGCGACCTAAATTAATAGTTTTCTGCTGTGTTTCATTAACTTTTACTGCGACTGTTCCGTGTAAAATTTGTATTTGCTGACTTCTTATTGCGGTTTATTTCTTACGGTCTGATTGAAAAACTAATTTTGCTCATGTTAAAAATATATTACTGTTGCCAAATTTTGAAAATTTTGCATTATTATAAAAAAGTATTTAAAAACAAACTGAAATTGAAATTAAAAATTTTGTTTAGCATTGGCTAAACTTATATGTAATATTTTTTAGATTTAAGATTTAAAAAACTTATTGATAATTTAATTTATAATTGAAGATTCAATAAATAATAAAATTTATCAAAAAAAAAAAAAAAAAAAAAAAAAACAAACTGGATCAGTTTTTTTCCCCAAAAATTGGTATAAATTTCTCTATGAGGCGCTTTCGGTCAATGCTAGGAAAAACGATGTTTTATAATTGTACAGTAGTTAATTTCCTTGCTAAGTGGTGGTGGTGGCTGAAGTGATTAGCGCGTTGGCTACAAAGCAAAATAATCTGCCACCTCTAAAACCAGCTCGTTCAGGGCGCAATTTCTTATCAACATATTTAACTATTCTTTCCATAATAATTTTAATAAACACTTTCATAGCTGCACAGAGAATGGTTATACCACGCCAATTGTTTTAGTCTGTAGTTTCTCCTTTCTTCGGCAATTTGACGATTATACCTCGCAGCCAATCAGTAGGAAAAGTCTCTGTATTCCATATCTGTATAAACACTGGGTATAGAGATTTGACAAATATCTTTGGGTCAGCTTTGAATATTTCTGCAGATATGTTGTCGACACCTGCTGTTTTACCACACTTTATATCGTTACCTTAATTTATAAAGGCCCTAACTCATTTTTTTATTAAAATTGCATTTTTTGTCTTATATCGATAATTTAGAGGGTTAAATTTGCGATTAAAAATCAAAATAAGTTAGGATTTTTATAAATCTGTGGCAAAGTTTTATTTATATAGAACGATTTTTAACGAAGTTGTGGCACAATTATTTGCTGCTTTTCTTTTTCTAAATAATTATTCCATATAGAATAGCATCTTATTTTATCTTCTAACATATTAAATTTCAAATTGAATATACTTATACTGTTATAGTGGACAGAACCATGTTTTAAAAAATCAAAAGAATAGAAAAACGAATGATCAACTTTTAGTACAAAACGATTACATTTCTATAAAACCACTAAAACATTTAAAACTGCTTCTATAGATAACTATAAAATATGACTTAAGCACTTTTTCCTTATTGCCACAGATATTAAGGTAACGATGTATGGCTTTGACATTTTTTACAAAATCCTTAGATTTATCTGATATGATATTTCTATTTTGTATGATTGCATTTGTTTTACTTTGCAAATTGTCAAAATTAAACACATGTCCATTTCCCTTCCTATCCCGCCTTTGACATCATATTAAATGAAATATTTTAGGGAAATGCTCATGTGTGTAGATAATTTAATCCAGCATGGTTACACAGATTCATTTTTATTATTTTTATTAAAAAGCTATAAGAACAACATACACACGTTCACACACATACACATATACTGTACATATAAATATCTGTAAAAATCTCTGTATTGCTAGAAATCTATGGCATTTTTATGTGACCAATTACGTGCTTCTCTGGTTAGAAATGAGAAGAAACTTCATTGTTTCGTTTGTAATAAAAGAAAATGGCAGCAATTTTGACACATTTGCGAAACTATGGAATATATCGATGGCTCAATATAGAAAGGTCGTATCTCAACTTTTAACTACCTTACAGGAGAAGAAAATAACTCAATAAAATCTGAAAAAATAATAAATTTTTTTTTTCTGCAGCAGATTTTTATTAAAACAGCCAATAAGTTCAATTCTGTTTTATTTTTTATTTTTTTCATATATTTAATTAAGTTATGTAAGACAGGGCTTATATTTGTCCAATTTTTTAAAAAAATATTAAGTTAGGGCTTTTTGTACTAAATTAAATAATTGAATATACTCCTAAAACTATTCATGTTTAAATTAACGGAAAAGAAATCTAAACAAAAACACCAATGTATGTTAAGTATAAAATAATATAACGCGTGATGTATGTATGTATGTTAAGTATAAAATAATATAACGCGTGATCCATTTCGAGGTTCCCTACTTTTTTAAAGAAAAAAACACAGAAAATTCAAATTTAATGACGAATGTTTATTATCATTTGAAAGAACATTCTTTGGCATTTATTTTTTGAAGATTATGTCTATCAAATGTTGGCCGTTGTTACGTCACAAATGGTCCATCCGTTGAGTCCAATTTTCAATGATTCGTTCGAGCATTTCGACTGGTAAATGGCGAATGACACGCGTGATGTTTTCCTGCAAGGCCTGAATCGAAGCGGGTTTGTCCGCATAAACTTTAGACTTTACATATCCCCACAGGAAAAGGTCTAACGGTGTGATATCACACGATCTTGGTGGCCAATCGACCGGCCCAAAACGTGAAATTATGTGCTCACCGAAATGTTCTCTCAATAAATCCATTGATTGATGCGATGTGTGGGAAGTGGCGTCGTCTTGCTGAAACCAAATATCGCCGAGATCACGAGCTTCAATTTCAGGCATCAAATAGTCGGTTATCGTGGCACGATAACGGTCGCCATTGACGGTTACGTTCGCACTGGCATCATTTTTAAAGAAATATGGATCGATGATTCCACCGGCCAAACAAACCACACCAAACCGTTGTTTTTTCTGGATGAAGTGGCAGTTCTTGATTATCTTCAGGTTGCTCTTCGTCCCAAATGCGGCAATTTTGTTTTTTTTACATACCAATTGAGCAAGAAATGGGACTCATCGCTAAACAAAATTTGCCTCGAAAACGTCGGAAACACATTCCTCACAGAACGTGAATTTTCGTAATAATGTTGAACGATTTGTAAACGTTGTTCAGGCGTAAGTCTTTCCATTATGAAATGCCAAACAATAATAAACAAAAATAACATGACAGCATGACACGACTCACACGTGATCTGTAAAAAAAATGGCTATTGAAAAAAGTATCTCTACTTGGATCACCCATTACTTTAAAAAAAAAATAACTTTTAAAGGCAAATTATCATAGAAGTCGTGGCAATCTGCCGGAAGGAACTTTTTTAAATCTTGCAAGTGGTCCCTCTTTTTTGAGACATTGATATTTTTTCTTTACAAAGTCGTTAAGGGGAAACCTTTTTAATAACAGACTTCGATCTCTGAGGGAGCAGCTCAGCTCATTTTCGTCTGTTTTATTAGTTTTAAAATAAATTACTCCTGATGAATCATATGCTAAGGCTCGTAGCATTTTTACTGTTGGATCACCGATGCTTCTGCCTAAAAATTGGGATTAATATTGGTTATAAATATCTTTAGAATTTCTTTACTAAGCAATATTTTTTACCTGGTCGAATGGACGATTATATCTGAGAAATACTTTCAAAATTCAAACAACAATCATAATGTAAATGGTGCGCATGTAAGGGGGCCGGAATTTTGCGCGCTTCAGTTATAAGTTCAACAAAGTGAGACGACAAGTTTATTTGTCTTTTATTAATTTTTCTCTCTATAAGGGAATGTGTAGCGTCACATTCCATTTGAGTATGACCGCTTATTAAATACTTTTGTTCAATCGATATATTGGTTTCTTTTGAAATACCGAGCAAAGCATTAGAGTACATGATTATGTGATGAATTTCGTTTGATCGAGCATGGAAATTCCTTAAGTGCTTTATAATGCATGTTGCAGAAACGGAAGAGACTAGATTCCCAACAGTTTCATCCCAAACATAATTATCTGATGCATGTGTGACAACATTATATATTGTGATATTATGCATTTGCAATTTCATTTTAAAATATGCAGCACTTGCGTGTAATTGAGGCACGAGTTTCAACAGTTCGCACATCCATGCAAAAAACTGCACATAGTCCGGATTCAGCCTTTTTGATGTCATTCTGTTTTTCCTCGTGCATTTTTTCTATTTCATCTCTATGTTTTCCATAATCTTCTTGTAACACATTATTTGTTTTATGTGATGCGCACAAATTGTATTGATCTCACAGAAAAAAATAAAAATTGATTTCAATTAAAAAAATTGTGATATCAATTAAAAATTTAATTAAATTTGCACCAGTAAACAAATTAATAGTATCAATGAAATTTTTATACATTTATTAACTAAAATTATTTATTACAATTAAAAATTTAATTAAATAAATTAAATATTTAATCAAATTTTTGTATATTTTTAATTAAAGGGTTAATCGAAAAAAAAAATTAAATATTTTTTTCTGTGCTTTCTTTAGTAACTCTGCTAGCCATTTTTGTAGAAGGGGCCGTCTTTAGCAGACTTGCTCAAACTTGAAGCTTTATCGGGACTTTCTTGTGAACCGTGTTCAACACTACTATTAATCCACTTTCTAAGCATTTTTTTATTAAGTCCTGGAGTTGAATGAAACATTTTGCGGCACACCTACCATCGGCTTGAGTTATTGTGTGATTACGTCTTGAATTTTCAATGCAATTCCGTTTTTCCTCAGAAATTTTTGTAAGACCAGTAACATATAATACGTCTTTGCTCCCAGGACATACTCCAAAACAGGTTAAAGATTTCATTTCAAATAGTCTCTGTAAACTTTGAAAAATTTCTTAGTGCAATTTTATTGGCAAATATTGTGATGAGCAAGACTCTCCAAGTTGCCTAGAAGGCTTTCGACAAAGCACCCTTTTTGATATACCCAAATACTGCTCATCTTCCATTCTATTATTTTATTTAATCTAACTTAAAGAATCCATTTTATTTAACACTACTTTCATGTATACAAATTCGGACTGATACACAAAAATTCTTGTATGTAGGGGTTTTTTGTTTTCTGCACACCCTGGTAAAAGGTACATGCATAAAATGGCTGGCCCATCTTGTAATAATGCAACTTCTTGTTTCACTAGAACAAAAAACAATTTATGAAAAAGTAGAAACCCCTGTTTTTAACAGCTAGTGAGGGTAATTTTTTTTAGAATAAAACACACCACCCTTTTACAGAGCAAAACATTTTTAAGAAACGAACACCAACGTACACTTTGTACATGGAGATGTACCATTTTTTTGTAGAAAAGAAAACACCACTAGGTATATCATAATAAAAAAATACTTTAAGAAAAGTTGTTTGTTTTAATATAAACCAAAAAATATGCATTCAACTTTAAATGAGTTAGAGGTTTTTCTTTCAAACATTTTTTGAAATGAGTTAGGGCTTTTTTTTAATTACTATAAATCTGTTATTCATCAATAGAGGAAATTGAATTTTTTAATGGTGGTGTATTTGAGTTTTGTCTACCAGAACATGTAAAAAACCGATTTTGAAAAAAACAAGATACGACTTTTCTTTTTTAAGCCATCGATATTATTGTGTTGTGTGGTTGTTGTTTTTTTTTATGTTTTGTACCTTTTTTAAATTCAAATCTTTTCTAAAATTTCACATTTACATGTGCAGAGACACACACACACACACACTCACTAATACTCGCAAGTAATACTAACTTATAAATGTCATATTTTACACATGTGCATGTATGAGAGAATATCTAATTTCATGAATGTATGGAAAAGTATGCTACACTGCATTTATTACTCGTAGAAAATATTTTAGTATGCGTGTAAGTGTTGCCAAATGATTTATCTAGTGATTGTGGTTTTGTTTTATTTTTTTTTTATATTTTTGGTTTTGTTTTATTGTGTTTTTTTTTTAAACAATTTGCGTTTTTGAGTTTGAAAGAAATAAAACCTTTTTTTTGGTCATTTGTGGCATCTGGTTTCATACTGTCGCATAAAATAAGAACATGGAAATTTAGAAAATTGCTGAGGTTGTTTATGATCCAAATTTTGATTGTAAAGGTGCACCACAAAATTGCTGCTCATAAAGTATTTTATTCAACTTAACCGGAAAAGTAGATGATGAAAATATGTATGTATTGTTTGCAAAACTGTGTTTAACTTTCTTTGTTTTTTTTTGTTTTTTCTTTTTTTCCTGACGGACAGACAACAACATGTAAAATTGTGTACTGTATTTGTTAAAACTACAATGAGAAGTAATAAAATAAGTCAACTACATATTTTCTAATACACCTTTGAGACATGGACGAATTTGTTATTATTTACTGATGATGCAGCATTTGTCATGTTTTGTAAAAAATTTTGTTTATTTAGTAGAAATAAATACAAATTTTATCTTGATTAAAAATATTATAGTTAGCAATATTGAGACCGATACAGATACACATATGCATGCAAACAAAATACAGTTGTATCAATTTAAATAGATTAGCTGCAGGAAGAATGTAACATCACAAAAATAAACATATAATGGAAATTATATGTAAACAAGAAACATGGTTGAGACAAACATAATGTAAATGCACAAAACAATTTTTTAATTTTATGGTTGAAATAAAATCTATACAGCGATTTCATTTCGATCCTGCTTCAAGATTGACTGAAAATAATGTAGCAAAGATGCAAACCAAAAATTTTAGTAAAGACAATTTTACTGTTAACAGAGCATTGTTAATCACTTGATAGTGATAGTAAAAGGGGATGCAGATAAGTGGTTATTATGGAAAAATTTGTGATTTGTGGTCCAGATAGGGCCCTTGCTTGCAGAAAGGGTGGGATATCTGAAATAATTTTTGAAACTTTTAAAAAGTGAAGTTTTAAATTTTCATATTAAAAAAATTTCAGAAACAAAACAAAAATTTCTTGAACACAATTTCATTAATTATTTCATCATGTGAATTTAATCTACGAAGTATATAAAAAATAAAGTGAATTTAACAAAACTAATCTATTATGGCATGCGTTAAAAAAATCTTAAATTTTGACTTAATATCGTTTCTTTAAAATCAAACACAAGCATCTGTTTCAAATGTGATTGAAATTAAGTTTGAAAGTTTCTATAGGTTTTGCATATAAAAAGTATAGTCATCTATAATTTGATTGAACATGTGTTACTAATGATTTATGCTAAACGCTATGTGTCCGTGTGTGTGTGGGTGTATATGGATATAATACTCAGTATTATGATATAATAACAAAAAAAAAAAAGAAAGAAAAAATTTTAATCTTATTTCTTTTTCATATGTTTTTTGCACTCCAAAATAGAAGTAATCAAATAAATATGTAAGCATTTGTTTAAAAAACATGAAGAAAATATGTTTGATTTAATTCCTTATATTATAGATCGGTATCCTTAGGAATGATTTACAATACCGGGTTCAACACTGAAGAGAAGTAGTCAGTTATACATTAATACTAGAGATAAGTTCAAACTTTGTAGTTAAGGGCCGGCAATGTCAAACTTAAAAATAATTCCAAGACAATTTGAGCTCTAGCTGGCTGTTATTTGTACGAACTTACTGATATTTTTGAAAACCCTTGCAAATAGCGCCACAAGCAATTAAACATGAAATATTTTAAAAAATCAGTTAACAAATTTTCTGTATATACAGAGCTAAAAAACATAGTTTAAAATATTGTTTTTTAATTTTTAGTACATTCTAATAATAAATATAATTAATATATAGTTTATACGAAAAAGGATATAACAGAGGTAGTCATGTCCTGGCACAGAATGCAATAAAGTTTACAACAGAGCTAAACCCCACGATTTAAGAAATATTTATTTTATTTTTCAGTGTATTTTAACCATAAATAGAGCTTAAATTTAACTTTTTGGAAAAAGGATATATCACATCTTGGTCAAAACATGGCAGGTTTAATTCCTACCAAAGACACTGGGCAATTTCTACAGAGAACATGTCAGAAATACACAGTAGTGAAAGGATAGATTTTCCTTATAATTTTATTTCATATTTGGGCAATTAAAACTGTTACTGTAAAACGTTAAATTTCAATAATATTTTGTAATTAAAATATTTATGAAACTTTAGTCATTTTACTAACTATAGATCAATTTCTCCCTTATAAAATAAACTTCAATGAAAAGAAACTACATAATATATAAGATTTTTAACATCCTTGAGGTAGGTCAGATTGTATTCCATTTCTTAATGGTAAATATGTAAGTGTGTTTGTGTGTATGTGTGCGAATGTTTACTATTACATGTTACTGTTAATTCACTTTCATAGTGTTATTTGCCAGATTTGCGTACATTTTGATTGGAATACTTCGTCCTATATTTATGTCCTGTTTATATTTTGAGAAGCAGAGCAAATCATGCGCTGTTGTTATGGCGCAAACTTAACGAAACTCTGATTTCTAACAACTGACATTAACAGAGTTATAACGACAGAAGACCGAAGCTAAAGCAACTATGAATTGCAATGTAAAATTCCTAGAATAATATTTCACACAAGGAATGTTATTGTATGTCAGTACATTTTAAGCTTGCGCCGGTATTAGACGTTTTTTTTTTGCTTTGTGTCATTAACAAAAACCGTTCGATTTTGAAGTGACCAGTGTGAATGTGTTAAAATATAAGTGAAATTGATAATAATTGTTGATTATGTAAATAATTAAAGAGAAATACATAAATGTGATAAGAGTCACCTAAAAATATATTGGAAAAAAAATTAATTCTGAATTATCTGTGAAGTATTTAGAAATGTTTAAGAGATAATTTAATAATTTGCCAAAAAAACAAAAAAAGTGCTTGGTTTTTATTAAAGGTGCGCGCGTAACCTGTATTTGCTGCTGTCAAATGTGTAACTGCCACAACGTTTAATTTCTATTGCAGTTTCTTGCACGCAACCAAACACGTTTCCTTTCATCATTATTGTTGTTGGGACTTTGGATTTATTAATAAACAACAACAACAACAACTATACACATCAACTGCTATTACTTCTATTGCAACTGTTAGTAGCCGTAGTGGCTGCCATAATCCCAGTTAAAAATTTGCAAATAAACACATCCACACACACAGTGATATTAAAGCAAAAAGTATAATTTTCACATTTTATTTTATTCTTTTTGGTTCATTATTGTTTTCTAGATCTTATCTTTTGAAATTGTTTATATTTAAGCAGCAAAAAATAAAAAACTCTTTTAAAACAAATGAGAAAAATGTAACTGCCAGTAAATCCTTTCAAAACAAAAGTTACTTTAAAAGTCGGTCCAGTTATGAGAGAGTTATGCCATGATCGACAGATATGTGAATATTTTTAATTATTTTGTATGGGCGGGTACACGTTTCGCACTTCTTTTCTCCAAAAGATTTTTCAGAATGTTGTATTCTATTAGAGGACTAATACTTTTCCTAAAAATTCCCAGATGATCGTTCTTATCGTTTTAATAATAAACAAATATGGATGCTGTTGCGTGATTAGTACTCATGTTCTAATGTTTTTTTTGCCTTCTGAAGGCTTTTTACAGTTGCTTGCTACTCACTCATGAGTATGAGGATTATTTTTTTTTAATTTTTTGCCTCATACTCATGAGTGCCCTCACTTATTGTCATGCTTATAAGGAAGTTTTTAATAAAGACATCTATTTCAGTGTAAAAAAATTTTATGATCGATCTGACGTTGCCTAGGAACAGGGTCTAGCTCCATATAAATGTGTAGTGGTGCAGATTCTGGCTGTGTGGTATGACAGCTTGTTGAACAAATCTCATACTGCCATCTGCCAGCTGTAGTTGTAGTGGTAATCGCAAACAATTTATGAAATGATATGTTTTGGTTCGATCCTAGCTGGTGCCATTTATTTAAGAAAATATTATTTACATTAATTAAATTATATGATTAAAAAAAAAAGAAGGAATATAATAAACTGTGGTACAAATATGAACAGAATTTCAAATCCTTCTTTTTCTAATGACAAGCCCATGTAAAAGTCATAAGAAATAAATTTTGTTGCAAGCAAGAAAATATTTATTAAATACTGGTTAAATGTTTATCCAAATATTGAGTAAAAATTTCGTCTTGCAAAAGACGTATCTTGCGATGGAGCAGATCCATGCTATGTGGTTTGTGATTTTGCTAAGAA
Organism: Lypha dubia; assembly: GCA_947311025.1. Taxonomy (NCBI): domain Eukaryota; kingdom Metazoa; phylum Arthropoda; class Insecta; order Diptera; family Tachinidae; genus Lypha; species Lypha dubia. The sequence goes on along the minus strand of OX371263.1, from coordinate 84,778,395 downwards.
CTCTCGTTTATGTGCTTTTCTTTGTAGATGGCGCTTTTTAACCGTTCATGTAGTGACACCGCAGTTTTTGACGTCGGTCAATAAACCATCGTATTTAATAAAATTTTACATTTTACATACAAGAATAATATTTTCAGAATGTCTAAACTTTTAAATAAAAGTACTTGTAGTGGCTGTGAATTGTTTCCACTAACACATACTTATGTTGCATTTAGTTTTTTTCGCAAATTAAAACTTCATGAATTTGAATGCTTTTTACCCAAATCAAAAGCAAAAACAAAAACAACTCTCAAATCATTTTAAAACACATTAAAGTGATAAAAAAAGGGAAAACGCAAGAAAATAATCAATTAAAAGCGAAATACTTAAATGGAATCCATCCGAATGAGGATGAAAAAAAGCGAATGTAATTAAACTACAAAATACTTAACAGCTTTATCGAAGTGCCTAAAGTGAACTTTAAATGATAAATTAATACATCTGTGGTGTCGAACGAACTTGAGGATTCTTCATGAATCATGATGAATTTTTTTATAAGAAAGTTTTCATTTGCTGTGTGTTAAATATGTCCCTCCTGTATGCCTGCATTTCAATGGGGCATACATCAAATCATCAGTAGACATTAATTAATATGCTCAAGCCTAGTTTTTACGGCTTCGCCATCTGAAGATGAAAACTCATCAATTGTTTTTGAATTTATGCCATCGGAACAAGGGTTGCACCAAAATTGATAGGAACTCCCTCAATTAACCGCAGGCCTCTCTTTGAGAGCCATAAGATTTAATTATTTATACATTGAGTTCTAAAATTTAAAAACGAGAAAATGTTTTGAGCATTACAGGGTGTTCTAAAGCCAGCATCGTAGCACGCTAGAATTTTAATAAACATATTGAGACGTTGCTGCAATTGCGTCATAACGAGTTTGAAGTTTGGAATTCGCTAACAACTTAATTAATGGTTGAAGGAACATTTTTTATCAAATATTTGGATAAAGTTGAAAATCGATTTGACAATCAATGTTGTATTATTACAATAACTCAAAAATGACATATGTGAGTTACGACACTATTGCAGCAAAGGCTCGATGTATAATACTGTGAAAACGGTTTTCACATTTCATATAATATATATATACATATTGTAAGAGTAGAATACTGTCCTGTACATTTTAACAACATCAAAATGTAAATAGTATTTTATCAGTTAATGTTATTTTGACGATACTTCTATAGTTTAAACAAGTGACACTTAAGTATGTACTTTATTTTACTATTCTCTTGCATCAAGTAACAAAACTTTTGTGCATGTTTGCACATGAATATATAAAAGGTGAGAATATTTAATTTTAGACGACAGAATAAAGTTTAATGTTAAAGGAAATTATCTGCATACAAGTGGAAAATAAGTGAAAAAACTGGAAAAATAAATGGAAGAGATAAAATATGCATTGCGAACGAAACAAAAGAAGTTTAAAAAAAGATTTGAACAAAAATCGTAAGCGAACTTGAGCAGAAGACATTAAGATAATTTTTACTGGTACTTTTTGCTTCATCATCATCATCAACAACAGCTGCATTAACCAGAAACGTTAAATGAAAAGTTTTAAAATTTAAAATTCTCAGTTCCTCATGTGTAGGGAAAAACAAAATCAAAAAAAGAGACTTTTCGTTCTTTGCATTATTTTAACAGCAATCAGTTACTTTTCCCACAGATACACAGATCTGTGCTCACACATACATAAATACAGAGAGAAAGTGCAACAGATGCAAATTTATGCGTTTTTTTTTTCATCGTTTGCATATTCGTGTTTTCTAAGGAAGCCATAGTGAATGGGGCGACAGAGAAAAGTACAAAAAAAAAACTTAACTGAAATCATCAGGCCAACACACATTTAAGTTCTTTCTCCAGAACAGTTTATGGCAGACAGGAAATGTTTTGTTCAAAATTGAATTTTGTTTCTTTGTTGCAAACGGAATTTCATGGTATTAATAGTGCATCAGCTGTGAACTTGCAACGAGTTTGGCATAATTTTGTAGTAGTTGTGTACTTGAGGTGTTTCGTTTAAATTAATAAAATTATTGTCCTCTATTTGAAGTAAAGAAAAAACAATTAAAAATATAGCTGCTGCACACACACCCTAAGAAAGCATGCAATTATCCATTTACTTATTTGTCTGTCAGTGTATTAAGCACTATATTGCTAACGTATTCGTTGTACTTAAGTTATTTCAAAATTTAATTAAACTCTACAATGTATATAATATTTTATAAATATTTTAACAAATTATCTTTTAAAGTTAATTCAGTAATTAAATTAAGCATTTCCATTAATTTTAATTTTCTCAAACAAATTGTATTGATTCTACAGTCTTAAAACATAAATTGTCTCTTCTTTTTCTTTTTTTTTATCACATAAAATAGTGTTAATTCTGAAATTAGATTTCCTAATTGTAAAATTTTTAAAATTAATTGAAATATTCCGAAACTGAAAAACTGAAAGTATGGATGTTGCGTTGTCAACCGGAAATTTAACTTTTTATTTATCTCAATATGCCATACAAAGAAAACAGATGCATTGTAACAACTGAATTTGTTGCCAATTGAATTGTTGCAGTTTTTTTATTTTTTGTAGGAACACTATTCAGGAGGGGATTAATTTTGCCTTCGAGATATTGTCACCCAATAAGTTTCTGATTGTATAAAAGAATAAAAAATAAAATTGGATCATATCGACTATAAATTGTTTGTTGTGTTTGTATAAAGCATACTACGATTATTCTTGCTTAAAATTTTAAAATGAAATTTTGACAAAAGATAAAAGGTTTGAAGCTTTTCAAAAGTATGCTTGAAGTCTATTGATGATTTGGTACAGTACCAATGAAATGCATATAGAAATAAATAAAAAAAATATTATAAAAATTTAAGAAATTTTTTCAGTTAATTTTAAGAATTTTTTTTTAACTTTTTACACAGTGTTTTTTTTTTTTGTTTTGTAGTGACAAGAAAAGTTCTATTTTGTTTTTACAAAGTTATGTTTGGAAACGACAGAATTTTGCCCACTGTAGCGCTGTAGTGTAGTTTTAAATAGAACAACTTCTTAAACAATAGTTTAAGGAAGAGAAAAAGTATAGCGATACTGCAAGGATGAATCTGTTTCGTTTGCGTTTTACTCTTATTTTTTTTTTGTAGTAAAAGCCTCCAACGTACAGTAATACTTTCGCCAACTTAGTTAAATACTTTCTTTAGATATTCAAATCTTAAATGGTCGTCATCGTCGTCATCATCCCCAACAAGAAGTTTTTTTTTTACATTTTTTTACATTTTTTCTTCTATGAGTGCACTTGCATTTTATTATCAAGTCTAATAAAGCAGTGGCGGTTTAAAAGAGGCTTCTAACATAAATCTTCTTTGTTGGTTGGCAGTAAATTGAGTGCAACAATAACTTATTTGCCTGAGGGGGTGGAGTAAAGAAAGAAAAACAAAAAAAATTATAAATGTAAAGCAAGGACTTGGCTTAAGACAACAATGGCGGTAAATAGACGCAAATTAATTTAAAATAAAGTTTGTTAAAGATGTGCCTTGAGAAAATTATCCTGCTTTAACAAAAACAGTATAGAATAGAAAATAGATAAGGACCAATTCTTAAATGTCATGGGCATAGTAAAATAATTCTTGTGTTAGAATATACTTAGAAGAAGAAACAAATTATTTAAAAAGAAAATATTGATGAGCAATAAAATTGTGCCATCTTAAATTATTGAGGTCCGCTGTACAGCTATTTCGTTATAGATTAAATGGTTGTTTTTAAGGAAATCATTTTCACTTCATGTATTTTGTATCAAGTGATATGTGGAAATAGAAAACAAAACTTATGTCTATAGAATTAAAAGGGAAGAACAGTTTTTTGTGATAAATTTGTTGGCCACATTGTTCCACCGATTTTTAGAAAACTTATATCAAATTAAAAATATTTATTCATAGAAGTGAATGTGAAGAAATAACCTATGGGTTATCGTGGACATACAAGCTAAAATTATATTTCTTTTAATTCCAATATATATTTTTTTTTTAAATACATGCTTGAGCTTTTTATAGCATAACTAATTATTTTATTTTGTAATTTAAACATCACTGGAAATGATACTAATAGTCAAATATTTGCATTTACTATTTTGGCTTATAAAAAACATCTTAAAATGTTCCAGGCTTAGAAAAATAAATATTTCAGACGAGGATTGAACTCGTTTCATACGTGATGTTAACATCTAGTGTTTAGTGCTTTCTGGTCTTTTGGAAGGGATAAAATATGTTGTTTTTACGACCATGTACACCACTAAAAGTGAATTTTAATTTGCTTTGCCAGGAACTGAACTGGTGCCCATGTGTATGATAAACTCCGAGAGTTGTACTCCGCCAATAAGATAATAAATGCCTTGTTTAGTTACAATTAATGGTTTTTATTACTGCAACGTAATGTAAAGATGTGTGTAAAATACGTCGAGTTAATAAGGAAGTCATACCATTTTGGCTTTTTCGAAAAATATTTCAACTGTGTTCAAAAATATTCCCTGCGACTTCAGGGAATCAAAACTATTACCAAGATTTTGCTGGGATAGAACAAAAAAAAATTTATTTATACCAAAAGGGTTGCTGTATTAAAATTTATTGAGAAAAAAAAAATAGAAACGAAAGGACACCTACATACATACATATAAAATAACTTACTTTTGAATGCATGTACATACTTATGTGTTCTTAAATTGAGAACATATTGTGGTATAATTATATATTTTCCTGCATTCCATTAAAGAAATTATTTTTTTCTGTTCATTTCCTTGCCATAAGAAATAATTTTTTTAAAGTAATTTTTATTTATGCCAGAGAGCAAATGATGACAGGAGGAAAATCAAATAAAAATAATAAAACTTCATACACGGACTTAAACAAACATGTCTGTCTCATTAATTATTTTAATAAATTTTCTTTCATTGTTTTGAAAAGCTCGTCTTTTTATCCAACAGGAAGCACTGTAAATGCAGAAGAAAAAAATAAACCCAAATGTATGAGAAAAATGAATTAAACTTAAAACGTTATGTGTGTGTGTGTTTCTGTATGACTTTTGAAATGAAATGTGTCATAAATGAAAAATCATACAGTAACAGTTAAAGTTTTTACTGCAGACAGATAAATACACAAACATACACACACATACGACACTCATACATTTCAAACATTTGCATACTTCTAGGCAAATGTTTATGTGTATGTATGGATTTGTACATGTGTGCCAAATATCTGTATATCTGCTACATTTGCTATACAATTTAAAATTGAACGAACAACAATTTTCAAAAACAAATGGGAAAATAAATGTAGATATTTTATTGTAGCATCAATGTATGTACGAGTATGTGTGCATACACAATTTTATTTTCAATCCTATAGAAAGATTTTCTCAACATGTGTATGTAACACATGCATACATACACACAGTTGTACATAAAAACTATATGAATAATAAAAAGGTCAATGCAGAAGAGCAGGAAGTAGTGTCGCATTCATATTCATAAATCATTTGGAAAATTGATGCAACAGCAACAACATTGTGCCAACAATATTGCGTGCCTGCCTAAAAAGGCAATACACATATACATACATGCACCACGTTTAGAAATAAATAAATGCATTTATCTACAGTTCTTTGGTTGAATGTCCCAAAGAGATTTGTAAATTTTTGTTTTACCTGCCTCCAAATTTAAGCTAAATTATTTCTGTTTATGTATGTATGTATGCATACATGCAGTAACATGTGTTCGACAATTGTGGCAATAATAAATAATTTAATAAATAAATTTAAGACCAAAATATTGTCCCCTAAAAACAAGATTCTCAAGAATTATTACCTTTAATGAAATATTTCAGCTTCACTGAAAGTAAAATTATGTTTGAGGCAATTATAATCTAAAAGCAACATACTGTCGTTGAATTATATGGTTAAATTCTAATCATATTATTAAGAAAACAAAATATATTTATATGTTTCCTATGTGCAAAAAAATATAATTATGTCACATAAGTTATGAGTTAATTTGTCGTAAATATGTAATGATATCCGGTAATTACGATATGTGTGCATATAAACATATTATGAGTTTTACTAACCGTTTTTCATTATTATTAATATTTGTTGATATTTATACAGGCTAAAGTTCGTAAATTTAATAATCAGAGAAATATTAGAGACTGTGTTAGCAAAAATGGAAAAATTTAATATCTAAACATCTCTTTAGATTTTAACTGCACGGCTAAATAGAGCATACTTTGTTTTCGGTGGAATCCACTAAACCTCGTCAGTAACTTATTTATGTTTGTTTGTTATTTTAATAATCATATTTTGATAAAACGAAATTTAGGGCATCTTGAAAAATCACAAAATTATTAATATTTACATATATATATATATATATATATATAAACACATGTATTTGTGTGTGTGTCTGTGCGTGGAAAGATACCCTTTAGTAAACTCGGGGCCAATTGTCTCCAAGTCACCACTTTTGTCTACTTGTTTGGTGACTTCTTCCTGGGCTTATTGCTGACAGGTCAGCCATTTGACGTCTAGAGCGGACTTCTTGATGACATTGTCAATGATATGTCTACACTTTTAAGTTTGTTTTAACAGCTAGACTAAAATTATAGAAATGTACTAGTAACATTCTGGTTTGAATGTCTCCACTTAGTCCCATTAGAACTACGTAATCACTACCTAGTCAACACTCTTAATGTTACTAGTATATTTTCAATGACAATCACATGCTAAATGTCTATAGCATAAAGCATTGTATGGGGTTAATAGAGACAAACTGGTGACAAAGTCAAAAGCGAGTCAGTATAATATCACTAACGACATTTCCTGCAGGGTAAGTTTAAATTTAACTAGTGAATATGAAAACCAAAAATTTTAGTTTTTTTTTTAACAATTGTAGTAAAAATTATGAGTTTCATAGTTTTTCTGGAGAAAAATTATTGGTTATTATGCAAATATTGCGATTGGAAAAAATATCTCGCTACATAGAAATGGATGCTCAGGTATAGCAGAAAAAGTGGTATATCTGAATTAATTGTGGAACTTTGGAAAAATTGGTTTTAAAACCAAGCAAGAAAATGTTTTAACTTTTTAATAATGAAATAAAGCCGGAAAAAAACTTTCAGGTTTCCTCAATCGCTTAATTGCAATTCTCATGAAAGCGGTGAAATCATAACAGTTTAACCGATCTCTGTTAAAAAGTTAACATTGGCTCCCTCCCATTATGAGTTGCATTCAATGTTCGATCTTTGCAGGGTATCGAACATCGACCAGAAGTTAATGAATTAATTTGATCTCTTTTTCTCATGTCGGAGAAAATCAGATTATTAGTTATAAGATTAAGTGGTTTGCTTTTCCATTTATTTTTAAATCAATTTGCAAACAAGTTGTATTTACTTGTGGTAACAGCTGGTACATACATATGTACTATTGTGAACCATCCAATATTGAGTGAAATTCACAATAGCGCTATTTTAATCGATTGTGTATGATAATACTAAATGAAAGTCCGATCGAACAGTTAATTGGACACATTATATTTTAAACATATTGAGTCCAATAAAAATAATTTGTTTTATGAAATCTTAATGTGGGCGGAACAAAAAGATTAAGATTTGTAGGACGAGGTAGCCTTTTACAAGAGCTTTTTATTGGATTTTCTAACATTTTGAGTTGCAACGAATTAAATTTATTTTGGGAAAATGGTTCATAAAAGAAATTACATAAATTTTAATTACATTCACAATGTTTTTTTTATGTGAACAGAGAGCAATGTTAACATTTTAACAGAGCTGCGTTAAATTCTATGGTTCGCTTCTAGGATTTTATATGTTAAAATTTTACTTCAAACACAGCAGTTAAGTATTCTGATGGTGTGCTCGAGGCTCTTCTCGAAATGTACCGATTATAAGCGACTGAAATATTATTGTTATATCATATTTATCGTAAATATAGGAAATACGTATGTTTTAGCCCTGAGACAAGTTAAATCCATCGAACCATTCATAAGTTAACCCTAGACAATCACTGAGCAACGTTACAAATTAATAATTTTTTCCACATCCTTCGTCTTTATTTTAATAATTGTTAAGTTATTTGTGTTATTATTTTTTAAGTACATATTTTTATTTATTACAATTTACTTGATATGTGAAAATTTATTTTTAATTAATATGCAACTCGATAAATGTGTAGCTAAATAAGACCGAAAGCCAAAGTGTAACATTACTGCCAACAAATTAATTAGAAATGGATGAATTATGAAATTGTGCGCACAGTGAATAATATGAAATAAAACATAAAGAATCAACAACATATCAAAAATAAAATCATATCAGATATTATAAAGTATTCAAATCAATTTGGAATTTATTATCGTAAACTATCGACAACAGCAACATGATATTCCTTATGACAGTTATCAAAGTACTGTTAATAGTACTAAATATATTTCCCAGTCGCTTTACAAACCGTAAGGTGATGTTTATCATCTATCTGACGAACTTGGTAACACATGGTGAGTAGAAATAATTCATAAGCAATTTTAAATTAAAATCAATAATAAAAACAAAAACAACTAACTTTCCATTTATTATTTTCGATCGAAACAGATTGTTTATATTTGAAATGCTGGTAAGAATGCCAACAATATTTAGCACATGTATAATATATTTTACAAATATATACATATATTGCAATTAAATATATTATTAATTCAGGTACAACTGCTAGATCATAAATATTCTTTCCACATTTGCTGAAGAATGTGGTAAAACTAGGATTTTTGTAATAAATTTAGTAAAAACCGTACAAAAGTAGAAAGTAAACCTACTTTACGCATCGTACGCGTTGAAGCGTTATACGCGTTGTGCTGTGTATGTAAATAAAAACACTCATTGCTTTAATCCAATTTATACGATGATTTAAAACCAAAATATTTTAAAACCAAGTATTTTTTCAGTTTATAGACGAAAGACGTAAAAAGGGTAAAAAAAAGAGAATTTGAAAAAGAGCGTCTTAAAAATGATCGGATCGTGTTTTAAAATCAGTCTTTTTGTTGTATCTCAGGAACTAGAAGGGTGGCAAAATGGGATAAGCACACGAAAATTCAGAAAATTTTCAAGCTAGTACTTTTGTTTTCATGCCTCGGGATTCATCCTGGAAAGAGAAATTGGGTTGGCCATTAGTAAATACACGGAAAATTCGCAAAAAGTGTATTAAAATCAGTCTTTTTTTAAATTTCATAACTAAAAATAAAGCAGATTTTAATATTTTGTGTAATTTTTTGGCTTGCTAGTTGTTGATTCAAGGAGAAAAATTTTTAAATATTAGTCATTGTAAGATCGGCATGTTTGTCAACTAGTCGAAGTTGTGTTTGGTTGGATTGGCATATATTTTATTGTTTCGTATTTTTGATAGCGGCATATTGTATGAAAAGAATATTTTGTATATGTGTATTTTTGCATTTTTGTGTGGATGGCTAGTTTTCATTGACAAGAAATTTGTGCTGAACAATATATTACAGAAAATTTATTTTCATTTCGTGTGCTAGTAAAAAATTTTACTAGTTGTAAAGTACAAAATTTTTTTTAGAAAACTGTAAATTTATTTGTTATCAGGTAAATATTTTTCTAGTTTTCACATAAAATTATGGAATATGGGGGAATTTTTAGTAAATATATTAGTTTTTTTAAACCATTTTCAAAAGGATATTTCCTTAAAACTAAACATTTTTAAGTTTAGTTTAATTTAGTTATTTCATAAGCATTTAGGATCCTGTTTAATTCTTTACTTATATACATGCACATCTAAAAACCAATAAGGTTCTTCATTAACTACATACGCTGAAGCCTTTATATTGCAAAACAATTCCTGGCAGCCCATCAAAATCAATTTCAGCACCGTCGCGATCTTTGAATTGCAGCTCTCTTCCTTCTATTTCCAAATTCAGCTTATTTAAAACTAAAGATTAACATAAAAATGTCTGATTTAGGTTGGCTTAGACGCAAGTGGACAATCCGGTGCATTGCTTTACCTAATATCTTGACAGACTCAAGATAGATTATGTTGCCCTTAGGTCATACACTTGAAAAAGCTTGTATTTAATACTTACTTGAAATTAGTATTCCATTTGGCGTGAACTCCTCACTTTCTGGATCACAAATTTTAACAATAAAAAATTGTCCACCACTTTTGTTAATTTTCACATACAATATTGAACCTTAATTGCGCACTTTCTTTATAAGAATAAAATTTTCCACTATTTTAAGCCACACGGTGTTAAAAAGTATTAATTTAATTCCTTATCGGCATTAATTGTAAACTACAGAGAGAGTTTTAATTCTATTCAGGTATTATTTAAGCTTTTCGTGTTATTTTTATTCCAAGTAATCATAAAAATAATCTCAAATTTTTTTTTTGTTGTACATGTAAACTATTTCGTGATTAATTTTAAATTTAATTCCGAAATAGTCTATAATGAAAACCGGTGGGTTTTAAAATTAATCCAAAACTTTTTACTGTGTGGTAGACTGTTTCTGAGGTAACTGTGGGTAGCTTAATAGTGTGATAGGCTGAGCGGGGATATTATTTTCTTTTTTGTTCGAGGCACGTTTAAAAAACAAGTAAAGAGGGCTGCCTCTATAGTTGACAGTGTGATTTCCGTCGCAATTGTCACATTTTTTCTCCTTGGGGCACCTCACAATAACTTTTGGTATGGGCAAATTCTTGGGAGTTCAGACATTGAATAGGTCCAGTTTTTTTCTGTGGAAGCTCAACGGTAACTCTTCGGTGTAACAAGTACTTTAAATTATAAATTGGATGTAATTCATTTTTTTTAATTTCAAGTCACCTGGCTGTAAGGCTGACTTCCAAAACGTCAATTGCTTTGTGTTTGAACAAAGCATCACATTTCATAATGCCGCAGTACAATAGTTATACAATGTATACCATTTCAAAACGCCGCCGCAAAGTATTTTTAACGCAGTAAGAGAGCAAACAAGGCATCGGTTTTATAGTTGTTGCATTGTATCCGAACTTTGCATATGTATGTGATTTAAATACAGTAGCAATACTGTATACAGACATTGTATTCGAACGTTTTGGAAGTCAGCCTAACTCGACTCTAAATATTTATTGGGGGATTTTTTCATTATTTTTAATGTATAATTGGATGGGAAATTACGTGACGTGAAATTACGTGAGTTGTACGTTCACGGATGTAACGATTTGGGCCCTGAATGGATAAAAGGTGGCATTATAATACTGACACAGTGGTTATAACATGTTAGTTGATTTTGTAATACATACTATAATTGTTGTGGAATTGATGAAACCTGTATAAATGCGCCTGGAGCATGCTGATGGAGAATCGTGATTTAGAGTAGAAAAGTGATTAAAAGGTACACAATTTCATATTTTATATCAATTTTATTTATTTGTTTGTCATTTTTATTTCTGTGTGATAAATAGTTGTTATACGTAAGTATGTATCTATTCCAAAACAGTGATGGAAAATTTAAATTTTAATATGGAACTGCGTTTAAAACTATAAAGTAGATATTTTTTTTAAACAAAATTGGAGTTACGTTTTAATTAATATTTAGTGGCATTTCAGTGAACAGCAACATCTATTTAAGCCACAAACACCTTAATAATACAGTCTGCTAACGATGTGTACGCGCAGTCTAATTTTTCTTTGTCTGTTCAAGTACATATTAAGAGCTACTAGGTTTTTCTTTCTAATTAAAATAATAATTTAATTTATAAAAATATTAAATATAGAGAATACGAACTTAAGCCTGACAAATTAAAATTTCTTTGATTAAATTTAAATGATTTTATAAGTAATTGAATTTATTTGTATGTTGTGTGTTAATAATATATGTAAATACGTACAAAATTAATTATTCAAGAAAAATATCTAAACTCAATTGAGAATGACAGACAGATACAATACAATAATAACTCTTTTATATACAAAGTTTAATTTTAATTGTTAATTTAAAAATAAAATTAATGTAAAATTTTTATACTGGACATTCAATTTTATATACAAGAACATCTGTAAACTAAATACATTTTCCAATTTATCAATAATTATTTTACCGATGAATTTTTCAGTGGCATCTATGCTCAATCCCATCTTTATTGCAGTTGCAATACAATTTAATAGAATTCTTACATTTTCTGGATCGTTGAAATTTATTTCTGGGTGGTCCTGTATTTTGTTAACGAAACTCTTAAATAATAATGATTAGTTTTGCAGCAAAGCCGGATCGTTTGATATAAATCATTAAAAACTGTATTCACACTGGGGAGAGTTGAGATATTATTTAAAAATTCATTCGGCCACATACTACCGAAAGCAATTCAAAATGTAAGTTAAGCACTTCATCTAACTTATTTTGACATTCTTCGGCGTTTTGTAGCGAAGGTTTTATGATCTCGTCGCGAATTGCTTCGACTCTTGAATTTAGTTCATCTACGATAATGACAGGATCTTTGCAATATTCTGCTTCTATTCGCTTTTCATGCAGAATAATTATAATTTCATCCAGCTTTTTCAGAAAACAACCAATTTCTTCGTTAGGCTCGGCAGAATCAATCCAATCACAGGCTGCTTCAACATAATACGATTGGATTGTGATGTAGTACTCGTCGTTTATAAATCCAGTGGCGCGTAGCCTCTGCGAAATTCTATGGAACTTTTTCCATATATTTTCCAGATCTTTCTGAATCCTTGTATGTGCAATTCGCGACATGGATTTTTGAAGAGAGGTTTGCTGATTGCAGATGCTTTTTATGCTCATTCCCAGTTCCTTTTGATAAGCCATCAAGTTTTTCAGAGACATTTTAATTTTTAAATTTATTGACTGCAGGCACAATATTTGATCAACGATAATTTAAGCGTCTGTTTGCGATAATTCAATCCTTCAATTTTGATTTCTATTAAGATACTGTTGGCTCGATTAGAGTGCGAGCCTTTTATAGGGCAAAAATGAAACTCCTAAGGCTTATCTGGGATAATTGCAAAGTGGCAGCAGGTAGCCGTGTCGAATTCTGTAGATAATGAGTAAATAAGAACTACTACCTGTTTCGCAGTTGTGGCATAATATGGTTTAAGCAATAATTAGCTAAAGATTCAGGTACTTAAATTACAATGAGGGCAATCACTCTTGGTTGAAAACTGCTCTTGCATACGATTACGTTGAAGATCTTGCAGGTATAGATTATTTACAAATTTTGTTATTGCATTGCGGCAAACTGATAAAGATAAGATAGACTTGCAAGATTTGCAAAGATTACAATACTAAGACTGATTTCCCCTAATGTTTGTAAACAAAAGAAAGGACAAAGATTAGTAATAAAATTTGTTTATTACTTTTGTCAAGTCCAGCCCACGAGGTAATTATTGTTTCTATTGAATTCTTATGTTATCTTAATTTATAAGTCTTAACTACTGGCTTACGCTGCAGGTAGAGGTTTTGTTTTTTTTTTCTTTCAACCCTCTGCGACTGACGTGATATAGTTCTCACAATTCGAATGACGTGGCTTATATTTTCCAAATATGTATGTATGTATGTGACTAATTTTATTTATGTATTTTTTGTGGGTTAACAAATTTATATGTATTTCGTTGGTTGCTAAATACCAACTCATCAGTAGATCTTTACCATTTATTTTTGAAAAGTTCCAAAACTCATTTACACATACATACATACATAAACTAATAAATAGAATTTTCGAATTACAAAAGCACAAGCAAAATAGTTTTTCAAAAAGCTTTACAAACATCACAACAATGTGTTTACTTTTTTACAAACCCAAAGTTTATTTATACATACATACATATTTTCATTGACTATTTTCAAAATTTTTTAACTTTTCTTTCTACCCAATTTTCTTTAAGTTCTGCTGAGCAAAACTGTAAAAGAATGATTAAAGTTTGGTTTTTAATTCAAAATGATTTACAAAAAGTACAATTGATAAATTTTATACAAAATGTGAGTTGTATTAACACGAATGCATTCCTCATGAATTAAAAATTCTCGCATCACTAAAAAGATTAATTGAATCAAGGTTTGAGTGAATTCATTGGTGGTTTAAAGAAAATCAATTTTTAATTCACTGTTTTCACTAGGATTAGGACAAACATGGGACTTATTCACTGGCATTAAATTTTCATTACCATTATTTTAAACATTTACAATGAAAAAAAAAAATCAGTAACAATAAATGGCAATGCTTTGAAATACTATTACAATTGAAGCACAGCCGCGAATAATGTTTCAAATGCCATTTTTTGCAAAACATGTTTTTTTGCATATTACCGTTAACATTACTCTCTTACATTACTCAAACACCAAATTAGCCAAAATTATGCTCCTTATCGCTATCGAAATGCAATTAGAAAAAGACAGTCAGTGGAAGAACGTTGTAAGTTACATTCAAAATGATGCGAACGGAATTATCGAAAGTAATTGATAAGTGGAACAGAGGTACAAAAAGGAAAGTTGATGTTGAAAATTGGAAAGACAATAAAATTATAAGGTTGAGAAATAGTGGAAATGCGTATATAACAAGAAAAAAGAAAAGTATACATAAAAAAACGCTCCAGAGCAGGTAACATGGAAAAACGTTTTAAGTCCGCAACATTTTATTTTTTATTTTAATTTTTGTTACATAGGTTTGTGATTGCCAATGCTACTTAATTTGTAAAAAAAATTAGCATAAGTCATATACAACAACATTTTTATCATTTCTATGAAAAAAATACAATGAACAAACATGTTTTTTATCGTCTTTAATCGAATTAATTTTCGAATTTAATTTTCTGGATACAAATTTTTGTTTTGATGTTGAATGAATTTTTATTTGTTATAAATATATAAAATTTTATAATTTATCCTTTATTTAAAGAATATAAATCAATTAAACAAAATTGTCTTTAATAGGAATGTTTTCTTTGCGACAATAACATTTTGCAACGTGGAATAACGCTTTAAAAGCCATTTTCCATGATGCTTGCTGTAGTGGAATAACGTTTTAACTGACATCGCGCTTTGGATATAAAACGTTTTTCCACTAAAAAAATTTTTAAACAGTAAATTAACATGTAATTTCAAATTAAAATTTCTTGATTTTTTGAATATAAGTTTTTATTATTATCATTTTTGAGAAGGTAAAAAAAAATTTTAAAAATATATAATTTTGCCTTTAAGATATGTTTTTTTACTCTCCTGAACAATTTGCAATTTGTCACTTACAACGTTATTCGCGGCTGTGCTTCAATTGATAATAAAATAATTGAGACTATCTGTATAAAACACAATATGGTCACAACAGCTTTCGAAAAAATAAATGTATTAATTAAAATACAGACCAAGCTACATATATACTATGTACACACATGCTCGTATACACTTACATAAGTACATATATACATACGTCCATACATGTGTATGTACATCTGAGAGCTTAGTCGTTTTCTATGTATGTACATATAAATAAATGTGTGAAATAATATTGACGTTTAATGTTGATAATGCTTTTGAAAAACTTTATCATTAATTATTTGTAATGCTTTTAGTTTTTAACTAATTAATAATGAAATTATTTCATTGAAAAGCATTATCATTGTTCAAAATAATGATAATGCTAAAAATTTAATTAGCATTAATGGCATTGCAATGAAATCGACAGTTAATTAGTCAATTTATTTAATTAGTCCCATGAATGGATTAGGATCATTAATAAAAAACTCTTGATGTTTTAAAAAAAATTTCAAAAGCGTTTATTGTTCGTAGATGCTTTCAATAGAAATCATTCCTTTACAGCTCTGCTAGTGAGCTAACCCACAACAAATAAATAAAATTTTTTAAAAACATACATGTATGTTCTGAAAGTCACTTTTTCGTAAAGTGATTTCAAATTACTTAAAAAGGTGTTCTGGGCGAACAAATGTTTGAAATAGTAAGTACATTTATCAAAGCTTTGTGTTGTGGCATACAGTAATGAAATGACTTTATGTTATCGCAGATTGGAAAAAAACAAAATTGGTACAACCGGTGGTACACCGTCAACTTGGACGCACTATGCCAAACTGCAAACCATACTAGGCGCATTCAAGCTTCATAATATAGATTTGTATATGCATGAAAGTACTGGTGAGTAATAATTTTTTTTCTGTGTTTATTACCATTCTGTATTTTTATATATAGTTTTTGATTTATTTACAGATATTTCAAGTTTAATCAATGAAGACATAGAAACGGATTTGAACGCATCTTATAGTAGCTACTGTCCCAGCGAATTTGAAGACGTCAGTCAACAACCACATTATCATTGCATTACCTTTATAGTTATAAACATCTTAAAATTTGATTCGTATGTATTTAAAAATTTTTCATTCATATATTATAAATTCAGTATTTTCATATTGTGTATGTACATATATATACATACTAGCTTATCCCGGTGTGCTTCGCTACCCCCTCGTTATAAAATAAAATTAAAAGTATTTATATTAAAATTGTGTAAATTTTGTTCAGCTCTACCGGAATTTGGCAATTTGTAAGCACATTTATTTTTGTCACTCATTTGGACTAATGGGAAATTAAAGCCAAGGATCCATACTTATAGACTATATAAGTCCGATTTCTCAATTGTATTTGAGAATTTTTCTATAAAATTTGTTTGTCAATCATTTGGACCAATGGGAAATTAAAGCCAAGGATCCATACTTATAGACTGTGTTAGTCCGATTTCTCAATTGTATTTGAGAATTTTTCTATAAAATTTTAAATCTTAAAATTGTGTAAATATTGTCCAGCTCTAGGGGAATTTGGCTATTTGTGGGCACATTTATGTTTGTCACTCATTTAAAACAATGGGAAATTAAAGCCAAGGATCCATACTTATAGACTGTGTTAGTCCGATTTCTCAATTGTATTTGAGAATTTTTCTATAAAATTTTAAAGCTTAAAATTGTGTAAATATTGTCCAGCTCTACGGGAATTTAGCTATTTGTGGGCACATTTATGTTTGTCACTCATTTGGACTAATGGGAAATTAAAGCCAAGGATCCATACTTATAGACTATATAAGTCCGATTTCTCAATTGTATTTGAGAATTTTTCTATAAAATTTGTTTGTCACTCATTTGGACCAATGGGAAATTAAAGCCAAGGATCCATACTTATAGACTATTTAAGTCTGATTTCTCAATTGAATTTGAGAATTTTTCTATAAAATTTTAAAGATTAAAATTGTGTAAATTTTGTTCAGCTCTACCGGAATTTGGCAATTTGTAAGCACATTTATTTTTGTCACTCATTTGGACCAATGGGAAATTAAATCCAAGGATCCATACTTATAGACTATGTTAGTCCGATTTCTCAATTGTATTTGAGAATTTTTCTATAAAATTTGTTTGTCACTCATTTGGACCAATGGGAAATTAAAGCCAAGGATCCATACTTATAGACTATGTAAATCCGATTTCTCAATTGTATTTGAGAATTTTTCTATAAAATTTGTTTGTCACTCATTTGGACCAATGGGAAATTAAATCCAAGGATCCATACTTATAGACTATGTTAGTCCGATTTCTCAATTGTATTTGAGAATTTTTCTATAAAATTTGTTTGTCACTCATTTGGACCAATGGGAAATTAAAGCCAAGGATCCATACTTATAGACTATGTAAATCCGATTTCTCAATTGTATTTGAGAATTTTTCTATAAAATTTTAAAGATTAAAATTGTGTAAATTTTGTTGAGCTCTACGGGAATTTGGCTATTTGTGGGCACATTTATGTTTGTCACTCATTTGGACTAATGGGAAATTAAAGCCAAGGATCCATACTTATAGACTATATAAGTCCGATTCCTCAATTGTATATGAGAATTTTTCTATAAAATTTTAAAGATTAAAATTGTGTAAATTTTGTTCAGCTCTACGTGAATTTGGCTATTTGTGGGCACATTTATGTTTGTCACTCATTTGGACCAATGGGAAATTAAAGCCAAGGATCCATACTTATAGACTGTGTAAGTCCGATTTCTCAATTGTATTGGAGAATTTTTCTATAAAATTTGTTTGTCACTCATTTGGACCAATGGGAAATTAAATCCAAGGATCCATACTTATAGACTATGTTAGTCCGATTTCTCAATTGTATTTGAGAATTTTTCTATAAAATTTGTTTGTCACTCATTTGGACCAATGGGAAATTAAAGCCAAGGATCCATACTTATAGATTATGTAAGTCCGATTTCTCAATTGTATTTGAGAATTTTTCTATAAAATTTGTTTGTCACTCATTTGGACCAATGGGAAATTAAAGCCAAGGATCCATACTTATAGACTGTGTAAGGCCGATTTCTCAATTGTATTTGAGAATTTTTCTATAAAATTTTAAAGCTTAAAATTGTGTAAATTTTGTCCAGCTCTACGGGAATTTGGCTATTTGTGGGCACATTTATGTTTGTCACTCTTTTGAACCAATGGGAAATTAAAGCCAAGGATCCATACTTATAGACTGTGTTAGTCCGATTTCTCAATTGTATTTGAGAATTTTTCTATAAAATTTGTTTGTCACTCATTTGGACCAATGGGAAATTAAAGCCAAGGATCCATACTTATAGATTATGTAAGTCCGATTTCTCAATTGTATTTGAGAATTTTTCTATAAAATTTGTTTGTCACTCATTTGGACCAATGGGAAATTAAAGCCAAGGATCCATACTTATAGACTATGTAAATCCGATTTCTCAATTGTATTTGAGAATTTTTCTATAAAATTTGTTTGTCACTCATTTGGACCAATGGGAAATTAAAGCCAAGGATCCATACTTATAGACAATGTAAGTCCGACTTCTCAATTGTATTTGAGAATTTTTCTATAAAATTTTAAAGCTTAAAATTGTGTAAAATTTGTCCAGCTCTACGGTAATTTGGCTATTTGTGGGCACATTTATGTTTGTCACTCATTTGGACCAATAGGAAATTAAAGCCAAGGATCCATACTTATAGACAATGTAAGTCCGATTTCTCAATTGTATTTGAGAATTTTTCTATAAAATTTTAAAGCTTAAAATTGTGTAAATTTTGTCCAGCTCTACGGGAATTTGGCTATTTGTGGGCACATTTATGTTTGTCACTCATTTGAACCAATGGGAAATTAAAGCCAAGGATCCATACTTATAGACAATGTAAGTCCGATTTCTCAATTGTATTTGAGCATTTTTCTATAACATTTGTTTGTCACTCATTTGGACCAATGGGAAATTAAAGCCAAGGATCCATACTTATAGACTATGTGAGTCCAATTTCTCAATTGTATTTGAGAATTTTTCTATAACACTTGTTTGTCACTCATTTGGACCAATGGGAAATTAAAGCCAAGGATCCATACTTATAGACTATGTGAGTCCAATTTCTCAATTGTATTTGAGAATTTTTCTATAACATTTGTTTGTCACTCATTTGGACCAATGGGAAATTAAAGCCAAGGATCCATACTTATAGACTTTGTAAGTCCAATTTCTCAATTGTATTTGAGAATTTTTCTATAACATTTGTTTGTCACTCATTTGGACCAATGGGAAATTAAAGCCAAGGATCCATACTTATAGACTATGTAAGTCCAATTTCTCAATTGTATTTGAGAATTTTTCTATAACACTTGTTTGTCACTCATTTGGACCAATGGGAAATTAAAGCCAAGGATCCATACTTATAGACTATGTGAGTCCAATTTCTCAATTGTATTTGAGAATTTTTCTATAAAATTTTAAAGCTTAAAATTGTGTAAATATTGTCCAGCTCTACGGGAATTTGGCTATTTGTGGGCACATTTATGTTTGTCACTCATTTGAACCAATGGGAAATTAAAGCCAAGGATCCATACTTATAGACAATGTAAGTCCGATTTCTCAATTGTATTTGAGAATTTTTCTATAAAATTTTAAAGCTTAAAATTGTGTAAATTTTGTCCAGCTCTACGGGAATTTGGCTATTTGTGGGCACATTTATGTTTGTCACTCATTTGAACCAATGGGAAATTAAAGCCAAGGATCCATACTTATAGACAATGTAAGTCCGATTTCTCAATTGTATTTGAGAATTTTTCTATAAAATTTGTTTGTCACTCATTTGGACCAATGGGAAATTAAAGCCAAGGATCCATACTTATAGACTATGTAAGTCCGATTTCTCAATTGTATTTGAGAATTTTTCTATAAAATTTTAAAGCTTAAAATTGTGTAAATTTTGTCCAGCTCTACGGGAATTTGGCTATTTGTGGGCACATTTATGTTTGTCACTCATATGAACCAATGGGAAATTAAAGCCAAGGATCCATACTTATAGACTGTGTTAGTCCGATTTCTCAATTGTATTTGAGAATTTTTCTATAAAATTTTAAAGCTTAAAATTGTGTAAATTTTGTCCAGCTCTACGGGAATTTGGCTATTTGTGGGCACATTTATGTTTGTCACTCATTTGAACCAATGGGAAATTAAAGCCAAGGATCCATACTTATAGACAATGTAAGTCCGATTTCTCAATTGTATTTGAGAATTTTTCTATAAAATTTGTTTGTCACTCATTTGGACTAATAGGAAATTAAA
Source organism: Lypha dubia (assembly GCA_947311025.1). NCBI lineage: Eukaryota > Metazoa > Arthropoda > Insecta > Diptera > Tachinidae > Lypha > Lypha dubia. The sequence continues at coordinate 84,757,674 of OX371263.1, read as the reverse complement.
GCCAAGGATCCATACTTATAGACAATGTAAGTCCGATTTCTCAATTGTATTTGAGAATTTTTCTATAAAATTTGTTTGTCACTCATTTGGACTAATAGGAAATTAAAGCCAAGGATCCATACTTATAGACAATGTAAGTCCGATTTCTCAATTGTATTTGAGAATTTTTCTATAAAATTTGTTTGTCACTCATTTGGACCAATGGGAAATTCAAGCCAAGGATCCATACTTATAGACAATGTAAGTCCGATTTCTCAATTGTATTTGAGAATTTTTCTATAAAATTTTAAAGCTTAAAATTGTGTAAATTTTGTCCAGCTCTACGGGAATTTGGCTATTTGTGGGCACATTTATGTTTGTCACTCATATGAACCAATGGGAAATTAAAGCCAAGGATCCATACTTATAGACTGTGTTAGTCCGATTTCTCAATTGTATTTGAGAATTTTTCTATAAAATTTTAAAGCTTAAAATTGTGTAAATTTTGTCCAGCTCTACGGGAATTTGGCTATTTGTGGGCACATTTATGTTTGTCACTCATTTGAACCAATGGGAAATTAAAGCCAAGGATCCATACTTATAGACTGTGTTAGTCCGATTTCTCAATTGTATTTGAGAATTTTTCTATAAAATTTTAAAGCTTAAAATTGTGTAAATATTGTCCAGCTCTACGGGAATTTGGCTATTTGTGGGCACATTTATGTTTGTCACTCATTTGAACCAATGGGAAATTAAAGCCAAGGATCCATACTTATAGACAATGTAAGTCCGATTTCTCAATTGTATTTGAGAATTTTTCTATAACATTTGTTTGTCACTCATTTGGACCAATGGGAAATTAAAGCCAAGGATCCATACTTATAGACTGTGTAAGTCCGATTTCTCAATTGTATTGGAGAATTTTTCTATAAAATTTGTTTGTCACTCATTTGGACCAATGGGAAATTAAATCCAAGGATCCATACTTATAGACTATGTTAGTCCGATTTCTCAATTGTATTTGAGAATTTTTCTATAAAATTTGTTTGTCACTCATTTGGACCAATGGGAAATTAAAGCCAAGGATCCATACTTATAGATTATGTAAGTCCGATTTCTCAATTGTATTTGAGAATTTTTCTATAAAATTTGTTTGTCACTCATTTGGACCAATGGGAAATTAAAGCCAAGGATCCATACTTATAGACTGTGTAAGGCCGATTTCTCAATTGTATTTGAGAATTTTTCTATAAAATTTTAAAGCTTAAAATTGTGTAAATTTTGTCCAGCTCTACGGGAATTTGGCTATTTGTGGGCACATTTATGTTTGTCACTCATTTGAACCAATGGGAAATTAAAGCCAAGGATCCATACTTATAGACTGTGTTAGTCCGATTTCTCAATTGTATTTGAGAATTTTTCTATAAAATTTTAAAGCTTAAAATTGTGTAAATTTTGTCCAGCTCTACGGGAATTTGGCTATTTGTGGGCACATTTATGTTTGTCACTCTTTTGAACCAATGGGAAATTAAAGCCAAGGATCCATACTTATAGACTGTGTTAGTCCGATTTCTCAATTGTATTTGAGAATTTTTCTATAAAATTTGTTTGTCACTCATTTGGACCAATGGGAAATTAAAGCCAAGGATCCATACTTATAGATTATGTAAGTCCGATTTCTCAATTGTATTTGAGAATTTTTCTATAAAATTTGTTTGTCACTCATTTGGACCAATGGGAAATTAAATCCAAGGATCCATACTTATAGACTATGTTAGTCCGATTTCTCAATTGTATTTGAGAATTTTTCTATAAAATTTGTTTGTCACTCATTTGGACCAATGGGAAATTAAAGCCAAGGATCCATACTTATAGACTATGTAAATCCGATTTCTCAATTGTATTTGAGAATTTTTCTATAAAATTTTAAAGATTAAAATTGTGTAAATTTTGTTGAGCTCTACGGGAATTTGGCTATTTGTGGGCACATTTATGTTTGTCACTCATTTGGACCAATGGGAAATTAAAGCCAAGGATCCATACTTATAGATTATGTAAGTCCGATTTCTCAATTGTATTTGAGAATTTTTCTATAAAATTTGTTTGTCACTCATTTGGACCAATGGGAAATTAAAGCCAAGGATCCATACTTATAGACTGTGTAAGGCCGATTTCTGAATTGTATTTGAGAATTTTTCTATAAAATTTTAAAGATTAAAATTTTGTAAATTTTGTTCAGCTCTACGTGAATTTGGCTATTTGTGGGCACATTTATGTTTGTCACTCATTTGGACCAATGGGAAATTAAAGCCAAGGATCCATACTTATAGACTATGTAAGTCCGATTTCTCAATTGTATTTGAGAATTTTTCTATAAAATTTGTTTGTCACTCATTTGGACCAATGTGAAATTAAAGCCAAGGATCCATACTTATAGACTGTGTAAGTCCGATTTCTGAATTGTATTTGAGAATTTTTCTATAAAATTTTAAAGATTAAAATTGTGTAAATTTTGTTCAGCTCTACGTGAATTTGGCTATTTGTGGGCATATTTATGTTTGTCACTCATTTGGACCAATGGGAAATTAAAGCCAAGGATCCATACTTATAGGCTATGTAAGTCCGATTTCTCAATTGTATTTGAGAATTTTTCTATAACACTTGTTTGTCACTCATATGGACCAATGGGAAATTAAAGCCATGGATCCATACTTATAGACTATGTAAGTCCGATTTCTCAATTGTATTTGAGAATTTTTCTATAAAATTTGTTTGTCACTCATTTGAACCAATGGGAAATTAAAGCCAAGGATCCATACTTATAGACTGTGTAAGTCCGATTTCTGAATTGTATTTGAGAATTTTTCTATAACACTTGTTTGTCACTCAGTTGGACCAATGGGAAATTAAAGCCAAGGATCCATACTTATAGACTATGTAAGTCCGATTTCTCAATTGTATTTGAGAATTTTTCTATAAAATTTTAAAGATTAAAATTGTGTAAATTTTGTTCAGCTCTACGTGAATTTGGCTATTTGTGGGCATATTTATGTTTGTCACTCATTTGGACCAATGGGAAATTAAAGCCAAGGATCCATACTTATAGACTATGTAAGTCCGATTTCTCAATTGTATTTGAGAATTTTTCTATAACACTTGTTTGTCACTCATTTGGACCAATGGGAAATTAAAGCCAAGGATCCATACTTATAGACTATGTAAGTCCGATTTTTCAATTGTAATTGAAAATTTTTCTATAACATTTGTTTGTCACTCATTTGGACTAATGGGAAATTAAAGCCAAGGATCCATACTTATAGACTATGTAAGTCCGATAAAGTATTCTTTTCGAATAAATGTAGCAAATCGATTGAATTAAATGTGGAAAAAACACACAATGTTGCGATGTCAATGTTTTTTAATAATTGTAAACATTCGCCTGCTGTCTCTGTTTATTTATTGGTAATAGGCAGGACTGCCAATCTTGCGGCAATACAATAATAAAAATCCGAAAAAAACCCGTGTGCTTCGCTACCCCCATCGTTATAAAATAAAACTGAAAGTATTTATATAGTCATGTATTTATTATTTCGTAAGAATATCCTATTGTGAAAATTAAATGACTATCGGTCCAGTAGTTAAGACTATATTACGATTTTTAATTTTCCCAAAAAAAGGCGTCTTCCCACCCAGTTTTCTCCTGGTACGTATTTCTAATTATGCCAATACCATATGTACCAAATATCATCGACGTAGGACAAAAAAGGCCCAAAATATGGCGATTAAAATATTTTGGTTATATGGGCGGTGCCACGCCCCTTTGCCCAATCAATACTTTATATAGTCAAGCATTTATTATTTCGTAAGAATATCCTATTGTGAAAATTTAATGACGATCGGTCCATTAGTTAAGACTAAATTACGATTTTAATTTTCCTAAGAAGTGGCGTGCGTAAAAGTAGGCGTGGCAAATTTTTCGTTCGATGAAAACTTAAAATGGATTAATACGAACATTTGAAAGAAGAATTAGTCAAATCGATGGAGCCGTCCAAATCGGTCCAGCCATTCACGCGTGATGCCGTGACCAAGGAAAAAAGGGATTCATTTTTATATATATAGATTGATGGACTCGTACAAAATTTGAAGGCTATATAGCTAATATAGAGCCCCAGATATTTAATATTAATTTTGTTTATGAGCTAAATACTCACTTTGTATGGGAGCTGCCACGCCCACTGGTATGATCCCGCCCAATTTTCCCAAGCCTATTCATAATATAATCAACCTGCACAAATTTCTAAGACTATGGCTATTATAGTACTGTAGATACATGATATTAAATATTTACTTTGTATGAGAGCTGCCACGCCCATTAGCCCGATCCCGCCCATTTTTGTCACAACTCTTCAGATTAGTTTAATATGTACATGTGCAAAGTTTCAGAACTCTTGCTGTCATAGTACTCCAGATATTATATGTTAAAACTTTGCATGAGATCTACCACGCCCACTTGTCCAATCACGCCCATTTTCACTTCAGCTGCTAATATTATTAATTTATGCACTCCTACAAAGTTTGAAGGCTCTAACTATTATATAACTCTAGATATTTGATATTAAATATTTATTTTATATGATAGCTGCCACGCCCACTTGTCCGGTCCCGCCCATTTTTGTCCTGATTATCACATGAGTAACATATGTACTATTGCAATGTTTCAAAACTCTTGCTATCACAATAGTCAAGATATATGATGTTATTTAATTTATGTGGGAGGGGCCACGCCCACTAAATTTCTTATGTGCATCCTCCACACAGACCCCAATCACCCCTGAAAATTTCATTGAAATCGGGCAAGCCGTCTAGGAGGAGTATGCGCACAGGAAGTTTTGCACTTAATTTTATATATATAGATATATATTCATATTCGTAGTAAATGAAATAAACTTGGAAAATAATAAATTACAATAAAAAAGTAATATTTGGAATAGTCGGTTTAGTTTCTTATTACTAGTAACTATATTTCATTATTTCACTGTAATTACAGGTATTCCTTTGTTCTACTTTTTTTTAATCTTAATCAATTACTGATCAGAAGATGTTTAAAAATGAATTATATTGTGAACGACTGGTGAATTGTTATGTTTTTTTTTCAAATACCTTTATTTTCGTTAATTAATTATTAATTTTTTATATATGTATGTATATTATAAATTAATGAATTTTGAAACTGAAAATTATTTACAAATACACATTTTTTTGAAAATTTTCAGCAAAAGGTCAATGTTCTCTTTTTTGATTAATTTTCCAACTTTTGTTAATGGCACTATTATGTTGTTATTTACGACATCTTTTTCCCAAAATGCGATTCTTAAATAAAATTTATATATTAAATTGAAACTGGTTTTAAATTCCTCGTTTACTTACAAACATCCAAATTCCTCTAGAAACAGGCATGCAACTGTCCAGTACGATGTCGTCGTCATTTTCTTCCTCCAGTAAACTTTTTAGTGATTCTATAAAAGGGATTGCTCTTGCAAATCAACAAATAACTCAATTATTAATTGTTCTTCCAAATCCAATTTATTTAGTTAATTATTATTTTCTTACAAAACCTGTTTTCTTTTTTGTTTGAGAAACTAAATGATGGTAGATGTTAGATGTTGCATATGTGAACGCTTGTTTCATGTTTTCAACATCTTTCATTCATTCCCGCAAAATGTATGCAAGTGTGAAAAGCCTATTACCGTTAAGCAGTAACATTCACACGTCAGCATTTGATGATGATACAGCACTTCTAAGCGTTCATGAAAATCTTGTAGAAGCTTCCCGGAATTTACAAGGGTATATATCCAAATTGGAAAAATGGCTCAAACAATGGCGTATTAAAGTTAATTGACAGAAATCTATTCACGTCACTTTTACGTTGCGCAGGGAAACATGCCCGCCTATACAAATCAATACCGAGACTATACTGCAACACACTGAAGTCAAAACTCTAGACGTTAATCTTGAACGTCGTTTAACATGGAAATCGCACATAGACGCAAAGTTGATCCAAATGAAATTCAAAGCAGCCCAAATGAATTGGCTTATGGGAAGAAATTCTTAGTATAGAATAGACTGTAAACTTCTACTATACAACGCGATCCTGAAACCAATATGGTCCTATGGAATCCAGCTATGGGGGACTGCATCAGCATCGAATGTAGAAAAAATTCAAAGGCGACAAAATAAAATTCTACGTACAATAACAGCAGTCCCCTGGTATATCAGAAATCATCGAAGTCATAAAGATCTAGATATTCCATTGGTGAAGACTGTATTTTCAAACCCCGCGAAAAAATATATTAAAAAACTTGAGTGTCACCCAAATCTACTTGCGCGCAATATTCTAAATTATAGAGGCCACACCCGGCTGAAAAGGAGGGATACTCTTTCTCTAAGCCGTACAGGAGGGATGTAAAACAACAAAAATCAACCGTTGAAATTAAAAAAATGTTGTTAGCAGTGGCTTAACATATTATGTAACAATTTTAGATATCAGATTTGAACAACTTATTGATGTTTCAATTTATAATTGAAGATTCAATAAATAATAAAACTACACAAAAAAAAAATAGTATAATGACACACTAATACACAATAGAGAAATTCATGATGTTGATTACTTGTCCTGACGAGAAATCGAACCCAGGGGCTAAAAAAATTTTTTTGCTTCCTAGCCTAAGGCGTCAACTACTTCAACCAACACCACCCCCAAACAAAAAATATGCAAACCAACTCCAAGCAACCCCTTTCAAATAAAAAAATTATTTTGAAAATCGGTTCACAAATGATGGAGTTGTGAAGGTTTAAAAATAAAAAAATACACCTTTGGACTAATAATTTTGAAGTCGGTTAACATACTCTTATATATATTTACAACTGAACACTTACGCTCTTTTCTCTCTAGAAAATCTTTTTGTATTTCCCAAGAAATTCCCTCAAGCTAATGCCAGTCTAGTAAACTATTTTTAAGTTTCTATCTGAGCTCTTCTACATACATAAATTAAATTAATAAACATTTTTATAGTGTTTTCACAACTAAAATTTAAAACGTGGTTTTAACATTATGACCATAAACAGATGATTTTGCATGCACACGACAAGTTTATTAAATTAATATAACACTTATTTGACAAATTGTACAATAGATGTTTGTGTTTGTATATATGTACACATTCTTATTAACTGGCATAAATGTAATCCGATGGTTCCAATCCCAATCGAAAACAAAGTTGCATTTAAAAACAAACAGATTTTGTAAAAAAGAGCACATTTGCCAATAGTCGGCACATCATGTTTAACTGAAAAATACAGTAAATAGAAAAGAATTTAAATTATTATTTATTTAAAATTAAATATTTTAGACTTCAACATTTTCGATAGGATCATGCAGGTACAAAGGAACATACATGAGCACTTTGTAGTACCAGTAAATTTTCTGTAAAAATTAAATTGACAGAAATTGACAGTTTTGTGCCTTTCAAAACTCTTTTCTGTTGGAAAGTGGCTTGATTAAATATATATTTACTTGTCTTTCAAAGTAGGTTTCACTACTAAATTTTCTGCTAAGAAATAATCAGTGCCACACATACATGGTGACCCACAGTCACTGAACAAATATCGATTAATAAAAAAAGTACTCCGCTAAGCTCAAGTTTTTTCTTTGATACTGAAATCTTAGAGAATTTTTGATGTTTTGATGTTCTTAATTTAATATATAAACAGGGATATTCGTATTTATTTGAGATAAAATTGAAATAGTTCCGACTACTGGTACACTTAGCCTATATTGATTATTGAATAACCAACCCACTTTCACTTCCATTTAGAGACCGGTTTTCATAATTCTTCTTGTGTTTGAACGGATGATTTCCGAGCAGTTGCAAACCATAAATTTTTTATTAAAATCGGGGGAAAATTATCCCCCTCTCAAATTACGAGTGAATTAATTATTTCATAACTTTATCTTTTATGAACTGATTTTCAAAAAAAAAAAAATAATTTTGTTTTTGAAAGGGTTTTCTCGTAGCTGTCTCCTCGAAATGTTGGTCCCATAGAAATTGATCCACTGTCATTAGGCAAATATTATGTTCGATTTTTGTTTTATTTTAAGAAATGAGAACCTTTTTTTATGGAAAAAAATTCCCTCTTTGTCTGTTACTTTTCTGTTTGATTTTTTTTTATTAAAATCATACATAAATATTGAAAATTAAATAGTTTTTAGCAATGAAATCTGTTTTTTTTATATTAGATGACTTTTCGTGAAAATAATTTCATCCAAAATATCTTTCATTAACCGGAAAAGCTTGACTTTAAATGAGTCTTTATAAGTTGTTGATGGAATTAAAGTCGAAATTTAAGCGGTACCTAATTCTCCATAGATTTACTTTTATTTACGTTTCAAAATATGATAACTTTTTTTTACCACAAATTTGCATAAATGTGTATATCTATGTATGTTTGTATAAAATTTAATGCATCATAAAAACGTAACACTTTTAAAACTCTAATACCGATAATGGATACATTTGTGTGCATAAAGTTACACATACACCTACACAGTTATGTAAGTACACATACATAAATTTTTTATGAATAGATCCCTTTACAATTTTATAAGTCGTTACGTTGAGTAGATTGAAGTATAAATATTTAATTGATGATTTGTGGTTTCCCCTCAAACACATTTACACATCCTTGCATACATATTGTGGTGTTGACGGTTTTTTGGGAATGAGTGTGTGAATGTGTTGTTGAATTGTGTGTGTATGTCTGCTATTTTTCTGGCGGGGAAGGAGATAAAAAACGTGTGTTTTTATATTTGATTACTCTCAGAAGATTTCTGATAATGAATGAAAAATAATCATTTTTAATATTTTTTTATTTCTGAGGAGCATATGGGATATTATTCCATAAAAGCCGTGAATGTAAAAATAAACTCATGTTGAAAATTTTATTACATATTTTAAAAAAACTTTTTACTATGTTAGACACAAAACCACATAAACAATAGGGATGATTTAGTAAAAGTAATGACACAAAGTGATTACTACAAGAAATTAGTTTAGAGACACTCTTGCCCTCAAATGACCATGAAAAACATGAGATCATACTTAAACCATGTCTGCAATTCTTATCATTAAATAAAAGTCAAATCATGGCCAATTAGCAAAAACTGTTTCTCATGAATTTAAAACAAAAATAAAAAACTCAAAGTAATTTGAATTTTCATTAATTCAATAAAACTGAACTTAAGGTTAATAATAATAATTTCTCACTTTAAAACAAAGCTTCTAACATCTCATCAAAAAATGGATTAAAAAAATATATATCCAAAAATACTGAAAGAAATCCCATTTTGGGATTTTTTTTACAATTTTATTGGCAATTGAGGGATTCTCAGAAAAAAAAATGTTTTTTTTATTTTCTTTAAGTGCGAATTTTTACCTAAAAATAATGATGTGTGTGAAGTTAAATTTAAAAATATATAAAACTCTAGACACGAACAAAGGCATTTAACAGAGCTGTGTTAGCAGGTTAACAGTGCTCTGTAGAAATATGAAAATCATAATGGGTGCACTAAAAACGTCATTTTTTTTAGGAAGGAGTCAAGTGGGCGGAAAAAAATATGGTCATCTCTTCGAGAATTCATATTTCTAAAAATTTTATATATCGAATGCCAATTTTATGGGTTTGTAATCCATTGGGTATTGTAATTGCCAAATTTCCATATTAAACACTATTCTTCATCCCCTTTTAATACGACTGTTAAATTTAAAATTTGTGGTTTGCTTCCTTGCTAATTAAATAAAAGTTTTACAGTACACACCGCTTATATTCATTTTAAAATTTATTCCGCTTTAAAAATTTCCTTTTTCACACTAAAAATATCTCTGTTTTAATCCAAATAAAAAGTAAGAGAAAAAAAACTTAATTTAAGCAATTCCCGCCATTGTGGCAAACAAAAAAAAAACATGCTAAAACTTTCCACAATTTGATGATGTTCTCAAATAAGAATATAACTTAATTTAAATGAAACAAAGAAGTTTAACAAAAAAAAAAAACAAATAAGAAAGATTCTTAATTTGTTCTAAAACGCCAGCGTACTTGACAATATTCAATTGCGACTTGGTACAAACAATTTTATATTTTTTGTCTAAATTTCCTTTTGCTTTTATTCTATTTTATATATCTCTGCAGTTATGATGAACGAGCCACGCTTTGCTCAGCCAATTCCGAATGTGACAGTGGCCGTTGGACGTGATGCGAATTTACCATGCGTTGTTGAACATCTGGGTGGTTACAAGGTAGGAAAGCTAATAATTCAATTTCTTATATTTCTTCCCACTTTAAAACTTTTAACAATATGCGACATAAAGGGTCCTGTATTAGTTAATGTAATTATTACAATGAAAGTGTAGGAAACAAACCCACGAACTTTCTTAAAGGCAGTGCAAGAAAGAGATACTAATAATGTAAAAAATAAAGAAAATTCATTTTAAAGGGTATTGCATGAGCTAATGTTATTTAGATATTTTTCTTTTTTTTACGAATTCTATTTATTGCCAGCTTAAAAATTTCAAAATTTCTGTATTATTATTGAAGCTAAAACATGAAACAAAAGTTTAAGCTTAAAGAAATCTCTTTAGAAGAAGTCCTTCCCAACTATGAATTTCTTTCATTATTGGTTTAGTGGTTTAAAGATAATTTTAACTAAATATTTGCTAAGAAATCATGCATTTAAAGTGATGTACTGGCATGTCAACCGCGCAACCGGTCTTAGCGCTTTCAATAAATTTTGTTTTATTTTTGCAACTTCACGCTTTTCAGGCAACATAGAAAAAATAAAAGTCCCGCAAAACGCTCCAAATGGTCCCAAATCTACCCTAATGACATTAAAAACTTTTTTTTTTCGCTGTTTTCACGCTTTTCTGGCACCACGTAAAAAATTAGAAGTCTAACAACACTGAAAAATGTGTTGACACGTAGTCTTGCGACTTCGCAACACGCCTCCAGTGGTCCCTTTGCGACTTCAATATGTCCCTAGCAGTTTTATCCTTTGTAACTAATTTTTCACAGTGTTTACGTATTTCTGGCAGCACAAAACAATATTAGACGCGTGGCAATACTGTGAAAACCGTTACAAATTAGACTGGCAACAAACAAGCCTTTTTTCACCACTTTCACGCCTTTTCCGCAACACTAAAAATAACTTCAAGTCTAAAAATACTGAAAAAATCTATGAACGTTAACCTGCGACCCGCACCATGCCCCAAGTGCTCCCATGCTGGTCTTAACAAGTCGCTTGTGGTCCCAGCTTTTCAAGGAGATTCTTCGTTTTTACGCCTCTCAGGAAAATATTAAAAGTGTGGCAATGCTGTGAAAACCGTTAAGCAGCCGCATTACGCCGCAAAAGATCCCATATTGGTCCCAACGAGTGCCTAAAGGTCCCAGCCATTCAAAAGGATTTTTTTTTGATTCGTCACACTATTCTGGCAGCTCAGAAAAAGGAGAACTGTGACAAGACTGGAAACGGCGATGAAAGGTAGTCGGCAATCCCTCAACATATCTAGCGTAGTCCTAACACGTATCAAGTAGTCCCTCAGACGCATTGTTCCATTAACGAACTATTTTAAAAACATATATGTAAACAGTTTACCAACACACACAAATTAAATTATCACAACATACACACACAAGATACATTATTTTTTAGTTTTCATGTTCAGTATGAATAAATACACAAGAAACAAATTTCAATTTCACTTAAACTCATTTGTTATTTATTTTGTTGGCAAACTCTTTTCAAGTCTTGTTTTGTCTGTCTAATTTCTAAGAATTGCATTTATTATTTGTTTTACAGGTTGCCTGGATACACATCGATAGGCAAATGATTCTGACAATACATCGACATGTCATCTCAAGGATACCACGTTACAGCATCACATACGACAATTCAAACACTTGGCTGTTGCATGTAAATCAAGCCCATCAGGATGATCGTGGCTACTACATGTGTCAAGTGAATACAAATCCCATGATAAGTCAAGTGGGTTACTTACAAGTAGTTGGTACGTACGTTGTTGAATATATTCTTGAAGATGGCAACAATAAATCTGTATGTCAACATGTTTCAGTAAATTACTTTTTCGATTTTGTTTGTCTTTGTAGTGCCTCCTAATATACTGGATATCGAGAGTACGCCCTCCTCGGTGGCTGTCAGAGAAAACCAAAACATTAATATGACCTGCAGGGCTGATGGTTTTCCAGCACCCAAAATCATATGGCGTAGAGAAGATGGTGAAGAAATTGCAGTCGAAAAGAAAAAGAAAGGTAATCTAAAATGTAAAATATCGATAGAGAGATGAAGAAATCTAAAAAATTAAACAAAATGTTTAAAAATCTACTTTGTCTCTTTCAATATTCTGTGGAATTGGTAACCTCACATGCAAATCCTTTCGACCTAAACTATAAACTTGATGCTGCTGCTGCCAAAAAAAAAAAACATAACATATACACACACACTCACACATGGAAAATCTCAATAATGTTTGAAAATCCATTTTTTGTTTGTTTTATTTTTGTAATTTATCTCTTTTTGCTTGTTGCCATGTTTTCATAATACCTGGACTTATTGTTTTTTTTTCTTTATTTTTTTTGCTGCATAACAACGACTGTTGGCCTTAATGCACCTGCGCTGCTGCTGCTGTTGTTATTTTTTATTTTCTGTAAAAATCTGCTGACATTATTTTTCCGTTTTATTTTTCTGTGCTTTTGCGAAAATGTCCCTAAATGCTAAAACAAAAATTTTGTTTTGACAAACAAACAATCACCAATGAATATTTGGACCATTTGGCTTCTGCTATTTGATATCAAAATGTTTCGGTTTATCCCTTTTTTTGTAATTTTCTATTGTTGTTTGGTTTTTCTTTTTCCTGTAATTTATCTCTTTTTCCTGGTCATTTGTTTGACTTGCTGGTCTATTTAATTGCCTGCTATACAGTGTTGGTGTACGATGGTGAAATCTTGCCATTAACTAAAGTGAGCCGAAATGAGATGGGCGCCTATCTGTGTATTGCAACCAATGGAGTACCGCCTTCTGTATCGAAGCGTATAATACTTGATGTTGAGTGTAAGTAGTATTAGTAGTAGTAGTAGTAGTAGTAGTAGTTGTATGGTTGATATCTAAATTATGGTCTTAATTAAAATTTTTGATGTAGTCAAAAGTAGAGGAAATTCATAACAGGTAGTCTCGACAGCTCAGGTGACTATTTTCGCCTTGTTTCGCCCCTTGTATATGTGACCCAGTTGCTTTTTCAAATGCGTTGTTGACGGATTGTTCCGAACATCTTTTGACATCGGAAGTATGAAGATATTTTTCAAAGCGAATTGAGGTGACTCTACCTGTTATAAATTTTCCTTGCGATATGCCTAGACCCTGACACACACTTAACCCTTCTGCAGTCTTTGGGTCAAATTGACCCAATTTTTATTTTCTGTTGGATTTTTCAATCCTCTAGTGATGTTGAATAAAGACGAAATTTTTTTTATTCCAAAACAGAGTGAAATTTAACAATTTAGCAATAAAATAATTTTGATAACTTTTTTTGTTTTTTGTCAACTAATAAATATATCATTTATGTACATTTATTATCTTTGGGTCAATTTGACCCAATATAATTCCTTTCCTAATACTGTAAAACATTTCAGCGATTTCTGCCATTACATGAAAAATTAAATATGGCAACCATAAAACAACACTTCCTTTTGAACCATTTGTATAAGAAACTGGTGAATCCCCTTTTATAGTTCATACAATTCTTGCAGTAGCTATGCATGTAAGCTTTGAAAACTATTTGATGGTTGTCTTTCAAAGAGGTTAGTGATTCGGTGGGATTTTTCAATACAAGAAAAATAGGATTGAAACATTTTACAAAATGTCACAAAGGAAAAAAGTAAGTATTGTAATGTAATATACATACATGTGTTTATTTGTGCTTTATTGTGGGATTCTGATAGATTCTTACTAACTATGAATTGGAAAAAATTTTGAATGACGACGATGATGATATTTTCGATGAAAGTGATGGCGAGGATATTTTCATACCTGATGAAGAAAATATTTCATATTCTTCATCAAACATTAGCATAGATAGCTTGGCGATTGACGAGGAAGAGAATTTAGATGACGATTGCTCTATATCACATTTATCCAAGGACAAAAGCATTCTTTGGCGAGAAAATTTACCTCAGAACATCGGCAAGATACCTAAAAATCAAATTATGACAAATAATCCTGGGCCAACAAAAAATGCAATATCCGTTGTCACAAACATAAAATCTTCGTTTGACCTTGATGTTTCCGCATATAACTCGTTTGTTATATGGACTGAAATTAATCCTGCTTGGAATTGCAATAAATATTTCAAACGTCGGCTTTACCTTGTAGAACTAGCAGAGCAGGTGATTGATGCACATATTTTGCGTCGAACAACTAAGCCACGTGGATTGCTAGCAAGAGATGTAGTTCAAAATATGCAGGAAGCTCAGTGTTCCTCGTCAATTATCAGACCTCTTGTTACAATAAATGAAAGACCAAATAAAAGACAACGTTGTTTTTTCTGTCCACATCATAAAAACTCGAGCAAACATTCAAATGTATGTGATGTTTGTAAAAAATTTGTTTGCCCAGGCCACAAGGCGACTGTGTGTGTGGATTGCTTCACTCCTTCAGGATGAAATTTTCTTGGTCATCAGTAAATTTGCTTCAATTTTATATTTGATGTGATGTGTTCTTTAAATTAATAAAAACTGATAGTTTTGTACATGTCTTATGCGTGTTTTTTCTAATATATTTACCGTTGGGTCAAATTGACCCAAAGGACCATAAGAGGTGTAAAGTTCTGAGGAATGCAGAAGGGTTAAAAAGTTATTTTAAACAATTTTAATACAGATAAAACAGTGAATCAGCTGCATTTATAATTTACAAAAAATACGTTAATTCAATGTCCGCATACATCATTCATTACATCAATGAAAAGGATTCATTGGCCCAGATTAATTAAATTTATGTTGAGTTCATGTCACAGAAGTTATTTAATAATTGTGTATCATTAATTTAATGCAAAAATGCGTTAATTCAACGTGGGTATACGTTGTTTCATTTGGTATATTCATCATTTAATAATACTCATTATATAATAAAATTCATAACTTCAATAAAAAGTACTCCATAATTTTATGCAGACATACGTTGATTCAATGTACCCATACATGGAAATATTCATTATTTAAATGCTTGAGATTGTTTAATGTATGCTTGAATTATTTAAGGCAAAAATATGTTGATCCCATGTGCACATACGTTGTTTCAATAAAATAATTTATTATTTCAATGATCGGCATTCATTAATTTTATGCAATGAACATATACGTTATTTCAATTGAATTCATTTAATAATATTCAGTAATTTTCTGGCGAAATACTTTGAGACAATGTAAGCATTCATTATCATTAATTTTATTCAAAAATACGTTGTTTTAATGAAAGTATTCATTATTTAATAAAATTCCTGCTTAAAATATTGGTATTCATTAACTTTATCCAGATATACGTCGATTCAATGAACGCATACATTTTTCAATGAAAATATTCATTATTTCAGAGATTGACATTCATTAATTTTATGAAATATACATTGTTATTAATTGAACATTTAAATTTAGTGTAAAACGGAAAATTGCAAATATTACTAGTTGTCATTATTAAACATATTTAATGAATTAGTTCATTGATTTAACAACACCCAAGTTCTATAAGATCAAATATGTACTCGTATATCAAATATTTTTCATATTTTGTTTTTGTACAAATTAGCCGTTTGTTTCATAAATAATTTATATATTCAAGAATCTTATTGTTGTAATCGATTAAAAATTCCAGAAAAAAAATTCTATGAAAATACTTAAAATTTGGAATATTTTAAGGAAAAATCATGAAAACCGTAAATTTTTTTCAGTTTCGCTTTGCACAAGCAACAACAACAACAAAGAAATATACAAAATATAAATTTTTGCTAAAAATAATAATAGACAACCAAATTCTCTCTTAGACAGTAATAAACGGCGTAACTTTATGTTTTTAAATTAAGGACACTAGAGCTTTAAAGGACAAACGATGCAAATAAAATCAACAAAAAAAAAAAAAGATAGATGAACAGTTTGTCACATGAAGTCACATAGTGACAGAGATGAGTATTAAGAGTCATCCAGACTAATGAAAAATTTTTAAATTTATCCCAAATGTTTAAATAAAGATAACATTTTGGCAAAAAAGTCTCTTAAAATGTTGATATTTTGTTTTTATTAATACTTGTGCTTTTATCTAGTTGCCTTTTTTTGAAACTTTTTTGGGAACCCAAAACATTCTTGTTTGTTTATTTATTTTTTGCCTGCAAAGACACTTGATAAAGTGCATAGTCAATTACCGATTCTGTTCGAAGCTATTGTCCTTTTACCAACTGTTACCATTTAAAAGACGTGTATTAGAACAAGAGTCACGTAGCAAATGTTATTTGAAAAATTGCACTTTAGTCAGTATAGAAAAACAAAGAAGAAACAAAACATTAAATTGATGTTTGCTAATGTTCGTTCTTACGTTCGTTCGTTTTGGGAAAATTTAAAATTATCGGTTGAGAGACACCTTGTGTGTTTGTTTGCTGGTGGTGGTAAGAAGTCAAGGGATAACAAAATTTTCAAAATACTTTCGTACACAAAACAGCACCTTTGTTTCTGTTTAATTTATTAAAATACAAAATATGTTCTGGATAATGTGCACTTGCTGATTCTTTGCACGTCCTTCGATACGGTTTAAGTGTGATGTTCTTTCAAAAACTCTGCACGTAAACTCTAAACGTTATATTTTCCATTGAAGAAAATAAAAAAAAAACATTCAACGTTTCATATGTAGATGTAGCAGCTCTTACATACTCACCTGTTTTTTTTTTGGGGGGTGGGTTGTTGTGTGTAGCGTAGTTTCATGGATTTTTTAAATTTTATTTTGCAAGGATTACAAATTTTTTGCTTCGAAGTTTACTGAACCAAGGAAAAAGTTTAAAACACACGCCAATTACTTTTTAATATATTGAAATTTTTCTTAATCGTTTAGTTTCACCGATGATTTGGGTGCCAAATCAACTTGTTGGAGCACCAGCTGGCACTGATGTAACCATTGACTGTCATACAGAGGCCCATCCCAAGTAAGTTTTACTGTGTAGTTAAAAAAAGCGCTCTTTACTTTCACATGTGTTTTGTTTTTCTTCGTAAATTTTTTAATACATACATATATTCTTCTTCTATTTTTAATATACTTAGAGCCATAATATATTGGGTTTATAACTCGGTAATGGTGTTGCCGAGTAAGAAATTTAAAACAGACTACACCGAAAACTCTTACAGGTAAGAAAATATATTTTTGAGAACAAACGTTTAGTTCAAAAGAATGTTTGGCAATTTTATTAAATAAATTATAAAAAAATTTAGAAGGAAAGAAATTGCTTTAGATTTCTTAGAGAAGGTAGCCTGAAATAGCAATCACTATCGCTCTATTAAATAATGATTTCTTAAAGAACTTTTACTGTAAATAGTCAACAAAGTGTTTTAAACTAATAAATAAAAATCATTTTATCAAAAGATAACAAAAATTGTCTTGTGAAGCACATCAAAATGTGAACTAAAATTATATCTGCATCAAAAGCAACAGTATGTGTTTGAACAAACTTTTCGTCCTTTCGTACTTGCAATATGCAAACAGGCATGTGAGCGTGTCTGTATATGTGTATACGTACGTATAGGTATTTAACAAAAAGTGAAGTAATAAACTTGAATATGAATGAACTCAAAACAAACTAATAGTATTCTAATATAATAAGAGTAATAGAAATAGTAATAGGAAACAAGTTAGAGACAGCAGGGGAAACTACAAAATTTTTTAATACTTCTACTATCATGCATATGCATGCGCATACAAAAACATATTAACATGGCAAGAAACTTAATTCAAAACTATCCACAGTGGGTTCAATTACTTGCAGACTTAATTATTGAAAAATTTTCGACTATTTTTTCTATATAAAATTTAATGGATGTAATATTAAATATGACGTATTAAATAGGTTTTACGTAAAAGCTTACATCGGTACCAATTATATAACTAGATGTTCAATATGGTAAGTTAAATATATTTTACGTATTGGCATAGTTAGCTATGAGTTCTTATGACGTAAGATCTTACGTAAATTATATTCAACTGGGGCTGGCCCATAGGATCCTTTATTTCAAAGCATTCATATCTCAAAAATACATAACATAACTTTATACAAACTCGTATACAGCTAGAATATATAAACTAAAATGCTCCTGCCGGCCATATAAATGTTTACGTTGTACATATAAAATTGTATATATGATATGCATGCACAAATATATGAAACAAGTTTCTGGATTTTCGGATCAAGTGATATAAATATTATTGCAAGATATATTGGCGTTATAGAAATACATATTTACAAGAAATATGACATATTCTTTGCCTAGACACCATAAGGAGTCAAAAATATTTATTGCCATATTTGTTGTATATATTTCTCAAACGATAATGTAAATATGACATATTGTTTGCATACACACCATAGGGAGAACACAAATATTTCTTGCCATATATTTGCATATTTTTTGTAAATATTTCCGAAACGACAATATTAATGGCGTAAATGTGTACATATTTTTGCCCTTATTTCAGAGTGGTTGAAGAAAATGCATTACATTTTATGTGCTTTATATATGTTGGCAGTATCATATTTTCTTAGATTGGCTTAACTTTTGTTAATAAACTTTTTGATACTTTTAATTTCTCCTATTTGTATGCTTAAATATTTCGCAATTATATGAAATTAACTTAATTAAAAATATTATAGTTTTGTATTGTATGGAAAATTTTGATTGCTTTGCATATTTTACAAGAAAAATCCCTTTTTATACCCTACACCAAAAATGGTAAGGGTATTTATAGGTTTGTAACTACGTGTGTACTTTCCACAATATTTAATTGCGGTCCATATAGTATATATATTCTAAATTCTTATAGATAGAGAAGTTGAATGAGCCATGTCCGTCTATTCGTCTATCCATATATCTGTACGTGAAATCGATTTTCCGAAAACACTAGAGAGCTAGAGATTTGGGTCTTAGACGATACGAATTAATAATTTGCATTCGATCCCACTGTATTCATTTCGAAGTTTATTTGCTTGATAACATCGTCTGAATACATCATTTACGGTGTATTATGCCGTTTTTAAAGTTTATTTTCTTTAAGTAAAGTAAACGTTAAATGCCAGATGACTTTAACTTTACTAACATACGAATATATGAGATCTATATAATATGCATATATATAGCATATTTATGTATGTACATGGGTATGTATATAAATATATAAATACTTCAATTACTACTTTTGTTGAATATCACTAGAGATTTTTAGCAGAATACTACAGTTTGCTATAAATGATATTTTGTAAAATACCATCACACGTCCATATACCTGTGATGCCATTAAGGACATATTAAATTTGTTACATACATATTTTGTAACTTTTTTTTTTGATACATTTGAATCTTTGAATATGAAATATTTATAAACTTTATAACTTGCTTCATGCATCATTACGACTTTGCTAATTGTAGTTTTCTCTGAGTTATAAATTTATTTAGATTTAATTTAATTTTCATTTAATGGGAAAATTAGTACATACATATATTTTAATTATATTTATTTAATTGCAGGGCTCACATGAAACTAACTATAAAAAATTTACAATATGGAGATTTTGGTAACTATAGATGCATATCCAAGAATTCCTTGGGAGAAACAGAGGGATCAATACGTGTTTATGGTAATTTATTGTAGCATATATGTATGTAATTAAAATTGCATATATGTACTCTTAAATATTATTTTCATATATCAAGAAATAACATATAATTAGAATACCGTTTATTTTAAGGGGATAAACAAAATAATCATATTGTTATTTATCATCAAAAATTTCTGAATGCTCATTTATTTTTTAAGAAAAATAAAACAAAAAGATTTTATCAAAATTTTCAATCCAATTATGACCAGGGTAGCCGCAATAAAGCATTTGCCTAATTCTTTTCTCTGCTGTGAATGTACCCCCAATTAAAATATTGATACATTTCACAACATTTCACGAATTTTGGAATAACTTTATTAATGCATATTTTCGCATATTTTTTACTTTACAGCCTAATTTTGCATATTTCCGATTATACCGCATATCAAGAATAATTTTTTATACTTTGTGGCATATTTTAAAAAAAATTTTTTCTTATCGTCTTTTTTTATTTTAAAATCTACTTTTGTAAAAAAGTTTAGTTGGGCGCAAAAACACCTTCCGTTTTTGTCACATTCGAATGCATTTAGTATTTTGCGATCATCTTCAAAACGAAAACTTTTTCAAAAGAAAATTTATCAAAAATGTACTTATGAAAAGTGATATTATCAGGCTCAAGTTTAGTTTTATTGAATTAATGAAAATTCAAAACTACTAAGAGTTTTGTTATGTTGAAAAATATTAATATTAATATTATTTATATCCAATCAGTTTTTAGCAGAATGTATCAGTACCGATTTCAAGGCCGCTACACTTCTCATCTTTACAATTTTCGTAAAGTGGATACTACCCCCATAATGCACCAAAATTGTTGATAGTGGTGTCAGAAATGAATATTTCGAGAATTAAGAGCATATTTTTGTAGTTTTTGGAAACATATTTTTGAAATATGTCCTACATATTTAATGCTTATAAAACATAATTTTCAAAGCCTTTTTGCAGTTTCCCTGGATATGACAGTCTTAAAGTAATTGAGCGGAATTGTTTTTTTAAGTTTCTCAAATTTAAATTTATTAAGAATTTAATAAATATTTTATAACCAAACTGGATTTTTTTTTATTCTTATAGAAATACCTTTACCTTCGACGCCTTCAAAACAGGTTACACATGCAACTATCGATACAAAAGAGAGTGAGTTTTAAAAATACAATTAATTATTTCGACTTGTTTTATATAATATATAATTATGTGTATATGTAATACATGCTTGATATATGTATGTACTATACATATTTCATATATGCAGTTATACATATTTTTATTTTATACAACTCTACTGTGTCATACTACAAAAAATGTGGAAATAGAAAATATTAAGACTTTTGCGAATAGAATTAAAAATCGCTTAAATATAATTTATAATTGACTAATTTTTGCCGGACTTTTTCATATATTGGATCAATAATTTTTTTTATATAATTCGTTGTAGCGCAAACACATACACACAACATGTCTCAATTTGAAGTAATTAGAAATAAATTTTTCAGACAACATAATTCCCATACGCAATGAATCGAGCCGATCGTTACAAACTAATGATAACGTGATGAGAAATGAAGCTGCTGGTATTGGGAGCTCTTCAGCATCCTCATCGTCCTCATTATCATCATCATCATCACACAGCTCTACATCATCGATTACATCGATAGCTGGCAACAGTATAACGGGATTTGGTTCATCGGGCGACCCTACTGAACGTAAAGGTTCGTTGGCGATAGGAAAAAGTATTTTCTATACCGAACATCCCCCAAATCAATTGGCTGATATTGCAGGTAATTTTTTGCTAAACTTTTAGGTGAATATTATGCACAAAATTCTAATTTCTTCTTCTCAGTCTTGATTTCGAAGCCAACGAATGCTTTAATCTTAACAGCTGCTCAATTACAAATTTTTCTATTATTAAGATATCGGGCGTAAACTATTTCTATCTTTAGTTTTTGTAATTTAATTTCGATGTAAAAAGCCAAACTATTGTTAAGAATAGATTATAAATAAATGGAAAAATATTTAATATATAAAATATATGTATGTATGTGTGTATGTACTCGTATGTATACTGTGGAAAATATGTAAAAATTTAGACTTTAAACTAAAAGAAATGGAACGACAAGTATTTATACATGCCAAATGGACATTAAAATGTTGGTCTCTTGGAATAGATGAACCATATAAAATGTTTTCCTAAATTGACAATGAAATATTAGAAATATTTTTTTTTCGTTTTTAATTTTAATTTAATGTTGAAGGAGACAATAAAAACATATAATATTTTTTCTATAATTAAATTAAATTAATGAAAATATGTATTACGTGTTGTCACTAGACTTGTAATGAAGTCGTTCAATTATCCGTTTTAGATACAGACCACAATGATCAAATCTATTTAATATAAATGTGTTTAATAATACAAGTCTATTTGCAACGATTTTTTGCGGGAAACACACAAAATTCATATTTTTTTTCTGTTTTAGAAGTTAGCATCAGTCATAAACTCTAAAAATGACTGTACATTGGCGTTTTCCGGAAAAAGACCATGATGTTTTCTGCTTCGCGATTTGTGTTTGATTAGAAAAAAACCCAATATTTGGAAACTTTTTCTGTCTTTGTACTTTGTAATTAATATTGAGAATTTTTGCAATATTTCTGGCATTACCTACCAAGGAATTATTGTTTGTTCTTAATGTAAGAAGTTGACTATAACCCAGGGTAAAATATTAAAATAGTTTCATTAAGATAATGAAATAATTTCATTAATATAATGAAACAAATATCATGAAAACATTAACTGAACTTCGTTAATAGAATGAAAAAAATCAATAAAATATTGAAAGCGTTTCATTAGAACAATTATTTAATTACACTAAAATCAGGATAAATTTTCATTAAAATAATGAAATGATTTTATCAAAATAATGAAATGATTTCATCAAAATAATGAAATGATTTCATTAAAATAATGAAATAATTTTATTAAAATTATGAATTTATGTTTTTAATTATCTAAATATATACATTGAATCAATAAATTTTTTTCATATGATTGGTAGTGACATACATATTCATTGAAATTCTAAAAAAAATTGTTAAAATATTGGCTTACCATTCAAGTATTGAAAAAATTTCATTATAATATTCACTTGATTTCATTATTATAATTAAATCGAATTCTTTAAAATTATGAAATCTTTCATGTAAAACTGAAACCGTTTTATTAAAATAATGAAATTATTTCATTAAAATATTGACTTGATTTCATTAAAATATTGCAACAATTTCTTTAAAACAATAATATAATCTTATTACGTTCATATAATTGCTGAAAATTACATCAAAACAATTTTAAAGAAACATACTGAAACTACAAAAACATATGTAAGCTTGGTTAAATTTTAATGAAATTTTTCATCGAATTGAATGAATGTGTTTGTTATAAAAATGTACAGATAAAATTAATTCAGTGCCGGCTTTTCACCTATTAAGACCCAAGAAGTTTATAATTTGCCCTGAAAAGATCACATAGACTGCCAGATTCTTAACAGAATTTTATATTAATATTTTGTAATGACTTTATTTAATACCAACCATACTTTCATATTTAAAAATCATAAATTCATATACAACTTAATTAAAGAGGCATGTATGTAGTATAAACTAATGTTTATCTAATATATAAAAATTAGTGTAAAACTTAAAATGCTAAATAAATAATTCCTGCAAATGAAAGCCATATAAAGTTTTCAAAGATCTTAGACTGTAATTAAACTAAAGTATTATTGAAATTAAATTTGAATTTGTAATTTAATACATACAGAAATAATTAAAAACTGCCAAGGATATAACAGAAAATATTTAGAACAAACATATCCTTATCAAAAATATATCATTTATGTTCATTTAGACCGACTTGAAGTCAAATTAATAAGTAATATTTTAACATACAAATTAATTTAAGAGAGAAAATACTTTTACTTAAAATATTTTTAAGAAATTTAGTTATAATTGTAAAATATTGCCAATATATTTGAAGCGAACAAACTGCAAAACAAAAAAAAAAGAAGTTTAAATGCTTTTATTTAGGAATCAGAGGAGTCAACTGTTGAGCACATAAGTAAAAAAATCGCTCTGTCTTAGTACTGATTGGATAAGAGACGCCATTCAAAATTTATTTGTTAGTTTCCCCTGTTTTATTTAAGTTTTTCCCATTAGATATGTGCATGTTTTGAATTTAATATTAAGTATTTATGATTAATTTAGCAAATAGTTTTTCTAAATATAAAATAATTGAATATTAAAAATGTTAAACCTTAAAGAAATTGTTAAAAAAGGATCATTCATTCACTCACTATAAGATTGTTGTTTAGTGTGTTTGCTGGAATTTCGCTACACTGAACTGTCGATTGTAAGAAAATGTATAAAGATAACTAGATTAAAATACGAATATATAAAGTTCGAATAATGGAAAAATAAAATATTTATAAAAAAAAAAATAACTAATAAAATAATTACATGCATTTAATAAAAATATAAATTGAAAGGCTCAGTATTATTTTTTATTATTTGTGGAAATTTTTAGGTAAGTAACCGTAGAAATTTATGTTTCAGCTTTATAGCCTCAGACGAGAGAGGTAATTATCAGCTTCATTACCATTAATTTATAATGACATGCAATTGAATTATATGTAATTAAATATTTGCCATTACGAATATTTAGGATAAGTTCTCAAACTTCATAATCAACCGTTTTTATTACTGTGTATCAGGGAATCCGAAAATATGCTAAAGCATGATTTTTCCTGTGCGATAAATTTAAATTTTATAAAAATATTTATACGTTTTAGAACTTTCCAGTGTTTTGACATTAAATTATTAGAGCATATTTTTGCATACTACTGCATATTTAACTTTTTACATCATAATTTTGCTTATTTTGCAACTAAAAAGCGTACTCATAATAATATTTAAATATTTTTTTTATTTTAATATTTTTTTTAAGTTTGAAATGCACTTTTACAAAAAATATTAGCATTATTGTTTATTTTTCTGTCAATAATTTTTGAAAAATTCAAATGATTTTTCTTTAGAGATTTTCTGAAGTTAATTCTCATCTTTTTTTATAGCCATAAATATATTTTGAAAACTATTGTACAGAGTTATTTTGACTCTATATGCCACACAACACCAAGACCCAAAGCTTATTTTATGCCCTTAAATATATCATATATATTTATAGCCTCAATAAGCAAAATTGAAAAAATATGTAGTTTAATAATTTAGTCCATAAACTGAAAATAAACAAAAAAGTCTAGAAAAAATTATATGTTTTGCTAAAAAAATTGCTTTAATCATTTAAAATGGTTTAAGCTGTGTACAGTCCGAAATAAGCAAAATTATGCTGTAAAGAGTAATATATGCAAAAATATGCATTAAAATAATTCCCTAAAATGAATTAAAAGTTTCTATTTTTGATATTAAATTCGAAATAGAACAAGAGAAATAAACAGTTTATTTAATAAACTTTTCTTCCTTCGCTCTTAAAATATTAGTTAAACTATGAAGGAAAAATTAAGGGTATAATGAGAAATATATGTCGTCAAAACTATGCACTGACAAATCAGTACCTAAAATGAATTCAAAATCATTAACTATCACGTTAATGAGTTTAGAGTAACTTAAAGAAATTTTATAGTTTTTAAAATAATTTCACTGATATTCATTGTTTGTTTTTCTAAAAGTGCAAAAATACAATCAAAACATGCAGAAAAACAAGGTAGATAATTTGATATGTATAAAAATTAAAAAGAATTCATATTGTATACCAGTACATAGTATACGTAGTCGGAAATATGCATACTTATGCTGTAAAGAATATAATATGCAAAAATATACTAACAAATTTATGCCGAAATTATTCTGAAACGTTTTGAGACTTTTAAATATTTTTATTTTGGGTCTATGAATAGCGGCCAAAAAAGATGTAGTAATTGAATATTTGAGGTATCCCTGTTGAACATTTAAGATTTAAGTACCTTGATAGTACATATTAAGTTAACACATACATAGATATGTACGCATGCATGTATAAAAAATTACCTTTTAATCACTTTTCTGCTTTATATAATGATTGTGCATCATCATGCTCCAAGTGCATTTATACAGGTGGCATCAATTCCACAACAATTTCAGTATTACAATAGCAATTAGCATGTTAACCACCATGTCTGCATTAATGCCACCTTCTACAAAAGTCTTGGTGTTTCACTTGTTTTTCTTAAAAGAACACTTTATTTTAATAAGTCCCAATACACACTTTCCAAGTCTTATTGCAAAACTTATCACGATTTCTTCTTTGAACTTTCATTGGCGTTCACACAGCACTCGTCTTATTGCTTAAACTGTTCTTCATTTTATATGAATATATGTATGAATAGGCAGTATAAACAAATAAAGATTACCTAATCTTGTTTTTTAATAATCTACAAAATTAACACATAAAAAGTAATTCGAAAAAATAAACACAACTAAACCTACTTGAGATCAACATTCACATTTGACAAACTCAATTGTCAGTTAAAGCACGTTTAAGTAATTTCTTTAGTTTAACTTTAACTAAATTTACATGCGAAGTAAAAATTCAAGTTTAAAACACTCAAAACCAACTGCCGTTGCAAGGCAATAGTCATCAATGCTGATAGTACAAATTTATTTATATTTTTTTTTTTCTATCATAGACAATTAATTAAAGTATGCTCTAGCAATACGCACCATGGTGACAAATTTTTAATATCTTGCTTAATTTCGTGTCTATTTTAATAAAATTTAGACTCACTGAACAAAATGTTGGTAAAGCGATGGCTAAAGTATGCTTTAGAAGAGGGATTTTTATACAAAAGATAAATGAACAGAAATGAAATCGTAAAAAGTTCTTCATCGTTAGGCATAAACAAGTTATTATGTTCAAAGTTTAGTGTTTATTATATGATAAGCTCTATTTAAAGTTTAACAATTTAATTATTAATACGATTTCTAATTCAAATGTTTTAAAATAGATAATATTGTTATTTTTTTCTTTGCATTAATATATTTATTGAAGCATAATTTTTGGCATATTATTTTTTATCATAGGATTTATTTAGGAATTTTCCGTTTTAGCTTTTCGCAAGACCAACGAAGATGTAGAAAATTCATAAAATAATTTTATAAGTAAAATTTTCTTTTTTCGTCATATTTTCATTCCTTTAATTCTGCTCGCTAGCTCTAACTTTCTGCACTGTCAGGAGAAGCACTCTTAATGGTCTTTGTCGTCGTACTCGTCCTAGTCGTCATCACAACGGCAGATTTAAAATTTGTTCAGCAACCTGTGCAGGAAAATATTTACGTTGCATTTGTTTATCTTTTTTTTTTTTTTTTTTTTTTGGTTTGCAACAACAAATACAAGGACTTGCTATTCATTCGTTTATGATGTCCTCTTACTATTTCATGTTTTTGTTTCCACTGCAATTTAATTTAATTAAATTCATCTTCATTAAATGGAATGGTATCTCGTATATAATTCACTGCTAAAGTAATGAGACTAATGGTGTGCAAATTTCATTGGCAATGAGCAAAATTTTGAAATGTTCGCAAAATTATTTCCATAATATTGCATAAATTTATGAATTTATTATTTAATTCATGAGACAGACATACACAATCTCCTGCTACCTATTTTTTTCGTACGCAATATCGGATATAATGGAAATGAAATTTTTGCTGTTGGTTTATTTTTACAATGAAGATGGAAAATGGAAATATTGTGTATTGTGACAATCATAAAAATGGGGGTAGTTATTGCCAACAATATCACATCAGAAGATATTGAATAAACTCTTGTTGGATACTTGAATATCTTCTATCTTCTACCTAGACATATCGAGTCATAACCGCAAAATATAGCTTAAGCGACAAAAACAATTTCAGCTTAAACGACATGTCGCTGTCACGAAAAAATACAAACAAACCACCATCAATGCAGTTTTAAATTAAAATTGATTTTGTTATAAATTTGTAACGAGTCGTCCGTACGTGACCATGAAATTATAAGATATGATGCAACTGTTGTCAATTATTTAATTCATAAAAAAAAAAATAAAATTGAAAACCATGTCGCTTAAGATATTTTCGCGGTTACGGCTCGATATCTACAGTATAAAAGTGAATGTTTGTGTGTTTGAAATTGTCGCTGAAATTTTCACAATATATTTGCGATGGTCAGGTAGTAGTTATTTTTAAATATCTCAAGTGGGCGTGGCACTTTCTATACAGAGAACCTTTTTCGATCCTGATATTTATAGAACTAATGCAACGAAAACTTTTGCGCGTGGAACATTGCATGACAGTTTAAAAGAAAATGTATTACAAAATTAGACAAATGGGTGTGGCACCTCCTAAATAATAATTTGGATTTATCTTAGGAGCTAATGTAGTAAGTAACGGAAAATTTTGTAAGATATACTCTGTGAATATTCTAAAAAAAATAATTCGATAAAGTGACATGAACCACAGAATTTAATAGAGTTCTGTTCGCAGGTTAACAGTGCTCTGTAGACATATAATAATCATAACGGGTGCACAAAAAACGTCGTTTTAAGGAAGGAGTCAATGGGGGCGGAAAAAAATCATTGGGTTTTGTGGACGAAGTGGCCCTCTACAAACCCCTTTATTTGGCATATCAAGAGTTTGTGTTTTACCGATATATACTCGATTTACAAACATTTTAGAAATATGGATTCTCTAAGGGATGAGCACATTTTTTAGGAAGGGTCAATGTGGGCTGAAAGAAATGTGGTAATCACTTAGAGAATCCATATTTCACTGTTAACCTGAGAACAGAGCTCTGTTAAATTCTGTGGTTCATGTAGAGGGTTTTATATTTTAAAACTTAACTTCACACAAATTATTTTATAAAATAATATAATAAAATAAATTACAAAATTTTACATTTATTTGAACATATACTCAAGAATTTATGTTTTTTATAATAAATAAATAAATTACATGTCAAAGTTGTATTTTACATCTCAGCACAAAAAGTTTTTGGTGTAGCGAAGCACACCGGTTCTTAGCTAATAAATATATGTATGTATGTATGTACATAAGGCATTATTTTCCAATTGTTTTAATGGAAAAAAGCTTCTCTTTTGATGTCACAAAAACTTATGGAAAAATAATCGAAAAACACTTTAAGCTAAAGAACAAAATTTTACAACTGTCACAAACATTTTTGCCACAAAGTTTGTTTTAACATTTATAGAAGTATTAATGTTATATACATAAATTTATATGGCAGTTTAAGTTTAATTGTAATTTTATTTTCACAATTCTTTGTAATTAAATTATAGTCGTAATTCATTAATTTTCTAAAGCTAAAATTTTGACAGGCCAACAAAAACATGGTTGCACTGCTAATAAATGTCAATTACAGCAGCAGATAATCATTTTCAATTGAAAAATTCATTTCATCGCATTCACTAAGCAGCACTATGGTATTAAATAAGGCAAAAAAAAGAGCCCTTAGAAACAAACACCATGAATTTCATAAAATTATTATAAAAAATTCATTCTTAATATGTGTTCTTGTAGCACCCGAATGATGATAATTTTGATAAATTTACAAACACACTTAAACAATCAGTAAGTACACACACATATATACAAAAACATACTTGCTGTTTATTCAAACACAGCACGAGAGCACTTAAGTTCATTAAAACAAGTCCTTTATTATCTCACAAGTATGTATGTTGATTTGTAAAGTGCCATCAGATAAATGCATTCATTTCCATACGCAGATTTTTTTTCTTTTTGATCTACAAAATGTATCTGTGATTTTACAAAATTTATTTAAATCACATTTGTATATACATATATTTGCTAACACAGGAGATGGGTAATTGTTGAACTTTTCCCTCACGCGCAAAATTAAAAGAAATTAAACTTAATCATGCACAAGCATGCATGCACTTGTTATAACAACATAATAATAGTGAAAGCATACAACATCTTTATTAAGTAAGTTTTAGATAAAAAAGGTGTTTCTTAATTGCTTCTTTATTTGTAAAGAGAAGGAGATTACACTAAGCAACAGGAATAATGCCAAAAAATTTCATTATATGTATATATATTTTTTGTGTTATAGTCCCTTATTAATAAAAATTATCTAAATTTTAAATTCTTTGAAAAGAATTTAAATAACCTCCAAGGCATTCACAAATTGAATTTAAATGAAAATAAATTTTAATTAAATTAGCTAAGATACAAACCAAAATCTTTAGTCGCTTTAATTTTTGCAGTTAACAGAGCACCGTTAAATTCCTAACAGTCGTACTGAAAGTTGATGAAACTCATTTATTATCTAAAACTCATTTATGATAAAGTTTTGTGCATGGAAAGTTGGTGATGTATAGGAATATCGCAAAACGAACAAATATCGGGTAGTGCAAAAAATGTAGCATATCTGAAATAATTTTACATCTTTGGATAAACAAATTTTAAAATGTGGATTAGATTTTCTGGACGCCAGTGTTTAACATGGCTCTGTTACCTGCAAAATTTGGGATGTCAAGTGGCATTCTTTTTAACCGACTTAAAAAAATTAAGGAATTTTTCAATTCAATGATTTTTTATTGTAATATTTGAACTTCTGTAACTCGTATAATTTATGGATCAACTTTCAAAATTCTTTTATTGTTTTAACAAGTTTGCTTGTAGTTTTTGCCCATAATTTTTTTTGATTTGTTTTTTTTTTGAGTTTGGTTCCATAACACTTTTTTTTAACGGAGAGTCAAGTATTCGCCCCAAACCATTGGTCCCTTAGAAATGTAAGCGGTTATTTTAGGGTAATGTTTAATAAATCAACCCACTATTCATGGACGGATTTAAAATTTTTTTGTACTGATGTCGGTTATTATTTCTCCAGAATTATTATATAGAAATAGATATTTTATTACATTTAATGCGAAGTTGGCATGAATGCTAGATTTAGTTTCATTAGCAGATTTATATTACGAATAAACTTATCTTAATAACAGTATGAATGAACTGCAACCATATAAATGAAACTTTGCATAATGCCCTAAAGCTGGAGGTCCATACCACGCGTTTGACGCGTTTCACGCTTCATACGCGTATTTAAATTCAAGTTACATGCAACGCTTTTTACGCGCTAATTGTTTCGCTTTGATCATGTGTGGTGTAAGTATTTTCATAAAAAGAATTATTATTAGTACAAAAAATAGAAGAAATTATTCCACGAAACAAATATATTTATCGATAACATTGAAAGTATAATATAATTTGTCATGCTCGGCTATCCAACACAGCTGTCATTTTATCTTGGCGCGAGAGACGCGTACAAAAGTAGAAAGTAATCCTACTTTACGCGTCGTACGCGTTGTGCTGTGTAACTTGCCACATACAATTACACCGATTCTACTTTTTTGACAGCCGCGTACGACGCGGTTCTCGTAATCAAGTTTTTTCTTCGCACTCATACCGCAACATTATCTCTTCTCTGAGTATACATTTATTACTTACAGCTTTCTCGTTGTTTTCCCAGCGGGAAAAGGTAATGAATAGTAAACGAGAGAGTAATGTACTGCATGTATAAATTTTCATTCCAGAATTTATTATTGTTAACACAGAACATGTCCTAGGAAAGTAATGAATTCGTTTAATATGTACGGCGAATAAATCCTGTAATTCATTCCTTTTTAACAATTTAAAAGGAAAATGAAACACTTGTGCACAAGCAAAAACAATACATTCCTTCTTCGTAAGAAGTGGTAATATACGTGGTAAACAGTGTGTAATTTTTGTGTGTGATCAAATTACCTTCTCGTTTCCAAAGGATTGCATTGTTTTGCCTTGGAAAATAATACATTATAATTTCCATTACATACGTAATCAATGACCAGTTTCCCCGCTGGGTTGTTTTTACTCAAGCTGTTTTGAAAGACTCAGTATCTCTTACTACGCCCACTTGAAAATCATATCATCATATCGATGATGAAGTGTTAACTTCTGACTTTGATTTTTATTAAATTTCACATTTTGTTTGAGTTCCATATTGAAAGTTTGCTATTATTCTGTCTGTATTTTGTTTGTTTGTCCTTTTTTTTTTGCATAACGTCTCTTACAATAAAAAAAAAATATATTAAAGAGAAAAGTTTTATAAGTGTGAATGCACTTTCATTTGAGTGAGTGCTTTTCAATGATTTCAACACTTGATTTCTTGTCCATTAATGTAAACTGTGTACCCTACAAAAGTCTAGCTGGGCTTTGCTCACCGTCTGAAAACAATTTTATTTTAACAAAAAAAAAAAATATTCATACATATAAATAATTTTTGGAATTTTTTATAGAACTTGATATTTACTCCTTGTATGTACCAAGGCAAATTCATAACAGATAGTCTCGACAGTTCAGCTGATTATTTCCGCCTTGTTTCGCCCCCTTGCGATCCAAAAAATGCTTTGTTGACACATTTTTCGCTACATTTTTTGACATCAGAAGTATATGTTTTTCAAATCAAATTGGGGCGAGTCTACCTGTTGTGAATTTGCCTTGATCTGTTCTAAAAACTAATATTTGTGATATATTTTAAGTTTAAAACCTGCTTTGCTTGGTGTACATTTTTCTAGTTCGCGTGTCTAGAGATTTGCTAAATAAAAAAACAGCTGGTCATCACAAACACAGTTCAATCAATCCGGTTATATAAACACTTCAAAAATTTAGACAGGCCAGGCTGGCTGCCAATTGCTTTTCATTCATTAATTTGACTGACTTTTAGAGAGTTGAAGTTATTTTTTGTAGCATTATCATGATTATCTTTACATACATACAGACATTTTCTAGACAGCAGAGATGGCTCATTGTTTTTTGTATTTCGAATTCAAACAAAAAAATGTTGAATGGATGGATGTTAAGTCGTTTTGTAGTTTATCCTTTCATTGGTTTGCTTGAATGGAAATGTAAAAATTTTGTAGTCAGTTATAAGAATGTGAAGCGTCAGTCACTCTTTCACTCTCATAGTAAAATTATGATTTTGACAGGTATTCAATTACGCCATTAAATTGATTAAAATCGATAGTGGATAAAAATATTATTTTGCTTTATGTTAGAGACAAGCAGAAGCATTAATTTTAATATAAATCTATAAAGAAATGTACAACAACATGTATGTACATTTGTTCTATTTAGTACATTAAAACTGTGTATCTCAAGAGAATATATTATTAAAATTGCTATAAATATTCGACTGTGTTTGTGTGTAATACAAACTTTTAATATCATTGTAATTGCTTTGTTTTCAAATGTGTGTGTGTTTGCCTTTCTAATATGGAAAAGAATTCTTGGAAAAATATTGCCAAGCTTACAGGTTGCCTAGAAATGAGATGGAAGTGTACCTATCAAGAACTTGGTCCTTATTTTGATCTCAGTACTTTTTACGGCCGAAACTTTTTGGATACGAACTTGGCCTTATTTTCACATTTATGTTTTTGTGTGGATCTCACTTCTTTTTTCTAAGTTGTTTTTGTATAAATATTTATATGTATTGCTTATCTGCACAGAAAAAAATAAAAATTGATTTCAATTAAAAAATTTGTGATATCAATTAAAAATTTAATTAAATTTGCACCAGTAAACAAATTAATAGTATCAATTAAATTTTTATACTATTATTAACTAAAATTATTTATTACAATTAAAAATTTAATTAAATAAATTAAATATTTAATCAATTTTTTTTATATTTTTAATTAAAGGGTTAATTGAAAAAAAAAATTAAATATTTTTTTCTGTGTGGGCCTACCTGTGTAGAAAATTTCAGCTTTCTAGCTATACTAGAAGTGCCCTATACAAAGAAGGGGCACCATAGTCCCACCAGATGAAAAGTGCCGGTTTAAAAATCTTTTTCGTTAATTTCTTATCAGGACCTACCTGTGTACCAAATTTCAGCTTTCTAGCTATACTGGAAGTGCCCCATACAAAGAAGGGGAACCCTAGTCCCACCCGGGTGGAAAGTGCCCGTTTTCAGATTTTTCTGGTTATTTTCTCACCAAGACCTACCTATGTACCAAGTTTCAGCTCTCTACACAGAAAAAAATATTTAATTTTTTTTTCAATTAACCCTTTAATTAAAAATATAAAAAAATTTGATTAAATATTTAATTTATTTAATTAAATTTTTAATTGTAATAAATAATTTTAGTTAATAATAGTATAAAAATTTAATTGATACTATTAATTTGTTTACTGGTGCAAATTTAATTAAATTTTTAATTGATATCGCAAATTTTTTAATTGAAATCAATTTTTATTTTTTTCTGTGTAGCTTTACTGGAAGTGCCCAATAATATTGATGAGTCAGTCAGTGAGTGAGTGAATATGTACTAAAATATGGACTTCTCACACCTTAATATCTCGGGAAGCTTTTATGGTAGAACTTTCAAATTTACCCTGTGTGGTCACCTCTGTGGGGAGACGTTATGTTTTAAGTTTCATTATATTACGATCAGGGGGAGCAAAGTTATGAGGGGGTAAAAAAAGCTCGAATGGTTTCGTGTAAATATACACACTGTGTGGCCGAAGTGGGCCTGGCGCACTACCGTGTGCCTAGATATTGAATAACATTCATAGGCCTACCTATATTCATATTGTTTTTAAATATGTAAAATCATAATGTCCATTGAATTGTCGCTTTAGCGAAGTCGAGGAAATTTATAAAAAAAGTCAATAGCATGCATGGTATAATAAAAACAGATAAAATCGTCCTGACTGCTCAAGGAGAATCAACTATCAGGTGGGAGCCAGAATAAAACAAATACAACACAAAAAACATCAGGCATTTTGTTTGTGTAAATACCCAAATGATTATCACATTTGTTTTGCAAAGAAAGTGAGAAATAAAGGCCATATCCAAAAACTGGGAATATTTTTCTGTAGTTGGAATTAAAAATTGTACTCTATACATACAACTTTTGCAGTGTTCTTAAAAAGTAAAATAGTTTTGAAATATTTACGTTTTAATACAAAATGTCCATTAAATTTTTTTTTTTTTTGTAAAACAAATCAAATTTTTATTGATTTTTAATGAATGCTTCAGCTAGCCTCTAAATGTTGCATAGCTACATATGGGTATTTCCACAGAAAGGTCTACCACGGCCAAAAAGTTATTAAACAATTATTTTTATCTAATATTATATTATTAGAGAGACCACAAGACCACATAAATGGGATTCAACTTAACTTTTATAAGTGCAGACGAAACTGAAAGACTTTCCCCACCGTTAACGGAAAAATGGAAAGAAGTGCCGAGTATCTCAGGCATGCAGAAACTTAACTACTTATCATGCGAAGAAGATTTACAAATAAAAGTAGCTCGAACCGCAATTTCGTCAAAGAGAGATATTTAATAAATAACCTTTTTTTACTCTTTTGTACCTTTTCAAACATTGACCTGAAGTTGATTTTTCATTTATTTTCATTGAAATAAAACTTTAAAACCAAACCACTTCCAAAATTATTCGAGTTTATCATAAGGGAAAAAAGTCACGTAACGCAATGTCAAGTCATGCTTTATATTATGGCTTGTATCAATAAAACTAAACATAAAATCATAAAAAAACAGTTAAAGCTAAACTATCCCTTAATAATATCCAAATAAGTTACATAAAAGTTTTTAGCTTATTTCGGTGGTTTTTGCACTTTAGTAAATGTAGAAAAAAGTATTTGGGCCTAAGTTTGATTTTCTTCATGTTGAATACGTGCGAATGTCACGTGCGCAACCATGGAAATACCCATATGTATATCCTTTGAAAAATTTCCGTCGACTAAATTTGGAAATATTTTGAATGCTATTGCATAACAAATATATAGTTTACAAACAAACATAAGCAGCGTAATTCTCTTTTTTTGGCATATACATACATACATACATACATATTTCTTATATAAAAAAAATACATATATTTAATCGGATACTCAATCCATCTTTTAAAATTCTATATCAAGATGTTTTTGTTTTGACGATTTCAAATTCCTAAGTATTTAGATCATTGGTGCCCAGGCCCTATGCTCTTCATGCTCATTTGTTTTTGTAATACTCTTAGCTATAGGCAGTGTGTTTTAATATACTCATACAGCACTCAGCAACTTCAATGCGAAATACACAAACAACTTTGTCTTATTAGTTTTTTTTGTCATTCTTCACTGTATACACGCAAGATCAAAGCAACAACACTTTCGTATGCTTTGCTGGTAAACATTGACGATAGCGATCATCAATGTACATTTTGTTTTTGTTTAACGTATGATATGAAATAAATATATGAAATATATTTTTTGTGTTTTCTTTGCATGTATTTGTTTTTACAATAAAAAATTTTGAATAAAAATTTGTTTTTCTTTAAATGTATTGGTGTTTGTTCTCCCATAAGGAACTTGTGGGCACCGCGGATTTAGATATATGTAAATTGTGTGTCTTGAGTTAATTAAAATGAATTTTCTAATGACTAAAAAACATTATTTTTGTAAGAAATACAAATTTCTAACAAAGTCAATATTCTTCATAAATTTGAATTTGTTTTTAAAATACAAATTTTGGGGATTTTAGGAGATAATGGAATGAAAGTGTAGAACACAAATTACAAAATACAATTGTTTTTATTAATTAATTTAAATCAATTACATACAATTAACTGCATGAGGTCAAGCAAGGCTCATTGATGATAAACTACATTTAAGCACTAATTTAAAATATATCTTCAGTCATTCTTCTGGCTTTGAAATACAAAGATTTAGTTTGTGGTTCTTAAGAATGTTTCCAGTTATGCATATCTTACCTGACCTTTTAATTCCGTGTTCTTTTTCGAGTTTTTAGGTTTCCTTCCTTTTTTCCTACTTATTTTCTTTTTTGCATAAATTAAAAAATTTTAATTTACAAAAATATCAAATTTGTAGGTAAACAAAGAATTTAATAGAAAAGGAAATATTACAAAATTTTACCATCGTTTGTACAGATGGTCGCCCACTTATATATATTCGCCTTGTGCCTGCTGTAGAAGAATATTTTTGTTTTACAAATGTCAAATTGTATGTAGCAGAGCAACAAGCTGATAAAAAATTTGTAGCGGCGTCTGAGCAAAAAAAAAAAAAAAATGTATTTCAACCCGCCGGTGGAGTTTAAAATTTGATTTGGAAAGTAAATTAAAAAAACTGCTGGAAAGAAAAGTCCAATATCACATTAAGAAACTTAAACCTAAAAATGCATATTTAACAGCCGAAATACCTATAAAAGCAGTAAAAATCCTATGTGTTTGACAGCGACTTTAATTCACAAAAGCGGCGGTGATGGCCACCTTCGAATCGATCGGCTTGTTTCCTTTTTTTTTTGACACACAGAAAACATTTTACAATAACAAAATGCCTGTTGTTGTGTGACGTTGTATTTGTTTTAGGGACAAGACCATGGTACATTAATATACTAGGTAGCCGCACAACTACAACATGGCAAAAATAAAAAAACAACAGGGCTTTTTATTGTTGCTCATGAGCTAGATGTGTCAATAGGAATAAAGGAAAAAAAAAGAAAAATTGCAAAACAATTTCATATGTATTTTGTTGTTTGTTTATTATTTTTTTATTGATAAATAATATTTTTAATATTTTTTAACAGATTTTTTGTATTTTTTAATTGTTCACAACTTTCTTGAAATCCTGCCTTAAGGTTCAATTAGTCGTGACTTAACCATAATGCCATAGAACCATAGAAAACAGATGCTCAAACCAAACTTATGAAAAAAAATGTATTTGGTTATAGGTGAGTTATCATAACGCCATAGCCATAACCATAAAAAGCAATTGAATTTTGGTTTTTCGCCATAACCGTAAACAGCTGTTTGGCTATGGCATTATGGTTAAGTCACGACTAATTGAACCTTAAAGCAGGCTATATTATTCGAAAGCTCAACCTATTGGAATATGAATGTCATCAAGATTCGTATACGTGGGTTGACCAGGTCTCAAAAGGATCCTTGAAGAAGGCATAGCATTGGTCACTAAAAAAACTATCCAGAGCGCGATTGATGCTGTTCCAAGCTATTGTACACAGCATCTCTCTCCTTCGTCGGTTCGCAGAAACATCGGCGAAGTAAAACAATTAATAAAATGCTAATACGGCTTAACAAAGTTAATACGACTACTTAACACCGGAGGCTCCTCAACACTGCTATAAAAATCAATATAACGCGCAAAGCAGAGTTGTAAAAGAGTCAAGCCTTCTAAATTGTCAATATCTATCTTCTCTACCTTATCCCTCTCTCTGAGTTCCGGCACAATGCACAATGCATACGTAGGGGTCATCCCCTGAGTGCTGGTCCTAGTTAAAAAAAAAAGAAAAAAATCAATATTTATTTATATGTCTTATGAGTTTTTAGTTTTTTCTTTAATTTTTGAAATAGTTTCTTATACATATTTCTTATATTATTTACTATGAATTGTTAAATTTTGATTTGTTAGTTTTTTTCTTTAACTTGTGTTAGTTTTGTAGGCTCTGAAAATATCGGTCGGACTGACCTGAGTAAAGGAATATAATATAATGATAATAGAATACACATATTTTTAAATCTGGCTAAAATTCAATATTTTAGCTACAAAAATGAACAGGCCAATGCCCCTTAAATTTTTTTATGCTTTTTAAACTGGCATACACACATAATAATAAAGTATTATGACAAGAAAAGTGGGGTGGTGCCACGCCCATTGGCCTTTTCTACCTAGCGAAATTTTTTGCACACACAATAAATAAATAGAACATGAAAATGATATATCTCATATTCTCGTTGCTTGAAAACGACTAATCTATTTGCCAAATATTTGCATTTTTCAACACTGTGCATTATTATGCAAAAAATAAAAAAAAGAAAAAGCACTTCTTCCAACTCATGCAGAAGCATGCATGCATCCATGAATTATGAAATTTTGTCATAAATGGCATTCTCTACTTTTGACTTTATGAACGTGTATTGTATTATTCAACAAGCCATTCATTGTTTATAAAATGTTTTCCTCTTGTCTCTTATAATATTTTTTGTTTTATGTAAATAATTCTGTTAAAAATTTACATTGATGAGAAGAGTGCGCCATAGTTATGTACGAGTATGTATAAAAATATTGCCATAAATTTGCACTTGCATACTTGTACATGACCCATTTGCGTTTGAGGAAGTTTTTAAAGCTGCCATTTTTCATTTGGTGTTTTTTTTTTTCGTTTTATGCCTTTGTGCACATATTTTTTCATTACACATTTTTTTATGTATTTTTGTTAATGCGTTTCTGTATCGTTTATATTTTATATCGCTGTTTACAAAAACTTTGTTTATTTTTAATACAAAATTCAAATCCTTTGGGTAGCTTTGTGGTGCGTAAGGGATCAATAAATTGTTTATGTTGACTGGATGTCAATGTTGCTAAAAAAAAATCCAACTTTATTATATACGATGACAGCGAATTGTTAATTTAAATATAAGTACGCGAATTCATTTCAAAAATTTTTTTGTTTGCAATATGTAGTTCCATATGCAAACTTTTAGTTTAACTAAATTTTATTAAACATTTTTTATTAATCTCTGCAAATAAGGTTCAACGTCATATTTAGCAGTCTTCTTCTGCAAGGGAGTATCTCTGTGCATGCATATTGAAAATGCGAGTGCGACAATATATTCGCGAGACGTTAGCATTACAAAAACTTAGCTAAAGTAGAAGTGTTAAGACGGCCCACTGTGCAAGTAGATGTTTTTCAGCAATCTTTATCTTTATCTTCATCGAATATTTCTCACAGCAAAACCGACTGAATCAAGCGCAGATAAAAGTGTTGCATTATTAGGATTCTTGGGAAGAAATCTCATTAGATGAAGTGAAGAAAAAAAATCATGAAAAGCACTGCACGAAATGTATTGAGCTTAAAGGAGAAAATTCTGACAAATAAAACGTTATTTTCAACAATAAATTTTTATTTTATAATAAATTATCAAACTGTCCTCGTATGTGATAAAAATCAAAGAAAATGCTTAACTCAATGTATGGAATATTAGTGGTGCCATTTTCGTTTCAATTTAAAAATATTTTCTGGAAATTTTTTAGATTTTTAAATTAATTAATTAATAAAAAATTTGTAATTTATATAAAAAACTAAGAATATTTTGAAATGCTCCAATTTTAGGCTTCTAGTAATTAATTGACTTAAACGAATTTAAAAATTCTTCTGTAAATATTATCGAAAACCTTCAGGACTGGTTAAAAGTGGTAAAATGCCTCTGCAATCGTTTTACAGGATGTGTAAAGTTGTCATTTAAATTACAAATTTCCTGTGGTCATGTGAATTTATGGCATTTTGTTTGTTATTGTTGTTAACATCCCATAATCACAAGGGCAAGTGCTGTAAGCAATCACACACATACAGAGAGACAAATACCTACAATGTTAAAGGATTTATTTATTTAAATTTTGCATTTCCGCTAACGGCCAATTTGTAAATAAAAATGTGAATGACGTCTGAAAACCTGAATCATGTAAAAAAATATTAAATAAAAATATGTAATAAAATTTAATTGAATTTTGTATTAAATGTGTTTTCATTTGACTGTAAATAATGCATTATTAAAAAAAAAAAAAATTCAAATATATTTTTTGTATTGAGTTTTTTATTTTTTTAAGTATTTAAACAACAATTGCAAAAAAAGGAAATAATAAATTACAATATAAATTTTATTAAATTTACATATGTTCTGTCAAACCTATTAATATTTATTTTAAATTAATTAAATTGGGCAAAAATAATTTTTATTATATAAAAAAGGTTACATAATATTTGCTTGCAAATTAAAAACGAATTTAAAAGCAAATTTAACTTAAAATAGGGGCATGGTATCACTGCGTATTAATTTAAATAATTCTCGTGTAAGAAATGCGATTTTATCCCATAGCGTTAAAATTTGGTCGAAAAAACACTAGCAAATCAGTTAAAGATTTTTAATAACGAAAACAACAATAATAACAATAGAAGACGATTTAAATTTTTAAATAATATACTTAAGACATTCAAGTGTCTTCTAAAACCGATGGTGTACTTTTATGACAAATAATTTCAGAATTTATCTCTTGAAGCTGCTAAAGGGGTTTCAAAATTTTTTTTTAAAAATATCATCCGTTTTTGCCTATTTTGCTTCCTAAAGTTCTGGCAACACTGACTGTTCCTTAAAGTTAACCGAAATAAAAAAAAAAAAATATTTACCATTTAATAGTATTTTCAGTCTTCGCCGGCTTTACAACCAGCCATGTAAAATTCAAAGAAGTACAACCCCAAATAAGGCCCATTAATAAGGTCAAGTTTGAAACACGACTGATCTACTTTTTTCTTGCATAATGGAGGCCGACATGTCAAAATTTGTACATGCAAGCATAGGGGCTCATATGTCATATGTTTTTATTGTTTGCACTTTGTTGTAGTATTAATTTTACCTGTTATGAATTTGCCTTGACCCCAACAATAAAAAATATTAACTACCTCAATTATAATTCTAACATCATTATCAGCTTTAAACTTATAAAATACTCTCATTAAATTCCAAGAGTAAATAACTGCATTCTTCTGCTCTCAATAATAATGTTCTAAATATTCCAATGGAAAACAGTAACGAAAATTATCTCTTTTGGTTTAGTTTTAGCCGGCGGTTTGTTGTGATCAACAAAATTTTTGTTAATTGTTAATGAGAAAAAAAAATTAAAAAAGAAAAGACGTGTGGCACTCGGGGACTGCCGCGGTAAAGCTATTGCATAGCATTTTCTTTATCAACTTATGCAATTATATTATTACGTTTTGTTTAATAACTCCGTTGTTATTCTGGCAATACTGTATGTTAATGAAATCAAAATCAATAGCATACTTTAGGGGTTAACATACATTGGGCGATTTAAATACTTAAAAAAACAAAAGATTTAAGAAACAAACTTAGTGTCAGGTTATTTCGTTTCAAAAACAAAAGACTTAAAAACCAAACGTTTCAAAATTTCTTGATTCGGTCGCCTCAAAGCCCGCGATAAAAGTTATGCAATAGCTTAATAAAATAATTAAAGAAATCGATTATTTGCGAATTTCATTATAATTTGTGCTAAAAATCTAATAATAATAAAAGTGTGGTTACTTACAAAAGTTTGTTAAAGTTTTTCATGAAGAAAATACACATGTGCGCTTTTATGTGGACACATCCATATGTGTACACACATATATATGCATGTATATTAGACTGGACATAGCGTTATATAGAAAAATTCAAAAATGTTAAATCCAAAAGTTTTCGCACTGAAAAATATGAGTTTGGGGATAACAATAATTATGCATATTTGAATTTTTTTTTTAGTTCTGAGTACCTCGGGGTTGAGCACAAAGTTTTATTATATTACCCATTTCTAAAAATTTTGTGCTATTAGCGACAACAAGACAAAGTGATCTAACTGTGTATTGATGTTTTTTTGAAATGAAATTTTGTGAATAAAAAAAACATTAAACTGTTGAACATTACATGATACTTCTGTTAATTTAATGCGTAAATACGGTGTCAATGCGATCTTCGGATTAAATGCGTTGTTGTTAATTATTAAGAAGTTTTAATATTTGATGTATGTATGTATATTTTTGGTGGGAAAATGCGAAAGTGAACTGAAAGGCGCAAAGTTGCCTAATATGAAGCAAATTCTTAAACTATTTTTTTATAAAACCCGAGTGCAAAAACTCCCTGTGAAGGCAAGCATAAAAATACAATACATTCTACTCTTGAATTTTGGCAACAAGCAAATATTCCAACAATGATCGAAATCAACTGCGTGAAAATATTTAATTTACTTTATGCCGAATGGAAAATTTTGTCCAAGAACAGATTTGGCAAATATGAAAAATATAGAAACGATGAAATAGAATTCTCTGAAAAGATCAAAAGTTATATATTTGATATCGTAGCTGCGGATGCACTTGAAACGATGACTATTGAAGAGGATACCGAATTCCTTCTGTTGTAAAGAGAAAAGGGTCGGTCAAGTTGTATGTCAGGTCAGGATTTAAAGCTGTCACGAAAACAAGAACGCAAAGCGAAGCTACTGGAAGAAGCAGAAGAGGGCAAGCGAAAATATCAAGATACCTAAGAAAGTATTGTATGCGAAGGCGAACAAATGGACAATTCAGCTCCGAAAGTTAATTTTCTGAAGGACCAACATCAAGGAATCCAGGGATATCGCGGAAAAATCCAAATAATCCAATTTTAATTTTAAAAATTTTATAGAAAAATTCTCAATACAATTGAGAAATCGGACTAACACAGTCTATAAGTATGGATCCTTGGCTTTAATTTCCCATTGGTCCAAATGAGTGACAAACAAATTTTATAGAAAAATTCTCAAATACAATTGAGAAATCGGACTTACATTGTCTATAAGTATGGATCCTTGGCTTTAATTTCCCATTGGTCCAAATGAGTGACAAACAAGTGTTATAGAAAAATTCTCAAATACAATTGAGAAATCGGACTTACATAGTCTATAAGTATGGATCCTTGGCTTTAATTTCCCATTGGTTCAAATGAGTGACAAACATAAATGTGCCCACAAATAGCCAAATTCCCCTAGAGCTGGACAATATTTACACAATTTTAAGATTTAAAATTTTATAGAAAAATTCTCAAATACAATTGAGAAAACGGACTTACATTGTCTATAAGTATGGATCCTTGGCTTTAATTTCCCATTGGTCCAAATGAGTGACAAACAAATTTTATAGAAAAATTCTCAAATACAATTGAGAAATCGGACTAACACAGTCTATAAGTATGGATCCTTGGCTTTAATTTCCCATTGGTTCAAATGAGTGACAAACATAAATGTGCCCACAAATAGCCAAATTCCCCTAGAGCTGGACAATATTTACACAATTTTAAGATTTAAAATTTTATAGAAAAATTCTCAAATACAATTGAGAAATCGGACTTACATTGTCTATAAGTATGGATCCTTGGCTTTAATTTCCTATTGGCCCAAATGAGTGACAAACAAATTTTATAGAAAAATTCTCAAATACAATTGAGAAATCGGACTAACACAGTCTATAAGTATGGATCCTTGGCTTTAATTTCCCATTGGTTCAAATGAGTGACAAACATAAA
Organism: Lypha dubia; assembly: GCA_947311025.1. Classification (NCBI taxonomy): domain Eukaryota; kingdom Metazoa; phylum Arthropoda; class Insecta; order Diptera; family Tachinidae; genus Lypha; species Lypha dubia. The sequence continues at coordinate 84,713,426 of OX371263.1, read as the reverse complement.
TGTGCCCACAAATAGCCAAATTCCCCTAGAGCTGGACAATATTTACACAATTTTAAGATTTAAAATTTTATAGAAAAATTCTCAAATACAATTGAGAAAACGGACTTACATTGTCTATAAGTATGGATCCTTGGCTTTAATTTCCCATTGGTCCAAATGAGTGACAAACAAATTTTATAGAAAAATTCTCAAATACAATTGAGAAATCGGACTAACACAGTCTATAAGTATGGATCCTTGGCTTTAATTTCCCATTGGTTCAAATGAGTGACACACATAAATGTGCCCACAAATAGCCAAATTCCCCTAGAGCTGGACAATATTTACACAATTTTAAGATTTAAAATTTTATAGAAAAATTCTCAAATACAATTGAGAAATCGGACTTACATTGTCTATAAGTATGGATCCTTGGCTTTAATTTCCTATTGGTCCTAATGAGTGACAAACAAATTTTATAGAAAAATTCTCAAATACAATTGAGAAATCGGACTAACACAGTCTATAAGTATGGATCCTTGGCTTTAATTTCCCATTGGTTCAAATGAGTGACAAACATAAATGTGCCCACAAATAGCCAAATTCCCCTAGAGCTGGACAATATTTACACAATTTTAAGATTTAAAATTTTATAGAAAAATTCTCAAATACAATTGAGAAATCGGACTTACATTGTCTATAAGTATGGATCCTTGGCTTTAATTTCCTATTGGTCCAAATGAGTGACAAACAAATTTTATAGAAAAATTCTCAAATACAATTGAGAAATCGGACTAACACAGTCTATAAGTATGGATCCTTGGCTTTAATTTCCCATTGGTTCAAATGAGTGACAAACATAAATGTGCCCACAAATAGCCAAATTCCCCTAGAGCTGGACAATATTTACACAATTTTAAGATTTAAAATTTTATAGAAAAATTCTCAAATACAATTGAGAAATCGGACTAACACAGTCTATAAGTATGGATCCTTGGCTTTAATTTCCCATTGGTTCAAATGAGTGACAAACATAAATGTGCCCACAAATAGCCAAATTCCCGTAGAGCTGGACAAAATTTACACAATTTTAAGCTTTAAAATTTTATAGAAAAATTCTCAAATACAATTGAGAAATCGGACTTACATTGTCTATAAGTATGGATCCTTGGCTTTAATTTCCCATTGGTCCAAATGAGTGACAAACAAATTTTATAGAAAAATTCTCAAATACAATTGAGAAATCGGACTTACATAATCTATAAGTATGGATCCTTGGCTTTAATTTCCCATTGGTCAGAATGAGTGACAAACAAATTTTATAGAAAAATTCTCAAATACAATTAAGAAATCGGACTTACATAGTCTATAAGTATGGATCCTTGGCTTTAATTTCCCATTGGTTCAAATGAGTGACAAACATAAATGTGCCCACAAATAGCCAAATTCCCCTAGAGCTGGACAATATTTACACAATTTTAAGATTTAAAATTTTATAGAAAAATTCTCAAATACAATTGAGAAAAATGACTTACATTGTCTATAAGTATGGATCCTTGGCTTTAATTTCCCATTGGTCCAAATGAGTGACAAACAAGTGTTATAGAAAAATTCTCAAATACAATTAAGAAATCGGACTTACATAGTCTATAAGTATGGATCCTTGGCTTTAATTTCCCATTGGTCAGAATGAGTGACAAACAAATTTTATAGAAAAATTCTCAAATACAATTGAGAAATCGGACTTACATAGTCTATAAGTATGGATCCTTGGCTTTAATTTCCCATTGGTTCAAATGAGTGACAAACATAAATGTGCCCACAAATAGCCAAATTCCCCTAGAGCTGGACAATATTTACACAATTTTAAGATTTAAAATTTTATAGAAAAATTCTCAAATACAATTGAGAAAACGGACTTACATTGTCTATAAGTATGGATCCTTGGCTTTAATTTCCCATTGGTCCAAATGAGTGACAAACAAGTGTTATAGAAAAATTCTCAAATACAATTGAGAAATCGGACTTACATAATCTATAAGTATGGATCCTTGGCTTTAATTTCTCATTGGTCCAAATGAGTGACAAACAAATTTTATAGAAAAATTCTCAAATACAATTGAGAAATCGGACTTACATAGTCTATAAGTATGGATCCTTGGCTTTAATTTCCCATTGGTTCAAATGAGTGACAAACATAAATGTGCCCACAAATAGCAAATTCCCGTAGAGCTGGACAATATTTACTCAATTTTAAGCTTTAAAATTTTATAGAAAAATTCTCAAATACAATTGAGAAAACGGACTTACATTGTCTATAAGTATGGATCCTTGGCTTTAATTTCCCATTGGTCCAAATGAGTGACAAACAAGTGTTATAGAAAAATTCTCAAATACAATTGAGAAATCGGACTTACATAATCTATAAGTATGGATCCTTGGCTTTAATTTCCCATTGGTCCAAATGAGTGACAAACAAATTTTATAGAAAAATTCTCAAATACAATTGAGAAATCGGACTTACATAGTCTATAAGTATGGATCCTTGGCTTTAATTTCCCATTGGTTCAAATGAGTGACAAACATAAATGTGCCCACAAATAGCAAATTCCCGTAGAGCTGGACAATATTTACTCAATTTTAAGCTTTAAAATTTTATAGAAAAATTCTCAAATACAATTGAGAAATCGGACTTCCATAGTCTATAAGTATGGATCCTTGGCTTTAATTTCCCATTGCTCCAAATGAGTGACAAACAAATTTTATAGAAAAATTCTCAAATACAATTGAGAAATCGGACTTACATAGTCTATAAGTATGGATCCTTGGCTTTAATTTCCCATTGGTCCAAATGAGTGACAAACAAATTTTGTAGAAAAATTCTCAAATACAATTGAGAAATCGGACTTACATAGTCTATAAGTATGGATCCTTGGCTTTAATTTCCCATTGGTTCAAATGAGTGACAAACATAAATGTGCCCACAAATAGCCAAATTCCCGTAGAGCTGGACAAAATTTACACCATTTTAAGCTTTAAAATTTTATAGAAAAATTCCCAAATACAATTGAGAAATCGGACTTACATTGTCTATAAGTATGGATCCTTGGCATTAATTTCCCATTGGTCCAAATGAGTGACAAACATAAATGTGCCCACAAATAGCCAAATTCCCGTAGAGCTGGAAAAAATTTACACAATTTTAAGCTTTAAAATTTTATACAAAAATTCTCAAATACAATTGAGAAATCGGACTTACATTGTCTATAAGTATGGATCCTTGGCTTTAATTTCCCATTGGTCCAAATGAGTGACAAACAAATTTTAAAGAAAAATTCTCAAATACAATTGAGAAATCGGACTTCCATAGTCTATAAGTATGGATCCTTGGCTTTAATTTCCCATTGGTTCAAATGAGTGACAAACATAAATGGGCCCACAAATAGCCAAATTCCCGTAGAGCTGGACAAAATTTACATAATTTTAAGCTTTAAAATTTTATAGAAAAATTCTCAAATACAATTGAGAAATCGGACTTACATTGTCTATAAGTATGGATCCTTGGCTTTAATTTCCCATTAGTCCAAATGAGTGACAAACAGATTTTATAGAAAAATTCTCAAATACAATTGAGAAATCGGACTTACATAGTCTATAAGTATGGATCCTTGGCTTTAATTTCCCATTGGTTCAAATGAGTGACAAATTGAGAAATCGGACTTACATAGTCTATAAGTATGGATCCTTGGCTTTAATTTCCCATTGGTCCAAATGAGTGACAAACAAATTTTATGGAAAAATTCTCAAATACAATTGAGAAATCGGACTTACATAGTCTATAAGTATGGATCCTTGGCTTTAATTTCCCATTGGTCCAAATGAGTGACAAACAAATTTTGTAGAAAAATTCTCAAATACAATTAAGAAATCGGACTTACATAGTCTATAAGTATGGATCCTTGGCTTTAATTTCCCATTGGTTCAAATGAGTGACAAACATAAATGTGCCCACAAATAGCCAAATTCCCCTAGAGCTGGACAATATTTACACAATTTTAAGATTTAAAATTTTATAGAAAAATTCTCAAATACAATTGAGAAAACGGACTTACATTGTCTATAAGTATGGATCCTTGGCTTTAATTTCCCATTGGTCCAAATGAGTGACAAACAAGTGTTATAGAAAAATTCTCAAATACAATTAAGAAATCGGACTTACATAGTCTATAAGTATGGATCCTTGGCTTTAATTTCCCATTGGTCAGAATGAGTGACAAACAAGTGTTATAGAAAAATTCTCAAATACAATTGAGAAATCGGACTTACATAATCTATAAGTATGGATCCTTGGCTTTAATTTCCCATTGGTCCAAATGAGTGACAAACAAATTTTATAGAAAAATTCTCAAATACAATTAAGAAATCGGACTTACATAGTCTATAAGTATGGATCCTTGGCTTTAATTTCCCATTGGTCAGAATGAGTGACAAACAAATTTTATAGAAAAATTCTCAAATACAATTAAGAAATCGGACTTACATAGTCTATAAGTATGGATCCTTGGCTTTAATTTCCCATTGGTTCAAATGAGTGACAAACATAAATGTGCCCACAAATAGCCAAATTCCCGTAGAGCTGGACAAAATTTACACAATTTTAAGCTTTAAAATTTTATAGAAAAATTCTCAAATACAATTGAGAAATCGGACTTACATTGTCTATAAGTATGGATCCTTGGCTTTAATTTCCCATTGGTCCAAATGAGTGACAAACAAGTGTTATAGAAAAATTCTCAAATACAATTAAGAAATCGGACTTACATAGTCTATAAGTATGGATCCTTGGCTTTAATTTCCCATTGGTTCAAATGAGTGACAAACATAAATGTGCCCACAAATAGCCAAATTCCCCTAGAGCTGGACAATATTTACACAATTTTAAGATTTAAAATTTTATAGAAAAATTCTCAAATACAATTGAGAAAACGGACTTACATTGTCTATAAGTATGGATCCTTGGCTTTAATTTCCTATTGGTCCAAATGAGTGACAAACAAGTGTTATAGAAAAATTCTCAAATACAAATAAGAAATCGGACTTACATAGTCTATAAGTATGGATCCTTGGCTTTAATTTCCCATTGGTCAGAATGAGTGACAAACAAATTTTATAGAAAAATTCTCAAATACAATTGAGAAATCGGACTTACATAGTCTATAAGTATGGATCCTTGGCTTTAATTTCCCATTGGTTCAAATGAGTGACAAACATAAATGTGCCCACAAATAGCCAAATTCCCCTAGAGCTGGACAATATTTACACAATTTTAAGATTTAAAATTTTATAGAAAAATTCTCAAATACAATTGAGAAAACGGACTTACATTGTCTATAAGTATGGATCCTTGGCTTTAATTTCCCATTGGTCCAAATGAGTGACAAACAAGTGTTATAGAAAAATTCTCAAATACAATTGAGAAATCGGACTTACATAATCTATAAGTATGGATCCTTGGCTTTAATTTCCCATTGGTCCAAATGAGTGACAAACAAATTTTATAGAAAAATTCTCAAATACAATTGAGAAATCGGACTTACATAGTCTATAAGTATGGATCCTTGGCTTTAATTTCCCATTGGTTCAAATGAGTGACAAACATAAATGTGCCCACAAATAGCAAATTCCCGTAGAGCTGGACAATATTTACTCAATTTTAAGCTTTAAAATTTTATAGAAAAATTCTCAAATACAATTGAGAAAACGGACTTACATTGTCTATAAGTATGGATCCTTGGCTTTAATTTCCCATTGGTCCAAATGAGTGACAAACAAGTGTTATAGAAAAATTCTCAAATACAATTGAGAAATCGGACTTACATAATCTATAAGTATGGATCCTTGGCTTTAATTTCCCATTGGTCCAAATGAGTGACAAACAAATTTTATAGAAAAATTCTCAAATACAATTGAGAAATCGGACTTACATAGTCTATAAGTATGGATCCTTGGCTTTAATTTCCCATTGGTTCAAATGAGTGACAAACATAAATGTGCCCACAAATAGCCAAATTCCCGTAGAGCTGGACAAAATTTACACCATTTTAAGCTTTAAAATTTTATAGAAAAATTCTCAAATACAATTGAGAAATCGGACTTACATTGTGTATAAGTATGGATCCTTGGCTTTAATTTCCCATTGCTCCAAATGAGTGACAAACAAATTTTATAGAAAAATTCTCAAATACAATTGAGAAATCGGACTTACATAGTCTATAAGTATGGATCCTTGGCTTTAATTTCCCATTGGTCCAAATGAGTGACAAACAAATTTTATAGAAAAATTCTCAAATACAATTGAGAAATCGGACTTACATAGTCTATAAGTATGGATCCTTGGCTTTAATTTCCCATTGGTCCAAATGAGTGACAAACAAATTTTGTAGAAAAATTCTCAAATACAATTGAGAAATCGGACTTACATAGTCTATAAGTATGGATCCTTGGCTTTAATTTCCCATTGGTTCAAATGAGTGACAAACATAAATGTGCCCACAAATAGCCAAATTCCCGTAGAGCTGGACAAAATTTACACCATTTTAAGCTTTAAAATTTTATAGAAAAATTCCCAAATACAATTGAGAAATCGGACTTACATTGTCTATAAGTATGGATCCTTGGCATTAATTTCCCATTGGTCCAAATGAGTGACAAACATAAATGTGCCCACAAATAGCCAAATTCCCGTAGAGCTGGAAAAAATTTACACAATTTTAAGCTTTAAAATTTTATACAAAAATTCTCAAATACAATTGAGAAATCGGACTTACATTGTCTATAAGTATGGATCCTTGGCTTTAATTTCCCATTGGTCCAAATGAGTGACAAACAAATTTTATAGAAAAATTCTCAAATACAATTGAGAAATCGGACTTACATAGTCTATAAGTATGGATCCTTGGCTTTAATTTCCCATTGGTCCAAATGAGTGACAAACAAATTTTGTAGAAAAATTCTCAAATACAATTGAGAAATCGGACTTACATAGTCTATAAGTATGGATCCTTGGCTTTAATTTCCCATTAGTCCAAATGAGTGACAAACAGATTTTATAGAAAAATTCTCAAATACAATTGAGAAATCGGACTTACATAGTCTATAAGTATGGATCCTTGGCTTTAATTTCCCATTGGTTCAAATGAGTGACAAATTGAGAAATCGGACTTACATAGTCTATAAGTATGGATCCTTGGCTTTAATTTCCCATTGGTCCAAATGAGTGACAAACAAATTTTATAGAAAAATTCTCAAATACAATTGAGAAATCGGACTTACATAGTCTATAAGTATGGATCCTTGGCTTTAATTTCCCATTGGTCCAAATGAGTGACAAACAAATTTTGTAGAAAAATTCTCAAATACAATTGAGAAATCGGACTTACATAGTCTATAAGTATGGATCCTTGGCTTTAATTTCCCATTGGTTCAAATGAGTGACAAACATAAATGTGCCCACAAATAGCAAATTCCCGTAGAGCTGGACAATATTTACTCAATTTTAAGCATTAAAATTTTATAGAAAAATTCTCAAATACAATTGAGAAATCGGACTTACATTGTCTATAAGTATGGATCCTTGGCTTTAATTTCCCATTGGTCCAAATGAGTGACAAACAAATTTTATAGAAAAATTCTCAAATACAATTGAGAAATCGGACTTACATAGTCTATAAGTATGGATCCTTGGCTTTAATTTCCCATTGGTGAGTGACAAACATAAATGTGCCCACAAATAGCAAATTCCCGTAAAGCTGGACAATATTTACTCAATTTTAAGCTTTAAAATTTTATAGAAAAATTCTCAAATACAATTGAGAAATCGGACTTACATTGTCTATAAGTATGGATCCTTGGCTTTAATTTCCCATTGGTCCAAATGAGTGAAAAACAAATTTTATAGAAAAATTCTCAAATACAATTGAGAAATCGGACTTACATAGTCTATAAGTATGGATATTTGGCTTTAATTTCCCATTGGTCCAAATGAGTGACAAACAAATTTTGTAGAAAAATTCTCAAATACAATTGAGAAATCGGACTTACATAGTCTATAAGTATGGATCCTTGGCTTTAATTTCCCATTGGTTCAAATGAGTGACAAACATAAATGTGCCCACAAATAGCAAATTCCCGTAGAGCTGGACAATATTTACTCAATTTTAAGCTTTAAAATTTTATAGAAAAATTCTCAAATACAATTGAGAAATCGGACTTACATTGTCTATAAGTATGGATCCTTGGCTTTAATTTCCCATTGGTCCAAATGAGTGACAAACAAATTTTATAGAAAAATTCTCAAATACAATTGAGAAATCGGACTTACATAGTCTATAAGTATGGATCCTTGGCTTTAATTTTCCATTGGTGAGTGACAAACATAAATGTGCCCACAAATAGCAAATTCCCGTAAAGCTGGACAATATTTACTCAATTTTAAGCTTTAAAATTTTATAGAAAAATTCTCAAATACAATTGAGAAATAGGACTAACACAGTCTATAAGTATGGATCCTTGGCTTTAATTTCCCATTGGTTCAAATGAGTGACAAACAAATTTTGTAGAAAAATTCTCAAATACAATTGAGAAATCGGACTAACACAGTCTATAAGTATGGATCCTTGGCTTTAATTTCCTATTGGTTCAAATGAGTGACAAACAAATTTTGTAGAAAAATTCTCAAATACAATTGAGAAATCGGACTTACATAGTCTATAAGTATGGATCCTTGGCTTTAATTTCCCATTGGTGAGTGACAAACATAAATGTGCCCACAAATAGCAAATTCCCGTAGAGCTGGACAATATTTACTCAATTTTAAGCTTTAAAATTTTATAGAAAAATTCTCAAATACAATTGAGAAATCGGACTAACACAGTCTATAAGTATGGATCCTTGGCTTTAATTTCCCATTGGTTCAAATGAGTGACAAACAAATTTTGTAGAAAAATTCTCAAATACAATTGAGAAATCGGACTTACATAGTCTATAAATATGGATCCTTGGCTTTAATTTCCCATTGGTGAGTGACAAACATAAATGTGCCCACAAATAGCAAATTCCCGTAGAGCTGGACAATATTTACTCAATTTTAAGCTTTAAAATTTTATAGAAAAATTCTCAAATACAATTGAGAAATCGGACTAACACAGTCTATAAGTATGGATCCTTGGCTTTAATTTCCCATTGGTTCAAATGAGTGACAAACAAATTTTGTAGAAAAATTCTCAAATACAATTGAGAAATCGGACTTACATAGTCTATAAGTATGGATCCTTGGCTTTAATTTCCCATTGGTGAGTGACAAACATAAATGTGCCCACAAATAGCAAATTCCCGTAGAGCTGGACAATATTTACTCAATTTTAAGCTTTAAAATTTTATAGAAAAATTCTCAAATACAATTGAGAAATCGGACTTACATTGTCTATAAGTATGGATCCTTGGCTTTAATTTCCCATTGGTCCAAATGAGTGAAAAACAAATTTTATAGAAAAATTCTCAAATACAATTGAGAAATCGGACTTACATAGTCTATAAGTATGGATCCTTGGCTTTAATTTCCCATTGGTCCAAATGAGTGACAAACAAATTTTATAGAAAAATTCTCAAATACAATTGAGAAATCGGACTTACATAGTCTATAAGTATGGATCCTTGGCTTTAATTTCCCATTGGTGAGTGACAAACATAAATGTGCCCACAAATAGCAAATTCCCGTAGAGCTGGACAATATTTACTCAATTTTAAGCTTTAAAATTTTATAGAAAAATTCTCAAATACAATTGAGAAATCGGACTTACATTGTCTATAAGTATGGATCCTTGGCTTTAATTTCCCATTGGTCCAAATGAGTGAAAAACAAATTTTATAGAAAAATTCTCAAATACAATTGAGAAATCGGACTTACATAGTCTATAAGTATAGATCCTTGGCTTTAATTTCCCATTGGTCCAAATGAGTGACAAACAAATTTTATAGAAAAATTCTCAAATACAATTGAGAAATCGGACTTACATAGTCTATAAGTATGGATCCTTGGCTTTAATTTCCCATTGGTCCAAATGAGTGACAAACAAATTTTATAGAAAAATTCTCAAATACAATTGAGAAATCGGACTTACATAGTCTATAAGTATGGATCCTTGGCTTTAATTTCCCATTGGTTCAAATGAGTGACAAACATAAATGTGCCCACAAATAGCAAATTCCCGTAGAGCTGGACAATATTTACTCAATTTTAAGCTTTAAAATTTTATAGAAAAATTCTCAAATACAATTGAGAAATCGGACTTACATTGTCTATAAGTATGGATCCTTGGCTTTAATTTCCCATTGGTCCAAATGAGTGACAAACAAATTTTATAGAAAAATTCTCAAATACAATTGAGAAATCGGACTTACATAGTCTATAAGTATGGATCCTTGGCTTTAATTTCCCATTGGTGAGTGACAAACATAAATGTGCCCACAAATAGCAAATTCCCGTAGAGCTGGACAATATTTACTCAATTTTAAGCTTTAAAATTTTATAGAAAAATTCTCAAATACAATTGAGAAATCGGACTTACATAGTCTATAAGTATGGATCCTTGGCTTTAATTTCCCATTGGTCCAAATGAGTGAAAAACAAATTTTATAGAAAAATTCTCAAATACAATTGAGAAATCGGACTTACATAGTCTATAAGTATGGATCCTTGGCTTTAATTTCCCATTGGTCCAAATGAGTGACAAACAAATTTTATAGAAAAATTCTCAAATACAATTGAGAAATCGGACTTACATTGTCTATAAGTATGGATCCTTGGCTTTAATTTCCCATTGGTCCAAATGAGTGACAAACAAATTTTATAGAAAAATTCTCAAATACAATTGAGAAATCGGACTTACATAGTCTATAAGTATGGATCCTTGGCTTTAATTTCCCATTGGTTCAAATGAGTGACAAACATAAATGTGCCCACAAATAGCAAATTCCCGTAGAGCTGGACAATATTTACTCAATTTTAAGCTTTAAAATTTTATAGAAAAATTCTCAAATACAATTGAGAAATCGGACTTACATAGTCTATAAGTATGGATCCTTGGCTTTTATTTCCCATTGGTCCAAATGAGTGACAAACAAATTTTATAGAAAAATTCTCAAATACAATTGAGAAATCGGACTTACATAGTCTATAAGTATGGATCCTTGGCTTTAATTTCCCATTGGTCCAAATGAGTGAAAAACAAATTTTATAGAAAAATTCTCAAATACAATTGAGAAATCGGACTTACATAGTCTATAAGTATGGATCCTTGGCTTTTATTTCCCATTGGTCCAAATGAGTGACAAACAAATTTTATAGAAAAATTCTCAAATACAATTGAGAAATCGGACTTACATAGTCTATAAGTATGGATCCTTGGCTTTAATTTCCCATTGGTCCAAATGAGTGACGAACAAATTTTGTAGAAAATTCTCAAATACAATTGAGAAATCGGACTTACATAGTCTATAAGTATGGATCCTTGGCTTTAATTTCCCATTGGTCCAAATGAGTGACGAACAAATTTTGTAGAAAATTCTCAAATACAATTGAGAAATCGGACTTACATAGTCTATAAGTATGGATCTTTGGCTTTAATTTCCCATTGGTCCAAATGAGTGACAAACAAATTTTGTAGAAAAATTCTCAAATACAATTGAGAAATCGGACTTACATAGTCTATAAGTATGGATCCTTGGCTTTAATTTCCCATTGGTTCAAATGAGTGACAAACATAAATGTGCCCACAAATAGCAAATTCCCGTAGAGCTGGACAATATTTACTCAATTTTAAGCTTTAAAATTTTATAGAAAAATTCTCAAATACAATTGAGAAATCGGACTTACATTGTCTATAAGTATGGATCCTTGGCTTTAATTTCCCATTGGTTCAAATGAGTGACAAACATAAATGTGCCCACAAATAGCAAATTCCCGTAGAGCTGGACAATATTTACTCAATTTTAAGCTTTAAAATTTTATAGAAAAATTCTCAAATACAATTGAGAAATCGGACTTACATAGTCTATAAGTATGGATCCTTGGCTTTAATTTCCCATTGGTCCAAATGAGTGACAAACAAATTTTGTAGAAAAATTCTCAAATACAATTGAGAAATCGGACTTACATAGTCTATAAGTATGGATCCTTGGCTTTAATTTCCCATTGGTTCAAATGAGTGACAAACATAAATGTGCCCACAAATAGCAAATTCCCGTAGAGCTGGACAATATTTACTCAATTTTAAGCTTTAAAATTTTATAGAAAAATTCTCAAATACAATTGAGAAATCGGACTTACATTGTCTATAAGTATGGATCCTTGGCTTTAATTTCCCATTGGTCCAAATGAGTGAAAAACAAATTTTATAGAAAAATTCTCATATACAATTGAGAAATCGGACTTACATAGTCTATAAGTATGGATCCTTGGCTTTAATTTCCCATTGGTCCAAATGAGTGACAAACAAATTTTGTAGAAAAATTTTCAAATACAATTGAGAAATCGGACTTACATAGTCTATAAGTATGGATCCTTGGCTTTAATTTCCCATTGGTTCAAATGAGTGACAAACATAAATGTGCCCACAAATAGCAAATTCCCGTAGAGCTGGACAATATTTACTCAATTTTAAGCTTTAAAATTTTATAGAAAAATTCTCAAATACAATTGAGAAATCGGACTTACATAGTCTATAAGTATGGATCCTTGGCTTTTATTTCCCATTGGTCCAAATGAGTGACAAACAAATTTTATAGAAAAATTCTCAAATACAATTGAGAAATCGGACTTACATAGTCTATAAGTATGGATCCTTGGCTTTAATTTCCCATTGGTCCAAATGAGTGACGAACAAATTTTGTAGAAAATTCTCAAATACAATTGAGAAATCGGACTTACATAGTCTATAAGTATGGATCCTTGGCTTTAATTTCCCATTGGTCCAAATGAGTGACAAACAAATTTTGTAGAAAAATTCTCAAATACAATTGAGAAATCGGACTTACATAGTCTATAAGTATGGATCCTTGGCTTTAATTTCCCATTGGTTCAAATGAGTGACAAACATAAATGTGCCCACAAATAGCAAATTCCCGTAGAGCTGGACAATATTTACTCAATTTTAAGCTTTAAAATTTTATAGAAAAATTCTCAAATACAATTGAGAAATCGGACTTACATTGTCTATAAGTATGGATCCTTGGCTTTAATTTCCCATTGGTTCAAATGAGTGACAAACATAAATGTGCCCACAAATAGCCAAATTCCCGTAGAGCTGGACAATATTTACACAATTTTAAGCTTTAAAATTTTATAGAAAAATTCTCAAATACAATTGAGAAATCGGACTTACATTGTCTATAAGTATGGATCCTTGGCTTTAATTTCCCATTGGTTCAAATGAGTGACAAACATAAATGTGCCCACAAATAGCCAAATTGCCGTAGAGCTGGACAAAATTTACACAATTTTAAGCTTTAAAATTTTATAGAAAAATTCTCAAATACAATTGAGAAATCGGACTTACATTGTCTATAAGTATGGATCCTTGGCTTTAATTTCCCATTGGTCCAAATGAGTGACAAACAAATTTTATAGAAAAATTCTCAAATACAATTGAGAAATCGGACTAACACAGTCTATAAGTATGGATCCTTGGCTTTAATTTCCCATTGGTCCAAATGAGTGACAAACAAGTGTTTTAGAAAAATTCTCAAATACAATTGAGAAATCGGACTTACATAGTCTATAAGTATGGATCCTTGGCTTTAATTTCCCATTGGTCCAAATGAGTGACAAACAAATTTTATAGAAAAATTCTCAAATACAATTGAGAAATCGGACTTACATAGTCTATAAGTATGGATCCTTGGCTTTAATTTCCCATTGGTTCAAATGAGTGACAAACATAAATGTGCCCACAAATAGCCAAATTCCCGTAGAGCTGGACAAAATTTACACAATTTTAATCTTTAAAATTTTATAGAAAAATTCTCAAATACAATTAAGAAATCGGACTTACATTGTCTATAAGTATGGATCCTTGGCTTTAATTTCCCATTGGTCCAAATGAGTGACAAACAAATTTTATAGAAAAATTCTCAAATACAATTGAGAAATCGGACTTACATAGTCTATAAGTATGGATCCTTGGCTTTAATTTCCCATTGGTCCAAATGAGTGACAAACAAATTTTATAGAAAAATTCTCAAATACAATTGAGAAATCGGACTTACATAGTCTATAAGTATGGACCCTTGGCTTTAATTTCCCATTGGTTCAAATGAGTGACAAACATAAATGTGCCCACAAATAGCCAAATTCTCGTAGAGCTGGACAATATATACACAACTTTAAGCTTTAAAATTTTATAGAAAAATTCTCAAATACAATTGAGAAATCGGACTTACATTGTCTATAAGTATGGATCCTTGGCTTTAATTTCCCATTGGTTCAAATGAGTGACAAACATAAATGTGCCCACAAATAGCCAAATTCCCGTAGAGCTGGACAAAATTTACACAATTTTAAGCTTTAAAATTTTATAGAAAAATTCTCAAATACAATTGAGAAATCGGACTTACATAGTCTATAAGTATGGATCCTTGGCTTTAAATTCCCATTGGTACAAATGAGTGACAAACACAAATGTGCCCACAAATAGCCAAATTCCCGTAGAGCTGGACAAAATTTACACCATTTTAAGCTTTAAAATTTTATAGAAAAATTCTCAAATACAATTGAGAAATCGGACTTACATAGTCTATAAGTATGGATCCTTGGCTTTAAATTCCCATTGGTACAAATGAATGACAAACACAAATGTGCCCACAAATAGCCAAATTCCCGTAGAGCTGGACAAAATTTACACAATTTTAAGCTTTAAAATTTTATAGAAAAATTCTCAAATACAATTGAGAAATCGGACTTACATTGTCTATAAGTATGGATCCTTGGCTTTAATTTCCCATTGGTCCAAATGAGGGACAAACAAATTTTGTAGAAAAATTCTCAAATACAATTGAGAAATCGGACTTACATAGTCTATAAGTATGGATCCTTGGCTTTAATTTCCCATTGGTTCAAATGAGTGACAAACAAATTTTATAGAAAAATTCTCAAATACAATTGAGAAATCGGACTTACATAGTCTATAAGTATGGATCCTTGGCTTTAATTTCCCATTGGTTCAAATGAGTGACAAACATAAATGTGCCCACAAATAGCAAATTCCCGTAGAGCTGGACAATATTTACTCAATTTTAAGCTTTAAAATTTTATAGAAAAATTCTCAAATACAATTGAGAAATCGGACTTACATTGTCTATAAGTATGGATCCTTGGCTTTAATTTCCCATTGGTCCAAATGAGTGACAAACAAATTTTATAGAAAAATTCTCAAATACAATTGAGAAATCGGACTTACATAGTCTATAAGTATGGATCCTTGGCTTTAATTTCCCATTGGTCCAAATGAGTGACAAACAAATTTTATAGAAAAATTCTCAAATACAATTGAGAAATCGGACTTACATTGTCTATAAGTATGGATCCTTGGCTTTAATTTCCCATTGGTTCAAATGAGTGACAAACATAAATGTGCCCACAAATAGCCAAATTCCCGTAGAGCTGGACAAAATTTACACAATTTTAAGCTTTAAAATTTTATAGAAAAATTCTCAAATACAATTGAGAAATCGGACTTACATAGTCTATAAGTATGGATCCTTGGCTTTAAATTCCCATTGGTACAAATGAGTGACAAACATAAATGTGCCCACAAATAGCCAAATTCCCGTAGAGCTGGACAAAATTTACACAATTTTAAGCTTTAAAATTTTATAGAAAAATTCTGAAATACAATTGAGAAATCGGACTTACATTGTCTATAAGTATGGATCCTTGGCTTTAATTTCCTATTGGTTCAAATGAGTGACAAACATAAATGTGCCCACAAATAGCATAATTCCCGTAGAGCTGGACAATATATACACAATTTTAAGCTTTAAAATTTTATAGAAAAATTCTCAAATACAATTGAGAAATCGGACTTACATAGTCTATAAGTATGGATCCTTGGCTTTAATTTCCCATTGGTCCAAATGAGTGACAAACAAATTTTATAGAAAAATTCTCAAATACAATTGAGAAATCGGACTAACACAGTCTATAAGTATGGATCCTTGGCTTTAAATTCCCATTGGTACAAATGAGTGACAAACATAAATGTGCCCACAAATAGCCAAATTCCCGTAGAGCTGGACAAAATTTACACAATTTTAAGCTTTAAAATTTTATAGAAAAATTCTGAAATACAATTGAGAAATCGGACTTACATTGTCTATAAGTATGGATCCTTGGCTTTAATTTCCCATTGGTTCAAATGAGTGACAAACATAAATGTGCCCACAAATAGCCAAATTCCCGTAGAGCTGGACAATATTTACTCAATTTTAAGCTTTAAAATTTTATAGAAAAATTCTCAAATACAATTGAGAAATCGGACTTACATAGTCTATAAGTATGGATCCTTGGCTTTAATTTCCCATTGGTCCAAATGAGTGACAAACAAATTTTATAGAAAAATTCTCAAATACAATTGAGAAATCGGACTTACATTGTCTATAAGTATGGATCCTTGGCTTGAATTTCCCATTGGTTCAAATGAGTGACAAACAAATTTTATAGAAAAATTCTCAAATACAATTGAGAAATCGGACTTACATTGTCTATAAGTATGGATCCTTGGCTTTAATTTCCCATTGGTCCAAATGAGTGACAAACAAATTTTATAGAAAAATTCTCAAATACAATTGAGAAATCGGACTTACATTGTCTATAAGTATGGATCCTTGGCTTGAATTTCCCATTGGTCCAAATGAGTGACAAACAAATTTTATAGAAAAATTCTCAAATACAATTGAGAAATCGGACTTACATTGTCTATAAGTATGGATCCTTGGCTTTAATTTCCCATTGGTTCAAATGAGTGACAAACATAAATGTGCCCACAAATAGCCAAATTCCCGTAGAGCTGGACAATATATACACAATTTTAAGCTTTAAAATTTTATAGAAAAATTCTCAAATACAATTGAGAAATCGGACTTACATTGTCTATAAGTATGGATCCTTGGCTTTAATTTCCCATTGGTTCAAATGAGTGACAAACATAAATGTGCCCACAAATAGCCAAATTGCCGTAGAGCTGGACAAAATTTACACAATTTTAAGCTTTAAAATTTTATAGAAAAATTCTCAAATACAATTGAGAAATCGGACTTACATTGTCTATAAGTATGGATCCTTGGCTTTAATTTCCCATTGGTTCAAATGAGTGACAAACATAAATGTGCCCACAAATAGCCAAATTGCCGTAGAGCTGGACAAAATTTACACAATTTTAAGCTTTAAAATTTTATAGAAAAATTCTCAAATACAATTGAGAAATCGGACTTACATTGTCTATAAGTATGGATCCTTGGCTTTAATTTCCCATTGGTCCAAATGAGTGACAAACATAAATGTGCCCACAAATAGCCAAATTCCCGTAGAGCTGGACAAAATTTACACAATTTTAAGCTTTAAAATTTTATAGAAAAATTCTCAAATACAATTGAGAAATCGGACTTACATAGTCTATAAGTATGGATCCTTGGCTTTAATTTCCCATTGGTTCAAATGAGTGACAAACAAATTTTATAGAAAAATTCTCAAATACAATTGAGAAATCGGACTTACATAGTCTATAAGTATGGAGCCTTGGCTTTAATTTCCCATTGGTTCAAATGAGTGACAAACAAATTTTATAGAAAAATTCTCAAATACAATTGAGAAATCGGACTTACATAGTCTATAAGTATGGATCCTTGGCTTTAATTTCCCATTGGTCCAAATGAGTGACAAACATAAATGTGCCCACAAAAAGCCAAATTCCCGTAGAGCTGGACAAAATTTACACCATTTTAAGCTTTAAAATTTTATAGAAAAATTCTCAAATGCAATTGAGAAATTGGACTTACATAGTCTATAAGTATGGATCCTTGGCTTTAATTTCCCATTGGTCCAAATGAGTGACAAACATAAATGTGCCCACAAATAGCCAAATTCCCGTAGAGCTGAACAAAATTTACACAATTTTAATTTCTAAAATTTTATAGAAAAATTCTCAAATGCAATTGAGAAATCGGACTTACATAGTCTATAAGTATGGATCCTTGGCTTTAATTTCCCATTGGTTCAAATGAGTGACAAACATAAATGTGCCCACAAATAGCCAAATTCCCGTAGAGCTGGACAATATATACACAATTTTAAGCTTTAAAATTTTATAGAAAAATTCTGAAATACAATTGAGAAATCGGACTTACATTGTATATAAGTATGGATCCTTGGCTTTAATTTCCCATTGGTTCAAATGAGTGACAAACATAAATGTGCCCACAAATAGCCAAATTCCCGTAGAGCTGGACAATATTTACTCAATTTTAAGCTTTAAAATTTTATAGAAAAATTCTCAAATACAATTGAGAAATCGGAATTTCATTGTCTATAAGTATGGATCCTTGGATTTAATTTCCCATTGGTTCAAATGAGTGACAAACATAAATGTGCCCACAAATAGCCAAATTCCCGTAGAGCTGGACAATATATACACAATTTTAAACTTTAAAATTTTATAGAAAAATTCTGAAATACAATTGAGAAATCGGACTTACATTGTCTTGAATTTCCCATTGGTTCAAATGAGTGACAAACAAATTTTATAGAAAAATTCTCAAATACAATTGAGAAATCGGACTTACATTGTCTATAAGTATGGATCCTTGGCTTTAATTTCCCATTGGTCCAAATGAGTGACAAACAAATTTTATAGAAAAATTCTCAAATACAATTGAGAAATCGGACTTACATTGTCTATAAGTATGGATCCTTGGCTTGAATTTCCCATTGGTCCAAATGAGTGACAAACAAATTTTATAGAAAAATTCTCAAATACAATTGAGAAATCGGACTTACATTGTCTATAAGTATGGATCCTTGGCTTTAATTTCCCATTGGTTCAAATGAGTGACAAACATAAATGTGCCCACAAATAGCCAAATTCCCGTAGAGCTGGACAATATATACACAATTTTAAGCTTTAAAATTTTATAGAAAAATTCTCAAATACAATTGAGAAATCGGACTTACATTGTCTATAAGTATGGATCCTTGGCTTTAATTTCCCATTGGTTCAAATGAGTGACAAACATAAATGTGCCCACAAATAGCCAAATTGCCGTAGAGCTGGACAAAATTTACACAATTTTAAGCTTTAAAATTTTATAGAAAAATTCTCAAATACAATTGAGAAATCGGACTTACATTGTCTATAAGTATGGATCCTTGGCTTTAATTTCCCATTGGTTCAAATGAGTGACAAACATAAATGTGCCCACAAATAGCCAAATTGCCGTAGAGCTGGACAAAATTTACACAATTTTAAGCTTTAAAATTTTATAGAAAAATTCTCAAATACAATTGAGAAATCGGACTTACATTGTCTATAAGTATGGATCCTTGGCTTTAATTTCCCATTGGTCCAAATGAGTGACAAACATAAATGTGCCCACAAATAGCCAAATTCCCGTAGAGCTGGACAAAATTTACACAATTTTAAGCTTTAAAATTTTATAGAAAAATTCTCAAATACAATTGAGAAATCGGACTTACATAGTCTATAAGTATGGATCCTTGGCTTTAATTTCCCATTGGTTCAAATGAGTGACAAACAAATTTTATAGAAAAATTCTCAAATACAATTGAGAAATCGGACTTACATAGTCTATAAGTATGGAGCCTTGGCTTTAATTTCCCATTGGTTCAAATGAGTGACAAACAAATTTTATAGAAAAATTCTCAAATACAATTGAGAAATCGGACTTACATAGTCTATAAGTATGGATCCTTGGCTTTAATTTCCCATTGGTCCAAATGAGTGACAAACATAAATGTGCCCACAAAAAGCCAAATTCCCGTAGAGCTGGACAAAATTTACACCATTTTAAGCTTTAAAATTTTATAGAAAAATTCTCAAATGCAATTGAGAAATTGGACTTACATAGTCTATAAGTATGGATCCTTGGCTTTAATTTCCCATTGGTCCAAATGAGTGACAAACATAAATGTGCCCACAAATAGCCAAATTCCCGTAGAGCTGAACAAAATTTACACAATTTTAATTTCTAAAATTTTATAGAAAAATTCTCAAATGCAATTGAGAAATCGGACTTACATAGTCTATAAGTATGGATCCTTGGCTTTAATTTCCCATTGGTTCAAATGAGTGACAAACATAAATGTGCCCACAAATAGCCAAATTCCCGTAGAGCTGGACAATATATACACAATTTTAAGCTTTAAAATTTTATAGAAAAATTCTGAAATACAATTGAGAAATCGGACTTACATTGTATATAAGTATGGATCCTTGGCTTTAATTTCCCATTGGTTCAAATGAGTGACAAACATAAATGTGCCCACAAATAGCCAAATTCCCGTAGAGCTGGACAATATTTACTCAATTTTAAGCTTTAAAATTTTATAGAAAAATTCTCAAATACAATTGAGAAATCGGAATTTCATTGTCTATAAGTATGGATCCTTGGATTTAATTTCCCATTGGTTCAAATGAGTGACAAACATAAATGTGCCCACAAATAGCCAAATTCCCGTAGAGCTGGACAATATATACACAATTTTAAGCTTTAAAATTTTATAGAAAAATTCTGAAATACAATTGAGAAATCGGACTTACATTGTCTATAAGTATGGATCCTTGGCTTTAATTTCCCATTGGTTCAAATGAGTGACAAACAAATTTTATAGAAAAATTCTCAAATACAATTGAGATATCGGACTTACATTGTCTATAAGTATGGATCCTTGGCTTTAATTTCCCATTGGTCCAAATGAGTGACAAACAAATTTTATAGAAAAATTCTCAAATACAATTGAGAAATCGGACTTACATAGTCTATAAGTATAGATCCTTGGCTTTAATTTCCCATTGGTCCAAATGAGTGACAAACATAAATGTGCCCACAAATAGCCAAATTCCCGTAGAGCTGGACAAAATTTACACCATTTTAAGCTTTAAAATTTTATAGAAAAATTCTCAAATACAATTGAGAAATCGGACTAACACAGTCTATAAGTATGGATCCTTGGCTTTAAATTCCCATTGGTACAAATGAGTGACAAACATAAATGTGCCCACAAATAGCCAAATTCCCGTAGAGCTGGACAAAATTTACACCATTTTAAGCTTTAAAATTTTATAGAAAAATTCTGAAATACAATTGAGAAATCGGACTTACATTGTCTATAAGTATGGATCCTTGGCTTTAATTTCCCATTGGTCCAAATGAGTGACAAACAAATTTTATAGAAAAATTCTCAAATACAATTGAGAAATCGGACTTACATTGTCTATAAGTATGGATCCTTGGCTTGAATTTCCCATTGGTCCAAATGAGTGACAAACAAATTTTATAGAAAAATTCTCAAATACAATTGAGAAATCGGACTTACATTGTCTATAAGTATGGATCCTTGGCTTTAATTTCCCATTGGTTCAAATGAGTGACAAACATAAATGTGCCCACAAATAGCCAAATTCCCGTAGAGCTGGACAAAATTTACACCATTTTAAGCTTTAAAATTTTATAGAAAAATTCTCAAATACAATTGAGAAATCGGACTAACACAGTCTATAAGTATGGATCCTTGGCTTTAAATTCCCATTGGTCCAAATGAGTGACAAACAAATTTTATAGAAAAATTCTCAAATACAATTGAGAAATCGGACTTACATTGTCTATAAGTATGGATCCTTGGCTTTTATTTCCCATTGGTCCAAATGAGTGACAAACAAATTTTATAGAAAAATTCTCAAATACAATTGAGAAATCGGACTTACATTGTCTATAAGTATGGATCCTTGGCTTTAATTTCCCATTGGTCCAAATGAGTGACAAACAAATTTTATAGAAAAATTCTCAAATACAATTGAGAAATCGGACTTACATTGTCTATAAGTATGGATCCTTGGCTTTAATTTCCCATTGGTCCAAATGAGTGACAAACAAATTTTATAGAAAAATTCTCAAATACAATTGAGAAATCGGACTTACATTGTCTATAAGTATGGATCCTTGGCTTTAATTTCCCATTGGTCCAAATGAGTGACAAACAAATTTTATAGAAAAATTCTCAAATACAATTGAGAAATCGGACTTACATTGTCTATAAGTATGGATCCTTGGCTTTAATTTCCCATTGGTTCAAATGAGTGACAAACATAAATGTGCCCACAAATAGCCAAATTTCCGTAGAGCTGGACAAAATTTACACCATTTTAAGCTTTAAAATTTTATAGAAAAATTCTCAAGTACAATTGAGAAATCGGACTAACATAGTCTATAAGTATGGATCCTTGGCTTTAATTTCCCATTGGTCCAAATGAGGGACAAACATAAATGTGCCCACAAATAGCCAAATTCCCGTAGAGCTGGAAAAAATTTACACCATTTTAAGCTTTAAAATTTTATAGAAAAATTCTCAAATACAATTGAGAAATCGGACTAACATAGTCTATAAGTATGGATCCTTGGCTTTAATTTCCCATTGGTCCAAATGAGTGACAAACAAATTTTATAGAAAAATTCTCAAATACAATTGAGAAATCGGACTAACACAGTCTATAAGTATGGATCCTTGGCTTTAAATTCCCATTGGTACAAATGAGTGACAAACATAAATGTGCCCACAAATAGCCAAATTCCCGTAGAGCTGGACAAAATTTACACCATTTTAAGCTTTAAAATTTTATAGAAAAATTCTGAAATACAATTGAGAAATCGGACTTACATTGTCTATAAGTATGGATCCTTGGCTTTAATTTCCCATTGGTTCAAATGAGTGACAAACATTAATGTGCCCACAAATAGCCAAATTCCCGTAGATCTGGACAATATTTACACAATTTTAAGCTTTAAAATTTTATAGAAAAATTCTGAAATACAATTGAGAAATCGGACTTACATTGTCTATAAGTATGGATCCTTGGCTTTAATTTCCCATTGGTTCAAATGAGTGACAAACATAAATGTGCCCACAAAAAGCCAAATTCCCGTAGAGCTGGACAAAATTTACACAATTTTAAGCTTTAAAATTTTATAGAAAAATTCTCAAATACAATTGAGAAATCGGACTTACATTGTCTATAAGTATGGATCCTTGGCTTTAATTTCCCATTGGTTCAAATGAGTGACAAACATAAATGTGCCCACAAAAAGCCAAATTCCCGTAGAGCTGGACAAAATTTACACCATTTTAAGCTTTAAAATTTTATAGAAAAATTCTCAAATGCAATTGAGAAATTGGACTTACATAGTCTATAAGTATGGATCCTTGGCTTTAATTTCCCATTGGTCCAAATGAGTGACAAACATAAATGTGCCCACAAATAGCCAAATTCCCGTAGAGCTGGACAAAATTTACACCATTTTAAGCTTTAAAATTTTATAGAAAAATTCTCAAATACAATTGAGAAATCGGACTAACATAGTCTATAAGTATGGATCCTTGGCTTTAATTTCCCATTGGTCCAAATGAGTGACAAACAAATTTTATAGAAAAATTCTCAAATACAATTGAGAAATCGGACTAACACAGTCTATAAGTATGGATCCTTGGCTTTAAATTCCCATTGGTACAAATGAGTGACAAACATAAATGTGCCCACAAATAGCCAAATTCCCGTAGAGCTGGACAAAATTTACACCATTTTAAGCTTTAAAATTTTATAGAAAAATTCTGAAATACAATTGAGAAATCGGACTTACATTGTCTATAAGTATGGATCCTTGGCTTTAATTTCCCATTGGTTCAAATGAGTGACAAACATTAATGTGCCCACAAATAGCCAAATTCCCGTAGATCTGGACAATATTTACACAATTTTAAGCTTTAAAATTTTATA
The DNA here is from genome assembly GCA_947311025.1 of Lypha dubia. NCBI lineage: Eukaryota > Metazoa > Arthropoda > Insecta > Diptera > Tachinidae > Lypha > Lypha dubia. Next base: position 84,689,334 of record OX371263.1, on the reverse strand, counting down.
GAAAAATTCTGAAATACAATTGAGAAATCGGACTTACATTGTCTATAAGTATGGATCCTTGGCTTTAATTTCCCATTGGTTCAAATGAGTGACAAACATAAATGTGCCCACAAAAAGCCAAATTCCCGTAGAGCTGGACAAAATTTACACCATTTTAAGCTTTAAAATTTTATAGAAAAATTCTGAAATACAATTGAGAAATCGGACTTACATTGTCTATAAGTATGGATCCTTGGCTTTAATTTCCCATTGGTTCAAATGAGTGACAAACATTAATGTGCCCACAAATAGCCAAATTCCCGTAGATCTGGACAATATTTACACAATTTTAAGCTTTAAAATTTTATAGAAAAATTCTGAAATACAATTGAGAAATCGGACTTACATTGTCTATAAGTATGGATCCTTGGCTTTAATTTCCCATTGGTTCAAATGAGTGACAAACATAAATGTGCCCACAAAAAGCCAAATTCCCGTAGAGCTGGACAAAATTTACACAATTTTAAGCTTTAAAATTTTATAGAAAAATTCTGAAATACAATTGAGAAATCGGACTTACATTGTCTATAAGTATGGATCCTTGGCTTTAATTTCCCATTGGTTCAAATGAGTGACAAACATAAATGTGCCCACAAAAAGCCAAATTCCCGTAGAGCTGGACAAAATTTACACCATTTTAAGCTTTAAAATTTTATAGAAAAATTCTCAAATGCAATTGAGAAATTGGACTTACATAGTCTATAAGTATGGATCCTTGGCTTTAATTTCCCATTGGTCCAAATGAGTGACAAACATAAATGTGCCCACAAATAGCCAAATTCCCGTAGAGCTGAACAAAATTTACACAATTTTAATCTCTAAAATTTTATAGAAAAATTCTCAAATGCAATTGAGAAATCGGACTTACATAGTCTATAAGTATGGATCCTTGGCTTTAATTTCCCATTGGTTCAAATGAGTGACAAACATAAATGTGCCCACAAATAGCCAAATTCCCGTAGAGCTGGACAATATATACACAATTTTAAGCTTTAAAATTTTATAGAAAAATTCTGAAATACAATTGAGAAATCGGACTTACATTGTCTATAAGTATGGATCCTTGGCTTTAATTTCCCATTGGTTCAAATGAGTGACAAACATAAATGTGCCCACAAATAGCCAAATTCCCGTAGAGCTGGACAATATTTACTCAATTTTAAGCTTTAAAATTTTATAGAAAAATTCTCAAATACAATTGAGAAATCGGACTTTCATTGTCTATAAGTATGGATCCTTGGCTTTAATTTCCCATTGGTTCAAATGAGTGACAAACATATATGTGCCCACAAATAGCCAAATTCTCGTAGAGCTGGACAATATATACACAATTTTAAGCTTTAAAATTTTATAGAAAAATTCTGAAATACAATTGAGAAATCGGACTTAAATTGTCTATAAGTATGGATCCTTGGCTTTAATTTCCCATTGGTCCAAATGAGTGACAAACAAATTTTATAGAAAAATTCTCAAATACAATTGAGAAATCGGACTTACATAGTCTATAAGTATGGATCCTTGGCTTTAATTTCCCATTGGTCCAAATGAGTGACAAACAAATTTTATAGAAAAATTCTCAAATACAATTGAGAAATCGGACTTACATAGTCTATAAGTATGGATCCTTGGCTTTAATTTCCCATTGGTCCAAATGAGTGACAAACAAATTTTATAGAAAAATTCTCAAATACAATTGAGAAATCGGACTAGCACAGTCTATAAGTATGGATACTTGGCTTTAATTTCCCATTAGTCCAAATGAGTGACAAACATAAATGTGCCCACAAATAGCCAAATTCCCGTAGAGCTGGACAAAATTTACACCATTTTAAGCTTTAAAATTTTATAGAAAAATTCTCAAATACAATTGAGAAATCGGACTAACACAGTCTATCAGTATGGATCCTTGGCTTTAAATTCCCATTGGTACAAATGAGTGACAAACATAAATGTGCCCACAAATAGCCAAATTCCCGTAGAGCTGGACAAAATTTACACCATTTTAAGCTTTAAAATTTTATAGAAAAATTCTCAAATACAATTGAGAAATCGGACTAACATAGTCTATAAGTATGGATCCTTGGCTTTAATTTCCCATTGGTCCAAATGAGTGACAAACAAATTTTATAGAAAAATTCTCAAATACAATTGAGAAATCGGACTAACACAGTCTATAAGTATGGATCCTTGGCTTTAAATTCCCATTGGTCCAAATGAGTGACAAACAAATTTTATAGAAAAATTCTCAAATACAATTGAGAAATCGGACTAACACAGTCTATAAGTATGGATCCTTGGCTTTAATTTCCCATTGGTCCAAATGAGTGACAAACAAATTTTATAGAAAAATTCTCAAATACAATTGAGAAATCGGACTAACACAGTCTATAAGTATGGATCCTTGGCTTTAAATTCCCATTGGTACAAATGAGTGACAAACATAAATGTGCCCACAAATAGCCAAATTCCCGTAGAGCTGGACAAAATTTACACCATTTTAAGCTTTAAAATTTTATAGAAAAATTCTGAAATACAATTGAGAAATCGGACTTACATTGTCTATAAGTATGGATCCTTGGCTTTAATTTCCCATTGGTTCAAATGAGTGACAAACATAAATGTGCCCACAAATAGCCAAATTCCCGTAGAGCTGGACAATATTTACTCAATTTTAAGCTTTAAAATTTTATAGAAAAATTCTCAAATACAATTGAGAAATCGGACTTACATTGTCTATAAGTATGGATCCTTGGCTTTAATTTCCCATTGGTTCAAATGAGTGACAAACATAAATGTGCCCACAAATAGCCAAATTGCCGTAGAGCTGGACAAAATTTACACAATTTTAAGCTTTAAAATTTTATAGAAAAATTCTCATATACAATTGAGAAATCGGACTTACATTGTCTATAAGTATGGATCCTTGGCTTTAATTTCCCATTGGTCCAAATGAGTGACAAACAAATTTTATAGAAAAATTCTCAAATACAATTGAGAAATCGGACTTACATTGTCTATAAGTATGGATCCTTGGCTTTAATTTCCCATTGGTCCAAATGAGTGACAAACAAGTGTTATAGAAAAATTCTCAAATACAATTGAGAAATCGGACTTACATAGTCTATAAGTATGGATCCTTGGCTTTAGTTTCCTATTGGTCCAAATGAGTGACAAACAAATTTTATAGAAAAATTCTCAAATACAATTGAGAAATCGGACTTACATAGTCTATAAGTATGGATCCTTGGCTTTAATTTCCCATTGGTCCAAATGAGTGACAAACAAATTTTATAGAAAAATTCTCAAATACAATTGAGAAATCGGACTAGCACAGTCTATAAGTATGGATCCTTGGCTTTAATTTCCCATTGGTTCAAATGAGTGACAAACATAAATGTGCCCACAAATAGCCAAATTCCCGTAGAGCTGGACAAAATTTACACAATTTTAAGCTTTAAAATTTTATAGAAAAATTCTCAAATACAATTGAGAAATCGGACTTACATTGTCTATAAGTATGGATCCTTGGCTTTAATTTCCCATTGGTCCAAATGAGTGACAAACAAATTTTATAGAAAAATTCTCAAATACAATTGAGAAATCGGACTCACATAGTCTATAAGTATGGATCCTTGGCTTTAAATTCCCATTGGTACAAATGAGTGACAAACAAATTTTATAGAAAAATTCTCAAATACAATTGAGAAATCGGACTTACATTGTCTATAAGTATGGATCCTTGGCTTTAATTTCCCATTGGTCCAAATGAGTGACAAACAAATTTTATAGAAAAATTCTCAAATACAATTGAGAAATCGGACTTACATTGTCTATAAGTATGGATCCTTGGCTTTAATTTCCCATTGGTTCAAATGAGTGACAAACATAAATGTGCCCACAAATAGCCAAATTCCCGTAGAGCTGGACAAAATTTACACAATTTTAAGCTTTAAAATTTTATAGAAAAATTCTCAAATACAATTGAGAAATCGGACTTACATTGTCTATAAGTATGGATCCTTGGCTTTAATTTCCCATTGGTCCAAATGAGTGACAAACAAATTTTATAGAAAAATTCTCAAATACAATTGAGAAATCGGACTTACATTGTCTATAAGTATGGATCCTTGGCTTTAATTTCCCATTGGTCCAAATGAGTGACAAACAAATTTTATAGAAAAATTCTCAAATACAATTGAGAAATCGGACTTACATAGTCTATAAGTATGGATCCTTGGCTTTAATTTCCCATTGGTCCAAATGAGTGACAAACAAATTTTATAAAAAAATTCTCAAATACAATTGAGAAATCGGACTTACATAATCTATAAGTATGGATCCTTGGCTTTAATTTCCCATTGGTCCAAATGAGTGACAAACAAATTTTATAGAAAAATTCTCAAATACAATTGAGAAATCGGACTTCCATAGTCTATAAGTATGGATCCTTGGCTTTAATTTCCCATTGGTTCAAATGAGTGACAAACATAAATGTGCCCACAAATAGCCAAATTCCCGTAGAGCTGGACAAAATTTACACAATTTTAAGCTTTAAAATTTTATAGAAAAATTCTCAAATACAATTGAGAAATCGGACTTACATAGTCTATAAGTATGGATCCTTGGCTTTAATTTCCCATTGGTTCAAATGAGTGACAAACAAATTTTATAGAAAAATTCTCAAATACAATTGAGAAATCGGACTAGCACAGCCTATAAGTGTGGATCCTTGGCTTTAATTTCCCATTGGTTCAAATGAGTGACAACCATAAATGTGCCCACAAATAGCCAAATTCCCGTAGAGCTGGACAAAATTAACACCATTTTAAGCTTTAAAATTTTATAGAAAAATTCTCAAATACAATTGAGAAATCGGACTTACATAGTCTATAAGTATGGATCCTTGGCTTTAATTTCCCATTGGTTCAAATGAGTGACAAACAAATTTTATAGAAAAATTCTCAAATACAATTGAGAAATCGGACTTACATTGTCTATAAGTATGGATCCTTGGCTTGAATTTCCCATTGGTTCATATGAGTGACAAACATAAATGTGCCCACAAATAGCCAAATTCCCGTAGAGCTGGACAATATTTACACAATTTTAAGCTTTAAAATTTTATAGAAAAATTCTCAAATACAATTGAGAAATCGGACTTACATTGTCTATAAGTATGGATCCTTGGCTTTAATTTCCCATTGGTTCAAATGAGTGACAAACATAAATGTGCCCACAAATAGCCAAATTCCCGTAGAGCTGGACAAAATTTACACAATTTTAAGCTTTAAAATTTTATAGAAAAATCTCAAATACAATTGAGAAATCGGACTTACATAGTCTATAAGTATGGATCCTTGGCTTTAATTTCCCATTGGTCCAAATGAGTGACAAACATAAATGTGCCCACAAATAGCCAAATTCCCGTAGAGCTGGACAAAATTTACACAATTTTAAGCTTTAAAATTTTATAGAAAAATTCTCAAATACAATTGAGAAATCGGACTTACATAGTCTATAAGTATGGATCCTTGGCTTTAATTTCCCATTGGTTCAAATGAGTGACAAACAAATTTTATAGAAAAATTCTCAAATACAATTGAGAAATCGGACTTACATAGTCTATAAGTATGGAGCCTTGGCTTTAATTTCCCATTGGTTCAAATGAGTGACAAACAAATTTTATAGAAAAATTCTCAAATACAATTGAGAAATCGGACTTACATAGTCTATAAGTATGGATCCTTGGCTTTAATTTCCCATTGGTCCAAATGAGTGACAAACATAAATGTGCCCACAAAAAGCCAAATTCCCGTAGAGCTGGACAAAATTTACACCATTTTAAGCTTTAAAATTTTATAGAAAAATTCTCAAATGCAATTGAGAAATTGGACTTACATAGTCTATAAGTATGGATCCTTGGCTTTAATTTCCCATTGGTCCAAATGAGTGACAAACATAAATGTGCCCACAAATAGCCAAATTCCCGTAGAGCTGAACAAAATTTACACAATTTTAATCTCTAAAATTTTATAGAAAAATTCTCAAATGCAATTGAGAAATCGGACTTACATAGTCTATAAGTATGGATCCTTGGCTTTAATTTCCCATTGGTTCAAATGAGTGACAAACATAAATGTGCCCACAAATAGCCAAATTCCCGTAGAGCTGGACAATATATACACAATTTTAAGCTTTAAAATTTTATAGAAAAATTCTGAAATACAATTGAGAAATCGGACTTACATTGTCTATAAGTATGGATCCTTGGCTTTAATTTCCCATTGGTTCAAATGAGTGACAAACATAAATGTGCCCACAAATAGCCAAATTCCCGTAGAGCTGGACAATATTTACTCAATTTTAAGCTTTAAAATTTTATAGAAAAATTCTCAAATACAATTGAGAAATCGGACTTACATTGTCTATAAGTATGGATCCTTGGCTTTAGTTTCCCATTGGTCCAAATGAGTGACAAACAAATTTTGTAGAAAAATTCTCAAATACAATTGAGAAATCGGACTTACATAGTCTATAAGTATGGATCCTTGGCTTTAATTTCCCATTGGTTCAAATGAGTGACAAACATAAATGTGCCCACAAATAGCCAAATTCCCGTAGAGCTGGACAATATTTACACAATTTTAAGCTTTAAAATTTTATAGAAAAATTCTCAAATACAATTGAGAAATCGGACTTACATTGTCTATAAGTATGGATCCTTGGCTTTAATTTCCCATTGGTTCAAATGAGTGACAAACAAATTTTATAGAAAAATTCTCAAATACAATTGAGAAATCGGACTAGCACAGTCTATAAGTGTGGATCCTTGGCTTTAATTTCCCATTGGTTCAAATGAGTGACAACCATAAATGTGCCCACAAATAGCCAAATTCCCGTAGAGCTGGACAAAATTAACACCATTTTAAGCTTTAAAATTTTATAGAAAAATTCTCAAATACAATTGAGAAATCGGACTTACATTGTCTATAAGTATGGATCCTTGGCTTGAATTTCCCATTGGTTCAAATGAGTGACAAACATAAATGTGCCCACAAATAGCCAAATTCCCGTAGAGCTGGACAATATTTACACAATTTTAAGCTTTAAAATTTTATAGAAAAATTCTCAAATACAATTGAGAAATCGGACTTACATTGTCTATAAGTATGGATCCTTGGCTTTAATTTCCCATTGGTTCAAATGAGTGACAAACATAAATGTGCCCACAAATAGCCAAATTCCCGTAGAGCTGGACAAAATTTACACAATTTTAAGCTTTAAAATTTTATAGAAAAATTCTCAAATACAATTGAGAAATCGGACTTACATAGTCTATAAGTATGGATCCTTGGCTTTAATTTCCCATTGGTTCAAATGAGTGACAAACAAATTTTATAGAAAAATTCTCAAATACAATTGAGAAATCGGACTTACATAGTCTATAAGTATGGAGCCTTGGCTTTAATTTCCCATTGGTTCAAATGAGTGACAAACAAATTTTATAGAAAAATTCTGAAATACAATTGAGAAATCGGACTTACATAGTCTATAAGTATGGATCCTTGGCTTTAATTTCCCATTGGTCCAAATGAGTGACAAACATAAATGTGCCCACAAAAAGCCAAATTCCCGTAGAGCTGGACAAAATTTACACCATTTTAAGCTTTAAAATTTTATAGAAAAATTCTCAAATGCAATTGAGAAATTGGACTTACATAGTCTATAAGTATGGATCCTTGGCTTTAATTTCCCATTGGTCCAAATGAGTGACAAACATAAATGTGCCCACAAATAGCCAAATTCCCGTAGAGCTGAACAAAATTTACACAATTTTAATCTCTAAAATTTTATAGAAAAATTCTCAAATGCAATTGAGAAATCGGACTTACATAGTCTATAAGTATGGATCCTTGGCTTTAATTTCCCATTGGTTCAAATGAGTGACAAACATAAATGTGCCCACAAATAGCCAAATTCCCGTAGAGCTGGACAATATATACACAATTTTAAGCTTTAAAATTTTATAGAAAAATTCTGAAATACAATTGAGAAATCGGACTTACATTGTCTATAAGTATGGATCCTTGGCTTTAATTTCCCATTGGTTCAAATGAGTGACAAACATAAATGTGCCCACAAATAGCCAAATTCCCGTAGAGCTGGACAATATTTACTCAATTTTAAGCTTTAAAATTTTATAGAAAAATTCTCAAATACAATTGAGAAATCGGACTTACATTGTCTATAAGTATGGATCCTTGGCTTTAGTTTCCCATTGGTCCAAATGAGTGACAAACAAATTTTGTAGAAAAATTCTCAAATACAATTGAGAAATCGGACTTACATAGTCTATAATTATGGATCCTTGGCTTTAATTTCCCATTGGTTCAAATGAGTGACAAACATAAATGTGCCCACAAATAGCAAATTCCCGTAGAGCTGGACAATATTTACTCAATTTTAAGCTTTAAAATTTTATAGAAAAATTCTCAAATACAATTGAGAAATCGGACTTACATTGTCTATAAGTATGGATCCTTGGCTTTAATTTCCCATTGGTTCAAATGAGTGACAAACATAAATGTGCCCACAAATAGCCAAATTCCCGTAGAGCTGGACAATATTTACACAATTTTAAGCTTTAAAATTTTATAGAAAAATTCTCAAATACAATTGAGAAATCGGACTAACATAGTCTATAAGTATGGATCCTTGGCTTTAATTTCCCATTGGTCCAAATGAGTGACAAACAAATTTTATAGAAAAATTCTCAAATACAATTGAGAAATCGGACTAACACAGTCTATAAGTATGGATCCTTGGCTTTAAATTCCCATTGGTACAAATGAGTGACAAACATAAATGTGCCCACAAATAGCCAAATTCCCGTAGAGCTGGACAATATTTACACAATTTTAAGCTTTAAAATTTTATAGAAAAATTCTCAAATACAATTGAGAAATCGGACTTACATTGTCTATAAGTATGGATCCTTGGCTTTAGTTTCCCATTGGTCCAAATGAGTGACAAACAAATTTTGTAGAAAAATTCTCAAATACAATTGAGAAATCGGACTTACATAGTCTATAATTATGGATCCTTGGCTTTAATTTCCCATTGGTTCAAATGAGTGACAAACATAAATGTGCCCACAAATAGCAAATTCCCGTAGAGCTGGACAATATTTACTCAATTTTAAGCTTTAAAATTTTATAGAAAAATTCTCAAATACAATTGAGAAATCGGACTTACATTGTCTATAAGTATGGATCCTTGGCTTTAATTTCCCATTGGTTCAAATGAGTGACAAACATAAATGTGCCCACAAATAGCCAAATTCCCGTAGAGCTGGACAATATTTACACAATTTTAAGCTTTAAAATTTTATAGAAAAATTCTCAAATACAATTGAGAAATCGGACTAACATAGTCTATAAGTATGGATCCTTGGCTTTAATTTCCCATTGGTCCAAATGAGTGACAAACAAATTTTATAGAAAAATTCTCAAATACAATTGAGAAATCGGACTAACACAGTCTATAAGTATGGATCCTTGGCTTTAAATTCCCATTGGTACAAATGAGTGACAAACATAAATGTGCCCACAAATAGCCAAATTCCCGTAGAGCTGGACAATATTTACACAATTTTAAGCTTTAAAATTTTATAGAAAAATTCTCAAATACAATTGAGAAATCGGACTTACATTGTCTATAAGTATGGATCCTTGGCTTTAATTTCCCATTGGTCCAAATGAGTGACAAACAAATTTTGTAGAAAAATTCTCAAATACAATTGAGAAATCGGACTAACACAGTCTATAAGTATGGATCCTTGGCTTTAAATTCCCATTGGTTCAAATGAGTGACAAACATAAATGTGCCCACAAATAGCCAAATTCCCGTAGAGCTGGACAATATTTACACAATTTTAAGCTTTAAAATTTTATAGAAAAATTCTCAAATACAATTGAGAAATCGGACTTACATTGTCTATAAGTATGGATCCTTGGCTTTAATTTCCCATTGGTCCAAATGAGTGACAAACAAATTTTATAGAAAAATTCTCAAATACAATTGAGAAATCGGACTAACATAGTCTATAAGTATGGATCCTTGGCTTTAATTTCCCATTGGTCCAAATGAGTGACAAACAAATTTTATAGAAAAATTCTCAAATACAATTGAGAAATCGGACTAACACAGTCTATAAGTATGGATCCTTGGCTTTAATTTCCCATTGGTTCAAATGAGTGACAAACATAAATGTGCCCACAAATAGCCAAATTCCCGTAGAGCTGGACAATATTTACACAATTTTAAGCTTTAAAATTTTATAGAAAAATTCTCAAATACAATTGAGAAATCGGACTAACACAGTCTATAAGTATGGATCCTTGGCTTTAAATTCCCATTGGTACAAATGAGTGACAAACATAAATGTGCCCACAAATAGCCAAATTCCCGTAGAGCTGGACAATATTTACACAATTTTAAGCTTTAAAATTTTATAGAAAAATTCTCAAATACAATTGAGAAATCGGACTAACACACTCTATAAGTATGGATCCTTGGCTTTAATTTCCCATTGGTTCAAATGAGTGACAAACATAAATGTGCCCACAAATAGCCAAATTCCCGTAGAGCTGGACAATATTTACTCAATTTTAAGCTTTAAAATTTTATAGAAAAATTCTCAAATACAATTGAGAAATCGGACTTACATAGTCTATAAGTATGGATCCTTGGCTTTAATTTCCCATTGGTCCAAATGAGTGACAAACATAAATGTGCCCACAAATAGCCAAATTCCCGTAGAGCTGGACAATATTTACACAATTTTAAGCTTTAAAATTTTATAGAAAAATTCTCAAATACAATTGAGATATCGGACTAACATAGTCTATAAGTATGGATCCTTGGCTTTAATTCCCCATTGGTCCAAATGAGTGACAAACAAATTTTGTAGAAAAATTCTCAAATACAATTGAGAAATCGGACTAACATAGTCTATAAGTATGGATCCTTGGCTTTAATTTCCCATTGGTCCAAATGAGTGACAAACAAATTTTATAGAAAAATTCTCAAATACAATTGAGAAATCGGACTAACACAGTCTATAAGTATGGATCCTTGGCTTTAATTTCCCATTGGTTCAAATGAGTGACAAACATAAATGTGCCCACAAATAGCCAAATTCCCGTAGAGCTGGACAATATTTACACAATTTTAAGCTTTAAAATTTTATAGAAAAATTCTCAAATACAATTGAGAAATCGGACTAACACAGTCTATAAGTATGGATCCTTGGCTTTAATTTCCCATTGGTTCAAATGAGTGACAAACATAAATGTGCCCACAAATAGCCAAATTCCCGTAGAGCTGGACAATATTTACACAATTTTAAGCTTTAAAATTTTATAGAAAAATTCTCAAATACAATTGAGAAATCGGACTAACATAGTCTATAAGTATGGATCCTTGGCTTTAATTTCCCATTGGTCCAAATGAGTGACAAACAAATTTTGTAGAAAAATTCTCAAATACAATTGAGAAATCGGACTAACATAGTCTATAAGTATGGATCCTTGGCTTTAATTTCCCATTGGTCCAAATGAGTGACAAACAAATTTTATAGAAAAATTCTCAAATACAATTGAGAAATCGGACTAACACAGTCTATAAGTATGAATCCTTGGCTTTAAATTCCCATTGGTACAAATGAGTGACAAACATAAATGTGCCCACAAATAGCCAAATTCCCGTAGAGCTGGACAAAATTTACACCATTTTAAGCTTTAAAATTTTATAGAAAAATTCTCAAATACAATTGAGAAATCGGACTTACATAGTCTATAAGTATGGATCCTTGGCTTTAATTTCCCATTGGTCCAAATGAGTGACAAACAAATTTTATAGAAAAATTCTCAAATACAATTGAGAAATCGGACTAACACAGTCTATAAGTATGGATCCTTGGCTTTAAATTCCCATTGGTACAAATGAGTGACAAACATAAATGTGCCCACAAATAGCCAAATTCCCGTAGAGCTGGACAAAATTTACACCATTTTAAGCTTTAAAATTTTATAGAAAAATTCTCAAATACAATTGAGAAATCGGACTTACATTGTCTATAAGTATGGATCCTTGGCTTTAATTTCCCATTGGTTCAAATGAGTGACAAACATAAATGTGCCCACAAATAGCCAAATTCCCGTAGAGCTGGACAAAATTTACACAATTTTAAGCTTTAAAATTTTATAGAAAAATTCTGAAATACAATTGAGAAATCGGACTTACATTGTCTATAAGTATGGATCCTTGGCTTTAATTTCCCATTGGTTCAAATGAGTGACAAACATAAATGTGCCCACAAATAGCCAAATTCCCGTAGAGCTGGACAATATTTACTCAATTTTAAGCTTTAAAATTTTATAGAAAAATTCTCAAATACAATTGAGAAATCGGACTTACATAGTCTATAAGTATGGATCCTTGGCTTTAATTTCCCATTGGTCCAAATGAGTGACAAACAAATTTTGTAGAAAAATTCTCAAATACAATTGAGAAATCGGACTTACATAGTCTATAAGTATGGATCCTTGGCTTTAATTTCCCATTGGTTCAAATGAGTGACAAACATAAATGTGCCCACAAATAGCAAATTCCCGTAGAGCTGGACAATATTTACTCAATTTTAAGCTTTAAAATTTTATAGAAAAATTCTCAAATACAATTGAGAAATCGGACTTACATTGTCTATAAGTATGGATCCTTGGCTTTAGTTTCCCATTGGTCCAAATGAGTGACAAACAAATTTTGTAGAAAAATTCTCAAATACAATTGAGAAATCGGACTTACATAGTCTATAAGTATGGATCCTTGGCTTTAATTTCCCATTGGTTCAAATGAGTGACAAACATAAATGTGCCCACAAATAGCAAATTCCCGTAGAGCTGGACAATATTTACTCAATTTTAAGCTTTAAAATTTTATAGAAAAATTCTCAAATACAATTGAGAAATCGGACTTACATAGTCTATAAGTATGGATCCTTGGCTTTAATTTCCCATTGGTCCAAATGAGTGACAAACAAATTTTGTAGAAAAATTCTCAAATACAATTGAGAAATCGGACTTACATAGTCTATAAGTATGGATCCTTGGCTTTAATTTCCCATTGGTTCAAATGAGTGACAAACATAAATGTGCCCACAAATAGCAAATTCCCGTAGAGCTGGACAATATTTACTCAATTTTAAGCTTTAAAATTTTATAGAAAAATTCTCAAATACAATTGAGAAATCGGACTTACATTGTCTATAAGTATGGATCCTTGGCTTTAGTTTCCCATTGGTCCAAATGAGTGACAAACAAATTTTGTAGAAAAATTCTCAAATACAATTGAGAAATCGGACTTACATAGTCTATAAGTATGGATCCTTGGCTTTAATTTCCCATTGGTTCAAATGAGTGACAAACATAAATGTGCCCACAAATAGCAAATTCCCGTAGAGCTGGACAATATTTACTCAATTTTAAGCTTTAAAATTTTATAGAAAAATTCTCAAATACAATTGAGAAATCGGACTTACATAGTCTATAAGTATGGATCCTTGGCTTTAATTTCCCATTGGTCCAAATGAGTGACAAACAAATTTTGTAGAAAAATTCTCAAATACAATTGAGAAATCGGACTTACATAGTCTATAAGTATGGATCCTTGGCTTTAATTTCCCATTGGTTCAAATGAGTGACAAACATAAATGTGCCCACAAATAGCAAATTCCCGTAGAGCTGGACAATATTTACTCAATTTTAAGCTTTAAAATTTTATAGAAAAATTCTCAAATACAATTGAGAAATCGGACTTACATTGTCTATAAGTATGGATCCTTGGCTTTAGTTTCCCATTGGTCCAAATGAGTGACAAACAAATTTTGTAGAAAAATTCTCAAATACAATTGAGAAATCGGACTTACATAGTCTATAAGAATGGATCCTTGGCTTTAATTTCCCATTGGTTCAAATGAGTGACAAACATAAATGTGCCCACAAATAGCAAATTCCCGTAGAGCTGGACAATATTTACTCAATTTTAAGCTTTAAAATTTTATAGAAAAATTCTCAAATACAATTGAGAAATCGGACTTACATTGTCTATAAGTATGGATCCTTGGCTTTAGTTTCCCATTGGTCCAAATGAGTGACAAACAAATTTTGTAGAAAAATTCTCAAATACAATTGAGAAATCGGACTTACATAGTCTATAAGTATGGATCCTTGGCTTTAATTTCCCATTGGTTCAAATGAGTGACAAACATAAATGTGCCCACAAATAGCCAAATTCCCATAGAGCTGGACAATATTTACACAATTTTAAGCTTTAAAATTTTATAGAAAAATTCTCAAATACAATTGAGAAATCGGACTTACATAGTCTATAAGTATGGATTCTTGGCTTTAATTTCCCATTGGTCCAAATGAGTGACAAACAAATTTTGTAGAAAAATTCTCAAATACAATTGAGAAATCGGACTTACATAGTCTATAAGTATGGATCCTTGGCTTTAATTTCCCATTGGTTCAAATGAGTGACAAACATAAATGTGCCCACAAATAGCCAAATTCCCGTAGAGCTGGACAATATTTACTCAATTTTAAGCTTTAAAATTTTATAGAAAAATTCTCAAATACAATTGAGAAATCGGACTTACATTGTCTATAAGTATGGATCCTTGGCTTTAGTTTCCCATTGGTCCAAATGAGTGACAAACAAATTTTGTAGAAAAATTCTCAAATACAATTGAGAAATCGGACTTACATAGTCTATAAGTATGGATCCTTGGCTTTAATTTCCCATTGGTTCAAATGAGTGACAAACATAAATGTGCCCACAAATAGCCAAATTCCCGTAGAGCTGGACAATATTTACACAATTTTAAGCTTTAAAATTTTATAGAAAAATTCTCAAATACAATTGAGAAATCGGACTTACATAGTCTATAAGTATGGATCCTTGGCTTTAATTTCCCATTGGTCCAAATGAGTGACAAACAAATTTTGTAGAAAAATTCTCAAATACAATTGAGAAATCGGACTTACATAGTCTATAAGTATGGATCCTTGGCTTTAATTTCCCATTGGTTCAAATGAGTGACAAACATAAATGTGCCCACAAATAGCCAAATTCCCGTAGAGCTGGACAATATTTACTCAATTTTAAGCTTTAAAATTTTATAGAAAAATTCTCAAATACAATTGAGAAATCGGACTTACATTGTCTATAAGTATGGATCCTTGGCTTTAGTTTCCCATTGGTCCAAATGAGTGACAAACAAATTTTATAGAAAAATTCTCAAATACAATTCAGAAATCGGACTTACATAGTCTATAAGTATGGATCCTTGGCTTTAATTTCCCATTGGTCCAAATGAGTGACAAACAAATTTTGTAGAAAAATTCTCAAATACAATTGAGAAATCGGACTTACATAGTCTATAAGTATGGATCCTTGGCTTTAATTTCCCATTGGTTCAAATGAGTGACAAACATAAATGTGCCCACAAATAGCAAATTCCCGTAGAGCTGGACAATATTTACTCAATTTTAAGCTTTAAAATTTTATAGAAAAATTCTCAAATACAATTGAGAAATCGGACTTACATAGCCTATAAGTATGGATACTTGGCTTTAATTTCCCATTGGTCCAAATGAGTGACAAACAAATTTTATAGAAAAATTCTCAAATACAATTGAGAAATCGGACTTACATAGTCTATAAGTGTGGATCCTTGGCTTTAATTTCCCATTGGTCCAAATGAGTGACAAACAAATTTTATAGAAAAATTCTCAAATACAATTGAGAAATCGGACTTACATAGTCTATAAGTATGGATCCTTGGCTTTAATTTCCCATTGGTCCAAATGAGTGACAAACAAATTTTATAGAAAAATTCTCAAATACAATTGAGAAATCGGACTTACATAGTCTATAAGTATGGATCCTTGGCTTTAATTTCCCATTGGTTCAAATGAGTGACAAAAATAAATGTGCCCACAAATAGCAAATTCCCGTAGAGCTGGACAATATTTACTCAATTTTAAGCTTTAAAATTTTATAGAAAAATTCTCAAATACAATTGAGAAATCGGACTTACATTGTCTATAAGTATGGATCCTTGGCTTTAATTTCCCATTGGTCCAAATGAGTGACAAACAAATTTTATAGAAAAATTCTCAAATACAATTGAGAAATCGGACTTACATAGTCTATAAGTATGGATCCTTGGCTTTAATTTCCCATTGGTTCAAATGAGTGACAAACATAAATGTGCCCACAAATAGCAAATTCCCGTAGAGCTGGACAATATTTACTCAATTTTAAGCTTTAAAATTTTATAGAAAAATTCTGAAATACAATTGAGAAATCGGACTTACATTGTCTATAAGTATGGATCCTTGGCTTTAATTTCCCATTGGTTCAAATGAGTGACAAACATAAATGTGCCCACAAATAGCCAAATTCCCGTAGAGCTGGACAAAATTTACACCATTTTAAGCTTTAAAATTTTATAGAAAAATTCTCAAATACAATTGAGAAATCGGACTAACATAGTCTATAAGTATGGATCCTTGGCTTTAATTTCCCATTGGTCCAAATGAGTGACAAACAAATTTTATAGAAAAATTTTCAAATACAATTGAGAAATCGGACTAACATTGTCTATAAGTATGGATCCTTGGCTTTAATTTCCCATTGGTTCAAATGAGTGACAAACATAAATGTGCCCACAAATAGCAAATTCCCGTAGAGCTGGACAATATTTACTCAATTTTAAGCTTTAAAATTTTATAGAAAAATTCTCAAATACAATTGAGAAATCGGACTTACATTGTCTATAAGTATGGATCCTTGGCTTTAGTTTCCCATTGGTCCAAATGAGTGACAAACAAATTTTGTAGAAAAATTCTCAAATACAATTGAGAAATCGGACTTACATAGTCTATAAGTATGGATCCTTGGCTTTAATTTCCCATTGGTCCAAATGAGTGACAAACAAATTTTGTAGAAAAATTCTCAAATACAATTGAGAAATCGGACTTACATAGTCTATAAGTATGGATCCTTGGCTTTAATTTCCCATTGGTTCAAATGAGTGACAAACATAAATGTGCCCACAAATAGCAAATTCCCGTAGAGCTGGACAATATTTACTCAATTTTAAGCTTTAAAATTTTATAGAAAAATTCTCAAATACAATTGAGAAATCGGACTTACATTGTCTATAAGTATGGATCCTTGGCTTTAGTTTCCCATTGGTCCAAATGAGTGACAAACAAATTTTGTAGAAAAATTCTCAAATACAATTGAGAAATCGGACTTACATAGTCTATAAGTATGGATCCTTGGCTTTAATTTCCCATTGGTTCAAATGAGTGACAAACATAAATGTGCCCACAAATAGCAAATTCCCGTAGAGCTGGACAATATTTACTCAATTTTAAGCTTTAAAATTTTATAGAAAAATTCTCAAATACAATTGAGAAATCGGACTTACATTGTCTATAAGTATGGATCCTTGGATTTAGTTTCCCATTGGTCCAAATGAGTGACAAACAAATTTTGTAGAAAAATTCTCAAATACAATTGAGAAATCGGACTTACATAGTCTATAAGTATGGATCCTTGGCTTTAATTTCCCATTGGTTCAAATGAGTGACAAACATAAATGTGCCCACAAATAGCCAAATTCCCATAGAGCTGGACAATATTTACACAATTTTAAGCTTTAAAATTTTATAGAAAAATTCTCAAATACAATTGAGAAATCGGACTTACATAGTCTATAAGTATGGATCCTTGGCTTTAATTTCCCATTGGTCCAAATGAGTGACAAACAAATTTTGTAGAAAAATTCTCAAATACAATTGAGAAATCGGACTTACATAGTCTATAAGTATGGATCCTTGGCTTTAATTTCCCATTGGTTCAAATGAGTGACAAACATAAATGTGCCCACAAATAGCCAAATTCCCGTAGAGCTGGACAATATTTACTCAATTTTAAGCTTTAAAATTTTATAGAAAAATTCTCAAATACAATTGAGAAATCGGACTTACATTGTCTATAAGTATGGATCCTTGGCTTTAGTTTCCCATTGGTCCAAATGAGTGACAAACAAATTTTGTAGAAAAATTCTCAAATACAATTGAGAAATCGGACTTACATAGTCTATAAGTATGGATCCTTGGCTTTAATTTCCCATTGGTTCAAATGAGTGACAAACATAAATGTGCCCACAAATAGCCAAATTCCCGTAGAGCTGGACAATATTTACACAATTTTAAGCTTTAAAATTTTATAGAAAAATTCTCAAATACAATTGAGAAATCGGACTTACATTGTCTATAAGTATGGATCCTTGGCTTTAGTTTCCCATTGGTCCAAATGAGTGACAAAAAAATTTTGTAGAAAAATTCTCAAATACAATTGAGAAATCGGACTTACATAGTCTATAAGTATGGATCCTTGGCTTTAATTTCCCATTGGTTCAAATGAGTGACAAACATAAATGTGCCCACAAATAGCAAATTCCCGTAGAGCTGGACAATATTTACTCAATTTTAAGCTTTAAAATTTTATAGAAAAATTCTCAAATACAATTGAGAAATCGGACTTACATTGTCTATAAGTATGGATCCTTGGCTTTAGTTTCCCATTGGTCCAAATGAGTGACAAACAAATTTTGTAGAAAAATTCTCAAATACAATTGAGAAATCGGACTTACATAGTCTATAAGTATGGATCCTTGGCTTTAATTTCCCATTGGTTCAAATGAGTGACAAACATAAATGTGCCCACAAATAGCCAAATTCCCATAGAGCTGGACAATATTTACACAATTTTAAGCTTTAAAATTTTATAGAAAAATTCTCAAATACAATTGAGAAATCGGACTTACATAATCTATAAGTATGGATCCTTGGCTTTAATTTCCCATTGGTCCAAATGAGTGACAAACAAATTTTGTAGAAAAATTCTCAAATACAATTGAGAAATCGGACTTACATAGTCTATAAGTATGGATCCTTGGCTTTAATTTCCCATTGGTTCAAATGAGTGACAAACATAAATGTGCCCACAAATAGCCAAATTCCCGTAGAGCTGGACAATATTTACTCAATTTTAAGCTTTAAAATTTTATAGAAAAATTCTCAAATACAATTGAGAAATCGGACTTACATTGTCTATAAGTATGGATCCTTGGCTTTAGTTTCCCATTGGTCCAAATGAGTGACAAACAAATTTTGTAGAAAAATTCTCAAATACAATTGAGAAATCGGACTTACATAGTCTATAAGTATGGATCCTTGGCTTTAATTTCCCATTGGTTCAAATGAGTGACAAACATAAATGTGCCCACAAATAGCCAAATTCCCGTAGAGCTGGACAATATTTACACAATTTTAAGCTTTAAAATTTTATAGAAAAATTCTCAAATACAATTGAGAAATCGGACTTACATAGTCTATAAGTATGGATCCTTGGCTTTAATTTCCCATTGGTCCAAATGAGTGACAAACAAATTTTGTAGAAAAATTCTCAAATACAATTGAGAAATCGGACTTACATAGTCTATAAGTATGGATCCTTGGCTTTAATTTCCCATTGGTTCAAATGAGTGACAAACATAAATGTGCCCACAAATAGCCAAATTCCCGTAGAGCTGGACAATATTTACTCAATTTTAAGCTTTAAAATTTTATAGAAAAATTCTCAAATACAATTGAGAAATCGGACTTACATTGTCTATAAGTATGGATCCTTGGCTTTAGTTTCCCATTGGTCCAAATGAGTGACAAACAAATTTTATAGAAAAATTCTCAAATACAATTCAGAAATCGGACTTACATAGTCTATAAGTATGGATCCTTGGCTTTAATTTCCCATTGGTCCAAATGAGTGACAAACAAATTTTGTAGAAAAATTCTCAAATACAATTGAGAAATCGGACTTACATAGTCTATAAGTATGGATCCTTGGCTTTAATTTCCCATTGGTTCAAATGAGTGACAAACATAAATGTGCCCACAAATAGCAAATTCCCGTATAGCTGGACAATATTTACTCAATTTTAAGCTTTAAAATTTTATAGAAAAATTCTCAAATACAATTGAGAAATCGGACTTACATTGTCTATAAGTATGGATCCTTGGCTTTAATTTCCCATTGGTTCAAATGAGTGACAAACATAAATGTGCCCACAAATAGCCAAATTCCCGTAGAGCTGGACAATATTTACTCAATTTTAAGCTTTAAAATTTTATAGAAAAATTCTCAAATACAATTGAGAAATCGGACTTACATTGTCTATAAGTATGGATCCTTGGCTTTAATTTCCCATTGGTTCAAATGAGTGACAAACATAAATGTGCCCACAAATAGCCAAATTCCCGTAGAGCTGGACAATATTTACTCAATTTTAAGCTTTAAAATTTTATAGAAAAATTCTCAAATACAATTGAGAAATCGGACTTACATAGTCTATAAGTATGGATCCTTGGCTTTAATTTCCCATTGGTCCAAATGAGTGACAAACAAATTTTGTAGAAAAATTCTCAAATACAATTGAGAAATCGGACTTACATAGTCTATAAGTATGGATCCTTGGCTTTAATTTCCCATTGGTTCAAATGAGTGACAAACATAAATGTGCCCACAAATAGCAAATTCCCGTATAGCTGGACAATATTTACTCAATTTTAAGCTTTAAAATTTTATAGAAAAATTCTCAAATACAATTGAGAAATCGGACTTACATTGTCTATAAGTATGGATCCTTGGCTTTAATTTCCCATTGGTTCAAATGAGTGACAAACATAAATGTGCCCACAAATAGCCAAATTCCCGTAGAGCTGGACAATATTTACTCAATTTTAAGCTTTAAAATTTTATAGAAAAATTCTCAAATACAATTGAGAAATCGGACTTACATTGTCTATAAGTATGGATCCTTGGCTTTAATTTCCCATTGGTTCAAATGAGTGACAAACATAAATGTGCCCACAAATAGCCAAATTCCCGTAGAGCTGGACAATATTTACTCAATTTTAAGCTTTAAAATTTTATAGAAAAATTCTCAAATACAATTGAGAAATCGGACTTACATAGTCTATAAGTATGGATCCTTGGCTTTAATTTCCCATTGGTCCAAATGAGTGACAAACAAATTTTATAGAAAAAATCTCAAATACAATTGAGAAATCGGACTTACATTGTCTATAAGTATGGATCCTTGGCTTTAATTTCCCATTGGTCCAAATGAGTGACAAACAAATTTTATAGAAAAATTCTCAAATACAATTGAGAAATCGGACTTACATGGTCTATAAGTATGGATCCTTGGCTTTAATTTCCCATTGGTCCAAATGAGTGACAAATAAATTTTATAGAAAAATTCTCAAATACAATTGAGAAATCGGACTTACATAGTCTATAAGTATGGATCCTTGGCTTTAATTTCCCATTGGTTCAAATGAGTGACAAACATAAATGTGCCCACAAATAGCAAATTCCCGTAGAGCTGGACAATATTTACTCAATTTTAAGCTTTAAAATTTTATAGAAAAATTCTCAAATACAATTGAGAAATCGGACTTACATTGTCTATAAGTATGGATCCTTGGCTTTAATTTCCCATTGGTTCAAATGAGTGACAAACATAAATGTGCCCACAAATAGCCAAATTCCCGTAGAGCTGGACAATATTTACTCAATTTTAAGCTTTAAAATTTTATAGAAAAATTCTCAAATACAATTGAGAAATCGGACTTACATAGCCTATAAGTATGGATCCTTGGCTTTAATTTCCCATTGGTCCAAATGAGTGACAAACAAATTTTATAGAAAAATTCTCAAATACAATTGAGAAATCAGACTAACATAGTCTATAAGTGTGGATCCTTGGCTTTAATTTCCCATTGGTCCAAATGAGTGACAAACAAATTTTATAGAAAAATTCTCAAATACAATTAAGAAATCGGACTTACATAGTCTATAAGTATGGATCCTTGGCTTTAAATTCCCATTGGTACAAATGAGTGACAAACATAAATGTGCCCACAAATAGCCAAATTCCCGTAGAGCTGGACAAAATTTACACCATTTTAAGCTTTAAAATTTTATAGAAAAATTCTCAAATACAATTGAGAAATCGGACTTACATAGTCTATAAGTATGGATCCTTGGCTTTAATTTCCCATTGGTCCAAATGAGTGACAAACAAATTTTGTAGAAAAATTCTCAAATACAATTGAGAAATCGGACTTACATAGTCTATAAGTATGGATCCTTGGCTTTAATTTCCCATTGATTCAAATGAGTGACAAACATAAATGTGCCCACAAATAGCAAATTCCCGTATAGCTGGACAATATTTACTCAATTTTAAGCTTTAAAATTTTATAGAAAAATTCTCAAATACAATTGAGAAATCGGACTTACATTGTCTATAAGTATGGATCCTTGGCTTTAATTTCCCATTGGTTCAAATGAGTGACAAACATAAATGTGCCCACAAATAGCCAAATTCCCGTAGAGCTGGACAATATTTACTCAATTTTAAGCTTTAAAATTTTATAGAAAAATTCTCAAATACAATTGAGAAATCGGACTTACATTGTCTATAAGTATGGATCCTTGGCTTTAATTTCCCATTGGTTCAAATGAGTGACAAACATAAATGTGCCCACAAATAGCCAAATTCCCGTAGAGCTGGACAATATTTACTCAATTTTAAGCTTTAAAATTTTATAGAAAAATTCTCAAATACAATTGAGAAATCGGACTTACATAGCCTATAAGTATGGATCCTTGGCTTTAATTTCCCATTGGTCCAAATGAGTGACAAACAAATTTTATAGAAAAATTCTCAAATACAATTGAGAAATCGGACTTACATAGTCTATAAGTGTGGATCCTTGGCTTTAATTTCCCATTGGTCCAAATGAGTGACAAACAAATTTTATAGAAAAATTCTCAAATACAATTGAGAAATCGGACTTACATAGTCTATAAGTATGGATCCTTGGCTTTAATTTCCCATTGGTCCAAATGAGTGACAAACAAATTTTATAGAAAAATTCTCAAATACAATTGAGAAATCGGACTTACATAGTCTATAAGTATGGATCCTTGGCTTTAATTTCCCATTGGTTCAAATGAGTGACAAAAATAAATGTGCCCACAAATAGCAAATTCCCGTAGAGCTGGACAATATTTACTCAATTTTAAGCTTTAAAATTTTATAGAAAAATTCTCAAATACAATTGAGAAATCGGACTTACATTGTCTATAAGTATGGATCCTTGGCTTTAATTTCCCATTGGTCCAAATGAGTGACAAACAAATTTTATAGAAAAATTCTCAAATACAATTGAGAAATCGGACTTACATAGTCTATAAGTATGGATCCTTGGCTTTAATTTCCCATTGGTTCAAATGAGTGACAAACATAAATGTGCCCACAAATAGCAAATTCCCGTAGAGCTGGACAATATTTACTCAATTTTAAGCTTTAAAATTTTATAGAAAAATTCTGAAATACAATTGAGAAATCGGACTTACATTGTCTATAAGTATGGATCCTTGGCTTTAATTTCCCATTGGTTCAAATGAGTGACAAACATAAATGTGCCCACAAATAGCCAAATTCCCGTAGAGCTGGACAAAATTTACACCATTTTAAGCTTTAAAATTTTATAGAAAAATTCTCAAATACAATTGAGAAATCGGACTAACATAGTCTATAAGTATGGATCCTTGGCTTTAATTTCCCATTGGTCCAAATGAGTGACAAACAAATTTTATAGAAAAATTCTCAAATACAATTGAGAAATCGGACTAACATAGTCTATAAGTATGGATCCTTGGCTTTAATTTCCCATTGGTCCAAATGAGTGACAAACAAATTTTATAGAAAAATTCTCAAATACAATTGAGAAATCGGACTTACATTGTCTATAAGTATGGATCCTTGGCTTTAATTTCCCATTGGTTCAAATGAGTGACAAACATAAATGTGCCCACAAATAGCCAAATTCCCGTAGAGCTGGACAAAATTTACACAATTTTAAGCTTTAAAATTTTATAGAAAAATTCTGAAATACAATTGAGAAATCGGACTTACATTGTCTATAAGTATGGATCCTTGGCTTTAATTTCCCATTGGTTCAAATGAGTGACAAACATAAATGTGCCCACAAATAGCCAAATTCCCGTAGAGCTGGACAATATTTACTCAATTTTAAGCTTTAAAATTTTATAGAAAAATTCTCAAATACAATTGAGAAATCGGACTTACATAGTCTATAAGTATGGATCCTTGGCTTTAATTTCCCATTGGTCCAAATGAGTGACAAACAAATTTTGTAGAAAAATTCTCAAATACAATTGAGAAATCGGACTTACATAGTCTATAAGTATGGATCCTTGGCTTTAATTTCCCATTGGTTCAAATGAGTAACAAACATAAATGTGCCCACACATAGCAAATTCCCGTAGAGCTGGACAATATTTACTCAATTTTAAGCTTTAAAATTTTATAGAAAAATTCTCAAATACAATTGAGAAATCGGACTTACATTGTCTATAAGTATGGATCCTTGGCTTTAGTTTCCCATTGGTCCAAATGAGTGACAAACAAATTTTGTAGAAAAATTCTCAAATACAATTGAGAAATCGGACTTACATAGTCTATAAGTATGGATCCTTGGCTTTAATTTCCCATTGGTCCAAATGAGTGACAAACAAATTTTGTAGAAAAATTCTCAAATACAATTGAGAAATCGGACTTACATAGTCTATAAGTATGGATCCTTGGCTTTAATTTCCCATTGGTTCAAATGAGTGACAAACATAAATGTGCCCACAAATAGCAAATTCCCGTAGAGCTGGACAATATTTACTCAATTTTAAGCTTTAAAATTTTATAGAAAAATTCTCAAATACAATTGAGAAATCGGACTTACATTGTCTATAAGTATGGATCCTTGGCTTTAGTTTCCCATTGGTCCAAATGAGTGACAAACAAATTTTGTAGAAAAATTCTCAAATACAATTGAGAAATCGGACTTACATAGTCTATAAGTATGGATCCTTGGCTTTAATTTCCCATTGGTTCAAATGAGTGACAAACATAAATGTGCCCACAAATAGCAAATTCCCGTAGAGCTGGACAATATTTACTCAATTTTAAGCTTTAAAATTTTATAGAAAAATTCTCAAATACAATTGAGAAATCGGACTTACATTGTCTATAAGTATGGATCCTTGGATTTAGTTTCCCATTGGTCCAAATGAGTGACAAACAAATTTTGTAGAAAAATTCTCAAATACAATTGAGAAATCGGACTTACATAGTCTATAAGTATGGATCCTTGGCTTTAATTTCCCATTGGTTCAAATGAGTGACAAACATAAATGTGCCCACAAATAGCCAAATTCCCATAGAGCTGGACAATATTTACACAATTTTAAGCTTTAAAATTTTATAGAAAAATTCTCAAATACAATTGAGAAATCGGACTTACATAGTCTATAAGTATGGATCCTTGGCTTTAATTTCCCATTGGTCCAAATGAGTGACAAACAAATTTTGTAGAAAAATTCTCAAATACAATTGAGAAATCGGACTTACATAGTCTATAAGTATGGATCCTTGGCTTTAATTTCCCATTGGTTCAAATGAGTGACAAACATAAATGTGCCCACAAATAGCCAAATTCCCGTAGAGCTGGACAATATTTACTCAATTTTAAGCTTTAAAATTTTATAGAAAAATTCTCAAATACAATTGAGAAATCGGACTTACATTGTCTATAAGTATGGATCCTTGGCTTTAGTTTCCCATTGGTCCAAATGAGTGACAAACAAATTTTGTAGAAAAATTCTCAAATACAATTGAGAAATCGGACTTACATAGTCTATAAGTATGGATCCTTGGCTTTAATTTCCCATTGGTTCAAATGAGTGACAAACATAAATGTGCCCACAAATAGCCAAATTCCCGTAGAGCTGGACAATATTTACACAATTTTAAGCTTTAAAATTTTATAGAAAAATTCTCAAATACAATTGAGAAATCGGACTTACATTGTCTATAAGTATGGATCCTTGGCTTTAGTTTCCCATTGGTCCAAATGAGTGACAAAAAAATTTTGTAGAAAAATTCTCAAATACAATTGAGAAATCGGACTTACATAGTCTATAAGTATGGATCCTTGGCTTTAATTTCCCATTGGTTCAAATGAGTGACAAACATAAATGTGCCCACAAATAGCAAATTCCCGTAGAGCTGGACAATATTTACTCAATTTTAAGCTTTAAAATTTTATAGAAAAATTCTCAAATACAATTGAGAAATCGGACTTACATTGTCTATAAGTATGGATCCTTGGCTTTAGTTTCCCATTGGTCCAAATGAGTGACAAACAAATTTTGTAGAAAAATTCTCAAATACAATTGAGAAATCGGACTTACATAGTCTATAAGTATAGATCCTTGGCTTTAATTTCCCATTGGTTCAAATGAGTGACAAACATAAATGTGCCCACAAATAGCCAAATTCCCATAGAGCTGGACAATATTTACACAATTTTAAGCTTTAAAATTTTATAGAAAAATTCTCAAATACAATTGAGAAATCGGACTTACATAGTCTATAAGTATGGATCCTTGGCTTTAATTTCCCATTGGTCCAAATGAGTGACAAACAAATTTTGTAGAAAAATTCTCAAATACAATTGAGAAATCGGACTTACATAGTCTATAAGTATGGATCCTTGGCTTTAATTTCCCATTGGTTCAAATGAGTGACAAACATAAATGTGCCCACAAATAGCCAAATTCCCGTAGAGCTGGACAATATTTACACAATTTTAAGCTTTAAAATTTTATAGAAAAATTCTCAAATACAATTGAGAAATCGGACTTACATAGTCTATAAGTATGGATCCTTGGCTTTAATTTCCCATTGGTCCAAATGAGTGACAAACAAATTTTGTAGAAAAATTCTCAAATACAATTGAGAAATCGGACTTACATAGTCTATAAGTATGGATCCTTGGCTTTAATTTCCCATTGGTTCAAATGAGTGACAAACATAAATGTGCCCACAAATAGCCAAATTCCCGTAGAGCTGGACAATATTTACTCAATTTTAAGCTTTAAAATTTTATAGAAAAATTCTCAAATACAATTGAGAAATCGGACTTACATTGTCTATAAGTATGGATCCTTGGCTTTAGTTTCCCATTGGTCCAAATGAGTGACAAACAAATTTTATAGAAAAATTCTCAAATACAATTCAGAAATCGGACTTACATAGTCTATAAGTATGGATCCTTGGCTTTAATTTCCCATTGGTCCAAATGAGTGACAAACAAATTTTGTAGAAAAATTCTCAAATACAATTGAGAAATCGGACTTACATAGTCTATAAGTATGGATCCTTGGCTTTAATTTCCCATTGGTTCAAATGAGTGACAAACATAAATGTGCCCACAAATAGCAAATTCCCGTATAGCTGGACAATATTTACTCAATTTTAAGCTTTAAAATTTTATAGAAAAATTCTCAAATACAATTGAGAAATCGGACTTACATTGTCTATAAGTATGGATCCTTGGCTTTAATTTCCCATTGGTTCAAATGAGTGACAAACATAAATGTGCCCACAAATAGCCAAATTCCCGTAGAGCTGGACAATATTTACTCAATTTTAAGCTTTAAAATTTTATAGAAAAATTCTCAAATACAATTGAGAAATCGGACTTACATTGTCTATAAGTATGGATCCTTGGCTTTAATTTCCCATTGGTTCAAATGAGTGACAAACATAAATGTGCCCACAAATAGCCAAATTCCCGTAGAGCTGGACAATATTTACTCAATTTTAAGCTTTAAAATTTTATAGAAAAATTCTCAAATACAATTGAGAAATCGGACTTACATAGTCTATAAGTATGGATCCTTGGCTTTAATTTCCCATTGGTCCAAATGAGTGACAAACAAATTTTGTAGAAAAATTCTCAAATACAATTGAGAAATCGGACTTACATAGTCTATAAGTATGGATCCTTGGCTTTAATTTCCCATTGGTTCAAATGAGTGACAAACATAAATGTGCCCACAAATAGCAAATTCCCGTATAGCTGGACAATATTTACTCAATTTTAAGCTTTAAAATTTTATAGAAAAATTCTCAAATACAATTGAGAAATCGGACTTACATTGTCTATAAGTATGGATCCTTGGCTTTAATTTCCCATTGGTTCAAATGAGTGACAAACATAAATGTGCCCACAAATAGCCAAATTCCCGTAGAGCTGGACAATATTTACTCAATTTTAAGCTTTAAAATTTTATAGAAAAATTCTCAAATACAATTGAGAAATCGGACTTACATTGTCTATAAGTATGGATCCTTGGCTTTAATTTCCCATTGGTTCAAATGAGTGACAAACATAAATGTGCCCACAAATAGCCAAATTCCCGTAGAGCTGGACAATATTTACTCAATTTTAAGCTTTAAAATTTTATAGAAAAATTCTCAAATACAATTGAGAAATCGGACTTACATTGTCTATAAGTATGGATCCTTGGCTTTAATTTCCCATTGGTTCAAATGAGTGACAAACATAAATGTGCCCACAAATAGCCAAATTCCCGTAGAGCTGGACAATATTTACTCAATTTTAAGCTTTAAAATTTTATAGAAAAATTCTCAAATACAATTGAGAAATCGGACTTACATAGCCTATAAGTATGGATCCTTGGCTTTAATTTCCCATTGGTCCAAATGAGTGACAAACAAATTTTATAGAAAAATTCTCAAATACAATTGAGAAATCAGACTTACATAGTCTATAAGTGTGGATCCTTGGCTTTAATTTCCCATTGGTCCAAATGAGTGACAAACAAATTTTATAGAAAAATTCTCAAATACAATTAAGAAATCGGACTTACATAGTCTATAAGTATGGATCCTTGGCTTTAAATTCCCATTGGTACAAATGAGTGACAAACATAAATGTGCCCACAAATAGCCAAATTCCCGTAGAGCTGGACAAAATTTACACCATTTTAAGCTTTAAAATTTTATAGAAAAATTCTCAAATACAATTGAGAAATCGGACTTACATAGTCTATAAGTATGGATCCTTGGCTTTAATTTCCCATTGGTCCAAATGAGTGACAAACAAATTTTGTAGAAAAATTCTCAAATACAATTGAGAAATCGGACTTACATAGTCTATAAGTATGGATCCTTGGCTTTAATTTCCCATTGATTCAAATGAGTGACAAACATAAATGTGCCCACAAATAGCAAATTCCCGTATAGCTGGACAATATTTACTCAATTTTAAGCTTTAAAATTTTATAGAAAAATTCTCAAATACAATTGAGAAATCGGACTTACATTGTCTATAAGTATGGATCCTTGGCTTTAATTTCCCATTGGTTCAAATGAGTGACAAACATAAATGTGCCCACAAATAGCCAAATTCCCGTAGAGCTGGACAATATTTACTCAATTTTAAGCTTTAAAATTTTATAGAAAAATTCTCAAATACAATTGAGAAATCGGACTTACATTGTCTATAAGTATGGATCCTTGGCTTTAATTTCCCATTGGTTCAAATGAGTGACAAACATAAATGTGCCCACAAATAGCCAAATTCCCGTAGAGCTGGACAATATTTACTCAATTTTAAGCTTTAAAATTTTATAGAAAAATTCTCAAATACAATTGAGAAATCGGACTTACATAGTCTATAAGTATGGATCCTTGGCTTTAATTTCCCATTGGTCCAAATGAGTGACAAACAAATTTTATAGAAAAAATCTCAAATACAATTGAGAAATCGGACTTACATTGTCTATAAGTATGGATCCTTGGCTTTAATTTCCCATTGGTCCAAATGAGTGACAAACAAATTTTATAGAAAAATTCTCAAATACAATTGAGAAATCGGACTTACATGGTCTATAAGTATGGATCCTTGGCTTTAATTTCCCATTGGTCCAAATGAGTGACAAATAAATTTTATAGAAAAATTCTCAAATACAATTGAGAAATCGGACTTACATAGTCTATAAGTATGGATCCTTGGCTTTAATTTCCCATTGGTTCAAATGAGTGACAAACATAAATGTGCCCACAAATAGCAAATTCCCGTAGAGCTGATCAATATTTACTCAATTTTAAGCTTTAAAATTTTATAGAAAAATTCTCAAATACAATTGAGAAATCGGACTTACATTGTCTATAAGTATGGATCCTTGGCTTTAATTTCCCATTGGTTCAAATGAGTGACAAACATAAATGTGCCCACAAATAGCCAAATTCCCGTAGAGCTGGACAATATTTACTCAATTTTAAGCTTTAAAATTTTATAGAAAAATTCTCAAATACAATTGAGAAATCGGACTTACATAGCCTATAAGTATGGATCCTTGGCTTTAATTTTCCATTGGTCCAAATGAGTGACAAACAAATTTTATAGAAAAATTCTCAAATACAATTGAGAAATCGGACTTACATAGTCTATAAGTGTGGATCCTTGGCTTTAATTTCCCATTGGTCCAAATGAGTGACAAACAAATTTTATAGAAAAATTCTCAAATACAATTGAGAAATCGGACTTACATAGTCTATAAGTATGGATCCTTGGCTTTAATTTCCCATTGGTCCAAATGAGTGACAAACAAATTTTATAGAAAAATTCTCAAATACAATTGAGAAATCGGACTTACATAGTCTATAAGTATGGATCCTTGGCTTTAATTTCCCATTGGTTCAAATGAGTGACAAAAATAAATGTGCCCACAAATAGCAAATTCCCGTAGAGCTGGACAATATTTACTCAATTTTAAGCTTTAAAATTTTATAGAAAAATTCTCAAATACAATTGAGAAATCGGACTTACATTGTCTATAAGTATGGATCCTTGGCTTTAATTTCCCATTGGTCCAAATGAGTGACAAACAAATTTTATAGAAAAATTCTCAAATACAATTGAGAAATCGGACTTACATAGTCTATAAGTATGGATCCTTGGCTTTAATTTCCCATTGGTCCAAATGAGTGACAAACAAATTTTATAGAAAAATTCTCAAATACAATTGAGAAATCGGACTTACATTGTCTATAAGTATGGATCCTTGGCTTTAATTTCCCATTGGTTCAAATGAGTGACAAACACAAATAGCCAAATTCCCGTAGAGCTGGACAATATTTACTCAATTTTAAGCTTTAAAATTTTATAGAAAAATTCTCAAATACAATTGAGAAATCGGACTTACATTGTCTATAAGTATGGATCCTTGGCTTTAATTTCCCATTGGTCCAAATGAGTGACAAACAAATTTTATAGAAAAATTCTCAAATACAATTGAGAAATCGGACTTACATAGTCTATAAGTATGGATCCTTGGCTTTAACTTCCCATTGGTCCAAATGAGTGACAAACAAATTTTGTAGAAAAATTCTCAAATACAATTGAGAAATCGGACTTACATAGTCTATAAGTATGGATCCTTGGCTTTAATTTCCCATTGGTTCAAATGAGTGACAAACATAAATGTGCCCACAAATAGCCAAATTCCCGTAGAGCTGGACAATATATACACAATTTTAAAATTTAAAATTTTATAGAAAAATTCTCAAATACAATTGAGAAATCGGACTTACATTGTCTATAAGTATGGATCCTTGGCTTTAATTTCCCATTGGTTCAAATGAGTGACAAACATAAATGTGCCCACAAATAGCCAAATTCCCGTAGAGCTGGACAATATATACACAATTTTAAAATTTAAAATTTTATAGAAAAATTCTCAAATACAATTGAGAAATCGGACTTACATTGTCTATAAGTATGGATCCTTGGCTTTAATTTCCCATTGGTTCAAATGAGTGACAAACATAAATGTGCCCACAAATAGCCAAATTCCCGTAGAGCTGGACAATATATACACAATTTTAAAATTTAAAATTTTATAGAAAAATTCTCAAATACAATTGAGAAATCGGACTTACATTGTCTATAAGTATGGATCCTTGGCTTTAATTTCCCATTGGTTCAAATGAGTGACAAACATAAATGTGCCCACAAATAGCCAAATTCCCGTAGAGCTGGACAAAATTTACACAATTTTAAGCTTTAAAATTTTATAGAAAAATTCTCAAATACAATTGAGAAATCGGACTTACATTGTCTATAAGTATGGATCCTTGGCTTTAGTTTCCCATTGGTCCAAATGTGTGACAAACAAATTTTATAGAAAAATTCTCAAATACAATTGAGAAATCGGACTTACATTGTCTATAAGTATGGATCCTTGGCTTTAATTTCCCATTGGTTCAAATGAGTGACAAACATAAATGTGCCCACAAATAGCCAAATTCCCGTAGAGCTGGACAATATTTACTCAATTTTAAGCTTTAAAATTTTATAGAAAAATTCTCAAATACAATTGAGAAATCGGACTTACATAGTCTATAAGTATGGATCCTTGGCTTTAATTTCCCATTGGTTCAAATGAGTGACAAACATAAATGTGCCCACAAATAGCCAAATTCCCGTAGAGCTGGACAATATTTACTCAATTTTAAGCTTTAAAATTTTATAGAAAAATTCTCAAATACAATTGAGAAATCGGACTTACATTGTCTATAAGTATGGATCCTTGGCTTTAATTTCCCATTGGTTCAAATGAGTGACAAACATAAATGTGCCCACAAATAGCCAAATTCCCGTAGAGCTGGACAATATTTACTCAATTTTAAGCTTTAAAATTTTATAGAAAAATTCTCAAATACAATTGAGAAATCGGACTTACATAGTCTATAAGTATGGATCCTTGGCTTTAATTTCCCATTGGTCCAAATGAGTGACAAACAAATTTTATAGAAAAAATCTCAAATACAATTGAGAAATCGGACTTATATTGTCTATAAGTATGGATCCTTGGCTTTAATTTCCCATTGGTTCAAATGAGTGACAAACATAAATGTGCCCACAAATAGCATAATTCCCGTAGAGCTGGACAATATTTACTCAATTTTAAGCTTTAAAATTTTATAGAAAAATTCTCAAATACAATTGAGAAATCGGACTTACATTGTCTATAAGTATGGATCCTTGGCTTTAATTTCCCATTGGTCCAAATGAGTGACAAACAAATTTTATAGAAAAATTCTCAAATACAATTGAGAAATCGGACTTACATGGTCTATAAGTATGGATCCTTGGCTTTAATTTCCCATTGGTCCAAATGAGTGACAAATAAATTTTATAGAAAAATTCTCAAATACAATTGAGAAATCGGACTTACATAGTCTATAAGTATGGATCCTTGGCTTTAATTTCCCATTGGTTCAAATGAGTGACAAACATAAATGTGCCCACAAATAGCAAATTCCCGTAGAGCTGGACAATATTTACTCAATTTTAAGCTTTAAAATTTTATAGAAAAATTCTCAAATACAATTGAGAAATCGGACTTACATTGTCTATAAGTATGGATCCTTGGCTTTAATTTCCCATTGGTTCAAATGAGTGACAAACATAAATGTGCCCACAAATAGCCAAATTCCCGTAGAGCTGGACAATATTTACTCAATTTTAAGCTTTAAAATTTTATAGAAAAATTCTCAAATACAATTGAGAAATCGGACTTACATAGCCTATAAGTATGGATCCTTGGCTTTAATTTCCCATTGGTCCAAATGAGTGACAAACAAATTTTATTGAAAAATTCTCAAATACAATTGAGAAATCGGACTTACATAGTCTATAAGTGTGGATCCTTGGCTTTAATTTCCCATTGGTCCAAATGAGTGACAAACAAATTTTATAGAAAAATTCTCAAATACAATTGAGAAATCGGACTTACATAGTCTATAAGTATGGATCCTTGGCTTTAATTTCCCATTAGTCCAAATGAGTGACAAACAAATTTTATAGAAAAATTCTCAAATACAATTGAGAAATCGGACTTACATAGTCTATAAGTATGGATCCTTGGCTTTAATTTCCCATTGGTTCAAATGAGTGACAAAAATAAATGTGCCCACAAATAGCAAATTCCCGTAGAGCTGGACAATATTTACTCAATTTTAAGCTTTAAAATTTTATAGAAAAATTCTCAAATACAATTGAGAAATCGGACTTACATTGTCTATAAGTATGGATCCTTGGCTTTAATTTCCCATTGGTCCAAATGAGTGACAAACAAATTTTATAGAAAAATTCTCAAATACAATTGAGAAATCGGACTTACATAGTCTATAAGTATGGATCCTTGGCTTTAATTTCCCATTGGTCCAAATGAGTGACAAACAAATTTTATAGAAAAATTCTCAAATACAATTGAGAAATCGGACTTACATTGTCTATAAGTATGGATCCTTGGCTTTAATTTCCCATTGGTTCAAATGAGTGACAAACATAAATGTGCCCACAAATAGCCAAATTCCCGTAGAGCTGGACAATATATACACAATTTTAAGCTTTAAAATTTTATAGAAAAATTCTCAAATACAATTGAGAAATCGGACTTACATTGTCTATAAGTATGGATCCTTGGCTTTAATTTCCCATTGGTCCAAATGAGTGACAAACAAATTTTATAGAAAAATTCTCAAATACAATTGAGAAATCGGACTTACATAGTCTATAAGTATGGATCCTTGGCTTTAATTTCCCATTGGTCCAAATGAGTGACAAACAAATTTTGTAGAAAAATTCTCAAATACAATTGAGAAATCGGACTTACATAGTCTATAAGTATGGATCCTTGGCTTTAATTTCCCATTGGTTCAAATGAGTGACAAACATAAATGTGCCCACAAATAGCAAATTCCCGTAGAGCTGGACAATATTTACTCAATTTTAAGCTTTAAAATTTTATAGAAAAATTCTCAAATACAATTGAGAAATCGGACTTACATTGTCTATAAGTATGGATCCTTGGCTTTAATTTCCCATTGGTTCAAATGAGTGACAAACATAAATGTGCCCACAAATAGCCAAATTCCCGTAGAGCTGGACAATATATACACAATTTTAAGCTTTAAAATTTTATAGAAAAATTCTCAAATACAATTGAGAAATCGGACTTACATTGTCTATAAGTATGGATCCTTGGCTTTAATTTCCCATTGGTTCAAATGAGTGACAAACATAAATGTGCCCACAAATAGCCAAATTCCCGTAGAGCTGGACAAAATTTACACAATTTTAAGCTTTAAAATTTTATAGAAAAATTCTCAAATACAATTGAGAAATCGGACTTACATTGTCTATAAGTATGGATCCTTGGCTTTAGTTTCCCATTGGTCCAAATGTGTGACAAACAAATTTTATAGAAAAATTCTCAAATACAATTGAGAAATCGGACTTACATTGTCTATAAGTATGGATCCTTGGCTTTAATTTCCCATTGGTTCAAATGAGTGACAAACATAAATGTGCCCACAAATAGCCAAATTCCCGTAGAGCTGGACAAAATTTACACAATTTTAAGCTTTAAAATTTTATAGAAAAATTCTCAAATACAATTGAGAAATCGGACTTACATTGTCTATAAGTATGGATCCTTGGCTTTAATTTCCCATTGGTCCAAATGAGTGACAAACAAATTTTATAGAAAAATTCTCAAATACAATTGAGAAATCGGACTTACATTGTCTATAAGTATGGATCCTTGGCTTTAATTTCCCATTGGTCCAAATGAGTGATAAACAAGTGTTATAGAAAAATTCTCAAATACAATTGAGAAATCGGACTTACATAGTCTATAAGTGTGGATCCTTGGCTTTAATTTCCCATTGATCCAAATGAGTGACAAACAAATTTTATAGAAAAATTCTCAAATACAATTGAGAAATCGGACTTACATAGTCTATAAGTATGGATCCTTGGCTTTAATTTCCCATTGGTCCAAATGAGTGACAAACAAATTTTATAGAAAAATTCTCAAATACAATTGAGAAATCGGACTTACATAGTCTATAAGTGTGGATCCTTGGCTTTAATTTCCCATTGATCCAAATGAGTGACAAACAAATTTTATAGAAAAATTCTCAAATACAATTGAGAAATCGGACTTACATAGTCTATAAGTATGGATCCTTGGCTTTAATTTCCCATTGGGTTAAATGAGTGACAAAAATAAATGTGCCCACAAATAGCAAATTCCCGTAGAGCTGGACAATATTTACTCAATTTTAAGCTTTAAAATTTTATAGAAAAATTCTCAAATACAATTGAGAAATCGGACTTACATTGTCTATAAGTATGGATCCTTGGCTTTAATTTCCCATTGGTCCAAATGAGTGACAAACAAATGTTACAGAAAAATTCTCAAATACAATTGAGAAATCGGAATTACATTGTCTATAAGTATGGATCCTTGGCTTTAATTTCCCATTGGTTCAAATGAGTGACAAACATAAATGTGCCCACAAATAGCCAAATTCCCGTAGAGCTGGACAATATATACACAATTTTAAGCTTTAAAATTTTACAGAAAAATTCTGAAATACAATTGAGAAATCGGACTTACATAGTCTATAAGTATGGATCCTTGGCTTTAATTTCCCATTGGTCCAAATGTGTGACATACATAAATGTGCCCACAAATAGCCAAATTCCCGTAGAGCTGGACAATATATACACAATTTTAAGCTTTAAAATTTTATAGAAAAATTCTGAAATACAATTGAGAAATCGGACTTACATTGTCTATAAGTATGGATCCTTGGCTTTAATTTCCCATTGGTTCAAATGAGTGACAAACATAAATGTGCCCACAAATAGCCAAATTCCCGTAGAGCTGGACAATATTTACTCAATTTTAAGCTTTAAAATTTTATAGAAAAATTCTCAAATACAATTGAGAAATCGGACTTACATTGTCTATAAGTATGGATCCTTGGCTTTAGTTTCCCATTGGTCCAAATGAGTGACAAACAAATTTTATAGAAAAATTCTGAAATACAATTGAGAAATCGGACTTACATAGTCTATAAGTATGGATCCTTGGCTTTAATTTCCCATTGGTTCAAATGAGTGACAAACATAAATGTGCCCACAAATAGCCAAATTCCCGTAGAGCTGGACAATATATACACAATTTTAAGCTTTAAAATTTTATAGAAAAATTCTCAAATACAATTGAGAAATCGGACTTACATAGTCTATAAGTATGGATCCTTGGCTTTAATTTCCCATTGGTTCAAATGAGTGACAAACATAAATGTGCCCACAAATAGCCAAATTCCCGTAGAGCTGGACAAAATTTACACCATTTTAAGCTTTAAAATTTTATAGAAAAATTCTCAAATACAATTGAGAAATCGGACTAACATAGTCTATAAGTATGGATCCTTGGCTTTAATTTCCCATTGGTCCAAATGAGTGACAAACAAATTTTATAGAAAAATTCTCAAATACAATTGAGAAATCGGACTAACAAAGTCTATAAGTATGTATCCTTGGCTTTAATTTTCCATTGGTAAAATGAGTGACAAACAAATTTTGAAGAAAAATTCTCAAATACAATTGAGAAATCGGACTTACATAGTCTATAAGTTTGGATCCTTGGCTTTAATTTCCCATTGGTCCAAATGAGTGACAAACAAATTTTGTAGAAAAATTCTCAAATACAATTGAGAAATCGGACTTACATAGTCTATAAGTATGGATCCTTGGCTTTAATTTCCCATTGGTTCAAATGAGTGACAAACATAAATGTGCCCACAAATAGCAAATTCCCGTAGAGCTGGACAATATTTACTCAATTTTAAGCTTTAAAATTTTATAGAAAAATTCTCAAATACAATTGAGAAATCGGACTTACATTGTCTATAAGTATGGATCCTTGGCTTTAATTTCCCATTGGTTCAAATGAGTGACAAACATAAATGTGCCCACAAATAGCCAAATTCCCGTAGAGCTGGACAATATATACACAATTTTAAGCTTTAAAATTTTATAGAAAAATTCTCAAATACAATTGAGAAATCGGACTTACATTGTCTATAAGTATGGATCCTTGGCTTTAATTTCCCATTGGTTCAAATGAGTGACAAACATAAATGTGCCCACAAATAGCCAAATTCCCGTAGAGCTGGACAAAATTTACACAATTTTAAGCTTTAAAATTTTATAGAAAAATTCTCAAATACAATTGAGAAATCGGACTTACATTGTCTATAAGTATGGATCCTTGGCTTTAGTTTCCCATTGGTCCAAATGTGTGACAAACAAATTTTATAGAAAAATTCTCAAATACAATTGAGAAATCGGACTTACATTGTCTATAAGTATGGATCCTTGGCTTTAATTTCCCATTGGTTCAAATGAGTGACAAACATAAATGTGCCCACAAATAGCCAAATTCCCGTAGAGCTGGACAAAATTTACACAATTTTAAGCTTTAAAATTTTATAGAAAAATTCTCAAATACAATTGAGAAATCGGACTTACATTGTCTATAAGTATGGATCCTTGGCTTTAATTTCCCATTGGTCCAAATGAGTGACAAACAAATTTTATAGAAAAATTCTCAAATACAATTGAGAAATCGGACTTACATTGTCTATAAGTATGGATCCTTGGCTTTAATTTCCCATTGGTCCAAATGAGTGATAAACAAGTGTTATAGAAAAATTCTCAAATACAATTGAGAAATCGGACTTACATAGTCTATAAGTGTGGATCCTTGGCTTTAATTTCCCATTGATCCAAATGAGTGACAAACAAATTTTATAGAAAAATTCTCAAATACAATTGAGAAATCGGACTTACATAGTCTATAAGTATGGATCCTTGGCTTTAATTTCCCATTGGTCCAAATGAGTGACAAACAAATTTTATAGAAAAATTCTCAAATACAATTGAGAAATCGGACTTACATAGTCTATAAGTGTGGATCCTTGGCTTTAATTTCCCATTGATCCAAATGAGTGACAAACAAATTTTATAGAAAAATTCTCAAATACAATTGAGAAATCGGACTTACATAGTCTATAAGTATGGATCCTTGGCTTTAATTTCCCATTGGGTTAAATGAGTGACAAAAATAAATGTGCCCACAAATAGCAAATTCCCGTAGAGCTGGACAATATTTACTCAATTTTAAGCTTTAAAATTTTATAGAAAAATTCTCAAATACAATTGAGAAATCGGACTTACATTGTCTATAAGTATGGATCCTTGGCTTTAATTTCCCATTGGTCCAAATGAGTGACAAACAAATGTTACAGAAAAATTCTCAAATACAATTGAGAAATCGGAATTACATTGTCTATAAGTATGGATCCTTGGCTTTAATTTCCCATTGGTTCAAATGAGTGACAAACATAAATGTGCCCACAAATAGCCAAATTCCCGTAGAGCTGGACAATATATACACAATTTTAAGCTTTAAAATTTTATAGAAAAATTCTGAAATACAATTGAGAAATCGGACTTACATAGTCTATAAGTATGGATCCTTGGCTTTAATTTCCCATTGGTCCAAATGAGTGACAAACAAATTTTATAGAAAAATTCTCAAATACAATTGAGAAATCGGACTTACATAGTCTATAAGTGTGGATCCTTGGCTTTAATTTCCCATTGATCCAAATGAGTGACAAACAAATTTTATAGAAAAATTCTCAAATACAATTGAGAAATCGGACTTACATAGTCTATAAGTATGGATCCTTGGCTTTAATTTCCCATTGGGTTAAATGAGTGACAAAAATAAATGTGCCCACAAATAGCAAATTCCCGTAGAGCTGGACAATATTTACTCAATTTTAAGCTTTAAAATTTTATAGAAAAATTCTCAAATACAATTGAGAAATCGGACTTACATTGTCTATAAGTATGGATCCTTGGCTTTAATTTCCCATTGGTCCAAATGAGTGACAAACAAATGTTACAGAAAAATTCTCAAATACAATTGAGAAATCGGAATTACATTGTCTATAAGTATGGATCCTTGGCTTTAATTTCCCATTGGTTCAAATGAGTGACAAACATAAATGTGCCCACAAATAGCCAAATTCCCGTAGAGCTGGACAATATATACACAATTTTAAGCTTTAAAATTTTATAGAAAAATTCTGAAATACAATTGAGAAATCGGACTTACATAGTCTATAAGTATGGATCCTTGGCTTTAATTTCCCATTGGTCCAAATGTGTGACATACATAAATGTGCCCACAAATAGCCAAATTCCCGTAGAGCTGGACAATATATACACAATTTTAAGCTTTAAAATTTTATAGAAAAATTCTGAAATACAATTGAGAAATCGGACTTACATTGTCTATAAGTATGGATCCTTGGCTTTAATTTCCCATTGGTTCAAATGAGTGACAAACATAAATGTGCCCACAAATAGCCAAATTCCCGTAGAGCTGGACAATATTTACTCAATTTTAAGCTTTAAAATTTTATAGAAAAATTCTCAAATACAATTGAGAAATCGGACTTACATTGTCTATAAGTATGGATCCTTGGCTTTAGTTTCCCATTGGTCCAAATGAGTGACAAACAAATTTTATAGAAAAATTCTGAAATACAATTGAGAAATCGGACTTACATAGTCTATAAGTATGGATCCTTGGCTTTAATTTCCCATTGGTTCAAATGAGTGACAAACATAAATGTGCCCACAAATAGCCAAATTCCCGTAGAGCTGGACAATATATACACAATTTTAAGCTTTAAAATTTTATAGAAAAATTCTCAAATACAATTGAGAAATCGGACTTACATAGTCTATAAGTATGGATCCTTGGCTTTAATTTCCCATTGGTTCAAATGAGTGACAAACATAAATGTGCCCACAAATAGCCAAATTCCCGTAGAGCTGGACAAAATTTACACCATTTTAAGCTTTAAAATTTTATAGAAAAATTCTCAAATACAATTGAGAAATCGGACTAACATAGTCTATAAGTATGGATCCTTGGCTTTAATTTCCCATTGGTCCAAATGAGTGACAAACATAAATGTGCCCACAAATAGCCAAATTCCCGTAGAGCTGGACAAAATTTACACCATTTTAAGCTTTAAAATTTTATAGAAAAATTCTCAAATACAATTGAGAAATCGGACTAACATAGTCTATAAGTATGGATCCTTGGCTTTAATTTCCCATTGGTCCAAATGAGTGACAAACAAATTTTATAGAAAAATTCTCAAATACAATTGAGAAATCGGACTAACACAGTCTATAAGTATGGATCCTTGGCTTTAAATTCCCATTGGTACAAATGAGTGACAAACATAAATGTGCCCACAAATAGCCAAATTCCCGTAGAGCTGGACAAAATTTACACCATTTTAAGCTTTAAAATTTTATAGAAAAATTCTCAAATACAATTGAGAAATCGGACTAACAAAGTCTATAAGTATGTATCCTTGGCTTTAATTTTCCATTGGTAAAATGAGTGACAAACAAATTTTGAAGAAAAATTCTCAAATACAATTGAGAAATCGGACTTACATAGTCTATAAGTTTGGATCCTTGGCTTTAATTTCCCATTGGTCCAAATGAGTGACAAACAAATTTTATAGAAAAATTCTCAAATACAATTGAGAAATCGGACTTACATTGTCTATAAGTATGGATCCTTGGCTTTAATTTCCCATTGGTCCAAATGAGTGACAAACAAATTTTATAGAAAAATTCTCAAATACAATTGAGAAATCGGACTTACATAGTCTATAAGTATGGATCCTTGGCTTTAATTTCCCATTGGTCCAAATGAGTGACAAACAAATTTTATAGAAAAATTCTCAAATACAATTGAGAAATCGGACTTACATTGTCTATAAGTATGGATCCTTGGCTTTAATTTCCCATTGGTTCAAATGAGTGACAAACATAAATGTGCCCACAAATAGCCAAATTCCCGTAGAGCTGGACAATATATACACAATTTTAAGCTTTAAAATTTTATAGAAAAATTCTGAAATACAATTGAGAAATCGGACTTACATTGTCTATAAGTATGGATCCTTGGCTTTAATTTCCCATTGGTTCAAATGAGTGACAAACATAAATGTGCCCACAAATAGCCAAATTCCCGTAGAGCTGGACAATATATACACAATTTTAAGCTTTAAAATTTTATAGAAAAATTCTGAAATACAATTGAGTAATCGGACTAACATTGTCTATAAGTATGGATCCTTGGCTTTAATTTCCCATTGGTTCAAATGAGTGACAAACAAATTTTATAGAAAAATTCTCAAATACAATTGAGAAATCGGACTTACATTGTCTATAAGTATGGATCCTTGGCTTTAATTTCCCATTGGTCCAAATGAGTGACAAACAAATTTTATAGAAAAATTCTCAAATACAATTGAGAAATCGGACTTACATTGTCTATAAGTATGGATCCTTGGCTTTAGTTTCATATTGGTCCAAATGAGTGACAAACAAATTTTATAGAAAAATTCTCAAATACAATTGAGAAATCGGACTAACACAGTCTATAAGTATGGATCCTTGGCTTTAATTTCCCATTGGTTCAAATGAGTGACAAACAAGTGTTATAGAAAAATTCTCAAATACAATTGAGAAATCGGACTTACATAGTCTATAAGTATGGATCCTTGGCTTTAATTTCCCATTGGTCCAAATGAGTGACAAACAAGTGTTATAGAAAAATTCTCAAATACAATTGAGAAATCGGACTTACATAGTCTATAAGTATGGATCCTTGGCTTTAATTTCCCATTGGTCCAAATAAGTGACAAACAAGTGTTATAGAAAAATTCTCAAATACAATTGAGAAATCGGACTTACATAGTCTATAAGTATGGATCCTTGGCTTTAATTTCCCATTGGTCCAAATAAGTGACAAACAAGTGTTATAGAAAAATTCTCAAATACAATTGAGAAATCGGACTTACATTGTCTATAAGTATGGATCCTTGGCTTTAGTTTCCCATTGGTCCGAATGTGTGACAAACAAATTTTATAGAAAAATTCTCAAATACAATTGAGAAATCGGACTTACATTGTCTATAAGTATGGATCCTTGGCTTTAATTTCCCATTGGTTCAAATGAGTGACAAACATAAATGTGCCCACAAATAGCCAAATTCCCGTAGAGCTGGACAAAATTTACACAATTTTAAGCTTTAAAATTTTATAGAAAAATTCTCAAATACAATTGAGAAATCGGACTTACATTGTCTATAAGTATGGATCCTTGGCTTTAATTTCCCATTGGTCCAAATGAGTGACAAACAAATTTTATAGAAAAATTCTCAAATACAATTGAGAAATCGGACTTACATTGTCTATAAGTATGGATCCTTGGCTTTAATTTCCCATTGGTCCAAATGAGTGACAAACAAGTGTTATAGAAAAATTCTCAAATACAATTGAGAAATCGGACTTACATAGTCTATAAGTATGGATCCTTGGCTTTAATTTCCCATTGGTCCAAATGAGTGACAAACAAGTGTTATAGAAAAATTCTCAAATACAATTGAGAAATCGGACTTACATAGTCTATAAGTATGGATCCTTGGCTTTAATTTCCCATTGGTCCAAATAAGTGACAAACAAGTGTTATAGAAAAATTCTCAAATACAATTGAGAAATCGGACTTACATAGTCTATAAGTACGGATCCTTGGCTTTAATTTCCCATTGGTCCAAATAAGTGACAAACAAGTGTTATAGAAAAATTCTCAAATACAATTGAGAAATCGGACTTACATAGTCTATAAGTATGGATCCTTGGCTTTAATTTCCCATTAGTCCAAATGAGCGACATACAAATGTTATAGAAAAATTCTCAAATACAATTGAGAAATCGGACTTACATAGTCTATAAGTATGGATCCTTGGCTTTAATTTCCCATTGGTTCAAATGAGTGACAAACATAAATGTGCCCACAAATAGCCAAATTCCCGTAGAGCTGGACAAAATTTACACAATTTTAAGCTTTAAAATTTTATAGAAAAATTCTGAAATACAATTGAGAAATCGGACTTCATTGTCTATAAGAATGGATCCTTGGCTTTAATTTCCTATTGGTCCGAATGAGTGACAAACAAATTTTATAGAAAAATTCTCAAATACAATTGAGAAATCGGACTTACATAGCCTATAAGTATGGATCCTTGGCTTTAATTTCCCATTGGTCCAAATGAGTGACAAACAAGTGTTATAGAAAAATTCTCAAATACAATTG
Source organism: Lypha dubia (assembly GCA_947311025.1). Lineage (NCBI taxonomy): Eukaryota > Metazoa > Arthropoda > Insecta > Diptera > Tachinidae > Lypha > Lypha dubia. Next base: position 84,644,994 of record OX371263.1, on the reverse strand, counting down.
AGAAATCGGACTTACATAGTCTATAAGTATGGATCCTTGGCTTTAATTTCCCATTGGTCCAAATAAGTGACAAACAAGTGTTATAGAAGAATTCTCAAATACAATTGAGAAATCGGACTTACATAGTCTATAAGTATGGATCCTTGGCTTTAATTTCCCATTAGTCCAAATGAGTGACAAACAAATGTTATAGAAAAATTCTCAAATACAATTGAGAAAGCGGACTTACATAGTCTATAAGTATGGATCCTTGGCTTTAATTTCCCATTGGTCCAAATGAGTGACAAACAAGTGTTATAGAAAAATTCTCAAATACAATTGAGAAATCGGACTTACATAGTCTATAAGTATGGATCCTTGGCTTTAATTTCCCATTAGTCCAAATGAGTGACAAACAAATGTTATAGAAAAATTCTCAAATACAATTGAGAAATCGGACTTACATAGTCTATAAGTATGGATCCTTGGCTTTAATTTCCCATTGGTCCAAATGAGTGACAAACAAATGTTACAGAAAAATTCTCAAATACAATTGAGAAATCGGACTTACATAGTCTATAAGTATGGATCCTTGGCTTTAACTTCCCATTGGTTCAAATGAGTGACAAACATAAATGTGCCCACAAATAGCCAAATTCCCGTAGAGCTGGACAATATATACACAATTTTAAGCTTTAAAATTTTATAGAAAAATTCTCAAATACAATTGAGAAATCGGACTTACATTGTCTATAAGTATGGATCCTTGGCTTTTATTTCCCATTGGTCCAAATGAGTGACAAACAAGTGTTATAGAAAAATTCTCAAATACAATTGAGAAATCGGACTTACATAGTCTATAAGTATGGATCCTTGGCTTTAATTTCCCATTAGTCCAAATGAGTGACAAACAAATGTTATAGAAAAATTCTCAAATACAATTGAGAAATCGGACTTACATAGTCTATAAGTATGGATCATTGGCTTTAATTTCCCATTGGTCCAAATGAGTGACAAACAAGTGTTATAGAAAAATTCTCAAATACAATTGAGAAATCGGACTTACATAGTCTATAAGTATGGATCCTTGGCTTTAATTTCCCATTGGTCCAAATGAGTGACAAACAAATGTTACAGAAAAATTCTCAAATACAATTGAGAAATCGGACTTACATAGTCTATAAGTATGGATCCTTGGCTTTAACTTCCCATTGGTCCAAATGAGTGACAAACAAATGTTACAGAAAAATTCTCAAATACAATTGAGAAATCGGACTTACATAGTCTATAAGTATGGATCCTTGGCTTTAACTTCCCATTGGTTCAAATGAGTGACAAACATAAATGTGCCCACAAATAGCCAAATTCCCGTAGAGCTGGACAAAATTTACACAATTTTAAGCTTTAAAATTTTATAGAAAAATTCTGAAATACAATTGAGAAATCGGACTTCATTGTCTATAAGAATGGATCCTTGGCTTTAATTTCCTATTGGTCCGAATGAGTGACAAACAAATTTTATAGAAAAATTCTCAAATACAATTGAGAAATCGGACTTACATAGTCTATAAGTATGGATCCTTGGCTTTAATTTCCCATTGGTCCTAATAAGTGACAAACAAGTGTTATAGAAAAATTCTCAAATACAATTGAGAAATCGGACTTACATAGTCTATAAGTACGGATCCTTGGCTTTAATTTCCCATTGGTCCAAATAAGTGACAAACAAGTGTTATAGAAAAATTCTCAAATACAATTGAGAAATCGGACTTACATAGTCTATAAGTATGGATCCTTGGCTTTAATTTCCCATTAGTCCAAATGAGCGACATACAAATGTTATAGAAAAATTCTCAAATACAATTGAGAAATCGGACTTACATAGTCTATAAGTATGGATCCTTGGCTTTAATTTCCCATTGGTTCAAATGAGTGACAAACATAAATGTGCCCACAAATAGCCAAATTCCCGTAGAGCTGGACAAAATTTACACAATTTTAAGCTTTAAAATTTTATAGAAAAATTCTGAAATACAATTGAGAAATCGGACTTCATTGTCTATAAGAATGGATCCTTGGCTTTAATTTCCTATTGGTCCGAATGAGTGACAAACAAATTTTATAGAAAAATTCTCAAATACAATTGAGAAATCGGACTTACATAGCCTATAAGTATGGATCCTTGGCTTTAATTTCCCATTGGTCCAAATGAGTGACAAACAAGTGTTATAGAAAAATTCTCAAATACAATTGAGAAATCGGACTTACATAGTCTATAAGTATGGATCCTTGGCTTTAATTTCCCATTGGTCCAAATAAGTGACAAACAAGTGTTATAGAAGAATTCTCAAATACAATTGAGAAATCGGACTTACATAGTCTATAAGTATGGATCCTTGGCTTTAATTTCCCATTAGTCCAAATGAGTGACAAACAAATGTTATAGAAAAATTCTCAAATACAATTGAGAAAGCGGACTTACATAGTCTATAAGTATGGATCCTTGGCTTTAATTTCCCATTGGTCCAAATGAGTGACAAACAAGTGTTATAGAAAAATTCTCAAATACAATTGAGAAATCGGACTTACATAGTCTATAAGTATGGATCCTTGGCTTTAATTTCCCATTAGTCCAAATGAGTGACAAACAAATGTTATAGAAAAATTCTCAAATACAATTGAGAAATCGGACTTACATAGTCTATAAGTATGGATCCTTGGCTTTAATTTCCCATTGGTCCAAATGAGTGACAAACAAATGTTACAGAAAAATTCTCAAATACAATTGAGAAATCGGACTTACATAGTCTATAAGTATGGATCCTTGGCTTTAACTTCCCATTGGTTCAAATGAGTGACAAACATAAATGTGCCCACAAATAGCCAAATTCCCGTAGAGCTGGACAATATATACACAATTTTAAGCTTTAAAATTTTATAGAAAAATTCTCAAATACAATTGAGAAATCGGACTTACATTGTCTATAAGTATGGATCCTTGGCTTTTATTTCCCATTGGTCCAAATGAGTGACAAACAAGTGTTATAGAAAAATTCTCAAATACAATTGAGAAATCGGACTTACATAGTCTATAAGTATGGATCCTTGGCTTTTATTTCCCATTGGTCCAAATGAGTGACAAACAAGTGTTATAGAAAAATTCTCAAATACAATTGAGAAATCGGACTTACATAGTCTATAAGTATGGATCCTTGGCTTTAATTTCCCATTAGTCCAAATGAGTGACAAACAAATGTTATAGAAAAATTCTCAAATACAATTGAGAAATCGGACTTACATAGTCTATAAGTATGGATCATTGGCTTTAATTTCCCATTGGTCCAAATGAGTGACAAACAAGTGTTATAGAAAAATTCTCAAATACAATTGAGAAATCGGACTTACATAGTCTATAAGTATGGATCCTTGGCTTTAATTTCCCATTGGTCCAAATGAGTGACAAACAAATGTTACAGAAAAATTCTCAAATACAATTGAGAAATCGGACTTACATAGTCTATAAGTATGGATCCTTGGCTTTAACTTCCCATTGGTTCAAATGAGTGACAAACATAAATGTGCCCACAAATAGCCAAATTCCCGTAGAGCTGGACAATATATACACAATTTTAAGCTTTAAAATTTTATAGAAAAATTCTCAAATACAATTGAGAAATCGGACTTACATTGTCTATAAGTATGGATCCTTGGCTTTAATTTCCCATTGGTCCAAATGAGTGACAAACAAGTGTTATAGAAAAATTCTCAAATACAATTGAGAAATCGGACTTACATAGTCTATAAGTATGGATCCTTGGCTTTAATTTCCCATTAGTCCAAATGAGTGACAAACAAATGTTATAGAAAAATTCTCAAATACAATTGAGAAATCGGACTTACATAGTCTATAAGTATGGATCCTTGGCTTTAATTTCCCATTGGTCCAAATGAGTGACAAACAAGTGTTATAGAAAAATTCTCAAATACAATTGAGAAATCGGACTTACATAGTCTATAAGTATGGATCCTTGGCTTTAATTTCCTATTGGTCCGAATGAGTGACAAACAAATTTTATAGAAAAATTCTCAAATACAATTGAGAAATCGGACTTACATAGTCTATAAGTATGGATCCTTGGCTTTAATTTCCCATTGGTCCAAATGAGTGACAAACAAGTGTTATAGAAAAATTCTCAAATACAATTGAGAAATCGGACTTACATAGTCTATAAGTATGGATCCTTGGCTTTAATTTCCCATTGGTTCAAATGAGTGACAAACACAAATGTGCCCACAAATAGCCAAATTCCCGTAGAGCTGGACAATATATACACAATTTTAAGCTTTAAAATTTTATAGAAAAATTCTCAAATACAATTGAGAAATCGGACTTACATAGTCTATAAGTATGGATCCTTGGCTTTAATTTCCCATTGGTTCAAATGAGTGACAAACACAAATGTGCCCACAAATAGCCAAATTCCCGTAGAGCTGGACAATATATACACAATTTTAAGCTTTAAAATTTTATAGAAAAATTTTCAAATACAATTGAGAAATCGGACTTACATTGTCTATAAGTATGGATCCTTGGCTTTAATTTCCCATTGGTCCAAATGAGTGACAAACAAGTGTTATAGAAAAATTCTCAAATACAATTGAGAAATCGGACTTACATAGTCTATAAGTATGGATCCTTGGCTTTAATTTCCCATTGGTTCAAATGAGTGACAAACACAAATGTGCCCACAAATAGCCAAATTCCCGCAGAGCTGGACAATATATACACAATTTTAAGCTTTAAAATTTTATAGAAAAATTTTCAAATACAATTGAGAAATCGGACTTACATTGTCTATAAGTATGGATCCTTGGCTTTAATTTCCCATTGGTCCAAATGAGTGACAAACAAGTGTTATAGAAAAATTCTCAAATACAATTGAGAAATCGGACTTACATAGTCTATAAGTATGGATCCTTGGCTTTAATTTCCCATTGGTTCAAATGAGTGACAAACACAAATGTGCCCACAAATAGCCAAATTCCCGTAGAGCTGGACAATATATACACAATTTTAAGCTTTAAAATTTTATAGAAAAATTCTCAAATACAATTGAGAAATCGGACTTACATTGTCTATAAGTATGAATCCTTGGCTTTAATTTCCCATTGGTTCAAATGAGTGACAAACATAAATGTGCCCACAAATAGCCAAATTCCCGCAGAGCTGGACAATATATACACAATTTTAAGCTTTAAAATTTTATAGAAAAATTCTCAAATACAATTGAGAAATCGGACTGACATTGTCTATAAGTATGGATCCTTGGCTTTAATTTCCCATTGGTTCAAATGAGTGACAAACATAAATGTGCCCACAAATAGCCAAATTCCCGTAGAGCTGGACAATATTTACACAATTTTAAGCTTTAAAATTTTATAGAAAAATTCTCAAATACAATTGAGAAATCGGACTTACATTGTCTATAAGTATGGATCCTTGGCTTTAATTTCCCATTGGTTCAAATGAGTGACAAACATAAATGTGCCCACAAACAGCCAAATTCCCGTAGAGCTGGACAAAATTTACACAATTTTAAGCTTTAAAATTTTATAGAAAAATTCTCAAATACAATTGAGAAATCGGACTTACATTGTCTATAAGTATGGATCCTTGGCTTTAATTTCCCATTGGTCCAAATGAGTGACAAACAAATTTTATAGAAAAATTCTCAAATACAATTGAGAAATCGGACTTACATTGTCTATAAGTATGGATCCTTGGCTTTAGTTTCCTATTGGTCCAAATGAGTGACAAACAAATTTTATAGAAAAATTCTCAAATACAATTGAGAAATCGGACTAGCACAGTCTATAAGTATGGATCCTTGGCTTTAATTTCCCATTGGTTCAAATGAGTCACAAACATAAATGTGCCCACAAATAGCCAAATTCCCGTAGAGCTGGACAAAATTTACACAATTTTAAGCTTTAAAATTTTATAGAAAAATTCTGCAATACAATTGAGAAATCGGACTTCATTGTCTATAAGTATGGATCCTTGGCTTTAATTTCCTATTGGTCCGAATGAGTGACAAACAAATTTTATAGAAAAATTCTCAAATACAATTGAGAAATCGGACTTACATAGCCTATAAGTATGGATCCTTGGCTTTAATTTCCCATTGGTCCAAATGAGTGACAAACAAGTGTTATAGAAAAATTCTCAAATACAATTGAGAAATCGGACTTACATAGTCTATAAGTATGGATCCTTGGCTTTAATTTCCTATTGGTCCGAATGAGTGACAAACAAATTTTATAGAAAAATTCTCAAATACAATTGAGAAATCGGACTTACATAGTCTATAAGTATGGATCCTTGGCTTTAATTTCCTATTGGTCCGAATGAGTGACAAACAAATTTTATAGAAAAATTCTCAAATACAATTGAGAAATCGGACTTACATAGTCTATAAGTATGGATCCTTGGCTTTAATTTCCTATTGGTCCAAATGAGTGACAAACAAATTTTATAGAAAAATTCTCAAATACAATTGAGAAATCGGACTTACATAGTCTATAAGTATGGATCCTTGGCTTTAATTTCCCATTAGTCCAAATGAGTGACAAACAAATGTTATAGAAAAATTCTCAAATACAATTGAGAAATCGGACTTACATAGTCTATAAGTATGGATCCTTGGCTTTAATTTCCCATTAGTCCAAATGAGTGAAAAACAAATGTTATAGAAAAATTCTCAAATACAATTGAGAAATCGGACTTACATAGTCTACAAGTATGGATCCTTGGCTTTAATTTCCTATTGGTCCAAATGAGTGACAAACAAATTTTATAGAAAAATTCTCAAATACAATTGAGAAATCGGACTTACATAGTCTATAAGTATGGATCCTTGGCTTTAATTTCCCATTAGTCCAAATGAGTGAAAAACAAATGTTATAGAAAAATTCTCAAATACAATTGAGAAATCGGACTTACATAGTCTATAAGTATGGATCCTTGGCTGTAATTTCCTATTGGTCCAAATGAGTGACAAACAAATTTTATAGAAAAATTCTCAAATACAATTGAGAAATCGGACTTACATAGTCTATAAGTATGGATCCTTGGCTTTAATTTCCCATTAGTCCAAATGAGTGAAAAACAAATGTTATAGAAAAATTCTCAAATACAATTGAGAAATCGGACTTACATAGTCTATAAGTATGGATCCTTGGCTTTAATTTCCCATTAGTCCAAATGAGTGAAAAACAAATTTTATAGAAAAATTCTCAAATACAATTGAGAAATCGGACTTACATAGTCTATAAGTATGGATCCTTGGCTTTAATTTCCTATTGGTCCAAATGAGTGACAAACAAATTTTATAGAAAAATTCTCAAATACAATTGAGAAATCGGACTTACATAGTCTATAAGTATGGATCCTTGGCTTTAATTTCCTATTGGTCCGAATGAGTGACAAACAAATTTTATAGAAAAATTCTCAAATACAATTGAGAAATCGGACTTACATAGTCTATAAGTATGGATCCTTGGCTTTAATTTCCCATTAGTCCAAATGAGTGAAAAACAAATGTTATAGAAAAATTCTCAAATACAATTGAGAAATCGGACTTACATAGTCTATAAGTATGGATCCTTGGCTTTAATTTCCTATTGGTCCAAATGAGTGACAAACAAATTTTATAGAAAAATTCTCAAATACAATTGAGAAATCGGACTTACATAGTCTATAAGTATGGATCCTTGGCTTTAATTTCCCATTAGTCCAAATGAGTGAAAAACAAATGTTATAGAAAAATTCTCAAATACAATTGAGAAATCGGACTTACATAGTCTATAAGTATGGATCCTTGGCTTTAATTTCCCATTAGTCCAAATGAGTGACAAACAAATGTTATAGAAAAATTCTCAAATACAATTGAGAAATCGGACTTACATAGTCTATAAGTATGGATCCTTGGCTTTAATTTCCCATTAGTCCAAATGAGTGAAAAACAAATGTTATAGAAAAATTCTCAAATACAATTGAGAAATCGGACTTACATAGTCTTTAAGTATGGATCCTTGGCTTTAATTTCCCATTAGTCCAAATGAGTGACAAACAAATGTTATAGAAAAATTCTCAAATACAATTGAGAAATCGGACTTACATAGTCTATAAGTATGGATCCTTGGCTTTAATTTCCCATTAGTCCAAATGAGTGACAAACAAATGTTATAGAAAAATTCTCAAATACAATTGAGAAATCGGACTTACATAGTCTATAAGTATGGATCCTTGGCTTTAATTTCCTATTGGTCCAAATGAGTGACAAACAAATTTTATAGAAAAATTCTCAAATACAATTGAGAAATCGGACTTACATAGTCTATAAGTATGGATCCTTGGCTTTAATTTCCCATTAGTCCAAATGAGTGAAAAACAAATGTTATAGAAAAATTCTCAAATACAATTGAGAAATCGGACTTACATAGTCTATAAGTATGGATCCTTGGCTTTAATTTCCCATTAGTCCAAATGAGTGACAAACAAATGTTATAGAAAAATTCTCAAATACAATTGAGAAATCGGACTTACATAGTCTATAAGTATGGATCCTTGGCTTTAATTTCCCATTAGTCCAAATGAGTGAAAAACAAATGTTATAGAAAAATTCTCAAATACAATTGAGAAATCGGACTTACATAGTCTTTAAGTATGGATCCTTGGCTTTAATTTCCCATTAGTCCAAATGAGTGACAAACAAATGTTATAGAAAAATTCTCAAATACAATTGAGAAATCGGACTTACATAGTCTATAAGTATGGATCCTTGGCTTTAATTTCCCATTAGTCCAAATGAGTGACAAACAAATGTTATAGAAAAATTCTCAAATACAATTGAGAAATCGGACTTACATAGTCTATAAGTATGGATCCTTGGCTTTAATTTCCCATTAGTCCAAATGAGTGAAAAACAAATGTTATAGAAAAATTCTCAAATACAATTGAGAAATCGGACTTACATAGTCTATAAGTATGGATCCTTGGCTTTAATTTCCTATTGGTCCAAATGAGTGACAAACAAATTTTATAGAAAAATTCTCAAATACAATTGAGAAATCGGACTTACATAGTCTATAAGTATGGATCCTTGGCTTTAATTTCCTATTGGTCCGAATGAGTGACAAACAAATTTTATAGAAAAATTCTCAAATACAATTGAGAAATCGGACTTACATAGTCTATAAGTATGGATCCTTGGCTTTAATTTCCCATTAGTCCAAATGAGTGACAAACAAATGTTATAGAAAAATTCTCAAATACAATTGAGAAATCGGACTTACATAGTCTATAAGTATGGATCCTTGGCTTTAATTTCCCATTAGTCCAAATGAGTGAAAAACAAATGTTATAGAAAAATTCTCAAATACAATTGAGAAATCGGACTTACATAGTCTTTAAGTATGGATCCTTGGCTTTAATTTCCCATTAGTCCAAATGAGTGACAAACAAATGTTATAGAAAAATTCTCAAATACAATTGAGAAATCGGACTTACATAGTCTATAAGTATGGATCCTTGGCTTTAATTTCCCATTGGTTCAAATGAGTGACAAACATAAATGTGCCCACAAATAGCCAAATTCCCGTAGAGCTGGACAATATATACACAATTTTAAGCTTTAAAATTTTATAGAAAAATTCTCAAATACAATTGAGAAATCGGACTTACATAGTCTATAAGTATGGATCCTTGGCTTTAATTTCCCATTAGTCCAAATGAGTGACAAACAAATGTTATAGAAAAATTCTCAAATACAATTGAGAAATCGGACTTACATAGTCTATAAGTATGGATCCTTGGCTTTAATTTCCCATTAGTCCAAATGAGTGACAAACAAATGCTATAGACAAATTCTCAAATACAATTGAGAAATCGGACTTACATAGTCTATAAGTATGGATCCTTGGCTTTAATTTCCCATTAGTCCAAATGAGTGACAAACAAATGCTATAGAAAAATTCTCAAATACAATTGAGAAATCGGACTTACATAGTCTATAAGTATGGATCCTTGGCTTTAATTTCCCATTGGTCCAAATGAGTGACAAACAAGTGTTATAGACAAATTCTCAAATACAATTGAGAAATCGGACTTACATAGTCTATAAGTATGGATCCTTGGCTTTAATTTCCCATTAGTCCAAATGAGTGACAAACAAATGTTATAGAAAAATTCTCAAATACAATTGAGAAATCGGACTTACATAGTCTATAAGTATGGATCCTTGGCTTTAATTTCCCATTAGTCCAAATGAGTGACAAACAAATGCTATAGACAAATTCTCAAATACAATTGAGAAATCGGACTTACATAGTCTATAAGTATGGTTCCTTGGCTTTAATTTCCCATTAGTCCAAATGAGTGTCAAACAAATGTTATAGAAAAATTCTCAAATACAATTGAGAAATCGGACTTACATAGTCTATAAGTATGGATCCTTGGCTTTAATTTCCCATTGGTCCAAATGAGTGACAAACAAGTGTTATAGACAAATTCTCAAATACAATTGAGAAATCGGACTTACATAGTCTATAAGTATGGATCCTTGGCTTTAATTTCCCATTGGTTCAAATGAGTGACAAACATAAATGTGCCCACAAATAGCCAAATTCCCGTAGAGCTGGACAATATATACACAATTTTAAGCTTTAAAATTTTATAGAAAAATTCTCAAATACAATTGAGAAATCGGACTTATATTGTCTATAAGTATGAATCCTTGGCTTTAATTTCCCATTGGTTCAAATGAGTGACAAACATAAATGTGCCCACAAATAGCCAAATTCCCGTAGAGCTGGACAATATATACACAATTTTAAGCTTTAAAATTTTATAGAAAAATTCTCAAATACAATTGAGAAATCGGACTTACATTGTCTATAAGTATGGATCCTTGGCTTTAATTTCCCATTGGTCCAAATGAGTGACAAACAAATGTTACAGAAAAATTCTCAAATACAATTGAGAAATCGGACTTACATAGTCTATAAGTATGGATCCTTGGCTTTAACTTCCCATTGGTTCAAATGAGTGACAAACATAAATGTGCCCACAAATAGCCAAATTCCCGTAGAGCTGGACAATATATACAAAATTTTAAGCTTTAAAATTTTATAGAAAAATTCTCAAATACAATTGAGAAATCGGACTTACATAGTCTATAAGTATGGATCCTTGGCTTTAATTTCCCATTAGTCCAAATGAGTGACAAACAAATGTTATAGAAAAATTCTCAAATACAATTGAGAAATCGGACTTACATAGTCTATAAGTATGGATCCTTGGCTTTAATTTCCCATTGGTCCAAATGAGTGACAAACAAGTGTTATAGAAAAATTCTCAAATACAATTGAGAAATCGGACTTACATAGTCTATAAGTATGGATCCTTGGCTTTAATTTCCTATTGGTCCGAATGAGTGACAAACAAATTTTATAGAAAAATTCTCAAATACAATTGAGAAATCGGACTTACATAGTCTATAAGTATGGATCCTTGGCTTTAATTTCCCATTGGTCCAAATGAGTGACAAACAAGTGTTATAGAAAAATTCTCAAATACAATTGAGAAATCGGACTTACATAGTCTATAAGTATGGATCCTTGGCTTTAATTTCCCATTAGTCCAAATGAGTGACAAACAAATGTTATAGAAAAATTCTCAAATACAATTGAGAAATCGGACTTACATAGTCTATAAGTATGGATCCTTGGCTTTAATTTCCCATTGGTCCAAATGAGTGACAAACAAGTGTTATAGAAAAATTCTCAAATACAATTGAGAAATCGGACTTACATAGTCCATAAGTATGGATCCTTGGCTTTAATTTCCCATTAGTCCAAATGAGTGACAAACAAATGTTATAGAAAAATTCTCAAATACAATTGAGAAATCGGACTTACATTGTCTATAAGTATGGATCCTTGGCTTTAATTTCCCATTGGTCCAAATGAGTGACAAACAAGTGTTATAGAAAAATTCTCAAATACAATTGAGAAATCGGACTTACATAGTCTATAAGTATGGATCCTTGGCTTTAATTTCCCATTGGTCCAAATGAGTGACAAACAAGTGTTATAGAAAAATTCTCAAATACAATTGAGAAATCGGACTTACATAGTCTATAAGTATGGATCCTTGGCTTTAATTTCCCATTGGTCCAAATGAGTGACAAACAAGTGTTATAGAAAAATTCTCAAATACAATTGAGAAATCGGACTTACATAGTCTATAAGTATGGATCCTTGGCTTTAATTTCCCATTGGTTCAAGTGAGTGACAAACATAAATGTGCCCACAAATAGCCAAATTCCCGTAGAGCTGGACAATATATACACAATTTTAAGCTTTAAAATTTTATAGAAAAATTTTCAAATACAATTGAGAAATCGGACTTACATTGTCTATAAGTATGGATCCTTGGCTTTAATTTCCCATTGGTCCAAATGAGTGACAAACAAGTGTTATAGAAAAATTCTCAAATACAATTGAGAAATCGGACTTACATAGTCTATAAGTATGGATCCTTGGCTTTAATTTCCCATTGGTTCAAATGAGTGACAAACACAAATGTGCCCACAAATAGCCAAATTCCCGTAGAGCTGGACAATATATACACAATTTTAAGCTTTAAAATTTTATAGAAAAATTCTCAAATACAATTGAGAAATCGGACTTACATTGTCTATAAGTATGAATCCTTGGCTTTAATTTCCCATTGGTTCAAATGAGTGACAAACATAAATGTGCCCACAAATAGCCAAATTCCCGTAGAGCTGGACAATATATACACAATTTTAAGCTTTAAAATTTTATAGAAAAATTCTCAAATACAATTGAGAAATCGGACTTACATTGTCTATAAGTATGGATCCTTGGCTTTAATTTCCCATTGGTTCAAATGAGTGACAAACATAAATGTGCCCACAAATAGCCAAATTCCCGTAGAGCTGGACAAAATTTACACAATTTTAAGCTTTAAAATTTTATAGAAAAATTCTCAAATACAATTGAGAAATCGGACTTACATTGTCTATAAGTATGGATCCTTGGCTTTAATTTCCCATTGGTCCAAATATGTGACAAACAAATTTTATAGAAAAATTCTCAAATACAATTGAGAAATCGGACTTACATTGTCTATAAGTATGGATCCTTGGCTTTAGTTTCCTATTGGTCCAAATGAGTGACAAACAAATTTTATAGAAAAATTCTCAAATACAATTGAGAAATCGGACTTACATAGTCTATAAGTATGGATCCTTGGCTTTAATTTCCTATTGGTCCAAATGAGTGACAAACAAATTTTATAGAAAAATTCTCAAATACAATTGAGAAATCGGACTTACATAGCCTATAAGTATGGATCCTTGGCTTTAATTTCCCATTGGTCCAAATGAGTGACAAACATAAATGTGCCTACAAAAAGCCAAATTCCCGTAGAGCTGGACAAAATTTACACCATTTTAAGCTTTAAAATTTTATAGAAAAATTCTCAAATGCAATTGAGAAATTGGACTTACATAGTCTATAAGTATGGATCCTTGGCTTTAATTTCCCATTGGTCCAAATGAGTGACAAACAAATTTTATAGAAAAATTCTCAAATACAATTGAGAAATCGGACTTACATAGTCTATAAGTATGGATCCTTGGCTTTAATTTCCTATTGGTCCGAATGAATGACAAACAAATTTTATAGAAAAATTCTCAAATACAATTGAGAAATCGGACTTACATAGCCTATAAGTATGGATCCTTGGCTTTAATTTCCCATTAGTCCAAATGAGTGACAAACAAATGTTATAGAAAAATTCTCAAATACAATTGAGAAATCGGACTTACATAGTCTATAAGTATGGATCCTTGGCTTTAATTTCCCATTGGTCCAAATGAGTGACAAACAAATTTTATAGAAAAATTCTCAAATACAATTGAGAAATCGGACTTACATAGCCTATAAGTATGGATCCTTGGCTTTAATTTCCCATTAGTCCAAATGAGTGACAAACAAATGTTATAGAAAAATTCTCAAATACAATTGAGAAATCGGACTTACATAGTCTATAAGTATGGATCCTTGGCTTTAATTTCCCATTGGTCCAAATGAGTGACAAACAAATTTTATAGAAAAATTCTCAAATACAATTGAGAAATCGGACTTACATAGTCTATAAGTATGGATCCTTGGCTTTAATTTCCTATTGGTCCGAATGAGTTACAAACAAATTTTATAGAAAAATTCTCAAATACAATTGAGAAATCGGACTTACATAGCCTATAAGTATGGATCCTTGGCTTTAATTTCCCATTGGTCCAAATGAGTGACAAGCAAGTGTTATAGAAAAATTCTCAAATACAATTGAGAAATCGGACTTACATAGTCTATAAGTATGGATCCTTGGCTTTAATTTCCCATTGGTCCAAATGAGTGACAAACAAATTTTATAGAAAAATTCTCAAATACAATTGAGAAATCGGACTTACATAGTCTATAAGTATGGATCCTTGGCTTTAATTTCCTATTGGTCCGAATGAGTGACAAACAAATTTTATAGAAAAATTCTCAAATACAATTGAGAAATCGGACTTACATAGTCTATAAGTATGGATCCTTGGCTTTAATTTCCCATTAGTTCAAATGAGTGACAAACAAATGTTATAGAAAAATTCTCAAATACAATTGAGAAATCGGACTTACATAGTCTATAAGTATGGATCCTTGGCTTAAATTTCCCATTGGTCCAAATGAGTGACAAACAAATTTTATAGAATAATTCTCAAATACAATTGAGAAATCGGACTTACATAGTCTATAAGTATGGATCCTTGGCTTTAATTTCCTATTGGTCCGAATGAGTGACAAACAAATTTTATAGAAAAAGTCTCAAATACAATTGAGAAATCGGACTTACATAGTCTATAAGTATGGATCCTTGGCTTTAATTTCCCATTAGTCCAAATGAGTGACAAACAAATGTTATAGAAAAATTCTCAAATACAATTGAGAAATCGGACTTACATTGTCTATAAGTATGGATCCTTGGCTTTAATTTCCCAGTGGTCCAAATGAGTGACAAACAAATTTTATAGAAAAATTCTCAAATACAATTGAGAAATCGGACTTACATAGTCTATAAGTATGGATCCTTGGCTTTAATTTCCTATTGGTCCGAATGAGTGACAAACAAATTTTATAGAAAAATTCTCAAATACAATTGAGAAATCGGACTTACATAGTCTATAAGTATGGATCCTTGGCTTTAATTTCCCATTAGTCCAAATGAGTGACAAACAAATGTTATAGAAAAATTCTCAAATACAATTGAAAAATCGGACTTACATTGTCTATAAGTATGGATCCTTGGCTTTAATTTCCCAGTGGTCCAAATGAGTGACAAACAAATTTTATAGAAAAATTCTCAAATACAATTGAGAAATCGGACTTACATAGTCTATAAGTATGGATCCTTGGCTTTAATTTCCCAGTGGTCCAAATGAGTGACAAACAAATTTTATAGAAAAATTCTCAAATACAATTGAGAAATCGGACTTACATAGTCTATAAGTATGGATCCTTGGCTTTAATTTCCCATTAGTCCAAATGAGTGACAAACAAATGTTATAGAAAAATTCTCAAATACAATTGAGAAATCGGACTTACATTGTCTATAAGTATGGATCCTTGGCTTTAATTTCCCAATGGTCCAAATGAGTGACAAACAAATTTTATAGAAAAATTCTCAAATACAATTGAGAAATCGGACTTACATAGTCTATAAGTATGGATCCTTGGCTTTAATTTCCTATTGGTCCGAATGAGTGACAAACAAATTTTATAGAAAAATTCTCAAATACAATTGAGAAATCGGACTTACATTGTCTATAAGTATGGATCCTTGGCTTTAATTTCCCAGTGGTCCAAATGAGTGACAAACAAATTTTATAGAAAAATTCTCAAATACAATTGAGAAATCGGACTTACATAGTCTATAAGTATGGATCCTTGGCTTTAATTTCCTATTGGTCCGAATGAGTGACAAACAAATTTTATAGAAAAATTCTCAAATACAATTGAGAAATCGGACTTACATTGTCTATAAGTATGGATCCTTGGCTTTAATTTCCCAGTGGTCCAAATGAGTGACAAACAAATTTTATAGAAAAATTCTCAAATACAATTGAGAAATCGGACTTACATAGTCTATAAGTATGGATCCTTGGCTTTAATTTCCCAGTGGTCCAAATGAGTGACAAACAAATTTTATAGAAAAATTCTCAAATACAATTGAGAAATCGGACTTACATAGTCTATAAGTATGGATCCTTGGCTTTAATTTCCCATTAGTCCAAATGAGTGACAAACAAATGTTATAGAAAAATTCTCAAATACAATTGAGAAATCGGACTTACATTGTCTATAAGTATGGATCCTTGGCTTTAATTTCCCAGTGGTCCAAATGAGTGACAAACAAATGTTATAGAAAAATTCTCAAATACAATTGAGAAATCGGACTTACATTGTCTATAAGTATGGATCCTTGGCTTTAATTTCCCAGTGGTCCAAATGAGTGACAAACAAATTTTATAGAAAAATTCTCAAATACAATTGAGAAATCGGACTTACATAGTCTATAAGTATGGATCCTTGGCTTTAATTTCCTATTGGTCCGAATGAGTGACAAACAAATTTTATAGAAAAATTCTCAAATACAATTGAGAAATCGGACTTACATAGTCTATAAGTATGGATCCTTGGCTTTAATTTCCCATTAGTCCAAATGAGTGACAAACAAATGTTATAGAAAAATTCTCAAATACAATTGAGAAATCGGACTTACATTGTCTATAAGTATGGATCCTTGGCTTTAATTTCCCAGTGGTCCAAATGAGTGACAAACAAATTTTATAGAAAAATTCTCAAATACAATTGAGAAATCGGACTTACATAGTCTATAAGTATGGATCCTTGGCTTTAATTTCCCAGTGGTCCAAATGAGTGACAAACAAATTTTATAGAAAAATTCTCAAATACAATTGAGAAATCGGACTTACATAGTCTATAAGTATGGATCCTTGGCTTTAATTTCCCATTAGTCCAAATGAGTGACAAACAAATGTTATAGAAAAATTCTCAAATACAATTGAGAAATCGGACTTACATTGTCTATAAGTATGGATCCTTGGCTTTAATTTCCCAATGGTCCAAATGAGTGACAAACAAATTTTATAGAAAAATTCTCAAATACAATTGAGAAATCGGACTTACATAGTCTATAAGTATGGATCCTTGGCTTTAATTTCCTATTGGTCCGAATGAGTGACAAACAAATTTTATAGAAAAATTCTCAAATACAATTGAGAAATCGGACTTACATTGTCTATAAGTATGGATCCTTGGCTTTAATTTCCCAGTGGTCCAAATGAGTGACAAACAAATTTTATAGAAAAATTCTCAAATACAATTGAGAAATCGGACTTACATAGTCTATAAGTATGGATCCTTGGCTTTAATTTCCTATTGGTCCGAATGAGTGACAAACAAATTTTATAGAAAAATTCTCAAATACAATTGAGAAATCGGACTTACATTGTCTATAAGTATGGATCCTTGGCTTTAATTTCCCAGTGGTCCAAATGAGTGACAAACAAATTTTATAGAAAAATTCTCAAATACAATTGAGAAATCGGACTTACATAGTCTATAAGTATGGATCCTTGGCTTTAATTTCCCAGTGGTCCAAATGAGTGACAAACAAATTTTATAGAAAAATTCTCAAATACAATTGAGAAATCGGACTTACATAGTCTATAAGTATGGATCCTTGGCTTTAATTTCCCATTAGTCCAAATGAGTGACAAACAAATGTTATAGAAAAATTCTCAAATACAATTGAGAAATCGGACTTACATTGTCTATAAGTATGGATCCTTGGCTTTAATTTCCCAGTGGTCCAAATGAGTGACAAACAAATGTTATAGAAAAATTCTCAAATACAATTGAGAAATCGGACTTACATTGTCTATAAGTATGGATCCTTGGCTTTAATTTCCCAGTGGTCCAAATGAGTGACAAACAAATTTTACAGAAAAATTCTCAAATACAATTGAGAAATCGGACTTACATAGTCTATAAGTATGGATCCTTGGCTTTAATTTCCCAGTGGTCCAAATGAGTGACAAACAAATTTTATAGAAAAATTCTCAAATACAATTGAGAAATCGGACTTACATAGTCTATAAGTATGGATCCTTGGCTTTAATTTCCCATTAGTCCAAATGAGTGACAAACAAATGTTATAGAAAAATTCTCAAATACAATTGAGAAATCGGACTTACATTGTCTATAAGTATGGATCCTTGGCTTTAATTTCCCAGTGGTCCAAATGAGTGACAAACAAATTTTATAGAAAAATTCTCAAATACAATTGAGAAATCGGACTTACATAGTCTATAAGTATGGATCCTTGGCTTTAATTTCCCAGTGGTCCAAATGAGTGACAAACAAATTTTATAGAAAAATTCTCAAATACAATTGAGAAATCGGACTTACATAGTCTATAAGTATGGATCCTTGGCTTTAATTTCCCATTGGTCCAAATGAGTGACAAACAAATTTTATAGAAAAATTCTCAAATACAATTGAGAAATCGGACTTACATAGTCTATAAGTATGGATCCTTGGCTTTAATTTCCCATTGGTCCAAATGAGTGACAAACAAATTTTATAGAAAAATTCTCAAATACAATTGAGAAATCGGACTTACATTGTCTATAAGTATGGATCCTTGGCTTTAATTTCCCAGTGGTCCAAATGAGTGACAAACAAATGTTATAGAAAAATTCTCAAATACAATTGAGAAATCGGACTTACATTGTCTATAAGTATGGATCCTTGGCTTTAATTTCCCAGTGGTCCAAATGAGTGACAAACAAATTTTATAGAAAAATTCTCAAATACAATTGAGAAATCGGACTTACATAGTCTATAAGTATGGATCCTTGGCTTTAATTTCCCATTGGTCCAAATGAGTGACAAACAAATTTTATAGAAAAATTCTCAAATACAATTGAGAAATCGGACTTACATAGTCTATAAGTATGGATCCTTGGCTTTAATTTCCCATTGGTCCAAATGAGTGACAAACAAATTTTATAGAAAAATTCTCAAATACAATTGAGAAATCGGACTTACATTGTCTATAAGTATGGATCCTTGGCTTTAATTTCCCAGTGGTCCAAATGAGTGACAAACAAATGTTATAGAAAAATTCTCAAATA
Source organism: Lypha dubia (assembly GCA_947311025.1). NCBI lineage: Eukaryota > Metazoa > Arthropoda > Insecta > Diptera > Tachinidae > Lypha > Lypha dubia. Next base: position 84,625,660 of record OX371263.1, on the reverse strand, counting down.
CAATTGAGAAATCGGACTTACATTGTCTATAAGTATGGATCCTTGGCTTTAATTTCCCAGTGGTCCAAATGAGTGACAAACAAATTTTACAGAAAAATTCTCAAATACAATTGAGAAATCGGACTTACATAGTCTATAAGTATGGATCCTTGGCTTTAATTTCCCAGTGGTCCAAATGAGTGACAAACAAATTTTATAGAAAAATTCTCAAATACAATTGAGAAATCGGACTTACATAGTCTATAAGTATGGATCCTTGGCTTTAATTTCCCATTAGTCCAAATGAGTGACAAACAAATGTTATAGAAAAATTCTCAAATACAATTGAGAAATCGGACTTACATTGTCTATAAGTATGGATCCTTGGCTTTAATTTCCCAGTGGTCCAAATGAGTGACAAACAAATTTTATAGAAAAATTCTCAAATACAATTGAGAAATCGGACTTACATAGTCTATAAGTATGGATCCTTGGCTTTAATTTCCCAGTGGTCCAAATGAGTGACAAACAAATTTTATAGAAAAATTCTCAAATACAATTGAGAAATCGGACTTACATAGTCTATAAGTATGGATCCTTGGCTTTAATTTCCCATTGGTCCAAATGAGTGACAAACAAATTTTATAGAAAAATTCTCAAATACAATTGAGAAATCGGACTTACATAGTCTATAAGTATGGATCCTTGGCTTTAATTTCCCATTGGTCCAAATGAGTGACAAACAAATTTTATAGAAAAATTCTCAAATACAATTGAGAAATCGGACTTACATAGTCTATAAGTATGGATCCTTGGCTTTAATTTCCCATTGGTCCAAATGAGTGACAAACAAATTTTATAGAAAAATTCTCAAATACAATTGAGAAATCGGACTTACATAGTCTATAAGTATGGATCCTTGGCTTTAATTTCCCATTGGTCCAAATGAGTGACAAACAAATTTTATAGAAAAATTCTCAAATACAATTGAGAAATCGGACTTACATAGTCTATAAGTATGGATCCTTGGCTTTAATTTCCCATTGGTCCAAATGAGTGACAAACAAATTTTATAGAAAAATTCTCAAATACAATTGAGAAATCGGACTTACATAGTCTATAAGTATGGATCCTTGGCTTTAATTTCCCATTGGTCCAAATGAGTGACAAACAAATTTTATAGAAAAATTCTCAAATACAATTGAGAAATCGGACTTACATTGTCTATAAGTATGGATCCTTGGCTTTAATTTCCCAGTGGTCCAAATGAGTGACAAACAAATGTTATAGAAAAATTCTCAAATACAATTGAGAAATCGGACTTACATTGTCTATAAGTATGGATCCTTGGCTTTAATTTCCCAGTGGTCCAAATGAGTGACAAACAAATTTTATAGAAAAATTCTCAAATACAATTGAGAAATCGGACTTACATAGTCTATAAGTATGGATCCTTGGCTTTAATTTCCCATTGGTCCAAATGAGTGACAAACAAATTTTATAGAAAAATTCTCAAATACAATTGAGAAATCGGACTTACATAGTCTATAAGTATGGATCCTTGGCTTTAATTTCCCATTGGTCCAAATGAGTGACAAACAAATTTTATAGAAAAATTCTCAAATACAATTGAGAAATCGGACTTACATTGTCTATAAGTATGGATCCTTGGCTTTAATTTCCCAGTGGTCCAAATGAGTGACAAACAAATGTTATAGAAAAATTCTCAAATACAATTGAGAAATCGGACTTACATTGTCTATAAGTATGGATCCTTGGCTTTAATTTCCCAGTGGTCCAAATGAGTGACAAACAAATTTTACAGAAAAATTCTCAAATACAATTGAGAAATCGGACTTACATAGTCTATAAGTATGGATCCTTGGCTTTAATTTCCCAGTGGTCCAAATGAGTGACAAACAAATTTTATAGAAAAATTCTCAAATACAATTGAGAAATCGGACTTACATAGTCTATAAGTATGGATCCTTGGCTTTAATTTCCCATTAGTCCAAATGAGTGACAAACAAATGTTATAGAAAAATTCTCAAATACAATTGAGAAATCGGACTTACATTGTCTATAAGTATGGATCCTTGGCTTTAATTTCCCAGTGGTCCAAATGAGTGACAAACAAATTTTATAGAAAAATTCTCAAATACAATTGAGAAATCGGACTTACATAGTCTATAAGTATGGATCCTTGGCTTTAATTTCCCAGTGGTCCAAATGAGTGACAAACAAATTTTATAGAAAAATTCTCAAATACAATTGAGAAATCGGACTTACATAGTCTATAAGTATGGATCCTTGGCTTTAATTTCCCATTGGTCCAAATGAGTGACAAACAAATTTTATAGAAAAATTCTCAAATACAATTGAGAAATCGGACTTACATAGTCTATAAGTATGGATCCTTGGCTTTAATTTCCCATTGGTCCAAATGAGTGACAAACAAATTTTATAGAAAAATTCTCAAATACAATTGAGAAATCGGACTTACATAGTCTATAAGTATGGATCCTTGGCTTTAATTTCCCATTGGTCCAAATGAGTGACAAACAAATTTTATAGAAAAATTCTCAAATACAATTGAGAAATCGGACTTACATAGTCTATAAGTATGGATCCTTGGCTTTAATTTCCCATTGGTCCAAATGAGTGACAAACAAATTTTATAGAAAAATTCTCAAATACAATTGAGAAATCGGACTTACATAGTCTATAAGTATGGATCCTTGGCTTTAATTTCCCATTGGTCCAAATGAGTGACAAACAAATTTTATAGAAAAATTCTCAAATACAATTGAGAAATCGGACTTACATAGTCTATAAGTATGGATCCTTGGCTTTAATTTCCCATTGGTCCAAATGAGTGACAAACAAATTTTATAGAAAAATTCTCAAATACAATTGAGAAATCGGACTTACATAGTCTATAAGTATGGATCCTTGGCTTTAATTTCCCAGTGGTCCAAATGAGTGACAAACAAATTTTATAGAAAAATTCTCAAATACAATTGAGAAATCGGACTTACATAGTCTTTAAGTATGGATCCTTGGCTTTAATTTCCTATTGGTCCAAATGAGTGACAAACAAATTTTATAGAAAAATTCTCAAATACAATTGAGAAATCGGACTTACATTGTCTATAAGTATGGATCCTTGGCTTTAATTTCCCAGTGGTCCAAATGAGTGACAAACAAATTTTATAGAAAAATTCTCAAATACAATTGAGAAATCGGACTTACATAGTCTATAAGTATGGATCCTTGGCTTTAATTTCCCAGTGGTCCAAATGAGTGACAAACAAATTTTATAGAAAAATTCTCAAATACAATTGAGAAATCGGACTTACATAGTCTATAAGTATGGATCCTTGGCTTTAATTTCCCATTGGTCCAAATGAGCGACAAACAAATTTTATAGAAAAATTCTCAAATACAATTGAGAAATCGGACTTACATAGTCTATAAGTATGGATCTTTGACTTTAATTTCCCATTGGTCCAAATGAGTGACAAACAAATTTTATAGAAAAATTCTCAAATACAATTGAGAAATCGGACTTACATAATCTTTAAGTATGGATCCTTGGCTTTAATTTCCTATTGGTCCAAATGAGTGACAAACAAATTTTATAGAAAAATTCTCAAATACAATTGAGAAATCGGACTTACATTGTCTATAAGTATGGATCCTTGGCTTTAATTTCCCATTGGTCCAAATGAGTGACAAACAAATTTTATAGAAAAATTCTCAAATACAATTGAGAAATCGGACTTACATAGTCTATAAGTATGGATCCTTGGCTTTAATTTCCCATTGGTCCAAATGAGTGACAAACAAATTTTATAGAAAAATTCTCAAATACAATTGAGAAATCGGACTTACATTGTCTATAAGTATGGATCCTTGGCTTTAATTTCCCATTGGTCCAAATGAGTGACAAACAAATTTTATAGAAAAATTCTCAAATACAATTGAGAAATCGGACTTACATAGTCTATAAGTATGGATCCTTGGCTTTAATTTCCCATTGGTCCAAATGTGTGACATACATAAATGTGCCCACAAATAGCCAAATTCCCGTAGAGCTGAACAAAATTTACACAATTTTAAGCTTTAAAATTTTATAAAAAAATTCTCAAATACAATTGAGAAGTGGGACTTACATTGTCTATAAGTATGGATCCTTGGCTTTAATTTCCCATTGGTCCAAATGAGTGACAAACAAATTTTATAGAAAAATTCTCAAATACAATTGAGAAATCGGACTTACATAGTCTATAAGTATGGATCCTTGGCTTTAATTTCCCATTGGTACAAATGAGTGACAAACAAATTTTATAGAAAAATTCTCAAATACAATTGAGAAGTCGGACTTACATTGTCTATAAGTATGGATCCTTGGCTTTAATTTCCCATTGGTCCAAATGTGTGACATATATAAATGTGCCCACAAATAGCCAAATTCCCGTAGAGCTGAACAAAATTTACACAATTTTAAGCTTTAAAATTTTATAGAAAAATTCTCAAATACAATTGAGAAGTCGGACTTACATTGTCTATAAGTATGGATCCTTGGCTTTAATTTCCCATTGGTCCAAATGAGTGACAAACAAATTTTATAGAAAAATTCTCAAATACAATTGAGAAGTCGGACTTACATTGTCTATAAGTATGGATCCTTGGCTTTAATTTCCCATTGGTCCAAATGAGTGACAAACAAATTTTATAGAAAAATTCTCAAATACAATTGAGAAATCGGACATACATAGTCTATAAGTATGGATCCTTGGCTTTAATTTCCCATTGGTCCAAATGAGTGACAAACAAATTTTATAGAAAAATTCTCAAATACAATTGAGAAGTCGGACTTACATTGTCTATAAGTATGGATCCTTGGCTTTAATTTCCCATTGGTCCAAATGAGTGACAAACAAATTTTATAGAAAAATTCTCAAATACAATTGAGAAGTCGGACTTACATTGTCTATAAGTATGGATCCTTGGCTTTAATTTCCCATTGGTCCAAATGAGTGACAAACAAATTTTATAGAAAAATTCTCAAATACAATTGAGAAATCGCACTTACATAGTCTATAAGTATGGATCCTTGGCTTTAATTTCCCATTGGTCCAAATGAGTGACTAACAAATTTTATAGAAAAATTCTCAAATACAATTGAGAAATCGGACTTACATAGTCTATAAGTATGGATCCTTGGCTTTAATTTCCCATTGGTCCAAATGAGTGACTAACAAATTTTATAGAAAAATTCTCAAATACAATTGAGAAATCGGACTTACATAGTCTATAAGTATGGATCCTTGGCTTTAATTTCCCATTGGTTCAAATGAGTGACAAACAAATTTTATAGAAAAATTCTCAAATACAATTGAGAAATCGGACTTACATAGTCTATAAGTATGGATCCTTGGCTTTAATTTCCCATTGGTCCAAATGAGTGACAAACAAATTTTATAGAAAAATTCTCAAATACAATTGAGAAATCGGACTTACATAGTCTATAAGTATGGATCTTTGGCTTTAATTTCCCATTGGTCCAAATGAGTGACAAACAAATTTTATAGAAAAATTCTCAAATACAATTGAGAAATCGGACTTACATAGTCTATAAGTATGGATCCTTGGCTTTAATTTCCCATTGGTCCAAATGAGTGACAAACAAATTTTATAGAAAAATTCTCAAATACAATTGAGAAATCGGACTTACATAGTCTATAAGTATGGATCCTTGGCTTTAATTTCCCAGTGGTCCAAATGAGTGACAAACAAATTTTATAGAAAAATTCTCAAATACAATTGAGAAATCGGACTTACATAGTCTTTAAGTATGGATCCTTGGCTTTAATTTCCTATTGGTCCAAATGAGTGACAAACAAATTTTATAGAAAAATTCTCAAATACAATTGAGAAATCGGACTTACATTGTCTATAAGTATGGATCCTTGGCTTTAATTTCCCAGTGGTCCAAATGAGTGACAAACAAATTTTATAGAAAAATTCTCAAATACAATTGAGAAATCGGACTTACATAGTCTATAAGTATGGATCCTTGGCTTTAATTTCCCAGTGGTCCAAATGAGTGACAAACAAATTTTATAGAAAAATTCTCAAATACAATTGAGAAATCGGACTTACATAGTCTTTAAGTATGGATCCTTGGCTTTAATTTCCTATTGGTCCAAATGAGTGACAAACAAATTTTATAGAAAAATTCTCAAATACAATTGAGAAATCGGACTTACATTGTCTATAAGTATGGATCCTTGGCTTTAATTTCCCAGTGGTCCAAATGAGTGACAAACAAATTTTATAGAAAAATTCTCAAATACAATTGAGAAATCGGACTTACATAGTCTATAAGTATGGATCCTTGGCTTTAATTTCCCAGTGGTCCAAATGAGTGACAAACAAATTTTATAGAAAAATTCTCAAATACAATTGAGAAATCGGACTTACATAGTCTATAAGTATGGATCCTTGGCTTTAATTTCCCATTGGTCCAAATGAGCGACAAACAAATTTTATAGAAAAATTCTCAAATACAATTGAGAAATCGGACTTACATAGTCTATAAGTATGGATCTTTGACTTTAATTTCCCATTGGTCCAAATGAGTGACAAACAAATTTTATAGAAAAATTCTCAAATACAATTGAGAAATCGGACTTACATAATCTTTAAGTATGGATCCTTGGCTTTAATTTCCTATTGGTCCAAATGAGTGACAAACAAATTTTATAGAAAAATTCTCAAATACAATTGAGAAATCGGACTTACATTGTCTATAAGTATGGATCCTTGGCTTTAATTTCCCATTGGTCCAAATGAGTGACAAACAAATTTTATAGAAAAATTCTCAAATACAATTGAGAAATCGGACTTACATAGTCTATAAGTATGGATCCTTGGCTTTAATTTCCCATTGGTCCAAATGAGTGACAAACAAATTTTATAGAAAAATTCTCAAATACAATTGAGAAATCGGACTTACATTGTCTATAAGTATGGATCCTTGGCTTTAATTTCCCATTGGTCCAAATGAGTGACAAACAAATTTTATAGAAAAATTCTCAAATACAATTGAGAAATCGGACTTACATAGTCTATAAGTATGGATCTTTGGCTTTAATTTCCCATTGGTCCAAATGAGTGACAAACAAATTTTATAGAAAAATTCTCAAATACAATTGAGAAATCGGACTTACATTGTCTATAAGTATGGATCCTTGGCTTTAATTTCCCATTGGTCCAAATGAGTGACAAACAAATTTTATAGAAAAATTCTCAAATACAATTGAGAAATCGGACTAACACAGTCTATAAGTATGGATCCTTGGCTTTAATTTCCCATTGGTCCAAATGAGTGACAAACATAAATGTGCCCACAAATAGCCAAATTCCCGTAGAGCTGAACAAAATTTACACAATTTTAGTCTTTAAAATTTTAGAGAAAAATTTTCAAATACAATTGAGAAATTGGACTTACATTGTCTCTAAGTATGGATCCTATGCTTCAATTTCCCATTGGTCCGAATGAGTGACAAACAAAATTTAAAAAAAAAATTCTCAAATACAATTGAGAAATCGGACTTACATAGTCCTTAAGTATGGATCCTTGGCTTTAATTTTCCTTAAGCCTTAATTTTAGCTGGGGCGATCTGTAGCGTTGCCATTCTCGTCGAGCTCTCCGCTTTTCAGTCAATAGCCTTTCTATATCTACAGAAAAAATATTTAAATCCCACTGGTTGGTTTATTTTATTTGAAGTAGCATTAAAAGCAGCTTGCTTAACATGAGTTTCAAACAACCTGAGAGAATCGTCTATGTCAGAAGGTGTTCTCAGCGGCATTTTTTCCGAGCAATGAACATTCAGATATTTTCTGTATTTCAGCTAGTTAGTACGTGCAGATGCCATCGGTAAATCACATGTTGGTGTTACAGTTGTGTGTGAGTAAATAACTACAACTGTAGGCGAGTGTTCTGAAGATAAGTCCAAAGCTGCTTCAACTTCAACCATCTTGCTGGGCACACCTTTCACAATTCCAAAGTCGATAACATCAGGAATTTTTTGTCGATCTGTTGGCCAATATGTTGGCTGACCACTTGTAACTACATTCAAACCCATTTTAGATATTGTGTCGAACAAAGCTCGTCCCCTAGGAGTGATTAAACGTGAACCCCAGAATGTGTGTTTAGCATTGTAGTCGCCAGCTGCTAGAAAACGGAGGCCCAGTGATTTATAAAATGCCGAATATTGACTCTCGGTAATTGAAAATCTGGGGGGCGAATAGACAGATGATATTACAAGTTTTTGATAGTAATTTTCGATGCAGATGTTTGTTGCTTGAAGATAATCTTCACAAAAATCATTCAACAGGTGGCGTTTTATTCGCGTTTTTACTAGGATTCCCGAACCACCACAAGATCTACCTCGAGGATCCATGGTGTCGTAAAAATTATGTCCACTAATTCTAAAATAGCTTTGGGAGGTCAAATGAGTTTCTGAGATAAGCATAACATCGATTTGTTTATCCAGAAGAAAGTATTCTATTTCGTTTTTATGTTGGCAGATGCCGTTCGCGTTCCAAAAACAGATTTTGAAGTTCATGGCTTGTTTAATACAGCCTGCAACAGGCTAGACTGCATTTTCAACATTTCCTGCATCATACAGGACATGTTGTGAGTAAATGTATTTACTGTTTTTATAAAGCTCTCAATTGAGGCTTCAATACGACTAAAATTAGACCCCAAGTCTTCATTTACATTAACGGTTTTTTGCGCCGTGCTTTGTTGATTTTTAAAATACTAGCGTATGAAAATTTATTATCAGCTTGTTATTGAAAACGTTTGAATATTGATTCTGGCTGGTGGACGGTTGAGGTAACTGTGGGTAGTTAATAGGGGTTTTAGGCTGAGCGGGAGTAGCATTAGTTTTTTTGTTTGATGAATTCTTAAAAAACGAGTAAAGGGGGCAGGCAGCCTTACATATGTAAGCCCAAAAAAAAATATTGAAAAGTTTCAGAAATGTTTAAGAATTTTGGAGCTATTTTTGTATATAATATTCTTTGAAGCATAAGTTTGCATATATTCAAATTTCGTTGTTGTGGCATACTTTTTTATATATACTCATACTTGACTTTCTGCTTGCAACATATCATTTTGCAAAATTTTATAATGTTGGTATTCAGTGTTTGGTGCAAATGGTCATGCAAAATATTCTAAATCCAAAATATTGTACCTTTTTTACGAAATGTAACAGCAGGTCGTGTTTGTTTTGTTCCTGGATTTCATACAAAAATACATCATTTTTTATTTACACTTTTGCTAGACCTTTTGCAGCAAACTCTGAATACGACTAATATGTGTAAATATTTATTATACTAAGTAATGTGCGTACCATATGAGATTATTTGTCATTATAAGAGTCTTTCTATGTAAACTGATGTTTAACTTAAACTGCAATCAATTTTACACAAATGACTTTCATTTTATTCTTCCTTCAATTATTTATGCATTCAATCTTCCTTATATATCTTTTACGAAAAATTATTGGATTTTGTTATCCGATAGTAATAGGAGTTGTATTGGGGGTGGCAAAAAGTTATTTTTCTTTATTTTTTCTTTTAATAAAATTTATAGCACTTTATCCAGACAAATGATTCCGTTTTTTTTTTTTTTCACAAGACATACGAGTATATCTGTTAATGTAATCTGTGGTTGTATGGCTGCTTTTCCATATATGTATTAGTATGATGTTTGTATTAAGTTTTCTACTGACCATAGAAAGACATCTGGCAAAAAGCTTTTGCTTTTTTTTTGTGTATGTGAGTTTTTTAAATAAAATTCTTGCTGTAAAACTGAAATCATGATTATTCTCTATTCTAGATACTTCATTAATTTCTATGCATATAAAATCGTATTAAATGGCATTATTCATGATATGTGGTATTAATCGTTTTAAATCCTTTTAGTATAATATTTAACATACCAAAGTTTATGATCTGTTTCCCGCTGTACTTGCAGAAATGTGAAAATTACTACTAAAAGCATTCAAAGAGCTCACGAAGCGTGCACACTAGTATAATTTACAACAAAGACCCAGTTAACATAAGCAAGACAAATTTCTTTTGTACATTGTAGAATTATTTATGTTAAAACATTAATTTTTTTAATTGGTGTTCGTCCCACTTAGAATTAAATAGAATCATAAAATACCAATATGCTATTTCTGTTTGAATCTGCTACTCTCATCTAGATTTATTAATTTTATGCAGAAATACATTGGTTTAATGAATGTATAGATTGTTTCAATGTATGTGAAAATTACTATTGTTGTTATTCTCAAATAAAATTGCTTCAAAAGTTTAATGATTTACCATACTAATATGTTCAATCAAATCTAATTAACAATGCCTTGATATAATGAAAGTTTTTCCCTGAATATTCCGTTCAGTGTAAGAAGGTGATATCAAATTGAAGCAATATTGATTGTAAAGATTCTTTAACTACCATTAGCATTATAAAATGCTTGCTGGGAAATAAGAGCTAACATATGCCAAATTCTCTACTTCCTGGATAGGAAAGAACTACCAGACTTAAGCAACAATTTAAAATTTCTTGTGGTCAATGTCAACATAAACATTTTTAGAGATAATTAAAATTGTATAAATTAAATAAGTTTTTTTTTTTTAAATATCGCATGCGAAATTATTTTTCTATATATATTTCGCTCATTTAAAATTTTTGGGAAATTGATGTTTATTTATTTCTTAATATTTATACAGGCTAAAGTTCGTAAATGTTTATAATCAAAGAAATATTAGGTAGACATTGTTAACATATTTCGAGCAAAAAAGGAAAAATTTCTTTTGTAGATTTTTTCAACAGCACTGGCTGAATAGGACAAACGTTGTTTTCGGTAAAAGCCACTAAACCTTTTCAGTATTTATGTGCAAATGCTTTCACTAATTGTTAGGTAGCTTCGTACAAATACAAATAGAATACGCGACTTATCTCAACTAATGGATGCTGGCTGGGGAATTTATTTCGTTTCCTTAAAAACTGCATGAACCTGGAAATGGTAAAAAGTTATTTTTTTTATCAACATGTAGATGCATCAAACTGACACAAGTCATCACATTAATCGTTAACAATGTTTGATATCAAACCACTTTTATAATGGAAAATGTACGTTTTGTTAAAAATAAAAGTACAATAGTACGTTGGAAAAAAAAAGAAAACAGCCCGTTTTGGTCTGCTTTTTTTTACACGAGTCTTTTGAATAATTGTTTGTAAACCTGATCCAACTTAAAAAAAAATTATTCATTGAAATAAAATTAATAAATTTTTTTTTCTATTTTTATATTATTACGAATAAACGTAATTATTATTTGAACTTATATTAATGAACATATGAAAATTAATATTATCCGGGTCAAGTTCAGTTTTATTGAATTACTAAGAGTTTTTATGTTGAAAAACATTATTATATCCAATCAGTTTAGCAGAACGTATCAGTATACCGATTTCAAGGCCGCTGCACCTCTCATTAGCGTCCATTTGTCCATCTTTACAATTTTCGTAAAGTGGGTACTAACTGGGAAAGAATATCAACCATTTAACCAAGTTTTCAAATGAAATATAATACGAGAATTAATTTAATTAATTATTATTAAAGTTTTTACATAGCAAAATTTTAAAATTGGTTTTTGCTTCAAATGTAATTATACGAATAAAAAAATATGGAAAAATTCTTTCGACATAGTGAAATAGGCAGTGAGTAAAATTGATTGCTATAAAACTCGAAATATTTACTTTTTTAAATTTGTGCTTTCTGATTCGCTTAATCCCGTATCCCGAGATTTTAAAACCGGGATTTTCGGGATCAGTCAATCCCGAAATTGTTTACTCATTTTTTTCCTTATATATCTTTTATTCATATCTACTTACATATTATTATTATTATATTATTAAAACAAATTTATCATAACTTTCCCCTATAAGCACATCAGCAAGTTCATTGTCGATGCCATTGCTCTTGCGAGAGTCAAATGAAAATATAATAGCCTTTTCCTAATCCAGCAACAAAATACACAGTTGTGCTGTTTATCGCTTTCTGAATTGCGTTTATAGCACGGACACATGAACAGATAACACCCTTAACAGACATTGGATTTGTATACATACGTAGCATTAATGTTTCGCAACTGGATGTTTTCATTCATAATTTTTTGGACACGTACATATCTAATTTCTAGACCGAATATTATAAAAAAAAAAATGCTCACGGTTAATAATAAATCTGATGCAATTAAAAATAATTGCAAAAGAAAACGCACCAAGGATAGAACTCCACTATTAACACCGTGTGGCCAAAATATTGATCTTTTATATATATTTTTGTTTCACCGTGTTAAAACTGTCAAAGAAACTAAAAGAAACAAATTTAACTTTATTATTACTTTTAAACGCGTTTAGCAAATTTAAAAAAAATAGACCGTTAAATACTTTTATTTAAATAATTTTATTTTCTTACTTTGCTTTTTGATGAATACTTAATAATTTTGTTATATGATGGAATAATATAAAAAACATACATATGTAATTATATTTAACAATGCAATAGAAAATGAATTATAAAATATATATAATAGTTTATTCGAATAAATGTACTCAAGAATTTGTGTTTTGAAAATGTTTATATATTTGTTGTGGGTTAACTAATCTATATGCATTTTATTTCGGGATCCCAAAAAATTCCGGGATCCCGAAAAAAAATCCCAGGATCCCAGGATTAGAATTTTTGAATTAACGAATCCCGGGATTTACAAATCAAGTCCCGATTGGTAACCCTAATGTGAATGTTTATACTGACACACACATCTTATATTTTATACGATTGTACAATTTTATTTACTTTTATCTAAAAAAAGTGAATTCGCCCCTGTTTTTATTTTCTGTACTTTTGTTTGTAATATTTATTATACTCAACAATATCACTCATACGTGCACGATAAACATACGACAACTCTTTTTTGACACGATTTAAAAATAACACGCTTCAAAAATAAGAAGAAATATCTTTTTTTTGATGTTCACACGCATAAGTTTTAAAATATTGAATTTTAGATGCGAACCATAGAATTTAAAAGAGCTCTGTTAACAGGTTAACATTACTCTGTTGACATATAAAAAACATTGTAAGTGATCTTATAAAAATGTTGGTAGTTGTGGACGAGGCTTATAATTGGATTTTGTGGCAGTTGGTGTTGGACCGAGATATACTCGATTTAAAGTTTTTTTTTTTTAAATATTGTGTCTGTATAGGATGACCACGTTTTTTTTGGGGGTGGGGGTGGAAGGAGTCAACGCGGATAGGGATTAATTATTGCGGCTTTGTGAACGCAGTAGTCCTCTCCAAGATCTTAAAATGTTAATGACTTGAACCGCAATATACTCGATTTATAAAATAAATTTAAGAAATATGGATTCTCTGCAGGATCACAATTTTTCCTATACATTTTTTTTTGTGCCGAGTTACCATGGGTGGAGAAAAATTGTGAAAATAGTAATGCCTTGAACCGCATCTTACTCGATTTACAAAATTTTTGGAAGTATGGATTATTTGCGGGATCACAATTTTTTTTTTTTTTGGAAGGCATCAACTTGGGTGGATAAAAATTATTGTGGTTTTGTGAACGTAGTATCCCCCAGGTGTTTAATCGTTGCTGTTTCATCGAAGACTTAATGAAAGGGAGTAAGAATACTTGTAAGATGCTTTAGACTGCAACCTGTGAAAAAGATACCCTTTATGTTTTATTTTGAAAGATAACACTACAATAGGATTAAATGAATACCCAAAGAGGGTAGCAGAACGTATCATTGTATTGAGTTTCAAATCGCTACATTATTGCAACAGAATTCTGTAATCATTTCTGACATTTTCTAGAAAATACTCGTATATATCGATATTGAAACCCTACTCTGCTTTAACTGAAATATTTATTAAAATAAAGCAAACTTCTGGTTAAATAAAAGTAAATAAAGCAAACAAAACACAATATCCCTCCCTGATTGCTAGCAAACTTGTGTAAATATTGGATTAATTCTTCAAACGTCAAATGCACACACACAAACACACGCACAACAAAATATTCATGTCTTTCTTTGTGTCAATAACTAAACAAACACATATTTATACCAACAAGTATTTGTTTAAAGAAAACATTTATTTTATATTAAGTTAAAAAAAAGCAACTATCCAAAAAAAAGTTTAATGCTTTTACGACTGTCTATATTGCACTATGGGACAGATTTGTGTTGATTTATGTGTCTTTGTTGGGGAGAGTACTCGTACAAGCGATAAATAAAATTAAGTTGTGAATTTCTTTGATAAATAAAATTTGTAAAACAAAACTTCTCAATATTTTCCACAATATTTTTGAACTTTTTCTTTTTCTTAAATTATTTTTAGTTTAACCGGCCTTTGATCGGACTTAAAAGTTTTCATTGCAAGGTATTTATTTCATTCCGAAATTTTCAATTATACGAAATGTTTCTTCAGCAGCGGCTGGCAATTTCACTAAACAAAATAGTAAATTTTTTAAAACTCAATACTATTCCGAAACATTTAAAATGTTTTCAAAATTTACGGAGCAGCAGTTTAAAAATTTCATTTTTGATTTTGGTTGAAAACTATTACATATTAACTGCTTTAAATCAAGCCATTATTGTCGCTCAAGCTAAATATTTTTCAAGGCTTTTAAAATTTTATGTTTTTTTTTTGGCTTTTACTCTCCTCCAAGAACACATCAATATTGTTGCAAGTTTTTGCATTTTAATTCTTGAGAACTTTTTTAATAGTAACTTTATGTTTGTTGCCAAGAAATGAAAAAACTGTAAAAAAGAACAATCAACAAAAAAAATAACCAACAATATATTGGCGAAATTATTTTATATACAAAATTTGTTAAGAAAAAAAAAAGTTTTCTTTTCTAGGCCAACAAAAAGCATTCGAGCAACAACTATCAGCTCGCTTCGTATATTAAAAGAATATTTTAGTAGAAAATATAAAAAAAATGTACTTGTAAACTTTAAATATTGTGGAAACAATTTTCAAATTGATTTTCATACAAAGACAGGCAAAGAAATTTAAAAAACTTTTATTGCCAAAAAAAAAAGAACGTATGAACTATTTAGGGGTTTCACTTAATTTTGATTTTAAACTGCTCAATGTTTGTTATTAAACAAAAAGTTTTAGAAATCATTTTTCATAAAGAAGAATATGAGTGCTTTTATTAGTATCAAATTTACAACCCTTATAACTTTTAAAATAACTTTACCCATAAGCCACAATACATCGTTCACTTCTGTAAATACATATTTTTAATTTGATATAAGTTTTTTGAAAATCGGTTGAATAATGTGGGCAGGAAGTCCATCACAAAAAATGGTCTTTCCTATTAATTTTATAAAAGTGACATAAATGTTCATCATGTATTTTACAAAGACCCACTCTTTATTTTCTATTCACGCATACATACATACATACATACATACATACATACATACATAAGTATACAAATCTTTACTTATCATAGATATAATAAATTTTGTACTCATGTCTGTTTAAAGGACTTGTCAGCAACCAAAAACATACAAGTGCATCCATCCTCTTTGCATTATCAGTGCGACATTCACCCCTATCGTGAATAATTTTGCACGTGAAATTTTTTCACTTTTCAATTTGCAATCGTGAACAACTCGCATGAACAAATTTTATTCAGTCCAGAATAACAACGTGAAAAATGTTCACTGTAAAAAATTCCCCTTATCGAGAATAAATATTTCCCTCGGAATTTTTTAACTTCTCACATTGATATTTTCACTTTATTTTTGATGGGAAATGGAACAGAAATTATATGTATTTCTTCTTATAATTCGAATATTAAAGCTTAAAAAGTTTTTTTTAATGAAAACTTCTGATAATAAGGCACACTCTGATGTATTCCTCAACAAAACGCAAAAAAAAAAAAAAAAACAGGCCGATTGCCTGCAGAGCTTTAATTTGTTGGCATTTTTTCATTTTGTTGGCTTTCCAAAAAGTAGCCGTATTATTTTACCACATAAAAGTTAGATTGCAATAAACAAATGGAGCAACCAAACTAAAGCTCAAAACTGAATATTTAACTTTGATTTTTGAAGTTTTCTTTAAAATAAATATGTCCGTGTATATTTTTGAACAAAAAGTTCTATGATTTTTTATTTTTTTAATCTTCTTCCCATTTTTACATTCACTAAGAACTGATAACGGGATTCACGATACCATTTTTCCCTTCGAGTGGAATTAAAATTTCACGTGAACAAAAATTTCTCTTCTTATTCACGATAGGGGTGATTATTTAAACGAATAAAAATATTTACTGGTTGCTCGTCTATTTATATTTTTTTCCACACGACCATTTTCAGGTACTAAGTTTTTTATTTAATTCATATAAATTTTAGTGCTTCCTTGATCGCTTATAATACTGGATTCACGCAGGGGATTTTTAGCCGACTTCAAAAAAGAAAGAAAGGATTGGTATTTTGTTATGTTTGCACACTCATAAAACTTCATAATTTAAGAATATATATATATTTTTTTTTTTGAGGGGTTCGCATGCAATTGGGTCTGATTTTGCAAATTCGGTGGCAAGTTGTTCCCCCAAAATAATGATTATCGAATAATTCCTCCCATTAATAGACCGAGTTTCATAATTCATTTTGGGTTTGAAAAGGTTTTCATGCAGTTTCGAGAAAAACAGGGGGAAGAAGTTGTGCCCTCTCCCACAATATTGTTTGTAGCAAAACTCGTTCACGTATGAACATGTTTCTAAAAATCTTTATTTGTTTGAACTCTTTTCATGTTTGATTTTGCATTTAAGTCACATAAATTTTTAAAATCGTTTTTGTTGAGGCAAATTCTGCCCCTCCCAATATATTGTTTGTCGATCGCATAACTCTTCCATAAACGGACTGATTTTCTAAATACTTTTTTTTAGTCGGGCTTATTTGCAGTTTGGTGCATTAATTTTTTTCGGAAATCGGAAGGGCAAGTTTTCCCCCCGAATCATTTATGGGAAAATTTTAATATATTCGTTAACTAGAAAGAGGTTTTTTCTAATACTAATTTGTATTTTTTTTTTTGGATACTTAGAGGGGCAAGCCCTGCCGCTGTAATTATTTGTTTTTTGTGTAAATCCTACAATTATTAGCCGATTATAAAACTTATTTTTATTGGGATTTGAATGCAGTTGGGTTTTTTTTTATTTCGAAGGCACAATTTGCACGCTTGCAGTTTGATTCTTTAGAAATATAACCATCCGTCTGAAATATTGACCGTTATTGATATTTTTAAACCGATCTTTCATGACATTAAAATATTAACTAGAAAAGAATTTAAAAGGACTTTGACCATTCGATTGAACTTTTGCATTGCAGTCAGTTTTATGTTGCATTTTAGTTCCTTTTTGTTGTTATTTTTGGTAGTAGAAAATATTTGTAAGTTCGTTTCGTATTGCAAAGCACAGACAAATATTATAATTTTATTAAATTCTCTCTTTTGCTGAAAACCTTGCTTCTACTATAGCAGGAAAATCAATTTTATAGCTAAAATTTGCCACATAAAATCACTCATTTGTACTCTCTATAATTTAGTCTTAAATGAAACAGCGATTGCAAAATGCATGTATTATATTCTTTTATGATATTTTTATTTTAGAAAATATTTTAGTTATATTTATTGTTGTTGTAATTTTCTCACAAATACAATTGTGGTTTTATTGCTGACATCACTGGTAGTGTTCTTGGATAGTTTTTTGAGATGGGATGTATGAATTAAAATACGAATTTGATTTTTATTTATTCATACAAAAAGTTAAATTGCTGTTGGTGTAGTTATTCAACAAGTTTATAAATAAATAAATTACATATATTTTTTTATTTAGTAGAAAAGAAAACTTTTTATTTATTAAATATTGAAAAAGGGCATAAAAAGGGCAGCCATTGAAAATACACAACCTCGTTGATTTAAAAAAAAATTGGAATTGGGTAAAACGATTAGAAGCGAATAACATTCAGAGGTAGTGGACCAAGGCGAATTTAGTACTTGGAATTTTTTCGGGTACTCAATGTTTTCAGAGTTTCATTTTCATAACAAAAGCCACGGCAAATTAAACTGTCGATCAGCAACTCTGTGATCAATTATCTGCAACTTTGCCCGAAATATTAGCTTTTGAAAATATCGTGTAGTATTTAGTATCGAAACGAAAAGTATTGAATAGTTAAAAGTACAAGAGATATGCCGGCACTATTGTAGACAACATCAATATTGATTTACAGCAAAAAAAAAAAGGACCATCAAAAAAATTTGTGAAAATTAAAGAGTACATTTAACTGAAACTAAAATCCATGAATTAGAATTCGAACTGTCACCACATTTAAAACAGTCTCTAGTCTAACAGGTTGCTATTATTGTTTTATTATTTCAAATTTGAAAAAATGCCTGATTAGTAAGACATTTAGAAAATCTAAAAACGCTAAACTTAATATATCGCGCTTGATTAGAGTTGTCTATTTTGTGATATAAAGCGATATTTAGCGGAATAAAAATTTAATAATATCAAACTGATGCAATACTCAGATTACTACTGCTGTTTCTTTAGGCATATCAAAACTTCAAATCAATAAAAACAAAATCAATCATGGGAGTCACCATATGAATTTCGAACTTGAATTAAGCTTTCATGATATTTTCACTGCATTTTATTCGTAATTAAATTTTAAAGTAAAAAAAAATGTTTAAAATGCTTACAACTTTTTGTATAATTTTATTTTATTTTTTTTTTCTTTGGAAAGTATGTGTAAATTATTTGGGAAATATTAGCTTGAATATGGCGAATACGAATATCTTAAAATAGGCGAATAGTAGAATAATCGAATTCGAATACGAGTATTCGTAAGTATATATATTCATATCATGTTAAGTTAGTAATCAGTTCTCAGTAGTGGAATGTTTGACTTCAAATATGGAAAAACTAAAATGTAATATGTGAAGTCCATCGACTCATGTGGCTGCGCAATCTGTTCTCCCAAACAAGACTAAATTACTAATTAAAAGCGCATGCAGAGTAAGCAAAACGAAATCTCAGGGTATGTATGCAGGTAAAGTAATTTAAAAATGTTCAGTAGTAGTCTTCAAATTCGGCATCTCAATGTCATAAATACCTAAAGTAGAGTGAAAATTTTTTTTTCAATTTATTGTTTCTGACCCAAAGGGAGGGATTTTTCCCAATTAAATTTGAAATATTATGTGGCTCTAAACCTTAAAAGTAATATTCGTATTCGTATTCGGCGAATATATTTTAAAATATTCGTATTCGTATTCGTAACATCACTAGTATGTAGATGGCAATTATCTGAACTGAGCATTATACAATGTAAACGAATTAATTTTCGTAGCATATCATAGGGCTAATTAAATTCAATTGTCTTTTATAAATACCATTAGATTTTGTTTACAATTCTCACAATATTCGTATGATATTTGACTTGACAACTTTATAATATTATGAAATTATAAAAAACATTGTGAGTTACAAAAGAAGATATAATAACAAATTAAATCATGGCTTCACAACTTCAGTACACATATTCAAAATATTTTGAATTTCTTTCATATATGAAAAAGGTAAGACACAAAATGATTTTTTTTTTGTTTTTGGTAAAAACAAAGAACACCTCTTCAGTTTAAAGAAAAATCGTAATAACACAAATAAAGAAATTTTGTTCAACATTGTTTTATATCTGTTTAAGTATCGCAGAACTTGAAAAGGGTCTAAACAAATTTAAATGACAGCTGCTGAGACATGGATATTTTTTTTTAATATT
Source organism: Lypha dubia (assembly GCA_947311025.1). Taxonomy (NCBI): domain Eukaryota; kingdom Metazoa; phylum Arthropoda; class Insecta; order Diptera; family Tachinidae; genus Lypha; species Lypha dubia. Next base: position 84,605,724 of record OX371263.1, on the reverse strand, counting down.
AAAGAAGCAAGATAATTTTGTTTATGTTAAACATTTAATTTAACAATACAATTTTAAGATGTTTAGAAAACGATTTGATTGTGTGATGGGTAAAATTGTTGTAAGAAAAATAATTTTCTTTAAATAATTTAAAGATTAATCTATACAATTAATAGGCAAGACCATTTTCTGTAATTGAATTTATGGCCACATTATTCAACCGATTTTAACAAAACTTACACTAAATTAAAAAAATCTATTCACAGAAGTGAACGATACATTTTGGGTTATTGTGAGTTCAGTATTATAGAAGTTATAAGCGATTTAATTTGCTACTGATCAATGCACACTAGGTATGCAATCCCGGGATTCGGGATTTGGAAATTTTAAATCACGACTTTTCTCAAAGTGCTTTTGAAAAGAAAGTAACAATAACAAAACATACGAGTATTGTCTATGTTTAAGAATGTTAATCAAACAAAAGAGACAAAAGTGGATATTTAGGGATTTTGTATACTTTATAAAAAAAGGCCAAACTATTTTAAATTAATTTTAAGTTCTGCTTCATATGCAGAAAACAAAAATTATCTACATCTATTTAGAAAATGGTTTTATAACATCATAAACTGAAAGGGATGAAAAACGCAAGCAATTAAAACGAACCCTTTTAAATAAATGTTTAAGTTTTTTTTACACAAATCAGTACCAACACAAACAATAACATTTATCCACATATACTCGTATACCAATGTACATACATACTATACTAATTGAATTTTCTTCTATTATTATTTGAACAGAATGAACAACACATTTTGAAATTTCAGTTTTTATTGCCAAATTAAAGCACCTTAATGCCAGCCACAACAGCGTCCCTTAACCCTAGAATGGTAAACATAATTTTTAGCTCTTTAATGCTAAACATCGCCTGTGAGGCGGCTTTTATAAAAAACACATATTTTATTTAAAAATAAACAAAATTTTATTAAAACAAAAACAAAAACATATTTATTCAATGTTTAGTAACAAAAATAAACAAACACCAGTTCATTTTATAAATATCTTAAACCTATGCCATACTTTTTTTGTTCACATATTTTAATCTCTAATTCCAAGAGATCGTTTAAAAAAAAATAAAAAAATAAATAAAAAAAGCTCCATTCGAGATAAAAAAACCTATTGTATCTTATTGTCCTGAGATCAAATTAGCATTTAAAAAAATAATATAAAACTTTTAAGGGGAAAAACACTGTCCACACCAAAATGAATTTTGTAGTTTTTCAAACTATTTTTTGCGACACATTGCCAACAGTTTGGCGATATAAGCTCTAAACAGAATGTTTTCTTTCATTTTGCACAGAAATATACTCTCAACGTTTTGATTTCGAAGGACAGAAATCACATTTTGATCTTTTGCCCTTTTTTATGCCTGGTTCGTCTGCATAATCGTCAGTGTTATGACCAATATTATGTCCAAAAAATTAAACTTCGCCTCACAGGCGACTCACATATGTATTATTCGGCAACGGAGCGAATCAAAATAACTGAGTTGTACAACAGTGAGTGAGTACAACACTCAACTGAGTTGGCACGAGCGCATGCTTAAGTAGGTGTAAGCGATCAGAAAATATCGTTAAAAAAAATATTGCTTCGCCTCTCAGGCAATGTTTACCATTCTAATGTTAAAACAGACACACACAAGAACATGACTCTTTGGACGTTATAAGATTATAGAAATGTCATGTTGAATATTCTGAGTTAGTTCTGGATTTAAAGTGTAAACATGTAACAAAATATGTACGAAAAAATTTCTGTAATCGCATGCTACAGAATTTTAATACAAAATAAATAAATACATAAAATGGAAACAAAAAATAATCAAAGTTCTAAAATTGTAGTTGATGTGATCATATTAATTAATTAACAAACACACATAAAAAAAGAACTCTTAACAATTCTTGGGGTAATTTTATTGTGGGATTTAAATAATTTCTATTCCAAAAAGCAAAAGAGTTGAATATATTTTTATATAAAAGTTTGAGTTTGTTTCAATGTTTGATTCAAATCTTTTAACAACCAAGTTATTCAAATTTAAATTTGGAATATGAAAAAGGGAGTATACTAGATGATGCCGCAGTGACTACACATGCATTGTCCTTGTGGCACAACACTTTTGTCTGCTAATTTATTTTAAAATTTTTTTTAAAAGTTATTTTTTAAAACGTTATTTTTTGTATTAATAATTCCTTTAAAAGATTATTTTTCAGAGGGTATTTTTGTAGAGAGTACTTTTTTAGCGCGTACTTAAAAAAAAATTAATGCAATTTTTCAAAGCTACTTTTCTTAATGGCAACTAATTTTTAAATGTAATTTTTAAAAAAGGTACCTTTTAACAAGGTACTTTTTAAAGCTACCATTTTCAAAAGGTACTTTTTTGAGTGGTATTCTTTTAAAAGCAACTAATTGTAAAACGAACTCATTTTAATTTTTCTTAAAGTACATTTTGTTAAATTTTTGTGCTTTTAATTGGTTGTTTTACGGGCGGAGGGAGGGCTTAACTTTCTTTTTTAGTAGGTACTTTATTTGATAAGTGGTTTTTTCGAAGGTACTTTTTTTTTAAATTGTACTTTTGCATAACGTATTTTTTTTTTTTTTTTTTTGAGGGAATATTTTTTAAAGGAACATAGTATTTGGTAAAAGGAATATTTTATTAGATACTTATTTTGATATGTTTTTTTTTAATTTTAAAAGGAACTTTTTGAAATGATAAATTCCTTAAAGGAATATTTTAAAAATATAGTCATATTAAAAAATACTGTTTTCAAAGGAAATATATTTGGGCATATTCGAAATACATTCGAATTATTTCTGTATATATATCAGATTCTCTTTATAAACCATGTTTTAATTATATTTTTTCTCATTTCTGTTTTTAAATGCTCAAAACGGTTTTCTAGGAACCCTTAAAAATTCAAATCATCAAAATTGGACTCAAACAGATTTTATAGCTCAATTTTAGCACTTAGAACTTAAAGGAATGGAAATAACACATCCAACACAATTTCTTTTGCCACAAATCAGTTTCATTTATAAAATTTGCAACATTTTTTTTAACAAAAAATCTGCTGAATATTTTCATTCCTATTACTGAATTGCAGGAAAAATACTTGAGTTCGTTTATATAAAAAAAAAGAAGCTGCATTATTTTATGCATCCTGAAAAAAAAAAGCTTTTTCTAACGTAAGAACAATACAATACCTGTCATTAGCTATTGTTTTAGTATATACATATTTGCAAACGTCATGTTGTCTATTAGTTAACAGGCATTTAAAGTTGTAGTTGTATTGCAATAAATAGTGACGGTATCGTTTTATTTATTATCCGTTCTTATACCCTTCACTAAAAAAATTGTAGGAGGTATTTATAGGTTTGTCAAGACGTTTGTAATTTCCACAATATGCATATAAGATCCATACAGTATATTTATATATTCATAATCGTTATAAATAGGGAAAGTTGAATGAGCCTTGTCTGTCTGTCTGTACATGAAAGTCCTGGGTATTGGAATGATGTGTAAGAATTTGTCTTAAGACGATACGTTTTGAAAATCAGCAAAATTAAAATTTCAGTTCTAATATCTGATTAAATTAACACATAAATTATGTATATCAATTCCAGAAAAACAATTTATTAATATATGATGGTGCCCCAGTATTGAACCTGGAATTATCGCGATTAGAATTTAACACACTGCAAGTGTGCCACTGAGAGTTTGTTATTGTTTTTTGTATATTTACTTGATAACAGCAACTTATTTTATTCGTTCAAACTCTTTTTTTGTTCAGGGAGGGACGTGGCCAGAAGTGGTAAATAGATTTAGTATTATATTTTTTTTTTTTGGCCACACCAAACACCGCTCGCCCAAAACTTAGCAGCTCTTTGTTTTTTATGTTTATATCAAAAAAATACATATACATGAAGGATACATAAGATGCGGCACAGCCCTATATTCGGCTCATATTTGTTTTAACTACAACTCTTCAGTTTTTTTTTTTAATTTTTTTTTGAACAGTAGTGGAGATGTAAATGATGGCAACATTGTTTGTGCATTATCTCTTACTTATTTCCTGACTCTGGAGCAGAGACGAAAACCAGATAAATTATGAATATGTGTGCGTATATATGTATCTACCCTACAGTTTTAAAAGTCGAAATTGACTCCAAATCGTTAGGTGTTTCACTAACGAAAAATCGACTAACTACTTTACTAGCTACAAGTAATGCAAGAGTTCGCCTTTTGACTCTCTCAATCATGTACATGCACTCAGTACATGCATAAATGTTAATGCCTTCAACCTCAATTTTTTTTTACGAGTTGAAAAAAACTGTGCTCTTATTCCAAAGAAAATCAACAAAAAAAAAGATTTTATGAGTTATGATTTTGGCTTCAGTTACAATTGGAAGTTCGTGGTCAGTGAATGTTAAATTTTTATTAAGAAAGTGTTTTTATTTTTTTTAGAAAGGTAAAATGAGCAGCAGAAGTCAACTAAAACGTTGCATAAAAAAAGGAAACGGACAATTAATTGAAAATTTTATAAATATTGAAAAAGAAATTTGATAAATAAACAAAAATCCAAAAAATTTTAATTTCTGTAGTGTTTATATTAAGGAAATATCTCATTAGCGATCTGACTGGTACATTATGTCTAGCGAAATAGTTGCTTCTTGCTGACTAGTGATTTCACCGGTCTGATCGTGTCAATTGACTACCGTCAATGTCATCCCCATGTTAAAATCGTCAGTCGAGTGCATTGCTAGCGAATGACTAGCGATTTCGCTAGCTACCAGTCGTTACCACCATTAACTACCAGACTAACTAGCTAGCGAAATCGCTAGTCATTCGCTAGCTACGCCGACTGCAGGGTATGCTTCATAATACAATTGCAAATATTTTCAACATAACTATGTATGAATACGTCTGTATGAGATGGATAGAGAATGTGTGAACTAGAGTGCATCAATTTGGTTGCATTCATGCAGGAGTATAAATAAATTTAAAAATATTATTTATTCGTATATTGAACATTATTTAAGTTAAGCTATTTTCCAAAAAAAATATTGTGTAAATGACGTCACCAAAGTGAAATTTTCAATGGAGAGCAAACAGAAAATTTTAATTATGTTAAAAATTTCTACATAACTTTTTTAAAAAAAAAAAAAAAAATAATATAAAATAAAAATTTTAGTTTCGAAAGGCAAAACAAACCTAGAACTTTAGTTAGAATTTGTTTATAAAAAAAAAACAAATTTTTAAAATATTTAAAATTTTGTGTTTGCACATTTATGCACTAATATATTTAGTAAAAATTCCCCTCATATTCCATAATTGTATCTGAAAACTACAAAAATATTTACCTGATAACAAATAAATTTCCAGTTTTCTAAAAAAATTTTGTACTTGACTACTAGTAAAATTTTTTACTAGCACACAAAATGAAAATAAATTCTCTGTAATATATTGTTCAGCAACAATTTCTTGTCAATGAAAATTAGCATCCACACAAAAATGCAAAAACACACATGTACAATACATATTACATATTATCAGGTAAATATTTTTAGTTTCTCTATTATCAAAAATGGAAATGGATCATATTTTCTCACTAGCTAGTATAATAAATAAAAATAAGAAAACTAATTTTAAACCCTGCATTTAGGACGTAAATTTTCTCCTACTGTGAGATTTAAAATACATATTAATCAAGAATGTTCATATGTTGGTATGTACACATTTCCTTGTACATCCTTCCTTGTTATTTAGTTGGCTTAATTCTCTCACAGGAAAACAGCATAATTTTTTTGATACGAGTACGAATAATCTATGTGGAATATAAAGAAATTCTTGATATACATACATATGACGCAGTAAATTCTATAGATATAGTAAATGAAATTATACATGAGTGATATGCATGATCATCATTTAAAGATTTGGCAAATAACTAAGATTTGGAAGTAAGAAAGCAATTTCGCCAGAGGCGAAAAAAAACATTTTTAGTTGAATGCTTAAAATAACTATATTAATTTTCTAAACATTCTAAAGACGCATGCTCGACAATAATTAATTAAACGAATGCAACAGTTCTACTTTTTCATGTCCTTGCCTCATATACACATACATATATGGGAATTAAAACGATATTATCGCTTATTTAAACTTTGATAGTATAAGAGAATTTTGTTGCCACAGTGGGACTTTCCGGTACAACACGGTCAGAACACTTAAACACTTGCTAGAACTAAAATTTCCTTTCGTTAATTGCTGACACTTTGGACTATATTAAGAAATAAAAAGTCTCTAAATTGAATCATAAAAAGCAAAGGATCCATAAAAAGAAACCGGAAATATACAGAACAAAACTGGTAGTGAGTAAAAATGGCCGAAATTGCTGTTGTCCGAAATAAGCATAATTATGACGAAAAAAAAAAACATATATGCAAAAACATGCAACAATATGCAATAAGGTATTGACTCCTAAAATTAATTAAAATTTTTTTAAATCACAATTTTACATTTATTTGAGCATGTACTCAAGTATTTATGTTTTAAATTTAGGTGCGGTTTATACAAGCCGAACGAGTGATTTGAGTGTAAATTTTGTATGAAAAGCACTCAGTTTTTTGAGTGGTTTCCATACAAAATTTACACTCAAATCAATCGTTCGGCTTATATAAACCGCACCTTAATTTATTTGCTGCGGGTTAGCAATATCTAAAAAAAGTAAACACATTCATAATGGAAAATTATTTGTTGTGTGTGTTTGAAAAATAATTTTTAAAAGCATAAAAAATATTCTTAAATATACTGTGTGTTTAGATATATGCAAACATGAGCTGTCAAGAGTAAAATATGCAAAAATTCGCAAAATATGCAAAAATATGAATAAAAAATTGATGTCAAAATTCTTAAATAGTTCTGAAATGTAAAAAGATTTCATTTTTGTCAACATTTATCGAACAGGAAAAAACATGCATTTGCAACTTTGCGGTTTCCCTGTCTACGAAGAATTAAAATAAAAATATTTTTTTAATGCAACATTTTCCTGCCTTCATTTGTGTTGTAGCCACTGATGCTCAGATACGAATTACAAATACAAACGCATATTGCTTGGCGTGCATTTGCACACAATACATTTTCCTCTTTTTTTCATTTACACACTTTCTGGTCGAATTTTCCTTTTCCTATTATTCCTGTTGAAGCTGTCACGTCACGTATTGAAATAGTTTGAAATGTTTCACGTTTATTCTGGCAAACTAATTTACAATTGTGTAGTCTTTGGAGCTGTTAACATGCAATAATCGTGTTTCATGTGATGTGTTCATCAGACTAAATGAAAATCTTTTAGTATCTGTATTAAAACACGGTCATATATATTTTTATGTCTTTAATTTTTATGTCTTTGTGGTAAAAAAAATTAAATAAATTATATATACACTCATTTTTGTGGTTTTGTTTGCAGTGCGAATTAAATTAAGTCGTTTCATAAAAAGAGAGATAAGTTTGGGAGCTAAATATCCACACACACACACACAGTAGCATACACTCGCACAAACACACAAGTAGATTTAGCCTGAATGCAAAGTGAAAGAAAGAAAAAGTTTATAAATTAAACATTTTCCAAACTTTGTAACTTGAAATGTGCATGTCACTTACGAACACACACACTCACATACATACCGCAGTTTCTGGGGATATAATATCATCATATTCAGATATGTGTTTGTCTGTCTGTTTGTTTGTTTGTTTGTTGGTTTGTCTGTCTCTATAAACAACATTATGAACAAACATAATTTTGCGTGGAAAAAGTTTAATCTTGTTTTAAACGTATTCGTGTAGCAAAAAGCAATAAATGTTGAAAGTTGGGTGGTGAGATGAAGTGGATTGGCAAAGGAGATGCTACTTTGTATGAAATGTATTTGTTTCTTTATATGTGGCAATAACTCTTAGGTTTCTTACATAAAAATTGTTGACAATTTAAGCCTAAAGATTCATAAGAATTTTCTATTTCGTTGTAAAAATAAGTTCACTGACACGACACTCTGGCACACATCCCTGTACATACTCGTACATTTATTTGCATACTTAGTCAGCATCGCGTATGAAAAATAAAAATCCTAAAAATTTAATGTGAAAAGTAATTTTTAAAGTTTGTTTTTATATTTTAAAAGAATTTGATTCTTTTAGAAGATATTTATTGAATAAAAAAAATCAAAGTTCTAAATTTTATTAGATACACTATGAGAGTTACACAGAAATTACTTTTTGCAAAACATCGGCAATATGTGAAAAAATTGAATAGATGATAAAAAGGCCATCAAGACAAGCAAATGTGAAATTTAAATTTGCAAAAAGGATGAAAAGAGTAAAACGAAAACTGGCTTAAATTGCAAAAATTGCAAAAATCGCCAAAACAAAGAAAAAAGCGCTAAAAATACAATATTTGTGAAAAACAAAGTTAAAAACAAATAAACCAAAATGTGACGAAATAAAGTCTATTATACAAAATTAAAATTCACTAAATAAAAAATTAAATTTGCAAAAGCGAAAAAGAAACTGTAAACGTAAAAATTGCCACAATAAACAATATTGCCAAAAAGCGTAGAAAATCGCTAATAAGAAGAATTTGCAATAAAAAGCTCTGCAATGAAAACAATTGCCAACAGGGAAGAATCTTGAAAGCAAAAAGGTCGCCAAGACAAACAAATTTTAAAATTAACAATAAAATTTCCCAAAATTAAATCAAAGGAATTTTATTAGTCGTTTGAACATCGAACTTTCAGCAAAACCTAATGTATTGGCAGCCGGTGGGTACCACCCACTAACAAAAACATTTGACAAAAACCATTGAACAAGAAGACAAGAAAATATTTGCAAACCATTAAAATGGAAAAACAAACTGTTGATTAAAACTTTTATGTGACCTAACAGAATTAATTATTGATCGAGGATATTTAACTAGTGGACTACAGCTGTCGTTATTGGCAGTATGACCTAAGCTGACAACAACTCTGATGATGAGACTGTGGTTATTCTTTAAACATCATGATGTCAGTTCAACCCACAGAAGATGACCAGAACACCCAACTTTGGCATTTAAAAAAGGCTGTTGTCATGTGTGATGATTGCCAAGATCATATCGAGCCTTTGCTACAATAGAGTCATAAAACAAAAAAAGTTCTTTTGCAGAATACGAGTTTAAAGTTGCGCATTCGCTAACAACTTAATGGTAAAAGAAAATTTAATATTTGTCTCAAAAGTTTAGTATGCAAGATATTTAAATGAAATTTCTACACAATGCGAAGCACGATATGACAATTAATTCTGCATCATTAACTCAAAAATAACGTTTTTTGAGTTATGACTCTATTGCAGCAAAGGATCGATATATATATATAAAAACTGTTTACCACGTTGAAATGAAAGAGATAGAATCCTCTCAAAGTAAGTGGGCAATTTGGCATTAATGTTGTTTGTGGTGTCGAGTGCAGTTAGATAATCTATGGTTCAACTTTTCGATTAATTATTACGAGCTTCTAGATTTTCCTTTCTAATAAAACAATAATAACATACAAATTTAATTAAAACAACGATCTTAAGTCTGAATAATAAGTTTTTTTACTCTAAAATTTTCTAAAAAAAAAAACCAAAACAAATTAAAATCGCCAAAACTAAAAAAAATCGTTTAACTAAAAATAATTACCAATACTAACCAAAGTCTCGTAACTTAGAGAATAGAAAACTATGTATGTATAATTTTTTTAAACTGCCTGCTTGCAGAAGACGAATAAATATTTTTAATCGTCAATTTATGTTGAAAACAAATTTTTGTGGATTTTTGTTTTTAACAGAAAAAGACTGAAAAGATTGGAAATATTTAATCGTCTGCTGCAAACGGGCAGTAAGAAAGAAAATGTCATTCACAGACTAACGCTTAGAGTCTCTATTTACTTAATTTATTATTATTTAACTAGCGACTGTGCGAGCCTTTGTCTGCACGAAAATATAATTAAATCTTTAAAGCCGGCTATAAACGGATTAAGTACTGTTTATTGTTGAATTAAAAAAATGGTTCAATTTTCAATTTCTTTTTATATTGTAGCATAAAAACTAGACAGAAGTTTTAAAGATCTTTTTTCTTATTATGAAATAAAAATCAGTAAACTAATAACAACTTTACACATTTCTTTCATTTTGAGTCTTTGCACAATTTTACTGATTTAATACTTAAAATAAAAAATAATTTTGTATATTATGTAAATTTAAGTGTTTTTTAACATGATGTTTAATGGAAAAAAGAAAGAAAACATCGTATCAAACAAACTTTGGACACAATAAAAAAAAATATACTGAAAAGTTGCTGAAACAGCTTCATTTAAACAGTCTGGATGGGAATTTTGGAAAATTAAATAAAGTCAACACATTCATTTGCAACCAAGTTATTTTTTGTTTTTGTTTGATTTCGTAAACTTTAGTAGAAACAAACCAATAAAATGGAAAAAAATATTAACGGAATACTTCGTTGTACACCTGCATTGTTTCAATTAAACCATTCGTTAAAATTCTTTAACAAATTCAATAAAGCAATTAATTGATTTAACATGTACCAGTGCCAAATTACCGAGCTCTTCATTAGTTAAAAACAATTAAATTGTTAAAGTCTTTAAAAATTGAGCACATCTTTTACAATATTTAATAAAAAGTAATTTTTCGAGAAGATAAATTTTACTTTATTTTAAGCGAAGGGTATTTAAAATGCGGTGGCTTCTTATTTATTTATTTGATTTGAAACATTTTCACTTTTTACAAGTGAGTTTTTTCTCTTCTTTTTGTACACAAATGGTGGTGCCGGTGTTGATAGCTCTCGAGACCTCAAACAAAACGAAAAATGGAAAGGAATAAACCATTAAAACATTTACAACAACCAAGAATCGCTAAAGAAAAGAAAAAAAATAAACAAACTTGCTCCAGAGATTTTGTATTATTTGCTGTGAGACAGGCGATCTAAACTTTGGGGAGTATTTTCAACAACTTCCTGTGTTGTTGACTTAAAAAGCATTTATTAACATTTTAAGTACAATTATGTAAATATGTATATATTTGACTAAATTCGGCACGCAGGGGATTGTTTGTCAAACAATAAAAACTAAAACAACCATTTCCGAGGACACTTTAACAAAAAAAAACAACGTTTATTTATCTCTTGGTATTGTTTTGTTTCGTTTTTTTTTCTTTTTGGGAAATTATTGCATCCATCGCAAATGATAAAAAGTTGTTAACACAATTAAATAAAAAGTGCTTTTGTAAAATTTACAGCATCTTACGCAAAAAAAACATGTAAAACATAAAATGAAATACATACATGCCTACAAACACTATTTATTCTAAAGAACGTGTATGTATGTATGTATGTATACATAAAGGTATGTTTGTGTGTTAATAAAGTATTCATAATTAAATCACATTATGCGAAGTGGAAATGTTAGATACTTACATAAAAAAAATCATAGCACCAACATCATTCATTAATATTAACTGAAACATAAAAATGATTTAAGATTTGTTGAATATTAGAAATCAGCAGGGCAAGTTTAAATATTCATAAAATTAAAGAAAAAAAAGCAAGCAAAAAAGCACAAAATAAACGCAAAATAAGCCCAAGAATAAGCAAAAAAGCTCAAATATGCTTCCAAAAATTAAACAATGTAACGAATTTTCATTTATTTTATTAAATATTTTTTTATTGCAAAGCACAATCATATGTTTTTTTTAAATTTTCTAAAAGAAAAGATCGATTATCGCATAAAACTGTAGAATAAATTGAAAAAATTCATTCAACATCATTGGATGCAGTAGGAGCGAACTTAAACAATAATAATTCGCTTGGAGATAGCGAATGTATAGCTTCGATAGCGATAGCTTCGCTTTTGTTTAAAAAAATATTATTTTTAATTTGAACTAATGTTTGAATTCCCACGTTTCGATTCATAACTTTGTTGAACTTTTCAAAAAATATTTTGTTTTCAAAATTTTTCATCTTTTCTTCCACTTTTTCTATAATAGACAAATTTTCTTTTAAATAAAGTCCTCTTCTTTCTAGTTTGATTATACTTCGGCAAATACACTCGAAATTATCTTTTGTGTACGGGAGATCAGATTTTAAAGATTCATTTTTAAATAGAGCTTTTGCTTCATATATTGATTCCACATCATCATCGAAAAGTGCATTTAACACATTGAAAATTTCTGTATAGTTGTCACAACAATAAATAACACATTTAAGCTAATCTAGTTTGCAATGTCAAGAGTTAAAGAATAGAAAATTGCAGGTGTGAAAAAAGGACCAACTTTTGCTTTTTATTTGCAACAGAAAGATTCAAAAATTATTTTCTGCCAAAATGCATTATAAGCAAATTTCAGCAGAGTATATCAAATAAAGCAATTTTGCAAAAATAAAAAAGGTACAAAATAAGCGAAATCAAGCTTTTCCAGCAAAAAGCTTAAAAACTTGCCCTGATAATGAGCAACCAGAAATGGGGAATTTCGTACTAAATAATTCTCGTATTCTATTTCTGTTGACGACTTGGTTAAATAGTTAATATTTTTTCCCAATTAGTATCCACTTTACATAAATTGTAAAAATGGATGATCGAACGCTGATGAGAGGTGTAGCGGCCTTGAAATATACTGATACGTTCTGCTAGTCTGATTGGATATTCTAATGTTTTTCAAAACTAAAACAACTTAGTAATTTGAATTTTCATTAATTTAGTAGAACTGAACTTAAGCCTAATAATAATAATAATAATAATAATTTCTCATTTATACATAAAAATGATTTAATTTTATCAGATTTCAAATTCGCTCTTTTGTATAAAAATTAAAAAACGCAATTCACAAGATGGGTATAAAGTTAAATTTTAAAATTTTTTTGAAGAGTTTGAACAGAGCTCTGTTTACAATTTCCCAAGACTCTGTTGGACATTTACAGTGTTATTCAGAAAAAGTTAAAGTATGTTTAATATCCACTACACAGAGGGAAAAAACGTGCTAAAATCAAGATTTTACGCTCAAAATCAAATCATTTCAATCTTAATAGTCTGTTAAGTGCGAAAATTCTTAATTCAAGAATAAAATCTTTATTTTTTTAAGATCGCATTTAAGATTGTAATCTTGTATAAATTCTAATTTTAAGATCGAATTCAAAACTTTTTCTTAATAAAAATCTTAAATTAAGATCACATTCTTAAAAATTAAAGAATATAATCTTGAAAAAATTCTTATTTTAAGTTCGATTTTAAGATTGTGTTCTTATTAGAAATCTAAATTCAAGAATTAATCTTAATGAAATTGTTCTTTTAAGATCGGTTTTAAGAATGTGTTCTTGAAAATAGTCTTATTGGTTTTTATCCGAATTCGAAATCAAGCACATGTTTTTATTTTTTAAATCTTTTATTTATTGAACTATTTACATATGTATGTGTATAATACATTTAATATACATATAAATTAATTTTTTTAATATATATAATATATTATAATTTAATTATAATTGTATAATTTAATATATATATAATATCTCTTTAAAAGTGGAAGCTAAGACGCTTACGTTATCAAACATTTTTTTTATTGACTGCCGAGTTCACTGAAGAAGTTAGTGTGGAAAATGTATCCTTACAATTGTTCAGCCATTCTCCTACCTTTGATGGCATTGAAAGCGTATCTTCGTCTATTCCAAACTAAAATCAAACTTATTAGTGGTGTCACTTATTGTTTTTCTTTTTTTGCTATTACCTCCTTCTTTTTTCACGAAAAAAACTTTTCGTGAAACTCCATTCTAAGTCCCATAGGATGAATTGCTTCTTTTGTGTCTTCTTTCTTCATGTACTGCAAACTTTTAAAAGTCACTTTAGAGTCTGAAACAAATGAATTTACTGTCCAATAAGAGAGGTGGCTAAATAAATTTATGAATGTGAACAATTTTTTATTTCCAACTATTTCCTTAAATTTCACGTTTTTACCTATTTATATATAAATAAGAAGGAGTGCTTACCCTTTAGATACTTGAAAACAGATTCCATTAAAAACTCTTGTAGAAGGCTTTTTAACAATGCGTCGTCTGACAACTCCGATGCAATTTTCTCGGGCGTGCTGATCACATCATATTGTCGATTTGCCTGCGGTAATAAATCGTCACTCAATGGTATGGTTATAAACACCATTTCATCTGTGTTCTGATTTTCCATTTTTAATTGCCTTTTACAATAATTTAATATTTCTTTTTCACTTTTTTAAATACGTTGTCTTCGTTCAGCGTCTTACAATTTATTACACCATACGCTTTCATTGATGTTAAATTTCGAAAAAATTAAGAATTAATTCTAAACTTTAAGAATATATTCTTAAATTTAAGAATACGATCTTAAAATTAAGATTACATTCTTGATTTTTAGAATTCATTCTAAAAATTAAAAATTTATGCTTAAATTTGAGCTTGTCAAATCTTACTGACAAAATTTCAAGATCGAAATCTGAAGATTTGTGCAAACTACATTCAATAATATTGTTCTTAAATTTAGATCGTCCTTTTTCTCTTAGTGTATTAGCAAAATTCCTTAAAGTATTATTCACAAACGATTTTTAGTTGAATTTGCAGACTTTAACGCGATATTAAAAGTTGAAATTTTAAAGTACGTAGACCTCTACTTTAAACCTAAATTAAAGTAAAAATAGATTTCTTTCTTGCTATTCATTTGTTTACTTGTACACATTTTTATAAGAACTTGTGAAAATAATCATAAATTTTTGTGGTTTATTGTGCAAAATATAAAAACATGAAATTATTTGTCTTCTAGTATTTTAATTTTTTGAGTAAACAGTCATAATTAAGAACCAATTTTGTTAAATTGTAATGCATCCAAATAGTGATGTCCAGATGTGATGTGCTATTTTTTCAGTGTATTAAAAGTGATCAAGTTGTAAGCACTTCTAGCTAAAAATAAAATTACTCTTCATGATTAGGATTTTCTATCAGTAAATTTTTACCTTTACTTACTGTTGCCTTTAAAATTATCCACCAAATGTAAACATTTTAAGAGTTGTGTCGCTTACGGCCAAAATTGCTTTAACTTACAGAGTACCCTTTACACTTTCTTTAAATTTGAGCAGTTATCATATTAGTCTGCATAATTATGCTTTAATTTTAAATAAATCAAGTATCATCCTATCAAAAATTTGTAAGCAAACAAAACATTTTTTTCATATAAATATTAACGTAATATAACCCTGAAGAAGCTACCCATTGTTTGGTAGCGAAATATTGGTTTTTAAAAATAAAGATTGTTATTGTTATTTTTTATAAAAAAACAAAAAAGTGGATCTTTAACTCGGGAAAATCAGACTGAAAATAAATCAAGTATCTATACATTTACACGGTCGACAATATCTGTAGATATATTCTGATTTTCACGTTTCACGTTGCTCATTTTAGCATACCCTTTAATTTATAATTTTTATGAATCTATACATAAGTATATATTTTCGTAGAACTTTACGTCTGTGCAGCCATCCCGAGAGATATTTGTGAGTGGGAAACTTACTGTAATACAGACAGACGGACGGAGAGCGTAACGAAAATTGCGCTTTTTTAACCCTATTATACGCAACCCCAAAATGAAACTACATACAAACATAATTAAAAGAATGTTAAAAAACGAAAATTTTCGCAAATAGTAGTGAAATAAAATTAATAAAAAAACAGATGTGTGTTTATATGGTAACAAAATGTCTAAAATGGGTGGTAATACCCTGAGTGCTGGTCCAAAAAAAAAAAAAAAACAAAATTATATATTTAAATTTTTTTGTTGCACAGTGTTTTTATTACATATTTCTTATATATACTTACGTAAAATCTAACTAAATACTTATAAATACTTTATTAATATCAACATAATTAATAAGAAAATCTAAATCTATCAAAGACTAAAACTAATGAAGTGTATAAATTTAAGTTTTACTTTCTTTGAATGAAATATCAATTTTTATTGGCACAACAACAACAAATGCTGAATAATTTTCTATTCAGTATTTAAGAAAACAGAAAAAGAAAATGAAAGCAGTCATTTTCCCATTTCTATATCGCTCAATATAATTAGTGTGTGTGTGTGCGTGGGTTTGCGTATGTATGTATGTGTATATATTTTTGATATTTTGTATTCAATTCGTGTTTCAGTTAATTCAATAGACGCCCATATAAAAAAAAAAAATTAATGAAGAAAAAATAATTCCAATGAGTTGAAATGTTCAGCCACGTAGTCAGTCGGTCGTTCAACACAAAAGTGGGAATGCAGGCATAGACATGTCTTTTGTTTTTATACGGTTGGTCAGATCAAATGATTAAAGGAGATTAAATCGAGCAGCATCGACAAACACGTTCATACAGTCATACATATAAAAAACGCACACACACACACACATACACACACACAAACACACAAACACATGCACATTCAGACAGGACTTCCTACGACAGCACTTTTGAAATTGTAAGAGAAATTGTCGAATTTTTCAGGCACAGAAAAAATAAAAAAAGCAGTAAAAGCACTCACAAATTGAACAAATTCTTGAAGAAACCGTACTGAGGAATAAAGAAAACAACGCAAAAAAAAAAAAAAAAAAACAAAAAAAAAACAAATAAAAACTTAATTTGGCTGAACGATTATTTTGTCACGTAGCCGATTAATTTGTATCTAAAAGTGTTCATTGCCGAGGCAGCTGGGTATTTTTATTTTTTTTATAAATAATTAAGATGTTGATTTGCCCACTAATTCAGAAGTATATTTAAGATTTTTGAGACTTTACACATTTATCTTTAGCGCAGTGGTATTAAGGTATGGGGGCGGGCAAAGCATCATTTAACCATCTACTACATTTTCACCACCTTTCTTCGGCTCTACCGTAGCTCTACCGTAGCATTCCATAACTAGAGGTCATTCCCTTAGTGCTGCTTTAAAAACAAAAAACTTGAAATTATCTTAGTCGATAAGAATTTTAGTCAAAAGTATCTTTAAATCACTTAAAGTGACAAAATCTTTGCTCTTCCGACCCTGTAAAAATAAGTGCAAAATTCGATATGTCTTTCTATTTGAACGAATTTACTTAAGAGTCAATTTAAATAAAATAAAATATCGAAATAGATTATATATTCAATAGATTATCTCTAGTTAAATAAATTGTCCAGGTATAATTTTAAACTAAAATCCCCGCTCTTATTCCCCAATGAAATTCAATGAAATAATTATGCAACCTATCAAAAGCTTTAAGCCCAATAGACAATGTAATTTGTTTATATGTACATATTTTGTAAATTACTACCACAAATAATTAAAGTATGTATGAGTATGTTCTTTCTGTAAATCAATATTCAAGGGTCCCACTTCAATTTCTACGAAAACAATATTTCGGCGGGACATCTTGCGTCTCCCATAAAAAAAACCTTGTATGATCACTCTGAAAGAGAAACCAATAATTATTTTTTTAATCGGTCTATAAATTGAGGAGTTAGATGGGCAATAACCTACCCAGCTTTTCCTAAAAAGGTTTTGTAGGAAAAAAACTGGAAGCAAACCCTTTCAAACCAAAAAGTACATTCAATCACAGTTGGCTTAAAGGCTATATACACACAAACATATGTATGTGTATATAGCTGTGTAACATACATAAGTATATAACTTTTAATATATAAAAATCTCGTGTCACGATGTTTGTTATCGAACTCCTCCGAAACGGCTCGACCGATTTTAATGAAATTTTTTATGCATATTTGGTAAATATGAGATTAGGTTTTAAAGCCGCTAGGGGCACGAGGAGGGTAGGAAGAGGTCAATTTCTGTATTTACTAAGCTATTAACCCAATTCGTATTTCAAGTAAAACAAAATTATTTATGTCGTTGAGGGACAGCTGGTGCTATGTCCGCCTCATTTACGAGAAGCGACGCATCATATTGACAGAATGATGGCGCTACGTCCGCCTCATTCACGAGAAGCAACATCGTTGGTATTTCAAGTAGAACAAAATTATGTACATATGTTTATAATACGATTAAAAATAATTTTTTGCTTTTCGATTTGTAAAAATTCCATCCAAATCTATAGATTTACAAATATTATAAAGGGGTGGGTAATGTTTGTTTGATGTAATCTTCGAAAACTCCAGCCTGATTTGAAAAATTATTGTAGCCAAATATAAAATGAAGTTGGAAAAAGGATATTTATTGTTTCGTTAAAGTGGATTAGCTTCCCATAGCCAGGAAGTATTTATTATCGTGTTAGCAGGCATCTATTTAATCATGGATCTTAAAGTAAAAACAATACCTTATATACTATGTATGTGAGTAACGCATATGCCTTCCAGTCCACCTGTCTACCCTTTAGTCCTCCTATCCGTCCCTCAGTTCATTTGACCGCACGTTCTCCGTTCGAAAGCGAAGGCAACTGTATCTTCTTCAGTTTAAGAACTCAAAATACATAGATCCTTCTGCATAAGAACATGTAAGTTACATGCCTTTTTAAAACTTGGTCCGGACGGCTGTACGGAACAAGATTTCCGGCCCTTTGAAAGTATCCAACCGAGTGTTCAAATATCATTATTCTGTCTGTCTCTAACAGTATTTTCACTTAAATGTTTCTAAATTTCTAACAAAAATATATAATATTTTAATAAAATTAGTATTCAATTACCTGTTCATTCAATTTAATTTTCGGAGAAAGTTAAAACATTTAAATCATTTTTAAGCTCCACTATTATGACAGTTTAATTATGTAGATTTTATATAAGAAATACGTTTTACTTATATTCAACTCAATTTCAACATAAAATATGCTCATTAATAGAATTGAACTTTTAGAGAATGCCCATCTGGGATAGTTATCAGTGTAACGTAGTAGCAGCGTCTCAATTAGACATGCATTAAAGTCTTTGCTCTGTTTCCCTAAAGCGATACGGGATGTTTTTTTTTTTTGTAAAATTTCAAATATTTCCCAACAAAACGAAACGAGTTAAAACACCCTTTTAACAAGCTTACATGCTGCATAAGTCTTAAGCTTCCAACAGTGTTGTGAATACTATTGTAAACTGCTTACTAACAATTGTTTAATAATAAAACCTGAAATTTTACGATATTAATGGTGTGTCTGTATTATAACATAAGGTTATACCTCTAATTAAAGAATAAGCTTAGATTCATAATAATTTTGTACGCTTTGGAATATAACCATATAATAATTTATTTTATAATATACTTCATATTTTTGGTGATTTTTGTGCTTTTAATACTCCAATAAAGTGCAACATATGTTAAATTAAAAAGTCAATTAATATGTCACACATAAATATTTTAGGCACTTCGTTCTTTTTTCTCTTCATAATACTTCTTAAGAAAACTTGATTCTTAAAAAATATAACACTCAAAATTTTTATAAATAACACAATTCTGCCACACACCATGTGCACTTATAAAACTATTGCAAGTGTAAGACATTTGCAAAATATATAATTTAAATTCTTACCTAAATTAAGTGTTAAATAAGTATAGTTTTTGAAATTATTGCCATGTGAAATATTTTCAAAACACTATTTAAGAAGTGTTATCATATTGCACTTAAATAAATAGGCTTATAAAAGCTTGAAAATCTGAAGCAAATCTCTTATGATTTAGGATTATTAAACTTTTCAATTACACTTTTCTTATGAAATAGTTTGTTGGGTTATTCTATACTTAATTAAATAAACTACTTTTAGCTGGTATGGGAAATAAACAATTTTGACAATATTAATAAATTGGAACAGATGGTGCTAAAGTTTTATAACAAGAAACCTTGCTTTTTGCAAGTTGCTTGGTTTTTCTTACTAACTAACTTTATATCCTTATCAAAAATTGTGAAGGGTCAAAAGGCCAGAAAGGAGCAAAGTATGTACATAAAATTCTTTTATTTTACCTCAAAGATTTTCTTTGTTGTTATTTCTTTTAACGGCGGCGTTATATAATGCGTTACGAAAACACATCGAAAATATTTAGAAAAACTAATGAGCAAAAAATAAGAAACAGGAAAAGTATTAATATATTTAAACAATAAATAAATTTTTATTCGGTGTGCCGTGTATCCTTTAAAGGATATAATAAAAATAAAAAATATCTAATAAAGTTAGAATTTTAACATTCTGAAATTCTCGTAAAATTCTAACATTTTACCTGCAAACATAATATTTTCATTGCAAAATAAAGGGTGTTTTTTATACAGTGACACAAGTTAAAATCATAATAAAACAAGGATATATATATATATATATATATATATAAATAATATCATACTATTATTATAAATGTGAATGTAAGTTTGTTTGTTGCGTTTTCACGCAAAAACTACTAAACCGATCATATTGAAACTTTGTACACATATTCTTGGAGCTATTAGAAGTACATAGAATTTTTTTTATTAAAAAAATTTTATTTCTTACGAAAGATAAAAAAATTGTTTGTCAATGAGCATATTTACCCTAGAACAATTATTAAGCCGCACAATTTTTGTTCTTTCTTGGCAGAAATATGGCGAGAATAATAAGTGATGATGAATTGGCAATTATTTTTCGAGCAATTTCAAGTATAAGAAGCGAATTTACTGAATATTTTTGCAATGAGGGAAAATTTTAAGCATGAATATAAAAAATTTTTAAATTACTTCACAACTTCTATACCTACTAATAAAAAAAATTTTAGCCAACATTTTTCAAAGTTTTTAATTTAGTTGTGTATATAACTTATTGATTCTCTTAGAACTTTTGTAGTTTTTTAAGTAAATTCTGAGAATTTTTATAATTAATCGTTAAAAAATTTTATATTTTTTTTAAAAGATTTATTGACAAATTTAATCAATTAACAATTAATAAACATAAACCGCCTTATTTACAAAAAATATTTGCTGCTTATAAATAAAATAAAAAAATGTAAAATACCTATACAAAAAATTAAAAATGAATTGAGAATGTTTCATACTAAGTTTTATTAAAAAATAAATGCATAAAATTTGTTGGCGCGACCAACCCCCCTTCTTCTTTGAAATTCATGTTCATTCGACGATAGTTAACCAACGACTAAATACGGTCTGTAAAAAAGAAAACACAGAACCCGTGTATACCATGGTGTTGTTTTCAATACAAAAGTTTGGGGCCATTTTTCATTTTTTGTTTGGGGCAATTTTTCATTGGGCCATTTTTCATTGAGCCAGGTATTCATTGCTTTCATTGAAACTTAATTATTCAAAATTTTTTAAGACTACATAAAATGCAGCTGACTCTTAAATGTGATTACATGTAATCCAGAATCACGCACTCTACAAAATTATCAGGTACATGTAGATACTCACGGTATAACATCACACCGCTGTACAGGTGTTGAATGAATTAAAAAAAAAAAAAAAAATTCTTCTACCAAAAAATGTAGCAAAAATAGAAAGAAAACAGAAAACAAACTTACAAAGAAATTACTTTTGCGAAAATGTACAACTACAATTTATATGCAGCAGAGGAGTTAACACTGAAATGTGATGATGAGCTCCTAAAGTGGAATGGCGTGCAAAAAGAAAAAGCATTTTCAGCACAAATTTATGCAATTGCAAGTAAAGTGGCACTTAAGTGGTTTTTCATTTGACACTTTGTACGCACTTTTTTGTGTGCTTTTAGAATGTTCCAAACATAAACGCAGAAGATTTTTATGAGATCTCTTTTTTTTGTTTTTTTATATGAAAAAAAAAAACTATTTTGCAAGTGACAACAAACATTAGCAAAATCCAAATATTTCTTGAACTTCCTGTTATATTTATTTGCACTTTTCCATAGCAAATTTAATCAAAGAAAAAAATTGCATCTTCTTAAAATCATGATTTAAAATGTCTCCTTTAAAATATATCAACACTTTTAATAACTTTGGCAAAAATCCAGAAGAGTTTTACATAAATAACTATGCATTAAGGATTATCTTAACATTTGCAGACAGACATCCAGTCGGTAAAATTGAAGAAAAAACAGGAGAACAAAAAAAAAAAAAAAACAAAAGGAATTGTGGATAAATCTTTTTCATTCATTTTCCATCACAGTGTTATGAATAGTTAATGATAGAACTCAAAATTAGCTGCGACTTCGTTAGTAGCCCCAACCAATTAAAATAAACATATGAACTGTCAAGTCTCCGAATTTAAAAAAAATTGCGTATTTTGTTAAATAATATTCTTAAAACAATTTTTTCTGATTGGAAGGAGTTAATTTTTAAGTCAGATTTTTTTTTAAAAAGGAGCTTTTCAAAAAAAGTACTCATTTAAAGCAGCTTCTTTAGAAAGTTGGTTTCATAAACATAATTTCTTTAAGTACTCTTTTGTATGTGTTATTATTTTTTAAGAATTTTTTTTGCAAATATTTTTTATGAAAATATGCTTTTGTTAGTAGGCACTGCTTTTGTAAGGCACTTTTTATAAAACGAAATTTTTTAATCGGTACTATTTTAAAAGGTAAATTTTTAGAAGGCAGTTAGTTAACAGGTTTTTTATTCAAAAGATTTTTTTCTTAAGTGTTAAAATTTTTAAATGGTACAGGGTTCAAACCCTGGCCAGAGCAGGTCAATCAACATCATTAATTTCTTTAATGTAGATTAGTGAGACATTGTATTAATTGTTGTCGGACTATTTAAGTGATGAAGGCATAGCACTGGTCACTAAAAAACTGTTCTGACAGCCATTGATACTGTTCGAAGCAGAAACATCGGCGAAGTAAAACAATTAATAAAAAGCCTGCTAATACAGCTTAACGAAGTTAATGCGTCTACCTAACACCGGAGGCGCCTCAACACTGCCTTAAAAATTAACATAACGCGCAAAGCAGAGTTGTAAAAGAGTTAAGCCTTCTACATTTTCAACATCTATCTTCTCTACTCTATCACTCTCTCTGAGGACTTTTTATAAAATAAACTGTTTTTAAAATGGCACTTTTTTAAACAGATACTCTTTTAAAAGGTACTTTTTATAAAGCGTCCTTTTTATAAAATGATATATTTGTATTGGTACTGTTTTAAAATGTTCTATTCTAAAAATGACTTTTTAAAGGGCAAATTTTTAGGAGGCAGTTAGTTAACAGGTTTTTTATTTAAAAGTGTTCATTGATACTATTTTAAAAGATACTTCTTTAAAAGAAACATTTTTAGAAGGTACTTTGTTACAAAGTTCATTATTCAAAAGTTTTTTCTTAAGAGGAAAATATTTCAAATGGTACTTTCTATAAAAAGTACTTCTTATAAAATAAAAAATTTTTAAAAGGTAATTTCAATAACAGATACATTTTATAAAAATCACTTTTAATAAAAGTTAATTTTTTTATTGCTACTATTTTGAAAGGTTCTGTTTTAAAAAGTACTTTTTTAATAAAGAAATTTTCAAAAGTCACTTTGTGAAAAGTTTCTCCATTTTAAAAATACTTTTGTGAATGTAAAATTTTTAGAATGTACTTTGTAAAAAGATTCTTTATTGAAAATTTACTGTCTTAAGTGATAAAATATTTAAATGGTACTTTCTAAAAAAAGTACTTTTTATTACATAAAACGTTTCAAAAACGTACTTTTGGAAACAAATACGTTTTATAGAAGGTACTTTTAATAAAGCTTGCTTGTTGTTAATGTTAATTCTTTCATTAGTACTTTTTTAAAGGGTTCTTTTTAATGTGTACTTTATTTAAAAGGTTATTTTTAAAAGAATACTTTATTCATATATATATATATATATGTTAAATATGTTTATTTTATAATGTATTGTTTTTAAAGATACTTTATTCAGGAGGTACTTTTTCAACTATTGTTAAATAGGTACTTTTTGAAAAATACTTTCACAAAAGTTGGTGTTTTCTTAAAGATATTTTTTAACAAATGTCGTTTTGTTCAAAATATTTATTTTAAAACTTACTTTTCCAAAAGTCCTTTTTAAAAAGGTACTTTTTTAATAGGCACTTTTTATAAAAGCTACGTTTTTGTAGTGGTATGTATTAAAATGTACCCTTTTCCAAAACCGCTGTTTTAAAAAGTTTTTAAATTTTTTTTTTTAAAGTTCTTATTTTGAATTAAGATCGTTAATATATCTACAAAATATTAAAATTATATACTGTTATAAGAAAGAGCATATACAATGTATATTTTGCTGTTGCATCTTCTAATTGCAATAACACTGACAATTATTTTGTAATTCATATATTTTTATAGTTTCATGAAAAGCTTCAAGCAATAAAATAGACCCAAGAACGAATTAAAAAAAACCATAAGGGATGTGAATATGTATATTTTTAAAAATGTTATTGATGACTCTGCTTCCATTTATTATGGTAAACTGTCGTCTATATAACTTAAACAAAATGTTGAAACAAATATAATAAAAATGAAAAAAAAAACATAAAAGTTGTCATCCAGGAAAACATGAAAAAATGTTGTCGTGAATTTCTGCAGCAGATGATTTCAAGTTTTTGTTGTCTTTTCTCTCTTTTTAGTAGCAAATTTATTCCATTTATGATGGATGATGCACTTGATATGCATGCAGCACTTAAGATTTGAATTTGAGAAAATTGTTAAATTACTAATGAATGGAAAACATGATAAAACAAAAGGATGCATGAAATATATTCCCTTGAATTTATGATGTGCGATAGACAAATTTTGTTGTGTTTTGTGTTCAGATCTAGAAGCCGCACAGTTTAATATGACGTCCGTGAAAACAAAATAAACTTTTCATTCATGTAAAATTCTTGTTATCACTTTTTAACAATAGAATGAATCAAGTTTTTAAAAAAATTTATATTTCTAACTGCAGCTATTAACTGATCATTTCTACCATTTATTTTTGCAAATATTTTTTTTTTAATTATTTTATTTCAAAAGAAAACTAAAATTTAAATTGAAAATTCTCAACATAGTTTTGCCACGAAGAAACCATTTCAATCAACCAGAAACAGTGGCATTTGTTGCACAACTAATCGACTGCAATATTAAAAGATTTTTTTTTTTGAAAAAATCGTTTGTAATCGATTTAGAATTTAAACAAAATAAACTCATTCAATAAAACAACATGTTGCCGATACCTCTCGCTATTTGCTCTCTAGCAAATTGACTTTGTTACAAAAATGTTAGTAAAATTACAAAAAAAAACTCATGATGAAAAACTATCTCTACGTTTTATTTTTTAAGTGTCAGTTTTTTTCTTTTTACTTAAACAAATGAAGTGAACAAACACATGCGAGTCCTTTGATTGCAATAAAATAGACTCCCATAGGTTGAAAACATGGCAAAACATGTGGCGATGGGGTGTAAAGTGTGGTTGTGGGGGGGGGGGGGGAGGGTTAGGGAAGAAGATGGAGAATATAAAAACAGACCTTTTGTGTGTGCAACTCTTTTCCAACAACACTTGAGATTGTAACAACTGACGTCTGTGGCATTTGGCATTTAGCCAACATTTTAGTTTAGATGCCTCCTCAGACCGAGTTTATATATTTTAATCGAGGCGAGAAGAGTCTCCCCCAACAGCAGCTGGCCAAAAAACAAAATTACAAACAAATGTGTACAAGTATTTAAAAACTATTATAAAACGAAAAAATATATGGGTTGCTTTGCAAAGATTAAATCTTAAATAAACTAAAATGATGAGGAAAAAAAAAAGCAAAAGTGTCCTTTCAACAACAACCATAAAAATGCAAATATGTTAAAAAAAAATGAAAAACTCTTAATAAATTTTAGAAAAATATTTGTACAATTAAATATTTAAAAAAAAAAATTATTATTCCGATAAAAATTAAGCTTCCCGGAAAAGTCTTTAAAACCCTGAACTCGTAATCAGAAGGCGGTTGCAGTGCAAGTCTGTGCAATTGTGATTTTTACCAATTCAGTTGCTCAATTACACTCGTATTTCACTCGCTTCAAATCAGACGTTTTATAAGATAGAATTTCATAAATAACTGTCTGTTAATTTTTAAAATTGTGTCTGAAAATAAATTTAAAATTTCACTAGCAAAGATGTAAACGAAAAATTTTAGTCAAGCCAATTTTGCAGGTAACACAGCAACACTTGAAACAAATTACAGTGGGAGTAAAAGTTAATGAAATTCAATTGGAATGAAGATTGGAATGTAGGAATATTTTACTGCATAAAAATTGTGGTTCAAGTATTTCACTCGCTAGCAAAAAAGGTGCGACCTAAATTAATAGTGAAACTTTAAAAAAATTTGTTTCACAATCTTTGTTTTCTCTTGTGTTTCATCAACTTTTACTGCGACTGTTCGGTGTAAAATTTGTATGTATTTGTATTTGCTGACTTCTTTCTTATTGCGGTTTATTTCTTACGTTCTGATTGAAAAACTAATTTTGCTCATGTTAAAAAAAATATTATTGTTGCCAAATTTTGAAAATTTTTCATAATTATCCAAAAATTAGTTCAAATTTCGTTATGAGGGCCAAAAAAAAGGTGATTTTGGAAAAAAATACACTTTAGAATTGAAGTGTCAGAAACATTGCCGTTCGATCATTACTTTTTTGGTATTGTTTTAAAAGTACGTTTATTTTTTATTAAAAAAAGTATCAAAATGGTCATCAATGGCCCTACTTTTTCGGCAGTAGCTGTTTTTTTTTCTAGGTAATTTTTGCAAATAAAATAGAGCATATCTAAAAATCGCCAAAAATGGTCCCGCCCATATTTTCTGAGCATATTTGCTGCACACTACTTTAAATAATTTAACTTAACTTATCCACAAAAAATGACAGGTTTTCTTGAAATATGAAGAAAGCTTATAGCGCAAGCGAGAATAATTTTTTTACCATTTTTAAAGTATGTTACAAGTTGTGTTTTATAGAATTTTAAATTTTAAAATATTACTTCAAATGATATGATTTTTGCGATAAACAAGGTCAAAATGTGTCCCGTGCTCAGTGCCTTTCAGAATGCGGGACCACTTGTTTCAAAACTAAGGGATTTAAAATTCAAGTGATTTTTAACCATTAGAAATAACTTGGTAACTTAAGAAATAATGATTTTCGCAAGGAAAAAAACCACTGTGCATAGTGCCTCTGCTTGTTACTTATTTTTTAACGGAAGGGGTTTTCTTTCAAATGCTTTATACATATTTAAAATATCGTTATTACTTTAAAAGTTATGATGTTTGCAAAGAAAAAAGTCAAAAGACGACACTGGGCACAGTGCCACAGCTAACCTATGACCGTCCAAATCATGTATATTGAAGCTTAAGGAGTCTTCTTTCAAATGTTTTTCAAATGTTTTTTAAAATTTTTAAATATCTTTATTACTTTTTGTTGTCTACCGCTTAGACCTCACTGCCACCACGGCAGCTGCAATCACATTAGTTAAAGATCCTCTATCATTAATTTAATCTGCTGAATTACATGTAAGTTTTTACACTACAGCTTTTATCATTTTTTAATGGGTTGGAACTTTACTATACTTTTTCAAAGTCTATCTTGTTCAAGTTGAGCTTCATTCTAGTGTTTCTTATTTGATTCCTAGGTGGCAGCCTTCGGCTACCAATACTCTAGAGGGTATGGAATGTGATACGTTATACATATGTATACACAACTTTTTTTTTTTTTATTGTATAAACAACTGTGATATACAAACACATTCTTTGCTACGTGCCTTTAGTCTTATAATTAAGTTGTGAATTTTTTATTCGAACTGAGTGATATTTAATCAAAGAAATTTTTAATTTTTCAGGCTTAAGTTCGTTTTCTCTAAATATAATTTTGTTATAAATTAAATTATTATTTAAATTAGAAAGAAAAATCTAGTGGCTCTTAATATTTGAACAGACAAAGAAAAATTAGACTGCGCGGAGGGTTGAACTGATATCGATGTTTCGAGACTAACCACAGTCTCATCATCAGAGCTGTCTACCGCTTAGACCTCACTGCCACCACGGCAGCTGCAATCACATTAGTTAAAGATCCTCTATCATTAATTTAATCTGCTGAATTATTCTTTGTCTGTTCAAATATTAAGAGCCACTAGATTTTTCTTTCTAATTTAAATAATAATTTAATTTATAACAAAATTATATTTAGAGAAAACGAACTTAAGCCTGAAAAATTAAAAATTTCTTTGATTAAATATCTTTATTACATTAAAAGTTATGATTTTTGCAACGAAAAAAGTGAAAGGGCCCCACTGTGCAGCGTAACAACATGAATTTCAACCAAAATTTTTTATAATAAAGCATTCTGGTGTTTGTTTTGTAAATTTTATCAAAATTATCTTAAATGTTTAGTTTAAGCGATCTTCAATCTATTAGCATTGTTTGGACGATGTTGGCAAAGATAAGGTTTTTCTCAACTGAATAAAGTTCGTTTCTCTATAAACAATTTTAAAATTTAAGGTAAAGAACACTATCTTAAATGGTATTCTACAATTTATTTGGGCGATAAAAAAAAACAAAAACACATACATAAATCATGAAAATCTACACAACATTCTGAGAAAATTACTCTCCTGCAGAGAGACATAAAAATTTTAGTTTAAGTTATTAAAAAAACCCGTATGGATTTGATGGAACACAAAATGTTACCACTAAAACAAACATAAGTACTTCGGACTGGTTTCAAATCAAATTTTATTAGTTAACATTTTCCATTACTAACCCGTGGTTTAATAAAGTTTTAAGTATAAAAAAAAAAAAAAACAAAAACTAGCAACTATTGCCAGATTACTACATAACACAAGTATAGTTGCTCTCTTTAGATCTAAATTATCCTATTTTTCCGAAAACTAATTTGATTTCAAGACTGTCTACCATTTTATAGATGGTAGCAGAATCGGCCACTTATATTCGTTCAATAATAGGCCAAGTTTGTTAGAGATCGGGGCAATGCGGCAAAACATGAATGATACACCTAATCGCGATCTCCTGATAATCTTAAATTGTGATTTTGCGATTAGGGTAGACCCGATGTGCTCTGCGTACGCACAGACGTATGACCGTACATGTTGCTCCATCTGTAATTATAGATGCTAAGTGATTCGGGAATCAGAATCAGAAGATCTTGTGTTATTCGCATGAAAACTCACCCTGATGTTGAATGGAATGATTACATTTTTTATGTTACAAAAAAAGCATTCTTGACTTTAGTACCAATAAAGTTTCAAGATAAATAAGAACAATGAAACGCTAAAAAACAGAACAAATAAATAATAAAAAGATACGTAGACATTTTTTGTTTATGACATTATTTAGATAACAAAACTTTTAAAGCGAAGAATAAAACTAGGGAGAGGTGTCATAAAAACAATACACGTTTAGTTCACTCCACTCCCCATCTTTCCACCTTTGCAAATTGTAATAAAGAATCAACATAGAAAATCGTACAATATGTATATTTTAGCTATAAAGGGTGCTTAACATCCGCATACAAATATCGTTACTTCTATACTATATCCAGAAAAAAGTTTTGTCTGTCTGTCTATATGATTAATTCGCATAATATCTGGAACTATCGCTACGAATTCGAAAATTTTTTAAAAATATTTAAAATAGAACCTCCAAGCGAGCATTGGATATATTAATAATGTCCCTTTGGGCAATTAACTTCAGCAGGAGTCTTTTTTTTATTTTTTAATATTTGTACAGGCCAAAGTTCGTAAATGTTTATAATCAGAGAAATATTAGGTAGACATTGTTAACATTTTTCGAGCAACAAAGGAAAAATTTTATATTTATACATTCCTTTTGTAGATTTTTCAACAGCACTGGCTGATTAGAAACAAACGTTGTTTTTCGGTAAAAGCCACTAAACCTCGTCAGTATTCATGTGCAAATGCTTTTTTCACTACTTATTAGGTAGCTTCGTTGAACTTCATTACATACTCTATTTATACACAATTACAAATACAAATAGAATACGCGACTTATTTCTACTGGATGCTAGCTGCGGAACTTTTTATTTTTTTGTTTACGGGGTTTAGTAGTTTTTACCGACAACAATGTCTACCTAATATTTCTCTGATTATAAACATTTACGGACTTTGTAACAAATATTAACAAATAGTAAAAATAAACATTTTTATTCAATCAAAGAAATTTTTAATTTTTTAGGCTTAAGTTCGTTTTCTCTAAATTTAATTTTGTTACAAATTAAATATTTATTAAAAAATCTCTTAATTAATAAAAAAATGGAAAACATAAATTAACATAAAAAACTTTACTTAATCTATATTAAATATATTTGTCATCTTTATTCCTAAGCTCCAGTGGAAGTTAATCGATTGGAACACATTTACCTTGAAATCGAGCGTAACCAGTAGGACATTTATCACCATTAACAGCAGCCTTAACGAATAAAAAATAATAAAATATTATAAAAATTTTTAATAAAAATTGCAATTAACTCAAAAATAAAAATGTATCCTTTTTATATGATTTTTTCTTTGTTTTTAACACTTTAGAATTGTGAATTTTTTAAACCCTTAATACCTTTTTCAAATATCAGTTAACAAAACCGATTAAAAATATCACAAAAATTTTAGTATCCAAAAGCAATCCTTTATAATAACTTTCAAGGAATAGTTTAAAAAAATACGGAAAAAATAAAATTACCCTTGAGACTGCGGGAAGTTGAACAAGTCCTACCAATACGATGGGAAAAAGGCAGAGAAGATTGAAAATTTCCATTTAAAATTCTTTTTTATTTAACGATGGTTTCGAGTAGAGTCGAAAGCTAAAGTGATACTGAGGTAAAGTCAATTCGCAACAGGTTTTTTATACCAAATAGATAAATTTATACCAATAAAGATAAAGGAGTTTTTTTTATTTCATCAAAATTATTTTATTTTATCAAAATTTTTCGCAATTCACAATCTAGTCATTGAGTCATATATCATAAAATAATAGCACACCAAAATATGACAAGTCATAAGTTGCAGCTAATAAAAACAATAACATCTTCCACTAAACTAGATTTTTTTTCGGATTAGTGCGTTTGTATTATACGTGTTGAAATAAATATAAAAAAAACCAGCTGTTGCCAATAATGGAAAACACATTTTAGTTTTTGTGTTATTTATAAATATCGGTGGCTTGTAAACATTATCGCCAGCTCGACTAAAGTATTTCAGCTGCTTGATTAAGGATTCTACTCTTATTTTATGAAAAACCATAAACATTGGGGAAATATTTGCTTCACACATGTTGGTTCTTGTTTAATAAAACTTTAGGTAAATAAATACACAAGTTATTTTGTGGTCACACTACGCATATTTATTTTCCCATTTTGTTTGTTGAAACAGCTGTCAAACAACAGCAGGTGATAACATGGAAAATCATATTTTCCCTGTGGTAACACTTGAACAAATATTTTCCCTAACAAAATATTAAATAAAACTAACAAAAAACATAAATTTGTTTTTTATCATTTCGTTGCTAATGAAAACTATCACTTTCCACATTTCATCGTCAATTTTGAGTCAACACCGATTTATGCATTTCAACACAAATTGGGTGCGTTCAGCGGACACAGTCTGCTACACATCTGTTGCTAAACAATCTGCTGAATGCTTTGATTACTGAGCGATGAGCAAAAGTGTTGAGTGAGCGCTCACTGTTTTAGGTAGCAAAGAAAAAGTACGATACATTTCATCAAGTTACGATATTTCGGTTGAGTTTGACTTTTGAATCAAATTTCGTAATATACATATTTTTAAATTTTAAAACATTTAAATTCATATACATATATTGTGAAATATTTTTACAAAATAAAATTCAATAATTTTAATTGAAAGGTAAAATTTTTTGATATTTTTGACAAAAAAGTCAGCAAATTGTTTAGAAAAAATTAATCAAATCAAAACCTGCTACATTTAAACTGTTTAGTAGCAAGTTTTTCGGCTGAACGCGCCCATTTATTTTTGTGAAATGCGATTTTTCACGTTTTTTCCATTTATTTTTATTTTGATCTTTTTGTGTGCAAGTTTCTGGGTTTAATTTTGTCGTAAATACAAAAAAAAAAAAAAAAAAACAAACAAAACATTTATTCTCTTTATACGCTCCATGGTGGAATAATCAGGTGTGCGCAAGAAGGAATATGGTTTTTTGTAGGGTTGTGTTTTGACCGTTAAAAAAATGGAAAAGTATGCTTCTCTTGTCAAAAGTTGTTTACATTTTTGGCCGCCATCATGAATATTTTTGTTTACGTTATGCTTTTTGTTTTTGCATAACCAATAAATACATACAAAACAACTTTTGTTTTGTTTTGTATACAGCTTTGTTTTGACAATTTTGAATTAATTTTACACAAACAAAATGCATGTCGTTTTTTATTGTTGTATTCTTACGCGCACCTTATTATTCCACCATGATACGCTCAGAGAATTTGTATTTACTCATTCTTATTCACTATAAGTAGAATAAAGTAAACATTTTTATTTTAGATTTGATTAGATTTGATTACAAATGCTAATCGTCACTAATTGTGATTAGATTTTTTTTGAATTATAGAATCAGCACACATGCACCGTATGCAATTTTGTGCAATATTCAAAAACTGTTACATTATGTAAATATAGCAACAAATGTGATAAATAAATATTTTCTTTTCACAAAAATAGTTAAAAATAGTGGATCTAATCAAATCTAATCAAAAATAATCAAGAAATCTAATCAATTATTTTTTTGATTAGTTTTGATTAGATTTGATTAGAAATGCTAATCGTCACTAATTGTGATTAGATTTTTGATTATTTCTATTCTAATCAATTAGTAATCGTCTAAAATGGCTAACTAATCATTATTAATCAATTTTTCAGCACAATTAAAATTTCTAATCCAATTGCTAATCATTAGGATTACTAATCATTATTCCCAAGCTATGGTACAGACAAGATTTTAAGAAATGGAATTTTGAAAAAGTGATATTTTGCTGCGCAAAGTGTTGCTTTAGGTACTTTTTATATGTATTTGTTTCACTTAAATATTTTAACATAAAAATACAGTGTACTTTTTGTGCGTAATATAGCAAAAATCTGGTACATGAATTTGGTTTTTTTTATTTTTTTTTACTATTTTTTTTATATCAGCACTCAGTGTTTATCTCGGAGATAAAATAAAGAAAAGTTGGTACTTTTTGTTTTAAGTATCATCAAATCAACAGAATTAAAGCTTGTAAATTTTCGTAATTGTTTTTTTTGTAAAATATCTCACTGCATTTAGTTTTTTTTTTGTGTAAAAATATTAGGTTGTGTTCGCCCTGTAATACATTAACTTATTTTTATTTTATTTTTTTGTAGATTGTATTCTTTATCAAATAGTAAATATTTATGTATGTATGCATGGGTTAAAAACAGATAAACTAAAGTAAATTAAAATTTTTTTTAACTATCTTGAGAGATATTTTTTCACTAAATTTTTACAACTCTTTTAGGCCCCACATCACAGCATTTTGTTAACTAATAACAATGAGTTAAGCTATCATCATTAGTTAACTAAAGACTGTAAAATTGTGCCGTATATGATTGTACACACAATTGTATGAATTGCTTGTGTATATCTATCCAAGAACATTACATTAATTACATTGTTGAGGTGTTAACTTGTATCTGAAATATCATTGGAGAGTGTACATTTAATTTAGATAGAAAATAATAAATTTATGGATTGAATACATGATTTAATTAATTTGCTTGATGCACATACATGCAAACATACATGCGAGTATGTATTTTTTTCTTAATATGACAAATCACAAATACATTTTTTTTATACATCTTTGAAAGTTAATCCATTTTAATAAGTAACACACACATACCATCAAATTCATTTGAATGTGTGCTTATGTAAATTAGTTATCTTACATAAAATATTTTATATTTACATCTTCACCTTAATACGGATTAATAAAATTTTATTCATATGTTTCACTTTCTTTATTTGTAATCCTTTGCATAGCAATTACGAACATATAATTTTTACAATAAAATGAAATGAAATCAAACGGAAACGGAAACGGAAACCCAGCTACTATGTTGCCTTCAAACATGTGTTTGAAAAGAGTTTATAATCTTTTTAAAAACAAAATCTTACTTCCATAGAAATGTGTTTTTAATTTCGATGCGCGATTGTCTAAAAAAAGAATTTTTAAGTTTAAGGACATTTTTTCATACGAATGCAATCATTTAATTTTAGCTATAAAAAAGTGGTTAAGAAAATTACTTTTCCCTAAATAGTTTAAAGCAAAGTTGCGTTCTTAAAAATAGAAAATGGCTGGCCTCAACTTTAGTTCAGAAATAAGTTCTCTTAAATTTCTAATAATTAAAGGAAGACTTCTTAAAAATTATTATTAGATCAAGAATTACGAGTTCAAGAAATAAAGTTTAGTAATGTAAACATAACATTTCATTCTAGCAAGTAGTCAAGAACTTATTTATTTAAAAAATTTTATTTGTTATGGGTTAGCTAAACTTTATAGAATATTTAGCAACTGCATTGGCGCCATTCGACAAGTATTTTCCCAAATTTCAATTATATTTCTTTGTGAGTGTATGCAAGTATAAAAGACAATGACGAAAATAATTTGTTAACGGAAAATTTGGTCCAGTTTTGGGACTAAATCGATTTTGTGGTATTTTCTATTTTAGTTAATTTGGCGCTCAGACATTTAATTGAATTGTTTCTGGAAATAAAATTTGTTTCTGATGATCTTTTACAGTCTTTATGGAAAACGTAAGTGAATTTGGCTACGAGCTACGTACTTCATCTAACACACATACACACCAGGGCCCAAATCGTTACATCCGTGAACGTAGAACTCGTCAGGTAATTTCCCATCCAATTATACAGTTATTCACGGATGTAACGATTTTGGCCCAGGTTTAGCTTTTTGCGATTTAAGGTTTTTTTTTTTAAATATAGACTCTACAGGGACTGGATGATAATGAGACTATTAAGTGTTTTTATTAAGTGTTTGCATCTTAACTAGTTAATTTTAAATTTTTCATGAAAAGAAATGCCGATTTGGAATGCCGGGTTTGGAGGGGGAATAGATTTTAAAGATTCTGGAATAGGTTTACGGGCTTTGTAAATAAATAGATTTGTTTTCCGAGTTAAAATATTTTATTTTATTTACAAAGTCATGTTACATATTAGCAAACTGCCCTCGTTTATTATTCCTGCTTTATTTTTTATGATTGTGTATGTGTTTTATCTCATACATATGTTTTTTTTTTCTCTTTCTTAGAAATAAATCGTCTTTTATTTTTATTATATTTGTTTTTAGTGGCTTTATTAAGTGTGCTTTTATTGTTGCTTGACTTTCGGCTCAATGCCTACATACACACTAAAACTGTTGTCATACTTTTTAGAAAACACACTTGGCTAAACAATATAAGGACACACTCAAACACAAGTACTCGTATGGGTGAGTTTGTAAAAAAGTTTTATTCTCAGTCAGTGGACCTCAAGGTTTTCCAAGTGCATTGTAGTGGAAAGAAGGTCAAATTATAGAGCGTTTATTGGTCTTTAGTTGTTAAAAGTTTTTCTTGTTGTTTTCTTTCTTGCTTCCTTTTGGCTTTAATATCAATGAAAGGATATACATATTCTAAGGCGAAAAATAAATAATATATATAAATAAAACATATATTTTTTATTCTAATATATAAAATTCTCGTGTCACGATGTTTGTTATCGAACTCCTCCTAAACGGCTCGACTGACTTTAATGAAATTTTTTATGCATATTTGGTAGGTATGCGAATAGGTCCTAAGATATATTTTAAATCGCTAGCGGCAAGAGGAGGGGAGAGAGGAGGCAATTTCTGTATTTCCGAAACTATTAACCCAACAGACGGCGCTATGTCCGCCTGATAATTATTTTTGTTGTTGAATGAAAGATAGTGGTATGTCCGCCTCGTGCAGGAGAATCGTCGTCGTTCGTATTTCAAACAGAACAAAATTATTGTTTGGTATTTTTTTCATCGGCGGTCATCGTCACACACTTAAAATACATTCGCAATTTTTATAAAACACCCAAAATATGCACTACAAATATTTTGTATGGCAAAACAACGTTTGACGGGTAATCTAGTAACATATAAATATTGTCTACAAATATCGAATTTATGACCTGGGAAACGTGAAATATTCACATAAAAACGTACTTTATGCACTTTCAATGTTTAGCAAAAATTTTAAAATAAAGAAAAACATGCTATAAAATGCTTAAAATATGCACTGTAAAAAGATAAATATGCAAAAATACGTAAAAAAGATTGATTCTTAAACTGAATTTAACATTGTTGTATCTGTAAATAAGTTCGGAATAAATGAAAAATTTAGGAAAATGATTGATGAATTGGTATGGCTACCAACGAAATATACATCTAGATATTGCTAACCCGCAATAAATAAATAAAATTTAAAACATTTAGGAAAATGTTTTAGAAATTTAGAAAAAATTAATTACAGTCAATTAAAAATCGTTAGAGGAAAATGTTTTAAATTTGGAAAAAACTCTTAACGAATATCACATTTTATTTGATTCTTCTTTCTTAATGTGGAGTTGAAAAAATGTCTAAAATATGCTGGAAAAATACTCATAAGTGCCACAGAAACTAAAAAGAATTTATAGTAAATATGCCTTAAAGGCCAAAATAAGCAAAAAAATATGTACTAAAAAATCCCTAAAATTAATTGAAAGAAGAAAGGAAATTTTAACTCAAAATTTAAATTTGCTTAAAATTTGAAAATTGTTAGATCACATAACTATTAATTATTGTTCTTTTCTGTAAAAATTATATTAAGTGCTGACTTACACACGTAAAGTTTCCTTGATCAAGTTTTAATTCAGCTGAGAGAAAGCCAGAGAAATTTTTATTGCTTTTTTTGTGTTTTTCCCAGCTGAATTAAAACCTTATCAAGGAAACTTGACGTGTGTAAATCAGCACTAACATTTAAAGAGAAATTAAAAAATTGCTGGAAAAAACTTGTAAGTCCACCATAAAAACTACAAAAAAAAATAATTTCAAAATGCTATGTAGTTGAAAATATGAAATATTATAGTCTATAAATTAATATGTGCAAAAATATGAAAAATATATCAAAAATATATGCAAAAATATGCATTAAAAAATTGATGCCAACATTTTCAAAAAGTTTTGAAATGTATAAATATTTAATTTGGGTGCACATTCATTGTACAGGAAAAAACATTCAACTGCATATAAGTAGTTTCTTTGGCGATAACTGTCTATGTTGCCCAAAGCTATTTTAATATTGACTACCAAACTATATTAATCATCTTAAAGTACTAAATAAACTTTCGCCATTTGTCAATACCATTTGATACAATAGTTTTCCCGACAGACGTGAGCACGAAAGAGAGAACAAACACATCAATTAATTACAACAAAATGTATTCCTTGTATAAACAGATTCTTTTAAAGTAATGAAAATAATAATTCTGGCAAAAAACCGATAACAATATAAATAGGGAAACTGAGGAAAATTTTTAACCTTAAAAGCTAATATCTGTCCTTACTAGCTTATACTTCTGTGTGTTAAGTTAAATTGTAAAATATAAAACCTTAGACACAAGCCATAGGAGCTGTGTTAACATGTTAACATTCTTCTGTTGGCATCGAAAATACTTAATGGGTGCACTGAAAACGATTTTTTTTTGCGAGAAAGGTAGTCGGATAAAGTTATTGGGATTTTATGGACGAGGTAGCTCTATACTAGAGCATATAATTGGATTTTCTAATGATC
Source organism: Lypha dubia (assembly GCA_947311025.1). Taxonomy (NCBI): domain Eukaryota; kingdom Metazoa; phylum Arthropoda; class Insecta; order Diptera; family Tachinidae; genus Lypha; species Lypha dubia. Next base: position 84,567,866 of record OX371263.1, on the reverse strand, counting down.
TATTTTGTATATATTGCACTGATTAAGTGTTTTTCTTATGTCAACAGAAGAATGTTAAGCTGTTAACAGAGATCTGTTAAATTCTAAGGTTAGTGTCCAAGGTTTTATGTTTTAAAATTTAGTATCACACACATCTTATATTTTACTTCCACGAGAGGTTAAAGCAAATTTTTAAATAAAAACAAAAATAGCAGAGATTTAAAAATATTGGATAAAAAAAAACTTTGTGGGACCAAAGTGCGATAATTAACGGGCTTCAATAACAACATCATATGGAGTTGCAGAGTTCGATTCGTTAGATCCAGTCCGTAGTCATCAAGCTCTATCTCTCTCTCTCTCTCTCTCACCCAGTAGTTATATGCAAATTACAAGAAAAAAAAATAGAAATAAAATAAACATTCTTGCACAGTTTTTATTACGGTGCAAAAAAATATTTCAACAAAAGTTGAAAATTTTCAACGCGAAATATATTTTTCATCAACAACAATTAAGATAAAGAACTCATTTATTACTTTTCCTCATTTCATTTGAATTTTTCTGTCAGCTCAGCATCACATAACATTGACTCTTGTGTCCCACAGACATTTATTTCCTGGCATAAATTACTACATCCTTAGACATGAGATAATGTCCTGACCAAATGTGTATAGTTTTATAAACATGATCAGCATTTTGAAAAATTTTTTTTTGGGCAACAAGTTGAAGAAAGTAATAAACAGGCAGGAAAACCTAAAAAAAAACAATATAATAAAGGCTGTAAATAGGAATTAACCATCGTGATATCAGCATTAGCAATAATGAAACAGGAAAAAATAACAACAAGACCATCATAAACGAACACAAGTCTAACGTGGACGGAGAGGACAGTCAGTCATCAACAGCTTTTACATAAATTGAATAGCCTTCTTTCGGAAAAGTAATAACCGCAGCAGTAATAGAAGAAAATCTTATTAAGGTAATCGACAAGCAGTCATCGAGAGATTCTTTTGCGACAACATTTGATGTGCGGCACAAAATTAAAAAGATTTTTGTTATTTTTTTCTGTTTTTAATAAAGAATTTTACTTTTTCCAAAAGAAAAAGACATCATCATCATCAAGTATTCATAAGTATTATTTAACAATTTTATATTTTGTTTTCATTTTATGTTTTTGTATATCAAAGGATGTGTGCAGAATAGTCTTATCTCAATATTTAACAGAAAAAGATAAAATTGAATTGAAAATAAATAACTAACTTGCAACAAAAAATCAGTTTGTAAATGACCATATTAATTGCTTTGTTCTCTTGAAGGTTCGCATATACAAGTTGATTACCAAGAACGATTAAAACTTAAATATCGAATGAAATTGAGATACGCCTTTTGGAAGGCTACGTACAGCAAAATTATCGGCTAAAGTTTTCAATCACATGAACTGTAAAAACTGTACCGATCTAAAATGTTGTCGAAATACGTATAAATATTGACGCTACAACGTTGATAACTTAAAATTCATTTTTTTTTTGATAATTTTATTATTTATTGAATCTTTAATTATAAATTGAAACATCAATAAGTTGTTCAAATCTTAAATCTAAAAAATAAAAATAAAGTTTAATATATGTTTAGCCAATGCTAAACAAAATTTTTTAGTTTCAGCGGTTAATTTTTGTAGCTTTAAATCTCTCGTATTCGGCTGAGAAAAAGAGTATCCCTTCTTTTCAGCCGGGTGTGGCCTCTATAATGTAGAATATTGCGCTTAAGTGGATTTGGGTGCAACTAAAGTTTTTTATATATTTTTTAGCGTGTTTTGAAAATACTGTCTTCACCAACGGAACATCAAGATCTTTATAAATTCGCTGGTTTCGGATATACCAAGGGGCTGCAGTAATTGTACGTAAAATTTTTTTCTGTCGCCTTTGATTTTTTTCGACATTTGATGCTGAGGCAGTGGCCCATAACTGGATTCCATAGAACCATATTGGTTTCAGGATCGCGTTGTATAACAAAAGTTTGCAGTCAAGACTTAATATAGAATTTCTTCCAATAAGCCAATTCATTTGTGCTGATATTAATTTCATTTCGATTTCCATGTTATGCAGCGATCAAGGTGAATGCCTAGGTATTTGACTACAGTGTGTTGGGGTATGGTCTCGGTGTTAATTTGTTTAGGCGGGCATGTTTCTCTGCGCAACGTAAAAGTTACGTGTACGCATTTCTGCTCGTTAACTTTAATACGCCATTGTTTGAGCCAATTTTGCAATTTGGATATACATATACCCTTGTAAATTGCGGGAAGCTTCTACAGGATTTTCATGAAAGCTTAGAAAAGCCGTATCATCAGCAAATTTTGACGTGTGAATGTTACTGCTTAACGGTAAGTCAGAGGCATATATTAAGTAAAGTAAAGGACCCAAGATACTGCTTTGAGGAACTCCAGCTTCAATCGACTGCGGAGGGCTTAAGAAATTGCCTTCCCTAACTAAAAATTTTCGTTCCTTTAAATAGCTTTTTAAGAGCGGGCTTTGGTATCATAGTAATCATCGAAACCTTCCATTCTGTTGGATAGTATTGCAGTCGTAAAATACTATTAAAGATGAATAGTATTATTCGTTGTGCAACATAAGGCAATTCTTTAAGCATTTTATTGCTTATTTTATCAATACTTACGGCTTTTTTGTTGTTACGACTATTAATGGCCTTTTCAATCTCCAAAATATTAAATCCTAGCGATATTTCTGGTAAAGATGCGACTGGTGGCAGTTCAACAATATCAGCAGAAATATTTGGAGTAAATACTTTTTCTAAGTGTTTAACGAAAAGTGCACCTTTTTCAGCATCAGTTTTTGCCCAGTCACCATTCAAAGCTCGTAATGGAGGTTTGCATATCACTGGCCTTTTAAGTCCTCTGAATGCACGCCACAGTGAATAATCTGTTTGTGGTGTTGCATCTAGCTCTTGAAGAAATTTTTGAAGGGAAGCTGTTTTTTGTGTTTGTAAAACTTTTCTAATCTGCTTGGTACACTCCTTAAGCCTTAAGTTTAGCTGAGGCGATGTGTAATGTTGTCATTCTCATCGAGCTCTCCTTTTTTCAGATAAAAGCCTTTCTATATCCACAGAAAAAATATTGTTGAATCTCACTTGTTGACTTGGTTGATTTGAAGAAGCATTAAGAGCAGCTTCTTTAACGTGTGCTTGAAACAACCCATAGAGTCATCTATGTCAGAAGGTGTTCTCAACGGGATATTGTCCGAGCAATGAGCACTTAGGTATTTTTTTTATTTCAGCCAATTAATACGTGCAGATGTCTTTGTAGGCGAGTGGTCTGAAGATAAATCCAAAGATGATTCAACTGCAATCATTTCGCTGGGCACACCTTTTACGATTCCAAAAACGATAACATCAGGATTTTTTTGTGGATCTGTTGGCCAATATGTTGGCTGAACACTTGAAACTACATTCAAACCCATTTTAGATATTGTGTCGAACAAAACACGACCCTTAGGAGTGATTAAACGTGAACCCCAGAATGTGTGTTTGGCATTGTAGTCGCCAGCTGCTAGAAAACGGAGGCCCAGTGATTTTTAAAAATGCTTATATTGACTCTCGGTAATTGAAAACCTAGGGGGGGGGGGAATAGACAGATGATATTACGAATTTTTGATAGTAATTTTCAATGCAGATGTTTCTTGCTTGAAGAAAAATCATTCAACAGGTAGTGTTTAATTCGCGTTTTTTTTAGGATTCCCGAACCACCACCACAAGCTCTACCTCGAGGATCCTTGGTGTCGTAGAAATTATATTCACTAATTCTAAAATAGCTTCGGGAGGTCAAATGAGTTTCTGAGATAAGCATAACATCGATTTGTTTATCCAGAAGAAAGTATTCTATTTCGTTTTTATGTTGGCAGATGCCGTTCGCGTTCCAAAAACAGATTTTGAAGTTCATGGCTTGTTTAATACAGCCTGCAACAGGCTAGACTGCATTTTCAACATTTCCTGCATCATACAGGACATGTTGTGAGTAAATGTATCTACTGTTTTTATTAAGCTCTCAATTGAGGCTTCAATACGACTAAAATTAGACCCCAAGTCTTCATTTACATTTACGGTATTTTGTGCCGTACTCTGGTTGCTTTTTAAAATACTAGCGTATGAAAATTTATTATTAGCTTGTTGTTGAGCACTAGTCGCGTTAGACTTGAAAACTTTTGAATATTGATTCTGGCTGTTGGCCGGTTGAGGTAACTGTGGATGGTTTATAGGGGTTTTAGGCTGAGCGAGTAAAGGGGGCAGCCTCTATAGTTGGCAGTGTGATTTCCGCCGCAATTGCCACATTTTTTCGCCTTGGGATCACCTTTTATTTCATTACAGTTAGCGGTACTGTGTAAGTCTTCGTGTGCCCAAATTCTTGGCATTTCAGGCATTGAACAGGTCCAGCTCTTTTATGTGGAAGCACAACGGTAACTCTTTGATGCAACAAGTCATATATTGGATGTGCTTCATTTTTTTTTTATTTTTATGTCATCTGGCTGTAACTTGACTCTAAATATTGGTTGGGGCATTTTTTTTCTATTTTTAATGTTTGAGACATTTTTAACTTTGAATCCACTATTTTCAAGGCCAGACTTTACCTCTTCTGGATCCACGCAAGAGTATACCTTTTATTACGATGGTTAGACCTTTAGCACTCTTTAATTGGTACGTGTAGAAGTTTTTATTTTTAGATTCTAAATCTGAAACAATTTTTCGGTAATTATTTTCATGAGCTACCTGAATTTTAGTTTCATTGATTGTTCCGCGCTTAATTGGAGTTACATAAAACTCATTTTCTCCAATTAATGAGATAAGGCTTTTAACCAGCAAACTGGAATTCTGGTTTCTTAAATATATGGGTGGGGGCTTACTTGACCTTGTTGTAGTTGTGTCTTCATCGCCTTGTTCAGATAAAATCGCGAAACGATTTTCGGAATTTATTATGTTGTTTTTTCCATCTCTGGGAACTTTCGCTGTTGAGCTGATTTTGGACTTCTTTCCCTTTTTAACACCGTTATGTATCTATCCATACCTGTTTGAATTTTATTATTATCACTTATTGTACTCACCGCATTTACAATTTTGTGCACGTTGGTCACCTTGTTACTAATTGTTTGTTTGTTTGTTTGTTTGTACAGCTAAGCTGACAAGTTTGCTAAAAGGTGCAATTGTTGTTGCTCCTCGATCAATATTTACTCGTATGTTTGGGGAGCAAGATCGCGCACGAGTAGCTGTGTGTTGTGAGGAATTCAGGTTTTTGCTTAAATCTTTTTTTTCATTTTCGTCGTCATGAACCAAATTAATAAACATTCTTACTGCCTGTAGGTTTATTATTGTTGTTGTTGGTAGAAGATGAACTCATTTAGAGTTCTCTTTTTTTGTTTTCACTATATGAGTTTGTATTTGCAAATATATACATATGTATATTAGACGCAAGCAAAAAGTTAAATAAAACCAGTATAATAACTGTTTTGTTATTATTTTTTTTTTGTGATTTTAACTTTCAATAATTTTTAATATTCAGTTGCGACGATTATAAAAACGCGTCTGTACACTGCGAGAGTTAAAACTGAATGAACTTAAAATTCATGAAAGTGAAAACTTAAAGGGTGTACTAAGACGAGCAACAAAACATAAAGGCAGAAATTCTAATGGCGTTTTTTTTTTTTTTTGTGAACTGTAATATAATACAACGCCAAACAATTACTTTATATTATTTTACACAGACTACAACAATAAATATTAAAATTCAAACAAAATTAACCTTCTAACAGGGTATTCCATCAATTAATGCAAATTCATAATATAATTTTGTTAAGGAGCAGCTTTTGTAGAATTTCAAAGGCAACTGAAACCAATATTAAAAATAAACCAAAGTAAAAACTTAAAAGGGTGTTCTATCAGATAATGTTATTACGACATGCAGCTTCATTTTATGAACCGTATTAGACACTTTAAATTTTCACAATTAATACATAGTAGGTATTCAGTGTTTGTAGCACACAGTCTTGAAAGTACAAATGCAAAATATCGCAGCTTTTTGATCAAATCCAGTAACAAAATAAACGGGGTTGCCGTCAGATTTACATTTGCAATTCTTTGCCTTAATGTGGTTGTTTAAATAAAGTAGCTATTGGCATTTTTATTAAATAAAGAAAAAAAATTTACCCAAAAATTATTAATTAGCAAATCCATAGCAGTAACTATTATTTCCTTACTCGTCCTTTTCCTTTTGAAAAAATGTTTGCTTTTTCTCATCCTTGTATTTATTTCAAAAAGCACATTGTGTTTTTGAATTACATCAGAATATTTCCGTCTCTCTAGTTGATTATTTTAGTTGCAACATCTGTTGCACGTTTGTCTATTGTTTGCAATAATCCTCCTTTGGCATATTTAACGTATCTACGTGAAATTATCATCAGTCTTTAGCAAATGAAACAACAACAAAATAATATTGTATTTTTTTCTTGCTAAGCATCAGCAATGGTCAGAGATTATAAGTATCAAGCTTGTATTATATTACACACACACACACATACAATAAAATTATTGCAATGTTAAATTTTCGGGGGGTGCGAGGAATCATCTCTACAAAATGATAAAAGTCGTTGTAAAAAGATTGTCTTTGTGCCATTTGAAACATTACAGATAAGAATAACTAAAACCGATTTTAATAAGCACTCAACCGAAAAAAAACAACAAACAAATGATAAATACAGAAAATGCAAAAAAAAAAATATAGTAATTATTTGGTAAAAGTAAATAAAATTCAAAAACAGCAAATAGGTAACGAAGGAGGCAGATGAAACCGAATCCGTAATAGTCATGTACCAGCCATGAATGAAAAGCCTAAATTATCGTGTCTTTAAAAAGCATTTAAAAATTGTGTTTTATACAAAAAATATTGATGAAAAATATTTTTGATAAATATTGACAATATTAATATATTGGCAGCTAATATGATATATTATAGACAATATTTTTCGTCACTTTTTCTTGTAAAAAATTTTTTCAACATATTTCTTCACTATTTTTATTCAATATTTATTACTAGTATTTTTGGTCGCATTTCTTGTCAATATTTTTCAACAAAACATTTTCCAATATTTTTCATAAATATATTTTGTCAATATCTTCAATCTCGTCAATACTTTTCAATAATATTTGCAATCAGACATGGGGAATTTCGTACTAACCAAAATTGTTTCAATTTGTAAAAATAGAATAAAAATGAATTAAATTAATTCTCGTATTTTATTTCTGATGAAAACTTGGTTAAATAGTTGACATTCTTTCCAATTAGTATCCACTTTACGAAAATTATAAAGATGGACAAATGAACGCTGATGACAGGTGTACTGATACGTTTTGCTAATGTGATTGCACATGCTAATGTTTTTCAAAAATAAAAAAACTCATAGTAATTTGAATTTTCATTAATTCAATAAAACTGAACATAATTCATTAATTATTGACACTGTGGCGTATACTTGATATGGAACTATTCAAAATTCAATGTTAGGAATACGCAACATTGTACCAATCATATCGTTAGTCTCAAGTAGAAAGGCCCTAACTCGAATAATTTTAACTTTACAGAAGAAGGTAAAATCATAATAGAAACTGTAACACAACTATGATTATACAAATGTTTATAAAATCATTATTTTTCATACTATTGCATTAAATTTTTGTGGCGAGGTTTATTTGAGTGAAATGTATCCGATTCACTGAATAACTCAATTCCGTAAGAAAAGTTAGGGACTTTCTACTTGAGACCATCGATATATAATTTTTTACTACGAAAATATTTAAGAAAAAACAAAGGAAGTTAGATAATTCCATTATTATGTATTTAATATTAGGAGCGTAAAATTAAAATTTGCAAGTCTAGACACTTACCATTAGATTTTAAAATAGCTTTGCTAGTAGTTTTACATGATAAAATTGAGGTTTATTTTATTAAAAATTTATTTATTTAAAACGCAAACTCTGGCGCAAACTTCATTATAGAGAAAGGGATCGCATATCATGAGAACTTTTATTTCTGATAAGGGCGAATAGTGTTTTTGTGGAATAAAAATTATTTTTTTTTTATTTTCAAGCTCACATTACACTCCCATCGTATATGTGGAAGACAAAAATAAATAAATAAAGCTCAACTTGAACAAAAAAAATAATTGAAAAATAAAGTAAAGTTCCAACACATTAAAAATGATAAAGCTGTAGTGTATCAACTTAAATATGACTCAGCAGATTCAATTAATGATAGAGGATCTTTAAGTAGTATGATTGTAGCTGCCGTGGTGGCAGTGAGGTCTAAACGGTAAACAACTCTGATGATGTATAATAGTCTCGAAACATCATGATGTCAATTCAACCCTCCGCGCAGTCTAATTTTTCTTTGTATGTTAAATTATTAGAGCTTAATAAAAATTAAAATTTTTTTTATTTATTTTTTTATAAAAAATTTAATTTAGAGAAATCGAACTTGAAGAATTTTAGGCCGTATTAGCTCATTTTCAATATTAAAACTAAGAAAATTTACATTGGCCATACAACAAAAATAATTGAAATCGAACTTTATTATTTTATATTTTGTTATTATTCCTTGACCTTGTTGGACAATTTTTTTGCTTCTTCAAATTATAATTTGTGAACATTTTTGGTTAAACTTGGCAGTTGTACATTATCACAGACAAACAAAAAATAAATAATGTTGTCTTTTACACAAAAAAAAAAAAATTGTTACTAAAAAAGATATGATACGAAAGAAAATATAAAAGTAGGTTAGATATGGAATCAAAAACTTCAAATCAGCAACTACATTAAGAATTTACAATATTGGGCCATCAAGTCTTAAGTAAAATCAAAACAATAACATTTGTGAAAGTGTTCAATGGCAACATCCTCATCATCATCATCATCAGCAGCAGATGCATTAGCGTTGACTATAATTTAACTGTGTTATTTCCTCTTCCTTTCAAACCGCAAATTGTCCTTTTTGGTGTGTACAAAAGAAAAGCAAATCATCCATTTACATTCACAATGTATTAGTATTTGCTCTTTTTACAACACAGAAAGGCAAAAGGACAATTTGCAAAGATTTTGGTGGTTTAAAGTCACCACACATTACCGCAATTGAAATAACAAACCGAATTTAATATTTTTTTATTTAAAATAAGTATTCTACGTCTGTCGGCCTCAAAGTCAGTGAAAGGAAATGTAAACATGGGTGATAAGCAACAAATTAGAAAAAAAAAACTAAATACAAACTGAAAAAATTATAATTGAAATAAAAAGAAAAACCATTAAGAGTGTTTTCATTCGGCTGTATCGAATCGTATATACCCTTCAACCAAATTATAAATGAGTATTTCATATATTTCATTTTAATACTAAAATTAAATATGTTTTTAATATAATATAGTTGTTTAATTGAACAGTTATTGGCAAGAAACATAAAATGATTAAAACTAATAATTTTATGTTTGGGATAAAATTTTACTTCTATAAAATGAAATCTGTCCTAATTATAATATTATTACTTTATTCAAATTAATAGATGGAAATATATTAAAAGTAATCATTGAATGGTTGTAGTCAAAAATTTACTGTTATATGGCGTGAAAACTTAATATGATTAAAACCAATTAGATATTATGTATATGGTTTGGGTCAAATCATACCATTACGAAATTCAATATTTCCAATTTATAATACAGATGTTTTATTTAACATATATTGGCTGAAATTAAAATATGATTAAAACTGATCATTATATGATAAGAAATGTATCCTAAATATAGTAAATATTGCCTAATATAACTAAATATGGCGTGGAAACATATTACAATTAAAGCTTAACTTACTATGCAAATTTCGGATTAAATTGTGGTGAATTAGTTGGCTGAAAGCATATTCTTTTGTAATATGAACTGACAAAAATGTATGTGTGATTAAATCCACCTAACATATCTGTGAATTCACTGCATACGATGCGATTTTCATTTATATAAAAAATATTTTGGCCCTTGTGCTCTGAGTATATATAGATTATTAAAATTTACGAACTTAAGCCTGAATAAATATCAACTAATTTAAAATAATATTTTTTTGTTAATTCTTTGCCGATTTTCGATACGAATCGTCTAAAGATGAGTCATTACTTATCAGTCCAAGACCCCACTCGCCAACTCTTTTGAACGCTTTGGAAAACTGATTTTAACTACAAATAGACGGTCAAACTGTTAGACAGACAGACGGACATGAGACATTTGACTTTCCTATCTATAAGGGTGTATAATATATGTATATACTCTATGGGCCTCATATGAATATTTTGGAAATTACACACGGAATGGCAAACCTATAAATAACCGTGGCGTATTTTGGTGAAGATTATGAAAATATTTTAGGAAATATTTGTAAATCTACATTAAAAACAAAATGTAAAAAACCTAAAGATACATTTTTTTTACTACCACCTTTCCCTTGTAAACATTTTTCGGTAGTTAAGAAATTTAACAATCCACTGAACTGTTGGTAATTCTCTGTCAGCATCAAAATTATTTTACCAGTTGTTATGTGCCCGGTTTTGTAAGCAAACAAAACCTCGATTACAAAAAAAAAAAAAAAAACACAAGCACTTAACTACAACAGATTAAATAATAAGAAACCAATTGACACTTGACATGACATTCTTTAAAAATGTTTGTAATAAATGGCAAAGGATGGTTTCTTTTTGTTTCGGTTGTGTGCGCACTTGAATGAAAGAAGATGTACTTAAACTGTACTCTTCACATTAAGTATTTTGTCCTTAAAGTCGGCTTTTAATAAAAAACACTTTATATTTTTATATATTATCTCTATAATTGATGGATTGGTGGATTTGGTAACTATTAATTTTTTTATTTAAAAAAAAATCATTTCATAAATAAATGTCTAACAGTGTCATGTCATTAAATTTCACTTCACTCACTTCTTAAAAAAACTATTTGTGAACGAATTTTATTTATTGAATTTTCAATTGAATTATCAATAAGTATGCAAATCTTAAATCTAAAAATTATTAAAAAAAAAAATAAATAAAAAACTTAAATGTCCAACTCATACATAAGTAGCGAAAAGGACTTTTTAACAAAAGTATTTTCAAATTAAAAATATTTTCTTTAAAGAACCCTTTCAAAGATAGTCTAAAGACATGAAATATTTTGCCCATAATTGTGTAAATAATTGAATAGTACAGTTCGCTTTCAAATTACATATCAATGATTCGAAAATAGTAAAATTCAATTTTGGCCAAATGCCATATAAATTACCAATATTTAGTTACAGTCAAGATTTCAAAGCTCATCATCATCATCAGTAGCAGCAGCTCTGTGCATTTCATGACATCCATGCCAATTTGTAAAAAAAAAATTACTTAACAAAAACTTGGCACTATGTTGCAATTAGCAAACAACATACTTTTCAATTCATACTACTGTATACCGCCTGCATTACTTTATATAGTGTTTGATACACTACTACTGGACTTATTTGTTATATTGTGTACATCCTTGATAAAACAACTTTTAAAGCCAGCAATAAAATACAAAATTGTTTAAAATGAGAAGATATTAATTTGTTTTCCGGTGTCTTGTATATTCAATGATTTTCTTACTAAGTACCTGCCACCAGTGTCATGTTCATGATAAATAACCCATGTACTCAACTCATAACTCATTACTTTGCTATTCATATGTTTGCTGGGTAACTAATGTATTAATTTTCAAAAGAAATTTTAATTTATTACTTAGCAGCAAATTTCTAAAATATAAAAATGAATAATTTGAAAAAAAAGTTACTCATTTTAATATCTAAACTTTTTGTCATGTGTGTATATGTGTGCTTACACAAAGTTTTGCCATTTCTGTTATCTGCTGGGAAATGGTGTTGTGTAAAGAAAAAAAAACACACCTTAACAATGTTCAGGCTTTTATTATTATCATGCATAACATTTGCTAATTGAATATGTACATGATCATAGTTGTCGTTGGTGTTGCTGGTAATGATGCTGGTGGTGGTGGTACTGGTCGTGGGGGATGTGGCGCTCTTAGTGGTGCTGGTGGTAAATTAAATGGCAGCCTACAAAAACTTATTTGGCAATATTCCAAAAATATATAAGCTTTTGTTGTATCTATCAGTGTCTTTTTTGTAAATTTTTATTATTATTTGTTGTTCATTGTTTGTTGTTCTCCATTATTTATTTTTTTCTTGTGGCAAAAAGCTGCTACGCTCCTCACGGCATTATTTAAGTGAGCCAAAAGGGTGGAAAATGCTCTAAATTGCACTGTTTTCTTTTATTGTACATAAATATAATATTATATTTTATATATACATAAAAAAATTATGTGACAATAATATGGATGTGTCAACAATAATATAGTTGTATCAACAGTCATATGGTTGTGTCAATAATAACACGATTGTTGCTCGTTTACTAAAATAAAACGTACTATTTAAGGAGATTATAAAAAATTTTTTGCTTTTATGTATTTTCTCTAAGTGCTGATTAAAACATGATCAAAATACGAATACATACATACGATTATTTGTGAATGGATTATTTTTTACTTTGAATTTATTTGTTTTAATTCAAACCATTTCTAGATATATTTTTCTCTGTGTATACATTCGTACGTTTTCTTTTTATCAACGCATACATTCTTAATTGAATTAAATATTCGCTTGTGAGTGTATTTAATGTGTATATTCCTTAATTCATTCATGCACTTGACAAAATAATTACTGATAAACTTTCTCTATTTGTGAAAAGATTTCATCCTTGAGTGTTTGTTTGTGGTTTTTTCAAGAGTGTTGGAAAATCTTCTGGATTTAATTGTTGCTTAATTGCACTCAAAATGATATTTTGCATAGAGTAAACAAATTATATTTGGAAGTCCTTAAGATTGACAGGCAGCCTGAAAAAGCAAATTGTTAAAAGCATGAAAATCATAAAACAACCTGAAAACAATAGAAAGAAACATCAAGTATTTAAAAGCAGAAGCAAGAAGAAAAAAAAACGATGAGGAGATGTTGATGAACAAAATCTCATTAGAAAAGTAATTTTTGCAATGTGACATAAACAATTTTATTGCTTTTATTTTAGTCAGAAGATGACAAATTATGTTGTGTTGTCAGGAAAAAATTTTTGTGAAACTGGAGAATTGAAACATTACAAACTTTTAAATTGTTAAACTTTTAATACAAAATACGTCGTGTTAACAAATAAAAATTTGTGGACTTTAACTCAATTTAGAGTTTTCTACGTTCTGACAACAACAAATAAAAGACATTTTGAAAAGTTTACAATAAGTTTTGGCAAAGAGAGTAAATTGAAGTTGTTGGAATTTTTTTAAGTGTTTGCAAAATGGTGATTAACAAAATTTTCAATATTCTTGTTTACCCGTAATGAATGCGATCACGAAAGCGTTTTTAATTTTCTCTCAAAAGGTGGCATTAATGTACCCACTCACAGAACAATAACTGGATACATTTAAAATTCAATAGTCTCGATACTATTTCTTCTAGATGATCGATCATTAACTATGTTGCAAATCAAAATAATTATATGTTCTCTATGAATTTCGCAATGCCCGCCCTCTTCTACAATTTTAAAATGCTATCCACGTAAAGTTTATAAATTCTTTCCACACAAACTCTTTCAAAATATATATTTGCTCTTAATGGGAGGTGGTGACACACCCACATTTACCATTGGGATATTTCTTTCATTCGCACATCATAAAAATATTTATTCAAACTTCTCGATGCAGCACTTACGGGTGTTTTACCATTTTTCTTAGAAAAATTTATAAAATCAGTGGAGTAAATCCTGAAAAATCTCAGGAAATTTAATTTATAAAAAATTCCAATTGTGTGTTTACACTTCTATGCTTTATATGGTAATTACCACGCCCATTTGCCCACTTCTATTTAAAACCTTAGTAAAAACTGTTACTAGCAAAAAATTTCAAGACTTTAGCTGCGTTAGGTCTTTAAATATCATAAAATATAAATGTTCTTTATATAAAAGTGCCACGCCCAATTAAACTATTTTTTTTATAGTTCATTGAATTCAAACAGACAAAAATTAGTTTAATAAATTATGTGCCTGCATGAAACGGCACCGTGACCGGTTTCACAACACTAAGACCAAACGATTGCATACAAAAAAAACCGTTTCTTAAACTCAAGCTACAATTGAGGCAATCATGTGGTAGGCGTGCAAAAAATGTTGAATCAAATTGAGATAAAGAACATAAGAGACATTGAAATGGAAAATGTTTAAAAAAATGATGAGTTTATACATTTTTTTCCTTAAAGCTTTGAGCATTTGATTTATTTTTGTTTAGTATTTACAGCACATGCAGGGATGGACAGCGCAGCGCATAGGATTAAATTGAGTGTAATATATTAATTTCTGTCTTTCATTTAACAATTTGCTCCTTAAACTCGTAACTACTCGTATAAGTACTAAAGCATTACAAAGCCTTTATGTTGAGAGACTTTTTAATCGTATACAGATTAGTAAGAATGTGTAAATTTTAAATATTTTTTTTGAAAGCTTAACAATCTGCTTCAAATATTTCCATATTTAAAAAAGCAACACACATTTCAATGGTAAAATGATCTTCAACTAAAGATGACTGTCATTCATTTATTTTGTGACGAAAACATTTCTGCAAATATTTTTAATGCATTCTCAATAAATATATGTAAATGCTTGTTCTTGTAATACTATTTTATTTGCCATCTCCTTAACGTATGTATTTATTATATGTATATCTGTATGAGAATAACGAAAGCATTAAGCTTGAAGAAACCACTTGAAATAAGTGAAAAGTAAAAAGCAAAAAAAAAAATACAAGTAAGAGTGTTATATTCGGCTGTTTCGAATGTTGGATACCCTTTAAAAAAATATAATAAGCTGCAAATTTTTGTCGTCTGATGTTTGGAGTGCCTGAAAAAAAATTAGCTGCTAATATTCTCATTCCATATTTAAAAAAAAAAGAAAAATCCATCTTTTATTTCTGCGCACTTTCATGCCGGCACATAAGGAGGGTTTGAACGAAAAAAATAAGCTTCCATTAAACAAATGTTCGCAATAAATCACAGCAAAAAAATTATTCACCCCTATCGTGAATATGAAGTGAAATTTTTGTTCACGTGAAATTTTAATTCCACTCACGATACCATGTGAATCTCCCGTGAAAAATTATTCCCGCTATCAGTTCTTAGTGAATGTAAAAAAGGGAAGAAGATAAAAAAAATAAAAAATCATAGAACTTTTTGTTCAAAAATATACACAGACATATTTATTTTAAGGAAAACTTCAAAAATCAAAGTTAAATATTCAGTGTTGGAGCTTTAGTTTGTTTGCTCCGTTTGTTTATTGCAATCTAACTTTTATGTGGTAAAATAATTCGGCTGCTTTTTGGAAAGCCAACAATACGCAAAAATGCCAACAAATTAAAGCTTCACAAATCTGCAGGCAATCGGTCTGTTTTTTGCATTTTGTTGAGGAATACATCAGTTTGTGCCTTATTATCATAACTTTTCATTAAAATAAACTTTTTAAGCTTTAATATTCGACTTATAAGAAGAAATACATACATGTTCTGTTCTGTTCCCCATCAAAAATAAAGTGAATAAATTTATGGGAAAAGTGAAAAAAATCGTGGGAAAAAATTGTTCACGTTATTATTCTGGACTGAATAAAATTTTTTCATGCGAATTGTTCAGTTTTGAAGCGGTTCCGAGGCTGCACAAAAAGAAGGCAGATCACACAATCTATTTTTAAGCACGATGAAGTTGGTCGGCTATTTACATTTAGTTGACACGAATAATAAAGTAGACAGCAAATTGAATATTAAATTTCATTTGCATGCTCTCTGCCTGTCTCTCTCTTTTTATTTATACTTGTGTACTTGCCGACAGATGAATTATGTATGTCAAAAGACCACCATAATTCAGATAATTTAAACATGATTTTAGCGCATTTTGGATGATTAAAAAAAGCAAGAAGTGGGACATCGCGAACAAAAATCATGTATGCCACAGGCGCTTTTCGAAGCACGAGACACATAAAAATCAAGCACCCATCCCTTACAAACCTGCTTCGGCCGAAACAGTAGTTTTTGCTGGGATAAGCAAGCCTCATTAGCAGGGCTGCAGTGTATTGAATTCTAATCCCGATGATTCTAGGTTCAAAAATGGCGACCCGTCATACATTAATAAATTTATTTCCAGAAGGGTTATATTTGTATACGAATATATATGATCAAATATTGCAATCGATATTCGATTATTTGTGCTTATTTTCAATACGAATCATCTTAAGACAAATCCTTACACATCTGTCCAAGACCCAGGTATCCAAGTCTTCTTGTAGCTTCGGAAAACCAATTTCACCAACAGACATACGGACATTCTGACAGACGGACGTGGCTCATTCAACTTTTTGTATCTATAAGGATCTAGAAAAAATATATTTTATGGATCTAATATGAAAATTGTTGAATTTTCTCACCGAATGGCAAACACAGCAATCAAACCCATACCATTTTCTGGTGAAGGGTATTAAAATAAAATTCATGTAAATTTGTTTCAAGAAATATTAAAAATATTTTCACACTTCTGCGTATACGTTTGTGTCATCTGTTCAAATGCAAAATGTTGAAAAATTTAACAAGTGTAAACATACACAAACGAAAGAAGAAAAAATAAACGTGAGAAGACGTAGAAAAAAAATAAAGTATTTCAAATGCAAACCACTAAAGTGCTACTTAAATTATGTGGCAAAAGCTTTTTCTTCGCCTTCATCGTCACTTTCTCTAGTTTCAAAAGCAGAAGCCCACTCACTCTGTTGCACTTATATTTTAGTTGAAGAAATTCTCTAGAGTATTTTCCGTTTCGTTAAGTTGTTATTTCACATTTTGTTAAATGTTTTTAAAAAGAGTTTTTTTTTTTTTTATCAGCCTGCATCTGTATACGTGTGAGATGGCTGGCCGTGGCTTATTTTTATGTACAAGATGAATGAATTTCGATATGTTGAATTTAAGGTAGATCACGTTACCTTAATATAGAAAGGCGTTAACTCATTTTTTTAAACGTGCTTGTTCACGAGGGATTACACCATCAACAGAAAAACTGATTTTTTTTAAATCAATGTCTTTTAATTTTGCTCTCGACTAATTGTGTTTTTGTATCCCAATTGTACTTTAGCCTTTCTTCAAAAATCTAAAGCAAAAGTAATTAAGAGTTTTTCACAGAATCTATTAAAATTTGTGTAACAACAGACATATATTTTTCAAAACCTGATGTACTAATCATCCTCGCACTTATTTTAAATTATAAGTACCTGTTCGCCGATATCGAAGAAGTTCTTTCTTTCGAGCAATTACATTTGAAACAAAAAACTTCTTCGATATCGGCGAACAGGCAGTAAGAATTTACATTTACAAAAAACAACCTTTATTTCTCAGATTTTATTTCTAACTTTATAATCGATCATTTTTTTTTCTTGAATATCCAACAAAACATTTTATTTAATGTGTCTAAAATAAATGTTCCAACAACTTAAAATATGGTTGCATCTTTCTGCAACGCTTTAGGCTTAAAATTTGTTATATATTTTATGCATAAATTATACATAATATTTTTTGTTTTCTTTTTCAAGGTAAAATTAAGTTTAAACTAAAACTAATACCGGTATAAAAAAAAAACAAAAATATATTGTAGCTTGTTGCTGCAGCAACTTCATCGTTCGTGTTTGGTAATATTGAGTTTTTATTTTAACGTCTTCTCTTTCGTTTTATCCTTTATGGCATATTTATTATAAATCGAAAGAAAAACCGTATTAAACAAAACAATACTTTGTTTCATTTTTATTATACGTTTTGCTCTACTTTCTTGTTTATTGTTGTCGCTTTTTTTTTTTTGCTTGTTTTTATTGCAAAACAATAACACTTCTTTGTGTGGTTGGTGTCGCCTTAAATAACGCCTCTTTGTGTTGTCGTAAATGGCAGCAAGGATAAAAGAAAGCAACAAAATAGTTGCAACAATTATATGAAAACCATAAAAACCTGTTAGTCACTACTAAGGATTTTGCTAAAGGGGTCTCGTAGTTTCTTTCTACAGACTGCCTAAAACTTTTTGCTGTGTTTCTGTTTTTGTTTTTTTTTTTTTTAATTTCCACCACGAAAGGAATTGTTTATAACGCGAAAATGCAATAGGAGTAAAAACACGACAACAATAATAATGCAAAACTTTCGGTTTATAATAAATAACAATTTCAAAAAGTTATTATATATAAATTATTTTTGTGCGTTTATTTGCTGCTAGGCAAGAAAATTATTTTGCTGAAAAATTTTCTAGTGCCTTAAAGTATACCACGTACAAAGATATCATTCCAAGAGAATTTAACCAAAGATACTGTATTTATTTATTTTACGGGAATTAAGAAAAAAAAAATTAAGAAGAGTTAATGTAATTTTGCTTTTAATAAATACAATTGGAGGCCTAATATTTTCAGCACCTAACGGAATACAAGAAAACTATGACGTTAATACTACCAAAAATGGGATTTCTAAACATTTTTTGGGAATTAGCATAAAACAATGTACATAAAATAGCAACCCAATGCTTTAAAATTTTCACAGCCGATTTTAAAAAGCTAAATGTTTTGTCTTGTTACTTTTATGCATGCTTAGCCACTTCCATAGAATGCGATTTAGTGCAAAGTTTTAAGAAACTACCGCTTTGTTGCAACTAATATTCTCACAGACAGATGATGACACACCCTGTATTATATATAATTCAAATACGAAGTCGTAAAAAGTGTAAAGAAATAAAGCAGAACTAAAGCAAATTGAGAGTATGGTTTATTTCGAAAGACCAATTACTTCAAATAACCCCACAAGAAATTGTATAATGGTGTTAAACCACAACTTCTTGGAGGCCATTCAATATCACAATTTCTTGAAATAATTGAATCTCCAAACTTTTCTCGCAATAATTCAATTGTTGCACTTGCTGTGTGGCACGTAGCCCTGTCTTGTTGGAACCTAATGTTGTCAAGAACAATTTTACACGGATGTTAACCCAAATACTCTCTCAAAATCCGCCAGGTTGTGGTTTGAGGCAGTCCCAATTGTTGAGAACGTCTTGGAATCGACAAATTGCGGTCTTCAGCAACACTTGTCTGAACGGCAGCAATATTTGCATTACTTCGAGCGGTTCTTTGTCTTATTAGCACGTGAAGATTATGTAAAGAATATGTAAGCTCAAAATTTTGAACAATTCGACGAATAGTAAGCACACTTGGACGATTATTACGACAATAAAATGGCAAAAGTGCACCAAAAGTTGAAAATGGAGAACGATTATTTTGATAATAAAACTGAATAATTTGTAAACGTTGTTCTTGTTGTTCTCCATGATGAAATTGTAAACACTACTGAATACAATGAAAAACAAATGACAGATCATGACACATTACAAATGGCCAACGCGTCACTTCAAAATCATATCATCCCTATTGGAAAACCTTATATTATTTCTTAGTAAATTCTAAATCATTTAATTATCAGAAAAATTCAGCTCCAAAAAAATTTAAACACTAGATAAGCACTCACTCACACACACACATACAAAACACTGCCAGAATTTCTCTCGTTTTTATGTTGGAAATTTTTTTTTCTTCAACACCTGTCTACCGAGAACAAAGTTATGCACAAAAACTGAAATGACAAAAATGTCAGAAAAGTTTTTGCCGGCATTGTTTTAATATTTCATTAAACTGTGTTTGTGTGAGTTTTGTTTTCTCTATTATCTAGCAGAAGTTTCTGGTGGCATTTGCAACATTATAAAGTGTTTAACCATGTAACAGCAACAACAATTTAAATTTCATAAAAAAGTGATTTCAAATGGTTTAAAAATGTTAAAGGAATTCGGAAATTGCTAAGGAAAACTTCTAATAGAACGTTTTATTAATTAACTATAATTAACTTTTTTTTATAACGACCAGTACTCTAGGGATTACCCCTACGTATGCAGTGCATTGTGTTGCAACTTATGCAGAGGGGTAGGTAGAGAAGATGTTGAAAATTTAAAAGGCTTAAACCTTTGACAACTCTGCTTTGCGCGTTATGTTAATTTTTATAGCCGTGTTGAGGCGCCTACGGTGTTAAGTAGACGCATTAACTTTGTTAAGCCGTATTAGCAGGCATTTTATTAACTGTTTTACTTCGCCGATGTGTCTTAAATAGTCCTACAACACTTAATACAATGTCTTACTAATGTACATTAGAGAAATTAATGATGTTGATTGACTTGCTCTGGCCAGGGTTTGAACCCAGGCCCCAACTCATTGTTTGCTTCGTAGTCAACGCGCTAACCACTTCAACCAACACCAACCACTTTCCATAAGATTTTTTTTTGGGGATGCGGGTTAGTTGAGAGTATTTTTAAATTAATTTTAGATTTATATAATTTTTTTAGTTTCTTTAAAATAACCATAATGCGCAGTGAATTAAACGGCAAGCAAAAGCGATCACATTGAAAGAATTTTGAAAAAAACGTAAATAAAATGATAAGTTATGGTATAATTATTATTTAGGGAAGGGGTCACAACTTGCCCTCCAACTAAATTGCAAGTAAATTTGATGAAACATAAAACTATATATTAAATTTGTCTCATAAATAGAGGAGTTATTCGATAATCAGTATTTTAGGATGAGAATTTTCGCCCGATTTTTCAACATGTTTTGTGCGACACAATTGAAAGCAAGAACTCTTAAAAAAAAAGCTTTGAAAATATACTCATAAATGAGAGAAAATTTACTCATCATTATTATTGAAAACACACACACTTTAAAGTTTTTCTTAAAATCAAAATTTGTCATCACAGCTTATCATTTATGAATTTTTTCGAACTTTTGATAAGTGCCCTTAAACCAAGTTTAAGGAAAAATTCGTTTAATTTAAATTTGGTTAATTGTAAACTTAGCTTAATGTAAACTTAGTTTAAGGTTAACTTATTTAAGGGTGACATTAGCTTAAGTCAAATATAGTTTATGATAAACTTAGTTTAAGGTAAACTTAGTTTAAGGTACACTTAGTTCAAGGCAATCTTATTTTAAGGTAAACTAAGTTTAAGGTAAGCTTTGTTTAACGCAAACTGAGTTTATGGTAAACTTAGTTTAACGCAAACTTAGTTTTTGATAAAATTAATTAAAGATAAACTTAGTTTAACTTAAATGTATGTTAACTTAGTTTAAAGCAAACTTAGTTTAAGGTAAACTTAGTTTAAGTTAAAATTGGCTTAAGGTAAACTTAGTTAATGGTAAACTTTGTTTAAATTTAACTAAAACCAATAGTAAACGTGATTTAAACAGAGATTATGGTTTTTCCATTTAATTGCTGTTCATTTTGTATATATAAAATGTCTTAGTTTTTAGCTTGATTATTATTCATCATTATTTTGAGCAAAACAAGTTTATTCTGCCGTTGAAAACAAAAATGTGGAAAACTTTATTATCAAAACTAGTTTATTGCTTATTCTTATAACTCTTAACATCTTTTAACTTTTTAAAATATAGCTCATTTCCTTATAATTTACTGCTTATCTTTGCAGATTTGCTTTCTCTGGCATAATTTGGCTAAGCGATATTTTTTTTTTTTTTGGTTCTCATTCGGCAAGAAGAAATAAAGCTGCTAAGCACAGTTCATTAAATTCAAACTACGGCGTCAATTTTATTCTTGGTTTTAGTAAATTTTTTTCTTATTGTCAATATTTTAAACAAAAAATATGTGAAAAAAATTCTAAATCGTGCTAAATGTAGGATTAAATATGCTAAACTGGTAATACAGTATGCAGTCAACCCATCTCATTTTCAAGCAATAAAATTTTATATATTTTTAAAAGTATTTTTGTTTTTTCATATAAAACTTTAAATAAATTTGCATGATTGGCTGAGAGTTTGAAAAAGTTCAGCAAAAAAAAAAAGATATACTTCATATGGACCTTCATAATTCGTGCGAGCTGCATTGAATAGCAATTTTGAAAACTTTTTAACTAAATTATGATATTTTGTAATAGTTTTCGTAAAACACACATTAACCACACATACAGTGTGAATACATAGGTTTTTTTAAGTATGTATGTATGGATGTGTGCGTACAGGATTATAAAACTCTAATGAAATTGCTATTATACCCGCTTCATTTGTTGTGGAAGAAATTTTATTTACCAAATTAACGCAATTATTTTTTTAAAATCCTAATGTTTGTTATTTGAGATTTTAAAATTAACGAAATTTAAAGAAGTTCTGGCATTTAAAATATATAATATTTAAACATTCACTAAAGGCACTTTAGGTAGTTTTATTTGTGATGCTGTTGCATAAATAGAAATATTGCAAGAAAATATTGGAGCCTCCCTAATAATTATTATATTTGCTGAAAATACATCATCTACGTGATAAAGTATTCGTTAAGCTACGTTTAACTTTTCGTCTATTTTTTTCACATATTTTGGCATGGCTATTCCCAGTTATTTTTTTTAATTAAGATGTGTTTGCGTGTTGTCTTAAATGTACTCTGGTTCGAACATTTGTACAATTTCAATCAAAATTTTGAACGTGTCATCGTAGGTGTTTCGTTTTGTATGTTCTTTTTTTCCCCAAACGACTGATTGTGACTTTGAGTGAATGCGTATTGTTAAATTCTGCTCGTTTCTTCATTGTTCAACTAGCTGGTCTGACCATGCAACCAAATGCACTGGACATCATGTCTCTGGCTTGATTTCCACAGTTACGTTTGCATGTGTGTGTGTGATGTGTATAGCAGGAATCTTTTTTTATTTTTATTTTTATCGTGCATGAGACATCGCAGTTGAAAATTATACAAAAAAGCTACTAACGATTATTTTTTTGTGACGGACTTTATGGCCACATTATTTAACCGATTTTGACAAAACTTATACCAAAATAAAAAATAATTATTCACAGAAGTGAACAAAACAGCATGGGTTAATATCGGCTTAATATTATGGCAGCTAGAAGAGAATTCATGCAGACGTAATATACATGCATGTTACCTCCAAAAAAAAAAAAAAAAACACACACATATTATGTGCCTACGTGTTTTTCTGCAATTGGTTTCCAATTCTATATGTTCTGTAAAATAAATTAATGCTACAATTGAAAAGAATTATTATGCTAAGCTTTGAAAAATCATACATATAATTAACCTAGAATCACAGAGATATCTCGTACAGTCGAGAAGAATGTGATCCACTAATATATATAGTTTGGTCACTGGGACTACAGTGTGTAATAAATCACCGTATGATATAACTTCAACCATTATATTCACTTTTGGCTCTCAGATTATGGTCATCTCAACCATGTATTTTCTTTCAATAAATTTTATAAATGCAATTATATCTTATCGGCAGAATATATTTAAGAAGTTTAACACTTGTAAATAGCTCCAAGAAACTTAAAAAAGTTTGAATAAATTTGTATCTCTGTCGATAAGTGAAACTTTCAAGTTCCACATGGTTTACTGACAATTTCAAAAAACAGGTGGAATGAGAAAAACAAATTTTAAACAGTTTAAAGACAACATACAAACGCATTACATTTAAGGAGCCGACTAGAATTTTTTTACACATCCAATTGGCATCCAACTGGTTTTTGAATAATGTTTCCCCCAGATTGGTCACATCTGGTACACATACATTCATTTGAAAAAGAACTGCTGCTACTCCTGCTGCTGCAACTGCAAAGAAACACAAGTTTTCTCTTCTCCTTCTTCTTGCCTTAGAAATCATCACAAAAGAAATATTTTTTCTAATAAAATATTTCTATTTTTCTAGTTTAAAGAATCAAAACTTTTCTAATCTGTTTTTACAAAAAACTTAATCTTCTACACAGGGGGTTTCTAATTCAAATTAACACAAACATGTTTGTATGCCCGGTATACTTTTGAACACGTGGACAAACGTTATGGTAAATACTGATGACAAAAAATACATTGAAACTTTTTGAACTTTATGTGACACACACACATGCATACATACATACATACATACATACATACATATGTTCATGCATTCACATATGTATGGACACATATATTGTTAGTTGCATATAAAATAGAATGCATGTTAAAAAACATTTAAGAAATTTTACATGACATTTGAACTGTATTTTTACTCGATTACAAAAACGCTCTGTTAAATTTCAAATTCGGTTAGCATCTCATAAATTTTCGAAATGAAACCTATGGAAATTTATAATCCAATTTATGCATAATACGAGGGATAATCAATTAGGCTAAGCAAAAATCGTGCAAGAACTTAATGAATTCTCGCAGCAGATTTAACACAAACGTCAAAACAAAGAATTATCGTCAAATTAAAAAGAAAATCGCCAAATCGAAAAAAACGCTAACTGTAAAAACAGCCATTCAATGAAAAACTTTCCAAAACTGAAAAAAACCAAAATGAAAAAAAATCATGAAAGAAATAAAACGCTAAATTTAAAAACAGTCATAAATTAAAAAAACGAAACCGAAACAATTAATTAAAAACAAGAGAGTTTTTCATGAAAATTTAGGTCAACTGAACGAAAATAAATCTCCAAAAATTAAAAATAAACTACAAAAATTGAAGATATAAAATTACACAAAATTTAAGACCAGTCCCGCATTTAGAAACTCATGAGAACTAAAAAAATTATTAATTTATAAGAAAATATGCATCGAAATGAAAATAAAACGCCAAAACTAAAAAAACACCGTAATGAAAACACATGGAAAACTAAATATATAAAATTGCAAAATTTAAGAACAGCCCTCAATGAAAAAACTCACGAAAATTTAAAAAATAAACCATAAGAAAAAAATTCAGTGGTTAGCGCGTTGACTGTTGACTACTAAGCAAACAATGACTTGGGGCCTGGGTTCAAACCCTGGCCATAGCAAGTCAATCAACATCATTAATTTCTCTAATGTACATTAGTGAGACATTGTATTTAGGGATGGAACGATACGCCATTTCTCCGATCCGATACCGATACCGATACTCAAAAATAAATATCGCCGATACCGATTCCGATACCGATACGCATATTGAAATTGAGCTCAAGTAAAAATTTACAAAACTCAAGTATAGTAATTCTTCTATTATACAAAATAACAGTGTTTATTAATGAGCCATTCAAATCATCAAAATTTTCAATACATTTCAGTTTCTAAAATTCAAATTTTCAAACTACAAAACGTCTGCAATATTTATGATTTTACAAAATAAACGTTGGCATTCAGTTTAGATTGGCTCAAGATTTAAAATTGATATTAATAAGACTTAAAAAAAAGAATTGAATTTGAGATCATATTAAAATTAAATTAAAATTATAAAAACAACATTGTAAAAGATTAAATTTAAAATGGATAATAATACGATTTTTGTTTAAAAAACAAAGTGTTCTCAAATTTTTCGGAGATAGACGATTTCTCAAATCCGTTTGAAGCAGACCTGCAGTGGAAAATAGTCTCTCAGATGCGACAGAACTCATTTGAAAACTTAGTATTTAGTAGTATTAAAGTATTTCTGCGCCATTTTCTTTAAGTTTGGGTAGGATATGTCATAGCGCCAGTAAACAAGAGGGTCTGCGTCTCTAGGAATATTAGGAGATCTAAGGTATCTCTCGACTTCTTCGTTAGCAGAACCACAGCTTAGGATGGATAGAGGCTCATCCTCCTCGGATTCTCTTATAATTTTTTCACATACGCTCCAAAGGCGAGTACTTCTCGTAGACTTATCAGAACTTTTGCGAGGTGTAGGGGGGACTGTGTCTTCAACACTTTCGGAATGTAGAGTCATGTTAAGCAGCTCAATAAGACGTTTTTTCGATAGGATTGAAGTCGATTGTCTTTGAAATATTCGAGCTTTGTATCGAGGGTCAAGAATTGTAGATAAATAATAGGTTTCATTATTCTCTAAACCCTCAAATCTTTCATTCAGAGCTGATGCTAAGTTAGTCGCAAATTTTTGGGACTCCGAACTACTCTCCATCTCCGTTGATTCATGTATTATGTTTTGTAAAAATGTTCGAAGACTGTTAACTAGCGGAATAGCGTCAGACAATGTAGAAGTGGCTTTGCTTATGGATTTTGTAGCCTCTAAATTTTTACATGTTGACATAGGGGCTGAGATGTCAGTTGTTATTTTAAGTTGTAATTGTTGTAGAATTACCACCACTTGTATTAATGCGCCATGAAAAAATCTTAAAACATACAAACACATACAAGATTTAGCATTGAGAAAACATTTCATTACTATGGTGCAAAGCAAAATAGAAGAAACAATTTCATTATGTATTCTGTTTTGATTTTATGTTCTGCTTTTAATATGTTATTTCTCATAGTTGTCAGGCAAAAAAAAAAGAGTTGAAAATTGAATATTTTGTTCAAAAAACTCTAAAGAAAAATATAAGAAGTATTGGCGTATCGACAGAAAAATATCGCCGATATCGATATATCGCAAAACCAGAAGTATCGCCGATATATAGGTATCGGTATCGGTTGCATCCCTAATTGTATTAATTGTTGTCGGACTATTTAAGTGATGTAATAAAATGCCTGCTAATACAGCTTAACAAAGTTATTGCGTCTACTTAACACCGGAGGCGCCTCGACAGTGCCTTAAAAATTAAAATAACGCGCAAAGCAGAGTTGTGAAAGAGTTCAGTCTTCTAAGCTTTCAACATCTATCTTCTATGCACTGCATAAGTAGGGGTCATCTCCTGAGTGCTAATTAAAAAAAAAACTCGACAAAATTAGACAAATAAACTGCCAAATGAAGATATAAAATTACAAAATTTAATAACAGTACTACATTTAGAAAGTCATGAAAAGAAAAATTTTAAAAGAAATAATATTTTATAAAAAAAATTAAAAACCGCCAGAATAAAAATATCAAAAAATTTTAAAGGAAAAAAACTCAAAAATAGAAAAAAAAAACGGTAGAATAAAAACACGCTAAAACGTAAAAAACTGACAAGAGGAAAAATAACCACAGCAAAAGAGACAGTTATAAAAGGTTTTAATTATGTTCTAAGTGTATGGTAATAAATACATAAAAGTAATACATATTATTTAGAACGAAATTAGCAAGAAAAATGTTCGCTTGGTTGTGCTATTAATAATTTATTTATATACGCCTGTTAATATACACACTCTACAAAACAAGTGCACTCAATATGTACGAGTATGTGATTTGTGTAAACAATGCACTCATATTTATGTACATATTTATGTGTGTATGAGTGTGTAAAATTCACTTGAAATTGCAATAGATAAATGCTTGTTTTAATGACTTTAAGTGATGTCCTGTGCTGTGCTGACACAACATATACATAAATAAAATTTTTACATTTATTTGAGCATGTACTCAAGTATTTATGTTTTATATTTTATTTATTTGTTGCGGGTTAGCAATATCTAGATATATATTTTGTTGGTAGCTATACCAATAATTCAGTAGATGTTTTACCCTTTATGTTTAAAAAAATTTCAAAGCTCATCTATTTATACAAAAACTCACAAATATATTTTTGTGAATTACAAAGCATAAAAATAGCCTTTAAAAAATTTCTCAAACACACACAACAATAATTTTCCATTATGAATGTGTTTACTTTTCTACACCTATACAATTAGACAACCGCTGGTTGCCATTAAAAGTATTTTATAAGGCAAAAATAAAAGAAAAATGTAGAAAAGTAAACACATTCATAATGGAAAATTATTGTTGTGTGTGTTTGAGAAATTTTTTAAATGCTATTTTTATGCTTTGTAATTCACAAAAATATATTTGTGAGTTTTTGTATAAATAGATGAGCTTTGAAATTTTTTTAAACATAAAGGGTAAAACATCTACTGATGAATTGGTATAGCTACCAACGAAATATATATCTAGATATTGCTAACCCGCAACAAATAAATAAAACATAAAACATATACATAAATATCAATTGTGTTGATGTGTACGTAACTGTGTTTATTTAAATCCGGTTTTTATAAAAACTTTCCAGGTAACCAAAGCTAAACACTTTGGCTTACGATATTTACATGTTCAAAATATAAAATTCAAACTAAAAAAGTTTGATTTAAAAACAAGAAAAAAAATGAGAAACTTTTATTGTAAAGAAAATCTAAACTTTAATACATGAATGTTACGTGAGATATAAAATTTTTTTGTTTTTTTTGGGTTCGTAAAATATTCAATAGCGCCGCTTAACCAGATCGAATAAATAGAATACAGTTAAACACTAACAATTGTGGCTGATGGTGTCTTTTGAAAGCAACGTTGTTCTGTTCTGCTGTGTACGCATATGGTAAAATTTTTTTCCCATGAACGATATCTTATATGACTTTACGAACTTATGACTATTTCGATTTTTATAGTTTATCTTCCATTAATTTTTCACTTATAGTTTTGCAGCCCATAGTGCAGAATTTTATTGTTAATAAATTGAATTAATTGAATTTTTTATATAAATAAATCTGTTGTATGTAATTGACAATTATTGCATTTGCAAAGCTTTTGTTGCCACATCAAATCGAATATCAAAGGATTTTGTAAATAAAAATTTTATATGTGTGTAATTAGCAAAGATTGCAACCAAAAATTTTAGTCAAGTCCATTATGAAGTTAACATAACGCTGTTAAATAGTTAACAGTCTTAGTAAAAGTTAATTAAACTTATTCAGGATGTTGATGACTAGTGGAATAAAAAAAAATTTTAAATTTGGCTCATTTACTACATTTTTACACTAACTCGGCATTTGAAAAAAAAAATCGGAAAGAAATTATAACGATTGAAAAGAGCACCCTACGCTTTCAGAATTTTTCTGTTATAATATAATTAATTTTTAGCAGTACATATTTACTGTTACTGGAACGAAATTACCGAATTAGTGCATTGTCTGTCACCTGTTATTGACTAGAGTGCCAAATTTTAAATTCATATGATTCTTCAAAGTGGTATAAAATTGTAGAACCATGGGACCAAATGATCGAATTAATCTATTTGCATCCGTCCTTTATAAGCACGCGAAATCGAGTTTAAAAATTTCGTTACATACTAACAAACAGTTGCAGTTAATATAAAGCGTGTTAAAAATGCAGGTCTGCCAACTGTTGTTCTAAAAATGCTTATTCTCTTTTAATCTGATTACTTTGTTTATGATAACCGAATTTGATTTTTACTGATTTACAAATATCATCACAGAAAGCTTAAAAATTGTTTTATTATAAATAAGATCAGCAATTATGTCATTAACAATTAAAATTTTTATTTTTTCAAAAAACAAAATATAAAAATTACCTGCTGAGCTCCTTAAATTTTATAGATATTTTAGTTATTTGGTTTTTCATGAAAAAACTACTTAAATGCGAGAATACGAGTCTACACATATTTTCTAATAGACAAATTTTATGTTTTCTTTTTACAACCGATTAAAATGCAATTTTTCTTCATCTGTTGACACTGGCTACGTGACCCCTTTTATTATACACAAACACAGACACTGACACTCACAGCCACATATATCTTTCGGCCAACATCTGCCAGATGGTTATTATCTGCTAACATCGTGTGTAATTGACTCTAAACTTTATTAAATGTCATAAAATTGTTTACTAAAAATGATGCCTCTAAACGAAATGGCAGACTTTATGTATTTACTGCAAAAAGTAAAAACATTAGGAAACCAATAGTTGCCTTTAAAGACAATTTAATGGCCTGTAAATCATGTTCAGAAAATGAAATTTTATAGAGAAAATTGCGAGTGTATTCCAATGACGGTTTTTATCTTAAAAAAAATGAAAAGTAATATTATCAGGCTCAAGATCAGTTTTATTGAATTAATGAAAATTCAAAATTACTAAGAGTTTTTTTATGTTGGAAAATATCCAATCAGTTTTTAGCAGAACGTATCAGTACTGATTTCAAGGCCGCTACACCTCTCATCAGCGTACTTTTCATTAAATGACTGCTAATAAAGAATGCTTTACAATATATTTTATTGCATAAAATTCGCATAAGAAAATACATAAGTTTTACACAGAGAAAAAAAAAACGATGTAATTGACATAAAAATATTTCATCAATTACTTTTTATATGTATATTTTGTTTAAAATTCATCAGAAAAAACATGAATTGTTTTATAAACACAAAAATAATTTCATTATTTTAAAATGAATAATTTTTAAATTTTACTTATTTACCTTCCTTGGTCCACTGTGTTGCTAATGAGAAATTCTAATCTTTTACAGACTTGCAAAAATGTTTAACATATCAAAAGAAACAATTTTTACAAATTCTTACAGAAAAAATTCCCAGTTTTGGGAAAAAAATTTTCGTCCTTGAATCAACAACTAGCACCCAAAAATTTTTTCAAAATATGCCTTGATAATTGCTGCTTCAAAGAATTTTCAACGACTTCAGATATGTATGTACATACATCTGTACATTGTACATACTATTTATGTTGCTATACACAAACCTACATACACACATATATAAATACATATGTACATACATCATACAAGCATTCATACATACATCCATACGCACATGAAATCTCGTACACGATTTTCATTGTACACATCAAAATGCGACTCACAACTGCTCACAACAAGTAAACATTCATAAAGTAAATGTTGATTGTTAAAAATTCTTGAAATCTGCTGGTTTGATAGCGGCATATTGTATGAAAATAATATTTTGTATATGTGTGTTTTTGCATTTTTGTGTGGATGGCTAGTTTTCATTGACAAGAAATTGTTGCTGAACAATATATTACAGAGAATTAATTTTCATTTTGTGTGCTAGTAAAAAATTTTACTAGTTGTCAAGTACAAAATTTTTTTTAGAAAACTGGAAATTTATTTGTTATCAGGTAAATATTTTTATAGTTTTCACATAAAATTATGGAATATGGGGGAATTTTTAGTAAATATATTAGTTTTTGTAAACACTGGGTAAAATAAAGCAAAATTGATAATAAGTATGATTAAAATGAAAAATCCCCAAATCCCTCCCCATGATAATCTGTCCGCAAAAATCAGTTAAAATCTCCAATTTGGGGATAAATCCCCACACCTGGATACACTGCTTCCATTCGCTGTTTACATTATTATTTCTGTCAACTAAATGTAAATAGCCTACTAATTTCAACGAACTTTAAAATAAGTTGTGCGACCTCTCTGCCTTCTTTTTGTGCAGCTTTGGAAGCGCTTATAAACTGCGCATCTAAAAAGGATGAAATTTTGTTACTGCTTCCAGAAACATATAAATTTTTTGCTGGGCCCCTTCTATGTTCGAAGTCGGTTTGGAAAAAACTTCCAATTTGTTCTTTACTTAAATGACTCGCAGTGCTTCAATTACAACAGTCTTCAGTATGTTTGTAATTATGGCTTCTTGCAACTTAGACTTTTGCTAGAGATTGTTAAAAATAAATACACATTAAAATGAAAAAAAATTCTTAAAATAAATTTTACTTCACCTTTTTCCTTGCACCTGTAGAAAAGTTTGGACAGCAAGAAAGCAAAATAAATTAATTTACTCTGGTCATCTAATTATAAGATTTCATTTTGTAAATTGTTTGTTGTTAATAATCCAATTTTTTTAGGTACGTAAAAAAAATCCAGCTGTGAAATAATTAAGCCGAAATTTGTGTTAAAATTTTATCAGTATTTTTCTTAATAAAACGTAGCCAAAGATTTAAACTTTCATGAAAAAAAAGGTTAACAAATTCAATTTAAAACAGGAAATCTTTAAAAATATTATTATTTCCATTTTCCTCATTTAATTAAAAAAACAACAATAATTTTCCTGTACGAGTTAATTTTATTGAATTTGTTGTGACAACAAAGAAAAACAGTGGGAAGATATTTATTTATTTTCATAAATTTCTTCTGTCTTTGCAAAAAAAAAACCTACAAACGTTTTAATGTGTTCAACAACACAAAAACAATATCACAAACTTCCTTCCGCCTGAGGAAGATTAACTTTACAATTATGCGTTTTCTTCTTTGCAATGGAACATCAAAGAAACAGTTTTCCTTTTGTATGCTCGAGTAATCAAAATTATCAACAAGAAAATAATATTTCTAATGTTCTGCTGTTTTTGTTCCCTCAAAGACAGTTCAAAGATAAAATGTGTACTTTAAAAAAAAAAAAAAAAAAAGGCAAACAACCAACCATTCAACCCTTCAAGTAAAAGAGTTAAATGTGAAATAAAGTGGGAAAAAAATCATTATTATTTGTGTGCAGTCCAAAGGAGTCATAGCCCGCAGCTATTTTATTTAATATTAGAAGAACAAAAAAAACCAAAAAAAAAAAAAAAAAAAAACCGCAATCAAACAGATCTCTACAAACATGTTTTTCTTGGTAAAATATTGCAATTGCCGATGTTAGTAAAGTTCAGTAGAAGTTTAATAGAATGTTTTTAATTTATGAAATAAATTTTTGTTTTCGAACATTAAAAGAAATTAAAATTTAAAGCAGCATGAGTTTTAAATTTTTTTTAAAGTTTTCAATATCTTTAACACGTAAAGAAATGACATGATTACAATCTGTTCATCTCAAATAAATATTGGTGTCACAACCAAATAATGATGCATTCAAGCAAATATGTTCATACAATATTATGTTTCTTAGATAATGTATGCAAAATATGGTAGACTCAATCATTTATCTGAACATTTTTGATAGTTTGTAATTATGAATCCATCCACCAAGTTTTTTGTTTGCATTTAAATAAACTCAGCGCAGTTTTATGGTCTTGGCATATATTTTGCGTAGCAGCCTGGTCAAATAGGAATGACCATACGAACGACAAAAGCCAATTTGAACTCTCGTCGCTATTTTTTAAATAAAAAAATATCTGTAAAACGTTACCCATTGCAAACGCTTTCACCAAAAAAAAAAAAAAAACTGAGAAAATCGGTCAAAACATACTACTGTGAAACCTCGCTAAGTTTATGTGCAGTTTATACAAGACGAACGAGTGATTTGGGTGTACATTTTGTATGGAAACCCCTCAAAAATCTGAGTTCGTCTTGTATAAACAGCACCTTAATGTAAACAAAATACATTATTGAAAAATAATCATAATATGTTTGAATATAAAAATAATATGGTCGTAGAAAACATAGTGTTAAAAAAACAAAAAAAAAAAAAAAAAAACAGAGTTAAGGAATTTATTAAATAACAAAAATTAGAAAATACAATTTGTTTATCTCGTCCGCATGTTGAAGCCATTTTATTTTATATTTTCTCAAATTTCTTATAAGATTAATTTATTTGTTTTTTTCTGAATATTTTTCTACTTTTTCTTTTAATAAAAAAAAAGAAAAGCTCTCTTCGCGTATATACAATCAGTCATCTATGTTTTACAATCATAGTTTTATTGCAAACCATCTTTCTTAAAATAGCATTTTTTTTTTAATAAGTTATTTTGGTTGATAATAATTTTGTTTAAAAATAAATATGTTATATGTAACCATGTTGTAATATTTATTATTGTTAATTATAAAACGTTTAAAACACAGCATGAGTTTGGTGATCGTAAACTTATTAAGGTTTACAAAAAAAAAAAAAAAAAAAAAAACACAAAACACAAAACAATGCTTAGTTCTTTCCGCTAATCAGAAACTATATTGCAAAACATGAAATTGTTGTCCCAACCATATAACAACTGCATATTTCATATCTTTCTATTTTACCAAAATTTTAGATTCTTTTCAATATTTTTCATGAACTAAATGCTATAAAAATTGTTAACGTGAAATTAATGGACTAATTTTCCTTACCTGGATGTGTTTATTGTTAGTTCTCGTCTTGAGTTTGTTGATCAACATAGATGCCTAGGTGTTATAATTGATAGTCGGTTGAGTTTCGATGCACATTTTAATCTAATATACCGAAGAGTAACTAACTTGCACCCTACGTTGAATTTATTCTATGGGAATATATTTGCCAGTGGAAGTTAAGAGAAGATTGGCGCATGACTTAATGATGCCTCATATACTGAATAGCCTAGAAGCGTTGTCTGGTTCTATTGCGAATAACCTAAGAATATTGAAATATGCTTTTAATTGCACTGTTAGGTTTGTTTTTAATGTACGGCGGCGTGAACATGTCTCTGAATTTGTTAGGAAATTTTTATAATGCCACTTTAATGAATTTGTACGTTTTCGTAACCTTGTCTTCTTCCATCGTATCGTTAAAAGTGGTGTACCTAAACTTTTGCGGAATATGATTACTTTTTCCCGGTCTACAAGGAACAAGCAAGTTCTTATACCGAAAATAGCATGCAGTTTGTTTGAAAGGTCGTATGTTGTATGGGTGGCACGATATTGGAACATTCTTCCGTACATAGCAACATTGTCTCTTTCGTCTTAAACTGTTAAGGTCGTTTTATGCGTAACCGACTGATCTTATTTAATGCCTTAGAAAAGTTTAAAAACTATTATTAACAGTTTTTTTTGTGGGTTTGGACTGACCATTCTTCTGGATAATAAAATTAATTGAATTTAAATCCTTAAAATGGTATGAAAAAACAGATTAGAATAAATTAATACCGATATATACAGTTTTCACAATAAAAAAGTTTTTAAATAAGATTTGTAATCACAATTAACAGACCTGCCTAAGAAATATTTACATATATACCGATACACATGTGAAGATTTTCGAAAATAACATTGTTATGTTCTGCCGTGTGTGTTGACTTCGAAATTTGATATATATTTTGTCAGTGCCAAGTTTTTTATTTATTCTGAAATAGACCTCTAAAGTGTACAGGAGCGTTCGTTTCTTAAAAATATTTTGCTCTCTTAAAGGGTGTTGTGATTTATTCTAAAACAAATCGCCCTAATGGTGGAAGGCATGGCACTTTATATCTCATATAAATCGAAAGTCTTGATATTGTAAGACAGTTGGCAAAGCTGTTAAAAACAGGGTGGTTTGAGCACTACTTTGCAAATTTTTATAATGTTGTTGTTGGACTGTTGAAGTGATGAAGGCTAAGCACCGATCACTAAACTCATCCTGCGGATTGATTCTTTATTGTGCTCTCCTTTGTTGGTTAACGAAATATTGAAATTAATTAATAAAAAATGCATGTGCACAGCTTAAGAATGTAAATGCGTCTACAAAACACCAAGGGTGCAGCAACAGTGCTCTAAAATTAACAAAAAAAAAAAAAAGCGCCCTATCCCCTTTCTATCTAGTTCAAGCACAATCCATTGCATAAGAAGTGTTGGTCATCCTCTGAACGCTGCTCTTAATAAAAAAATAAGATAAATAAATAAAAAAAAGTCGAGTAAAATTTATAAAATACTTATGGCCAATAAATGAGTGGATATTTAATTATAGTTTTAGTTAATTTTCATAAAAATTTAAAATTCGTTTAAACACAGTTTCATTTTTTCAGTCAAACTTAAAGTTCTTATTTAATTACGATGAAAATATGGTGGCACTACGTAATATAAAAAATTTCCCACAAATTTCCCAAAAAAACAGCTGACTAGAGCAAATAAAGAAATATCTAAAAAAAATATATTATTATTTTAGCTATAAATAAGAATAATTAAGAACTGCTGAAATGTTTTAAAAGAATAAGAGCAACTTTCAGAAAAAAGATGCCAAAATTTTATGCAACTTGTCAGCAGCCACAAATATTTTATTTGCTTTTTTTCAAACAAGAAGAACAAGCAGTCAAAAACATATGGAAATTCGTAAAACTTATGTAGTGTTTAAACACACAACGTTGGCTATTTAATGTTGATTTAATATTGCAATGAAAAACAAAATTTTATATTTAAACGAGTTTTAAAAATAAATGAAACATTATCATCCACTCATTTATTGGCCCTTACACACATTCGTGCATTTAACTACAAACAAACAATAACAAAAAGTAACATGTTTATATCACCAACTGTCACAGGATTAAATGAAAAAAATTCATATTAATAAATCCTTTACGCTCGTTTCTAGATGAGTATGAGTACAACAACAACAAAAATCAAATATATACGAAATAGAGAAATAGAATTAAAAAAAAATTACTGGAAAATAAATATATAATATAAAACTTGTGTAATAAGTGTCCACTAAAATTAGAGAGCTTTTTTTCTATTCTCTTAAAATGTTTAGTGATGTGCCTCTAGAGTTTTATAAAAATGATAAAAAAAAATTCTTCAATTTTTATAATAAGAAAATATGTATGAATGTATGCATTCACATCGAAAGTTGAAGAAATATGCTTTCATATATTTTTCAATGTATTAAACTGAATGTATACGAAATCTATATAATTAGTAGACAATTGCTATTTTTGTGCTGCCCTTCATGTACCTATTATACAATCGATTTTTACAAGACTTTTTTCAAATTAAAGACAGTTTTTTACAGAAGTGAACGAGGTATTGTGGGTTTTAGTGGGTTCAGTATTTTGAAAGCTATAACCGTTTAAAGTTGATACTACTACATGCACACGTATTACTCATGCATGTAAGTTAAAGCCATACAAAATCAAACACAACTTACAATTATTTAACACATTTGGCTGGAAAGAGATAAATAAGAAAAAGACATCTAAGTATACATACATACTAAGATGTGGGAGAAATGTAGGAAAAAAGATGAGAGAGTTGAGTAAATTGATTTAACTCAGTGGAAGGTATTTTGTTTTTGCATTTAACCGTTATTATTTTATTTTTAATTTTTATGATGTCGTACAAATGTATCCTTAAATAATTGTAGTTTTGATTATTGTATGACTGTTTTATAAGAGATTTTTTATGATTTTTCTTGCTATGAATAGATCACGGTAGATTGGTTCGACTGTTGGTACACACTAGTATGTATGAGAGCATATATGCTCAGTTTTCATATATAATGGCAAATATATATCACACTTTTATTTAACTTTTGAACTGGAAAGCAGTGTTGCAGAGCCTCTGGTTTTAATTAAACGCATTAAATTTCTTATTTCATTCATTTTATTAATTGTTTTACTTCGACGACGGTTCTGCTAACCACAGCCACTTTAGAATTTCGTTGTTCATTAGAATTTGTGCAAACCTAATAAATTTGTATGTAGCCTGTCACAGTTTGCGGTTTTTCTTTATTTATTTAATTAATTTTTTTTTTGCTTGACACTCTGCACGAAGTGAAAGGATTTATTTAATAGCAATGGCTTAATTAAGCTTACGTTCGCATTTATCAAATATTTGCGGAAAAACGCGTGAATTAAATTTTGTAATCTTTAATTTTTTTTTTTTTTTTTAATACATAAGATTCAAACAACCTTTTGTAGCATAAGAAAATTTATTTTGTAAAAAAGAAGAGTAGTGGTTACATTATTTTCAATCAAATATATACCAAGTGTGAAAACAACAAAATATACAAAAAATACAAAATTTTGAATTTAATTTAGACCAAACATAAAAAACACTCCACCGAATGTTTATTTCATTATTTATAAATATTATCTATGTTATTTTAAGAATTAAATTAGACAAAAGATACAAAAATAAAATGCAAGTAGCATAAATGAAACCTACAAGAGCGAAGACAAACATATACGGTTGGTTGCTTATGTTTCCTTAGAAATTTTCCATACAGAATTTCTTTTCAGTTTTCTTTTGTTGAAAAAATTACCAAAAAATGAAAAACTACATTTTACATAATTTTACGCAATAATACGTTAATTCAATGCACGAATGCGTATTTTCAAAGAAAATATCCATGCAAGTTAATAAAATGTAAATCGGCGTTTGTTCGTTAAGCCGATGAACTTTTTTCTTTAAATTTTTCGATCTGTGTAATTTATTTTAGTTTTCAAAACGAAAACAAAATGTCCAGGCTTTACTAAAAGCTGTTTTGGATTTCACACATTTATATTTAATTATAAATTAATTGGTGGTATAGACAAATACACACATGCACACACACTGAACTTCCTCAGTAACTTACTGATAATGTCTTCCTTTCTATTTGTTTTATTCTAATATAACTTTCATGCATACAGATAGAAATATTTCGGATGAAAATTCCCACTAATCTTTAATTATAATAAATGTGAAACGTGAATTTTTTTGTAGAGATGAGATCGTGACTATTCCCTTATCTTTTGAATTGTTCGTTTACGGTATTGTTTTCTGGCTGCTAATTGATTTTGAATCTGGCTAAGAGATTCATGACCGTACTAGATGAAGAAGTCTTTGCTAACTGTTAGCTACCAAGCTGTAAATGGTTTATGTGTTCTTCTTTAACAATTGCTTCAACGAATTTTGCATTCTAATGCTTTATCATAATAATTCGCCTGCATAATTTCTTTGTGAAACGAACAAGAGGATGGCGTTAGATGAAGTGGTGTTAGTGCGTTGACTACTAAGCAAACTATGATTTGGGACATTTGTTTGATCCCTAATCAGAGCAAATTATGTGCACCATAAATTTCTCTAATGTAGCACTGCTCACTAAAAATTATTCCGACAGCGACTGATACTGTTTCCAGGTAATGTACACCACATCATCACCCGGCTGTTAGCAGAGCCGTCGGCGAGTAAAACAATTAACGAAATGCTTAAGACAATGAACGCGCATCAGCTGAGGAGTTGTAAAGAATTTAGCCTTCTACATTTTTAACATCTATTTTCTCTACTC
Source organism: Lypha dubia (assembly GCA_947311025.1). Classification (NCBI taxonomy): domain Eukaryota; kingdom Metazoa; phylum Arthropoda; class Insecta; order Diptera; family Tachinidae; genus Lypha; species Lypha dubia. The sequence goes on along the minus strand of OX371263.1, from coordinate 84,529,043 downwards.
TATACCTTTCCCTAAATGCTGATCCTAAAAAAAAAAATCCTTCTCGCGTGATTCGCTTTACTCACCTGAGTCGAGCGTGTAATCTCTAATTGAAAAAAATCTTTTGCTAAAAATATTTATTTCTTCTTTTATGAACTTGTGAAGTACAAATGAAAGAAATTACGCCGTTGTGAGGTTCTTGTTTTTTGGTGTGTTGTTGCTGTGTAAAAGTGTGCTGAAAATTATTATTGAAGTTGATGTGGATTTTCTTTTTTATAATTTTAAACTTATACATCTTAATGTTTATAACTGAGAAAGTTTTCATATCGTTTATTGAAATAAGAAATGTTGGGAAAACTTTTTCAAAGGTACAACGACATGAACTTTCAACTGAAACCAAAGAAATGTTGTTGCGAGGATAATTTAATTTTTTGTTTACGATCCATATCTGGGTTGTTTGAGAAAATGGCTTTATTTAGTATGAGTTTTGTGTTAAATGCGTGTAAACGCATCTCGACATTCTTTAAAATGTTTTTTTATGCTTGGAATCACTACGATGATGAATATTTTGTGTTTACAGCTTTCTCTTGTTTATATTATTTTTGTTAAGTCACTACATAAAATGCAATTATATTGTGGCAAAACTTTTTCCCCAACAAAAAAAAGTAAATAAATGGCGTGCCTGTTGTATTTAGATAGTGGCTGTGTATTCACTTTGTTTTTAGTTTTTCCACATTTTGATGTGATGAGTGAATTAATGAAAGTGTATTCGTGTGCAAAAAGGATCTCAGCAAACATTTCGTATGCCGACAGCCATTTAAGAGTTATAATTATGTGTTGCGGTCTTCGAAAACATCTACTGTAGTGCTATAAAAATTTTACTTTTTTTGTTCATCTTTTTTAATAGAAATTGTTTAAAATACTGAAGTTTGTTTCAAAGATTTTGTTCGTAATTTTTTTAATTTTATTTTTCCAAAATCCCAAATATATTTTAGACCAACTTTTATGCGTGACTTCGTTCTCACTTCATGATAATAAATAGTAAAAAGTACCAAAAGTATCACATTTTCTCATTTTACTCCCAGTATAAGTTTCCGTTTTTATTACTGCTAAAACATTTTAAAATATAAAGTACCACAAGTAGGCAAAGTACCAATTAGTCCCGGTTAAAAAGTACCCTATATTTTAATCTGGCTCACATACTATCCGTCTACTAAATTTCATACAAATCCATTGAAAGAATTTTTCAAGGGAAAAAGTACCAAAATTAAAATAAAAACCAAAAGTTCCAAAAAAGAAAACTATATATAGTACCTTTTTTTTTCTCATTTCAGCCGACAAAAAAAAATATGTTAATTTATATAAACAAAAAAAATGGAAGGTACCAAAGCTACAAATTTGTCCCTTTGGACCACATATTTTACTTACTTGACATCAATGTTTTTTTTTTCTATAAATTAGTTTCATTCACTTTTACTAAGTCTATTAAATTTTTAACATTGCTCTGTTAATTTGCAAATTGGATCGGCTAAAATTTTTGGTTTGCATTCTTGCTAATTAAACTCAAGCTGATCCACACCCATCTCAAAGTATGATTCTGAAGCTCACCCATTAGACTTGCAAGCCAAGATTTATTGAATCAACAAACCATAATATGTTTACTGGGAAATCCTTCTGCATTTGTTTACCAGTACGTATGTATACTTGTCGTGTATTTGTTAGTCCGTATTTTTTGAGAAAGTTTATTAAATATTAAATAATTTACATGACATTTTCCCACATAATTTTTTTTTTATTTAATAACAATCCTAAATGTTTTGAAATTATAATGAATTTTGAAAACTGTTGGCTTCTCATTGTATTGTTGCGATGAGGGTTCACTGTTGCTTTCCTGCTACTGTTGTTCATGCTACTGCTTCTGGTGCTGCTGCTGCTGCATTTCAATGGCATGCTTCCACGTGCAGGAGTTTTGCTGCTGCTTAAAACTTTCTTTATGTATATATTTTACCGTACGTTTATAAGTGTTGTCGAAATATTAAACTTAAATAATTAAAAAATATAAAGGTTTTTTTTAAGTGTTAAACAAATTTAAACAATTTTTTATTGTAATTTTAGACAAAACTAGAAATAGCTGAAGGTATTTAGTAGAGTATCCATTTATTTGACTCTTCGTTTTGTTCGAGTAAGAAATTAATTGATTTTGGGATTTCAAAATTATTCGATTAGTCGAGAAAGTTTTTTAAATTCTTCGAATAAGTCGAATAATTCAAATAATTGTATCCATCATGTGTGCTTGATTTTATACTTTTATTATATTAATAAACAAAACAAAAATAACAATAAAACAAAAATGTAGTTAAAAATAAACAATAAAATAACAATTCATTTGTACTACGTATAAAGTCCTAAAATTGTTAAAAATATTAGTATGCATATAAAAAATTATGTTTGATGAAAAAAAATTGTACTGTTGACGAGACTTCAATCAAATTTTTTAAATTAGTCTTTTAAAAATACTATAGAGTTTAGATGTTTGCTTCTTAAACAGGTTTTTGTTTTGTTTTAATAAAACTTAACGTTGAAAACACCATTTCACTTAAAGTAGATGTCGGTGATAGGGAGAGGACTGCATTAAAAAGATTTTCTAGTTTTTCTGATCTTTTCTTTGTCTTGTGTAAATACATGAAATCACCTATTATATTAAAACATCTTGTCCTAGTTTTTTTTTTAATTTGTAAGACCTTGTATTGTTTTAAGAAGTTCACACAAGAGATTGTTTTTATTTAGATCCAGATTTTCTTCTTCTAAAATATCATCGTCTGATACATTTTTATCAGATTCAATGCAAAACAATCGATTATACAAATTGATTGCATACTCTTTTGTTTCAGCTTTTGAGCTTTATTTTAAAATGAGCTCTTTAATGGCAACGTCCAGCGAACCCATAATTAAAAAAATATTAGAATTATTGGAAACAAATGATTAGTTTCTTTCTTGGTGACGTTTTTTGCGACAAATATTTGATAATTTGATATTTTACTCGACTAATTGACATCAATTGCTCGAGATATTCGTTAATCGAATTTAACATTTTTTCATTATTCGATTAAATAATGGAAAAACTTTACTCGATTAATCGAACAAAGATTAATCGAGTGGATGCTCTAGTATTTAGTCCTTTAGCTTTAACCTTGCTATACTCACTCACATATCCATTTTTTCGCCTCATGCACGAGCTGTTTAACCGCAAACCATCAATTACTTATTAACGCTTTAATTCACTTTAGAAATGTTTTGTAGTTTCATGAAATACAAGCTACACTAAAGTCTTTATATATGCTTAAGCAGGCATTAGTTCATTCATACTAATTCATACCTACGCCAATAACATACAATGTCTGCCTGTTTGTTGTGGTGTAAATTAATTTCTCCTCTAAGTTTTAGAAGCGGCATTAGATGCATTTCCGCATACATGTATGAATTCCTTACAATTAATTTTATTTATTTGATGGTTCAGCTAAATTTAAATGAAAAAGTGAAAGTGTTTTATGTATACGTAAATGTTAGTGTTCGAAGGAGTTCGTTCGATATCAAGGAACAGGCAGTTAGTTTTCAACCAGTATTTTTAACCGAAATAATGTTAAAACTTACCTGATCAGCTAATCGCGATTTTAAGGCTTTGATTTTGCCCAAAAATTTGTATTCCGTTTTAAAATTAAAACAAAAACCTTCTTAAAACATGGATGATACACGCGATCAATATGCCGATAAACTGCCTAAAACACAGAGCTCAAATAAGATTAAAATAAAACAATAATATACACTGAAAAACATACAAAATATCGATGCATTACATTCTTTTAACCAGATTCATACAATTAATGAAAAAATACGTATTCATTAATTTAATGAAAGTAAAATGGTTCATTCATAACCCATTTGTTATTATTCTTTAACATAATTAATGGATCATTAAATATTTAAATATGTTTACGCTGTATTTTTTACACCGTAATGTTTCGTGGTAATTTTTGCGTGGACTATCCGGACCACCAATTGTGTACAGTGGTATATATCCCTAGAATTCCCTATTTTTTATTTATAACTTATCCTACTACTGTTAAGTGTTTAACAGTGCTCTGTTAACTGCACAATTGGCTTGACTAAAATAGTTAGTTCAAATCTTAGTTTATATTAAATTTAATCTTAACAGTCATACATTTCTTATGTATGCACGTACTTATGTTTGCTCGTTTGTTATAAAATATAAATAAAATTTCCATTTTAGATTTGCATAATTTTTCTACTACTAATTCCAACTCAATTGTTTGCCTTTTTTTGCTTTGCAATTCTATTATTTTCTTAGACCTTCAAACAAACTGAGAGTAAAGAAAAAACTCTTTAGCTTTACTTACACTTGAAAAAATTAAAATAAAAAAAAAAAAACAAAGGGTATAATGGAAATGTTAGGAAAAAAAAACTTTCATAAATGTTATTGTTGTTTGAACCACTGAGCGGCAGCTGCTGTTATTGTGGTAAAAATAGGTGTTTGTGTTGCAACATTCCATACAAATCCCCACAAAATGACAATCAAAATATAAAAAGTCAACAAATCCTTTAAAAGCCATTCAATATGTAATGAAGGGATTATATGCTAAATCGTTCGTATTCAAATGTAACAAATAAAATTATTCTACAAAGATTTTGTTAAATATTTATTTGTAAATAAAAATATAATTTAATGGAATTACACAGTAAAGAATTTGTTTCTTCTAATTTTCAGAGAATACACAAATTCACTTTTAACTGCAGTCACAGAGATGAGCGAAATGTGGCGCCAGGTAAGTGCAAACATCTATGCGTTATTCGAATTTTGTAAAATTGTAAAAATTTAGTTTTAAGAATTATTCGTTATTACTCCGTTATTGGTGCAGCAAATAAAAATTAAAATTGTAAAATGATGGTGTTCGCCATTGCCTGGTTTCTAAAAATTTTTCCTTTCAAAATAAGATCATAGATCGTTAAAATTTGAATTTATATAATAAACACCCACTTTATTTACTTTCCCTGATTTATAACTGTTACGTATGATTAATAAATATCGTTAATTAACAGCACTCACACGCTCCATATCTCCCCTGTTACCAAAATGAGGGAATTAAAAGATTGAAAAATATGCATATCAGTGAGCTGCAACAAGTATGATCGAGCCTACTTATTCATTAACGTTGAATTTTGAGAACAACACAAACAAGTATTATTCAATTTTATACTCGTTCGCTTTTTATGCACAAGCAGAAAATTCATTAACAAGTGTAAATCATTTCGATCATTTGATGCGAATGTGCATGATCTGATTGCGTGATACAATGAATATAAGGCATATGCAGAAATACAAAAAACACCAACTCGATGTATTTTGTTGGTGGAAATTTTGATTTCGGAAGTCAAAAGTATAAATACTCGTATGTATGTGTGCATGTTTCAAATTGTGACAAATATATAAATAAAAATTATTTATTCAAATGCGAGTGCAAAATTACTTTAACAACTGCATAAAACACTTGTTCCGCTAACAACACGTTGGCTTCCATTCAAAATGAGTTTCATACTCTTAACGACACAGTCAGAACATTCATGTTAGCATAAATCAACAAATGAACAAAACTGAATGTTTGAAACGAACGGTTGCGTTTTTTGCTTTTGAACAAAAATCAATGTGCATAATTAAGTATACCCGAAAATTGAGCACTTTCTGCAGCGTACTGATGCATATGACTTTACAGATCCTAAACGGTCCGGCCGATTTTATTAAAATTTTCTAAATGTGTCAATGAAGTTAATGTGAAATCACATGTAAAATTCTGAGGTATTCACTGTAACAAAAACGATGACACATGCTCTTCAAATTGGATACCTCGTGCATACGTGAACAATTCAAACGGAATTTTTTTTATCATTAATTTCATACGAATTTTGCTAACTAAGAACTCTTCTGAGCTGGCAAATCTAAGGAAAGAAACTCTTGTGCTTTTTTGTTTAATTTTCTCCAAAAAAGTGAAAGTACTTTATAATTTAACATTTTAAAACTCTTATTTAGTCGTAATATTTGTTCTAGTCAATTTGCTAAAAGTATAGCATTCACTTCTTTCAATTTTTTAATTAAAGTTGTTGTTCAATCCATCATCAATCATTTAAGTAATGAATTGTATGCGATCTTATATACATATATTTTAGTAATATTGTTATGCATATTTTGCTTCATAGGGTTTGGGGCAGTGGCTCAATTTAATTCTTTTGCTTTAAATATTTTAAAAATGTTTATGATTTTGATGCCATAATCCTTTAGGGTTGCTCGTCTGAACGTTTTTTTTTTTCTTTTTTTCGGGAAGGTGCACAATATTAAATGATACATCGATGGTAAAGTATGCATACAACAACAGATATAACAACAACAAAAAACACGATGGCTACGACAAGAAATACAAATGAGCTCTATTGTAACTTGTTTACAAAACAAACTAACTCACAAATAATTATACATATAAACATACATTTAAATATTAGGTATTAACTTTTACAATGTGTCCCAAGCATTCAAACATTTAAAGCAGCTGAAATTTTTTGCCCCTTTAATAAAAGATACAGAGAAAGGAATAGATATAGAATTATATGGTTCTTCACTCTTACTTACATACACACATGCTTGTATGATGAAGGTTTTTCATGTTAAAAAAAAAAACAAAGAAAAATTATATACATATTTTTTGGGCAGCATAAGGTATAACAATAACAATATGTCAATATATTCGGTATTAAAAATGAAAAACAAATACATGCACGTATTAACATATCCATGAGGATACTTGAATAACATAAACAACATAAGAAAAAAGGATAGAAATTGGTTACAAACAAACTATTGTAGGAAATAATTTTAAATAATTTAAATATTTTTTGCATTAAAAAAAGAAAAACCATTTTTGGGTTTGAACAAAAAAAAAACACACAAGTCGACTTAGGTTAATATAAACGTACTTTGTTCCTGAAAACGCTGCAACAAACACAAAAACTTTAAACTGTTTAGCGAAAAAACACTAAACAAAAAAAAAAAAAACCCAAAAGTCAAAAGCAAAAAATCGGCAAAATTAAAAAATCAAAATAAAAAATCACAAGGAAAAATTAACGCCAAAACAGAAAAATGTATTAAAACATAAAAAACAAACAAAAGAACCAAAAAATCACGAAAAAATTGTTAAACCTGATTTTCGCCAAAACAAATGTATCAGAAAAACAAAACGACAATAAGAAATAAATCGCGAAAACAATTAAATCATCCAAAGAAAAGAAGTCGACAAAACAAAAAAAATTGTACGAAATTTAGAAAAACGAAAACAAATGCTCAAAAGAAAATAAATCAAAAAAATAAAAGAAGTCAGCAAAAAGAAAATAAAAATCGTCTTATTTAAAAACTACAAAAAATCGTCAAAACGCTAAAATTATTGCTTAGCCAAACTATCGGCAAACGAAGAAAATATGCTTACACATAAAAAAGTTCACGAAAATGAATTAAATCGTGCTAAATAACTAAAGATTTCATTATAACGAAAATAAAAATACTGTAATAAGAAAAACATCGTCAAATGGAAATTATGGAAATATTAAATTGGTAAAAGGAAACAATTGTAAAAATGTAGGAACACGTAAATAAACGTCAAAACCATAATGTCGCTAAGTCTAAGAAACTGCAGCACAATGCATTGCATAAATAGGGCTCATACCCTGAGTTCTGGTCCTAAAAGAAAAATAAAAATATATTAAACTAGATATACCTGGTACGCTTCGCTACCCCCCTCGTTATACAATAAAATTCCTATTGTGAAAATATAATGACGATCGGTCCAGTAGTTAAGACTATATTACGATTTTTAATTTATCTAAAAAGGGGCGTGGTCCCACCCACTTTTCTCCTAGTACGTATTCCAAATTATGCCAATACCATCTGTACCAAATATCATCGACGTATGTAGGTAAAAAAATGCCCAAAATATGGCGATTTAAATTTTTGGTTTATATGGGCGGTGCCACGCCTCTTTGTCCAATCAAAACTTCATATAGCCTATTATTCCTTCCACAGTCACAGCAACATGCTGTGAAAATTTCAGTAAGATCGGTCCAAGGGTTTGATTTTCTTAAAAAGGGGCGTGGTCCCACCCACTTTCCTCCTGGTACGTATTTTAAATTATGCCAATACAATATGTACCAAATATCATCGACGTAGGTAAAAAAAATGCCCAAAATATGGCGATTTAAATTTTTGGTTTATGTGGGCGGTGCCACGCCTCTTTGTCCAATCAAAACTTCATATAGCCTATTATTCCTTCCACAGTCACAGCAACATGCTGTGAAAATTTCAGTAAGATCGGTCCAAGGTTTGATTTTCCTAAAAAGGGGCGTGTCCCACCCACTTTCCTCCTGGTACGTATTTTAAATTATGCCAATACAATATGTACCAAATATCATCGACGTAGGTAAAAAAAATGCCCAAAATATGGCGATTTAAATTTTTGGGTTATATGGGCGGTGCCACGCTTCTTTGTCCAATCAAAACTTCATATAGCCTACGTCACCCGCCCGAATATTCTGAAGATTCCCTGAAAATTTCATCAAAATCGGTCTAGTAGTTTCGGAGCCTATTCATTTCAAACAAACAAACAAACAAAAAATCAAACTTTCCTCTTTACAATATTAGTATAGAAAAAGGACACAAATCGTCAAAAGGAGCAAATCTGCAAAAAACACGTAATCAAAAGGAAATAAACTAATAAAAACAAATAATATTCTAAAAATTTAAATAAAGCATCAATAGCAAACAACTCGCCAAAAAAAATTCGATCTTTATATCGAAAAATTTACAAAAAAAAAACAATCCTCCTCAAAAGGCAAAAAATCGTAATATTTAAATAATTTACAAGATCGAAAAAGAATATGACCAAATCAAAAAAAATCTACAAAACGTAACAAATTCGAAAAATTAAAATGTTTCGCAAAGAAAAAAAGTAAAAAATCGCATTAACGTAAAAATTTTCCAAAACCAACTTAACGTCGTAAGAAAAACAAAAGAAAAAAAAGAACAAAAGAAAAAACCAACAAAAGTATAAAAATAATTGCCAAAACCACATTATCACCAAAATGAAAAAGTCGGCAAAAACAATTAAATTAGTTTTCAACAATTAGTTTTCTATTAAAATTTGTTGTTACTAAAGAAATGGAATAATTGCCAACATATGTATCATATCTTACGAAACCGTAACGAATTTCTCACAAAATCAATTTTTAATAAAAGTGACAGCCGCGCCACTTGTACCTTAAGCTAAAATTATTTTTTATCACTTAAGATATTTTTGCGGTTTTGACTTGATATATTAAATAAATGGAAGTAAACATTTCGTACTTGTACGCAGCCAAAATGGCACTTTACTGAATTTACTTTAAATTCACAGTGGTGGTCAAAAATAACCCCACACAATTCGTGTTATTTAACCCTCATGTAAGGGGGCGAAAATAATATGTGCATCGATGCATATAAGTGGCAGGCACAAAATCTTCTCGAAATCTGGAATATCCATGCCAGTCTATTAGATCAAATTATTGATTAACCCCTTGCAAAACACGATAAGTTACAGGGTACTAACAAATGATCACCTTGCATGTAGAAAGAAAGCGTTATTTCAAATATATGTATGTATTCCAATTTAAAATAGATAAAATATATTGTTTGTGTAGGTTGCAAAGTGTTTTTTTATGAACAGGAACATGGAATTTATGCATTAAGAAAATGTATTTTAGGCACCTAAAATATAGCACAAAAAATGCAAAATATACACTTAAATAAATTATATATGCACTTTTTTCTTAAATTTCTTTCCAAAAAAGACATAACAAATAATATAACGTACCACACACACAGCTGACTGACAATAAATATACTAGTGTATGTTACCATAAATGTGCCTCGTAGTAAATAAACAAGCGAATGTAAACATTGCTGCCAGATCGTTGCCTACTTTTTCGAAAAAATCGTCAATAGAAAATATATACTTCTGAGAATTTTTATTAATTGTTTCTGCCCTACGATGTCGACCGATCGATAATGCTGGATTTTTAAACGAAAACCATCCATATATATTATACATTTATAAGTAAAAATATAATATGTCAATTAAAAGCGGTTATTAGTGAGTGAAAGGCAAAATAGTTTGTTTTTAACGACTAGAAATTCTACGAACGTTGTCGTTCGGTATCGTGGGAAAGGCCGTAAATGTGGGAGCTGTGTACTTTTACAATCACTATAAAAAATAATAAGAAACTTGCGAAAAATTATGCCATAGTTTTGTCGTATTCATTTTTTCAAAAATAATTCTTTTCTAGGATTTTGCGTTTTTCACAATATATGACACAGAAATATGAATTTGTATTAAAAATATGCATTTTATGGAATAATATGCCCTAAAAAATCGATGCCATTTTTTTTAGCAAATTAATTATCTCTTGAAGATATTTTGGTTTAGTCCCCTGTTGCCAACTTTTTTTCAAAAAATATCGCACAAATCGAAAATAGCTAAAAAAATTGCTAAATTTAAAAAATACGTAAAAATTTAGCTATAAATGTTATAGATTTTTGCAAAAATTTTAAGAAAGTAGTTCAATTTTCCCAACCTCTGTAGATTCTTCCATTAATATGCTGTACTTGGATGATGAAATATCATTTCTAAGCTCAATTACGAAATGAGGGACTAAAACATTGTTTATTATTGCAGTATATTTTGTTCTATGAATACGAATTTTGCCAGTTCCATCAAAATTCCTTTTTCACAAGTCACTGAGGTGGTAAATTGAATTATTCGACGTATGTTGACATATAAATAAAGGTAATGCGGATTCTTGCACTTTACAATTATCAACAATAGTTTAATTCTGCTCAAAATTAAATTTTCTCCAACATGACGCTCTATTCGAAGCGGCCGATTTGTTACATTAACAGATTTTTATAAATACCCTTATTCGAGACTCATTTTGTGGCATTTCACAACTAACAGGTACACCCATTTCTACAACAATAAAAAATTTGTAGTAGAGATTACTCTGCAGTTGTCAAAAAACATTGAAATGGTGTAAAGAAATAACAAATGCCGTAAAGAAGGGAATATTTATAAAGAGTTTGATAGTTGAAAGGCGATAATGTCATGATGATAATTGCACCAATCGACTAAGTATATGCTGTCAGCTGCTCTAGCGCGTTAACTTGCCAGATACATCTTGCTTTGTAGCAACTCTTTGACAATGTTGACCAAAATTATATTCTGAAAAACACGCTTGAAAAGCAAAAAGTCAGTAAACTAAAAATCGCAAAATTTCCCTCTAATAGCTAGATCATATTTTTCCCGCAAAATGTAATAAAAAAGAGCTTGATTTGACGAGAAAATAGCTGAATTGGCAACAATGGATTAAGCTATGTACAGACGATTGGCAGATCTTACAATATTGTCAGAAAAATGTTCAGAAAATGTCTCGCAACCGTCTAAACTTACAATTTTTGTCTTGCAACGTTGCAAGAAAAAGCATTGTCAGTTCATTGTAAGACAATAATATTGTCAGACATCTGACAATCGTGAGAACACTCTACTTTGCCATTATCAGATAATTGTCAGACATTGTAAGCTCTTGTTTTATTGGCAGATGTGTTTAAATTAATGCATCTGACAATGGCACCATTGTAAGATAATTTTTCTGTTGGCAATGCTGTCCATAAATACTATTGGATTTGACAGTTCTGACAAAGCTTAACAACGCATCTGGCAATTTTTCCACACAACAAGCTGACAACCGTGTAAACTGACAATTTTTGTTGGCACATAGATTTATTGTCTGACAATTGTCTGACAATGAAATTGTAAGGTTTTCTTACAATCATCTGAACTAACAATTTACCTTTTGGTAACAATTTTTCATTGTCAGTACGTTGTCAGCATATTGACATATCTTACAATATTGTAAGATCTGCCAATCGTGTGTACATAGCTTGAGTCATCATCAGGCTGTTCAGAACAAGCATGCATTTGTATGAAACCCCTCTCCCTGTTTATGAACTATTCTTCGTATTTTTTTTTTACTTTTTTTAAATGAGTTGCTCACTATATTTCTGTGGCAAAATGGAAAAAGAGCTTAAGTCGAGATAAGTTAATTTTGAGTTATCATCACCATCATATTCTCCATATTCATAAGTATCTCTAGGCAAATTTGTATTTATATAAATAACGAATTTTACGGAAGTTCTCCCACAATTTCTTGGTGCTCTTCTTTTTCTATCTAATTATCTAATATGGAATAACGGCTAAATTTGCCTTTTTAACATATTAAATGTCATACTGAATAAGTTTCTTATGATGGGCTGAACCATGTGTTAGTAAATCACAAGAATCGAAAAACTACTTATCAACTTAAAGTACAATGGGAAAAATACCATGAAAATCCTACAAAAACTATAAAATACGACTCAAGCACTTTTTCCTTATGGCCACAGATTCTATGCTGCGTATTAATCATTTTGAAATCTGATTGGTTATTTTGAATCTATTTTTTGTCTTTGTAATAATATTTAGTTTTGTACTCGCTACACCAACTACGTCATTTTGTTTCGTTCATTGGTAACGTAATTAATAATGAAATATTGATATAGTAACGTATTGTTTATATGTATGATGTTAAGCTATTTGTGGGGCATGTCTCGCTTGAATGCATTAATGAGTGTGTTACACCATTTTAAACCAATTTATGTCATGCAAAGTAAAGCATATACGTGCATGTATGTGTGCGAATATCGCAAACGAGTAAAATACTCGTAGTATATGTTTCACCTTTGTGTTTATCTGTTGCTTTCAAAACTCCGCATCTATGTGTGTATGTATTCGTATGTATTGTGCACACAGTTCATTTGCAAATCGTACAATAGACTATAGGAATTATATGCATGCAATTGTTGAGGAATGTAATTACTTGGACGTACATTTAGTGTAACTATACAACAATGCTGCTGAACATTAACAATGTAATTAATTGCTGCAAGGAATTGAATTGAGGCACAACAATGTTGCTTAGCAAACTTAAAACTTTCGTGTTATTTTCATACTCTAGATAACTGTTCAAAAGGTAATCAAAACTAATCACAAACGGCTTGTTAATTGTGTTGTGACTTAACTAATGAAATAATTGAATTTCTTGTCTCAAATCACTGGTTTATAAAATTCTATTAGCAGTCAAATGTAAATTCTACATAAAAGATTTTAGTGTCTTACTTATTCGCTACTTTTGACTAAATATATTTTTGATACTTTAAAAGAATCATAATCCCTGTGTGCTCAGAAGGGATCAACAAATAATGATTGGCATTTGCATGGCAGCACGAATTCCATGAATGAAATATTTAATGGAAAAAGAAAAAAAATCACCTCTTAATAGATTATTTGTATCTTCGTTGACAAACAGTCCTCATCTGTAATGTGCTGTAGAAAGAAAAAATTTAAGGTAAAATTAAACTTAAAATGAAACAGAAATTTAACGGAATATGAATTTTAAAGTGCTGCATTAGATTTTTTATACTGGTAATGTTTATAGCCATAATTTCATATTTCTTGTTTAAAAGTTTGTGCTTGCTGTTTGGTCCCATCTATTTGGTCCCATCTATTTGGTCCCATCTATTTTGTGTTATTTTTTTTTTAATTTAAGAAGTAGGAAAAGATTTCTTCAATTTATAGACCGTTTCCAACAATTCTCATTTAATGAAAGCTCTTGGGTTGCAGTCTTATAATAAATCTTTTTTGAGAATCCGAGGGGCAACTTATCCACCTGAAATATTTATTGTAGCAACATTCTTCGTTTTAAAAACCGATTTTCAAAGTTAGTTTTTCTTTGAACAAATTATTTTTGTAAAGGGTGTTTTTTATAGAGTGACACAAGTTTAAATCATAATAAAACAAGGAAATATATTTTTTATATCAATCAATTGGAAAGAAAATTTTCTGAAATCAATTTTTAAATATGATTTCTGCTAAGTGGCCGCCACGGCTGGTGCGTAGAATACGCAATCTTTAACACCAATTTTCAACAACTTCTCGCAGCATTTGCGGCCGTATTTCACCGATAGCTCTTCGAATGTTAATTTCACACGATCTTGGTGGCCAATTAATTGGGCCATTACGTGAAAATATTTTTTCATCAAAAGTTTCTTTGAGTAAATCAAATGTAGCGCCCGCTGCACGATGAGTTTGTTGAATAGAACAATTATTTTGATTAAAAAATTTCAACAATTTGCACGCGTTGCTCTGGTGTCAGTCGATTCATACTGAAATTTCATAGAAAACTATACAAAAAGCAACTATCAGCTGTTAAATGGGTGCTCAAATAAAGCAGTAATGCCAACTCAAAGTTGTGACACTCTATAAAAACACCCTATAGATTGTTTGGTACCATAATTTTAATTTTTAAATCGGTGGTGCAAATTACCGTCCTCCTCCGTTTATGCACAGATTTTCAAGAAATGATTTTTCCTTAAAATGATTGGCTGGCAGTTTGGTCCTGTAATATATTTTTCTAATCGAAGAGGAGAGTTATGCTGCCAAAACACTGATAATCATATAACTGCTGTTCTATAATAAGATTTTTTAATAATCAAGAGAACAATTTAATTGATCAATACCAAGAAAATATTTATTAAAAATTAGTTTTAAAAAAAAACTGGTCAAAATTTCGTCATTGGTGGACCATCTATCCGAGCCTATAATTAATGTTCTTCATATAATTGTGTTATGGTGCATTTCTTTGCACTGTGGTTTGTGACCTTGCTTATCACTTCTCATTTGACGTGTAATACCCTTTAAATGACACCTCCTGAACTGTTGATGTGGAACAACGAAACTTTTGACATCGGGAGAAGGGTGGAACATCCGAGTCTATCTCTGATATATTATCTTAAATGGGGGCAGTTGGAATATTTTTTAATAAAACTCGAAGTCTATAAGGATTTTAACCGAGGCTTTTCGGTTTAGTAGAATAAACACTCCAACCACACTTTGCTAGTTCATGCAAGTACTAAATTTGTAATTTCTTAGAATAAAAAAGTTATTTTTCTTTGTGAACTTGCATGCCATGAACTAAATATATATTTTAAAAATTTTTCGTTGAACACAAGCGTTTTCCGTTTTTAAGCATACAAAGCATACGAACTACATATCGAGCCTTTGCTCAATGATTTTTGATGTAATAATGCAGCATTAATTCTGATATCGTGTTTCAGAGCGTGTAAAAATTACATTCAAATATCTTGCATGCTAAGCTTTTGGGACAAATATTAAATTTTCGTTTACCATTAATTTGTTAGCGAAAGCGCAACTTTAAACTCGTTTTCTGTAAAACTACTTTGTTGAGTTATGACTCTATTGCGGCAAAGGCTCGATATTTTCAAAAACATGAGCTATTTGTTTTTTTTTCTTATAATAAGGTAGTTTTCAAAATTTTAATAAAATTTTAAATAAATTTAAGTAATTTTCTAAATATTGTTTGAGATTTTTTTATTTCATTTAGTACATGTCTATTTTCTTTATGTGTACGTACGTAAGTATGTTTGTATGTAAAAATTGTGAATACAAAAATTTTTGTGAAAAAATTAAACTAAAAATACTAGACAAACAGAATAAACCATTTAAATAAAATTGATTTTGTAAATGGGGATTTCGTTGTTACAATTTCCGTTTCTGGTATTAGTCTGTGTAAGCAAAACCCGCTATACAGCGCAATGTTTTAAAATGAATGGCAATATATTATATGCGTGTTCAAACATTCGACAATGTTTGTATGCGAATATTTGCAATAATTGTATGTAAATTTTATGTTGTCTCTATTGTCGTTGTTGTTGCTGTTGTTGTTGCTACTGTTAACATAACGGGTATAATGTTGTCGTATTTGTTTCATTGCTTAAATTTCTGAGTGTTCGTGTATGTGAGAATGTGAAAATATTATACAAATCAGCCAAGCGCAATCATTTATATAAATCACTGAGTAAATGAGACTTTGTGTGTGTGTGTGGTTGTTTGTATGCATACATACATGTTAGTGCAGTATATGAATAAAATTGTATTTACATTATAAATTAAATTTTTATCTGTGTCATTGTTGATTTAAGTTAATTGAATTTTCTACAACCCAAAATGAAAAAATTTTAATATTTTTTAATATGATAATTGCAAAGTGTGCACTTACACACACACACACATGCTTACACAGTATACATATATGTCTATTGGAGAAATATTTAATATGTAAATGAAATATTTGGTTTGACATTTAAATTAAAACCAATAATCATACATATGTGTGTCTAAAAATTAATTTTAATTATTAAGTGAAAGTTAAGGACGATAAACATTGTGTTTTGTATTGTTAAAAAATTATTTATAATTATTTAGAGCAACACATTGAATTAATTTAAAACTGTCCGTTTTAGCATATTATGCTTCAAATGTGATTAACAAATTTCATAAAAACGTTAACAACTACACACTGACATTTAAAATGATCTTCTGGCATTACAAAACATCCTGGAATTAAGGAGATGTAGTGTTTTAACTTTTCTATTAGCTCGAAGCACCCACAATAGATAATTTGATTTGCGATAAAACAATATTTTTTATTATTCACAGTGTAATCAGTTTCTTATCGATTATATAATTTCGTTATTTGCTTTTATTCATAAAGATATCCTTGCATTTTATTGTATGTATGTCTTTTATGTAGAAAATAAAATTTCCCTAAACAAATAAATGTACATATGCACATAATACTATTTGTCATATAATAAGAGCTTGAAGGGTTATGAAACAACTAAATGAAAAAAAAAAAAAAACAATGGAAAATATTTTAAATAAAAAATAATACTTCTACATATCATGGAGTAGAATGTTTTACACAGCATGCACCTTTTGAATGTATACTTCAAATACAGAAGCAGCAGCTTAAGTCAATATAGTCACTTATCGTACATTGAATAAAAACCAGGAACAACTCAAAAAAAATCCGAAATGTTCGTTGATGCTGTTACATTTGACCAATAAAATAAAAATTTATATTAATGAAAATTTAGATTTCTTACTCGTTTCGGTTTTAGATGGTGTTTTACACACCTGGTAACTTAACACTGTCTTTGTTGTATTGAAAATCCGTAAAATTTTATAATAGGAACTTTTACCCATGACTTCGATACTTCGATATTTTAGACAAAAACTATCTGTATAAGAAATTTATCGAAAAGAGAAAAGGTATCAAAATTAAAAAGGTACCAAATTTAAAAAAGTTCCAAATGTAAAATAGTACCAACAAATAATTTTATTCCCCAGAAAGTGCTCTCCGTTAATATATATATATAAAAAAATGGCAAAATAAGAAAGTACATAAAGTGTCAATATAAATAGTGTTTACCCATTACCTTTTGATAGAGTACCTAAAAAATTTTAGAACGTAACTTTTTAAATACAACTTTTTATACAATTTCCTGTTATAAAAAAAGTATGTGTTCAAACAACACGTGAGTGGTGTTGGCTGAAGTGGTTAGCGCGTTGACTACTAAGCAAACAATTACTTGGGGCCTGGGTTCAAAACCTGGCCAGAGCAAGTAAATCAACATCATTAATTTCTCTAATGTACATTAGTGAGACATTGTATTTAGGGATGTAACGATACGCCATTTCGCCGATCCGATAACGATACTCAAAAATAAATATCGCCGATACCGATTCCGATACCGATACGCATATTGAAATTGAGCTCAAGTAAAAATTAACAAAACTCAAGTAGAGTAATTCTTCTATTATACAAAATAACAGTGATTATTTAAAGATTTAAAATTGATATTAAATAAGACTTAAAAATAAGAATTGAATTTGAGATCATATTAAAATTAAATTAAAATTATAAAAACAACATTGTAAAAGATTAAATTTAAAATTGATAATAATACGATTTTTGTTTAAAAAACAAAGTGTTCTCAAATTTTGCGGAGATAGACGATTTCTCAAATCCGTTTGAAGCAGACCTGCAGTGGAAAATAGTCTCTCAGATGCGACAGAACTCATTTGAAAACTTAAGTATTTCTGCGCCATTTTCTTTAAGTTTGGGTAGGATATGTCATAGCGCCAGTAAACAAGAGGGTCTGCGTCTCTAGAAATATTAGGAGATCTAAGGTATTTCTCTTCTTCTTTAGCAGAACCACAGCTTAGGATGGATAAAGGCTCATCCTCCTCGGATTCTCTTATAATTTTTTCACATACGCTCCAAAGGCGAGTACTTCTCGTAGACTTATCAGAACTTTTGCGAGGTGTAGGGAGGACTGTGTCTTCAACACTTTCGGAATGTAGAGTCATGTTAAGCAACTCAATAAGACGTTTTTTCGATAGGATTGAAGTCGATTGTCTTTGAAATATTCGAGCTTTGTATCGAGGGTCAAGAATTGTAGATAAATAATAGGTTTCATTATTCTCTAAACCCTCAAATCTTTCATTCAGAGCTGATGCTAAGTTAGTCGCAAATTTTTGGGACTCCGAACTACTCTCCATCTCCGTTGATTCATGTATTATGTTTTGTAAAAATGTTCGAAGACTGTTAACTAGCGGAATAGCGTCAGACAATGTAGCAGTGGCTTTGCTTATGGATTTTGTAGCCTCTAAATTTTTACATGTTGACATAGGGGCTGAGATGTCAGTTGTTATTTTAAGTTGTAATTGTTGTAGAATTACCACCACTTGTATTAATGCGCCATGAAAAAATCTTAAAACATACAAACACATACAAGATTTAGCATTGAGAAAACATTTCATTACTATGGTGCAAAGCAAAATAGAAGAAACAATTTCATTATGTATTCTGTTTTGATTTTATGTTCTGCTTTTAATATGTTATTTCTCATAGTTGTCAGGCAAAAAAAAAAGAGTTGAAAATTGAATATATTGTTCAAAAAACTCTAAAGAAAAATATAAGAAGTATCGGCGTATCGACAGAAAAATATCGCCGATATCGATATATCGGAAAACCAGAAGTATCGCCGATATATCGATATAGGTATCGGTATCGGTTGAATCCCTAATTGTATTAATTGTTGTCGGACTATTTAAGTGATGAAGGCATAGCACTGGTCAATAAAAAACTGTTCCGATAGAGATTGATGCTCTTCCAATTTTGTGTACACAACATCGCCCTCGTTGAATAGCAGAAACATCGGCGAAGTAAAACAATTAATAAAATGCAAAATATACAGCTTAACAAAGTTAATGCGTCTCCTTAACACCGGAGGCGCCTCAACACTGCCTTAAAAAAAATTGTGAAAGAGTCAAGTCTTCAAAATTCTCTCCATCTATTTTCTCTACCCTATCCCTCTCCCTGAGTTCCGGCACAGTGCAGTGCATACGTAGGGGTCGTCCCTTGAGTGCTGGTCCTAATTAAAAAAAAAAATACATTTTACCAGATTATTGCTAAAAAGTACGGTTTATGAAAGCACAGTATAAAATTATTTTTTATAAAAAAAAAATATATTAAAAAAGGTTAGTTTTTAAATACAACTTTTAATTAAAGTATCATAAATAAATGTACGTAATTAAAATATTGCATTTTAAAAATATGATGTATAAATTAAAAAAAAATAATCTTAAAAAAAGTACTTCTTTAAAAAGTATCTATTAAAAAATGTTATTTTTAAAAAGTTTCAGGTAAACGAAAGCCTTTTAAGAAAGTAATTGCTATAAACTCAACTTTTTTAATACAAGCTTACCATGTTTTATGGAAGTAGTTTTTAAAAATGTTCATTAATTTTAAAGCACCTTTCCGAAAAGTACATTTTCAAATGGTACCTACAATTAATTACATAATACCTTTTCAAAACTAGTAATATAAAAAGTACCTATTTAAGAAGCACCTTTTCAAAAAGTAAGTTTACAAAAAGGACCATTTTTAAAAGTACTTTTTATTAAAGTACATTTTCAAAAAATAATTTATACCATTTCAAAAAGTACCTCAACAAAATATACCTTTTTATTATGTATTTTTTTCTGAAGTACCATTTCAAAACTAATTACTTAAAAACGTACGTATTTAGAAAGCACGTTTAAAGAAATTAACTGTACGAAAAGTACCATTTTAAATATTAAATTTAAAAAAAATACTTTTTAAAAGAGTACTTATTCAAAAAAAAAAAAAACATCTTAAAGACTTACTTTTCCAAAAATTAAAGTCTACTAGAGTGCCTTTTCAAAAAGTATCTAAAAAAGTATGTACCTTTAAAATAGAAATATTTGACAATAATGTTTCTTAGAAAAGGGGTTTTCGAATAAATATCTTCAAATATCAGCATTTTCTTAGGTAGCAGGATTAAGTGCTTAAAAAATTTTACGATGAATCCTTTTACTTCTAAATTGATGTCATTTTTCTAATTGGATCTTTTCGTTTAGTTTTGTATTGTGTCTTTCTTAAAGTTTTGACAAATCCATTTAAGTAAATACGGAATAACCACCACCCGATGCTGTAATTGACCGTATTCTAGATATTCGTATCATAAAACAATTTCTTAAAATTCAGTTCTACAACAAACGCAACTATAAATCTGTTAAAGATTACATTTGCATGAATTTTCATATCTTAAAACTCAAAAAGAATTTGAATGCAGAAACTATATGCCTTGCAATGAGCCTTAATCTCCTTACTGAGCTCTCTCTCTCTCTTCTCTTTTGTTCCTTTACCATTCCGACCATTCTGCCACATGTAAACGTAGAAAAATAATTTCTTTTTTTGCAAAACTAGTTGAGAAAACCCTAGGCAGGTAGGAGCAATACGTGCATATGGCTTAGTAGCAAATTTAAATGCTTATATCTCCCAAACTACTGAACCCACAATGACGCACAATATCTTTTTCACTTCTGTGCATAAACATTATTCATTTGGTAGAATTTTTGTCAACATCGGTTGAATAATGTGGTCATAAATTCTATCACAAAAAAGGGTCTCGCCTTATAATCATGTATATATTAAAAAAGAAGAATATGTTTTTTTTTTTTAAATATAACTGCAAGGAAAGTTTATAAGCAGTCCTTCCCAAAAGCTTGGCTCTAGAGTGAATAATTTACCGTCTTAACATCCAAACTTATGTTGGGATTTTATAGTTATTGATTTGCAAGTGTTGTTACTCGTTTTATTTTATGGAACATTTCACTTTTCACTATTTGTGTTAATTTTGTTTCCTCCTCATCCTGCTCTGTATAAAATTTTATTTGTTTAGCAGTGTACTCACAGTATTGACATAAACATGGATATGAAAATTTCCTCTATGCTATTTTACATATTTGTGTACATTCCCTGTTTTTTTTTTTTTTTTTTTGGTTTTTTCTGTATTTCTTTGTTTATTTTCTTGTTTTATTTACTAACAACACAGTTACAGAAGTAAATTGCTTTATTTGTTTGTTATGACACCTGTGGGGAATTGTTGTTTGCGTGTCGTTCGTTTCTTTTAAAAAGATTCCAGTAAGTTTAAAAAAAAGAAATGATTGCCTTTAGTTTTTTTCTATAAATATTTTTTTTATTTAAATTTAAATTCTTTTATTTGCTTTGCATACCTTAGCCTTTCGTTTCTATTATTCTGTTTTCGTAATTGCTAACAACTAAAAGGTGGCAATTTAAGCTGGATATTTCTTGATGAGCGTGACATTCATTTCTGTGACAGAATGTAGAAAGAAAACGCAGCTATTTTCACTACTTGCAAAAAAATATATATAAAAATTGTGTGATCTTCAAAAAATTTGTTTAAAAATAAATTTGCTATTATTAGAAAAGAATTGTTGTTATTAATTTTTATTAAATTTTTAAAATTGATATTAAAGTTTGTATTACGGTTTAAAAACTGACCCTGTCTGCAGTCATATTTGATTTCAAAAATACTTCTGAAGATTGTATGATTCAATATTTCATTGTATTATAATTTTTTATATACAATCAGTTTTTAGCAGAACGTATCAGTACTGATTTCAAGGCCGCTACACCTTGTCCATCTTTACAATTTCCGTAAAGTGGATACTAATTGAGAAGAATATCAACTATTTAACCAGTTTTCAACAGAAATAGAATATGAGAATTAATTTTTAATTCAATTTTTATTCTACAATGAAACAGTGCTGGTTAGTACGAAATTCCCTCATTACTGTTTGGAACTAATAATCAACACAAACTCATAGTCCGTTATTGGATATAAATAATAATATTTTCCAACACAAAAAACTCTTAGTAATTTTGAATTTTCATTAATTCAATAAAACTGAACTTGAGCCTGATAATATTACTTTTCATATGTAAATCAATATAAGTTCAAATAATAATTACGTTTATTCGTAATAATAATAATATAAAAATATTAATTCCGCTTGGGCACGAGCTATAAATACCCTAATAACAGGGGTCACAGTAATATGTGAATTTCCCTAATATAGAGTAAAAACAACAAAAACGTTAAAATACAAAGTAGAATACTTTGATGATAACGGACTATGAGTTTGTGTTGATTATTAGTTCCAAACAGTAATGAGGGAATTTCGCACTAACCAGCACTGTTGCATTGTAGAATAAAAATTGAATTAAAAATTAATTCTCATATTATATTTCTGTTGAAAACTGGTTAAATAGTTGATATTCTTCTCAATTAGTATCCACTTTACGGAAATTGTAAAGATGGACAATTGAACGCTGATGAGAGGTGTAGCGGCCTTGAAATCAGTACTGATACGTTCTGCTAAAAACTGATTGGATATAAATAATAATATTTTCCAACACAAAAAACTCTTAGTAATTTTGAATTTTCATTAATTCAATAAAACTGAACTTGAGCCTGATAATATTACTTTTCATATGTAAATCAATATAAGTTCAAATAATAATTACGTTTATTCGTAATAATAATAATATAAAAATATTAATTCCGCTTGGGCACGAGCTATAAATACCCTAATAACAGGGGTCACAGTAATATGTGAATTTCCCTAATATAGAGTAAAAACAACAAAAACGTTAAAATACAAAGTAGAATACTTTGATGATAACGGACTATGAGTTTGTGTTGATTATTAGTTCCAAACAGTAATGAGGGAATTTCGCACTAACCAGCACTGTTGCATTGTAGAATAAAAATTGAATTAAAAATTAATTCTCATATTATATTTCTGTTGAAAACTGGTTAAATAGTTGATATTCTTCTCAATTAGTATCCACTTTACGGAAATTGTAAAGATGGACAATTGAACGCTGATGAGAGGTGTAGCGGCCTTGAAATCAGTACTGATACGTTCTGCTAAAAACTGATTGGATATAAATAATAATATTTTCCAACACAAAAAACTCTTAGTAATTTTGAATTTTCATCAATTCAATAAAACTGAACTTGAGCCTGATAATATTACTTTTCATATGTAAATCAATATAAGTTCAAATAATAATTACGTTTATTCGTAATAATAATAATATAAATATATTATAATTTTTAACTTAATTATGATTACAATGAGTACAGTTTCGTCACACATGCAATTTACAATGTAAACATTACACAACCTCTTCGTGAGCGTGTAAGTAATGATATTAAACATGTACTCGTATTTAGAGAAATCAGTTGATGTGTTACTTTACATTCTCATCTAGTGTACTTTGGGCCCAATTTGTTCACACAAAAAAACACTTCTCTTCTATGCAAATTCTTTTTTTCATCTGCTTGCCACTCAATTTTCAGATCATTTACTGAATATTTAAGCAATTTGAAAATATAAATTTAAAAAAGATTTCCCTGCACATCATGCTGAGTGTTGATTTCCCTAACGTGATATTTTTGTTACCAAAATCAAAAATTAATCAAATCAATAGTCTGTTTGGAAGGAGGAGTGCAGGAAAAATTAAATACGATTTTTTTTTTTGCAAACTAGCAGATAATTTTCATTTAGCCGAAAAAACATGATTACCCACAGCATCCTGCTGAAGTTATTTTCTTAAATTAATTTTTCGTTTTATTTTTTACTAAGATCTCTTTAAAAATATTGATCAGCTAAGAATAAAAATAAGAAGATTAACTATTTTAAACGAAATTTATTATTAAAACTTTTACTTGACTCTTGCACCCGAATGCATGCATTAACCCTTTTTCTATAAATATTACGGCAAACCCGCCGAGAGGTACAAAAGTCGTCTGCTTAATCCCTAAATAACTTTATGTATAACCAGGTTTTAAAAAAAAATAATATATTTACTAAAAATTCCCTTCATATTTCATAATTTTATGTGAAAACTAGAAAAATATTTACCTGTTAACAAATACATATAAATTTTTCTAAAATAATTTTAATACATACTTGCAATCTAAATTAAGTAGCTTATTTGCCAGAAATATCTACATAGTAATTTTTTTTACTAGTACACAAGATGAAAATAAGTTCTCTGTAATATATTGTACAGCAAAAATTTCTTGTCAATGAAAACTAGCTATCCACACAAAAATGCAAAAAAATACATACACAAAATAATTTTTTTTTTTAAATATTCCGCTATAAAAATGCCAAACAATAAACTATATGCCATTCCAACCAAAGACAACTTCGACTATTATGAGCAACATTCTGATCCTAAAATGAGTAATGTTTAAAAATTTTTCTCTTTGCATCATTAACTAGCACCCCAAAAAATTACTCAAAATATTCTTGAATTCAAGAAACAAAAAAACATGTTTTGATAATTGCAGCTTCAAAGAATTTTTATCATGTAAATATTTTAAATTTCTCTACTATTAAAAATGGAAACGGATCATATACTTTTAGTAGTCTGTAGTATATTAAATAAAAATAAAAAAAAATAATTTTAAACCCTGTTTTATGTAACAGATTTTAAAACCGGTTCTATAACCGGTTTTGTAACCGTTTTTCTTAGACAAAAAAATATATTGGACATACTTAGTGAAAAATACATTTTATAACATATATGTTTCATCAATATTCGTAGAAAATTAAGCTAAAAAAATATTTAGCATACATACTTATAAGAAGTTTAAAATTTTTTAAAATAAATTTAAATTAATTTTATCAAATTTTTGATTCACTTTTGTTAAAGGGTCTGAGACTACTCATCAGCTAAGAAATCCCTTATAGATAAACTTCTTCAAATGAAATTTCATATTTTACTTTTGAGTCACCTAACACATGCAAGGGATAATGCAATATTTGCATGAACTTTTGTCTATTGTACATATTGTGGAGATACATAAAACCTGCTTTTTCATGCAAATACTTGTTTACTGACAAAAAATTCACAAAAAAGGTAATATAGTATAAAAACATTATTTTCTAAAAATTCAATGGTATACAAGCTTTGTAGCTAGAGCTTGAGAGTGAAAATCTAGAAAATTATTCAACTCGCGCAAAATAGAAAGGGACCTAAGGGTAAAAACCGGTTTTGTTCAGGAGAGCCATTTTAAAGATTTAAATACGTGTATCTTTGGTGTATGGTACACTTTTTTTAAAACGCGCATATATCTGGGAGGGAACACTTTTGGGGCATGGGACCGGTCTCATTCGATGCTCAGATGTTGTCCACATCAAAAAAAAAAAAAAAAAAGTGAAAAATTATTTTTTACCCTTAGGTCCCTTTCTCTATGCGCTGTCACATATGCGTTTTCAGTTTGATTGCAAGTAAATCCATATGAAAGTCGTCCAGTTGGACGCCTCTGCACAAAAAGAAATACGCACTTAAATTTTTACTGAGAAATAAAAACTTTCCCACCACATCTACAATCATACCAAGTAACTTTGTTGCGAGTTCGATCAGAATTCGTATGCCGAAATCGGCATGAAAATCTTTAAACAAAATCATAAGAGTTGCATACGTATTCGTGATATTCAAACAAACATCTCTAACTAAATAATGATCATACGACACCGATTATGTTGAATAAGAGTGCCCGTTTGCTTAATTTAGAAAATTGTGTCTGCTTAACAGATTTTTTTTTTCTGTAAAAATTCCCAAAATATTAAATACACAAAAAAAAAAAAATAGTCCCAAACTTACTTGAAACAATCGCAAATGCGGTATGTACCGATTTTCTGTAATCAGTCACATTCACGCTCAGAAAACAAGAAGTTGAAATAAGTGTCCGGCTTCATTTATGGTAAAAGGTAATGACTTTAGATTAGTTGCATGAATCAACGTCCAAACACATTATCATGCATCCAATTGATTGTCGTATTCATGTTTAGGACTTTGCTAAATTAAAATGCTAATTCCAAATGGCGGAGTAATGGTTGGAGTGTAAATTTTGTATGGAAATCACGCAAAAACTGAATGCTTTTCACGCAATTTTTACACTCAAATCAATTATCCATCATTTGACGCTCGAATAAATTTTTAAAATTTTTTTTTGACAATTGTTGTTACTGAGCATAGAGTCACATGTTTGCAGCACATCGATGTAGACAACTCAGCCATGTTCGAATATTAAAAAAAGTTTTTTTTTTTTGAACGCGTAGCATCCACTGTAGATATGTGAAGTCCCTGATTAGATAGACATGTGACACTCCGGAAAAATCAACATCATGTGTCTTGTTGCTTTTCTTAAGAATTTTATATGAAACAAAAGCACATGCCACTCAATTGCACAAACAAAAAAAACAAAAAACAAAAAATAACAAAAGCCACAACAGACAAAAGAAAACAGGAGGAGAAAAAATATGATGGAAAAAACAGATATTTAATTGTATGCTACGCTACCTTTCTCATACAGTGGAAAACGTAATAAAATTCGTCCATTCTGTAATATTTTGAACCAAATATTTTTAATGAGAAAATAAAAATCATGTTGTTTCTTTTGGATATAATTGCGGTCGTAAAGGCATGCAACAGCATGGTTCAATGGTTAATCAATGACAATTACAACTGCTGTGTTTTAACTACAGTGGAAGTTTTTCTACTTAACGACAATTATGTCACAAAAGAAATTATTCAAAAATATTCAGCGATATTATGTTAAAGCAAGACATCAAAACATTAATTTGGCAAAGAAAAATCTTAGAAAGCTTTTAAGGTAACACTTTATTTTGCATGATAACTTACAGATTGTAAATGTAATCTTCGAAAAGTCTAATAAATGCATCAGACATCAGCATTTTATTTTTGTTTGGTTTTCTTTCAATTAAAACGCGCAATAAGTTTGTTTAAAAATTCATATATTTTGGATTGCATATATGTTGGATTGCAAAACCCAAGTATGAAAAAAATGCCGGAATTGGATTACAAAAATCACAAAATATAGATATAGATACATATTGCTGAATTAAATCTACATTTACATGGTTTTAATGAACAGCCTTCATTGACCTAGATTCATTAAATTAATAAAAAAAGACATTGTTTTAATGAAAATATTCATGGCAGTTTAATCTAAAGTCTGCTTAATGAAAGCTATTTTTGGTATTATACTTTAACAAAATTAATGAAAAAATTAATAAACGATTTGTAAAAATAATGATTTTGTTTCAGTTTACATTTTAGCTGCACTTTTCTCTTATAGTTTTGTATGTGGTTGCGTACTGAATTGCCAAAAATTGAATCTCCTATTCAATTTCATCTTCGATAGTTGAATGACAGACCTTAAATTCAAGCGAGCATTAACATTTGTTGTTCT
Source organism: Lypha dubia (assembly GCA_947311025.1). NCBI lineage: Eukaryota > Metazoa > Arthropoda > Insecta > Diptera > Tachinidae > Lypha > Lypha dubia. Next base: position 84,501,274 of record OX371263.1, on the reverse strand, counting down.
GAATTGAATTAAAGATGTTATAGGAACCAAGCCAAACAACTGCCACTGCAATAAACGACAGCATTTAAATAAATCTTTAATTTATTTGTTTACACAGGATGTAGTTGGCGTTTTTACATCCTGTCGGGAAGTACAAAAATATTCAGCCACATTAACAGCATTCTCAGCATTCATTGAAAGATGCTGCAAACTATTCGAAGACAACAGAAAACTCATCATTTAGTTCTGTGAAATTCATTCTGGCAGGGACAAGAGAAAAATTGGAAATAGAGATCATTAAAATTTATTGCAGGCACAGGGAAAATAAAAATAAAGTCAGACATCCCTCGAAACAATAACATGTAAACATCACAAACAACCAGCCACCAACTTCTCGTTCCAGTTCCAAATCAACGTATTTTACTGATTCAATTACACTTGAAAAGATGGATTACTTCATGTTTTACAATGTTTGATATGCAAATATTTGTATGTTTCAGTTTTATATTTTTCTTATTTCAAAGCATATTTTTTTTTTCTTTTCATACAAACAAAACGAAAATTTATTTAAATTGTATATCAGGAATGGAACACATAGACTTGAAAATTTTAGCCAGTTGCAGCTTTTCCATTGTAGCATCCAACTTAATTTTGTTTAGTAAAAATTACATTGATTCGACGTATTGTTGACTAATTTAGTCAAAATGTACTAATTCGTTAAATCAATGAATTTTTCATTACTTTTGCTTAAGTTCATTCAATTACATTGAACTACAATGAATATTTGCATTTAAACATTTGCATGTGTACATTGAATCAATGATTTCTTTCATGAAATTAATGAATCCCGGGTAATTAATATTATTCGTTCGAAATTTGTAAAGTTATTTAAAAAAAAGTTCAATTTATTTGTTAATGTTTATATGCATTTCATTAGTACTTTACGAAATCATCAGTAGACATTAGCTATATATTTTTTTAGGTTTTCTCTGATTTAATCAAATTGGCATTTTTATACTGTTTAAAGAGAAAATGTATATAATTGATCTAAACCAAAAATATGAAGGAAAATTTTAATGATTCAACGAATTGTTGACTAATTTAGTCAAAATGTACTAATTCGTTAAATCAATGAATTTTTTCATATCTTTTGCTTAAATTCATTCAATTACATTGAACTACAATGAATATTTGCATTTAAACATTTGCATGTGTACATTGAATCAATGATTTCTTTCATGAAATTAATGAATCCCGGGTAATTAATGTTATTCATTCGAAATTTGTAAAGTTATTTAAAAAAAGTTAAATTTATTTGTTAATGTTTATTTGCATTTCATTAGTACTTTACCAAATCATCAGTAGACTTTAGCTATATATTTTTTTAGGTTTTCTCTGATTTAATCAAATTGGCATTTTTATACTGTTTAAAGAGAAAATGTATATAATTGATCTGAACCAAAAATATGAAGGAAACTTTTAACGATTCAACGAATTGTTCAGTAATTTTTACGTTATTTAATAATTCGTTTATGCAATGATTTTTTTTTTATTGAAATTTTCACTTTTATTTAAGATCTACAATAATGAATGATTTTAATTAGCCATTTGACTCTGAATTTTATGAGAATATTTTCATCGAATTAATGAATCGCAATAAATAAGTCCATTTTATTGAAATTAAAACAAAAATTATAAAAAAAAAACATACATACATATATATTATATAACCTCTGATTTAATCAAACAATAACGCTGCTCTTAATAAAAATATTTAAAAAAAAATTTTGAAAGATATTTCGAATTGTTGATTAATTTAATAATAAATCGTTAAATCAATGAATTATTTCATTTATTTAGTTTAGCGAATGCTTTCAACGAATCGTTTTACATTGAACTTGTATGAATAGATTCATTGAAACAACGGATGCTTACATTCCATCAATGTATTTTTACATATATTTAATGAATAAAGCTTAATGAATGTCATTCTCCTACGAATATGTAAAATCAGTGATTACACTAAATGGGAAAATAAAAAAATGTTGGTCGGAGTATTTCGAATATAACACATCAAAGTATCAACACTGTTGCTGTATGTACTGCAGTTTCCATCTCTGTGTAGCGTAGTGACTAGTTCAACAAACATTCATGAAATCAATATATAAAAGTTTTTATTAGACCTTTTTTTTGTTGCACTGAATGCTCAAATAGTTACAAAAAGCATATGTTTATTTGTTGTCGTTGTTAGCACTTTAATAGTTTTTGTTTTCAACTTTTTTTTTATTGTTTGTATATGTATGCTTAGGCAGATGATCAATGAAAAAGTTAAACTAAATCAATATAAAATGTTTTCTATTTACTTAAGTGAAATTCATTTCAATTAAGTTAATTATAATGAATGTGAAATATATGCACTTGTTTCTAAAAAACTGTGTGAAAAAATGTTTAAAACTGAAAAAACGTATTGAAAAAATTTCTAAGAATAAAATTGCTAATGCCTAATCAAAGCCGGTATAAATTTTTAAATGAAATGTTTTTAATTACTGTGCTTGATAAAGCACAAATTTAAGTTTGCATGCAAAAATTAAAAAAAATTAATTTTTAATATGCCAAAAATCAAATTAAAGAGTTGCTAATGAAAATTTTTCTTTTATTCTTATGGAAGTATTATGTGGCCTACGATGAAAATGCAAACTTTATCTCTGTGAATTCTTTATCTAAAAATACTCTGATGAGTTCTTTCTCATTAAAGTCACATGCCAGTAAACGAGATATTTCCTAAACGATTCCATAACGTTGGCAATAATTCAACTGCAACATCATTTTACATTTTGCACATCTTCTCAACATTAATATACTTGACAAAAACAAGAACAATCATTTATTCATTTTGTATTCATACATTTTATGTACATCTCCACATGCATTTTAGGTTCTTATCTTTGACTATAAAGTCAGTCAGTTACTTAGTCTGTTGATTTGAAGTTTATAGCTATTGCAACGATAAATGATATTAAGAATTTAAGGCAGCACCAGGACGTCGTTGACATCATCGTCATATCATTTCTGTCACTGCACAGTGGAGCAGGACTAAAAAACATTTTGAAAATTAATCAGACATTTCTGCACGAATAATGCCCCTTCGGTACGGAACGATTTTCCATTTCAAGGTCCTTAAATTTCCTTTCCGAAGCATTTCATGAAAGTTGTGTCAATTTCATACTTAAGAATACTCCCCTGCTAAGATCACTGGACACTCAATAATGATCAAATTAAAATTTTTTTATTTCTTTCCAAAATAATTTTTAATCTCCATTCCACAGTGTGTATTTTGTAAGAAGACAACTACAATAAATTGTTTCTCATGAATAATGTTTCTGACAGTAATTTTCATGTTAACTTTAACTAGATTTAGTTTGATATATTTTCTTAAATTCGAATACACATGGAAATGTACAGAACATAGAATTTAATCAATTTTTTTTTCAAGGTTCTTGTGTTTATGGCATTTTTACTAATGAAAGCTATCTTTCCAGCCATATTTTTTTTTTTTTGTGTTTTTTAAGGAACAAATTTTGCTGTAAAGTAAATGCAGAATACGTTCATTTTAAGTTTTGTTTACAATAATTTTCGAAGTTTGCAACGTATTGAAATAAATAGATTTTTTACGTATTCAAATTAACATTTTTTTGGAACTCAAAAGTTGTGTGGAAAACTCAAAAATAAAACTCGGCAATTAAACATACGAGTTGCAAAACATGTGGAGCGATAAAACAGACGGAAAGTCAGACAATATTACATCTTTTTCTTTATTAATGAATATCAGGCATAAAAGATCTTCGTTGTTGCACATATATGGCAAAAATTTATAATTGTTTTATAGTTAATGAAAACCATATTATGGTTGTGGCAAACAATGAATGGTTGAAGGAAAACAAAATGTGATTATTTGTTGCCATATTCAAGATCTCACTAGAAAAATACCACAAAATTGTTGTCAAAATTGTGTTGGAAGCAATTGCAACGTAAATGGACTGCTGCACTACTATCAAAAAACCGACAATTAGTCTTATAAAGCTTTTTATATTTTTAAATATAGAAATAAATTGATATATTTGCCTTATGGTTATGACAAACATATTATGATTGTGGCATACAATGAATGTAGGTTGTAGCAAACAAAATATATTTATTTCCTACTACTATAGCCGCATTAAATCAGCTCGTATTATCTAAGGGCCATACAATTTTTTTCAATTGCAATGCAATTGGTTCTACAACCAAAGCAATATTTTTACTAAACAGCATATACGTACATATTTATTAGTTGCAATATTATAACACAACATAATAAAATGAAAATATTTGTTTATTGCAACTTTATCGATAGCATTATTTTAAAAGAAACTGAAAGCCATTAAAAAGCTTGTTGATTCAATTAAAATATTAATCGAAAAATATAAATTTCCTAAATAAACCCTTATGGTATTTTGTTTTCAATACAAAAATGGAGATCCATGCAGGAAGTGTACTTTTATGTTCGTTTCTTAAAAATGTTGTGCTCTCTAAAAGGGTGGTGTGTTTGATTCTAAAAAAATTGCCCTCAGTAAAGGTGGAAGGCATTGCACTTTATGCTCCGTAAAAATCGTCAGTGTTGATAGTGCCCTATAAAACTTAGCTGTCAGCTGTTAAAAACAGGGCGTTCCACTTTTTCATAAGTTGTGTTTTATTGTAGTGAAATAAAAAGTTTTATTATTACAGCGTTGGCAAGACATTTTATACATGTACCTTTCAACAAGGTGCCATTTTGTGTGTAGAAAAGAAAAGACCATTAAACAAAAACGTTTTGTTTTTCAGTGCATTAGTCGGAATGCAACGTAAATTGTGCTCTTGGAAAAAACAAAAAAAATTGCATTCAGTGGCTTCTTTTATTTTTAAATATTTCGTTAATGCTTAAATTCCACTTCGTTTCTTGTTGGGTTGTTTGTTTCTTTGTTTGTCCCACCAGTTTTATTGTCTATTTTTAATTTTCGCTGCTTACAAAAGCAACTATAGAGTAATATTTAATTTCTTTAAAAAAAAAAAAATATTGGTTTGTATTCGTTTAACTGGCAAACAATTTGTTGGTGGAGCAAAATATTTAGGATTTTATATTCTTTGAGAGATTCGCTAAGGGTTAATCTTCTTTTACTTTTATAAATACAGAATTAACTTTGAAATGCGGTAACAATTTTAATAGTTGATAACATTTGATGGAAGTAATAACATAAAACTTACTGACAAAAACAAAGACCAAAAATAAAAGCTCAACCAGAGATAAAATTAAAAAAAAAATGGAGTTAAAAATAAACGAAATAAAGTATAACAATTTACACCATCAAAGAACTTTTTCAGAACTGAAATATTAAATTTCCGGTATGCTTCAAATAAATGTATTTTGTGGATTTCACAATAAGTGTTTTTCCGAACTAATTTTAAGAGCTTTTTTTCGAGCTGAAGCAAATAATTGAAAAACAAAATTATTTTGAATGTAAAATAAAAATAAATATTTTACATGATTTTTATGAATTAAATATTATTTACGTACAAATACGTTTATTCTATGTACTTAAACATAGATTTAATGAAAATATTCATTAAAATTAAAAATGGTTCATTGAAAGCATTTATTGTTGTCACATTTTAGCTAAATTAATTAAGCAGTTTATTGAATCAAAATTAATGAGCGATTTGTTGAAATGAATAAACATTTTAATTGTTTTTTTTTCAGTGTATGAATGTATAATTTTCGAAATCTTTTTTTTTTTTAAACGTAAAATCGATGAAACTTCACATCTGCTTTGAAATTTTTTTAGATATAATTTTAGTTTAACCGCAAATATATTAATTATAATATATTATAGATCCGAACATATTTGTATTCTGTGTCAAGGTCATATTCACACCATCGAGGGCAGCTGCACTTGAAGAAGAAACATTGTTAATGTGACCATAATCTAATACTATGTTCACACGAAGAACTGAAACACTAGGTTCGCTCCATGAACCACGATGGTACTTCGTTATTTAATATCATTTATTGTTTTTCCATTATATTTAATTATTTACATAAATATAAATATATGATTTTTATTTGTTCAATGTTTTTATTAAAATTTAGCACTTATCAATTGTTTTTCTTTGTTAAAATGTTTTTGGACAACTAATTCAGATAAACTAGCGATAATTTGTTATCAAAATTAGAGAAGATAGTTAATTATACGGGTTCGCAACAAGGTTCAAAATGAAACACATAGGTTCGCTCTCAAAATTTTGTATGGCGAAACATGTAGGTTCAATCAAGGTTGGCCCGCGAACCAAGAATGAGAGCGCGAACCACTATAATTTCTGTTCGTGTGAACATAGTATAAGAGTGATATTTTCAATTTGTTGGCTAATACAATTAAAAATTATTTTTATTAAATAACCTTAACAATATTTAAGTAACATCTAAAAATAATATGATCAAAATATATTGTGGTATGGCTACAAATTAACATATTATGATTATATAAAATACATATATTAAATATTTGAGAAATTTAATATCCAAGTTAGAGTAGTAAACGCCATTGAAAATGACTTTTTAATTTAACTACAAAATAACCAAATGAGAATTATATCTGGACTAGATGTAACAAATATATGTCAATCATTGGGTGTAACAATAAGCAAAGATATTTTTGAGGTTTAATATCTGTGGCAATAAATAATAATGGCTTAAGTCGAAATTTCATGTTTTGAGATATTAAGGGTTTTGTCTAAAATAAATTGTGTTTGGTTTTTATATAAAATGTTCAGCCAAAGAAAAAGATGCACATTCATTTAGAACAAAACTTTTAATTTTATAAAAAAAAAAATGAGTTTTATAAGTTATTATTCGTTGTTTTTTAATTGAGATGTTATGAAAAAATCCATTGGCAGAAAAAAAAACACTAAAGTGATCTTAAGATATTATATTGAAAGGCGAAATAATTTTTATTGGCAGTAAGTCGAGACAAGTGCTTTAGTTTAAATTGAAAAATGTGAAAACCTGAAAATCTCTCGTTTTATAAAAGCTTAGTTAAATGTAAGGTCTTTTTTTATTTAAAGAATAATTTGAATGGACTGTTAGTTATTAAACTTAAATGTATACAAGTTTTAAAGCTCAAACATTTTAATATTTATGTAGCCACCTTAAAAAAAAATTAAGTTGAGATAAGATATTATGGCTTATGTATTATTTTCCAAAAAGAATTAACTTAAAATTTAATCGCGTATAGTTTTATTAAAAATTACATTTTATACTTGAAATTTAGCTGAGTGATAGATCTTGAAGAGAAGATTTAGAATGTATAATAAAATGAAAAAGCACTTATGTCAACTTAAGCCATTATTATTTAATGCCACAGATATAATCCAGCCATATTGTAGAAAATATTGATTAGAGCGATAGAACATGTTTGAATTATCCGAAGTTTTATCAAAACAATATTTTTTTTTTCAAAATCTTTAATGTTGGTTTTTTTTTTTTTTTTTGAGAAATTTTGCTTTAAACTTGCGATATGTTGCGAGGAGGTCTACACCACACATCATTCTTTTATAAATGTGGACTTAACGTAGATTCTCATACATTTTTACGCAGGTTGCATTTGACAAAATAAAACTTTCAACCGTGGAAAAAATGTTGCACATCAAGAGAATTTAACCAGATATTAAAAAAATCTACAAATATGACGATGATGACCAACAAAAAGAAATAAAAAGGAAAAGAAAATTAAATCAAAAAACCCCAAAAGCTGAAAACGAACATAAGTTACAGTTGTTGTCAGTGTTGCAAATACATTTTAACTGTTGCCCCAAAGATATTTGGAGAAACATTTAAAGCAAGAAAGAAAAAATAAACGAACTGATGCTGATGATTTCAATCGCCCTGAAGATAAATAAAATATTTGATTGTTGCATGTGTTTATATTCATGTGAAATTCATAAGAATTAAAATGAAATAAAATAAAATATAAATTGTTAAAAATAAACCCTGTAGTTTACGAAAATAATAAAGTTACAGAAATATACATCTATTTTTTATAAAAAACTTTTTCAAACAAAATAAAAGCGAAAATTGTGAAATCAAACAATTATGCAACAGAAATGTAATCAAAGTAGCGAAAAAAAAGGAGTTTTATTAAATTTTATGCCCAGAAAAACGAACACTGTAAATTATATAGATACTGAAAATTCTTTTCCTTATTGATCTCTATGTCAAGACATTTTCAAAAGGAAGGAATGTTAAGAAATATTGATAAAGGGGTGTCGGTCTATTGGGTGGGGATATGAACAAGTACTCAGTATTTTGAGCACTTTGGAGACAATCTGGGCATCTATTTGTAATGCCGGGGAGTACTTATTCTTGGTAGCAATTAACTATACTACTCCAGCCTGCTCTAAGTTGTCCCAGGACTCACCGAAATTGCCTGGGCAGCTGTTGCTCACTGTCTGAAATCAAAATATCTGTAATATTGGGTGCTGCAACAACAAAAAAGATTTGCGGAAGATTAAAATGGAAGCGTGTGGTGAAAGCAAGCAATGTAACATATTACAATTATAACATACGGGCACTTTGTATTATCACAATTAGTGATTTTTTTTAAAAAAAAACCTAAAAAAAATACTAAGGTGCGGCTTATACAAGTCGAACGAGTGATTGGACTGTAAATTTTGTATGAAAAGCACTCAGTTTTTTTAGTGGTTTCCATACAACATTTACACTCGAATCACTCCTTGGGCTTGTATAAACCGCACCTAAGGAAAAAAACTTTTCATTTCCATTTTATCAAATAAAGAAACTAAAAATTAAAAAAAAACTTAAAACCAATCGACGCAGCCAGACAAAAAAAAAACGAAAAATATACAAAATATTCATCAAAAGTGAAACATTAATAAATGCGCAAATATCTTTAAAAATCTTCATGACAAACAAACGCCAAAACGAAGAAAATTCGCCAATCTTGTAAAATTTTCACCGAAAACGAAAAAACGTTAAAACAAAAAAAAATCAAAATGTAAAATATTAACAACACGAAAAAACGCCAGAAATATAAAAAAACGCAAGATATAAAAAAAATTTTAGAAAACAGAAACAAACTCAGAAACTCCAAAAATTGGGAAATTTTTTAACAACGCGGAATATATATTCAAACTAAATAAAACGCCTAAACGAAGAAATCATTCAATACCAAAACAAAGAAAAACCATCCAACTTAAAAAAAACGTCAAAACAAACGAAATGACGAAAAAATGCTAAAACTATAAAAAATTACACTTAAAGAAAAATGAGCAGAAAAAAAATAATATAAAAAAAAATTAAAAAATGCAAAATGAAAATTAAAACGCCAAAAAAATAATAAAAATCGCAAAAAATAACGGAATTAATCAAACGGAATCAAGAAAACATGCAGCATTACAAAATATTTAGCATTTAATATTTAGAAGGCTTCGAACGCTTTTAAAAATTAAATTTTGTAAAATGTTTTTTTATTTTTCTTTTTATTTTACTGCCCATTGTGTTGCGAAAATGAAGCCAAAACCTTAAAAGTTATTGAACAATTCGTTGGAAACTTTTGAAAAATATTAAAAATAAACAAGATCCTTTCCTTTTTAATCTTCAGAATAGTCCATACTAGTGATGTTACGAATACTCGTATTCGTATTCGAATATTCGACTATTCGCCTGTTTTAAGATATTCGTATTCGTATTCGTATTCGCCAAATTCAAGCGAATATTTTTCGAATAATTTTCCCATACATTTTCCAAAAAAAAAAATCATACAAAAGTTTAAAAAAAGTACATAAAATGTAAAAAAATATATTAATTTTTATTAAAAAAAACCCATTGTATTTCACAAAGAGTAAGAAAAACGAAATCTGAAAGTATGTAAGTAAAATAATTAAAAAATGTTCTGTAGAGGTTTTCAAATTCGGCATCTTAATGCAATAATAATGTTAAATCACTAAATTTTTTTTTCATTTATAGTTACTAACGCAAAGGCAGGGATTTTTTCCAATTAAATTTGAAATATAAACCTCAAAAGAAATATTCGTATTCGTATTCGAGTTCGGCGAATACAGTTTTAAATATTCGTATTCGTATTCGTATTCGCGAATACTAAAAATTTATATTCGTAACATCACTAGTCCATACATTATTTAATTTAATAATTTATTAAAGAAAGGCATTCATTCATACGTTCGCGATATCAAACAGAAAACACAATGTCGGTTGCTTCATCTGTATTTTACTTTAACGCTGTCACTTTGGTTCTTATTTCATTCATTATGCTCCAATCCAGACTCTAGCGGCTTTAAAGAATATTTTCAAATATGTTGGATTTATTTATGTTCTCTTTTACGAGCTTTATTTATGGTTTAATTATTATTTTATATCCCCTTTTGTTTTTCTCCCCCTCTCTCTATGAGTATATTTCATAAATGGTAAAAGTAGTTTATCATTATTATATTTTACAGACCCAAACAAATATCTGTGCATAATGCAACCAACTATAAAATAAGTATTACGACCATCAGCAGCATCATCAAAAAAGTAAATACATGAATTCTATTTAATTGAAGGGAACTGATAAATTTTAAAAGTCACTCGGAAAGTTAAATATCTGGTCACACTTTATAAATCACTTGCACTCACAAGTCATATTTTTTTAAAATATTTAAAATAAAATTACATTTTCTAGTCAAATTGATACAAAGAAACAAAATCTAATTTTCTATATGTCAAATTATTGGAGTTCAAAGATTAAGAAACATCATTCCCTTAACAATGACTAGTAAATTTGCGTGTTTGTTTGTGTCTGTTAGAATATTGCACAAAGGTCGTCAGGTCGTCAGGTCGTCAGGTCGTGCATGAGAAAATTTTCCAACTACAACAAAGTTTCCAAAGTTTCTACTTTATATTCGTTACCTTGGTCCCTACTGCTTAATATTTTGTGTTCTCTATAAACATCTTTTAAATATATTTGGCAACCACCCCAAGTACATAGAATATTGTTTGCATATTGCAGGAATATTTTGTTGGTTATTGTGTGAAAGTGCATAAAATCAAAAATATAAGGGTGTTCAGTTTTTCAAGTTAAAATTTATTACCTTTGTCATTAAACTTTTCTAAATATTACGGGAAACCAGCCGATGGAACAAAATTCTAACGCTTAATCCCTAAACAACTTTATTTTTAACCAGTTTTTAAACCGAGTTTGTAAACGGTTTTGTTACCGGTTTTGTAACCGGTTTTTCGTCGGTTTTTCAACCGGGTTTTTTAGGCATCAAATACATTGTGCTCATACATAAACTCGTAAATAAAATTTGCGAAGCACAAACATTATATGCATATGCATTGGGTAGGTATTTAGCAACCAACGAAATACGTATGGATTTGCAAACCCATAACAAATAAATAAAATATTTAAAAAAAGAAATTCTAGAGTAGTTGCTCGAATAAATATCATTTTATAGCATATATTTTTCATCAATATTGGTAGAAAATAAGATAAGCAAATGTTTTCATATAATAAATAAGAATTAATTTTATCAATCTGTTTTTCGTTTCACTTTTGTTAAAGGGTCTGAAACTACTCATCAGCTAAGAAATCCCTTATAGATAAACTTCTTCAAATGAAATTTCATATTTTACTTTTGAGTCCCCTAATACATGCAAGGGATAACGCAATATTTGCATGAACTTTTGTCTATTGTACATATTGTGGAGATACATAAAACCTGCTTTTTCATGCAAATACTTGTTTACTGACAAAAAATTCACAAAAAAGGTAATATAGTATACAAACATTATTTTGCAAAAATTCAATAGTATACAAAACAGTACAAAGCTTGAGCTTGAGAGTGAAGCTACATCTTGAAATTATTCAGCTAATGCATATTCTATTTTCATATGCGGGTTCAGTTTGTTTGCAAGTCAATCCATATGAAAGTCGTCCAGTTGGGCGCCTCTACACAGAAAAAAATACACTCTTTTATTTTCAATGATAGAAAAAAGGGTAGCAACTACATTTATTGCGAGCTCGATCAAAATTCGTATGCTGAAATCGGCCTGAAAATCTTTAAAAAATGTCATAAGACTTGCATACGTATACATATGTACGTGATATTCAATCAATCAATCATCTCTAACTAAATATTAATCATACGCCATGATAATGAATAAGAGGGGGCATATTTATGCCTGTTTGCTTAATTTATTAAATTGTGTATGCTTTTTTTTTGCGTAAAATTCCTAAAATATTAAATACACAAAGAAAAAAATAGTCCCAAACTTATTTAAAACAATCGCAAGAAGTGTCAAAAATGCAGTATTTACCGATTTTTTGGAATTAATCCAATTCAAGCTCAAAAAACAAGATTAGTTCACGAAAACGTTCGGTTTAAATTCAGGTGAAACGTAACGGCTTTAGATTGTTTACATGAATCTACGTCCAAACACATCGTCATGCATCCAATACATGCACGTACACTTTAACAACCAAAAAAAGTCTTTTTTCTATCACAATTGTTGAGAGCGATCAGCACGTTTGCACAGCATATTGAATTCGATTGAGAAACGAAAATGCTGACTAAATGCTGTTCATACCCCATCGATAATGATGATGATGATTAATAGTGCGAGATACGAGGAAATAAAGATATAAAGTTATTCCACTTTCTTATATAAAAAATTTTCTCTACTTAATAGATTTTTTCTAAAGATTTACGATAAATTATTTATTACTAACATCCATACCTAAACAAGAGCGTCAACGCTTTGTCAAATCGATAAAAACAGGGTTATCAAAAAATATATAATAACCAGGGCAAGTTTAAATATGTACAAAATTAAAGAAAAAAAGCTCGCAAAAAAGCACAAAGTAAACGCAAAATAAGCCCAAGAATAAGAAACAAAAAGCTCAAATATGCTTCCAAAAATTAAACAATGTAACCACTTTTCATTTATTTTATTAAATATTTTTTTATTGCAAAGCACAATCATATGTTTTTTTTTTTTTTTAATTTTCTAAAAGAAAAGATCGATTATCGCATAAAACTGTAGAATAAATTGAAAAAATTCATTCAACATAAGAGGATGTAGTAGGAGCGAACTTAAACAATAATAATTCGCTTGGAGATAGCGAATCAGTATTCATCAGCTTCGCTTTTGTTTAAAAAATATTATTTTTAATTTTAACTAATGTTTGAGTTTCAACGTTTCGATTCATAACTTTGTTGAACTTTTCAAAAATATTTTCTTTTCAAAATTTTTCATCTTTTCTTCCACTTTTTCTGTAATAGACAAATTTTCTTTTAAATAAAGTCCTCTTCTTTCTAGTTTGATTATACTTCTTCAAATACACTCGAAACTATATTTTATACCATATACGGGAGATCAGATTTTAAAGATGCAGTTGTAAATAGAGCTTTTGCTTTATATGTATATTGATTCCACATCATCATCAGAAAGTGCATTTACCACATTGCAAATTTCTGTATAGTTGTCACAATAATAAATAACACCTTTAAGCCAATCTAGTTTGCAATGTCAAGAGTTAAAGAATAGAAAATTGCATGTGTGAAAAGACGACAAACTTTTGCTTTTTATTTGCAACAGAAAGATTCAAAAATTATTTTCAAGGGCTGCCAAAGTGCATTATAAGCAAATTCAAGCAGAGTATATCAAATAAAGCAATTTTGCAAAATAAAAGGTACAAAATATTCGAAATCAAGCTTTTCCAGCAAAAAGCTTAAAAAACTTGTCCTGATAAAAACACTGATTACAATAGTATACACATGGCCGAATAATACAGGTCTGTCCATCTCTACAACAAACACAACAATCCTCTGTGCTTGTCTTTTGCACCTAACTTCACTATAAAACGCGCTGTCAAAAATCGGATTTTCAAATTGCAAAATGTTGCCGCCGCGTTAATTTGGAATGCCCCATGCAAATTGTATGGGCATGAGCATTTTTTACAGCTACAAAACGCGTGCCTGTCTTGTTTAGGTATGGCTCTAAGAACGTATTTATTACTGATATGGCTGGTCGGAACTCATTTTTTTTTCCCCGTGTATCAATAATTTATTATTTTTTTTAAATCCATTTTAAATTTTCAGTTGCAAAATTATTTAATTGATTTTCAAAATAAATAATTATTTACACATTAATTTACCACTGTGTCAACACAACGTATACATAAATAAATTAATTAACTGCCAACTGTTGTAGTTGATTTATTGATGTCATTATTGTCAACATGCATAATAATTATAATAGTAATTCATGGCTTTTTTAACATGCCCGTGTATGTCTGTTTGATTTCATTTAATTATTCGTAGTTGTTTTTTAAAACATAGAATTTAAGCAGGCGACATTGTCACTAACAAGTACACACCCTGGCTGTGGTTGGTGACTACACATACATATTAACGAAAAGTATTAGTTTCATGTAGAAGAATATTAAACAAATATTTGGAAGAAATTGACGGCTGTCAGATTTTACAATAATGTTAGAAAAAAATACATGCTAAAATTTTTTCACAACTGTGAACTGTGTGAACTGACACTTTTAGTCTGACAACTTTTTCACAAAAAGCATTGGAACGGAATTTTAAACTACCTTCTGATAAAAAATTATCAGACATCTGACAATCATGAGAACACAATTCTTTGTCATTTTTCAGATAATTTCGATGTAATTGTCCGACGTTTTTTAATTGTCAGATGTGTAAATTTTGAGTAAGGAAAAATAAGCAAAATATTTCCCTTTAAAACATACTGTTTGTTTCTCCTCTCTGAAAGAATGTCACAGTTTTTTCTATACAATAATCTGACAACGCTGTGAAATGTCAATTAATGTTGGCATATGTAGATAATTTTCGTTTATCCTCAACTGTATGGCAATGAAATTGTAAGGATTTCTAACAATCGTCTAAAATGAAAATATACGTTTTGGTGGCAAATTTTCTTTGTCACGACATTGTCAAACTTTCCAATTTATAACAACTGTTTATAAAATATGTTTGTGGGTTTTTTATTAATTAAAAAAAATAAAATTCTTTTTATTTTCTTATTTTTTCGTAGCTTTTGCTACTTCTTTATTTATCAAACGAGAGTTAAAAACTGAACTTTATTGTTACAATTTTGTTTTCTTATTAAAAAATGCTTATTGGTAATTTTTATTATTTTGCTTATTAATAATATTTATTTTTGTGAGTTTCCTGTTTGTTTGTGTCTTTATTGTTTTAATTCGTGGAATTATTTGTTAACAGCAGAAGTGTGTTGACAAAATTGCATTTCTAGATAATTTTGATAAAGCGTGGAAAGTGCATTGACATGTATTATATTTTTTTAATAGTTTGTCTGGAATTCAAAAATAGGGTAACAACAAGAATAAAGTTGCAAAACAGGAAACTCGTGTATACGATAAAATAATAATAAAAAAATGTAAAACATATTTGTTAAATTATTATACGGTGGGGTGACACCATAACTCCCCCTCCGTTAGTTTGAGGCTCCGACGAAATTTGGAGCACAGTTGCTCTTCTTTTACAAAGTATGGGTATAGTAACTACTAAAATGATCAATATTGAAATTGTAGTGCTATTTGCAGCTATATTAATGATTCTGTGTATATTTTGGGTTTTATTAAAATCAGTAAAATTGTTTTCATATTTAATTTGTTTTATGTATAGATCTTCTAATTTAATTTCAGTGTATGTTCCATTTTCTTTTATCTCTTTTAAAAAGTTAGTTTGAATAATTTTTTCTTTTACAATTAGTTTTTCGTTTTTAAATGTTAAATTACCAACATTGATTTGACAATTTTCAAATTTAATTATAAAATTATGACTTATATTAATAGTTTTTCCTTTGTAATTACAATTGTGTGTAAAGTTGTTAAAGAAATTTTTAAATATAATTATTCCTTCTTTTATTTCTTTTATTTCTGGTATTTTATACTCTCTAAGTGTACAACTTGCTATTTTATTTGCAACGATGCTTAAGATACATGGATCATTAATTTGTTTTAGATTCTTATATAAGCTAGATGTATTTGGAAAATAGACATTTTGGTTCTCATCAACTAAAATTCTGTTTTCTTTTAAAAATAATGATTTGTTTATTTTATTGGGAATTGGCTCAAGGATTATTTGTGTAAAGGATATGTTTGAAAATTGGGGAATGGAAAGGATGATGACAATTTGTTCTTTTTCAAAGGATACGGCAACTTTTGTTTTAGTATACTTTTCAAAGTCATTTATAATTTCAATTTCTTGTTCGTCGAGTAAGTCCGTCGGTATAATACCTAGTTTGCTAGTAAATATGACTCCTGCAATGTCGTCAATATGGTCTTTGAGTAGATTTATATCATTATCAATCTGGTAAATGTGTTTTAGGAAATCTATTTCGTCTTCTAATGTAGATATTTTATTCTGAATCTCATTGCGAAATTTGTTTATATATGTTTTTACTATATATTGTTGTCTGTTGATATGAGTTGTGACATTTTGTATCTGTGTAGAAAGTGTTTTACTTATACGCGCTATATATCCTACTTCGATTGAGTTAGCATTAGTAGTTGTCGTTAGATTCGTGAGCATTGATCTGATTTCTTGTTCATCGTCACTGTCCATATTTCCTGTTATAAATTTTAATCCTTTTCCAAGGCCATTTATTAAACCTCGTCTAATTCTAAAATGTGGTGAAAGATTATCTAATTTAGTTTTCAAAATGTTAAAATTATTTATTGTTGTATCGAGTAGCGGTATTATTGAACCATGTAATGAGTTAATATTATTGTCTATAATTTCTATAGTAGTGTAGTAGTGTGTCAAATTGATTAAATGGTATATTCTACGGTAGTGGTCGACGATCCTTATGTCGTTTTCTTTAATTGGGATGTAGCCTTCATTCTCTGTTAGGTCCTGTATTTCCATTAGCTGGGGTTGGATAATATTTGCCATTGAAATGAGCAGTAATAGTTTTATTTGTAGTTTCATCTAAAAAAAAGGAAATAATATTGGTAAGTTATGTTGATGTCTGATTGTCGTTGATGGTCTGAAATTTCTTTTTTCGTTTTATGTGGGATTTATAATATTTAAAATTTCGATCTGTAACTATATGGTCGTCATCTAATTTGGTCGCCATTACTTTTCGGAATTTTGAATGATTTTTACCGCCTCGTTCATCCTTTAAATATATTGGTCCGGTTTGGATGTCCACGTTCTCACGAGTTTTGTTTAATTTATTAATGATCCTTTCTTTCGCCTTTGTCATTTTTTCTTTAATCGAGCTGTATTCCTCTGGGTTAACTGTTCCATTTTTAAAATCTATTGGTTTCTTAGCAGTTGTGGAGTGTATGGTATTATTGTAGTACATTATTATTCTATAAATTTTTTCTTCGACACTTTCTGTGTCTTTATTAGGATCGTGTTTCAGAATTCGGATATGTTCGTTAATAGTATTATGGAGTCTTTCGACGTCTGCGTTTGATGTATGGTTGTTATTAGAAGTGTGGTGTATTTCTATTCCTTGTTCTTTCAAAAATTCTTGAAGGGGCAGTGCTTTAAATCCTAATTCATTGTCCATAACTAACCTTTTTATGCTTCCAACTGTTGATAAATACTGGGTAAGTGCTTTTTTAAATTCGATCCAGGATCTATCCTTTATTCTTATGGCTTGAGCGTGTTTTGAGAATTTGTCTAAAAATGTTAGAAATAATGTTTTTTCTAAACTGTAAAAAACGTCTGCGTGTATGATTTCTCCAGGTTTATTAGGGGTTTCGGTGATTTTATATTGTTGTTTTATTGGATTTCTTTCGTATTTTTCTTTGTTGCATATATCACAATTATTTATAAATTGTGTTATGCGTATTTTTAGCTGTGGGTGGTAAAATTCAAGTTTTAATTCTGCGAAATTTTCGTTTATTCCTCTATGATTGTTTTTTATGTGCTCTTTTCCTATTATATCGGTCAGCTCGTTTTCATCTGTTATATCCTTAAGAAGGTGTTTACAGCGTATGATTTTGAAGTTTCTATTTTCACCAAAGTATTTTTCAAAGACAGTTTTCAGTTCGTAAAAAACAGATTCATCATTTATGAAAATTGCGTTGGTTTTATCAGGGTTGAAATGATTTTTTAATAGAGTTATTAGTGTTTCTTCGTCAAAAGTTTTAGCATAAATTGTCTTCCTGTTATTCTTGAAAATTTGTTGGTTTTTTACTTTCAGTGATCCTGACATTGTTTTATGAATTACAATTTGTCTCCGATAAAAGTTGAGCGGGTTGTTTGTTTCTGAAATAATATTATTTAAGTTTTCATCTTCGTTGAAATTAATTTCTATCCTAGATAATGCGTCTGCATTACCGTTCATAATACCCTTTTTATATTTTATATCATAATCGTATTCTTGTAGACGTAGTCTCCATCTCACAAGTTTTGAGTTTGGTTCTTTAATGGAGAACAGCCAAACTAGTGGTCTATGATCTGTTTCAATTAAAAATTTCCTTCCGAAGAGGTATGGTCTAAAATATTTTGTTGACCATACAATTGCGAGAAGTTCTTTTTCTATCGTACTGTAGTTCTGTTCCGCACCATTTAGGCTACGACTTGCATAGCAAATAGGATGGCCATTCTGCGATAGAACAGCTCCAAGTGCAAATTTGCTTGCGTCGGTTTGAAGAATGAATTTTTGGGTAAAATCTGGATATGCTAGAACGGGAGAATTTGTCAACAGTCTTTTAAGAGATTCAAATGATTCGATATATTCTGAATTTTTAAATTCAACAACGGAGTCTTTCTTAAGATATCTCGTCATGGGTTTGGCTATTTTGGAATAGTCTTTCATGAACTTGCGATAATATCCCGCTAATCCGAGAAACTGTTTTATTTCCTTTTGCGTTTTTGGTAAAGGAAATTGCTGTACACAAGCTATCTTGTCGGAATTTGGTCTAATGCCTTCCTCAGATACTACGTGTCCAAGGAATTTGGTTTCTTTTTTCATAAATTCGCTTTTGTCCAATTGAATTTTTAAATTAACTTCTTTTAGTCTTTGGAAGACTTTCGTTATGGATTCTATGTGTTCCTGTAATGAAGTTGAGAATATTATAATATCGTCTAGATACACTAGACAAATTTTATTAATGAACTCGCCCAAAACGTTATTCATTAAACGCTGGAAAGTGGCCGGAGCTGTTTTCAGCCCAAACGGCATACGAAGAAATTCGTAGTGGCCGCCTTCCACACTAAATGCTGTCTTTGCGATGTCTTTTTCGTGAACCTCGATTTGATGGAAACCTTTCGCTAGGTCGAGGGTGGTAAAGTATTGACAACGTCCGAGTTTTTCCAGGATTTCGTCGATATTCGGGATTGGATATTTGTCGTCTATTGTTATCTCGTTGATTTTTCTGTAATCTATAACCAGTCTCCATTTTGCCTTACCACTAGCGTCTAATTTTTTTGGAACTACCCAAACTGGGGCCGAATAAGGCGAATGACTGGGCCTTATTATCCTTTTGTGTAACATTTCCTCTATTTGCTTTTCTACCTCAGTTTTATGTATGTAGGGGTATCTATATGTTTTCGCCGCAATAGGTATGTTGTTAGTTGTCCTTATTTCGTGTTTGATGGCGTTCGTGAATGTAAGATCGCTCTCTTCTGTGTAGAATATATTATTATATTTTTTAATGATTGGTAAAAGTTTCTCTTTTTCTTCTTTATTTAAATGGTCTACGCGAATCTGTTCCAACATTGGTACATCTATTTTTTTATATGATTCAATTGTATAAAAATTTTCGGGTGTTATTTCATCTGTTTCCTGGGTTTCTAAAATAACCCGTTGTGGTAAATTTCCATTCACTTTAACAAGAGCATTGATTTTATAATTTTCTGTTTCGTATACTCCCTCCACTATTTCGATATTCTTATCGTTTAATAAGGTTTTGGGATTATATACTAAACCGTTTTTGTGCTCAACTGGTACTATGACTTTATGTAGTCCTTTTTTTTCGAAATAGTATTCGATACCGTTATTTGTGTATCGAATTGGAATTTCGGTTTTTTCGATTTTTAGGGTGTTATCTTTCAAATTAACTATTGCTTTCATTTGTCTAAGTATGTTATTGCCAATTATTCCATCATACTGTTTGTGGAATTGGCAGACTAAAAATTCTAATTTGGTGTCTGTAAATTCACCAAATTCTTTAAAAATTGGGATTGCTACTTTTTCTGAAATTGTAATAGTATGTTGTAATGTCTTAATGTTTGTCACATCGCAAGGGATCCTCCATTTGGGATGGCAAATTCCAGGATTTATTACGGAATGTGTTGCTCCCGTGTCGATGATGAATCTTAAACGTCCTAGTTTTGTTTTAACGATTATATATGGTAAGTTTCCGTTGAGGCCATCGGCCGAAAATTTTGAACATCTGTTCTGCCTTGTTCCGGCTGTCTGGGTTGATTATAGTTTTGTCTATTATATCTGCTGTAGTGTCGATTTTGTTGGTAGTGATGATTGTACTTACTGTCGTTTTGGTAACTGTCTGTTGTCGGTTTAAAGTGTTGTACATTATTTATTTCCATTGGTTCTGGTTGTTGGGGCGGATTATAATTGCGTTGTTGATTTTGGTTATAGTTTTGGTTATATCTTTCCATGTTGCGTTGTTGGTACCGATTGTGATTGTAGCTCTGATTGCCTTGCTGATAATTGTAGTTTCCTCGGTGGTAATTACTATTGTCGTTAAATTTATTATAATTATATTTTTTATTATGATTTGTTCTGCTCCCCGAAGGTTCTATGTTTCTTTCTTGTTCTTCATTATTCTGTCGTTTCCCTTTGCTATTACTATTCTTCACTATGCGACCATCTTTTCCCATGCGGTCGTATCCGCTCTCGAATAGAATATCCATTGCTAATTCCAGGCTTCCAGGATTCCTGCAAGTTAATACAGTCCGCATTGGTTCCGGCATTTTGTTTTTGAAGATGTGCAGTGCAGATCTTTGATTGTTAATGGCTACCTGATTTGTTGCTTCACCTTCACCAAGGACCAAAAGGGCTTTGTTATTCAAACGCCGTAGTCTGTATTTTATCTCGTTATAAAAATCAACAGTAGTACTTTCAAAAGTGACAGATCTTAACTCATCATATAATTGTTCGCAATTCTTTTTCTCACCAAAATTGTTCTCTAAAATACTCTTGATATCTGTCCAAGATTGTGCCTGCGTATTAATTTCTATAATTTCTTTGGCCCTACCGACTAATCTACCTTTTATAATGTCTGAGAAGACAAGTTGTGAAAGTTCATCATAAGTCCTAAGAACCGGATATATTCTATCTATTAGTCTAGTAAAATTAATTAAATCGTTACGGTTACCGTTATACTGAGGGATTGAATTCAAGTATTTAATGGGATCTAATTGAATTTGATTTGGTTCTGCCATTTTAAAGGAAGGTATAAATTTGTTTATTTTTTTTTTAGATTTTATTTGCAATTTTCAGTGGACAATTTTTGTACACGTAATTAATAATATTATCTTATAGTTATAAATTATGGAGAAAAAAAAAAATTTTGAATAACTTATGACTATTCTTACTATATCCTTTTAAAGTTGTCTTCCTTGTTTATAGTTGTTCTCTTCCTTCTTAGTGCTGATCAGGATTTTTCTCTGGTGTTCTTCTTCTCGGTTTTACTGATTTTCTATTTCCACTTGTTCAAATAGTGCTTTTAAATCACTTTATATTTCCACTGTTCAAATAGTGTTTTTATTTAAAAATGTTTTTTATTACTTTTTTCTTTTATTTATTATTATTTTCTGTCAATGTATAAGGCAATTTGTTTTGTCTATATTTATTTTCATTTCTTTTTTATGTAGTAATTTGTTGATGATATTTTCCACTTTTTATGTGTGCATTAAAATTAAAGTTCACTTAATTAGTTTATTTGATTAGAGTAAGGGTTTTTCTCTTTTATTATTTTACTTAACTTTTAGTTCACTTATTAATGTTGTTGTTTAGAATAAGGATTCTTCCTTTTTTTTTCTATTTTTTTTGAAATCGCGTTAAACATTAAAATGTCTAAAAGGAACCAATTAATTCTTTAAACGATTAAAACCTTTTCGCGATATCCCATCCTCGTCGCCAAATATGTTTGTGGGTTTTTTATTAATTAAAAAAAATAAAATTCTTTTTATTTTCTTATTTTTTCGTAGCTTTTGCTACTTCTTTATTTATCAAACGAGAGTTAAAAACTGAACTTTATTGTTACAATTTTGTTTTCTTATTAAAAAATGCTTATTGGTAATTTTTATTATTTTGCTTATTAATAATATTTATTTTTGTGAGTTTCCTGTTTGTTTGTGTCTTTATTGTTTTAATTCGTGGAATTATTTGTTAACAGCAGAAGTGTGTTGACAAAATTGCATTTCTAGATAATTTTGATAAAGCGTGGAAAGTGCATTGACATGTATTATATTTTTTTAATAGTTTGTCTGGAATTCAAAAATAGGGTAACAACAAGAATAAAGTTGCAAAACAGGAAACTCGTGTATACGATAAAATAATAATAAAAAAATGTAAAACATATTTGTTAAATTATTATACGGTGGGGTGACACCATAACTTTTATACTCACCTTAAGTAGTAAATTAAATGTTATCTAAATCGGTATATCTATTAGATAAACTTTGACACAAATACTGAATAATCCAAATAAAAAAAAATATTTGTAAAAATCAATAAAGACCATTAAATCGGCATGTTTGTTGAAACAACTAATTTTGTCTAAACTAATGAATTGACTATAATTATATGTACAACAGAAAAAAAACGTGTTTTTTAACGACGAAATCTGATAAAGAACACACAAATATAAATGTACGTAGGATAAGCTAAATTTCGCCCACTTTATAACATTCTTATAATACCTGGACAAAGTTAAAATTTTGTAATATTTACTTACAGTTGTATGGCACAACTACTAAGATAGTTATGACCAGAGTAAACAGAAATGTATCCAAATTTTTGTGCTCATAAGATGGCTTATATTTAAATTGCAGAGAAAAAACTTTAAACATGACTGAAAAATTTTAACATGTTTTACTTACAAAACAGTTTTTCTTTGTTGGAATTTTCATATAAAAATTTAAGATATTAAAATTAAAAAGACAAAACAATCAAAATGTGCAAACAAACTCCGAAAAATAATAATTCGCAAATCGATTCTTAAAATACCATAAAATAAATTAATGTAAATGAACTCGAATTAAATCCAAACAACATGGGCAATTTTTGTAAAAATCACTAAATTTTAAAAAATTCTTTAAAAAAACGCTACCAAAATTTTTGGATTGAAAACTAATAATATGTTCTGTTAGTTTTTGTAAAAGTGAGTATTAATGGAGTTTTCTTTTTTTTATTATTATTATTTATTTATTTATTTATTTATTATTTTCATTTCCTGCACAACAAGACTGAGTCTTATATTTAGAGTACAGGAACGCATAACGTTATAAAGATTTTTGTGGTTAATAAATAATACAACTTAATAAAAATATAATAACAATGTTTGTAACAAAAATAAAAATTATATAAAGGAATTAAATAAAAATGTTTTGAAGCTATTAGCATTGCTGTTTTGTTGTTGACTTAGTGTAAGATTGTTCCAAAGACGAGCGGCATGTACATAAAACTGCCATTCTTTCTTTTCTAAAAAAAAATGGTACATCTCCATGCAGAAAGTGTACTTTGGTGTTCGTTTCTTAAAAATGTTTTCTCTCTAAAAGGGTGGAAGGCATTGCACTTTTTGCCCCGTAAAAATTGACAATGTTGATAGTGCCCTGTAAATCTTAGCTTTCGGCTGTTAAAAATAGGGCGTTCCACTTTTTTATAAGTTGTGTTTTGTTCTAGTGAAATAACTAGCTGCATTATTACAGGGTTGGCAAGACATTTTATACATGTACCTTTCAACAAGGTGCCACTTTGTGTGTAAAATAGAAAACACCATAACATTTGCTTTAAAAATAAGTAAATATGTCGCAAAAGCTAATAAAAAAATTTTTGGAAAGATGCAAATTTATGTGCAAAATGTAAAATATGGACTACCACATTGAGTGCGTCGTCGTAAGTTTCCGTACGACAGTGATTTTTTTTTTTTTTTTATTAGGACCAGCACTCAAGGGATGACCCCTACGTATGTAGTGAGTGCACTGTGCCGGAACTCAGGGAGAGGGATAGGGTAGAGAAGATAGATGTTGAAAATTTAGAGGACTTAATTAATTCTTTCACACTTCTGATTTGCGCGTTATGTTAATTTAAGGCGGTGTTGAGGCGCTTCCTTTGTTAAGTAGACACATTAACTATGTTAAGCGTCTCCTTAATCACTCGCTGTCGGAACAGTTTTTTAGTGACCAGTGCTATGCCTTCATCACTTAAATAGTCCAACAAGAAGCAATACAATGTACATTAGAGAAATTAATGATGTTGATTGACTTGGTTGACTTGCTCTGGCCATGGTTTGAACCCAGGCCCCAAGTCAGTTTGCTTAGAAGTCAACGCGCTAACTACTTCAGCCAACACCACCCTCAAATTATTTTTACTAAGAGCCTGTATTTCTTTTATATACGACACTGAGTGGAATTTTTGGCGATTTTTAGATAAATAATCCTCTACTGAACATTTTGAAAAAGCATTCATGGGTCTAGGATGATTTTTTGAGGTTTTATAAAGTGATATGTACTTTTTTTTTACTTTTATTAAAACTTTTATTAAGGAATATCTCAGAAATCGTTTTTTTTTTATCAAAAATACACTCATTTAAAAAAAAATGTTTGGCATTCTGGGAAGGTTTTCGTCAAAACCGCTTGACACTCAATGTGCTAAAAAAATTGATGCGAACATTCTTAAAAAAGTTCTGAGACGTATAAATATATCGTTTAGGTTTGACTATTTCATCCAGGAAAAAAATATGCTATTGCATATTTGCGGTTTCCCTGGCTATAACCCTCTAAATCTTTTACATTTTAGTCATTTTATACATTTGTCAAACAAGAAAGGGAGACGTTAACTTCCACCTCAACGACGATATATCAGAAATATTTCCCAAAAAATGTCATTAAAATTAATTATCTTAACTTTCCCAACAACTTGCTATCAAAAGTAAATTCTTGTACTTTTATTTGTTTTGTACAATTATCACACCAAAGCAATTATAAAGTTTTCCTTGTAGATTAGCCCATGGTGTCGTATGCATGTCACTCTTATTGTTTTAAGTGCACAATCGGTTTTTACTTTAAATCAATAGATCACACTGCATGACAAAAGATATGAACCAACAATAATATTGCAAATGTTTAGATATAAACCCTAATTATTTGTGCTGCTATTGTCTTTTATTTGCATTTAGTTGACCAAATGTGCAGCGTTAGTGTTTTGCATCATAAATAATGATGCCAATAATAATGAAATCCTAAAGAAATTGTTGCAGTGTGTGTATGTGTGTGGCAGTAAATCCAATTAAAATAGTATAGAATTCTTGTGAAATGACAAAAACAAATTTAATTTAGTAATTTCTTAATGGGTGTGTGTGTAAAGATAAATATTTATGTTGAGTTAAATTTCGATTATTAAAAATATCCCATGCGAGATTTTTTTTCTATGTCTACAAAAATCATACCACAGTAAAATCTTGTCCGTACGTTGTTTTCGGGAAGGCATTGCATACAAATTCAAGTTTCTTATCTTTCATGATATGTATGTATGTGGCAGATGCCACGCCCACTTTTTTTTATTATTCTGACTATTTTTTTTTCGAATAATGCAATCAACGGCTTTGAATCCTAAAAAAATCCCAGTTCATTTTTTGGATTAGTTTCCTAGACGTACCATAACCCTTATGGGAAGTTCCACGTCCACTTAATCACTCAATTATACTTTTACTCGAAAGCCGATAAAATAAAAGGCAAAACAACCGACAATACGTTAGTTCCATATATGTATATCATTAAATACAAGGATACTTTATGAAGGAAGTGCCACTCCCATTTTTTTTTTTTGGTTTATTTTTCTAGAATAATGCAGTTAATCAACTGAGTAACTCGCAACCAAATTTCAGGTCAATTATTTAATGAGTTTTCACGATATATCAAAGTTATTATGTGGGAGTTGCCACACCCACTTATCCATTATTTAATTTTTTTACTTAAAAGCCAATATATTATAAACAATGCACACTAAGTTTCAAGTAATTATCTGCATTAGCTCGATAAATAGCATAAATTAAAAAGTTTATCCGTATGAAAAGTGGCACGCCCACTCGTTTTATTCTCATTATTATCTACAATAAGGCCTTTGTCAGCGGATTAATTTTAAAAAATCTCACAACAGTTGCTTTATTAGTTCCTAATATATATTAAAAACTAGTATCTTGAGAGGTGCCACGCCCACCCGTTTAGTTTTTAATACTTTTTCTTTAAACCTAATCTATAATGGGCTACGCACACGAAATTCCAAGTATTTAGCTGCATTAGTTCCCTAAATAGAATAAAATAAAAGGTCCCTCTGTATGGCAAATGCCACGCCTATTTTATATATTTAAAATATAATACTATCCTACTGTTTCTTCCCGACAATCGCAAGTATACCATGAACATGTGAATAAAACTTTCTTTTCTTGCTTGTATAGATCATTTACAGGACTACCCATCGGAAAATGAGAACTATGTGGATTGAAAAAAAAAATGTTTTAGGGCGTTTAGATTTTAAGGTAACGAAACACTCTTATATATTATTTTACGGCATGTTTTCTCGTACTTCAATGAACTTAAGACTTAAAATACTATTAAATATGAATGAATAAATACTAAAAAAAAATTCCAATAATAATTTTTGAAATATTTTTGAAAATTTTAGGGGATTTCAGATGCAGATTTTTACTTTCTTTGCAAGAATTACATTATTCCCAACTTTAGATCAAAGTCTAGTGATAAAAATGTTCAATTTTCGTTCCACCAGGATGTTGATAATTTACTATAAAATTTTTCTGATTTAATTATAAGTCTAATATGTTCACTCATATATTTTATGGTTATTATTATTTACAATCAATCAATTTGATAGGAGAATTAAAATAACTACAAACGCCAAATTATGAGTGATCAATATTTTACATTTTTGAAATAACCACAGATGGCAGGATGTGTGCTGTAAATGAAATTCCAACCACCAACCCCCACCCCTTTTAAATAATAGAGAAGGAAACACAAATAAATGAGAAAAGACGATACATCAACAAAATGTAATGTGTGCAACAATGTACTATATCGTTACTTGAATCGCAAAACGACTTAATTTAAAAACAAAAAAAAAAAAAAAAAATTGATTTTTAAATACAATTCGATTTTACTAATAAACATCTCTATGTAAAAAATATTCGATTTTATGCGGATAATTAAATATCAAAAAAGATTAAGACCTGACCAATAAGATCATTTGTCTAGAGCAGCCGTAATAATGCAAATCCTGCAGGAATTTAAAATAATGAAAATGTAAGTCACAACGTTTTACGTTTCATCTAACGATATGCAAAAGTATGCGCAGAACGAGTATTTAAACAAAAAACACAGATTATATGTGATTTGTCATTTATAAATTGAAATTGATTATTATCAGGAAAATTAATTGCTGGAGATGATTTTCCAAATGCAACGTTGCATATGTTTTCACCACATCTGATGTGGATGTGTCAAGAGTAACCGCAGAACAGAACAAACCAACAACCAGATATATTTTTAACTTTTGTAACTTTGACAATTTTATCTGCTCTAACTAAAGTTGTGCAATATGCCATCCCTTTCCCTATTAAACAAAAAGTTTCTAGTTAAGAAAAAAACCCTACTCTTCATTTGATGTTCTTGGCTTAAATGGTAAAAAAATAAAAATAAAGACTTTTATTGGCATTTCACAAGACGCACATAGAATGAAAAGATAACAACCAAAGAGCAAAAATCGTATTTAAATTGAAGTAAATGAAATCGAGTATCATTGTCTGTTTGTCATTATATTATGCTTGACATCATGGCAAACATAAAATATTTAACATCCGTTTCCGTTTTCCGTTTGTGTTTTTTCGTTTATTATTAATACACAATAAAAGTAGTAACAAGAATTGACTGCCTACAGCTTGGTTGACTTGTTTTTATTATTGAGTTCATGGTCAACATTTATTCCTCCTGTTTTATGAAAAATTTTATATTTTAATTTATTTTTGTTTAAAAGTTCATGCAAACGGAACAAACCTGTTTCTTTTGTGAACGTAGAGAATGAATTTTCTATCTCCATTTCATCTTTACAATTTCACAACTTGGAGATAGTCTGTTTTGTTTTCTTCTTGTATTTAATTATTGTTTTTGGCATTAGCAATGACTCGGTTGGTGGTACTGATGCTGCCGGCCACTGCTATTGTCGTCTATTGCACCTGCAGGCATTTCTGTTATTGATGATGAAACCGATTGCGATGGTGTTGACATTATCAAGTTCATATTTTTCATATTTGCCTGTTGATGTTGGTTGTTGTGTTCTTTTTGCTACGTTTCGTAATAATTTATTGAAATTAATATCGTTTTCATTAATATGATATTATTCTTGCCTTTATGACCAATAGTTGTAGCTGATGATGTCTTTAACAAGACTGCATGATTTGTCGTTATAATTTTGCGAAGTTTTTTCTTCAGTGGTGCCGTGCCGTGCCGAGAGTAGTTATAACATATATGAAAAGTTAAGCAACGGGGTCATTAATTATAGTTGTTGTGTTGTTGTTATTTAAACATAAATAAGTTCTGTCTGCTAGAAATGGGATAAAATAAGCCAAATTTTTTTTTAATATTTAAAATCTTTGCATAGCGCAGCGGGGAACTGTAAGAAAAAAATGAAAATAGATTTGTAAGTTTCCGATTTCTTAAAGAGCTGCTGCGGAATTTAAGTGAAAATTTTGAATTATATATCGGGAAAGATAGCGGGTCACTTCATGCTTATGGAAAATATTTTTTGCAATGAATCTTTTTTTTTTTTTTTAAACAAACACAACCCCGCAAAGCGATTAGCTTGTCTGCAGAAAACACCCAGGATCTCTGGCCGGAATCGAACCGACAACCTCCGGACTACTAGTCTAGCATTGCTACCTATCAGCCACGGCGGCACCAATCGAAACATTTATGCTCTCAAATTACAAAATTATTATTTAATCCTCTACGAAAGTTAAATATTGTATAAAATAGCGTTTGTATAGATGTAAGTATGTATATATGTGTTTGTTTAGTTGTGTATTTAGTCAAATGTAAAATTTATTTAAAATTGATGTAAAATTTTTCCATTTAATTTTGCTTAAAAAAAATTCAATTAAGGTAAGCAAATAACGATTGCGATAAGCTTTTAGTTTGTTATCTAAATTGAAAACATTTCACATACACACACACGACCACACATACGCACATACATATAAATTTGTAATTCATTTAATTATAAAGTATTTGCACATTAACACTTTCACAGTCATTCACTTAACTGAAGAATTATTTTCATGTTTCATAATTAACATTAACTTATTTTTTATCTTTTTTTAATTGTGTCTATAAAGTTAATCCATCTATAACATCCAACCTAATCCTGGAATGCCGGACACCCCTAAACGGAAGGGCGCTATCTTCAAACCTCACCCTTGTTTGTGTGTTGGGTCATGGGGACAGGATGGGTAACAACATTGCTGACTTGCTGACGAAAAGGGGTACGTCGCTGTTGCAGTCAGACATCGACTCCTTCTCTTAGATTTCACTTTCTGCCTGAAAGCAAAAAAATTTACAAAATTTTCAGGGATCTTGCCCTGAATAGATGGTTTCGGCAGAATAATTGTAGGAATTGCAAGATTTTATAATCTAGACTGGACACAATTCGTACACCTGAGTGTTTAGGGTTTCCTGAAAAAGCTCCTAAAAGAAATTGTTGCATTGATCGCAGGTCAGTGAAAATTTGGCAATCATGCAAAGTTACAAAGGACCCAATATCCCATATTCTATTTTTCTGTCCTTCTGTGGAGGACAAACAATTGGTAATTATGGACCGATCATCTTTCGTCAGCTTCTCTGAGCTGGCGGAGGTTAAAATCACCAAAATTAACTTCTTTATTAGGTGCAGTGTATGGTTGCTTGACTAACTATCCACCTTATGGCATGTGACAACGTCCATTATTCTACTTTAAATGTGTATACTTCCCTTCTCCTTCTTAATTTCTTTTTATTTTCGATTTTTTTTTTTTTTTTCAAAATGCAGATATAACAAAGGGATCTAATCTGAACCCAGTAGCAGCCTGCTTAACCTCCATCCATCTATCTATTAAATCCTCATCGGAATGACATCAAAATTAATATAAAAAATAGAACTTTGATTTACAACATCCAACTGCGTTTGATACGTGTGTGTGTCTTTTATATGTGATTCATGGAATGAAATCGAATTAATTTCATTTTAATGAAATCAAATTAATTTGTATGACCGTAAACTGTGTATTGATTTTTTTATGTCCCAAAATTATCCAATAAATCATTTATTTTTAATAATAATTATGCATATAAATATCCTGTTTACACATACGCACATACACGCATTCGCATGTTTATACACAGAGCAACAACTAAACTGAACTACACAGAGAAATTCAAATATGTTCCTATAAGTATATCGGTGCCTTTTTTATGTGTATATTTTCTACAGAATATAATAAACTACTGTTTTCCACAAATATGTCAGAATTTTCAATTGTGAAAATCATTTATTATTTATAAAAAAAAACACACACAAAATTTATAAATCATTATCCAACCTCAAATTAGGGTTCTTTTCAACATTCTCGTAGTTTTAGTATTCGTTTAACAAAATAGACAATATAAAATGTAAAGGAAACAAGCAAATGAGTTACATTCCTCAATGTTGAATTTTGTATACCCTACTGCATTACAAATTATTTCAAATCTCGTTGCAACTGAAGAAGTTCTTTTATTTAAAATATGAATCTACTTGAGACATATCAACGTAACTTCAGAGTAAATTTTCTGTGGAGTATGCAAAAATCATATCACATAAATACTTTACAGGTATGTTGAGAGACAGAGGGACATCTTGACTTCTATTTCTCTTTCAATAAATTTTCAGAATTTATAAATACTTTGCACTTTTTTTCATGGAATTGCAATGAATGACAATAATTTACCTATATTTATTAATTTTATGAAAAGATACATTGATTTTATAAAAAAATACATTGTTTTAATGAAACTGTTCTTTAAAGCTTAAAATAATAATCTCATAATCTGTTGATACTTTTTAACAAAATTAAGGAACTAGTTCTTCGATTTAACGTACTAGGAATTAAGGTCAAATAAACAATTCTTTAAAACAATGAACTTTTGCTGTGAATGAAAATACTTCAACGTTTCAAACCTTTTAGGAATATTGCAAAAATCACAAACAGAATGACAAACTTTTACAAATAAACATCTAAAGGAAAAATATTTTATTTCCATAAACATACAACGCAAATAAATTTATAAGACTTTGAACAAATGTGGTTGTTAATACCTTCTATGTCTTCGTATGTACATATGTATGTATACATGAATGTGTAAATTTGATTATGGTTATGTTTAAAAATCATTTATATATCTTGTCATATTTATTTTTGTTGTTGTGGCATTTTGGGGTACTTTGTTTTTATTTTATCCCCCGATTAGAAGGTCCTAAAATGTGTTTGTATTTTCCTTCTTTCTTTGTCGTTTTACTACAATTTTCGTACATTTATAACAAAAGGATTACTGCATCAAATTATGTTTTTAGCAAAAAAAATTTAAACAAAAGAATATATGAAAACCATAAATATTTCAAGAAGATTTGAGAGAAGGCTTAGCTCATAATTATTTTGCCAGCAAACAGGCACAAAGCAAGTCCTATTTATATGTACATACATATGTATAAATATTCATTGTATGTATGTGCGTATGTTTATGAATACAATTAAATATTAAATAAAGTATGTAAATAAATATAATGAAATGTACAGCCATGACACAGAACTCAATTGCGATGGAAAATGGTTTCAACTCCGAAAGTTTTTTCGTTAGAAAATTAAAATTTTTTTTGCTATCAAACCAATTTTGTACTTAAAAATTAAATGGATAATAAATTTTTTTATTGTCTTAAATTGCAGTAAACAATTAAAAACATGCATACTTTTAGAAGCGTCAGTAATATAAACTGTGCATGTTAATAAAAAAAATCATAATGTGAACTTCGTTAGAAAAACGAAAAGTATGACAGAAAAATCAATGTGCAAAATAAACGGAATCTGAAGACTGAATAAATCAAAAGCGCTGAAAATACAATTAAAAAATTGAAACAACCATTCCGATCGACATGACTGACTTGCCCGATATTATAATAAATAAAATTTGTATTCTTATTTTAACTCTTCAGAAAAAGCGGTACTTTTAATATGAGTAGGGCGGACGTGCACTCATTCCTATCGCAAAGGAGAAATTATAGTCTGGTTACAAAATTGTTTCAACAGAGAAATTTTATCTCTCATTTAATTGTTCAAACGAAATAAAAACAAATAAACAAACTCAACAAAATTATACTTTGGTTTGAATTCATTAGAATGAAAAATATTTTTTTTGTAGATTTTGCAACAGCACTATTGTGTATATTTCCAATTTTCGATTTAAAAATCAAGCCTCCCGTTCCGTATTGGAATCAGACTTTCTGTACTTTATTAAATGAAATAGCATTGAAAGGCTCCAATTATCTTTTGCCACCTAAGATTTTCTCTCCGAGTATTAAATTAGAAATTACAAAAAAAAAAAATAAAAAAGAACCAGTTGACATACAAAATAAAATCTTTAAAAATTTCAACAACTTCTTTTCTTCATGCATGCAACTCTTAAACTTAAACGTTGGCCATTAAGTATCACATAGAATAGCTTACATGAGCCAGCATGTAATGCAATAATTTCGTCATACTTTTCATTTATTCACCGGCACTAAGTTGTCACTTAAATCTATAGCCTTGCAATAGGTTCTTGCAAACAATGTCTCTTACAACATTCCTCATATTAAGCTGGTTCATTTCAATATGAACAATTTAAAAAAACAAAGCTTATAATAAAACATGCTTCTAATTAACTTTTGAAATAAATTGTTTTTTTAATTTTGTCTTTATGTATTTAAAATATTTTAACATATATAATTTATCGTTTCAATGTGAACCACCCTAATGTACTTGAAACAATGATGGCTCGTACGTGTGCTTTTACATTTCCCACTAACCTCATACGTATGTAGGATTCGTTTCTATCCATGATTTGTATGTGGCATGTTTATGACATTTGCGTGTGCAGCTGATTGTACGCATTAAGGGATTTGCTGAAATTAAATGATAACAATGAAAATGTTTAACTCTTGGATGGCATTACAGATAAATACCTTGAACGCGTTAAAACGTTTAATAAATGCAATTATTACAGTGGAAATAAAAATATACAAAAAGAGATCTGATAAGCATTTACATGACTAATTTTCATAAACATTTGTTAGCTTTTTCATAAACATTTGTTACCTTCTTACCAGTACTGAAAAAAATATTTTACATAATTTTAATGAACGCTTTCAATTGAACAGTATTCATTAACTTAATGCAAAAATACGTTCATTCAATGAAAATATGTATGTACATAATAGAGTTTATAGTAAAATAAGTTTATTGAAGACATAAGTTGTTGTACGGGAGGACCAAATAAATCCACAATTCATTGAAACAACGATCGCCAGCCAATGGCTAGTGTAGCATGTGACCAACAGTGTGTAGTATACATTCCGAGTCAACAGTACACAACATGCAGCCGTGTCAAATTGCATTGACAAACTACAACCAAAATGCCCAGATTGTCTCCAGAGCCCGCACAACACTGAGCACTTGTTCAACTGCCCCAATAGGTCAACATCCCTTAGCCCAATAGACCTATGGCTAAGATCAACTGAGGTGGGATTGTTCCTCCAACTGACAGAAGTTAATATAATTAATTTTTTTTTTCAATTAATCCCACTCAAACATAGGAAAGAACTCCCGTTACCAACACCATCGGAGCTGTTACAAAAACAACAACAACCAAAATATTTTGTGTGACGTTAACTTGACACCCATATGTTTGCTCAAGTGCAGCAGCACAATGCACTTAAGTATATCACATTTATTAACTGCATGTGCTTCTTTATAAATATATACATCACAAAATATATGTTGCATTTAGGTATGCACTCGTTGAACTTTAAAACTGTTGAGACACATGCCATACGTAAATCGTGGGAAGCTAAAATATGTTTACTCAACAATAATATATAATTCTATTCTTTTACTCTTATGTTAAGGTACTCCTAAGAATTATTCTCATAGTTAGTATATAAGACAATGTAATTTAGTTTAAGAATTAATTAATAAAAGTCATCAGTCTTAGGAGCTCCAAATATACAAGCTCTAAGACATAATAAGAAAAACAATAAACTATTTTATTACACTAGTATTCATTAATTTAATGCAAAAATACGTTGATTCAATGAAAATGTGTACATAATAGAAAGAAATAGTAAAAAAAGTTTATTGAAAACATAAGTTGTTGTTATTATTTTGTACGTGAGGACCAAATTAATCCAGAATTCACTGACACAATGAACGCCATCCATTGAACACAATTCATTAATTTAATGTAAAAATACGTTTATATAATGAAAATGTATATTAGAACTTTTATTAAGAAGTTTTATTGGAAAAATTCGTTGCTGCTACTCTTTAACAGAATCGATTAATTAATTCATTGTTTTGAAGTGTTTGTATGTGAGTACCAAATTAATCTACAATGCATTGAAACAATGAACTTTTTCTGGATTTTTTTTTTCTATTTTTTGTACATTTTTCGAATGTCTATCAAATATTAACTGATTGTGTCTGATGTTTTTGCCATCAGAGGGTTACTACGAACGAAGGGCTGGGAATTCCAAATATTTGTAAAAAAGTATGGAAGGCATATTGAATCTCCACTGAACTCAAATGGAAAGGGAAAATTCTTCTTAGAAAATAAGACAATTTGTACGACATCTATGAAGCTGCTTTTACATATTCCTTGTTATGTCATCATATGACGAAATATGTATAACTCTCTCCCTAATGAGCTTGTGGAAGAAATATAATTAAACAAACACTTGAAAAATAGTTTAGTTGCATTTGAGTTTGTCAATGTACAAGTAAATAACAACAATGTATGCGTGTAATACAATGATGCGCATTTCTATAGAGTGAAAAACATATTGTCTGCAGGAGTATATTTTCATTATGACATTTTAAAGTGAATTAAAGCGTAAATAATTAATTGATGACTTGCGGTTAAACACGTCATGCATGCATGTTTCAATACGGTGTCAATGGATGGTTTTTAAATGAAATAGTTGCTGTAACTTATTTGTAAGTAGTTGTGACTCAAAAGTAAAAATTTTTCCTAACAACAAACTTCTTCTAGTCTCTATGCAACAGTCGTAGCATTGAAACTAGAAATAGAAATCTTGAATGGATAATCCTGTTCTATGTTAATTTTTATATAGAAGATATTATTAAAGTAAGTTTTTGTTTTTTTAATCGAATCCCTCTTATTAAAAAGGGCTCTCCACACAATCATTTTCTTCTCAATGTTTGATGTGTATCACAGAATATATATTTTTGTGTAGTCAGAAAATAAGAAAAAATTTTCCCGATAAAGCGATTATTATTTGAAATTTTTGTGGTTATTGATTAGTTTACGGCAAACAAAATAATGTTAAGTTTTAATCATCTGAATTGCAAGGAAACAGCGTCGGCTATTTGTGTTCACTTGACGGCTGAGAAAGATAAAACGGCAAAAAAAGAATAAAACCAAGTAATAACAAGTAAGAGTGCTATATTCGGCTGTGCCGAATCTTATATACCATCCACCAATGCATAAATATGTGATTCACTGAATATAATACACGCTTTCCTTTCTCTTCTAAATATAACATTTCAAACAATATAAAAAGTAAGTTTAAACTGCATACTTAAACACACTTTCATATTTTCTTCAGTGCTATATACATATGTAAGTACAAAAAATACAGACTATTTAAAATATTTAACAATTTTCCATCCATCATTAAACAAAGAAGGGGTTTGTACGAAAAAAAACATAAAGTTATTATTAAGTTAATACACTCATAAGCCTATAGCACGATGGTTCGTGCGTTGAATTATAATCGAAAGATTCCATATTCAACACTGGGGCAACTTATATATTTAAAAATTTATTTCTGAAAGTGTTGTTTATTTCCATAATCATAACCGTTATTTTATTTTTGCTGATTTTCAACACGAAGCACCTTAAGAAAAATTATTTAATTTCAGTCCAAGATTTAAGTCTCTAGCTCTCCTAGTGTCTTCGGAAAATCGATTTCACGCACAGACAGACGGACAGACGGATAAACGGACAGACGGACATGGCTCATTCATTTTCACTATCTATAAGGATTCAGAATATATATACTATATGGACCTCATGTAAATATTGTGGAAATTACACTCGTAATGACAAACTTATAAATACCCCTACGATTTTTGGTGAAGGGTATAAAATAAATGAATACGTTTAATTGAATACAGCACAGAAGCACACCTATATTTTCCCATAGACTTTTATGAAGAACACAGATGGAAATATTGATTATTAGGCATGCCACAGAAATAATAAATTCCGATCGAAAGTGGTTTCAATTCAGAAAGTTGAGTCTTTAGAAAACGAAAATTTTGTTCGTAATCAAACCGTCTCCATTAAAATTTATCACGAACTAAAAACAGAAAAATTCTTTTAAAATTATTTTTTGGTGCTTTCAATGGAAAAATTTTGGTTCGTCGCAAGAACTGTTTCTCTCATGGTGCTCTTAACAGTGGCTGTTTCTTACTAATGTTTTTTTTTGCATAGCCGGCCTTCGACTGTGCTCAAGGTTAATCTCATCTACGGCATTTCGAACACAGGTCTCCGTTTACTAATAATCTTCTTAAAGGTACTTTTTCATAAAAAGAGTTTTTGCAATATATTTTATTTTATTATTGTGGACCATTTGCCATTTTTATTTCAAAAATATAGGAAAAACGACTCCAAAATAGAAAAAATTGCCGAATAAAATGATATTTTATTGTTTTCAATTATAGATTTTTGGGCCATTTTAATTTTTTAGTTTGAGGAATTTTTCAATTTTTAAAACTGAAAACTTGCCCCAAATTTAAAAATAAACAATTAAAAATGGCCCCAAAGTTTTTGTTGTTGTTTTCGGTACAAAAATTTTGGGGCATTTTTAATTATTGGTCTTGGGCCAATTTTCATTGTGTCCATTTTTCATGGAGCCAATCAAACAAATTTTAAAATTTTAAATGGAATTCAAAATAAATTTTTCCACGAACTTACTGCCTGTTTTTAGAAAATGAAAACAAAATTGTAAGTGAGAATTTATATTGAAAACAACAATAAAATACGAAAATTTGTTTTTGTTTTCAATATAAATTCTCACTCACTATTTTGTTTTCATTTTCTAAAAACAGGCAGTTAATTTGTAGTAAACACTAAAAAAAACGTGCATACTTATGGGAGCGGCAGTAAAATAAGATTTGCATGATTTTAAAAAATAGCTTAAACAGTAGACAGTAAAGTAAAAACAATTTAAGCAAACGTATATGGGTATTATCTTTATTATGGCTGTAAATACGAAATAAAAAATTAATTAAATCTGAAGACCATAAATCAAAAAAAGGACATGTGGCGGTAAAGCTATTGCATAGAATTTTTTATCAACTTATGCAATTATATTATTACGTTTTGCTTAATAACTCCGTTGTTTTTCTGGTAATACTGTATGTTAATGAAGTCAAAATCAATAGAATGCTTTAGGGGTTAACATATATTGGGCGATTTAAATACTTAAAAAACAAAAGACTTAAGAAACAAACTTAGTGTCAGGTTTTTTCGTTTCAAAAACAAAAGACTTAAGAAACAAACGTTTCAAAATTCCTTGATTCGGTCGCTTCAAAGCCCGCGATAGAAGCTATGCAATATCTTAAAATCCTTGAGATTACAGAATTGAAACCATTCCGATTCGAATGTGAGCCATTGTCATAATATGTTGTTTTTTAAATGCTATTTTAAAACTTCAGTGATACAACAATCACGGAGCTGCAGCTTAATTTAAATTCTATACTAATCCGTATTATCCTCTTGCTTAGTCGTAGTCAACATGTGAAATTGAATAAATATTTTGTCTTTATGCGGCATTTATTTCGTCATAAACTTTAGAGAAGTACAATTTGTGTTCAATTCTTGAAAAAGACCACTAATATTTATTGAATATCATGGTTCACTTATGTGAATTAGTATTTTTAATTTGGTATACGTTTTGTGAAAATCGGTTGACTAATGTGGCCATAAAGTTCGTCACCAAAAATGATATTGCCTATTAATTTTATAAATAGATTACTTTTTTTTAGATGTTTAAATAACAATAATTGTGGATCGATTTTTTAGATCGTTTGATTTGATTTCTTAGTTAAAAAAAGGCGAAAATTTTATATGATTTTTTTTAATTATAAATTTTTAAGAAAGTTTTCTGATCTTATTTTCAATTTTGCATCTCGAATTGAAAAATATAATAAGAATTTTGTAAACATGTACAATTATCCATGTATCCTGTCACATGTTACGAACTGAGCAAAAATATAAGTCCAACAAGAAATATTATTTGTATGTAATAAAATCATAAAAGTGATTATAGAACTCTGCAGGGATCACAAAACTTCATTCAAAAACAGCTCTACATGCATACAGAAACAACATTTGTTCACACATTAATTGGAATCCATATATAACAATACACATACAAACGCATTTAATAATTCATTGTAGAAGGTGGGGGAAAGAAAAAACAAAAGAAACAAATTATGCCACCATAAAATTATAAGAAGCTTTACGCTAAAAAATAAAAGTTTTTCATAATTTAATTACATTTTACGTAACTCGACAGGAGTAAAAGTTTGAAAAACAATTTCTTTTTCTTCATAAGGATTCATTTAAACGACATTTCTAAAGACTGTCAGAATACTTTTACGCCAACTTCAAAAAATATA
The DNA here is from genome assembly GCA_947311025.1 of Lypha dubia. NCBI lineage: Eukaryota > Metazoa > Arthropoda > Insecta > Diptera > Tachinidae > Lypha > Lypha dubia. The sequence goes on along the minus strand of OX371263.1, from coordinate 84,461,960 downwards.
TTCGAATTGGTGGGAAATGTATTTTTTTATGATTAGTAAGAATTAATGATTTTTCTTGATACCAGCACAGCACAGTACTGTACATAAAGTATTTTTAACTTTTTTCAATAGTTTTACTTCCATAACATTTTAAAAGTTTTATCATAGACGTCGTCTTCTGTTCTGTCTTTCATGAGGTCATTTTCTTTTAAGGTTATAAAACTTTTTCTCCGCTAAAATAATAAAGACGGATGTTTAAAAAAATAAAGACTAAACACATTTAATAATTATAATACAGCGAAAATAAAAGAAACAGTGGAAATAATGTAAATTCTGACAAAACATCTAGATAATTAATAGGCATGACCATTTTTGGTGATAGAATTTGTAGCAACATTTTTCAACAGATTTGTACAAAATTGATACCAAATTAAATGTATTTATTCACAAAAGCGAACGAGAAAAATAACAATAACAATAACAAATTTTTTCTACATCAGATAAATTTTTTACTTTAGCAGAAAATTAAACATTTTTTTTTTCTTCTTTATACAAATAATTTAATATAAACAATAAAACGTTGTCTGCTTTCAACTCATCCTTTATATTTGATTGATATCATGACCAAGAAAGATTGCCAAGCTTCGCATATTGGGCACAATAAATCTTTACACAACTGTTGGGTATGTCAAGAAAGATTTGTTGAAGCCAACTATAAGATGCAACAGAAGTAAAAAGAGTAAAAAAAATTCTACATATTTATCAATAAGAAATTAAAGCAACAGCAGGATATGGAATTATGTATATTGAAAATGAAAGGAACAAAAACTTTAATTTGAAAATATAAGTGGTTTGTTGGTGTTTGTTCCAACTGTTTTGAAAAATATGTATAAAACCAGAAACGAATCCTTAAGGTATAAAGTTTTATAAGAAATGTTGCTCAATATCTATTTGAACATCTGAATGTTACGTTTCTTGTTTCAAACCACTCGTTAAATATTAACTTTTCTAAGTTTTTATTTTATTCTTAGTGTAGAGTGTAGCTTACAAGTTTTCACAAACCCTTCGTTAATTAATTTAGTTAATTTTAATTTTAGTCACTCAGTCATTAACATCAACAAATTTTTATAATCATTCCTATTTTTTTGCTAATATGAAACATTTAAACATAAACCAAATATGAAAAATTATAAATAAAATCATAATTTATTGTATTCTAATGTCAGACAAAGACTATTTTTATGCACCATTTAACAGGAGCATGAAAAAGAATTCAAAAAATGAGTGTAATAAATTGAATTTATGCGTCACTACCCAGGTGACTATTTAACTTTAGGCTTGTTGTCGATGGCGGTATTATCATTTTAAACTAAATTATTTATTGGGTTTTTTTTTTAATCAAGCAATAAATCAATTCAAAATGATAATGATAACGACATCGAAAGTTTTTTATTACATATTGCCTGGCGCCGATAATAGATTTAAGTTAAAGTCAGCCAGTCAGTATTTTATATAACCAAACCCAACTGTAATAAAAACTCGTTAGGCAAATATGCAGATAAACAGTGTAGACAAAGTGTTTCATTCTAGTGTGTATCCAGAAAAATCGGCTTTTTCGAAGTTTGATTTGATTGTTAATTAATCAAAATAAAATATCTCTTCTTACTAAAATGATTTGATTAAAAAAAAATCAATTTGCTCTAAAACTAAAAAACAAAAGGATAAATGGAATAAGTATACCAGGCAAGCAAAACAGAAAAAAACAAAGTTTGGTCAATTGGTTATTCATGTTTGAGACTGAGGTGTTAGAACCCTGCACTCATCATAAATAACTTGGAGAAAAATATACATTTATAACAGATGAAATCTACGATTAAATGTATGAATATATCTGTTTTTTGTATCAGGTAAATGTATGAAAAAAAAACAAAATTTAAAACGCGTGAATATGAACAACAATTGCATACAGTGGCAAGTAAAAATAGCCAAACATTGCTGAAAATTATTTTATATATAAAATTTCATCATTATAAAATGTTAAGAAATATATAAAAAGGTTTAACCTTCGCTTTCATGAAGAATTTTTTTACGTCAACACATAGTATCTACCCGGGTAGATATAAAAATATTTCCTTAATTTTGTATGGGGAAAAATACAAAAAAATGTCAAACAAGGCAAAAATAAATATAGTGAAAGTGTAGTAGTGCAAGCAATTAGGTCCTTAAAAAAATACAGGGCGAAATGTAACGATGAACAATTTTTTCACTTTACTCCCATTGCTCCAAGCGCTACTAACTTGGAAAATAACTATCGTCGGCACTTTAAAAAAAAAAACGGTATATGGCCGAAGAATTCAAAGCTTCAAAGAAGCGTGAGGTATATTCGAGTGAATTTGGATTTAGTCCGAATGCAACGATGTGCTCCTACGTCCCAGCAAAGGGAAGAGCTGTAGTGCTGCTATCGTCCATACATCGAGATTCAGCTGTGTCCAATATAAAACAAAAGCCAGAAATGATTTTGTTTTATAATAAAACCAAGGACGGTGTGGACGCATTGGATAAAATGGTGTCCCAATATACCACAAAGGGCACTTAACATATGCCTCTGCCTTACCGTTAATTAGTAATATTCACATGTCAACATTTGCTGACGATACAGCACTTCTAAGCGTTCATGAAAATCCTGTTGAAGCTTCCCGGAATTTGCAAGGGTACATCTCAAAACTGGAAACATGGCTAAAACAATGGCGGATAAAAGTTAATGAGCAGAAATGTGTACACGTCACTTTTACGTTGCGCAGGGAAACATGCCCGCTTATACAAATCAACAGCGAGACTATACCGCAACACACTGTAGTAAAATATCTAAGCGTTCATCCTGATCCTCGTTTCACATTGAAGTCACACATAGACGCAAAGTTGATCCAAATGAAACTAAAAGCAGCCCAAATGAATTGGCTTATTGGAAGAAATTCTATACTAAGCCTTTTTTTATACGACGCAATCCTGAAACCAATATGGTGAAATGGAATCCAGTTATGGGGCAGTGCCTCAGCATCGAATGTAGAAAAGATAAAAAGGCGACAAAACAGCCCCCTGGTATATCAGAAATCATCTAATTCATAAAGATCTAGATATTTCGTTTGTGAAGACAGTATTTTCTAAACACGCCAAAAAATACATTAACAAAATTGAGTTGCACCCAAGCCCACTTGCGCGCAATATTCTAGAGTATAGAGGCCACACATGGCTTAGGAGGAGGGATACTCTTTCTATCAGCCGTACACGGGAGATGTAAAACAACAAAAATCAACCGTTGTAACTAAAAATTTTGTTTAGCATTCATTAAATAATAAAAACTACAAAAAAAAAACATCATTTCAATGAAAAATATTCACAAATCAAGATTCATTGATTTTATGAAAAAGTACATCGATTCCATATGTACACATTCATTGTATCAACGAAACTATTAGTTTAAGTTAAGCGTAAAACGATTCAATAAAATCAGTCGTTGCGGTTAACATTCAAGAAAATAAATAAAACAATTCATTGATTTAACGAACTCCTACATTAGGTCATAATTAATGAATAATTCATTAAAACAATAAATTTTTTTGTTTGAAATTTTCGTCAAATGTATTTAAGTAGTTAAAATTTCTGTCTGCGGCTACGAAACGATTTCTGATCACAACTATGTTTTCGAACCTCAATTATTTAAAAATTCTCCATAAAAATTCACCAATAAATTTTGGTTATGTTCAGTTATGTCTGCCACTGTATTTAGAATGGATGTATGTGAATATATTCTAAAATTTGTGGATATCTCACCGAAATAAATGTACCGTATTATTGTGAAAAACGTGTAAGATGATGTTAATTTTTTACTTGGGTGAGTGCGTGTGTTTATGTGTGAGTGTTGTATATTCATATGTGTGCTTGACTGAGCGCATACGCCTTCATTTCTTTCTGTGTAGATCTGAGAAAGAATATTTAGTGTTGTTTGTATGTTGGGTGTTATAAATTATCAAAACACATCACGTGCAACATAAATTTTCATGTGAGTTGTGCAAAATTCACATTTATATGCGATAGAAATACGAACATAAATATGAACTTTATAAAACAAACGTAAACGTTTTAAACTAACGAAAAAATAAAACAAGACAAAATATGGAGCACTGAAACATGAAAAAGTATGGGCTAATAAACGTGCAGAGGTATTCGAGGGAATGGTGGCTTAATGGACTTAGAATACTTTTAATATAATTTTTTTTTCTTGACTTTTTTTTTTTGCCTGAGCACTTACAAAATATTACTTGTTTCTGAAGCAGGCATTATTTTAAAGTGTTTTATACTATTAAATTTATGTTTAAGTATGATTTGTGCTGAACTTCCGCTAGGCCTTAGGCGTTTGTTTGTGTTAAAAAATGAAGCTACAGTTTTTTAAGACTATTTAATAGACCAGGCTGCAATCATGCAGCAAATTTATGGAGGGCATGGCAATGATCATTCTCCTCTCTATAATTACAACATTTTAATAAAAAAAAATGAATAAGTATAAATTTTCGTATCCACCAATACTGAGAAAACTAGAAACGTACAGGATTAAGTCATTATTGTTCAAGAAATTTAGTGAATATTCCAATAATGGTTTAGCTAAACTTGACTGAAACTTTAATGATTTGCTTCAATCGCAATAGCTTTTTATAATTTCACAAATATTATGTTAAATATTAAAAATACTAACAGTAGGGCAAAACTGTTAAAAAAACGAAATATGTATTATATTTTTATTTTTTAATATTTGTTCAGATTAAAGTTCGTGAATGTTTATAATCAGAGAAATATTAGGTAGACATGGTTAACATATTTCGAGCAACAAAGGAAAAATTTTATATTTATACATCCCTTTTGTAGATTTTTCAACAGCACTGGCTAAATAGAAATAAACGTTGTTTTTCGGTAAACGTTGTTTTTCACTACTTGTTAAAAAGTTTCGTTGAAGGTCATTACATACTCTATTTATACACAATTAGAAATACAAATAGAATACGCGACTTATTTCTACTGGATGCTAGCTGGGGAAGTTTTTATTTTTTTGTTTTTATTTGTTATTATATATTAAACATTACACTGCTGCCAGCGAATTATATCCTACAATGCCCAGTCTCTTGATTTTTTTGTATGTATTATGCTTTTGCTGCGGAATATCGATCAAAATCATCTGATTTGTATTGATAGTTTAAACGTACATTTAAATTCGTTTAAAAATATGTTTAAGATTTCTAGATTTGCTAGACTGTTTGAGCAAAGAGAAATAAATTTAAAGAGGAGCCAATAAATAAAAGCAAGATTATCTAATATTTTTCATTTAAAAGATAACATAGATATATAAAAATTTAAACGCAAAAAAACTGGACGATTTAATTAGAACTACAAAGCACATATGTATCGGTATGGCCCCAGTACAGCTACGTGATAGCTACCATATCTAATATTATTGTTCAAGCTAAACTTAATTGTTGTAAATCTCAGCGATTTAATGCTATTGAGTTTAAACCACATTAAATTTAACGTTTACTTTAACCATAATGCTTCTTTACCCAGAGAGTTTCGTTTATATATAATTAATTTTAAGCGTATTGAAAGATGGTGGTTTAATGTATGAAAATCGATTTTATTGTTAAAATTATCTTTAATAATCGTTTATGCATAAAGCTGTAAGTGTTTAATATCGCTTTAACAATTTTTTTCTTTTGACGATTTTCTGATGCATTTATAAGATTTTGGCGATTTATTTATTATATGCTACATTTTAGCTGCCTTGTTTGTTTTAATTTTCGCCTTTTTAAGTCAGTTATTTACTTTGTAAAATATTTTTTTGTCTTTGCCTGTTTTTAGTATCAAAAATTTTTTTGCCGTTTTGGTGATTTTTTTAGTTAGATTTTTCGCACTTGTTTTTTTTTTTTTTTTTTTTGTCTCAGGACTTTTTAAGTTTTTTGTTCTTTGCTTTGACAGTTTCTTTCCCTACCTTTTCTTTCAGTTTTAATTAGTTTCCTTTGTTTTAGCGATTTTTTATTTTTAAAAAAGTTCTCGTGTTTTTTTCATTTCCCTGCTAATTGATTGAATGATTGATGTTTTTTTTTTTTCTTTTTTATTAATATTTAAAAATATGCATATGTGTTTTGACAAGTGTTTTAGTGATATTCTTTCATTATGTGCGATTTTTTTATTTTTTCCGCGCTTTTTTCACTTCTTTGTTTATTTGTTACTTTTTTTATATAAGCAATTTTTTCGTTTTCACAATTTTTGATTACTTCGCCAATTTTTTAGTCGCTACTGTTAAGTTAAATATTATTTGTAGAGATGTGCAAATGTCGTGAATTGTTCGTGTCACGCGTGACTCACGCGTGAATCACGTGATTCGTGATTACAAATTGATAAAATCACGCGTGCGTGCGTGATCGTGATTCAGAAATATAATACCGTGCGTGATCGTGCGTGATTTTTTAATATAATTTTCACGCACTCAAAACAATTCTCTATGTTAAGCTTTTTATTCTTTTGAATTTTTGATCTTTGCTAAAATTACATCCATTCATACATACATGCATATGTATGTAATTACGTACATATATATGATTATGGATTCATAAATTAAAATCTCCGATACATATGCAGACATTCGAGTGCAGATGAATACATATCCATGTACGTTGTGCATACACACACCTTTGGAAATCTTGCGTTAACCTAAACCTAATAACACTAGTACTCCTTTTGAATTCCTTTACATAAGTATAAGTAATAAATTTAAATAACCTGGCTTGGCAGACAGTGATAGATTTTTTATATTAAGTTTATCCTTTGTAATGCTAAATTTTCGAGCATTTCCTGAATTTTTATTATTTAATTGATAATCTTGAAGTAAATAAAGAAATTAATTACAAAATAAAATTTTTTAGCATATATGCTAAATCTTTTATTGCAAAATTTGTATTTCACCGTGCGCGTGCGTGCAAAATTATTCCGTTCGTGCGTGAAAATACGTGATTAAAAATATTGTGTTCGTGAGCGTGCGTGATCGTGAAAGTTTCAAATCATGCTGTGCGTGAGCGTGCGTGAAAAAAAAGAAGAGAGGTGTCTTAGGACACCCGGTTATAGCTTTGCTCATTTTTTTTTATAAGGAACGAAGGCGAATAAGAAGAAGTAAGTATGTACAATGTACAATGTACATTGTACATATGTATGTACACATAATATTTTCGGTTTTTTGTTAAAGTTGAAATCAAAATAAAAAAAAGCAATTTCGTTTCTTGCAAGGCGAATATGATGTAAATTTGCCAAATTGTGGTGGTTTTTTACTTGCATACACACATATGTACATATACATACATATATATACATACTTGATAAATTCTGATATATTGCAGATATTATAGTGATAAAATACAAACGATCACTGAAAACAAACTTTAATTAATTAAATAATAAAATAAATATTTCACATACATACATATGTATTCATATGAGTATATTTATTGTTTTGTTTTTGTTATTGCGGTTGAATGTGAGTAACACACTATATATGTACATACATATTTTCTCGTCTTGATTTTAAAAAACAACAACAAAGTCGCTTTTAAAGGATCAGCTAATCAAAACAAAAAAAGAAAAACATAACGGGAATAGTGTTGATTATTTATCTTACGAAAAATAAAATTCAACCCCTACCGCGCCATAAATAGCAAAGCTATAATATTTATGTTTCGTGATCGTGCGTGATCGTGAGCGTACTTTTACTCACGCGCACACCTCTAATTATTTGCCTCTTTATGACTTTTTAAATTTGTGTTTTGTGGCCTTGTCATTTTTTTCTCTGCCTTTTTTCAGTCTTAATGATTTTCTTTCGTTTTGGCGCTTTTTATACGCTTCACCAAATGTGGGAAAGGTATATATTGGTTTGTCATCACGTTTGTAATTTCCACAATATTCACATGAGACCCATAAAGTATATATATTTTGGACCCTTACAGATAGGGAACTTTAATGAGTCATGTCCGTCTGCTGTCTGTCAGTTTGGGTCTTCCAAAGCTACCCGAAGAGTTGGAAAATTGGGTATTGGATTGATGTATCATGCCTTGACGTAAAAGGATTCTTAGTTCAAAATAACAGCAGCACCAACCATCGAACGCCCAAAATTTGAGCTTCATTATTTTTTACGCTTTGCTCTTTATTGTGGCTTTGTTCAAATTCTAGCAATTTTTTGCATTTTGACTTTTTTTTTTTTTGTTTAACTGTTTTTTTTTTTTTTCAGTTAGACCTTTTGTCTTGACGATTTTTTGATTTATAATTTTTTTTATTTTATTGACATTGACACATTTTTGATTCTTTTTCTAAAAAGAGCCATTTGGCGACACTTTACAGTTTTTAAATGTTTCACAAGAATATTCCATATGGTCTTATGCATAAAAGTGTTAAGTACATCTTACACTTGAAATGTAATGGATAACACGAATGCTCATGTCGATATCTATAGTTTAATCCGTTCATGTAAATTTTGGACACAGCGCATGATTCCCCCTTTTTTTCAATATAACAATTTGTATTTTTATATTCCTGTTGTTTTGTAGTTATATCACATACACACATATATATATACACTACATATGTATGAGTGACATTAAAAATTTTATTCTATGGCATGCACGTTTTTCCTTTTTTCCTGAAATTTAATCCTTTTCAAATGGCAAGTTGATTTGTGGTTTCTACCTGCACCATAAAGGATTATTACATAACTAAATGCGAGTACAATCAATTGAATATGCAAAATTTTATCGAGAGTTAAGTGTATTTTTTACAGGCAATTAAGTGCAACTATAACGTCTCAATGTCGACAAAAAGAGGCTTAACTGACTAAATGGCCATAAAAACAACTTGTATGTTATTTTTGGAGGGCTTCACTTGTATTGTATGCATAAGAAAATATGAATAAAAATGTGATGTTGATGACATAAAAGAATAGCATGCAAACGATTGTTATTGTTACGTATCGTTTACCATTAAATAAATAGAAGTTTAAAAGTAAAATTATTAATATGTAGTCATGTTATTATGGGAAAGGCTATGGACTCGTTCAGGGACGCAATTTATAGTTTTAAGAAGAAAAATCAATCTGGAGAGCTTTTACATGTAGGATATTTTCGTTACAAGAATAAATGTATGTGCATCTCCGTATGTATTTATATAATTCAAATGCTACAAATTAAATTTTAGAAAATAGTTTAACAGCGTAAAAATTACATAAACAGACATGCCTCAGAACTCAATTTTGATTAAAAGTGTTTTCAATTCCTCAAATTGAGTCTTAAAAACAAACTCTTTGTTTGTAATTAATTTCAAATGGAATTGACAATACAAACACAAAAAAAATTGCATACTTTTTGGAGCGTCTTTAAAATAGTTCACTATAAGTTTTGTATGATAATAAAAAAAACCTTAATGTGAGCTTTGCTAGTAAAAACACATAAAACAAACGCCCTTTGGATCCCCCTAATTCATAAACGATTATTAAAGTTATTGTGGGGTTAATGTAAGAATTTTTAATGGGAAAACCGGGTTTTTCTTTACTACGATAATGAAAATTAAACCAAATATGAGTCTTGCCCGATAATAAAAAAATGTAGCACTAATTTTTGCAAAGTTGCAAAATTATTTCTGATATTCTCTTATTTCTGCACTCTAGTAAAAAACCTAGACCACCATTCGTATATAGTGGAATACTCTTTTACATCATTATTTTGGCCACCAACCACTAATCTTCGTCCTTCGTGAGTTCCATTCACTTTTACTTCAACTCCTAATTTTTTAATTGATTGCGCTGCTAACTGCAACATTGTCTCTAATAAAATTTTTGGTTTGTATCTTTGCTACTTAAATTAAAATTAATTCTCACACAAATTTAACTTTATTAATAACAGTGAAACTTCGATATAACGAACTTCGTTATAACGAAAAACTCAATATAATGTATGTTTTATTGAGTCCTTTGAGAAAACCTCTTTATTGCAAAGTTTTTCATACAAAATTGCACTATAGCTATAACGAATAAATTCTGAGCAAAAAAACCTCTATATAGCGAAATATTATTCAAATGCCTCAATATAACGAAATCAGAATAAATCCTAAATGGTAAAGTCCCATTAGAAAAACAGCGAAGTCTAAATGTATTTATAAACGCATTCGTAAGGTCTCCATACAACGAAGTACTCGTACAAAAGCCTCTATACAACGAAGTAAGAATAAAATTGAAAGCAAAATGGTAAAGTGCCGTTATCAAGAGAACGAATTCTTAATGTGTGTGCAAATGTAATGCATTAGAAACGTATGTAATCAGTATTGACTTGATTCAAAATGAGTTAAGTAATGCGTAAATCAATATCTATTCGAGAAAAAAATTCTATAATTGAGGCCGTAGATCGTTGGGTTGCTTAGCTTTTGACAAAAAAAGTATTGATAACTGTATTTGGAACTTGCGAAAACAAACAAAATTAACACAATATTTTATTAAAACCTAATAAAATTATCTGAATAACAAAAATGTGTTTTATTCCTTATTTACCTCATGAAATATAAGCTTTTATTAGCAATCTCATGTTAAATAGATTTGAATAAAGAAAACTATAGCTATAACGATTTTTTTTCGTATTTCTTCAAATTTCGTTATATCAAGGCATTGTTGATTATATTTATAGCGAAGCAATAGCTATAACAAAGTATTTTCGGATCCCCTTGGAATTCGTTATATCGAAGTTTCACTGTATTATATATAGAAATTGGATATGATGATTTTTCTATCGCCATTGCTACAAACATATTTTAAATTCCTACTTTACTACTAACAATTCAATAAACGTTCAAGGCCTCTTGTGTATTTAATAAATTATGAATATTAAAATTTTAAATTAATATCTCTACAGATTATTTGTCTTTATATTTACGAGTATTTACATTGAAAGCAAAAGGAAAATTTAAAAAAGATCAACAGTTTACAACAAACCCTTCTTTCAAATGCTCTATATTGAAACAACAAAATATTGGAAAAGGATTATATAGTTCTTTTTCTGTTAAGTTCCTTTTGTAAACAAAATATTTCTATTCATATTTGCTTTGAGTGTTCGTACTTGATAAAGTGCACACACAGTAAACATACGGATTCTCTTGACCTTTTTTCTTTATTCTACCAAATATTACTACAAGACTTGTATTAGACTAGGAGTCACGTTGCAAGTGTCATTTGACAAACTGCATTTAAGTCAGAGTAATAAGAAAACTACAAAAACACACACACACACACCTTCTTTTGTTAATTTATTTTTGAAAATTGTAAAGCTTCTTAAATTTAGTTAGAAAACAAAAAGTAATTCAATAAAAAAATAAAAAGGAAAACAAGAGGTAAAAAAAATGAAACTCATTAAAAATTCATTAGAGCACAAAATATGTCAAAGTATTTGAAAGCCTTGTAAACTTTTTTTCATGTCCTTTGGCTTTGGTAAATCTGTAGTAATCTTACTATACCTGAGGAGGTCATAAGATGCAAATAAAATTTTTTGGATAAAAATTCAATAATAAATATGAGCAAATATGCTAAACTATTTTTTGGGGATATCACATTTTTGCAAAGGACTGCAAATTTTTAACGACAAAAAAATATGAAAGTTTTTTTTTAATAAATTTAAAAAAAAAAAAAATATTTATATAAAAATTTTTTCAATTAAAACAGTTGCACAATAATTAACTAGTATATTAGGGCCAGTTCCATAGTGCGATCGTAATGGTTTCAACTCCGCATTTGTATTTCGACCATTTTTTTTAATTTACAGTCTTCACATTCCGTTTATATTGTTCGATTCGATTTCACAGTGATAAAGTTTTTAATAACCATGGTTTTTACTACCAAAGCTCACATTAAGATTTTTTTTATTAACATATAAAGTTTATTTTACTGATGCTCCTAAAAGTATGCATGTTGTTTTTTTTTTGTTATTTACGACACTTGTAAGTAAGTAGAAAAATTTATTGGCAATTCCATTTTAAGTTTTAAAAATTTGTCGTTTTCTAAAGACTCAATTTGCGGAAGTAAAACCAATTTTGTTCGGAGCTGAGTTCTGTGACTTGGCTGATTAATTAAAGTACATATTTTTAAATTTAAGAACGCTCTATAATTTTGCTCAATTTTAGAGTTTCAAAACGCAGCTACACGGTATTTCGCAACCGTCTTCTAGCATCAGGAGATCAATCTTTGTCCCTTTTCTTCTGTCGTACAGTGTTATATAAATTAAAGCAGTTTCGTTGTTTTTTTTTTCTCTACATTTATTTAAGATTTTTTTTATGTATTTGTTAGCAGGACCTGCATGCATTGTAAGCAAAAACCACTCTTTAATGGTCTTTGCCGCCATGACAACCACGAAAATTTTGAGTTCTAACTGCAGCTTCACCATTGTAACCCTTAGCTTGCATATTGCCACATACATATAATCACATATATGGCCAAGTGATGTAACTGACATTTTTATGAAAATTATTTTAGAAAAAAAAAATATTAATAATAATTACATGTAAAAGGTTTTTCAATAAGAGTTATATAATTTTTTAAAAAAAACACACTTATTGTTAAGGAAATTCAAAAGTTTTTTATTTAATGTGAAGTACAATCGACACAATTAAGTTCTAAATAAAACGTCATTCAAATGGCCTCCACGACTTCAGGAACAAACTCGATGAACCCAGTTTTTGAGCACTTTTTCTACTAAATCAAGTCGTATGTTATGAATGGCAATATTGAATTGGAAAGCTTGAAGAGAGTCTGGTTTATTTCAAAAGACCAATGACTTCAAATAGTCCCACAAGTTTAATGGTGTTAAATCACAACTTCATGGAGGCCATTGAATATCACAATTTCTTGAAATAATCGAATCTCCAAACTTTTCTCCCAATAATTCAATTGTTGCATTTGCTGTGTGGCACGTAGCCCCGTCTTGTTGGAACCAAATGTTGTCAAGAACAATTTTACACGAATGCAAACCCAAATCCTTTCTCTAAATCCGCCAGGTTGTGGGTTAAGGCAGTACCAATTGTTGAGAACGTCTTGGAATTGACAAATTGCGGTCTTCAGCAACACTTGCACTACTTCGAGCGGTTCTTTGTCTTATTGGCACTTGAACATTATGTAAAGAAAATTTAAGCTCAAAATTTTGAACAATTCGACGAATAGCGAGCACACTTGGACGATTATTACGACCATAAAATTGCAAAAGTGCAAGAAGAGTTGGAATTGGAGAACGATTATTATGATAATAAAACTGAATAATTTGTAAACGTTGTTCTTGCGTATGTCTCTCCATGATGAAATTGTAAACACTACGGAATACAATGAAAAACAAATGACAGATCATGACACATTAGAAATGGCCAAAACGTCACATCAAAATCATATCATCCATATTGGAAAACCTTATATATTTTTGTATGTAAAAAAGTTACATTCAAACAATTTAGGTTTTCTCAAAAATACTTTTCTTTAAAATTAATAGGCAAGACCACTTTTTGTGATGGTCTTTATTGTTACATTATGCATCTGATTTTGACAAAACTTGCAACAAACTAAAAATATTTCTTTACAGAAGTAAGATATTATGAATGATTTTGGGATCAGTATTTCAGGAGCTGTAAGTGCTTACAGTAGTAGATTCATTTCTGTCCATTCACTACAATGAACAAAATGATTACATTTTTTGCTACAGTGTTATTTTATTTTATTATTATTTCTATGACCATTCTATAACACCTTCCATAGAGGTCGCTAACTCTTCTCCGCCTTCGGTAAACTAACTTCGTGTACAGACGACATATGGACAGATGAATATAGAACATTGAATTTCTTTACATATAACGATCCAAAGGGTATATATACTTATATAGAACTCATATAAATATTGTAGAATTTACAAACGGAATCAGAAACCCATATACCATTTTTAGATTTAATTTTTCTAAAATATAAATTTTGAGCTGGTGTTTATTAATCACATCATCACATCATCAATCATAGGACAATAACCATGTTATTTTTGGAAGCAAATACAATATGATTATCTCAAATCATACTATATTCACATTAAACAATTAAAAATTAGTTCGTGGATCATCATCTCATATTCTTGTTAAATAAGACAATACAATGTTATATTTAGCACAGTTATATCCCCATAATCCATAGTGTATAATTCAATCATAGTATAATTGCACCACCTCTATATATTTTTTTGCGTGTAAAGCCTATAGTACATGGCATGTCAAAAGCCACATTCGCATGTGGCTCTGACGTCACGAGAATTTGCAGAATTTTATTTACATTTACTAAACATGCAGAAGTGTCTACATGCTTCAAAATTTTGGTAGTATATGAAATGTTGTTTTGTCCCAAAATTTATATGTGACAAATGTAGCCGAAGCGTACACATTTGCAATGGCAGCATATGTGTGAACTTTTGATTTTCTACATATATATTGTCAGTACACCGCATGTAACATACGTACACATTTTTCATATTAACATGTCCAACAGTCATATGTTTTTGGCGCTTGTTTAATTTTTAAAATTTTGTGTGAAGTCAAATTTATAAAATGTCGAAGAGAAAGAAGAAATAAAACAACATCTAATAAAAAGTAAAATAAATTCACTTTTATCATGAAATAATTCCCATGAACAATAAAATGGTGAAAAAAATTAAATAATACTGCACTGACACAAAAACAGCGCAATAATTGGCGATCACAGTTGTTTTATTAATTATTGCATGGTTTAGAACAAGAACGAGAAATAATAACAAAAACCCAAACTAATTAAGATATTAATTAATAAAACAAAAACCCCAAAGCAAAGAGAAATACAAATAAATGCATGGAAAAGAGAAAATATGATCATTTTTCTACCCTTCTTTTATCTCTCCCCTACTCGTAAACCAAAAAAATGATCATAAATCTGTCATCGTGTGATTAATAATAATAAAAAATTTTTTCGTCATTAAATTCCTACCACATTTTGTTGGACAAAATCAACATTTTCAAGAGTGCCATTGGCTACATACTATTGAAAAATGTTGTGTCAAAAATGTTTGCTGCCACATGTTTGGGACTGTTACATGCGCATGTAAAAATATTACAAATGTCAAAATTCAAATGTACCAAGCTAGTACACGACATGTCTAAAATATGCATGTTTGCATGTCTCTACAAAGAAACATGTGGAAGTACACGACTTGTTGCCAATTTAGCTTCATGGTGACGTCAAAATTACGTCAGAGCCACATGTGAATGTGGCTTTTGACATGCCGTGTACTGTAAGCTTAAGGTATACTTTATCATTAAGATAAATTTTAATTTCACTACAACATAATTTTTTTAGCTGCCGTCAATTAATTTCGTTATCAGACTATGCTTAAGCTAACAAAATATGTTTGGCTATATTTTGAACAATCCTACTTTTTGGGGGTTGTCGGACTATTTAAGTGATGAAGGCACAGCACTGGTCACTAAAACCTGTTCCGGCAACGATTGATGCTGTTCCAAACTAAAGTACACAACATCGCCCTCCTTCGTCGGTTAGCAGAAACATCGGCGAAGTAAAACAATTAATAAAATGCCTGCCAATACAGCTTAACAAAGTTAATGCGTCTACGTAACACCGGAGGCGCCGCTAAAATGCTACAAAAATTAACATAACGCGCAAAGCAAAGTTCTAAAAGAGTTAAGCCTTCTAAATTTTCAACATCTATCTTCTCTACCCTATCCCTCTCACTGAGTTCCGGCATAATGCACTGCATACGTAGGGGTCACCCCCTGAGTGCTGGTCCTAATTAAAAAGAAAAAAAAATATGTAAGCATATTCTATTTTTCAACTGAGGCAAAATTTTTATTATTAAAAAATATATAATTTTACTGTATGATAGTATGATTGTAATTCAACAAAATATGTTTAATTATAACCATAATTTGATAAAACTTTGTTAATAAATATTATAAAACTCTTACTCACATATTAATGACTCGCAAAAATTTGTAAAACCTTAGTTATGTCATTTGGTCATCCAAGCGATATTATAAACACTCATTGGTTGACGTTATTCAACCATTCGTAGTTTTATTTCTATAGCAATTTTATTTAATTAAATTCATCTTAATTAAATGAACTTGTTTCTCCTCTTTTAAATTGTGCCACTGTGAAGGTATACCAGGAACAATTTTATAAAGTAAAATTTCAAATATTCTTATAAAAGAAAATGGCAAAAATATTTCATGATATATATATAAAATATGTATTTTTTTGAATAACGCTCTGTTGTTAATTACACTTCCCCGCACGATAAATATAAAAACGAAATTATGATTTAAATATTTTCTAAAATTTATGAAACAATTAATTCAGACAATAGTTTTGCCTTTTCAAAAGTTTTTGTTAGAAAATTCAAAGCCATGATCATTGTGATAACAAATATAATTTATTTTTTTGACTTATTCATGTTTTATTTTCATATTAAATGAAATTCCTTGAATGAATGAATTATATTAGGGAAAAGTGAGATGACATTGAAAGGGGTAATTGCTGGTATAATTGTTTTCTCCTTCCAACAGACACCCACACGCACACACACACACATGACACTTACAAATCTATTTGCATTAACATAAAATTATTTGCAGAATGCTTCAAATAAATTAAGCTCGTTATTGAATTTATATTTTGTTCCAGACCAACAAAGCCGATATGAACATAATAAATGTCAATTTCATAAGCAGATATTTATTAGGGTAAAAAAAATATTTCAATCTGCACAATGGGATAAAAACGAGGAATATCAAAACTATTAAACAATCTTCGAGAGAAATATGTACATACATATATTTAGTCTAGATTTTTACAAATATTTTCTAGATGAGTCGCATCAAGTCAATATAGGCTCATATAATTTCATCTTATAAATTTTCGTCCCATTGTAATGCTTAGAACGGTGATGTTCTGCTAGATGATCGGTATAGTAGAGTCGTTAATTTTTTGTTAATTTTCTTCACTATTTAGTATGTTCAAACCAAAAAAAAAAAAATACTAAAACATTTATAGCTTCTCCATATGTATAAAGAACTAAATATTTTACAATTTCAAACAGCATAATATTTTGCGGATCATACATAGGAAACGGAAATGGTATTTCCTTACCAGTATTTTCGATAGCTAATTTCTTTGCATATAATTTTAAGATTAGCTTTTTTTTCTAACAAGAAAAAGATTTCATCATACTAATATGAGAAATAGAAACTATAGAAAATATTCTAACAAATTATATGGTAATAGGAAAAAATAAACGAAAGTGTTAAATATATGGCACTTCAATATTATTCTCTTTAAACAATCATTTCATTAATTTCATTTCATTTCACTAATTATCAATAAGGCATTTTAAAAGGTCTGTAAACTGTTTGATAGGTAAAGTTGAATGATCTGCTGCTTTGAAGTCACTTGAGGTGTTAAACTCAGGACCAAAGTTTAAAAAATAATATATAATTTAATAAAGAACAACACTTGACATTTAATCAGTTTAAATAAAATCGTTTGATAGTGTATGTTTTAGGTCGGCCTACCTTAACTTTAAATTTTAAAACTCATTTAAATTTTCTCATATTTCCCCTGGCTGCAACAACTGATGTACACCTATAAAAATATTAAATATGAGAAGCTGGTGTATGTCACAAATAGTATAGAAACAAATTTGATGTGCAAAAACTTCGAATGTCCAGACATGCTGTCTGCTTTTTTTTTCTCTTCATTGAAGTTTAGGGACTTTGTGAATTTAACAATTTTGCTTCTATGGTCAATAAATCTACTAGACAATGTGACAATAAAAGAATGTTAGTTTTCATTTAAAAAACCTAAACGAAAAAATGAATTAACTATCAAAATTTTGCAATTGATGTAAAATCATCTGGCGGCGCTCTATGGGTTTGTTTGTATGTGTGCAGAAGCATCTGATAAAATTCTGACGTTAAGTTTGATTTAAATGACATTTATTTTTGGTACACTGTATTATGATTTTTACTTTTTACACAGGCATATAATATCGTTGGCACTATTAAATTGATTGAAAGAGAAAAGCGAAAAATATATTTTATTTTACAGACCAACAATATATTACTTTTTTTTTTTTGCAATATTGGAAATTAAAGAATAAATTTAATATAGAAAATAAAGACTATTTTATTGTTGCATTTGATGTCGCGTACTAACTGGTCTAGTGTACCACAATTTTATTGCCGGTTTAAAATTTTTTTTTTATCAACTGGCAAAAAAATATATAAAAAATTCCACTTTGCTCCAAATGTAGTTGAACTCCCGATCATCTGCATGGTAAGCACAGACACTACCACTATGGAAATGAGAGAATAAAGGGCGTGCTTATTTACTAGTAAGTAGTTGGTGTAACTACTGCTAATTAATGCGGACGGTATGTCGTTAAAAGTTTATTTTTGGGTAATGTTTTTTTTTTTTTTTTGTAATTAGGACTAGCACTTGACCCCTAGTAGTGATGTTACGAATATCAATTTTTAGTATTCGCGAATACAAATACGAATATTACTTTTAAGGTTCAGAGCCCCATAATATATAAATTTAATTGGAAAAAATCCCTTCCTTTGCGTCAGCAACAATAAATTGAAAAAACTGTCACACTACTTTAGGTATATATCATTATTATGACACTGAGATGCCGAATTCGAAGACCACTACTGAACATTTTTAAATTATTTTACCTACAAACATACTTTGAGATTTCGTTTTTCTTTCTTGCGCTATTAATTAGTAATTCAGTGCTGTTTGGCTGAACATATTTTCGCAGATTGCGCAGCCACATGTCTCGGTGGACTTTCACACATTAAATTTTAGTTCTTCCAGTTTTGAAGCCTAACATTCCTCTACTGAGAATGGATTACTAACTTAACATGATATGAATTTACATATAAGACTTTAACTTTTAAATGATAGTTACGAAATATAATTTACGTTTGTTTCTTAAGAAGATTATTATCTTTCGTCAAAGATAAAGGGATTTCTTTCTCTTAATAAAAATTATTATAAATTTCTACATATATTTTTGTACATTTTATTTACTTTTTTAAAGGTTTTGTATGATATTTTTTTGGGAAAATGTATGTGCAAATTACTCGAATACGAATACGAGTATCTTAAAATAGGCGAATAGTCGAATAATCGAATACGAATAAGAGTATTCGTAACATCAGTAACCCCCATGCAGTGCATTGTGTCGGAACTAGGAAAATTGGTTGTGTGAGGGAGAATAAAGGGAGTAGTGTTTGTGGACATTTGATTAGAACTTTAAAATAATGTGGTGAGGGGAGAGCCCTCTGCGGGGAATTCATTCAAAGGCGAACAGTTTGGCTAAAGTAAGAATTCTCTCTGTAATGTATGGTGCTGTTTACTGGCAAATCGATGACAAAGGAATGTGATCTTAATGAAGAACGCGTTGTACGTGCCATATGACGGGTTTCGGCAACAAGTTCCCTGACTTTATTAGAACGCAGGCCGTTGTAGTAGCTTTAGAACAGTGAAATACACCCTACATTGCGTCGATGCTACAGTGAGTCAATAGAGTTGGTTACACTACTGTCACCGATAAGATTCTTCACCGTATCTTGTACGCTATCAAGTAACTTCAAAGTAAACTTTGAAGCACTCCACTCAAACATGAGAGTTGTATTCCACTTTTGATCGTATATAAATGGTATAAAATCTGATGGAGTGAAGTATGTGTCTACCCTGTCTTCTACTGCCTTGTGGGTTCCAGTCAATTGCCATTCGGGCAATATCATCTTGAGGTCTTCTCAATATATGCCCCAAACATTTCCACTTTCTCTTAGCTATTTCAACTTTTACTGGCAGTTGATTTGTTCTTCTTTGAAGATCGTTGTTTGAAATAGTTGTTGGCCAGTAAATACGCAGGATTCTTCTTAAGGACTTGTTAACAAAAACCTTATGACGGTTGACCTGGTCTTTGGACGTATTCCAAGATTCACATCCATAAAGAAGGGTAGACATCACATGCGAAGAAAATAATCTTAATTTGGTTTTTAATGAAATTCTGGAAGATTTCCATACAGGTTGATGAGCTCCGAATGCTTGCCTCCCTTTATTAATACGACATTTGATATCATCGTTGGAACCACTGGAAGGAGAAATGATGCTACCGAGGTAACAGAAGCTGTTAACGTCTTCCAGTTCGTGACCATCAATTTCAAATTTGGAGATATTGGTGGTGTTGATGCGTATAACCTTTGTTTTGCCCAACCATATAATGGTTAGTTTTTAATCATATTTTATTTTCATCTCATTATTTATAATTTATTCAATAATATTATATTTAAAATAGATTTTTGTATGATAGTACGATTTCACACACAACCATATACTGCAATCTATTGCTATCAGATTATGGTTTAAGTTTTTTTTGTGCAAATTATTTATTTAGACTTCTTTATTCTTTTTTCCTTCTCCAAATTTTATAGATCTTTCAGTGGAAATGAACTACACGGATAGTAGATTATTTAGTTGGTTTTATTTTAACAAAATTTATTGCAGTTTTATTCATATAAATGCTACTATTTTTATATTGCATTGTTTGGGAGCGTACCATTATGGTGGGCAGGAGGGCAAATATAAATGAAATATACATGAAGTATTTCTATTGATTTTCCAAAATAAATTTTAAACTTTTCTTTCTAAAGCTTAATTCGGATCCGCTTCTAGTATTGTTTATAAATGTGAGTACAGTTCTTTGAAGAATAGTTTGTTAGGGTTGCAATATTTTATGCCGATAAAATATTATTAAAATTTTCTCCTTGATAATTCAAAAACACGCGAGTGGCGTGAAAATGAATAGATAACAATTTTCAGATCATTAAAGTTTTCCCATTATTGTTGACGAATTGAAAGATGAAGAAGACTCTAATCGATGTTGTGTTTAAAGAGCCAGCCTAATGCACATGTGGTAAATTTTGGATACAAGCTGATAAATGAACTGCGGGCAAAAAAAACATTGAGGTATAGTGTGTGTGTGTGTAAGTATATATATATATATATATATATATATATATATATATATATATATATATATATATATATATATAGAATTTTCCAAAATAATTGCTGTGTGATACTGAAATTGTGTTGATGCTCTCTATTGTACTCCATTCATCTACATAAAGTCGTATGGATATTCATGTATGTATAAATGTAGATGTTAATGTATTTGCACTCACTCATGCATGCACACATACATACACATACACAAAACCATATGTAGATTATTATTCATGAAACATGCTATTAATCGTTGGAAATCCATTTAGTTTTTTTCCATTTTTTGCTCTTCTCTTCTATTTAATGTTTATATATCTTGCTCTTGCAAGTTGCAACCACAATGGTCACTAAAAGCATCGAAAAATATTTGGTAGACCGACCAAAAAGAAATAAAAAGAAATTCATGAAGCGTATCTGTAGCTACAGTTATTTTAAAAAAATCATCTTTTTCTACAACAACAGAAAATTTATCCAATTTTCCAGGAAAGCATACATAAAGTTGTGTATAATTAAAAAAAAACTTTAATACGAAAGAAAATTAAATACATACCCAGCAAAATAAAATTGAATGGGTTCTAAATGAAAAGATTTTTCATGACTTTATGAATTTATTTTTTATAATGCGTTCTTAATGTATTCATAGATTTCATTATAATTGTCATTGTCGAACTCCTGAAAAACCCATTCATTTCACCAATTGTTTCATATGCAAAATGTCTGTCGCGTATTAGAACTGATTTATTTTACCAATGAAAAAACGTATATAAATCATCGATTTTGTATTGGTTTAGTTCATGCGTTCTGAAGTATTGCTTTTTATTTAAATTGGTGCATAAACACATGATCTTCAATGTCACGCCTGTGTTAAAATCATGCATATTTCACCTAAATCGAACCAGTTCGTAGCCATTCAAACACATGATTAAACTTCTTTCTTGTCACGTAAGATTTTGCTGGGTATGAAATTATTTTTTTGGGATTTTGAAATAAAAAAAAATTAATTAAATCATTTTCTTAATCGGAAAAAAATATTGGGAAAAAATTTCCTAATAAATTTTATGTTGGAAAAATATTTTTTAATTTCAAAATTAATTTTTAACCGACTTCAAAACAAACCCGAAAGTTATCACCTCAACTTATATTTTTAAAGTCGGTATGGACAAACCTGCACAAATTTAATAAATATTTTGTGAAGTATTTCTATACTTAAATAAAAATGCAAGGAACAAATTCATTATTTCAACAAATTGTCTTTTAATTATGACTTGATGTACTAAAACGTTAAATTTATGAACTGGTTCATTAATTTTTTAAAATAAATTAACAACAAAGATTGCTATCCATGAACTGTCTTACATTATATTTTCATCGAATCAACGAACATCAATAAATGTCACTTATTTAAATTATATAAAATGGTTTTTTCAGTGTACTTGGCGGATTCTTATGAAATGTGTCCGATAAATAGTGGGCAATGCCACGCCCATTCAATATATATATTTTATTTACTAAGCCGGTTCTATTAAGCCAATTCTTATGAAACTTTGCATACATTTCTAATTATGATGCCAATACCATGTTATGGATGCAAATTGGGCAATGCCATGCCCATATTTGGATAATATTTACTTTTAAATTACCATGTGTGAAGACTACTCTTATGAAACAATGAGTTCGAGTAACTCCTACATTATGGACCGATTCTAAAATTAATTTTTATAAAATTTTACATTTATTTGAGCATATACTCAAGTATTTATGTTTTAAATTTTATTTATTTGTTGCGGGTTAGCAATATCTAGATATATATTTCGTTGGTAGCTATACCAATTCATCAGTAGATGTTTTACCCTTTATGTTTAAAAAATTCCAAAGCTCATCTATTTATACAAAAACTCATATATATATTTTTTGTGAATCATTTTGCAGATCTCTCCTCACACACTGCAACAAAAAAAAAAAATTTCATCATTAAAAAAAAATTGCCATCTTTTTTTTCCGCGTGTTTTTTTTTCCACGGTGTTCTCATCAGTGAAAAATAAGACAATGATAAAATCATATACAGTCTTCTTAACAAGATATAAAAAGCTTTAAAGCTCTCATGTATAAATAAACAGAAAATTTATGGTACGTAAACAATTTGAAGCAGCTGAGACTTCATTTTTGGCACAAAACAATAACATTTATTTAGTTTGCAAGGACAAATTTGACTAAAACAAGGCTATTTCTTTTGACTCAAAACATTTATAGCTGCGTGTGTGTGTTTCTACTTTCATCTTTGTTTTATTTGATTATTTCTTCAAGTCAAGGTGGTTTTTTAATCGTTTTTAGCATCGGATATAAAACGTTGTAAGTGTATGAATAAAAAAACAACTTTATGACTCTTAAAGTTAAAAACAAGAGGAAAATTTAAAAAACATGCATTATCACTTGAAGCCATCAACAAGGACATATTTAAGACCATCAACGCAACAAAGGCTTTAGCTTTAGATAAACCAACAGTTCTTGAAAAATATTTAAAAAAGAATTTATCAAGTAATAACAAATACAAAATAATTAAAAGTCAAATAACGGCTGGCAAACTTTTTACTTAAATTCGACTGACGAAACATCTGAAAAAAATCTCAGAAATTCTTTACCCGATAAGCTTTTACATTTAAAAGAAACGAAGTTATGTTTTCCGAAAGAGATCTGTTTTTCAAAAATTAACTTTTAAAACATGCAAATCTTAGAATCAGATAATGTTTTTGGAAAGAAACTTTAATGCAAAGAAACTTTTTAGATGTGATACTTTTTGAAAATGGTATTAGTGAACCAGGTACTTTATTTTGAAAATTAATGTACTTTTTGATTAAAATGTTTTTGAAAATGTACAATGTACTCTACTGGAAAGGTTACGATTTATAAAAAGTACTATTTTGAATAAGTACTTTTTGTTCAATGTACTTTTTAAATAAAGTTTTTGAAAATTGTGCTTTACTGAATTGTGCTTTAATTTTTGCAAAGCAGGTATTTATTTTTAATGATTAGGTACTTTCTTGAAAACGTACTTCTTTCCTGATGTACTTTCTTAATAACATTCTGGAAATTGTTCTACTTTTTCAAAGTCTACTGTTTTAAACAAGTACTTTTTTTATACATTTACATTTATTTAGAATATAAACGCATACTCAAACAAATACTCCTTAAAAATTACTTCTTACAAAATGGTGTTGTTTAATGAAATGGTTTTTTTTGAACAGTACTTTTGAAAAAGTACTTTCTTAAGACATTTATGATAAAAACCCCCATAAAAAAGAGTTTTTGTAAAAGAATTAGCTTTTATGCAACACTGACTTGTGCAAACAAAACAGGTTGTTCAAAATAAGTCTCTTAAAAATGTTACGAGCTAAAAGTTTTTTCCAATATTTCGCACTAGATCACTTCTACGTATACGTAATATTAACTTTATACAATTTATTACTCATTCGTAAAGTGGGCAATTTTATTGGTTAATGGATAGATGCCTTTCCAAGGAGTCTGGAAACGAATTGTTACAATAATCCAATTTTTTTTATCCATAATTTTAGCAGATATTATTCAAAAAAACCTCGTGTTTTTAATTGCATGTTTTTAAAGAGATCTACTTAATGTTTTGTGTTCTTTGCTTACATTAAAAAAATTTTATTAGATGTTTTTTAATGTTTTTTTTTTATGTAAATATTTTTTTAAAGTACATACATATTTGCATTTTATAACATTTGCGTGCCATTATTTGCCGCCGGCTCATGAATACAATTTTAAACATTTATTGCGATTTTCATACAAAATTATAAATTATGGTTATTAAATTGTAGTTAATGTTTTCTATTTATTGCTTTTTATTTTGAATTCTACAACATTTTATTGTTTTGTTTTCGTTTTAATGTTTGATTTTAAAAAATAAAAGCAATATAACCAAAAAATTTTTGTTTGGAAAATGTTCATGATGTGGTTGTAAAAAAACAAAAGATTAGCATGAATGTGTTTGGTCTGGAATATGTAAATCGAGATTTTATGACCATCCCCCTAAGCTTTTTTGAAGAAGCATATGATGTTCAGTTGACAGTAGCTGACAAGAATTTTTATGATTGTTTGCAATTGAAAATAGCGAAACGTTTGCAATGTAGCGTACATAACCTGTCGTTACTTACATGTTATCATTTGTACGTATGTGTCAAATAAAATTTATAAATTCTAAAGTAGGTTAAACTTTTCATATAAATTCATAACAGGACATGAACAATCCTTGGAGTATTGAAATTTTTCTATTATTGTTGTAAGTCCTTTCAAATGATGGATCTAGATTTTTCAATTGCTGTATTGTGTTTTTTGTATAAAGAGGATAGTTGTAGCGAAATCTTGATGTTTTAAGAAGACCTACCACGATCGTATGATCAGATTTCTTCACCGCTAATTATTTACTCTAGCTAACGTAATTGCTAATGAGGTCTAAGCGGATAGGAATTCTCTGGTTAAGGTTGTGATTGATCTCGAAATATCATGATGATGCTAGTTAAACCCTCCTTACAGTCATTGTAAGAAAAATCGATTAACTATACGGGACATTGAAATACAAACAATTTTTTTCTGAAAGATTTTAAGCAACCTATTTCTCCACTACATTTTCTTATTTGTAAGACAATTTCCCTACGGTAACTCTCAGCAAATATAAATATTTGCCAAGTGTGACCGTATCTTCCGTTCACGCTCTTCTATTTCTTTCTTAAAGGGTCAGCTTTGAACTTTTGAAAATAAGTTTCGATCTGCTAATTTCGATTAAGTTTTCGAAATCAAGGTCAAATCAAATATTTTTTAACCCTAAAATTCAGGTGAAGCTATATTTAAAGCATGTTAAAAAATCTCGCATGAAATATAAAAAAAAAGTAATTAACTGTAAGTATTTATTGAACTATGGAAAATATATGGTCTATAATTAGTTTTTTTTGTCTAAAATATTAAGTAGTATGTACAGACACATACATATACAGATATAGCATGAAATAGCAAATAAAAAACACGTACATATAACATCAGATATTTCTTTCTTTACTTTTGTTTTTTATTTTCATTTTTTTTTTTTGCTAAAACTCTTCAGCAGATTTTCCTTTTTAAACAAACACGTAGCGGTGTAGTTGTTGGAAAATTTGCGCGCATCTTGAAATAAGATACGAAGAGTCGTTCATTCAACCATTAATTCCTTGAAGATGTTTCTATATGAAACAAAATACATTTACTTCTCATTTCAGTTGAATCTTGTAATTGTACTAAAATGTTGCAACTATTGAAAGTATTTATTATAAAGTTGCGAAATACATTTTGTCTATAATACACTTCTTTAGAGTGTTTCACGTCTGCACATAAAAAAGTTTTAATGCTTATTTTTGTTGCCTTTTAACAAAGTGAATTAAATTAAGTTCTTTTTAATATAAAGACATACAACGTAAGAGAAAACACTACAAAATTCTCCCATTTTTATGCAAAGAAAGTTAAAAATCTTTAAATAAAATCTGAAATATTTTTAGTAAACTAGTGAATGTTAATAGTGCTCACAGTTACTGTGACGCTTAAAAATATTTTATCACCATCTTAACAAGAAAAAACAAAAAGTGTGTCTCTTGTCTCGAAAGTTAAAAACAAAAAAAGTTTTACTTCTTGACGCACTACAAGAGCGCGTAATAAAAAAACTTTTTATTTTTGGTAAAGAAAAAACACCTATTTGAAACTTTTTCGTTTTATGTTGAATAAAAAGAATGACAAAATTTGCGGTCTTATCAAATAAAACAAAGAACGATAAACAATTTGAAAGGAAAAAACCAAAAACTGCAGACTGCTTAATTTTTCAAGACTACATTCCCGTAAAGTAAAGTTTATGCTGACTTTTGTTGCACGAATGGTGTGACACAGAGTAAATTTCGGAAAAATAATCACTCAATCAATTTAGTTCTTTCTTTTTTTTTTTGAGTTGGATGGAGTGACTAGGGCGCTCACTATAAAGTAAACTATGACTAAGAACCTGTGTTCCATCCCTGGTCTGGACAAGTCCATAGACATCGTGAGCTTCTCTAATGTGCATTGAAGTGCATTAAGTTGAACTGTTGAAGGCATTGCACTCGTCACTAAACTGTTGCGAAAGGGATTGATACTGTTCTGTACACAGTGTTCGCACCGTCATCGGCGAAATAAAACAATGAAAAATAAATGGGGGAAAACCCGCGTCAACTTAATCACCGATTTTTAAAAAAATTTTCCAGCAACCCGGTTCACAAGAAAATAAAGTTCTAAAAATCACACCATGAATGAAAAAGTAAGGCGATAAACAATACTTAAGGAAGGGGAATAACTTGCCCCCATTTAAAAAAAATGCACTTGATCGAAATGCAAGCAAAACTTATTTAAAGAACAAAAGAATTTTAAAAATCGTTCTGAGTGGTTATTCAGTAATCAATATTTTAGGGAAACACAGAACCCCGATTTTCCAAAAACAAAAATAAAATTATAAAAACAATAAATATAAAAATCCATATGAAATGATAAAATCAATTTTGTTTTTTGAAGTCGGCTAAAAATTGCTTGCTACACACGCAGCTTTAGAAAGGCAATGCGTTCAGTAGATGTTATGCGGCGTCGCTGCATTGCTCTGATGTTACTAAAACACGCAATAGCAGAGCTGCCAATTAATTATACTTTTTTCTCTACTTTCAACATCATTAAAAAAAAACATGAAAGTATGGCTATTGTAACCCATAGTGTTGAGAAAAACTAAAGGCGAATTCATTACCAGGTTACCTTATTAGCCTCCTGGTATGAATTCGCCTTGAAGAAAAGCAAAGTTTGTCAAGAGCTCAAATCTGCAGACCATCAACAATATTTTCAATAAAACAATGTATGTTTACATTGAATTAACGTATTTTTTCATAAAATTAATGAATATAGGTGAATGAAAAAAAATCAATTATGTACTTTCAAGAAAACCTATTTTTTAAAAATTTAATGTTCTATTTCAATTTTGTGATGCCTAAACCTGCTTACTTAATGTTCATACAAAAACTATTTACTGAAAATTACTTACAAACAATAAATTTATACTCAAAGATCAGTAAATTTTTGTGAGCTCTTCATTTTAATATTTCCATGCTCAATTTAAGTGCACAATTGATTTAATTTGCTTTGACTTTCAAAAAACTAATTTAATTTAGTATTTGATGTGGAAATAATCACATTAATTTGAAGTACATGCAATATATTTAGAGAGATGATGCAACTCCCACATAATAAGACGCTTGGTGCAAGTGAAACGAGTTTATTTCAAAATCAATTTCTTTTTAACTCTTAAGGTACGGTCACATCTCGCAAACATTTGCCCAAAAAAGCGTAACCACTAAATACTAATGGAAACATTTTTGATTTAGATACCAGTTTATTACGTTAAACAGTTTCCTACATAATTTATAGAAAATTTAATAGAATCTTATCTTATTAGATGCTGTTTAACTTAATAAATAAATACATAAATCAAAAAGTTTTTCATTCGTATTTAGTGGATACGCTTTTTTTGGGCAAATGTTTGCCAGATGTGACCGTACCTTTAAACGAACAATTTAAAATTAAAGCAAACTTTAACAACTAAAATAGACATTTATATATAACAATATTAACATGTTCGCTGGGTCTACATGTATGTCCGTCAGTGCAAATACGAGTATAACCAATTTTTTTTAATAAAAAAAGACGCAGTAATTCTCACTGTGTTGCCCACAACATTCTTGCTATTAATTTATCTTATGTGAGAGTTTTTGAACTCCTTTGCATGACCTGGGATATCTCATGAAAAATTATTCTTTAAAAAAGTATATTAGAAAGTATGATAGTCATATTGCACCCGGTATGTAAATAGCTGACAGTGTTGCCATATGTTTGAGAGAGAAAATAATGGACATAAAAAATTAATACATATGAATTTGTCTAATCCAAAAAGCTAAAAACTCACAAAAAATTATTAACACTAAAAAACTTATTTCAAATAATTTAACCAACTGAGATTCATAAATTTCATGAAAAAATACCTAAATTCAACGTCCGCATACGGTCTTTTTTAATGAAAATTATCAGTGAAGTTTAGTATAAAACGGTTCATTGAAATTAGCCACTATTTTAATTCTTTATAAAAGATAAATAATGTACTAATTCATTGATTTTATGCAAAAATTCATTGATTCAATGTACGAATACAGTGTTTTAATGAAAATATTCATTGAAGTTCAATGAAAAACAGTTTAGTGAATGCATTTATTTTTGTTACTCTTTCACAAAATAAATAAGCCACTTCGTCGATTTATTAGCTAAAAATTAATTAACTGTTTGTAGAAATAATGAAATTTTTTAATATATGTATTTGGTTCATTGCACATTAGGGTGTCTCAAAAAAATTTTTTTTTTAATTTTCAGAAATGCTCAAGAATAATTTGAAAACTTATTGGTTAAATTATTTTCAATATTTTTTTTTTAAATTTTTAGTGTAGACCTTGAATTGAAAAGTTTTGCCGTGATAGAAGCTAAGTTGGCTGGCAGCAATGGCGGCATGAAAACTAATATCTTTCTACCACATTTTCAAATGCTCTTCCAGACTATTAAATTGGAAAACTTGTCTGAGTGTGATAATATATTACTTACATTTGTGCACAACCATACAAATAGTCATCTATATTCTATGCTTGGCTGCCTTTATCTCTCTCTCTCCCTCTCGTTTACAAAAATATTCAAATCTTTTTATTTTTCCATGAAATTCCTTCCATCTGCCATTTAATTTATTTGAATGAATTTGTTCATTCGAAAGTGCTTAAAGAAAAGTAGAAAATTTTAAATGTTAAAATTTGGAAATGAAAGTAACATTTTCGTTTTTAAAGTCTATAAATTGTTGGTGAGTTACTCATATGACTATTTCTGTGTGTGTGTGCATATGTGTGTGTGTGTGTCTACTGGGCCATTGATACCAACAGGGCATCCTTAACTTTTTTTTATCAAATAAGAAATTGGTTTCGTTGTTTCTAAAAATGTATAAATTCTATTGCATATGAAATTTATGAATGTTATGGTTGGAAAAGTTTAATTCATCATTGATTACACCAAAGAAACAAACTACACTGAAAATATTTTACTTCATAAATTTAATAGAGAAACAATGTTTTTTATTTTTTAAAATATTTTGAGTTAATTTTCTTAGAAACTGAGTTTAGATTGATGACACTTCATTCGTTATTTTGTTAAGACTACAGGCTAGCATCCCCATTTTTAAGCAGATGAAAAATTGCATTTTATTCGTTTACATGAAAATAAACAAAAACAAAACAAGTAGAAATTAAAAATGCAAACCCACTTAAAAATACTGTGCCATAAAATCTGGGTACAATACGGTGTATTTCTATTTTCACAAGCAAGTTGATGAGGGTACACACAAGATGTGTGTTTGTTTGTGTGTGTGTGTGTGTGTGTGTGAGTGTGAAAATAAAAGAAATTTGTAACAGCATTTTATGCAATTTTGTAACTAAAGTAGCACTTAATGGCTTGCACTTGACTGTCAGCAGAGTCTCCCCCAATTTCACTTCATTTCAAATCCCATCATGCATTTTGTATTTCAAAATGTAAGTTTGTGGCTTCACATCAGTTATTTGTTGAATATTTTATATTTCAAGTGCTTGCCATGCAACATATACTTTTTGTTTTTTTTTTTTTTTTTTAATTTACCAACAAATGCAAAAGGTTGTTTTGTTCTCTTATTTCCTGATGTGTTTTTCTTAAGCTGAATGTTTTTGTATTTGCAAATACACAACAAAAAACTGAGAATCAATCTGGCAGTAGAGAAAAATATTATCGAAAAGATAAAACATTTTAAAAGGAAATTTATTAGAATTTTTCGATATTTGTCAAAGATAAAGTCAAATTTGCAACACTGAAAGTTCTAGAATGTTTTTCCGATAAATATTTTTTCAAA
Organism: Lypha dubia; assembly: GCA_947311025.1. Taxonomy (NCBI): domain Eukaryota; kingdom Metazoa; phylum Arthropoda; class Insecta; order Diptera; family Tachinidae; genus Lypha; species Lypha dubia. The sequence goes on along the minus strand of OX371263.1, from coordinate 84,430,764 downwards.
ATATTTACATAATTGTTCTAAAAATTAACGTAAGTTGACTAACGATGTTATAAAATAAAATCATCGAATTAATATGAAACAGAAGTCAGCTTTAACCTTTGCTATGCCTATTTGTTTCATAGCGAAGTTTTTTTTAAGAAATTCTTAAAAACCAATAAAAACTGCAGTTTGTGTGACCCAAAAAATTAATTAATAGAACTAATTTTTTGGCTACAAATCTTTAAATAAAAGGAGGTGGTTCTTCTTATTCTTCTTATTTGTCTCACAATAGTTGCTGTCCTTGGCTTGCATTTTAGTTGATTATTTAAAGTTTCTTTTCTTTAGTGTTATTTATTTTCCCTTCTTTTATTTTGGTTCACATTTAAAATGTTTGTGAGATAAAAGAAAATCATTTTCCAATGCTTTCTTTTAACTTGAACACATAAATTATCAACTTTAACATTTAACGATAACGTTTTTATAAACGAGCATAATTTCTGCATAAAATTTATCTAAAATTGTGGAACAAAAAGTATTTTACGAACAGAAGAAGAAGAAGAAGTGGGTAGAAATAATGAATGTTCTGGCAATTTGTACAAATATTAGTTTTTTGTATGCCCTTCACCATACCATAGTATTTATTGGTTTGTCATAGCGTGTGTAATTTGTACAATATACATAATTATGATATCTATAAAGTTTATATATTCTAGATCCTCATAGGTAGGGAAATTGATTGATTCATGTCCGTCTATCACTTTTTCGGTGGTTTGACGCCGTAGGGCCACATGTATTGGAAAGAGTAGTAAAAAAATTGCATTGATAGAATGGAAAAAAAATTTAATTCCAATAATATTTCTATCTTGTATAATTATTTTTAGTTCTCAGGCAGCTAAAAATACACCCGATATATAAAAAATTCATATACATTGATTGGTATATAAGATTCTGCACAACCAAATAAGTTTACTTTTTTTAGGAAAAATTGTATTTCAGTTTACTTTTAAAACTGTTCATAATTTCTTTTAAATTTTATTGCTTTTTGTATTGAATTCTTGGTTAAAAGTACAACAAATATTTCCTTTTTATTTCATGCCATCATCACGTTGTTTATTTAACTTGACGTATTTGCAATGTTTATCATTATTTTCATTTATGTATTTAAAATTCAAGTGTTTCCTTAAACTGAAGTCTTGCCTTCTGTATGCATATCAATAGAATAAATGGCATAAATTACTACTTAGTAGAGAGATACAAAAATAAAAATAAAAAAAAAAAAAAATAAAAAGGACTTCAAAACATCTGCTGTTAAAATTGATGAAAACACTAACTCATGTTTTTTTTTTTGTCTTTTGAATGCATTTTGTTCTTTGTTCATCATGGCTTGTGCACTTCTCTTCTATTTGCATTTATTGGAGCACTTAGTTTTATTTTGTATGATGGGTGGCTAGATGGCTGAATGGGTGGTTGGTGTTGCTTGTAAATATTTATCTTAGAGATGCTACAGACAACTGTTTCAACAAATGGCAGGAGTATCAAAAGAAAAAATATTTCAAATTTCTACATTTTTCATATTTCTTGGATTATTTTCTTCTTAAAGCTTTCAATGATGGAATATTTGGAATTAGTTGGGAGTTTATTATGGCATAAATATTAGCAAAGAAATCTAAATTACAAAATAGTTGCCATCATTATTTTTATAAATTTTTGTTTCCTCTTCATGCATTTTTTTCTCTTTAATAAATAACAAAAGAGAAAATCAAAACAAATGTTTGCATGTTTAAAATGTGTACTTTGGCCAATAACAATAGATTCCATAGAAATTGAAACTCCAGGTACGAATTTGTTAAATAATGCTTTTGTCTTTTGATTATTTAAGGAGATTATTCGACAAAAAAAAATGGCCACAAAAAAAACGGCCACAAAAAAAATATTCAATTGGAAAAGTTTTAAGATAAAATTTTCAAGATCTCACAATACCTTTTATAGATGTTTTAAAGTGTAGCGTGGTCAAACTGCCACTATAACCAACACCAACATTGCCGCATACATACGGTGTCTGCAAACACACAGCATGTCAAATTGTATTGACAAACTACAAGCGAAATATTTTGTGAAGCGGTCACTTGACACCCATGAGTTTGATCAAATGTCCGTCGCACAAAGTACTTGCATAAGTACCACATGCATTTGTTTATAAATATGAACATTACAAAATATCTCTTACACACATGTATGCGCTGGTTTATTTTTATCAATTACTGTTATGACACACGCCGCACGTCCACCGTGGGAAACTAAAAGAAATGATTTTTATAGTAAATATAAATCTTTTCTTTCCCTCTTATGTTAAGGTACCCCTAAGAATTCTTCTCATATATCGTATATAACACAATGTAATTTAGTTTAAGACAATTAAGAACAAACCACGTTAGGAGCTACTAGTTAGCTCTTAGTAAAGGTCCTCCTAAGAGAGCACTTAATAAACCAAAACTAAAATAAATTGTTTTAATTATTTAATCCTTTTACAAAAGGTACTTTTCCAAAAGTCCTATTTATATATATATATATATATAGTTCTAATGAATATTACCATTAATAAAATGTAGCTTTTTTAAATGTTATATTTTTAACAGTATTTATTTTACAAAAAAGTATTTTTAAAACGATAACTTTTGAGAAGGTACTCTTTTGAAATGTACATTTTTCACAGGTACTTTTTAATATTGCCTTTTTTAAAGGTAAAAGGTTTTAAAAAGGTGGATTTCTTTAAGTATACCTTTTTTTGAATGTACTTTTTCTAATAAACAGTGTTTGGAAGTTCTGCTTGTTTTAAGCGCTCCTTTTTGCAAAGTCAAATTTTTAAAGGCACTTCTTAAAACAACAAACCTCTTCTAAATATGTACTATTTTAAAAAAGAACTTAAAAAGAATAATGATTTATGTACTTTAATGAATTCGGTTTGCATTGTCGAAAATTAGCTAAGAATTTTGTATCTCGATGCATTAAGTCGCAATAAAAAGGATAAACACATTTTCCGTTTTCCAAATCGCTTATATTGTTACTCGATGTCAATATATACATAAATGCTTAATTAGCACCAAATGTCAAAGCTCTTCGAATTTTTGAAATTCAGTTCCAATCTGTGAAACTATGCTTTAGTTTTCAAAATTAAGTTCGAATTTTCGGAATTAAATTTGAATTTTACCAATTAAATTCGAATTTTCGAAATTTAGTTCGAATTTAAGTTCGAATTTTCGAAAATTTCTTCTTTTTAACTGATAGTTAAGAGTTTTTTTTTCAAAATATCGAAATTAATTTCCAATCCTCAAAATGAAGTTTGAATTTTCAAAATCCAATTTGAATTTTGTTTTTTTTTTTAGTTTTTTAAACATAATTACAAGTTTTCGAAATGAAGCTAAAATTAATATGCATTGTAAAAATTTGTTACCACAAAAAAATTTTTGTTTCCAATTTTAAACCAGGCTTTGTTTCATTTTATTAAAAATAAATTTTTTTCGATTATCGTAACTAATGTTAATTAAATGGCAAAAGGGTACACAGTTTTTTTTTCGATATATCGTACTTGGTCAACATAAGGGTATAATTTCAAAATTTTTTTAATTTAATTTTTTCCAGAAATTGATGAACTGTTGTCATATCTAGACACTGTAAAAATAATACACCATTTTCTCTACTCTCTCGCCAAAAAAAAAAAACCAGCTGTATCTCTCTTTGTGATAGAAGCGTATTATTAAAAAAAGTTTTTTTGCCTCTACTTATAATTTTAAAGTTTTGATCATATTAAATTTATTGTATTTCAGATCGCTGCTTCTATAGAAAAACTTAAATCTCTTCTATTTATTTCGAAATTAATTTCGAATCTTTGAAATTTAGTTCCAATTTCTGAAATATTTTTTTAGTTTTTCAATATATATCGAAATTTAGCAATGAAGTTTGAAATTATTTTTTTTTTATATTATTACGAATAAACGTAATTATAATTAGTTCTCGTATTCTATTTCATTTGAAAACTTCGTTAAATAGTTTATATTCTTTCCAAATTAGTATCCACTTTACGAAAATTTTAAAAATGGAATAAAAAGGAATTATATTAATTCTCGTATTCTATTTATGTTGTAAAGATGGACAATTGAACGCTGATGAGAGGTGTAGCGGCCTTGAAATCGGTTTACTGATACGTTCTGCTAAACTGATTGGATATACTAATGTTTTTCAATATAAAAAAATTCTTAGTAATTTGAATTTTCCTTAATTAAATAAAACTAAACTTGAGCCTGATAATATTACTTTTCATATGTTCGAAATTATTTTTAAAAGTTTCGAAAATGAAATAAAATTTTCAAAATCTTATTTGCATTTTACAAATTAAGTTGAAAACTTAATAAACATCCCTAGTGGAGTTTCACATCTTCATATATATTTGGTCTGCTTCACGTTCGCCAGATTTGAACTACCTTATTCGGTATTAAAAAAGTGTTTTGCAGAAATTTACTAAAACAATTATTCTAAATACATTCACTCAAAATAAGATTCAGTCTAATAAATGACTTTTTTTTTATTATACATATGCTAAAGTGTGTTAACTTATGCCTTAATATATCTAAGTGCTTAAAGCTTTACATAAAACGCCCCCTAATAACTTCTTGATTTGACTCGAAAAATCCTGAAAGTAGTTTCTGTATAATTTTTCATATTCGCAGGAAATTTGTGCAAAATAATAAAACTAAATAGAAAAAAAAGCAAAACCATAAAATGTTACACTTTAATATCGCAAAAGCTTTTTTTTTTTGGAACGTGGCCAAATAGTTTTTGCTGCTTGCCATTTCATTCATATGAATGCCACCAACGACAACTATGATCATGTAGTCATACATATTCAATTAGCAACTGATGAAATATTTTTACACCATTACCCGTTTAATAGGAAAAATAACAAAAATTCTTTTTTCAATCAATATACTTATTCTGGCTGGCAGAAATGCCAAACTGTAGACTAAGATAACAATAAATTAAAAGAATATGGTTCAATAAAACGTACAAAAAGCTTTCAATTACTAAATTATCACAGTATAATTAATAATTTCTATATTTAATTTGTTAATAATTAAACGTTTATCTAAAAGAACCAAATTAATTGCTAAAAACACTCAAGAAAACTATTTGTAGCTGTGTGACGGTCACTGTATACCATGAGACAAGATGAAATATAAAACTTTTTTATGTTTCAGTAGTTGTAGTTGGTGTAGTAACTACACACACATACCAGTATACAGATGTAAAAACAAGATTTTTAGCACGTCTGTTACTTATTTGTTTGCTTTAATTAAAACAAATCTAATTTATTGCGATTTTTTCTTCGCTTTTCCAACTCTTCGATAAACATTAGGGGATTCATTGTAATCGAATTTTTCAAATGATCAATTAATATTTTAAGAATATATTATGATACAAATTTGTTGCTCTCTACATTAAATGATTCCGATAACATTTAATATAGAGACCAACAAATTTGTTTGTTTACACTAACAATACAGTGTCAAAACTATTTTTAATTCTCATACAGTGATCGACAAATATTGCATAAGTTTTGCTAACAATCAAGAATCATGCTCAGAATTTAATTTAACTATTCGAGAGAAATTTAAAATTTATTTTCCAGATATCCCATAGGTCGTTCATTTCGTTCTTTTTTCAAGTTATTTTTATTTGAACAATGAATAAACGAGAGATCATCTCGTTCGTACCTGAAAACATCAATAAAAATTTTTATTGATTGTTTTCTGACATTTTAACCATAAAAGAAGTCTTTAAGTGCAATACGAGTATCTAATATAAAAACACATATCTTTTTTAAAGTAAATTGTAGAAACTTTAAAAACCTTTCCCAAATTTTGCAACTTTTTTTCATCTACACGTTTTTCCGTCATTTCGTTGCTGATAGTGATAAAAAAAATGTGTACATGGTGTAAAAATTTTTTTGGAAAATTTCGTTTGTTTATTTTAGCCAAGAAGAAAACAATTGTTTTAGGATTTCAAAAAAAAAAGTAAACAATTGATGAGTCAAAGATTTGATCGCAAATTTGTCAAATATTTATTATATCAATTTTATTGTTCATCAAAAAAAAGTAATATAATAATAATTCTCGTATTCTATTTCTGTATTCTTACCAATTAGTACCCACTTTACGAAAATTGTAAAGATGGACAAACGAATGCTGATGAGAGGTGTAGCGGCCTTGAAATCGGTATACTGATACGTTCTGCTAAACTAATTGGATATACTAATGTTTTTCAACATAAAAAACTCTTGGTAATTTGAATTTTCATTAATTCAATAAAACTGAACTTGAGCCCAATAATATTACTTTTCATATGTATTTTTAATAATTTTTTTTTAGTGATGCGATGGTGGAACTACCACGAGGTAACGACTGCTACGTTTTGCTTTTGTGTTTGAGTATTTCAAGAATCCTTTTCCTAATCACTAGTTTCAAATTGTATTTGAAAAATATAAAATTTATATAAATTTTTATTTCCCGAGTTAATCGATTGAAATTAATCGAGTAATTATTTACTAGAAACAGAAAATTTTTGGTTTGATCGAACAAATATTTGACTTCAATTGTTTTCGATTAATTCAAAAATATATTATTCGAATGAATACTTTAATAACCAACAAAAATTTTTGTCATGAACTTTAACTTGCTTGGCTTATTGTTCACCGAAGGAAAAGTGAAACACGAGAAAAACGTGTTTGCTAGTAATTCAAGTATAGACAGATTTTACTATTCAATTAATTCTGAATTATTTGTAAAACTAATGAATTTGATTATATCAAATTACTTTAGCTAAAAAATGGTAAATAGGAGGAAATTAGATAAAAAAATTTCCTAATTCAAACATGCTTGACTTAAGGCCAAATAAATTCGTAGTTTAATGCGAAAATAAAGAAGCTCTTTTGATGTTCTCTACTTCGCAAATCCTGGAATTATATTTTACTTACTGAAATTAATGCAGCTATTTGCAATTAATGAAAATTAAACAGGAAATTTTACTAAAGATAAGTTATTTATCCTAAACGTCATTTAACCTTTTCAAACCTTTCAAAATTAAGTATACATTTTCTCAAAATTTTTAATAAATACTAAAAGGTTTTTCATTCTTATAATTTATTATCCTGTTGAAATGTTTATTCAAGCATTTTTTTTTTTTTTTTTTACAAAACCGAGAACGTAAAAGAAATTGTGTTCAACCAACCGTATGGTTAAACTCTTTGATGCAAACAGAGAAATGTTAGCAAAAAAAACAAGAAATATAATTAAGAGGTTTCTGTCAAAAATGAAAAAACCAGACAGAAATGCAAATAGTTTTAAATAAGGGAGCCTCAAAACGGGGATTAGGGCAGCTGTTTATTTGTGTAATAGTTACCAACAAAAATCAAATGCTTTTGTTGAAGAGTTTGTACTTTGATAACAATAAAATATTAGCTATGGCGTATAAGTAATATTTAATTTTCATAATAAATAATCATTCGCCCAGGTGGCTGCTAATGATGAGTTAAGCTGGAGGTCCACTAGTGATGTTACGAATATCAATTTTTAGTACTCGAGAATACGAATACGAATATGAATATTTGAAACAGTATTCGCCGCATACGAATACGAATATTACTTTTAAGATTTAGAGAAACTTAATATATCAAATTTAATTGGAAAAAATCCCTCCCTTTGTGTCAATAACAGTAAATTGACAAAAAACGGTCACACTACTTTAGGTATTTAACATAATTTTGACATTAAGGAGCCGAATTAGAAGACCAATACTGAACATTTTGAAATTATTTTACCTACATAAATACTCTGATATTTCGTTTTTCGTGCTCTGCTTCTAGGCAACCTATAAGCTTGGCAAAATTTGGTTGCCTTTTTAATATGGGAAAGAATTCTTTGAAAAATATTGCCAAGCTTACAGGTTGCCTAGAAATGAGATGGAATTGTACCTATCATGAACTTGGTACTTAATTTGATCTCAGTACGTTTTACGCCTGAAATATTTTGGATAGGAACTTGGCCTTACTTTCACATTTGTGTTTTTGTGCGGATTCAAGTTTAATGCAACGCTTTTTACGCGCTAATTGTTGTGTTATGATCAGCTGTTGTATGTGAAAAACATAATCTAGGTACCAGCTTTAAATGTTATAAGAGCCCTAGGACCAGAATCAACATGGTTAGAAGTAAGAGAGGAGCTAATCAAAAATTTTGGTGTGGTGTAAATATAACTTTATAATTTATGAATCAATTTTCAAAATTATTTTTATATTTAAAAGAAGTTGCTGGCAGTTGGATGTAATATTTTTTTTTTTGTGTTGAAAAATCGGTGCAATTTTTTCTCTTTAAAATATTGATTATCGAATAACACTTTCATTTATGGACCGATTTTCATAATTGATTTTGTGTTGAAACAGGTTTCTTTTCAGTTTCGTCCCATTTTAAGCAAAGTTTGGAGGGAAACAAGATAAATCTATTATCCCCTAATGGTCGTGAACTTTTTCAATATTCCTTTTTTGGTTTGAAAAGGTTTGCTTGCAGTTTTGCCCCACAAAATAATGTTTATCCCATAAATCCGCTAATTATTAACTGGTTGCTTCTTTAAATGAGCATATATTGTCTGGAATAAGCGTGATTGGACACCTTTTTATAAAATTTAAAATCTATTGGGATTCGAACCGAGGTACTTCGGTTTAGTATTCAATTCTTCGCCTTGCCACACTCTACCTGCCAGTTCCCATAAATACTAATTTCGTAATTTCTTGCATTAACAAAAATTGTTTTATATTTTTTAAATTAGTTGGTCAGGAACTGAAAATAATTTATAAATTTTTTTTTTAATTATTTAAAGACTTTTCCAATTTAAGAAGAAAAATTAAAAATTATAAAACTCATTATAAACATTTCCTTGAGAGTAAATTTTTTTTGGGAACAACATTATGAACTACTTTCAAAGAAATGAACTATTTGATTTTGTTGTAGAAATTTTATTTGATTTAAAATAATTCTAAATGTTAATAAAATCATATTTATTTTCTAAATCCGGAAAAGTTATTAACCATTTTTGAAGGACCCTTTTACTTAAATTTACTTCAGTGTTTCTTTTTTTTTTTTTTTGTTGTATTTTATAATTTTAGTTTGTATTAGAAATTTATCTTAAAAAATTTTTGTTTCAAAAATATATTTCTATCAGAGTGCATTTGAAAAAAAATGCTGTGTCTTAATTTCTCCATTTTTTCCAAAAAACCAGAGATTTTCCATAACCACCACAACCATATTTTGTCTTAACTCAAGAACAGTATCAAAAACAAACCGAAGTATTTATATGATAAAAGTACCTGGAAATTGTTCTAAAAATATCTGTCTCTCTCTCTCTGCCACCATAAAAACTCATTAAATAAACAATTCAATAGTATTGAAAATTAAAAAAAAAAAAACTAACTAAAATTCCTGATATTAAATTAATTAAATTCCCTCTGATGAACTCTTTCCATGTATTTCATGACAAGGATAATTTTTAAAACTAATGGAATTCTCATTAAAAAAATACTACTTGCAAGCTGCAGTTCAAAAGGGGAATATTTTTATAAAAAAATTGAAAATTTATTAATGGAAAATCCATAAAAATAACTACCAACCATCCTTTTGCTTGTTCTGTTCCACTCTCTATCGTTTATTTAATTTTTGTATGTATTTTTTGCTTGCCAAAGTCATTGTGTTTAACAACAAAAATAATAAAAAAAAAATTAACAACAACAGAACACTTCCGTCTAGTTGATTGCTGGACTTGCAACATCTGCTGCTCGTCTGTGCAAATCATAAAGACTCATTTGTATCTGCGCGTAGCAGTGCATCAACAATATCTTTCTGCAGAAAACCAGCAACAACAACAAGAACAATTTTGCGAAAAGCTTTTCCATTTCTTGTACTTTATATAAGCAGTAGTCAGAAAAAATAATCCAGTATTTATTGTTTTTTTTTTTTTTTCAAAAAAGAAAAAAACAATAAAAACAAACAACCAAAGTAAAATTTATTTGCGGATAGCGAACTTGCTTTGTGAAAACCAACCCAACATATAAAACTCAAATTCTTAACGATGCTGATGCTGATGATGATGATAAGGATGAAACCAAATAAATTGCAAGAACACAATTAAAACAGTCACTCATACGAGTACACTCACAATGGTTTGTAAATAAGATTTAAACACTCAGACGATTGTTCTTTTAGAAAATGCACTTTGTGGTCTCACGTTCATCGTTTTTGTACGAGTTCGCTTATTAAAAGTAAACAATTCCAAGCCACTTAATTAAGAGTAATTCCAAAATATATTGTTAATAAGGAAAAACAAAGAAATCCAAAGACTTCGACTTCCACCGGGAGAGAAAGAGAAAGATCCAGCGAATTGCATTTAACTCTTCGCTTGCAGCAAATAAAAACAATTTCACAAACTGATATGAAGGCCAGTAAAAACTTTATTACGACACACTAGTTTTAGAAATTCCGAGCACATAAAAAACATGACACGCCATTCTCTGGGCCTTGCAGAGTTTGGTCTTCGCCGTAGTCTGGAGAGTCTTCTGCCACCATACAATTGCGCCGTACGTAATAAGTGATCTGACAATTGGTCATCAATCCACATGATCATTTTTGGGCTCATGCCCCAGAAGCACCCAGCACAACTCTTCACCGCCAGATTGCCCTAAAGGCTTTCAGTGTGACGCATTCAACATGTTGGTTCCAAGTCAACTTGCTATCAAACATAACCCCTGGCATTTTAATCCGATCGAGAAAGGGATAATGCGCTCATTTAGCAGTATTGTCCCTAGACCAAGTTTCATCTTAAGAGAGAAAGGTACCAGAATAGTCTTGTCAGAGTTGATAGTAAGGCCGTGTCTCCCACACCATGTCATTACAATGCTCAATGCATCATTCATGATGTCTGAGAGAACGTTGCCGAATTTTCCAGTTGCCTTCACCACCAGATCGTCAGCATAGCCAATAACTTCATGCCCTTGTTCACTAAGAATGAGGAGAAGTTCATCCATCACTACTGACCAAAGGAGTGGTGATAAAACACAACCTTGGGACACCCTTTGACTGCATTAATAGTAACCGTATCGTTACCCATAGAAGCAGTTATGTCCCTGCTCTCAAGCATTGACCTAATCCATCTCACAGAAGTAACGTTAAGACTCTTTTGCCTAAGAGAGCATTCTATCGAATCATAATTGGTGTTATCAAATGCGCCATTGACGTCCAGGAAGGCACACAACGCAATTTCCCCTGACCTATGAGCTTTCTCAATCTTAGTAGCAAGATGATGCAAAGCAATCTCAGTCGATTTTCCCTGAGCATAAGCATATTGTTTCACATGCAAGGGGACGGTATTCAAAATCGTCAATCTAATGTGCAGATCAATTAGTCTCTCCATCGTTTTCAGTAGAAAGGATGTTAAGCTAATTGGTCTGTTAATTTGGCCAGATTACCTGTCCTGTTTCCCACTTTAGGTATAAAAACCACGTTAACTTTCCTCCATAATTTGGGGATGTGTCCGAAGAGAAAACTGGCTCTAAATAGGGCGAGGAGGGCACAAAGCAGTGTATCAATGCATCTTGTATAAGTGCTGGAAAGATATCATCCCCGCCGGGAGCCTTAAAAGGTTGGAATGAAGCAATTGCCCATTTTATCCTATTTGATTAAACATAACCCTTGACAATTTGAAAGCTCCTCTGTACAAAACGGGAGAGCAATCTGTCAAGTCATCATCATTTTGAACCTTGAGAATTGAGTCTGGGAAGTGAACACTAAGTAACAGTTCCAAGGTCTCTCTTCGGTTCTTGGTATATGAACCATCAGCCTTCTTCATAAGACCTATTTCGCTCACATGAGAGAGAGCCTTATGCAATCTCGCTACTGTTGGAGTATTCTCGATATCTTCGCAGAATTTCCAGCAGGATTCCCTTTTGGATCTCCTAATTTTTTTATTGTAGTCGGTCAGATACTCTTCCCAATTACCAGAGCGCTTCTTGCTTAATTAATTAATTGCTTCTTAACAAAATCGTTAAAATTTCCTTTTACTTTAGCATCTCCATCAATATATAAGAAAAGCCCAAAGAGAAATAAACAAAAAACAAATAAATTTATTTATTTATTGAAATTTTTCCAAAAAATTTTTGGTATTTTTTTAAATGATTGTTAAATTGCATGTTTAAATGAGCCGTTTCATTTGAAAGTGGCATGTCACTTTTTCAAAAAAATCGAGTTAATGGCAACACTAATTACAATTGAACGGTATCTTTTCATTTGTAAAAAAAATTGCAATAAAAAAAGTGAATTATGCCACTTTCAAAATAAACGGCTCAAATAATGGTAATACTTTTTATTATATAAGTATGCATATAATATTATGTATGTTTGTATATTGTTTTAAAACCACAAATTTTTGTTCTTGTTGGTTATATGCTACGATTTAACAGCTGACTTTTATCTACTTACATAATAACAACCAACAATTTTTTGTCGTTGCCTTACCGACAGTGAATATCGTTAAAAATTTTACTGATCGATACGATTATAAAGGTTACTGAATTCCACCATATAAAATTTCATTTGCCATAAAATTTAAACAGTTCGACACAAAAAATTGTATACAAATAATAATTAGCTCTTATTTCATAAAATTTCATAACAATTTTATTGCTGATAGTTTTAGTTTACAGGAGCAGAGTTAATTTTTTTTCTTTTTATTGTCAGATTATTTACAACAAAAGCTGTATTCTTTTCTCTTTCTTTTTTTCTAGTGATTTTTTAGAGAGATTTTCGTATTAATGAAGTTTTTCTTTTGTAAAGTTTATTTTTATTTTTACTTTCATTTTTATTTCAATTACTATTTTGTTGTTATCGTGCTGTTTAATAGCTCTTTTTTTTTTTTTTTTTTTGTCATGATTATGATTTACAAGTTACAAAAGTGGACATTGATATTCACAAACAAACTATAGAAGAAATTTACAAAAATGCCATAAAGTAGAAGAGAGATATCGACGGAAATTCCAAGTTATTGATGCCATAAAGAAAAATAACTTGAAAATGAGTTATTTAGTAAAAGAAAAAGAAAAGTTTAAATATCTTTAAATATTTTGCAAATTTTTCTTTAAATAAAAATATCAAAATAAAAATATCAAAATCATCTTATTTGTCTAGCAGAGGAGGTGTTATTAAATTTCCACTGTGGTTAGGAATTACTCCAACACTTGATTATAAGTTGTCTTGTTTTACACGAAATTGCTCTACATACCTTCCCTGCTACATCCCAGCCTCGAAACAATTAAGTTGCCATTGACTACCTTTTAATTTTATGGCTAAAAAAAATTCATGGCATTTCTGATGAAGAATTCTACATAAAATTAATTTCTTAGGAAATAAAGAACCACAACACCAATAGGTTGCACTGACTAAACAAAAAAAGGAATCCAATAATTTTGTGTTATTTTCGTTGAGGTGTGAGCAAAACAAACTTAAAAACAAACATTAAAGTTGACATTTCAATTTTTCTATATTGAAAGATTTGCATTAAATTTGTATGACAAATAATTTTTGGTAGAAAATTATATACCGTTTAAAAAAAAAAACAAAATAAAAAATAAACTTTTACTCAATATAAAAAAGCTCATAGTAGAAATCCTGCTTTCATACAGCCACACACACACTTCATTTGAAAATAAAATGTTCATGCAAATAATTCCGTACATGTATCATAATAATCAAATAAAACAATTTGCAATGACTCCATGGCGTTCATCTTTTTCTTTGTGTACAAATAAATGTTCAATACTTTTTTGCTAATGAAAGTTTAGGCAAATTAAAAAGAAAGGTGATGATGCTTCATAAGGGAAAATACTAAAAAATACATCTGCAGTCAGTCTTATGATGTCTTTACACACACATTGAATTTCCTTAACCACCCACTGTCAGTTTATTTTGAATAAGTTAAAAACGTTAACAAACACACAATGAAAAGTTTTACTCCCTCGGTTTTACTCTGATGGTTTTGCTAATCCCAATGATGCGTTTCTTAGGTTGCTAACTACCAACGGATGATGCACTCTTTTCGAAATGTACTCCATTAATATAAGTACTTTTTAAAAGTACATTATTTTACAAGTTTATCTTTTTCAAACATACTTTTTACGAGCCTTCTTTTTAAAGGGTCCCTTTTTTAACAGGTACTTTTTCTTAATAGGTACATTTAAATGGTGTGTATTTGTTTTTTGAAGTAAATTTTTTTAAGGTACTCTTTGCAAAACGTACATTCTTTAAAATAAATTTTTATATCGAAATAAACGTTATTAAACAGGTTTGTTTTAAAGAAAATATTCTTTTCGAAATGTCCTTTTCTTAAAATATAGTTTTTTTTAAATACTTTATTAAAAGTTATTTTTTAAGGTACCTTTCGTAAGTGGTTAATACTTTTCTAAAATGTTTTTTGTTTTTTTTTTCTTTTTATTGGAATAGGTACTTTATTCTAAGGTTTGTGCATGTTTTAAAAATGTATTTTTTAAATATAGTTCTTTCGTTAAAACATAATTTTTCTAAAAAGGTACTTTTTCTAAAATGGTACTGTTCACACACAGGTAAGTTTTTTTTTAATTTGTTTTAAATGCTTTTTTAAAAGGTACTTTTCTTAAAAAGTATTTTCTTTAAAAGCAATTTGTTTTTGTAGGACCACCACTGTGTCAGAAATTCGGAAAAGGGATTGGCTAGAGAAGATAGATGTTAAAAATGTAGAATGCCAATGCTCGTTTTGCTAATCTAGGCGCACGGTAGTGCGCCAGCCCAAGTTCGGCCACACAGTGTGTACATTTACACGAAAACATTCGAGCTGTTTTTACCCCCTCATAACTTTGCTCTTCTTGATCATAATAGAATGAAACAAACATAAGGTCCCCCCAAAGAGGTGACCTCACAGGTGAAATTTGAAAGTTCTACCCTAAAAGCTTCCCGAGATATTAAGGTGTGAAAAGTCCATATTTTAGTCCATATTTTGTATGGGGCACTTCCAGTATAGCTAGAAAGCTGAAATTTGGTACACAGGTAGGTCCTTACGATCAACTAACAAAAAAATTTTTTTTAACGGACCTTTTCCATCTGGGGGACTATCATGCCCCTTCTTTGTATGTGGCACTTCCAGTATAGCTAGAAAGCTGAAATTTCGTACACAGGTAGGCTCTGATAAGCAATACACATAAATATTTATACAAAAACAACTTAGAAAAAAGAAGTGAGATCCGCACAAAAACATAAATGTGAAAATAAGGACCAAGTTCTTGATAGGTACAATTCCTGTTGTTTGCCTTTCTAATATGGGAAAGCTTACAGGTTGCCTAGAAATGAGATGGAATTGTACCTATCAAGAACTTGGTCCTTATTTTGATCTCAGTACTTTTTACGGCGGAAATTTTTTTGGATAGGAACTTAGCCTTATTTTCATATTTTTGTTTTTCTGTGGATTTTTATTGCAATGTTGCAGCGCCACTGGTGTTAATTGTTTTACTGCGTTGACGGTTCTGCTGCATGCATTAGCTTGGAACAGTTTTAGTGACCATTGATATGCCTTAATCACTTAAACAGTCCAACAACAATTAATACAATGCCACTGCAGAAATTTGGTGTTTAGCGATTTTAATAGTGGACTGTATATGGACTTGGACACCAATTTCTATCAATATATACGAGTACCCTTGGTTGTAGTATGAGTGTGCGTGAGAGTATATAATTAAGTGTAGGGAATTTAACTGTATGAGTGCTTATGGAATGAGAAGAATGTAAAGAAGTTAATATATATTTTAATGAATTAACTTAATTGTACAAATTTTAACGATAAGTTCAAGTCCTGCAATAATTAAGTTAAAATTAAATGTTAGACAAATTTTAAAAGAAGATATGTAGATAACTTGAAAGTTCAAATGCAAGAGCCGTATATTTTTTCATCTTAAAATAATGAAGTTTAATTTTATAGTTAATGGGAATTGGAAATGTGTGATGAGTAAATCATGATATAAATTTCCATTGTGTTAGTACTAAATGGATTCACAATAAGTTTATGTTATGACATAAATATATCAAATATAAAAAGAAAATTATTTTATACAATAATCCGTGATTTTATACATCCACACTAATATACATCGGTGAAATTCATAAATTTTATGACTTGCCTTGACCAGGAAACCATGAACCCAAGTACTATAACCTGACAAATTTTCATGGATATGACTAAAAAATCAATCGAGATATGCAGCATTTGTTTGACATAAGATATTCTAAAAATATTATAACATTTATTTTAGCGAAACGCTTAAGAATTTATGTTTTCCTAAAAATTATTATTTGTTATGGGTTAGCAAATCTATATGCATTTCGTTGGTTGCTAAATACCAACTCATCAGTAAAAAAAGGTTTGCAGAAAAGTAAACACATTCATATAGAATGAAGAAAATTGTTTGTTGTAATGTTTGTAAATTTTTTTGAAAAGCAAATTTTATTTGCGAGTTCATGCTTGAGTAAATTGGATTGAATGAATTGTAAAGAACTACTGAAGAGTTGACATTTAGCAATCAACGAAATGCATAGAGATTTGCTAACCCATAACAAATAATAATTTTTGAATATATTCTAAAAACAAGTAAAATTTCTTCGGTATTCGGGCAGATCATAGCAAATGCATATCTGTATATTTGTTTTTTTTTTCAAAACGTATAACGTTGTTCTGTTAAGTGTGTTTGCAATTTTATTTTCGAAATTTTAATACGAGAATTAATTCACATGAAAATCTTAACAATATTTAGAACTAATGTTGCCTTAATGTTTTTTTCTACTTAATTGAAATTGTTCTGGTTTCAATTTTATAATTAAAAATGAAAACATGAAAATCTTAACAGTGAGAGAGAAAAAGAGAGAAGAAATGCTAAATAAATGCTAATAAACGTACCCTTCACACTACTTCTACTTTGGTGTTTTAACTAATTACTTTAATAGGGCGTTGCCATTGGAGGTAACTTTTAAATTTTAATATCTTAAAAATATTAAATGTTCAAATTATAAAAAAATTAAAACGATGTGCTGAGTATTGAACACGTGCCAAAGTGCCTTTATCCCAAGACTTTTACTATTAATTTTTACAAATTTTGCACTCTCATAAATCAAAATCAGTTAACTGCACCAGGAGTGGATCCTTTGATAATCGGAATGTTGAGCGCAGACACTGCTAATGTGCTTATGAGAAAATTAATGGATTACTACTTATAAGTTGTTGCTGTAACTACAGCAAAGTAATTTGTAATATGTAGTTTCTGGTTTAAAATTATATTGTTGGGTAATGACAACACATTATCAAGTTGTTTGCTGGGTAGTATCTGGTTTTAATTTAATATGATTATTTTAACATAAATTAGGTTTTTCAGCAAAACTGATAAGATTAATTACTTCTAATTCCATATTTAATATTTTCAGTTTTCACTTTAATCATCAATATTTATGTTAATTAATTCATAAGCACATGAATGATTATTTAAAATAATTAATTGAAAATTATATGACACAATTCAATCAAATTGCACATGTTCAGTTTTTGTCAATAGATGAGATTAAATTTAGTTTTCATTGAGTGTTTGTGTTCTGTAATAACAAGTGTACGTGTGAATATCTCGCCCATTTTCAATTATCATTTTCGAAGTGTTATTAAAAATTCATTTTTTTTTATTTTAAATTTATTTTGTAAAATTTCAATTACTTAAGTAAATATCGATCAAGAGAAATGTAAAATTTCAGTGCAAATACAATAAAGTACTCGTGCTCGTATAAATGTTAATACACTTGTACAACCATAGATGTACTAAATCATTATTTCGGTGAATTGTATATTATTTGCTCGTTCACACTTTTGCACATTCTCGCTTTTGTAAATATACAACCACATACACACGAACACATGCAGAGGCATAAAAACACATTTTATATTGTATTATTAGTAGTAGCGGCAAAACACATATCAATGAATTTAAATACAGTAATTTTTTACTCTCTGTATTAAATGTTCACACGAGTTTCAAACATTTACTCAGGTCGTAAGCAAAAGCTTTTAGGATCGTTTTCAGAAATTCATAGCAGAAACGGAAGATGTAACAGCAACAATTGAACGGATTTAATTTACAAAACTGTATACATTTGCATTTAAATGCGTTTCAAACATCAACAAAATACATTTCAGTGCAACTAATAAATTTATTTTCGAAAATTTATATGAACTTAAACTGATTGACATTATAATTCTATTAAAATTAAAATATTGCATGTGCTAATGGAAATAATGTGTAAAGTAAATCTGTTCGAAAATAATACATACAAATAATAAAACATAATTTTGCTAAAATACTATTATGAATATATTAGAATTATCACAAAATGTTATCGTGTATGATCGCTTAACTGTGTTGTTTACAACAAGAGTTTATATGCAAAAAAAAAATATATGGCAACATAAAACGAGAAAATCAACAAAAAAAAGTAGTAGAGCATATCAAAAACATT
This sequence comes from Lypha dubia, assembly GCA_947311025.1. Taxonomy (NCBI): domain Eukaryota; kingdom Metazoa; phylum Arthropoda; class Insecta; order Diptera; family Tachinidae; genus Lypha; species Lypha dubia. The sequence continues at coordinate 84,412,126 of OX371263.1, read as the reverse complement.
GACAGTAAACAACAATAGTGATGTAAAAATTTAATGAAGATTTAAAATCGTTGTATTCCTACATTCAAGGCAAATTAAATAAGATTTTTGTTAATTAGTTTTTAATTTGGTTCAATAGTGTTAAACTACACTGTGCACCATAAAAAAAACACGAAAAAATCTTCGATGACTGATTTTATAAAGAACGACTAAATACACTATTATTTTCCATAAGCCGGTTCTAGATATGATTTTTCACATAAAAGTGTATTCACCCAACAAAAACTGTGTTTCAATTTCCCAACAACATACTTTTTAACCACAACCTTCATTCCGTACGAATTACTTTACTCCTACACACTTGCGCAATCAGCCAAATATGACATTTATGAACTAAAACTGCAACTATGTGACAGATTTTTTGGCAAGTCGTGCGATTTGCAAAAATTTATGAAAATTTTTATAAAAGGATGGTTTTAATGCGATCTCGAGAGTATTTTTTCGTCAATAAGCTGATAGTTTTTAATTTAAATTTTCTTAGTTTAAATGCAAAGAAATTAAAAATATGGAGACACCGAATGCGATTAACATAATAAATGATATTTAGGAATCATACGCCGTTTTGAAACGATTTCTTCAAGTCGGTCAGATTTTTGTAAGATTTTTCTGTGAATAAATCGTACGATCGTGTATCATGGATTTAAAAATCAATCGATTTATTCTCTCATCAGCACAGTAGTTGTGTCTGTGCTTCTCATTCCGATGTTCAGAAGAACTTTATCTTCTAGAGAAGAAAATTAATTGTTTTTTTATTTATGTGAAAATTTTGTAAAAACAAATTTTAATTTAGTAAAATTATAATTGTTGAGTAAAAGACTTGGCTTAAAACGCATACGCATGTCCTTTATTTTACGAAAAGTTAACTACCCTCTTTATATTTCAAATTCTTATGGTGAATTGATATAAAAACAATATATTTTAACCCATACATATTGAGCATTCGTAAAACACTGCGAATAAAATTTTATTTTATTTCCTGTGTGCAATATTTTTTCCACATCTTTAAAAAAAACTTCTTTTGCGAGCTAAAATTTCTTACAACAATATTTCTTACAAAACCGTACAACATATTTTTATTAATGCGATCACACAAGATTGACCTTACAAATATTCTGTATTCACTAGGAATATACTTCAAATATCACAATTTTGGTTTTACTATCAAAAAATAAATAAAAACGCTTTAAATATGTGTAAATACAAATTTTAATCCTTCAGTCGTTAATATGAACTTTGTATTACATATCAACCAAACTGATGTGATCCTGTGACATGTGCCCTACCCTTAGGCATTTTCTATACTCTGATTAAATTAAAATGTTCATTAGAATTACACAATTTTTTTCACTATTTTACTGAAATTTTTCATTATATTAACAAAATTTTTCATTATTTTAATGAAATTTATCATTATTTTAATGAAATTCCCTTACGCATTTTCTATACTCTGATTCAATTAAAACTAAATGTTTCATTTAATTGTTTCATTATTTTAATGAATTTTTTATCATCATTTTAATGCAATTTATAATTATTTTTAATGTACTTGTTCATTGTATTCATTAAATATTTCATTATTTCAATGAAATTATATTATTATATTAATAAAAATATGAATTATTTCAATAAATGTCATGCACTACTTTAATGGCGTTCATTGAGTTAAATAAATTTATGCAAAACTGCAAAAAATTTCATTGAAGTTTAACGCAAAACAATAATTGATGGTAAGCCTTTCTTTTTTGGTGTTATTAATTAGTAAACTTAGTGAATTTCTACATTGGCTTAAAGTGCTCGAATATTAGGTCAAAGTTAATTAATAATTTCTTGAAACTGCAAAATTAATGCGATTATTTTATATGTTAGTTGGAAAATTTTAAAGAGTTAAACTATCAGCTTCCACGTTTAGTGATCTAATGAACCATATTGGGTTTTACTCCAATACGGATGCCTAGACTGAGGGTCAAAATCAAACAAGGATTTGATAAGATACACTAAAAATTTTCTATTATGATAAAATAAATAATCCATTAAAGATAAACGAACACACCTTTAAATGGTTTTATGTAAATTTATGAACTTTTCTGTAATCCCATACGTATTGTATTTACATCATACAAGGCATATTAAAATTTTTGTTTCTATTGTTGGACCTGATGTTTTAACAAAATGTGTCAGAATTTTTAAATATGGAAATCCTTTATCATTTATTCAGAAAAACCAACATTCAGGACCACTCAACCGTACATATATTTTCTTTTTGTTTTGGATTAGCATTTACATTTGACTATGAATCTTGTATCCTGTGTTCAGTATAAAAATGGTAAACTAGAAAATTAAGGAGAAAGTGAGGGAAAGACCTTCGTTTAATTTTATATTTAAATATGGAATATTTCGAAAATAAAACATCTTGTAAATACCTGTTGTGGTTGTATGTGAATTATTTATGTTTGTGTATGTGTATGCATCCTTAAGTAACAACAAAGGTCATTTATTTTTCTTGTCATAGCCTTTGTTGTTATTTTTGTTGTACCTAGATTACGAGACACATACTCAGTACAAAGAAGATTATTGCATCAAAATGTATTTAACACAAAAATATGAGAAAACCATAAACATTTTGAAAAGATTTTAGAAGATTTAGAAAACAAAGTACGTATTTGCTGTAGTAGTAGAGTTGAACGCAATTGTGAGATTAAAAAGAATACTCATTTATACATGTATGTATGTATGTAGATGATGTACACATTTTAAAATTTCCTTTTGTATATGTCCCATTCTTATGCTTTTTCAGATATTGTTGTAGGTTAAATATATGTATACATCTCTGTATGTTGTTAGTAAATAAAATTTAAAAGCTAAAAGTAGCTATCTGTACTCTACTGCGTCTTTGCATCACAAACTTTAAATCATTTTCAAAGTTGTTTCTATAATAAAAATTTGAAAAAAGCTAAAGTAAATAAAATATTTATGAAAGAAATCATGACGTTTGCTATGCGCCAAAAAATTTAATATATAATAATATAGAATATTTTATGGCATCCAACAACAGTTCAAATTTAAACTTTGAGAAAACGGAAAAAATACTAAATTTATTATATTTTTATTAAAGAAATGTTATAAATTAAAAATTTTTCATTGAAAAAATCGAATTTTTGAAATGTTGCTCAATCACGCCAAATGTTATTTGTTTGCTCAAGTTGCGTATGATTAATATTAAACTGAGTTTCAGAAATATTACTCATACGCAAATAGTTGCTACAGAAATAGTTGCATATTTTTTGTGTTCATATTTTAGCGTGGCGTTTTCAAAAAAAAAATTTGTTATTATTTTATAGTATTTCGAGGCGCTGAACTCAAACCTGTGGTTTCTTCATACACTCTCTCAATAATTCATTTAAAATTTTAAGCGGAGTGCAGAAAGATCAAAAATCAGGAGTGTCGAAGAAGTTTTGATAATCAGCCTTATCGGGAATAATAGTTTATGTCAAATGTGTTTCTGTTATTGTTGTTTCAGTGTACTAGTTCATAATTTTGTTCTGTACTATTTTTTACTTGGTCATGAAAAATAGTTCACTTGAATGAAATTGTTTCCTCTTACTCACGATAATGGTGAATATCTAGGCGCACGGTATTGCGCCAGGCCAAGTTCGGCCACATAGTGTGTATATTTACACGAAACAATTCGAGCTATTTTTACCCCCTCATAACTTTGCTCCTCTTGATCATAAAGAAACATAATGCCTCCCTACAGAGGTGACCTCACAGGTTAAATTTGAAAGTACCTTTTAGTACATATTCGCTGACTCACTGACTCATCAATATTATTGGGCACTTCCAGTATATCTAGAGAGCTGAAACTCGGTACACAGGTAGGTCTAGGTGAGAAGTTAGCCAGAAAAATTTTAAAATGGGCACTTTCCTTCTAGGGGGGACCTGGGTGCCCCTTCTTTATATGGGGCACTTCCAGTATAGCTAGAAAGCTGAAATTTGGTACACAGGTAGGTCCTGATAAAAAATAACAAAAATTATTTTTAAAGGGGCCTTTCTAATATGGGAAAGAATTCTTCGAAAAATATTGCCATGTAATATTGCCTGTAAGCTTGCCTAGAAATGAGATGGAATTGTACCTATCAAGAACTTGGTCCTTATTTTGATCTCAGTACTTTTTACGGCCGAAATTTTTTGGATAGACACTTGGCCTTATTTTCACATTTGTGTTTTAGTGCGGATACATATTAGCCGAACAGACTTCTGGTCAATTGTTAAGAGGAATTTCGAGATTGTATCCAGGTTATTAAATTTCATTTTTGGAACTACATAAAACATATTTAAGAAAATCTAGAAAAGTTTTTATGATAAATTTAAGGCATATATCTCTTTATTATCAGCATCCGACTCTTTGGGATGGAAGTTATTGAGATCGGAATGGTTCAATTCCGTTCTTGTACTGTCTTCAGTTTCCATTTTGTTTTTTTTTTTTTTGTTGTTTAAACTATTTTTACTTGCAAAGCTCACATTAAGTTTTTATTTGTCATGCTAATTTTGTGGTAAATTAATTTACCGAAACTCCTAAAAGTAAGCAAACTTTTAAGTCATTGATTCAAAGCCATTTTAAATTTTGAAAGTGAATTGATAACAAACAAAATTTTCGTTTGCTATTTGCTAAACAAGCATCCTACGGATTTTAAATCACTTTCGATCTTATCAATATTCTGTGACATAGTTGTATACCCATTTAAGGCATATGTAACTTTGAATTTAATATAACTTAAAAATACAGCAATAATAAAACTACAAACACATGTGCTTCACATGCAAAACATACAATACCAATAACTGACATTAAAGTGTATGTACATTTGATATGTTATAAAACTTTGCTTGTTTTTAACGCGCAAAAAATAGCCTCAAATATTTATGTGGCATATAATTTTCATTTTGTTTAAAGTTCAATAATCACAATAAATAAATGAAATAACATGTAACAGAAATATTTTTTTGATATAATAAATTTATGCAAATTTTTATGGAAAATATCATGTGGAAAATTTACAACACACTCTTCAAATAAAAAAGTATAATAACAACAAAATATAATAGCCTATCGCAGAGCAGGCCATACATACGAACATAAATATCACTTATACACGTACAACATGCATATTCATGTTCCCTTTTTATATATCGATGGCTTAATGTAAAAAAGGCGTAACTCGGATTTTTCCAAATAGCATTTTTGCTTATTCTGTTAGATAAATGTCAAATACGAAATGCTTTCAAAATAAAATAAATTGAAGAATAAGATTTGTTGAGTTTTTTTTTTTATTAAGAATTGCACTAAAACATTTTTATATGTACTTTAAAATTTACGGACTTTATTGCGATTTGTCCTTCAAACTTAAAGGAAAAATAAAAAGAGTTACGCCTTTCTTATATTAAGTCATCGATATATATGTACATATGTATTTGTAGAAGAATTCGATTAAATATTTATTAAATGCATTAAATGGAATAAAGGGTAAACGTGTTTGCAAAAATAAAATAACGGCCATAAAATATTGAAACATGTAAAATACAAAAACGCACACATAAATTGAAAGATACAAGCATATATCTACATATGTATGTATTTATATGAACCCAACAAGCACATGTGTGATATTCATGTTTCAAAAAGATGTTTGTTGGATGAAAATACCAAATTTATGGGACAATAAAAATATAAATATTGTTCTGAAATGCTCTAACAAACTTTATTTACATTCAGACATATTTTGTATGACAATATTTTCCAAACTCAATTTTCTATTTGTGCTACAATGACTAGAATACTGCAGTTCATTAAGCGGTTTGAAGGTTAAAGATTTATTAACATTTGTCGCGCTAAACCACAACTGTGTCTGGTAGAAAAATTTAATAAACATACGTTAACGTATTTTACATGCATTTTAATTGAATTAAATATAACGCATTCGTAAGAGTGTCTACTTATCCTCATATTTTGCTTAATAGGAAATCTCAAAGCAAAGAGATAAAAATTAAACTTGTTACATGCTAATAAATTAAAAGCTTTCACATATGCTCGTCAAAAAATTTCTATAGCAAATTTCTACACAATCACTTTAAGCAGAAGGCTTGCAGAAAAATGGTTTTTATTTCAATTATTATGTTCAAAATAAACAAACAACTTAAAGCACAATATTTCTCGTGATATCATAAGCCGAAACTAATGAAATCTTTTTTGTTATTTGTAATCCAACAAAACTTTTTCTGTGCCCGCTGTTAATGAAACTTTACACTTTAAAAAAAGGATTTGTTAATTTTTAGGGATTTCATTAGTTTATACCATAATAATGACGAACAAACAGCCTCCGCATCTTGTCCGTGAACGAAATTAAATTCAGATAATTTAAACACTCACACAGATTTAAACGGACAGCAGAGAAGAGATTTATAAAAATGAATAAAAAAAATAAATATTATCAGGATGTGACAGAATTTTTTCATGAAATAAATAAATAAATAAATAAACTCTAATCAGATAACAAGATTTTATAGTATTGTTGTGTTTTTCTCACTCGCTTCATTGCACAATGGGCTTGCAGGCGCATACAAGTGCTGCAAATTCCTACTAATATTATAAATAATAAAGTTTATCACCCAATTCACACTATGATTTTAAAAATCACGATTTTTTTTAATTCTCTTTCAAAGGTACTTCCAAAATCTTTGCAGATTCATATCATGATTTTTTCCCATGTTTTAAATGTTGATTTTTTTCTCCGTAATGGGTTATTCTTCATGTGTATGTATGTATGTATATACATCAATTTGTTATTTCCGTGCAAACTTCGTGCAAACGAATATGCGTATTGCCACATGAAAATGAAATATGAAATAAAGCAAAATAACAAAAAACGAATATGTGTAAAGAAAAATATAAGAAAAAATCACAGAGAACTGAAAATGTGATTATTTCTTTACCCCTTTTGCTTCTCTACACCGTTCGCCAACATTCACAAAAAATCGTGATTTAAAAATCATCGAAAAAATCATGGTGTGAATTGGGTGTATGTGTTTGAATGTTTGTTTATAAAATAAGCATACGGCTCATATTAAAATAAGTTAATTAAGTTAAGGAAATTTTTGTAAATTAGTTGGAAGCAATTTTTTTTACTTAAAAATAGAAAAAATTTTATCTGACTCAAATAAATAAGTTTTTAGCACTTTCATATTATCCTGTGTTGATCCCCACTGTGCATTGCACGATTAAATTGAGTTTGAAATTAATTCATGGAAATATTTCTTATTTAATTAAAATGTCCATTTCTGTTATTTTAAATTAAATTCTGTGTTTTTTTTTCTTATAAACACCGCTTAAGTAATTGTTTTTTTTTATTTGGTCAAACTGAATGATTGCAACGAGAGAAACTGGGAAATAGAATTGCGACTAGATTTTTATAAAAATAACATTTTATTACTAGTAGAGCATTTCACATAATATTTCAGTTAATTTTTTTAATTATTGACCCCTTAACTTGAGGTTGTACAGTAAAGGCAGATGATGCTTTTAAGACTGTGTGGCATAAAATATATTTCCGTTTTTATTGTAAACAAATACTTTATCACCATCTTGATTTTATTAACTCAAACTTATTTTTAAAAAGTTCTTTTATGCTTTAAAAAAATAATACCAAAAAATTTGCACTGTTTTCGGTATTCTTCAATTCTTCTGTCAAAAGAATTAACTATCGTTTTAAGAACGGGCTGGTTAAAAAAACAACTATTTCAATGTTTTGTAAAATTTACCCATTTTATGTTTTCTTCTAGTATTTATTTCCCTGCCAACTTGAGGAAACATTTATTGCACCCAAGCAAATTGTGTTCGTTTACTATTTCCTTTAAAATTCATGAAAATTTCACAATATTTCCGTTATTTGGGATAAGTGCATTTCTTCAATCACTAATTCTTGTGCATACTCACACACACACACACACATACACACACCATAAGCACAAAACACAACAACTGCAACACCAACAATAAAAAGCTTTTTAACACACAGAAATCGAACAATACACAAAAAAAATTAAAAACACTAGAGAAACTAAAAAGAACAAGTGTATGATGGTTGTAAAATATTTATCTTTCACATACGAGCACAACTCGTTTTTGAAACAAGATACAAAACATATAAACTTGACTAAGAATGAACGTGCAAATGTTGCATTTGTGGCAAGAAGAGGTATAAAGAGAAAACTTCACTGTTGCTGAATAATTTATAGACATGAAATAGTAGAACACAAGAAAGGCAAAAAAAATATGGCAGACATGAATGATGAAGTGAGAAAATTTAGAAGTAAAAAAAATATATATTTGCCACAAATATTGCACGAAAATTTAATAACTTTGTCACTAGTTTTCGTATTAAAAATTTATAGTTTAGTGTTTTTTCTTTTGCCATTGAAAGACCAGCTGAGTTGATGCCTACTCAACCCTATTCAATATATTTTATGTTTCAATAAAAAAAAATATAATATTTAAAAGGAATTCCGTTTAATAAAAGAAACACAACTCAAATTTTTTTTTTTGTTATTAAGTGTAAAAATCATAAATTACAATAAATTTTTTAATAATCCTGGGCAACAAAAAATTGGACTGAAGTTGAAAGGAAATATATTTTTTATTGGGAAAGATGCTATCCTCATTTCTGATTCCAAAGTTGAGCAGAAAATTTGTGTATGAAGTATTGTGAGAATCGCATAATTGAAAATATATTGTTAAGAGATTATATTTAATTTGCGTGGGCGTGGCACTGCCCAAATTTTAAACCACAATGTTGTAGTTCTCCAGTATCTTCATAAGTGTGAAAAGTTGCTCTACTATCGTCTTCGTAGAAATTTATAAAATAAATAATACGTACTTTTAATGGGATTGGCACCGCCCACTTTTCTTTTACTGATATTATAATGTTCTAAAAAATTTGTCATAATATTTTGTTTTGTAGAAAATATGAAATTTTCATGGGCGTGAAACTGCCCACCTAAATAATCATCATGTGGTTTTGCTTTAGAAACTTCAAGTGTTTCCAAATTGTCATAACGATCGGTTTAGGAAAATCTATCCAAAAATAATATATTATTTTCATGGGCGTAGCACCGCCGACTTTTTTCAGTAAAAAATTGTATTGCGATGACAAATAAATATGTTTGCAAATTGTCATAACAATTAGTTTAGTTAACGTACATTAAACAGAATATGTACTCTGCATAGGCGTGGCACTGCCCACATTTTTAATCATAAAAATGTCTTACTATACGAACTTAATGCGCGTGATAAAGTTTATTATGTATGTATTTGTTAAGCAGAAGTTGAAAAAATATATTAAATTATGATGGGCGTGGCACTGCCCATTTTTTTTATAATATAGTATTGAAACGTTCAGTTAATGTTTCATAAGAGTCAATTAAGTAGAAATCGGTGAATTTTTCTAGTAAATTCATGTGTAGAAAACACTAAAAAGCCTGCATACTTTAAGGAGCGTCAGTAAAATAATCTTGATGTACTCGTAGGATAGTCAGTAGGTTTTCATTTAAAATTACCGCTTTATTGTTCGATTGACATCGTACGACAGTTTATTAAGAAAACTTGTCATTTATAAAATTTTCGATATATGATGATATTTTCGAAAGAAGTTGGTGACCAACAATGATCTGGCAGCAATGTTTAAATTCGCTTGTTTATTTACTACGAGGCACATACACGGTATATGCATTAGCCACGTTGTTGTAGCCTCGTTATATATTTTGTTATGTTTTTGATGGAATATATTATTTATTTAAGTATATTTCGCATTTTTATTCTATATTTTAGGTGCATAAATTTCATTTTTTAATGCATGAAGTCATTGACCCTGCCGATAATCATTTGTTCAATTCAATCGATGTTCAGTATTGGCGTAGTTTTCTGTGGAAGTGCGCACTTAGCATATTTCACACATTAGAAAGGCAAAAAAAAAATATTTTTTACAACAATCACAGCCATCGATCCTTTTGATGGAATTGTAATTTATTGGAAGTCTAGATTTTTACGTTTGCTCAAACAATTACTTTGCATTTCCTTCATTTTCCTTCTGATAACAAATTAAAAAAAAAACGTTTAGAAAAACTATCGCCATAAAAGTAAAACAAAATAAAACAAATATTTTTAACACGATATATTCTTTCAATATCCTTGATACAGGTCAAGTCAACTTTTCTAACGTGTGCGTGTGTGTGTTTGTGTTTGTTGATTATATTGATTAAAATGTTTACTACAACATTTATCTGTTATTCTTGTCTGTAATATTTAAAATAGATATAGAAAATATTTGAAAATCTATTGTTCTATATTTGTTTACGATTAAAATGGAGAAAAAATATTTTTTATCATGCGCAATTCTTGTGAAGAAAACTTAACGAAACTCTCACTTGACACGACCAACATTACCAAGTTCGGACAGAAAACCGAACTGGTTAACAATGCATTTTCTAAGGTAAATAATTTTGAGAAATATTTACTATAAGAGATTGTGAAAAGTATTTAGTCAATATTTAACATTCTTTGGTTAGAGACATACTGTTCCACTACAGAACATATTTTATATTACGGTTCTTCTGTTAGCTGAAAAATACGTAGATTATGAAGAATTTTGTATTATTTTTTTTACATTACTTCGATAGATATGCCAATGAAATCAGATATATAATTGAAATATGACGTTCTTTAAAATAAGAATCTCCAAACCAGGGCCCAAATCGTTACATCCGTGAACGTACAGCCAGTCACGTAATAATTGAATAATTTAATGGTATATTACGTTACGAGTTTAACGTTCACAGATGTAGAAATTCGGGCCCTGATTGCTAGATGTATACACGGAAAAACGTACAAATGGTCTTAAATAAAAAACAATCAAACAGGCACCTTAGTCACTTAAAACAAAACGGAATAAATTTAGATAATGGATTTTAAATTATCATAATTAAATTATAAAAATTTTTCGATGAGCACGATGTCACTGTAAAGTTTAGCCGAGAAAATATTAAAATTTTTGCGAATGTTCGAAAAAGCTTCAGATATTTTCGAACATGCACCAAAAATGTTTTCAAACCATTGAGTACTTAATGTTTCATCAAATAAAATAAAAAATCTCAAATATTTTCGAAGATGTATGAAAAATTGTGTGTTCAAGTTCCCAACATTCTTATAATTTAATTAAAATTAAAATCAAAAATCTAAAAAAAATCGAAGTTTAACCGACTAAATAAAACATATTTGAAATGTTGGAATAATTTAAAATGTTTTCGAAATCAAAAATTAATACTATTTACAATTAAGTCAGTTAATTTTTTTTACTAAATTAATGGTAACTTAAATTACTAAGAATTATTAACAGAACATATCAGCACACCGATTTCAATGCCACTACACCTCTCATCAGCGATCGGTTTTCGTTTTTACCACTTTTTGAGGTGGCTACTAATTGGAAAAGAATATTAACTACTTTTTTCAACAGAAATATAGTTTATGGATTTTTTTTAATTATATTTTAACATGTTTAAATAATTTCTGATCGGTCGTTACTAATATTCCAACAAACAGTCATAGTCTGTTATTTTTCAAATTATTCAACTTCGAGATCGTACCGTATTATTGTTGTTACATTTTACTTGTAAAAGTGATGTACTTTCAACTGACAGTGAGCCTGTTACCATATATACAATGCCAGCTGCCGAGTTTTGTTTTCAGTCAACTTACAGAAATTTTTTTACAAACATAAAATGATTAGTTTCAATCATACAATATTTACAAACAATCATATAATCAATACATTATACAAAAATATCCTTGATTATTGTTGCCAAAACCAAATTTTTTCAACTTAAAGACTAGTCTTTGATAAGAAAAAAGTGGAACGCCAACTTTGTAATGAGCTTCCATACAGTTCATCTTCTACTGAATTAAACGTCCAATCAGATTTAGATGCTAACAATATGCATTATATTCGATCAATCAATGTACGCGTGCATGTCAATTGTTCAATTTAAAAAATTTATACATAAATACTAAAACTTTGACCTCCAAAATATGACCTTAATCAACAATGACACTCAAGCTGCCAATTAAGCTCATTGCTTTTAACTTTTATAAGTCTCACAAAAATCATAGTTGAATATTTGATAAAGGAAACATTCAAATAAATATAAGTCCATAAATAAGTAGCAGGCGGATAAAAAGATAAAAAGAATTTAATCTGCTCCACAACTTTTTACTACCAAAGAAAACTTCAAGCAACACAAATTATTCAGGCCATTTTCTTCTTCATCATCAACAAAAGCAGCGGCATTATAAATTTTCTTTTCGTTGCACATAGTGTGCAATTAACGTAGAATGAAGAAATAAAACTTTATTTTTCACTCATTCAAGAACAACAGACGCTTACTTTGACACATTAACACATACATACGTTTATTCATATACGTATGGATGTACATTCACACACGCCCACACAGAAAAACGCACACAGCAAACAGTTTATTTACAAGGACACAATGCAACAGATGCACATGTTTTTGAAATCCTTTGTTTGTTTATTTTGTTGGCTGTTCGTGTCTGTCTGAAGCAGTCAAAATGTAAATTGCAAGAAAACAGCGTCGGCTGCTTGTGTTCACCTGACGGCTGAGAAAGAAAACAAACGGCAATAAAAGAATAAAACCAAATAATAAAAAAAAAACAGACATATAATTGAAAACATCAGAGAAACACACCTTTATTTCCTCATAGACTTTTATTAAGAACAGAGATGGAAAAGTTAACAGCCAAGTGCTTCAAATTCCGAAAGCACTTTTAATTTCAAACTTTTTTTAAAACTCAAAATGGAATTGCCAAAAATTTTTCTACTCACTTCAATTGGAGTAAGCAATAAAAATAAATTTAAAGAAACATGCATACTTTGCATGTTAATAAAAAAAAAAGCTTAATGTAAGCTTACAAACACTTACGGACATAAAAATGTTAAAATCGAAATACAAAATAAACGGAACCTGAAGACTGTAAATCAAAAACGATCAGAATACAAAATTTAAACTACTTCAAATAATTAATCTATATAAATAATAGACAATTGCATTTTTTGTGCTTCCCTTCATGCACATATTATACAACCGATTTTTACAAGACTTCTACCAAATTAAAGATATTTTTTCACAGAAGTGAACGAGGTATTGTGGATTCTTGTGGGTTCTGTATTTTGGGAGCTATAACCGTTAAAAATTCATACTACTACACTCACACATATTACTCATGCATGTAAGTTAAAGCCAAACAAACAACACATACATGTGTTTTACCCAGCTGGGTGGTTTCAGAAAAAAACCAAAAGACATCTATACATACTAAGATGTGGGAGAATTATAGAAAAAATATGAGAGAGTTGAGTAAATTGATTTAGCTCAAAGGGATTTGCTATAAAAGGACAAGCACAATGAATATGAAGTCAGTTGGTGTTAGACTTTTGACGGTAAGGTTGATATTTTTACGGTGTATTCCGGAACAATTATTAACACAACGGGTGCCACTATTGACTAGGCGTATTTCATTCAATAGAGGTACAATAGAGACAAGACAGGACATAAGCCGTGGATGATATCTTCTAGTGGCGCGGTGTATTTCGACTCAAGAGAAGTACCATTCAGAGGATAGGTATCCCTAGTATAGTGAGAGCGAACAAGTAGTCAAGTGCCGCCATATCTTGGGCAGTACCAGTTGAAGGGTAGCACAGTCTTCAGCAGCGGTGTATTCCGTTTCTCTGGAAGGTATAAATAACCCAGGGACCACTATTACAATTGGCGAATACTTAAAATAGAGATGCCGTACACTCTCCCAAGTAGTCCAGTAGTACAGTGAGGTAGTCCCTAGTGGCTTGGCGTATTCCAATCCTCTACAGGCAACTCCTGGGGCTTCGGGCAGCTGCTATTCAGGAGCATTCACTACAAAAGCGGAGTACCGCATCATAATCACGAACGACTTTACCAGACCGTGACATCGACTGCATTGACACTATCTTTATGTACGACACTGGAAACCGCTGAGTTATCCCGGCAACAGAGCGGAAAAACGTGTCGTTACAAAGTGTAAACAAGTATAACCAATGACCGACACAATCGACTGTATTCTAGATATAAATAATTTTTCTTTTACTGTTCATAGGAAAGTTTTCATTAAAACATTCTAGCTTGCATGCATGAGCAATACGTGCGCATGTATTAGTAGCAACTTTAATTGTTTATAGCTCTTAAGCCACTAAGCCCACAATAACTCACAATATCTTGTTCACTTCTGGGAATTAATATTTGTAATTTGTTAGAAATTTGTTCAAAATCTGTTAAATAATGTGGCCATAAAGCTCATCACTAAAAATGATCTTGCCTATTAATTATTTAGAAGATATACATACATAAATGTAAAAAAGTACAAAAATATTTGTTTTTGCTTGCCTTCCAGGGATGTAAGTTTTTACCACTGCGATCCATTTTAAATTCCCTTCTACTACTGCCTGTTGCATTACTTGTTTTAGTATTATGCTGCCGTAGTTCTTATCCTGCATTAGTTTAATAGTTTATTTAGCTCTTCATGTCTAAAGTGGTTGTTGTCGTCAATATATATAGTGTTTTTCTACGTTTTTTTTTGTCTTAATTTATTTTCTACAAACTCTAGATGCATTCTATTAATTTCTATTATGCTGCTTACAGGAGGCTTTAAATAAAAAAGTTTTCTTGCCAGCAGCAAATTGAGTGCAACAGTAATTTGTTTGCAAAAGGAGAAAAACAATATTTGCTTAAGACGTTAAATAGACGTAAATTAATTAAGAACTAAAGTTTATTTAAAATGTGCAGTCTATCCTAAAGAAAGTACACAGAGAAAATAGTGCCTAATAAATACCTAATAAAATAGAAGAAAATTAATAAGAGATCTCTACATATTTTTTTTAAAAGGAAGTCTTATTATTTTAATAAGGAAAACCTTTTTGAAAAAATCAAGAAGGAAACTTATGGTTTTTATTAGGTATTCTTATTGATTTCGTTCAAAAAGGTTTTCCTTATTAAAATAATAAGACTTCCGTCTTGAAAAAAATCCGTAGAGATCTCTTATTAATTTTGTTCTATTTTATTAGGTTTTTATTAGGCACTGTTATCTCTGTGTGATGTTAGGGTATATAAATTTGATGTCATCAGAATGTCATGGTACGTCCGGAATGCTTATTTACAACATGAACTTGTAGTATCTGGATGAGGGGTACTGAAAACATTTTTATAAAGTTTACGTCTGTTGGGACTCGCACCAAGGAGCTTCGGTTTCGTAAATAGGCACTCTAACCACCTCACTACTACACCTTGCTACATGTTAGCAGCAAGTTTAAGAAGATGATCTACACATGATCATACAGGAACCTAATGAAATCAATAAGGAATACCTTTTTGAAAAAATCAATAAGATGGCCTAATGAAATCAATAAGAAATCCCTTTTTTATACAATTCATACGAAAACCTAACAGAATCAAAAAGTTTTTCTCTACGAATTGTTTTTTTGGTGCCAAAAATAACGGAAATTGGGTAAAAAAAAATTGTAAATAACAAGTTTTCTTCTTGATTTTATGTATTTTCCTTCTTGATAAAATTAAAAAGATTTACCACTTAAAAATAATAAGGAATCTCTTCGGAAATATCTTTGCTTCTTTCTGCTGGGATGCCCCTTAACCTAAAAACGTTTCATAGAGAAAATCTTCTTGATTCTATTAGGCAGTTTTGGCTCTGTGTAATATACATTAAAATCGTCGTCTGCATATTTCATAGAGTTTATTTTACTCACAATCCTAAGAGTAGTCTTAATTTTCCTATTCTGTTTAATTATTACGAGCTTTTAATTAAAGAGTTAAATTGTACGAACTTAAGCCTGAATAATTTAAATTTCTTTGGATTAAAAATTAATAGAGAAATTTATTGCTAATTTTATTTTGAATTTTAAAATTGTTTTGACTGCAACCAAAATATTCTTCGTTTTTCGATTTCTAAAGACTTTCAGAATTGAAACTACTTGTGATGCAAAAGTATTCTTTTTACTAAAGCTGCAGCAAAACCCAATTCAAATGTTTTTCTTTAATTATGTTTTTTTTTATTAAACAGGTTTCAAAGTGAGTTCAATCAATTATATTATATGAAATAAAAAGTTGAAATTGTGTCACAAGTGAACAATCATAAATAGAACGAATGGAATGTTAAAGAATTTAAAATATTATCATCATTATAAATGTTCTTATATAGAATCATTTTTGTATTTACAATAAACACAAAAAACATATTTATATAAGAGTATCTATGAATGTGTAGGTGCACAATTGTAAAATAAATAAAAAATAAATTTTATATTCAGGTGCATCGCTCGTTAAAATTTATAGCAATAATTTCATGAAAAGGTTAACGTGTAATGTGTGCAATTATATTCATAAATCATTCACAAAAATTTATGCAGTTGCAATAAAAATGTTGCAAAAACGAACATTTTTGTTGCTAAATTAAATTTTAACTGCAGCCATAGAAAAGCCATGTTCTAAATTTAAGTAAAAAATGCCTTTCAAAATAGTTTTAAAAAATTCAAAAAGCTGCTCCGGACTTTTCAGTGCTCTCCTGTCATCAAAATCTTCGTTGTACTACGACAGGATGGTGTAAAAAATACCTAAATGAGAGGCACTTACCAAGGACAAAAACCACAGAACAAGGAAATTAACCATTATTCCTATCTACGGCTGATGGTGGCCCACGATGAAATTTTTACTAATTTTTGAATAAATCGCTGACGCTACAGTTGTCTTTAGTGACCAATAGTCCAACAACAATGTCACACTACAGCATATTAGACAAATTGATGATGTTGATGACATGACCTGACTTGTATTGACTGGTGGTACATCTTACAATATTGTAAGCACTGTATTCCTGACAACGAAAAATTTTCCAACAAAAAAGTAAATTGTCAGTTCCGATAATTGTAAGAAAACCTTACAATTTCATTGTCAGACAATTTTGTCTGATAACAAATTAATGTGTGCCAACAAAAGTTTCCAGATAATATATTTACTGACAAAATTCGCACTTCAGACAATTTAAAAAATATCAGATAATTACCTGCCAATTATCTGACAATGACAAGAAATTGTTTTCACACGATTGTCAGATGTGTGACATATTTTTTTATCAGCCTGCAGCATTTAAATCCACTGATAATGGTATTTCTGGCAACGTTGTGTTGTCAGACAATGAAATTTTTTAGCACATTTTACTGTAAGATCTGACAACGGTCTGTACACAGCTTTAGTTATAGGTTGTCTTGTAGTAAACGTGCTAACCACTTCATGAAAGCTGTTTCATTTAAAATGATACACTTATTTAGGTTTTAGTGCTTTTCCGAAAATTTTATGTTACCATCACTTGCGAAAAGATTATACGTTACGGATTTTTTTCTAAAACTTAATATCAAATCATTTGCAGTTTAACATCAAACCCTCGTATTTCCGAATCTACAAATGAATGTGCTGTACAAAAACAACAACAACAACTTTTTTATGTAAATCCCTTTACATTTTTGAACACTCTGTTGAGTAGATTGAAGTATAAATATTTAATTGGTGATTTGTGGTTTCATCGCAGACACATTTCACAACAAGATGTGCCGAGCGAGAGTGAGAGAGAGCGAGATAGGGTGGAATTGGACGGATGATGGTGAAGGTATTGTGCGAATTTTCTATTCAAGTATTCTACTTTTAAGTTAAGGTGTTTGTTATCATTTAGATTTTTGTGTTTTTTTTATTATTTTTTGCGTTTTTATTATTTATTTATTTGTTTTTTTACTTTTCTTTACTTTCGGGTATTGATGTAAAGGGATTCATGTTAATTTCTTTACATTTTGCGTGAAGGTAATTTTGCATTTTTATTTTAGATATGTTCAACTCAGAAATTAACACATAAAATGTTTTAAGGAAATGGAGGGAAATATAAGCAAACGCTTGTATGAAATGAAGTAAAATGTTTTTATTGCACATAAAACAAACTTTTACATTGAGGGCATAAAAGTAGTAAAATATTGTTGTTTTAACAATATTTTATACAAATTTTTTTTTTAATGCACAATTTTTTATCTACTGCGACAACATAAAATTCATAATATAATAATTTTAAGGACATGCAATGAAATTCTGTGTGCGAGTGTGTGCGTTTGTCTTTTTAGTGAATGAATACTGATATCGCAGACTGTAAGTTGTCATTGTTACTTTTTTTTTAAATGAGATCATAAACAAACAAATCAGCACTTGTTTGAATCAGACTTTTTGTACAAAAGCAAAAATATATAAATTTTAAAAACTCAAATAGAAAACTTTAATTTTTTGTTAACTTTCCGCAATATAAAAGTGAGAAATTACGGATTAAATAACGATTTTCGAAAGGCACAATTTCATCACATTTCGACTGATTTCCATTCATAGGAAGGTTTTTTCTACATATTTGATGATGAAGAACCCTTGGATATACGCTTGCGTGTATATGTACTCAAAAAGAAAAAAAAATATCATAGCCAACCAAAAGATTATTTGAATTAACTAAGAAATGTGTTGAGGATTTTTAATTGACAATATTTTTTTTGAAACAATCAATTAGCATGTGGAAATTGTCTTAATTTCTTTCTAAACGTAAACGTATCTAATCATTGGCAAACAAAACAAATGAGAAAACATTATAAAATTCCTACCACAAATGGTGGAGTTATGCGTTAAACAACTTCTTGAAGGGGATGGGGGCAACGT
This sequence comes from Lypha dubia, assembly GCA_947311025.1. NCBI lineage: Eukaryota > Metazoa > Arthropoda > Insecta > Diptera > Tachinidae > Lypha > Lypha dubia. The sequence continues at coordinate 84,393,187 of OX371263.1, read as the reverse complement.
GCCCGAACACGTTAAAAAACAGTGTAATACAGTGCGGCAAAGTATTCTCCCATTCTATTCATGTTGTTTTAAGAATAAGCTGTCTTTCAATTCTTTCATTGTAGAAGTGTCGCTAAAAAATACATTTAATTTTTTATGCTCCTAAATATTTTCATTCCTTTAAATGTTGTCCAAGAATAAGTCCTTGAAAGGTTTTCTGGCTTATGGATGTTTGTTTAATTTTTTTTCCAAGAAATTATTTATAAAAAATATAAAAAAGAAAGAAAATCTGTTCAAATAAATAAAAGCGGGCTTAGTTTGTGTATCATATATGAATTCTAAATTCCATATTTATTTGCAAGAAATTCAAACTAAATTGTTTGAACATAAATAACAACAAAAAGCACTTAATAGTCGGTGGCAGTTATGTTCTTCAATTCGTGTAGGCCATTTGTGGCTTAAATTTAATCTTACAATGAATTTGTTATTTCTCTTTTCACTTTAAATTGTATTTTATTTCATGCACTTGAAAATTTAAAAACTAATAAATCTTAATCCTGGCTTAAAAATTACACAATAATATTATTTTCATAATTACTAATTTGCTTGTGCAGAAAGAAATAAAGAAAGAAAGAGCAGAAAGGTCATTACGAGAATCTCATTTACTCATTTCAGTTGAATTCCTTGTGATGCAAAGTCTCGTATTATCGTTTCTTCACACATGCATGCATTCATTCATTTATATATTAAGCTGACCCTTCTGTAGAGAGATTAATAAAAAAACATCAATTGTTTGCAAGTGGAAATTAAGACAGTAGTTTTTATTTTTTTTTTTTTTTTGTGGAAAATAATGAAAGAAATCATCAGAAAATAAATTTATAAAAATTAAAAACTCAAAAAATCTAACAAATCTGTATAGAAAATAAAGCTAAAATTTTATACTTAAACTCATAACAGTTTGTTTGTAGCCCCTTTAAAAATTGCTAATTATTTTACGATGCTTTTCCAACTTCCCCATTGTGCAGCTTAAAACATGAACATATTAAAATTGAATGAATGAATGAATGAAATGAATTTTTTATTCTTAATTTTATCTATTGAATTTAAATATTTCCTTTAATAGAATAAATATTTTCTGAAGTTTTCGATTGAAATCTCTTAGTCCCCAAATCGCTGATCTCAGTTAACTAATCGTAAACCATTAACCAATAATAGTTTATGCAAACATCATTGGTTAAACCATCAACATTAGTTAACTAAAGAATGTTAATTTGAGCCTTAATAAATATTTTTATTTGAAATTAAATTAAAAGAACTAAAACTACACTAATACCATGCTTATGTAAAAGTAGATCCTGTGTATATGTTTGTGATTTTACGAGTATGCACATGAATGTGTAAAAATATTTATAATTAAGTTAAACATATTTTCTGTTTTCTTGCAACATTGACATCCAGTCAACAAAAGCAATTTATTGCTGAACCCAAACGCTCTGCAATGTTCCCCAAAGGAATTGAATATAAAAACTTTTACAGTACATCGATGTACAATACAAGAAAGAGTGATTCATTTGGAGGAGTATAATTGGAAATATTTGCAACAATAAATCTAATCGAACTAAGCTTAATTAATAATAAAATAATTGTAATAAGTATTAAACAAAAATTTTTTTCCTTCAATAAAGTCGGGACTTTGAGTGCTTAAGTTTCTCAAAATGAGAAACTCTTCTCAAAAACTAATATTCTACTAAATAAATTTTAATCTCAACACGAAACAACAACAAAAAATATGTAGTTGAAGCTAAATTAAAATTTATCTAGCAAAATTTTAGTCGAGCCACTTTAGAAGTTAACAGATCACTGTTACACGCTAAACAGTTCTTGTCAAACTGATAAATTGTAATGTGTTGAAATAAAACAAAAACAAAACGTACAAATAACTAATTTTCCATAATAATCACAAATCGTCATACAAATTAGTTTCATCAACCTTCATTACGACTGTTAAGTATTTAACAGTGACCTGTTGACTGCCTACTAGGATCGTCCAAAACTTTTGGTTTAGATCTTTGCAAGTTAAAATTCAATTCATCTTTACACACACACACACTAATAAGTTACCCTTTGCCGCATTATGCACAATGTGCATTAAATATGCCACTTAATTATTAAACGCCATGCAACAGCAAAATGGACACAAGCAGCACAGCACTAAAATGTAACAGTCGAAATGGGTCATTGTTATAATAATTGGTAGCGAAAAAGACACAGCATCGTTATGAATTTTTCATTGTAAAATTGACCAACAACAACAACGACAACAACAACAATACCAACAACAGTAATAAAACAATAACACAATAAAAACTGAAAACAAAAATAATTAATTAAATAATTTATTGAATCATACAAATTCGTAAGATTATAAAAAGAAAAAGAATATCAAAATAGCAAGTTATTATAGGTATATACCATTTGCTGTAATATCATCATAAATCAAAAATTTACTCTATCAAAAAATTGTTTCAGCTTTAGTTGATTGGAAATTATTTGAATAGTTTTGGATTCGAATAATTTTAAATTATCAATTGAAATTTTTCAAATGCCAGTCAGTAACCGGAATTATTATAATTTTTGTGAAACTTTTCAAAATTTATAAAATTTAATATTAACCAAACTTTTTTATTAGAAATATATAACCTTAATTCTTAAATACTTATTTATCTCTTTAAAGATCAGCTGTTTTAAATCATAATTTCCCATTTAAAGGATCTATTGCCATGCTGCCATAAAATGTGAATTATTACAAATTCTATGTGTTGTACGAATACTTGTATGTGTTTGAATTTGTATTCATATGGCAATTATGAATGTAGTCCTGCTTTATTTTATTACGTTTGCCTGCCAACAATTTCTGGGTAATAAATTTAACTTTACAACATTTAATACGTTTTTAATATAAAATTATTTTTAAATTATGACTATTAAATTTAGTTTATAATTTGTTATCGGTTTTTTTTATTGTTCATTTATTTTTCCATAATATTATAATAAATTCACAAATAAACAAATTTAATGTTCGAAAATGTGGAAGCAGAATGATGCTGATCTAAAATTAAAATATTAAGTGTATTTGGGCTATTTCACATACTGCATTGTAAGTTTCATATTTGTTTACATTTCGTAGCAAATGTTTTTCTTAAAAATAAACTTCTGGTTACTTAATCTGATCTTGATGTTTAGTATTGGAATTAGTTTTAAGTTAACTTGCCATTAAAAGCCTGCTAAGTTATTTAACTTTTTATTTATTTTAAACTTAAGCTAAACTTAATTTAACTATTCTCTCTAAAACCAGGCCTTAGGTTAGGTTAGGTTTCGAGGGCCGTCACGTCCAAGACGAGACGCACTTGGGTCCGTTAATTCGGTCCCTTTGTGATACCCTGCAGCGGACAGGGCACAGTCGATTGATTATTCAATTTCCTGTGATTGTCCTGTCGCCGAATCAAACCATCCTGATTGTTGTAAAAAGGAGGATAGGCTGATTAGCCTCATGTTCGCCAGACTGTCAAGGTCTGGCAGAGTATTGAAGCCCAAAGTACTCGTCCTAACGCTATCAAGGGCGGGGCACTGACATAGAAGATGAAGAACTGTTTCTTCCTCCTCCTCATCGTTACAACTTCTGCAGTAGTCATTGTAACTTAGGCCCATCCTTCTGGCATGAGTCCCGAAGCACCAGTGCCCTGTTAGCACTGTTATTAATCGTCTTGTATGACATTTACCAAGCCTGAGCAGATCACGAGTTTTGTGCAGGCTGTAGCGGGGCCAAGTGGACCTGGAGATTTGACAGGTATGCTCTTGTTCCCACCTTTCTTGAGCAAGATTGTATGATTCCTGCTGGATCAATCGCTTGCAGTAAGATAGAGGAATGCCAACGAAGTGGCATATCATCGAGTTGCTCAATGATGCGCCCCTTTTGGCAATTTCGTCCGCAATATCGTTTCCAGCGCACTCTGAGTGCCCTGGAGTCCAAACTAGTGTTACTCTTGAATGTCTCGCTATCTCGTTTAGAGATTTCCGGCATTCATTCACCACCGTAGATGTAGTGTATACACCATTGATAGCGGCAATGGCCGCTTTGCTGTCGGTAAAAATAAGGATGTCTCCCGATATCCTTAATTGTCCCCTTTTATAAGTCTCATATATTAAATTTTAACATCTTTAGAATTTTGTTAATCCTCTCTGGCATTTTGAATAACAATTTCTTCCTTTCATTTGTTTCTTCCATCATCTTCGCAACAAAGCCTGACTGGTTGTTGTCTTCTTTTTCTTTAATTTTCTTTCAAAGAAACTTTATTTTTGCTGCCAAATAGAAATAAAAAGAAAAAAACTGACAATATATTGACGAAATTATTTTGCATAAAAAATGTTACTTAATTCCAATAATAATAAATTTTCTTTCACAACAACTTTGTAATCGCATGTGCAACGAACGGAAATAGTTTTAAAGAATGTAATATTTTTTTTTTTTTTGTCAACTTTGGATATTTTGCCAAAAAAATTTCAAATTAATTTTTACCAAAAAGAAACAAATTAAGTAAATGTCAAGGAAAAACAATGCTCTTTTGGGCATAAAGGTTTATTTTAAAAAAGCACTTTTTATATTGTGGTATTTTCAAAATCTACTTTCAACATTTATATTTCCATTTTTTTTCTTAATACATTTTTCTGTTTTCGTAATTTATTTTGAAATGATAACATTTTTAAAAGAACTTTTCAAAACATGTACTGAAATTTTTCTTATCATAAATATTTAGTTATAAACAAATAGTTGTGTACGCATATCTCCTGCACATCCTTATTAGTTATTTGTCAAAGCTTTGCTAAAAACGCAACTGTCGCAGTTTCAAAGTCGAAAACTATGAAGAAAAGGACAGCAACATGGGTTTGTGTTGTATGTAATTTTTCTAAAAGGTTAGATAATAGACACAACTAAACTTGATTTATGGTAAAACTTTATTAGCTCACGTCCGTATATGACAAGAACTTACTTAAATTTAGTTAATGCGATTATACGTGACTTGTAAAATATAATGACCAACACGTGCAAAAAATTACGTTACACAAAAGAAGTTAAGACAATCAATCTTATTAGTTTTTTTATAATTAAGATTTTTTAGGAAATGACCTTTGAGAAAGTGCTTTAAGCAAACAAGCTTTAAAGAATAGTTTTTGAAAATATAAAATTTGAAGAAAAATCACTTTTAAATAAAATAATTTTAGAAACGGAAAATCATTAATAAAATATTCTCTTAAAAATATAACTTTTACTTTGGAAAAAAAAATTTTTGAACATAATTAAAAATAGTATTTTTTACCAAAACTGATCTAAACGAAATATCTTTAAATAAAATATTTTAAAAACGAACCTTGATAGAAATTTTTAATGCAAAATGAACATATCTCAAAAAAAATGTCTGCGTAAAAGAACTGTTTTTTGAAAAAGGTACCAATAAAAATTATTTTTAAAAATACATCTTGAAAAAATAAGATTTTCAAAAAAGTAATTTCTAAAAAAGTTCTATATTTAAAAACGTATTTATTTAGAAAGAAGCTTATGCTATACTTTTTCAATAAAGTACCTTTTTTTTAAAAAAAAAAGTAGCTTTAAAAATATATAACTTTAAAAAAAAAAAATTATAACATATAAAATTTAAAAAAGTACCTTTTCAAAAAGTACTATTCCCAAAAAATTATTTTTTCAAATAAAACGTAACTTTTCACAAAATTTCTATCCTAAAAAAGTACATTTTAATTTAAAGTACCTTTTAACAAAATTTCCAAAAGGATAGTTATTTAAACATAAATGTATTTTTAGTTAATCAGGCTTAATGTGTTTTATACTTTTTCTAAGTCGTTTGATAAAGATCAAAGAAAAAGGTGAAAAACCTTAAAAATGTAATTTATTGCAAAAGTATTCTAGTTAAAAAAACTCTACAGTTAAAAGTTCCTTCGAATCAAGAAACTTTAAGACTTTTAAGACGATAGTTTTTGGAAAAATAATCAAACTGAAATAAGTTAAATAATTAATTTAAAAGAAGTTTTCACAAAAGTGTGGTTTACAAAAAGATTATTTTAAAATAAGTAAATTTAAAATAAGTACCTATTAAAGTGTCCTATTAAAAAATATCAGTGGAAAATTTAATCAGTTTAATTTAAAAAGTTTTAATTTACAAAAAATATCGATTTTTCTTTTCTTAATTAAAAATTGTTCTACGAGTACTTGCGTTTTCTCCTCTTTTGTTTCAATTCAAAAGTAAAACGCCAATTTAAGTGTTTGTACAAAATTTTATACCGAAAAAATTTATTGTCTGTAAAAATGTTGATAATCTTTTAAGATAAAACTTTAACAACCAAACTTGAAAAAAAAACTAAACGTTTTTACGTGTTTAATTTTTAACACTTGAAATTTTACAATTTTGTTAGTTTAGTTTTTTCTTTATTGTAGAGAATAATAAATTGTAACAAGGATGCATAAATCTATGAATACAATTGTCCAATCGTTTCCTTTTAAACTTTTTGGTAATTTTACGATGTTGGATGTACGAGTATGTTGCCTGCCTGTATAAAAACCAACCACATCAAAAGGATTTCTGAAAAACGAAACTTGCAAGTCCGTTCCTGTATTTTTAATTCATTTGTAGCAGAATGTATGTAAGTAACTACACTCACACAAACATCCGTGAGAACACATTCGCACTCGTAGCTATTAAGAAGCAGATTAAAAATTGCATAAATCCCGAACCAAGCCACTAGAGTAATTATTTGAAAAGGGGTTGTGTTTGGGTTGGTGGACGTGAGAGAATGCAAATATTTCTCTTGCTCTTTTTTTATTAAAAAGAAAAGTGAAACTTTAAAACTTTTTCTTTTCTTTTACCGAAATCGTATAAAATTTACACAATTTTACTATTTCAGTATTTATATCTGTATGAGTGTGCAGATGTTGCGTTAGTATTTGTTTACAAAAAAAAACCAGCAAAAACTCCGTTTGGTTTAATTGCTTGGGTGGGTTTCAGTTCTGTGGGATGTGATTAAAAATTAAAACGTTTGCTGTAAAAAAATTTATATAAATTAAGGTAAATTATCTCTCCCTCCCTCTCTCCCTCCCAATCACTCTCTCTATCTCTTTTGTAAAGCTCAAGCTTTTTTTATATATTGCTTCTAAAATAATTGCTGCTTTTATGTTCATGTTTAGTTTTACAATTCTGTTTGCAAAATGTTTCTTTATGTTCCTTCGGGCTTGAATTATATCAAGGAGCTGTTGTAATGCGATCTTTTTTTGTTTTTTTTTTGTTTTTATTTTGCTTAAGTGGATTTTGTGAATTTTTTTTTTTTTTGCAAAATAAAAACAACTTCAGAATCTATTTTTGATATTTTTCTATTTCACAGTTGAATTCTAAAAATAAAATATTTGTTTCTGTATTTGTACCACTCTTGTAATTTCTATCTTTTTTTTGTATTGCGAAGCATACAACATTTTAGTCCCACACGCTCGAATGCAAATAAAATTCTCAAAAGCAAAAAAATTTCGCATACTCGTACCTAATTTTATGGCTCACCTTTCGCGCGTAACACATTTCTCTGTTCTATTTACTAACTTTATACACTTTTTGAGAAACCATCACGTTTCAGAGTAGTTTAAAAAAAATTTTTTGCTCCTCCTCTAGTTCAACAGTATCGTGACTTACAACTGTGAAGTCTTTAAATAATCATCATGTTGCACGTATTCGTAATGTGTTCATCTGATAGCAGACAAATGAATCTAGGAAGAAGTAGTTTTATTTTTATTGTAGCAAAAGTACAATAACGATCTGTTACACACCTTTAGACATTTTAATATCAAACAGATTAAATTATAATTCTGTTGCTCTTTTATAGCATGAAATAAATTAGTCGTTCAATGAAATGACAGACTAATTTCGTTAAGAGATTTCTTTTTACGAAAACACACACAGTGTAGAAGTATGTATGTATGTATTTAAGTAATAGTAAAAATTAAATGAAGCTGACTTAGTCAGTGAGTGAATCCGTTATCTAAAATTATACAAAGTGTTGGTTGCGTATGAGTAATATTTTCGCAAAGAAATCTCTATATTCCTCATACGACGGTGATGAAAAGATGATTTTTATAAATAAAGAAAATTTTATTTCATTACGAAACATATCAGTGAGTGACTTGCAAAAGATCGACCTGTCCCAATCTATTCCCAATCGAGCAGTTTCGATCACGAACGAATCACAAAAATATACTTGGATTGATGTGCTTACAAACTTTGGGGCTTGTTTACGAACGAGCGATTGTTTACACGTACCCCGGTTGTTTTTGGGAATGAAGTGATTGTTATCGAAACAAAAAAGTAGTAACAAAAACATATATATTTGTGTTTTACAATTTCTTGCAAAGTATTTGCTGATCGTACTAAATACATGCATATGTGTGTATGTGTTTTGTATTAAAACAAGTTGCTCGAGCCTTGCACAAGACTATTTACATCAGCATGTTCAATTCGATCCGGTACGATTACAAGCATTCCAACAATTACAGACAGGGCGTGTTCGCAAATGCATCACTACGCCGCATCTGATGCGTTGTACGTACTGAAAATCAACGGCTGTTAACACTGCATATTTTGTATCAGCTGAGCAAACTAATCACACATGCGATTCAGATGCGGTGCAGTGAACAGGCCCACAATCATGTAATTTACCAGTACGAGTGTTTGAAATGATCTCATGTATGCGTTTACAACTATTGCTTGTTGTTGAACAAAAACGTTTGGATCACAAAAATTTTAGAGTAAATGATCGGAAACACTCTGTGATACGTATGTACATTGTACATATATACATATAACCGACCATATAGTGGTGCCATTCGAAGGAGTTTATCATATTTATCATGACTTTTTTCACAAATTACAGGTTTTATTTTTAGAAATTACTAGAATATATAAAAATATATAAATAAGTTTCAAGAATAGTGATTGTCCTAGAAACCAACGAAACAATTTAAATTAATTTTTATGAATTTCTTCGTTTGATTCCAGCAAACTAAAATCGTAAGTTACTTTTGGCCGGACAATGTCTATATGGCTTATTATTAATTAGGTAGCACGTGGCTAGTTCTTATATAGTCGTACGGGAGTTTGTCTAACTAACTTTTTCTAACTTGTGCTGCAGAAAATAAAGTTTGTAAATTATTTATAATTAAGTGTTTGTACGCAGCAAAGTTCATGTGCAACAAAAAAATTACACATAAATTAAAAAAACTGTTCATTAAAAACATCCTTGTATAAGCAAAAGAAAAAAGTTAAATAAATTTAACGGACACACACGCACATAGATAGATACACCCACACATATACATGGCCTCTATTGAAAATAAACAAAAAGTTAGTGTGTAACAAATTCATTTCCATCGCCTGCTGGTTGGATGTTTTAATGTATACAAGTGTTTTTTTTTTTTGTTTGTAGCACTTTGCGTTTTAAAATAAATTTAAACGAAAACTGATATTGAGCAATTAAATATTCCATGTAACCCACTTCTTATTTAATTTAAAAGTTTTTCATATAAACAATTGAGCTTTTTGGTGATGGGTATTGTAAAGTAGTCAGATATTGAACCACCCAAGAACTCACATTAATGGCACTAAAAGTCAATATTACAAGAGATGAAATAACAATTAAAATCAAAACTGAGAAAGTTTTACTCAAAATATGTTTGTTGGAAAAATTTTCTCAATTCGACCTTAGGGGAAACACATCACAAGATTCACAAGATTTCCTGTGTGTGAATTGTTTAAGCTTTTATTAATGAAATTCTAAGAAAGTTGTCAAACAATAAATTTAAATAAAATTTAAAATTTGAACACAATTTAACACAAGCAAAGTTTTAACTAAAAGATGGTTGTGCACAGTGGGATAGTTTGCAAGAATGAAAAAAATCATATTCGCTTTGTCTTGCCTTTGAAGGATTTGTAAGTCTGTTTTTATTTTTAATTTTTTATTAAACACAAAATTCATTAATCTTTTCAAAAAGTCAGAGTGAGTTAAATCAGAGGTGGTTTTTCTGCTGTCACGCTCATAATCAGCACGCATTGGTTATTTACTTATACAAACTTAATTGCAAACACTATCTAAACATGTGAATAATAGTTAGAAATGTAATATTCGATATAAAAATTTGCCTAAATTTGTTTTATCCTGCAGCTTAGGAAGACATTTTGCTCAAATTAAATTAACATAATCTGTCGGTGTAATAAAATAAGTTTGCTAGATTTTAATTTAACAAAAAAAAACAATTAATTTTTTAAAAATTTCGACAATGTTGGAAAAAATTTCTCTGACCTCTTTACAGATAAACACATAAACACAACACTTTTCCATTTATATTCAATTATTTGTTGTCATTAAATTTAAATTTATATTTATTGACTACTACTCGTGTTGCCTGTCTTTTTTTAGTCAAACTCTGTCAAATTTAATATATTTGTTGTTGGCCAGACCACCACCAGCATTCCGCTGCTAACATCCCAGTTAGCATTTTTAGTCGTTAAACACTCTTCCGCGATCGGAGAAGACGACTAAGCCGATCGACCGTGATGACGCATTCCGATCGCAGAAGTTAAAGACAACGGGAGAAACTGTGTCCTGATGGCGACTCTTCCATACGACTTGTCTACGATGCACCATAATTAGTCGCCTACGGACCGTTTAAGACCCTTTAACAAAACACACGTCCAACAGTCGTTTAAGTAACTTGCAAAAGAATCTCTTCTAAGAGTGAAACACGATTGTTAACTATTAACAGCACTCCAATGCCCGCCAAAATGCGTAAACGACGATTTACTTATCCAACAATCGTAAAAATGGCTCGCAAAACCATCTTTCTGAAGAGAAAAATATAAATCCACTCCAAAAAAAAAAAAAAACGTTTATAAAACGAGTCACAAAATGATCTTCTTGAAGTGCAGGTGCAGAATATATTTTTGTTTTTAGAAATTGTTTGTTGTGTCGAACGGGGGGCGGTAGGGCGTTGCAAATGACCCGCCACAATAATTGATTATCAAATAACTTCGCCATATTTTGGGCATTTTTTGACCTACGTCGATGATATTTGGTACGTATGGTATTGGCTTAATTTGGAATACGTACCAGGAGAAAAGTGGGTGGGACCACGCCCCTTTTTAGGAAAATTAAAAACGTAATATAGTCTTAACTACTGGACTGATCGTCATTAAATTTTCACTATAGGATATATAAATACTTTTAATTTTATTTACAATGAGGGGGGTAGCGAAGCACAAGGGGATAGGCTAGTATGTATATAAAAATTAATCTATTTATGGGTATTTGTTTATATGTTGCTTATAGGAAGCCAAACAAGATCTTGAGGTGATAGAACTGTGGTAAGGGCTACCCTTCATACACAGTTATTATAAATATTTATATAACTGAGTTACTTCTAGAATATTATAAATATTGAAGCGATATGAAGGGAGTAGGCTTTCCCCAAAGAAAGAAATATTAATCATCGCATAACTTCCCCATAATGCTGGGAACGCAATTGGGATAAATGACGAATTTTTCGTTGCGAATATTCGTCGTCAAAAATAAAACACATGTATGCATATGAAAGTGAACACAACACAGACGTCGAAGAAATTAGTCGTTCGTGGCGAATTCTCTGATAGATTTATTTCTATTTCATACGCCGACGAACAAATCAGTACAGAGTTACCTTGTTTTTTTCAAATATATTACTAAAAAATGTTAATTTTTACTTTAATAAGATTTTCTTTTTATGATATAGAGCTTTTTAGTTAAATGTACATAATTATTATTGATAAAATTTGTTTTTATTGGTTTTTTTAATGTTTAATTTTATAAAGGAATTATTTTCTTTATGCGGTAACACTACCACTGTTATGTTTGTACACCAGAGCCCCGATTTTCGTCAGTAATGGGGACCTGAGATATGTGACGCAAAACGAAACGACTCAAATCGTGTCACTTTTTTCTAAGTATAAAAATTATCTATTTGATAAAAAAAGGGATATGCTATAAAAATGTAAATAGAGAATAAACGGGGAACTTCCATTTTAAGATGCTACTTTATAAATTCTTCACTTGTAATAATGAAATCAGTTAAAAAGTTGAAACATAAAGGTATGTTGCGACGCAACTCGGAATTAAAACGTCGCAAAGCGGGTTCAACTAAATTTTAAAAAGTGATGCAAATCGAGACGACGCAAAAAAGATCGACGAAAATCGGGGCTCAAGTGTATATAAAAACAAATTTGTAAAAAAAAGAATACACACAATTTTTTTTCTATTATGACAGCAATTATTTGTTCGTCGTAGTTGTGCGCCACACGACGAATTTACGCAACGAACTTTTACCAACGAATTCGTCGTGCTAGACGAAATTCGTCGTTCGTCCCAATTGTGTTCCCACCATAACTAGACCGACTTTCAAAATAATGTTTGCTAGCAGTAACCTTTTTATTCTGCTTATTTTTTTTTTTTTTTTCTTTTGCTAGAATTATAAATTGTTTATTAATTATTTGAAATATCAAGATAAAAAACGGTAATTGCCTTATATATTAAGGTATAAAAAGGATATATAAGAATCAATAATTCATACTTCAGAATGTTCGTTTTATTTTAAGAGAATGCTGCCTAGCGAAGCACACCGGGTAAGCTTGTAATAATATAAAATTGATAATCACGCTAATAGAAATATACAAAGCACACATACATAAACATAAAACCAACTAAATATGATGACACATACATAAGAAATTTTAATTAAAATTTTACAGACTTTGTAAAGCATAAAAAACCAAAATTTAAAAATTTTTTTATTGTAAATTCCCAAGTAAAAAATATTTGAAACTTGTAACCGATACATTAACTCTACCACTTTGATAATATCAAAATAAAATTATTCGAATAATATTTTTATATTATTATTATTACGAATAAACGTAATTATTATTTGAACTTATATTGATTTACATACATATGAAAAGTAATATTATCAGGCTCAAGTTCAGTTTTATTGAATTAATGAAAATTCAAAATTACTAAGAGTTTTTTTGTGTTGGAAAATATTATTATTTATATCCAATCAGTTTTTAACAGAACGTATCAGTACTGATTTCAAGGCCGCTACACCTCTCATCAGCGTTCAATTGTCCATCTTTACAAATTTCGTAAAGTGGATACTAATTGAGAAGAATATCAACTATTTAACCAGTTTTCAACAGAAATAGAATATGAGAATTAATTTTTAATTCAATTTTTATTCTACAATGAAACAGTGCTGGTTCGTACGAAATTCCCTCATTACTGTTTGGAACTAATAATCAACACAAACTCATAGTCCGTTATCATCAAAGTATTCTACTTTGTATTTTAACGTTTTTGTTGTTTTTACTCTATATTAGGGAAATTCACATATTACTGTGACCCCTGTTATTAGGGTATTTATAGCTCGTGCCCAAGCGGAATTAATATTTTTATATTATTATTATTACGAATAAACGTAATTATTATTTGAACTTATATTGATTTACATACATATGAAAAGTAATATTATCAGGCTCAAGTTCAGTTTTATTGAATTAATGAAAATTCAAAATTACTAAGAGTTTTTTTGTGTTGGAAAATATTATTATTTATATCCAATCAGTTTTTAGCAGAACGTATCAGTACCGATTTCAAGGCCGCTTGATTTCTCCCTGGACAGTAAGGAGAATAATTAGTCAATAAATATAAATAAAGGGAATCACAATGGATCCAATTCGATTCTCCGAGTGGATGTGTGTTTCACACTACCCTTCCTAACCTAACCTAATCGATTAATATATATTTTAGTCGAGTAAAATTATTGAACAAAAATATTATTCTACCAATATTATGACAATGATTTCATTGCAATTAAAATGTATTCGAATAAAATTGTTAATTTAATCCGTTTTTTTTAAAAATTATGGATGTTTATTATTTTCATTTTGAATTAAAATTAAACTCTACAACAAAAGCAAACTTTTTCCAAACTGACAATTTTGTTACGTCTGAAGTTGCACAAAGCCTTAGATGGCTTATGAACGAAAGCATTGGAATAAAAGGGGTGGGAAAGCATCAACGAGAATACAGAAACAAATTTACGTTGAATAGTATGTATTATTCGAAAAATACGCACATGTATGAGATTATATTCGAATAATACTTTGAAAAATATATAGTATGTAGTAGTAATATTATAAAAATCATACAGTTCATATGAAATTATTTTTATGACAATATTCTAATGAAATTATTCGAATATTATATGTTTTAATCGCGTAAAATTATTCGAATAATATTTTTCGAGTAATAGTTTTCGAATAATATTTTTTTAATGATATCAAACACATCAAAATATGTTCGTATTAAATTATTCATATGCTAAATTTTTAATAAAACTTATTGGACTGAAATCATTAGAATTTCATTAATTTCAACTTGGATTAAAATTTCCTTCTAAAACTAAATCGATTTTTATCAAACTAACAACATTCTGGCGGAATAAACATAAATATACATGTACAGTTTAAAAATCAAACCGTCTGTTTCATGTTAAGAAGAAAAATCATGCCCATAAAATTATTGAAAAAGTGCATCGATGAAAATTTTTGCCTGATTTACGCAAAGGAATGAAGAAAAATTAAGAAAGCCTAAATTATATTGGGCTTCCAAACAAAGTGTTTCTTTAACTTTATTTTAAATATATTTTCTTTTTTCTCTTATTATTTGACACTTTCCGACTGTTGTTGTCATAAGTAAAGCATTTAGAATGAATGGAAAACGTCAAAAATGAATACGACAAACAACAAAAAAAGAACACTTGAGTACATTTCGTATTTATTTTCATGAATGGAATTGTTGTCCGTATAAACAAATATTCTAAGTGAGTTACAACTAACAAAGAAATAAAGCAAGTTAGAAAAAAGTATAGAAAACACGTCAAATTCAAACCACTAAAGTGCCACTTTACTTGTAGCAACAACATCTATTCTTTTCATTATTTTCAATGCCCTCATCGTCGGTTTTCAGTGTAAAAAGATCCATCCATTCGTTGCACTTAAGTTTTCATTGAAGGTATTCTCAAGAGAGTTTTCTTGTTGTTACTTTCTTTTATTTTGTTTTTGTTTAATTTTCTTTTCCTCGCTTTTCATTTCTGCAGGCTGGCTAAAGAATTCGTTTGAATGTTTGTTCTTGAATTTGCCAAGTATGCAGAGATCTTACGACAGCCGTTTATGTGTGAGCTTGAGTAAAATTAAGTTTACAATTTAATTGCTGAAAAAAATTGATACAGAAATATAAGCTGTAGTCGGTGCCCGTGTTAAGCATTTTTTTTTTTTTTATAATTAGAACCAGCACTCAGGGGATGACCCCTACGTATGCAGTGCATTGTGCCGGAACTCAGAGAGAGGGATAGAGTAAAGAAGATAGATGTTGAAAATGTAGAAGGCTTAACTCTTTTACAACTCTGCTTTGCGCGTTATGTTTATTTTTTTTATAGCAGTGTTGAGGCGCCTCCGGTGTTAGATAGACGCATTAACTTTGTTAAGCTTTATTAGCAGGCATTTTATTAATTGTTTTACTTCGCCGATGTTTCTGCTAACCGACGAAGGAGGGCGATGTTGTGTACATTACCTTGGAACAGCATCAATCGCTGTCGGAACAGTTTCTTAGTGACCAGGGATATGCTTTCATCAGTTAAATAGTCCGACAACAATTAATACAATGTCTCACTAATGTACATTAGAGAAATTAATGATGTTGATTGACTTGCTCTGGCCAGGGTTTGAACCAATGCTCCACGTCGTTGTTTGCTTAGTAGTCAACGCGCCAACCACTTCAGCCAACACCACCCTCAAATTTAGGCAGGGATAATTTTAAATGGAATAAACTATTTTTGAAAATAACGTAATAAAAAAGAATTAATACCGTTATCTTTTTTTTAAGGAAACTGATCTTAGTAATCCTTACAATGCATTTACAACGATCAACATAAAACTTGTCAATATTTTGATATATCAGGAGTAGATTGGTAATAGATATCTGCGGTCGCAGTAATGCGTAACGTTCGTTATGTTCGAATTTAACTGTATTAGATCGCAGAGAAAATAAACAAGTAGGCTATGCCGAATCTTAAAATCAATTCCCCAAGCTATATTTTAATGAGGAGGCGTTACAAATAATGATCAGTAACTTTTTGACATCCATTGTTGGGAGGTGTGGTCGCCGTTTTGAATTAAGAGTGATTATGTTTTATTATTTATCAGCTGTCTTATACGAAAACCTATTTCATTTGATAGCCATTTTATAGGGACGCATAAAGTATTATTACCTGCAAAATTTGGGCCACCAGTGTTTAGTACGGCCAAAAGAAACATTAGCTCTAATACTCTCAATTTTTCATTTAATATATCAAACAAAATTGTCCATTTTCCATTACTGACCCCTTCCACGCCGGTTTGAACGAAAAAAGAAAAACTTACACTTACAAGTAAATGTACACAACACATTAACAAGCCTCAGTAGCAATATTGTAGTGTGTTCAATTCTAACCCCGATGATTCAATACAAATCGTCTTAAGACAAATTTTTACACATCAGTCCAAGCCCCATGTCTGAAACAAATCAAATTTATATTAATTTTTAATGAATGCTTCAGCTAGCCTCTAAATGTTACATACCTATATTTTTGAAAAAATTGCGTCGAGTAAATTCGCTGTAATATTTCGCGTGGATAATCATTTCTAGTCGTTACATCAAAATTAATATTTTTGTCTAATTTTTAGCACCGCCTAGACTATAGCACAGTGAAAATTGCAGAAAATGGCAAAACTATGTATTTGTACACGTACACTAAAAATACTCTACGCATACACTAAAAATACTCTACGCATACACTAAAAATACTGTACATGTACACTCAAAATACTGTACACGTACACTAAGTATACTGTACACGTAACATAATAATTGACACTATTACAGTTATATTTTTCTTTTTGTTTTGATTTGCTTGTCCTTTAAAAGCGACTTGTTGTTTTTTAAAATCAAGACGAAAAATATGTATGTATATGGTGTGTTACTCACATTCAACTGCATTAAAAAAAAACTAAATATTGATTATACTCATATGAATAGATATGTATGTGTTTCGTTTTTGTTTTGCTTTGTGTTGCTGTTGATAAAGCTACCCACCAAACAAAACGTCAAGCGTTTGAACTATTTTGCTTTGATGAATGTAGTACATATTAGGTTAACAAAATTAATTGAAAATAATATTTTTATTTTTTCTACTAAATAAATATTATATAATTTAAAAACTTAATACCTTGATTTAAAAACTGTTGATAGAACTTTATTAAAAGAAAATAAAGTAAATGATTATATTAAATTGAGTGGCCTCAAGCTCGAAAATTCGTCTTCTTTTTATTTAACATAAGTTACTAAAGGCTGAACAAAACTATATTATATGGTAAATGATTATATACATAAGTATGTTTATTCAATTTGTTTGCTGATCTCATCGACAACCAAATTAAAGAGGGTACGAATCAGTGGTGCCGCTTGGTTACATTTGTTACATTTTTCGTAACATTTGAAGGGCCAATGTAACATGTATAATTTTGTTATATTTGGCCAAAATTTTTTAACTTTTGGTACATACCTAATGAGCATAGCTCTAACCGGGTGTCCTAAGACACCTCTCTTCTTCTTTTTACTTTCAGGTAAGCACGAGTACATTCATATATACATACACATAAGGATAGAATATTAGTAAGTACACACATATGCAGTAGTATGTGTGCTCTTTTTATAGAAATGCAGATAGATAGAATAAATTGTCACACTAACGCCCGCTTTCACGATGTTCGATTAAATTTTTTTTTTTTTTTTTTTTTTTTTTTAAACAAACACAACCCGCAAAGCGATTAGCTTGTCTGCAGAAAACACCCAGGATCTATGGCCGGAATCGAACCGACAACCTCCGTACTACTAGGCTAGCATTGCTACCTATCAGCCACGGCGGCACCCAATATAAATAATACTCAACACTTTAACCGAAAGTCTGGCTAAATTGTATTACACAATATATGATTAAGTCTTAACTGACAGAATTTAACAGAAAAGTTGATGTTAAATTTAATTGAAAGAAATTTTCCGGTTAACACTCTAATCGGAGGAAAATGAAACCAAATGGATAGAAAAACAAATCGATATTTATATTTTTGTAATATTTTTAATTTAAAAATTTCTATTCACAAAAAAAGAAAGAAACTTTAATAAGTTCAGCCAAAATCTGGGCATCTGATAAATTCGTAAAACGCAATATGGCACATCGAAACTGTATGGGTTTGAGAATTTTTTCACTTGTATTACAAGCTAATGCAAAACATGTGGTTTTACTATAAATTTTCATTGTACGCCTCGGTGCTTGCTGTGCACCCTCAGTCATGCTGTCAGCTTCATCTAGTATAACAATGCTATGATGTTCACGGGAGAAAGTGACTTTTTCTTGAGCAAACATTTTTATTTTATTCCGCAACTACGTCAATACCACGTTCATTTGAGGCATTTAATTCCAATACTGCTTTTTTATAACAGTCACCAAGTAATATTCTAGCGAAACATTGAATAGTCGTTGTTTTGCTCACACCAGTTGGACCCTATACCATACAAAAAAAAATCAGCTTTTGCTTATTATTTTATTCATTCTTTTACTTACCGCTATAATAATGCGTACCAAATTCGGGCAAACGTGCAACGACTATGTACATATTTTTACATCATCTTACCATGGCAAATTCCGTCTCTTGATTTATTTCCAAACTAGATTCCTTCAACTATGTCCCAAATACGTTGTCGTCGGAGAACAAAAAACTGTCTTTTTAATATTATTTTTTTATGTAATCAAACCGATAGTTTTGCCACATTTTTCAGTTAACAGGACCAAGTTCTTGATAGGTGCAATTCCATCTCATTTCTAGGCAACCTGTAAGCTTGGCAATATTTTTTTGCCTTTCTAATATGGGAAAGAATTCTTGAAAAAATATTGCCAAGCTTATAGGTTGCCTAGAACGGCAAACTAAAAGACAGACAGACAGACGAGCACAAAGGGGTTAATTTAAAAAACCGTAATTTCTAATCGAATATACTTACATTTTGTAAATTAAAATATTATTTGTTCTTAAATCGTACCAAGACTACAGTGTCAAAATGTTACAAAATTTTGTGGAGCAAAGCCAGAGTTTCACCCAGACTCTCGTATTATCATCGTCAAACTGTTATAAATTGCAACTTGAAATGATTCGATGCACGTGCAAATGGACGTGAGGAAGATTTTGAATGGGACTAATGTCTGCCTGCAATAATTTTGTAAGTGTTTCTTTTTGTTTAGTTGAAATTGCATTTCGAAGTAAAGCGAACAAATGCAGGATTTTGAAGGTTGGAAACACAGAACGTAACAAGTAACAAGTAACAAGTAACAAGTGCGAAAAAAACAATCATGCTTTTAGGGTGTGCAACTGTTGAGGTTATACCAACTGACGTCTGTGGCATTTGGCAGTAGGCCAGCAATTTTATTTTAGTTGCCACTGAAAAACAAAGTTTATATGTTTTAATCTAAAATAAAATAAACTCCCGCAAAAAAGCCATAGTGAAAAACTTCAAATTTAATAAAGTAGAATTATGCGGGGCAAGTACCGAAAGTGACATAATGACAACATGGTAAATATTAAGAGTCTAATAATATTAAAAAAACTCAAGCAAATTAAATAATAAAAAACTTAAAATTAAATAAAAAACAAGTAAAAGTGCTATAATCGGCTGTGCGGATACTAATATACACCTCACCAATCCATATATGTACAGTGGCAGGGGTGAAAAAAAACGAATAATGTAAAAAAGTTTATAAGAAATCATCAAGAATAGATATATTACGATTTCTGTAATAAAGGGTGTTTTTTATAGTGTCACAAATTTAAGTTGGCATCACTGCTTTATTTGAGCACCAATTTAACAGTTGATAGCTAATTTTTGTTTAGTTTGCTTTGAAATTTCATTATGAGTCGACTTACACCAGATCAACGCATGCAAATTGTTGAAATGTTTAATCAAAATAATTGTTCTATTTGTCAAACTCATCGTGCAGTGGGAGCTACAATTTATTTACTCAAAGAATCTTTTGATGAAAAAATGATTTCACGTAATGGCTCAATTAATTGGCCACCAAGATCGTGTGATTTAACCCCATTATTTTCTTTGGCTTTATGTCACTTGCCTACGTTGATAAACCACAAACAATTGAACACCTGGAAATCAACATTCGAAGAGTTGTCGGCGAAATACGGCCGGCCGTAAATGCTACAAGAAGTTGTTGAAAATTGGTGTTTGGTGATTGCGACTTCTACGCGCCAGCCGTGGCGGCCACATGGCAGAAATCATATTTGAACATTAATTTCATAAAATTTTCTTTCCAATAAAGCCCGTTTCATTGACATTAAAAATATATTTCCTTGTTTTATTATGATTTAAACTTGTGTCACTCTATAAAAAACACCCTTTACAAGAAATTACCAAGGAAAAAATTACACTTTCAAAAAAAGGCAATAAATGAAAAAATATGACAAATTTTTGGTATAGAAAAATCGCAAAAACTGTAAAATATCGCTAAAACGAAAAGGAAGGATGTGTCTGAAACACATACATACTAAGTATTTCTTAATATCCTTAATATGCGATTAAAAAGCCCACCTTACTGAAATAATAAATTCACTAAATGAAGAATTTCTTCTTCAGTTCAAATGATATAAACGATTAAATGAGGTTTAAATTGATACCACTTAAAAAATATAACATCATTTTGTCTTAATCTCATTGAATCAATCTATAGAAAATCTCTTAATTGTAAATTTTGTAAATGACCTCTATGCCAGACAAGCATCTAACAAAAAATTCTATTCAATTCCTTTAGTATAAACTCTCTGGCAAACTGCTAATTTAGTTACACAGGTAGTTTTAAATATTCCATATAAAACTTGTTATATTGTAGTTCTTGACGAATGACAATAAGAGCAACAAAATTGCCTTTTCAGAATAAACAATTACATTTTTTGCTCATCTTTACACTTCCTTCCTCTCCTGAATACTTTTCATTTTCTTTTATGTTTTTCTTATCTTTTACTTTTCAACTCATTCCATTAGTTCTAGAACTTTCCAAGGCTGTCAAATATTCAAGTTAATTATTATTCTTAAGGACTGGCAAAAATAATACAAAACAATATTTTGAAGAATTATCTTAAGTTCAATTAAGCAACAATTAAATGCAGAAAAAGCAAACCATCACACACTACTCAACCATAAGTCCTCTATGATTAGATAAAGTTTAATAATTATTTTGTCGAGTGAACTAATATGAAAAGAAAAACAATTAAATACAAGAAACACTAGAAAATTCAAGAAAGTTGCACAAACAAAAGAAAATAATTTTTTTTTATTTATATATGATTAGCTTTTACCCGAAACTTTGTACACACTACACGTTATTAAGGGCAATAAGCAACAATTCTACCAAATTATTGAAAAGTATCAAAATAAAAAAGTACCAAAAATTAGAAAGTACCAAAGTTAAAAATGTATTAAAAGTAAGTAAAACTGAAACGCACCAATAGTAAAAAAGTATCAATAGTACTAAAAGTAAAAACCTACAAAAAGAAAATATGTACCAAAGTAAAAAAGGACCGAAAGTTAAAAATTAGCAAAAGCAAAAATGGACACTCTTAAAAAATGATTGTAAAAGTACCAAAAGTAAGAACAGTACGAAAAGTAAAATGTACTAAAAGAAAAAAGTGTTCCAAAAGTAAAAAAGTACCAAAAGTAAAAAAAGTAAAAAAAGTACCAAATTTAAAAACTACTGGACTTAGGACTTAGTTTTTTTTTTGCCCCTGTGTAGATGATGTGTATTTAGAATCTTAACTATCAAAGATCAAAACCAGTCGCTTTAGTCAAGCCAATTTTGTAATTAAAAGAACTCCGTTAAACAGTTTTAGTAAAAGTTGATGAAACTCATTTTGTATGGATGTTACTGCTTACAATGGCAAAATTGTAATGTATAGGAATCATCGCACTATCAACAAATGTTGTTCCAGGTGGTGGACTATCATGCAGAAATAATCTTGGAACTTATAAAATTTTTAAACAGTATTTTTTAAAGTAGCAAATTCTTTTTACATTGTTGTAGTGAAAGAATAATGCAAGCAAACAAACAAACAAACAAACTAATGAAATTCTGAAAGTAATAAAGCAGAACGCACACATTAGCGTTTATGAGGTGTCATAAAGAAATCTAAAAAAAAAATCAAGCTGAACAAAAGTGTGAATGTCACTCTGATCGTACATGAACATTAAAAGTCATCCTACTCGTAAATACTTCTGTTTTCTCAGTCATTCTGTTTATTTAACAATTGGCTACGCACTATTTAGTTAAATTTTTACAAAATTTATTGTCGTTTATTACAATTAATTGTGTCATTAAATGCTTGTTGATAATTTTTATGACCAAATCATAATCAAGACACTTGCTAATGATTCTCTGTTATCTTGAAAGCATTTAAAATAAACAGCCAAAAGAAAAGTACTTGAATAAACTTTATATAATTATAATTAAGTTTAATGCAGAGTGACAATAATGGTGCCATTTTAAATTTATTTCGATATTTACGAAAGAAAAACATTTGGTGGGACTTTTTCATTTATTTCTATTACTTTCAAAGGATGTGGTGGAGGGGGAGAGTTTGTTTTTATGTTTCACCATTAAGCGAGTTACACTTTTATTGGAAGAAACTATTGCAGCATACAAAACAGTGTTGTTTGTTAAATAATTTGTACTTACATTTTATTCTATCTCTAACAATTTTATTCAGGTTAAGTAGAGTAAATTTCCAAATTTTAAAGTTATTTCTTCAATATGTCATGATTAAGAAACAAGAAAAACGGTTGAACATTTTTAAATGCTTGACCATGTTTTTTTCTTAGGCAAAATATATTACTTAAAACTATCTGTACATTTCTAAATAAGTACTTTTACACAAAAATAAATCTTCAAAAACTAGCTTTGGAAAAAAAATTATAATAAAAAAGTGCATTTTAAAAGAGTGTCAAATAAAAATATTTAAAAAAGTATCTTTTACAAAAGTACCATTAAAAAAAAGTACCTTTTAAAAAGAATATTATAGTAAATTAAAAAAAAAAAAACTAAAAAAAGTACCCTTTAAAACAAGTATCTTAAAAAATTACTTTTTAAATAAAAGTGTCTTACAAAAATTGTCTTCAAAAGTAGGTTAACAATTTACCTTTTACCAATTTACATATCTTTTGAGTAAAGTACCTTTAGAAACAGCTCACATCGTACTCGTATGTGTGTATGTGAAACACAAAATTACATAATTTTTTGGGCATTCAGATTAAAATTGTGGACTAAAAATTTTCACAAAATACAGACTAATTTAATTTTTTTCAGTGTAATATTAAAAAATAATAGATAAATTAGTAAATATTTCCTCTAGTTATGAGCAGATTTTTGGAATATTATTTATCACATAAATCTGTTAATTATTAAACGAATTTTAAAATTTTTTCTAAAATCGGGGGAAATTGTTTTCCCTAAAATATTAATTTTCGTATATATTTAAACAGATTTTTTTGCCCCAGTTTGCTTGCAGTTTGGTTCCATAATATTTTGTTTTAATTCGGATAAAGTTGTTCCCTACTCCTTCCCAAAACAAAGAGATAGTCGGTATAACTCCTCTATTTATTGACCGATTTTAAAAACTCTTTTTATGGTTGAAAGGGATTTCTTGCAGTCTGATCCCATAACTTTTTTATCGGATGGGGAAATTGTCTCTCCGAAATATTGGTCGCATAGAAATGTTAGTGGCCCCTTGGAATATTGTTTATGATTATCTTTTTAACAGCAAAAAATAAATAAGTTTTTATAAATTCCTTAAAAATTTCTTTTTTCAACTACATACTTTGGTTAAGTTGACAACACTGTGTTGCCTTATGGTAAAGACATTTAGAATTTGGTCCTCGACAATAAGTTCTCTATGGAATATGCATAAAATACACTCATGGCCACAAAATATGAATTTGTGTAGAAATACAAAAAAAGAAGATATCTTTGTGGTGTGTATGTGTGTATGTATGTAAAATAAAAGCCACCACAAACTATAGCAGTTTGTTAAAATTATTCTAAGAGCCATTCAATGTATGTATGAATGCAATATAAGTTTTACCAAGAAACTTGTGAAAAATAATAATAAAATAAATGTGACACAAGAAAAAGAAAACAATGAACTAAAGAAAATATTACAGCAAAAAAAAAAAGAGAACGAAAAAGACAACTGATACAACAAAAGCTTTTTGGAATATTGCCAAATAACTTTTGCTGCCTACCCATGTTAAATATGAACACCCACACCAACGAAAGCCCTGCATCATGTACTACATATTCAATTAGCAAATGTTATTCGTGCACATTAATACAACTACAAACATGAACATCATCATTAAGGGGTTCGTTATTTACACAACACTATTTCCTGTTAGTAAAACAAAAGAGTATAGAACTTGTGATGCGATATGGAAAAACCAAAGAAAAAAAAAAGAAGTTAATTTTTGTAAATGAAAAGGTATTCTCTGCGAACCTACATTTTTAGTCTTATTTTCACTCGAATGTCAAATTCATTCCTCAAATTTACATCTTTGTAGTTTTGCGGCACAAAAACAATTGAAATTTAATAGTTCGTTCGTTGCTTTGTAAAATCTGTTTCAGGTGTTTCAATAAAAAACAGCTGCTGCTATGCTACACTCCTGCTACTGCTGCTACTGAGTGATGAGAGTAACTAAATGCTATTGTGATTGTAATGTCCAGAAGAAAAGGAAATATAATGTGGTTATTTTTATGGCATTTGGCCAAATTTTAATTTAAATATTGTTCATTTTTATGTTTTCATTATTAAGACTTTTTTTCTTCAGGCCAAGTTAAGACGTAGGACGGTCGGTATAAAATTTTATTTAAATAGTTGAAATTTAAAAGTATGCTATCTATGTATGTTTATTAATACAACGCAATAAAAATTGCATAATAACTTTAGTTTTCAAGATATGAAGGGTTTTTATTGATTTTTTCTTGTAAATTTCTTAAAATTTTGGAATTTGATTGAAAGTTTTTTTGAATTTTTAACATGTTTTCAATTTACATTTACAATTTCGAATAAATTTAATTTAGGGTATTTCGGAACATCGAAGCCTCTTCGCAGTAAAATTGAAAATATCCTCATTTTAATTTCCACTTACATGTGTTACCGTTGCTGAACAAAAAACAAAAACCCTGATATGAAAACTAAACAAAAACATGAAACAAGAAAGCGTCCGAAAATGCCAAAAATTACGACAAACTGAATAAATCATTTTCACTAAAAGCATCGTCTAAACGGAAAAATCGTCTAAATTGCACAAATCGTTGATGTGAAAAAAATCTGTTTTATTGGAAAAAAATCGCTAAAATTAAAAAATAGGCCAAACAAACATAATGAAAAAAGAAATTCAAAAGCGAAAGGGATCGTAAAAAAGGAATACATATCCAAAATTTAATATAAAAAAGAGTATTCTAAACGGATAAAAAATCGCTAAAATTAAAAAAAGAAGGGAGAAGAGAAAATTTAAGAATAGCAAAACCAAAAAAATATTAAAAATAGGTAATGGAAAAAATTCAAAGGGAAAAAGCGCTTAAGTAAAAGACAAAACGAAAAGGAAGCGCTAGAACGTGAAATAGAGAAAAATATTTAAGTGCAAAAAAACCAAAATGGAAAAAAAGAAATAAATCGTTATGAAAAAAAACCCTACAATAAAGAAATATATAGTGGACAAAATGCAAAAGTGTAAAAATTAACCAAAGCCGAAAATCATTATTTGAAAAGTTTTGGAAACACTATTCTTATGCTTTGTTCACAAATCTGTTTGTGAGTTTATGTATAAATAGATGAGCTTTGAAACTTTTTAAACATAAAGGGTAAATATCTACTGATGAGTTGGTATGGCAACCAACGCAATATATATTTAGATATTGCTAACCCGCAACAAATAAATAAAATTTAAAAACATAAATTCTTGAGTACATGCTCAAATAAATGTAAAATAGAAATTTTTTTTAATTAATTAAATAAAAAATTAGCAAAACGCAAAACGGCTTAAAACAAAAAACGCTAAATTGGGAAAACTGTCGCAAGTGAAAATATTTCAATATTAAAAAAACGCTAAAAAGTAACAAAGTCAAAAAAAAATTAGTAAAACGAACAAAATTTTCCAAAAAGAACTTTACTCAAAATATTATTAAAATGTGCATCGTGAATAAATGTCAAACGTATTAAATATTTTTGGTCTCCAAGTTTTTCCCTTTAAGTAGCAATAAAACTTGAGATTTTGCAGAGGGCGAATACTTATTTCGTTAGTATATTAAATATTATTACTCATACCCCACAGTATAAAAACTTTCTATGGAAAAGCAAAAACATTTTCGTCTGTTTAATAGAAAATAACACATTATTAAGTCTTTATTCTTGAAATAAAGTTTATTTTTATATTTTTATAGCCGCTGGTTTGCTACAAATTTTGCAAAAGAGAAAGAAAAAAAAGAATAGTAATTTACCACAAGACTTTGAAATACAAAAATCAAGCTAAAAATCAACCTCTTGTTTGGTTTAAAATTGCTCAACTGATACACTGTGTAGTTTTTACATTTTAACTGTTGCTGCTAAAACATTCAAAACAAAAATTCAGATAAAATATAATCATGATGATTCCATTTGCCCAGAGGATGATTTTTTTTATAAAAATATAAACACTTTAAATATATTGAAATTTTTTTTGGGAAAATACCGAACAAAATTACACAAAGTCGTAAGAAGAAAATTTTTTATTTGACAAAATGATAACGAGATGACATAAATATGAATTTAACGTTTGATATATTTTTTTTTCTGTTGAATTTCTTAACGAATGTTTGTAAAATGAATGACAAAATAAATTGGATGAGAAGTACAGAGAAAACTGCATGGAGTAATTTTGATTTGTCAGTGCCGAATCTGCAATACTCTATTTTTAACTTAACAGTAGCGAATATTTTATTTTGAAATAAAGTATTTTTCAGGGGGAATTTTTATTTTATTGCTAAAGCTAAAAATTACACTGTGCATTACACTGTTTACAACTGGAAATTGCCCTGATTTTACAATAAAAAAACACGGCACGAAATTACAAGCAAACCCTTTCAAACAACAAAAAGTTTGTTTAATCGGTTGATAAACGGATTTATTTATGCGATTATCAATATTTTGGAGAGGACAACTTAATTCTCCAATATAGCAAATAATTTTGGACACGGAACAGCGAGAAAAATCGATAAAACGAAAAAATATTTTCAAAACTCGGTCAATAAATAAAGGAGTTATGCGCTAATAATTTTATGGTGTGACGAGCAACCACTCTGATAGCAAAAAAACAAATTAAATGGGAACAAACTGCAAATAAACCCGTTCAAACAAAATATGAATGAAAGACTTATGCGATAAATGGTCTATTGGGATTGAGCCCCTCTCAAATTGCCCCGATTTAAAAAAAAATTATGGGGCCTGATTGAGCAAAGAAAGAATTTTGAAATTCACTTCATAAGTGAAGGATTTATTCGATCTTCATCATGTTTAAGAGGAACAACTTGCCGCTGATTTAAGTGTTAAATGCTTTTTATTTAATTCTTGTATGTAAGAATGTCTTACATAAGTCCATACATACATATGTACAAACGGATATTTGGACTTGGTACATAGACTCTCCTACTTATTAAATAAATTGTGGACTGTACAATTACATTTATGTAGAAGTATATAAAAACACATGAGAAGAATTAAAAACTAACAATTTTGTCAACAAATGCAAAGAAAGAAAAATTAATCAAAATATAAAACACAAATGTCCGGAAGCAACATAAAAATCAGCAATTTAAAATGCAACATAGAAAAAATATCACTCAGTTAATCTGAATACCGATCAATGTGTTTTATTTTTGCTGGAAAAACCTTAGTAGAGAGAGGGTGAATATTTCTCAGAACTTTTGAGCAGATTCAATATTTTAAAGAAACGATCTTATTTAGCAAAGAAAAAAGTTAACTTTTATAATCACTATGGCAAAAAATCAATGAACTGGGCTACGAATTTACAACCCATAACAGCATCCTCTCGAGATTTATCTGCTTGCGACTATTTTATATTTCCAAATTTTGGAATTTAACTGAGTGGTACAAGATGTCATCATTGACAAAAAAAAAAGCTGTTCATGGTTCTTGAAGGGTATAAAATAACATTTGTGTGAAGTTAAATTTTTAAATTTGAAACCCTAGACACGAGCCATGACTTTTAACAGAGCTCTGTTAACAGTCTTACATGTCTCTGTTAGGCATATCAAAATTTATTTATTTTTTATTCGAAATTTAATAATTTCCACATTTTTCAACAAAAAAAAAATTTACTTTTTTGGTGATTCTTAGAATTGACAATACGCTCTTTCTAATGAAGAAAACCGCAGTTTTCTAACTACATCACTTTTGTCATAAACAAACTTTAAAATACACCTTTGATAAGAAAAGAAAAGAACCCGATGTAACAAAATTTTTAGTAATTGATCTAATTTACTTGAAACTCGCCTTTCGGGGGTTTTCGAACCGAAGATTACGAATCTGCAGCTAAATTCTGTAACTCGCTAAGGCTAAATCTCTATCGCTAAAAATGTCTAAAATCGTTTCAGAGATGTTTAGTTACATATTGAATTCTGTAATGCGTATTGCCAAATTAGGCAATGTCCTAAAAATTGAATTCGCCGCAATTTTGGCGTTTGCTGTCATCGCTAAAATGTTATTCATTTGTATTCTCTAAGCAAATATACGCAACTTTTCTAGTTAGAAACGCTAAAATTTATTTTGAAGGCGCTAAAAAGTAATTTAAGCAAAATATTTTTTATATCATTGTTGTTCAGCCTTTATTTAAGAAAAATAATGTAGGAAACTACAAAAAGGATATAAAAGGGAAAAAATACATGCTCACTTGGTATTTGTAATAGAGTTTTCCCATGAAAGGTGGAAGTCTTTTAGCTGTTATGAGTAGTTTAATTTACATAAAACTAAAATACTAAATTTTATATAAAAAATGTGTTCAATAAAAATAAAAAAAGATTTTTACAATATTACAAAATTAATAAAAACTCTTTACACAAATTTTAAATTTATTATGATCAAAAAGATTTTTGTACAAATAAATACTTTCAAATAACCACGCCACAGTACCGCCTGCAAATATCACAGTTTTAACATAGAAAAAAATTTCAATTGTTTACTGAAATTATTTCTTAACAGTGATGCCATCTCTTATAAATGCTCCCATAACTTTCGGACGTAATGGTTTCTTGAGAAATTACTACGCAAAAAATCATGCGCTTTACAATTTTCAAAATGCATGTGCTGCAAAAAAACAATAAGTTTGGACTAGAACTTTGTGAAATAGCTTGAAAAAATAAACGTTTTAAAACATATTTTAAAAATTTTTTTAACATAAACAGAATCATTATTATGGAGTATAAATTATAATGTAAGGTAACACTAATATAAAATGTTAAATATACACGCAGATATATTTGTCTCTTTTCAATAATATATTTTTAAATAATAAAGAAAGGAATGGTCTAATGATAGTAACTACGCTACGGCGGAAAAAGCAAATTTTAGCCATGGTGTAATAATATAAGGTGTGCTTATCAACACAACAATAAAAAACGACATGCATTTTGTTTGTGTAAAATTATCACAATATTGTCAAAAAAAACCTGTATACAAAACAAAACAAAATGTAGTTTGTATGTATTTAGTGGTTATGAAAAAACAAAAAGCATAACGTAAACAAAATATTCATGATGGCGGCCAAAAATTTAAACAACTTTTGACAAGACCGTGAGACTTACCATTTTCTTGCAGATTATTTAACGGTCAAAAAAAACACAGCCCTACAAAAAACCATATTCCTTGTTTCGCACATCTTATATTATTACACCATGATTTTAGCTAAGCGATTGTATTTACAGAATACCTTTTTGGCAAAATCGCTAAAATTTAGCTTTAGCTACGAGAATTACAGAATATAGCTGCAGGTGGCAATTTTAAAAGTCTAAAAACCATGTCATTTTCAATATGGCAATAGAAAATATAAAAATACAAAAATAAAAAAAAAAAGAAAATGGAAGGCTAAAAAGTAAGTATTTTTTGTGTTTTCTTCCATTAAAATTAATTCTGCATCTAAAATTTTAAGATACCCGTTGTGAATAACTTTATTGTTGTATAAAAGATGTTATTTAATATTAAGCAGGTTTTAGTGCGTTTTAAAAATCATTAAGGGGAAAATGATTTTCGACGTTCAAGTTTACTTTGGAATTGTAGTGTCTTTGAACATCTTATAGTAGAATTTTATGACAATTCGTTTTGTAGAATATATCAGACCGCTGTATCGCTGTTAAAGTTTAGTTCTTTATCTCTTGAATAAGAAAGCGATGAACAGACCCATACAGCAAAGAGTTAGAGGTTTTAAATGTTCCACAAAACTGTTTATCATGGAGTTTTGTATAGAAGTGCTCAACATATGTTGCACCTGAAATTTAAGGATTAAAAGATATTCTTTGCCTATTCACTATTAATGTGTCCAAAAGCCGGATATTTTAACTCCCCATTATATTAAGTTCGAATATAAATTTATCGTCAGGCCGATAAATGTACATTTTCTTTGATGTCCTTTATTAGAAGTACCTTTTTGTGCAAACAAAAAACATAACACGAAATTTTTTGTTCAAAGTTATTTAGTCATTGTATGCATATTCTTTTTATATTATGGTTGCATCAATCATGTTGTTGTTTTTTTTTTTTTTTTTTTTGGGTGTTTAATTAAATTACATTCAGTTTGATTTTCATATAAAACAGACCCCAACCACCACTACCATTTATTTTACATGATATTTAGCTCAACATTATTCATCTACCATAAATTAGAAATAGTTAAGAAGGGACAAACATATTCAATGATTACCTGCCATTATGCTTTCAAAGCCTTTCAAGACATTTAATTTCACGAATGATAAATTTCAAGATATTTTTATAAAGAATTCTTGTATAAAAATTCCTCTTCAGAAAAAACAACTTTAATTACTTAATTCTGTTTCTTTTTCAAAGTTAGTCAGCGTTACTTTTATTGCTGTGATATAAAACCATAAAATTAAAAACCATAAAGAAAAAATGCTAAACATGCCGAAAAGGTTTTGTTCAACTTTCTTTCTTTAAATCACAAAATAAAGCTTTTCTAACAATTTTTTCAACACATTAGAATCATGACTATTAAATTCGTTTCGTCTGGCTAAAATTTTATTCATCTGTCATGATCTGATTTGTTCTGTGAACGTGTTATAGCCTCCAGATAAGAAACACACATACAAATTTAATTTCAAACAGCAGCACCACAGTCAGTACTCTTTTTTTCAGAGCGTGAATTATATTTCTTAGTGAAACCTGAGGCTTTTCATATTTTCATTTCATTTCATTCTCTTCATCTTACATCTTACAGTGGGGCAGGATTAAGATATTTCATATGTGTATTGCAAATTTAATGTGGAAATTTTTAATGAAAATTTTTTTATTTGTTTCCTTCTTAAAAATTTTGCTTGAAGTCATGTTACAGAACTCTATTCCAAACAAAAGTGTTTTCTATTCTGAATTTTGAGTTAGAAAACGTATAATTAAAATTTTATTTAAAAAAAAAACACTTTTAAAATACCTTGAATTTTTCTACCAACTTCATGTGCAATAAACACAAAAATACCTGCCTACTTTTAGGAGCGTCGCTAAAATATTTTACTATAAGCTTTGCTTGCATATACATACATAATAAAAAAAGCTTAGGGCTGTGCACATATTACGTAACGCTCCAGGGGTTGGGGGAGGGGGTTAAAGATTTGTTACGGGTTGGAAATTTTGCACTGAAAAATTAGTAAAAAGCGTTACGAAGGGGGGGTTTAAAATCTCTGAAAACAGCGTTACGTAATATATGCATAGCCCCTTATTGTGTGCTTTGCCGGAATACAATTGCGGCATTTAAACTACTCTGATTGAAATGTGTGATTTATCCAATAATTACTTTTCTGTTTTTGAGACGTTTTGCTTCGTTTCTTAGGGGCTGTACACATATTACGTAACGCTCCAGGGGGGGCGTTTAGGATTTCTTACGCATTAGAAATTTTGCACTGAAAAATTAGTAAAAAGTGTTACGAAAGGGGGGGGGGGGGGGTGGGGGTGGGCATAAAATCTCTGAAAACAGCGTTACGTAATATGTGCACAGCCCCTTAGTTTGTTTTTTGTTCGTTTTGGCCTTTTTTCATTTATGCGTTTATTTTTTTAGTATATAATATATATTTTA
This sequence comes from Lypha dubia, assembly GCA_947311025.1. Lineage (NCBI taxonomy): Eukaryota > Metazoa > Arthropoda > Insecta > Diptera > Tachinidae > Lypha > Lypha dubia. The sequence continues at coordinate 84,360,529 of OX371263.1, read as the reverse complement.
ATACATTTTTCTTTGCATTTTTGATATCTTTTGAAAACGAATGCGATTATCCTCCGTTACCGTATTTTTTTTTTTTTTTTCGTTTAGGCGATTTTTTACAGTTTTTGTTATATTTTAGCAATAATTTTTTTGACAAAAAAGCAATTCGACGATTCTTTCTCAGAATATGAATTTCCTTCTTTCTGTCCTTTTTTCAGTTTTAGCGATATTTTTAATGTTTCCCCTTTTCACGTAATATATTCAAAACAAGCGATTTTATTACTTTTTATTGGTTAATTTATTTTATTCCAACGCATTTTTTTCTTATAGTTACTTTTTCCTAGTCTTGATTTTTTTGTCATTGTCATTATCAAAAGGGCTGAAACCATTGCGGTTTCATATATTTTAGAATGAATAGATTTCAATTCGTTGCAGCAGAATCGGACACAATTTTGTAAAAGTTTTATTAAATACGATCTAACCTATTTAGAATAAAATAAGATATATTTGACCTAGCGAGTCATACCTTTTACTTCCCACCAATTTTTGAAGACATTAAAACAAACATAATTTTTTTAAATAATTTAAAATAATCATTGTCAACTTCTCTTGATGTATGATGGCTTTCTAAAGCGTTTGTTTTATTTATTACTTCCGTCTCTTAAATGCATATGGAAGGTGTCAATTTAAATTAAACTTAAATTACAAATCACTTTTGTTTAAAATTAAATTTCAAGTCAAAGTTCTGCTTGAAAAAAGTAAAAATTGTGTAAGTTGGCTTGTTAAAAGTTTTCTGCTACATGAAAAGAAAGAGAAATAAAAAACCTAAACTTGTCTAAATTGTTGAATGATTTATCATTTTTGATGCTTTTGCCAAACAATTTCTTATTCAATTTTCATAAAATTACGATATTTTCTACTCGAACTGATACAAAAATGCCTGACTTTAATTCCCCATGCTCTCTGCATGTCAAAAGGTTACAACTCTGAAAGAGTTAAAAACATCATCATCATCATTCCCATAGCAAATGATAAAATGTTGTGTTTGTGTTTATGTGTAAGCATATGTACAGGATTGCTTAATGGTCAAGTCCTGCATGAGAAAAGTTTGTAACTGAACAACGAAGTTTTAAAGTTCATGTTATAGTTTTTTTTCTTTGCTGTTTTTCAGTTGTTTCCTAGTATTTTATTTAGTTGTTGTTGTTGTTGTGTGTTAAACACATAAAACTTGTACATACATACTTTGCAACGACTACATTCATTCAATGTCGTTTGCAAATGTTTGCGCTTAATACTCGCAATGAATATATTGGCATTTTCCCATGTACATCAATAAATTAAGGATGTAACAGATATTAAAACACAAAGATTCATCTACTTCGTCATATAAAATAAAGTGAATGAGAGTTATTAAATTGGTTTCCACGAGGCATTTGTAGAAAAAGTTATATTGAGGAGCATAACCAAAGTCCGACACAATCGACCGTATTCTGGATGTCAATTATTTTTTATCGTTCATGGATATGTTTTCTTTAGCTAAATTTATATTTTTTTATAAGAAGAGGGCTCAGGGAATGACCCCTACTTATGCAATACACTGTGCCAGAACTAGTTAGAAAGAGTAGAGGAGACAAATGTTGAAATTTAGAAGACTTAATTCTTTTACAACCCTGCTATTGCGCATTTTGTTAATTTTGTTAGAACAATATTGCAGCGCCTCTGGTATTAAAAGCAGACATATTAAAATTCTTAAGCTGAATGAACATACATTTTATTTATTGTTTTACTCTGCCGATGCTTCTGCTAACCAACGAAAGGGGCGGCGTTGTGGTGTACATTAGCTTGGAACAGTATCAATTGCTGTCGAAATAGACACTTAAATAGTCCAACAACAATTATTACAATTTCACACTCATGTACATTAGCGAAATATATGATGGTTACTGATTTGGCCTGACCAGGGATAGAAGCCCGGTCCTAAGAGAATGCCACAACATGCATACATGAGTGATATGTGTGCATATATTAGTAGCAAATTTAAAATCTTATAGCTTACAAGATACTGATCCGAGAATAACCCATAATATCTTGTTCAGTTCTGTGAATAAAGGTATACTACTCGCAGTAATTCCATTGTAATCCTGGCTGTATGCGATGTGGCACCGTCTTGTTGATACCACATGTTAATCAAGCCCAAAGCATGCAGTTGTGGCGTTAAAAAGTTTTCAATCATATCACGATATCGCTCCCCATTCACAGTTTTCATTTTCAAAGAAGTAAGGTCCAATGATTCCTTCTGACCAAATTGCACACCAGACTGTCACTTTTAATGGATGCAAAGGTGACTGATGAATAATTTGAGGGCTTTCCATTGCCCAGAACTGACTATTCTGTTTATTCACAATCCCTTCAAATGAAAATGTGCCTCGTCACTCATTATGATTTTTTCATGAAAATCGGGGTTGTCATGGGTGAGCTGTAACATCCTTTAAAGCACGTTGGTTTATTGAATATTTTTCCATAATAAATTTGCCACGTGTCTACTTCACGACTGCCAAATATGAACTGTCAAGACTAATGTTTACCAAAATGACGGCAAAACAAAGTAGTATACCTTCCCGGCGGGCACCCTGTAGTTTTCATTTCATATAAGTTTTATCAAAATCTTTTCAATAAGGTGGCCATAAAGACCATCACAAAAAAGCGCGGTCTTGCCTATTAATTACATATAAAGATTTTTAAACATGCTGAAGTTGCTTTTAGGCAATCTTATAATTTATTTTTCATAAAAAAAATCTGAACTTCCTCAAGATTGTAACAAATTTTGTATGTACTCGTGTATATGTGTTTTACAAGTTTATGCACAAACTATTAAAAATTACAAATAACACACATGTACACATATGTTTGTATATGTGTATGTACAAATGTAAACAGTTGCATGTACATTAGGCGGCAGCTATTTTTATAAATTACAGAATTCTGTTAATAACCTCTCACTACATTTTTACAACTTATGTCACCAACAACATACTCGTACATGACAAATTTTATGAAAATATTAAAAAAAAATACAGTTCGCACTTGATCAACAAGAAGGTATTAATTAATTTAAAATTTTTAAAATTTAATTTTGTGCAAGAAATCGATGTACAGTGGTCATATCTATTCACTATAAAAGTTTTACATAATTTTCTCTACTCTTTCGCCAAAAAATACTGTTGTTTCTCTCTTTGTGATAGAAGAGTAGTATAAAAAGGTTTTTTTCCTCTACTGAATATTTAAAAATTTTGCGTTAATACCCTCTTGGTGATTAAGTGCGAGTTATTAAAAACTGTTTTATGCGTTAATAACAAACATTTTCTATACATATGACTGTCATATCATTTGTTTCGAAGCAAATGCAAAAAAAAATTTGATCGTGGGTATCATTTACAGAATTCCACATTTTTCAAAAAGAGTCGCTACCCTAATTTACATGGTGCCAGTACAAAATTTACCCATTCACATTCACAGACACATACATCCACATTTTGCCATAAACACATAAGATGTAGAAATGTATTTAGCTGATATTTTCTACCATCCATATGCTGGTTCAATTTATTTGCATGCAACCCATATGCCACTTGTCAGCACATGTAAATTTCCACCTGAACGCCTTAATACAAAGCAAAATATATTTACATACAACGATAGAAAACACATCCATACATCCGTTCACAAACACATTCATAAACTCAATAAGTACTTGTTTATAAGAATATAAACAAACAAATGCTGTGGGTTTTACAAGCATGCTACGAAGCGAAGAAGGAAGAAGGAAGAAAAAAGGACGAAGAATTGAGTAGAGAAAAAATGCCGTTTGCACAAAGAAACCAACAACCTTAAAATTATTTGTGAAAGAAACTTTATATCTTTTCTTAAACGAATATCTTTACTTTTTTTTCTTTTGAAAAGGAAGCCGGAGAGACTTTTAAAAGAAACTTTCTAAGCAGATACAAATTTTTAAAAGTAAGTTTTTCACTATTTTTTCTTCTATATATATAAAATTAAGTGCAAAACTTCCTGTGCGCATACTCCTCCTAGACGGCTTGCCCGATTTCAATGAAATTTTCAGGGGTGATTGGGGTCTGTGTGGAAGGTGCACATAAGAAATTTAGTGGGCGTGGCCCCTCCCACATAAATTAAATAACATCATATATCTTGACTATTGTGATAGCAAGAGTTTTGAAACATTGCAAGGGTACATATGTTACTCATGTGATAATCAGGACAAAAATGGGCGGGATCGGACAAGTGGGCGTGGCAGCTATCATATAAAATAATTATTTAATATCCAATATCAAGAGTTATATAATAGTTAGAGCCTTCAAACTTTGTAGGAGTGCATAAATTAATAATATTAGCAGCTGAAGTGAAAATGGGCGTGGTAGATCTCATACAAAGTTTTAACATATAATATCTGGAGTACTATGACAGCAAGAGTTCTGAAACTTTGCACATGTACATATTAAACTAATCTGAAGAGTTGTGAAAAAAATGGGCGGTATCGAGCTAATGGGCGTGGCAGCTCCCATACAAAGTAAATATTTAATATCATATATCTACAGTACTATAATAGCCATAGTCTTAGAAATTTGTGCACGTTGATTATATTATGAATAGTCATGGGAAAAATGGGCGGGATCATACCAGTGGGCGTGGCAGCTCCCATACGAAGTGAATATTTAGCTCATATACAAAATTAATATTAAATATCTAGGGCTCTATATTAGCTATATAGCCTTCAAATTTTGCACGAGTCCATCAATCTATATATATAAAAATGAATCCCTTTTTTCCTTGGTCACGGCATCACGCGTGAATGGCTGGACCGATTTGGACGATTTTTTCTTTCTAAAGATCGCCATGGTCCAACTTGTTTCGATTTACCTAAAATCAGAAAACGGCTCCATCGATTTGACTAATTCTTCTTTCAAATGTTCGTATTAATCCATTTTAAGTTTTCATCGAACGAAAAATTTGCCACGCCTACTTTTACGCAAGCCCCTTTTTAGGAAAATTAAAATCGTAATTTAGTCTTAACTACTGGACCGATCGTCATTAAATTTCCACAATAGGATATTCTTACGAAATAATAAATTCTTGACTATATAAAATTTTAATTGGACAAAGGGCCGTACCACCGCCCATATAACCCAAAAATTTAAATCGCCATATTTTGGCATTTTTTGTCCTACGTCGATGATATTTGGTACATATGGTATTGGCATAATTAGGAATACGTACCAGGAGAAAAGTGGGTGGGAACACGCCCCTTTTTAGGAAAATTAAATATCGTAATATAGTCTTAACTACTGGACCGATCGTCATTAACTTTTCACAATAGGATATTCTTACGAAAAAATAAATTCTTGACTATATAAAATTTTAATTGGACAAAGGGCCGTACCACCGCCCATATAACCCAAAAATTTAAATCGCCATATTTTGGCATTTTTTGTCCTACGTCGATGATATTTGGTACATATGGTATTGGCATAATTAGGAATACGTACCAGGAGAAAAGTGGGTGGCACCACGCCCCTTTTTAGGAAAATTAAATATCGTAATATAGTCTTAACTACTGGACCGATCGTCATTAACTTTTCACAATAAGGTATTCTTACGAAAAAATAAATTCTTAACTATATAAAGTTTTAATTGGACAAAGGGGCGTGGCACCGCTCATATAATCCAAAAATTTAAATCGCCATATTTTGGGCATTTTTTATCCTACGTCGATAATATTTGGTACATATGGTATTGGCATAATTAGAAATACGTACCAGGAGAAAACTGGGTGGGAAGACGCCCCTTTTTTTATAGTCGGTCCAGTAGGATCGTCATTTAATTTTCACAATAGGATATTCTTACGAAATAATAAATAGATGACTATATAAATACTTTCAGTTTTATTTTATAACGATGGGGGTGGCGAAGCACACGGGTTTTTTCGGATTTTTATTATTGTTTTGCCGCAAGATTGGCAGTCCTGCCTTTTACTAATAAATAAACAGAGACAGCAGGCGAATGTTTACAATTATTAAAAAACATTGACATCGCAACATTGTGTGTTTTTTCCACATTTAATTCAATCGATTTGCTACATTTATTCGAAAAGAATACTTTATCGGACTTACATAGTCTATAAGTATGGATCCTTGGCTTTAATTTCCCATTGGTCCAAATGAGTGACAAACAAATTTTATAGAAAAATTCTCAAATACAATTGAGAAATCGGACTTAGATAGTCTATAAGTATGGATCCTTGGCTTTTATTTCCCATTGGTCCAAATGATTGACAAACATAAATGTGCCCACAAATAGCCAAATTCCCGTAGAGCTGAACAAAATTTACACAATTTTAATCTTTAAAATTGTATAGAAAAATTCTCAAATACAATTGAGATATCGGACTTACAAAGTCTATAAGTATGGATCCTTGGCTTTAATTTCCCATTGGTCCAAATGAGTGACAAACAAATTTTATAGAAAAATTCTCAAATACAATTGAGAAATCGGACTTAGATAGTCTATAAGTATGGATCCTTGGCTTTTATTTCCCATTGGTCCAAATGATTGACAAACATAAATGTGCCCACAAATAGCCAAATTCCCGTAGAGCTGAACAAAATTTACACAATTTTAATCTTTAAAATTGTATAGAAAAATTCTCAAATACAATTGAGATATCGGACTTACAAAGTCTATAAGTATGGATCCTTGGCTTTAATTTCCCATTGGTCCAAATGAGTGACAAACAAATGTTATAGAAAAATTATCAAATACAATTGAGAAATCGGACTTACATAGTCTATAAGTATGGATCCTTGGCTTTAATTTCCCATTGGTCCAAATGAGTGACAAACAAATTTTATAGAAAAATTCTCAAATACAATTGAGAAATCGGACTTAGATAGTCTATAAGTATGGATCCTTGGCTTTAATTTCCCATTGGTCCAAATGAGTGACAAACAAATGTTATAGAAAAATTCTCAAATACAATTGAGAAATCGGACTTAGATAGTCTATAAGTATGGATCCTTGGCTTTAATTTCCCATTGGTCCAAATGAGTGACAAACAAATTTTATAGAAAAATTCTCAAATACAATTGAGAAATCAGACTTACATAGTCTATAAGTATGGATCCTTGGCTTTAATTTCCCATTGGTCCAAATGAGTGACAAACAAATTTTATAGAAAAATTCTCAAATACAATTGAGAAATCGGACTTAGATAGTCTATAAGTATGGATCCTTGGCTTTAATTTCCCATTGGTCCAAATGAGTGACAAACAAATTTTATAGAAAAATTCTTAAATACAATTGAGAAATCGGACTTACATAGTCTATAAGTATGGATCCTTGGCTTTAATTTCCCATTGGTCCAAATGAGTGACAATCAAATTTTATAGAAAAATTCTCAAATACAATTGAGAAATCGGACTTAGATAGTCTATAAGTATGGATCCTTGGCTTTAATTTCCCATTGGTCCAAATGAGTGACAAACAAATGTTATAGAAAAATTCTCAAATACAATTGAGAAATCGGACTTACATAGTCTATAAGTATGGATCCTTGGCTTTAATTTCCCATTGGTCCAAATGAGTGACAAACAAATTTTATAGAAAAATTCTCAAATACAATTGAGAAATCGGACTTAGAAAGTCTATAAGTATGGATCCTTGGCTTTAATTTCCCATTGGTCCAAATGAGTGACAAACAAATTTTATAGAAAAATTCTTAAATACAATTGAGAATTCGGACTTAGATAGTCTATAAGTATGGATCCTTGGCTTTAATTTCCCATTGGTCCAAATGAGTGACAAACAAATGTTATAGAAAAATTCTCAAATACAATTGAGAAATCGGACTTACATAGTCTATAAGTATGGATCCTTGGCTTTAATTTCCCATTGGTCCAAATGAGTGACAAACAAATGTTATAGAAAAATTATCAAATACAATTGAGAAATCGGACTTACATAGTCTATAAGTATGGATCCTTGGCTTTAATTTCCCATTGGTCCAAATGAGTGACAAACAAATTTTATAGAAAAATTCTTAAATACAATTGAGAAATCGGACTTACATAGTCTATAAGTATGGATCCTTGGCTTTAATTTCCCATTGGTCCAAATGAGTGACAAACAAATTTTATAGAAAAATTCTCAAATACAATTGAGAAATCGGACTTAGATAGTCTATAAGTATGGATCCTTGGCTTTAATTTCCCATTGGTCCAAATGAGTGACAAACAAATTTTATAGAAAAATTCTTAAATACAATTGAGAATTCGGACTTAGATAGTCTATAAGTATGGATCCTTGGCTTTAATTTCCCATTGGTCCAAATGAGTGACAAACAAATTTTATAGAAAAATTCTCAAATACAATTGAGAAATCGGACTTAGATAGTCTATAAGTATGGATCCTTGGCTTTAATTTCCCATTGGTCCAAATGAGTGACAAACAAATTTTATAGAAAAATTCTCAAATACAATTGAGAAATCGGACTTAGAAAGTCTATAAGTATGGATCCTTGGCTTTAATTTCCCATTGGTCCAAATGAGTGACAAACAAATTTTATAGAAAAATGCTCAAATACAATTGAGAAATCGGACTTAGATAGTCTATAAGTATGGATCCTTGGCTTTAATTTCCCATTGGTCCAAATGAGTGACAAACAAATGTTATAGAAAAATTCTCAAATACAATTGAGAAATCGGACTTAGATAGTCTATAAGTATGGATCCTTGGCTTTAATTTCCCATTGGTCCAAATGAGTGACAAACAAATTTTATAGAAAAATTCTTAAATACAATTGAGAAATCGGACTTACATAGTCTATAAGTATGGATCCTTGGCTTTAATTTCCCATTGGTCCAAATGAGTGACAAACATAAATGTGCCCACAAATAGCCAAATTCCCGTAGAGCTGAACAAAATTTACACAATTTTAATCTTTAAAATTTTATAGAAAAATTCTCAAATACAATTGAGAAATCGGACTTAGATAGTCTATAAGTATGGATCCTTGGCTTTAATTTCCCATTGGTCCAAATGAGTGACAAACAAATGTTATAGAAAAATTCTCAAATACAATTGAGAAATCGGACTTAGATAGTCTATAAGTATGGATCCTTGGCTTTAATTTCCCATTGGTCCAAATGAGTGACAAACAAATTTTATAGAAAAATTCTTAAATACAATTGAGAAATCGGACTTAGATAGACTATAAGTATGGATCCTTGGCTTTAATTTCCCATTGGTCCAAATGAGTGACAAACAAATGTTATAGAAAAATTCTCAAATACAATTGAGAAATCGGACTTAGATAGTCTATAAGTATGGATCCTTGGCTTTAATTTCCCATTGGTCCAAATGAGTGACAAACAAATTTTATAGAAAAATTCTCAAATACAATTGAGAAATCGGACTTAGATAGTCTATAAGTATGGATCCTTGGCTTTAATTTCCCATTGGTCCAAATGAGTGACAAACAAATTTTATAGAAAAATTCTCAAATACAATTGAGAAATCGGACTTAGATAGTCTATAAGTATGGATCCTTGGCTTTAATTTCCCATTGGTCCAAATGAGTGACAAACAAATTTTATAGAAAAATTCTCAAATACAATTGAGAAATCGGACTTACATAGTCTATAAGTATGGATCCTTGGCTTTAATTTCCCATTGGTCCAAATGAGTGACAAACAAATTTTATAGAAAAATTCTCAAATACAATTGAGAAATCGGACTTAGAAAGTCTATAAGTATGGATCCTTGGCTTTAATTTCCCATTGGTCCAAATGAGTGACAAACAAATTTTATAGAAAAATTCTCAAATACAATTGAGAAATCGGACTTAGATAGTCTATAAGTATGGATCCTTGGCTTTAATTTCCCATTGGTCCAAATGAGTGACAAACAAATGTTATAGAAAAATTATCAAATACAATTGAGAAATCGGACTTACATAGTCTATAAGTATGGATCCTTGGCTTTAATTTCCCATTGGTCCAAATGAGTGACAAACAAATTTTATAGAAAAATTCTTAAATACAATTGAGAAATCGGACTTACATAGTCTATAAGTATGGATCCTTGGCTTTAATTTCCCATTGGTCCAAATGAGTGACAAACAAATTTTATAGAAAAATTCTCAAATACAATTGAGAAATCGGACTTAGATAGTCTATAAGTATGGATCCTTGGCTTTAATTTCCCATTGGTCCAAATGAGTGACAAACAAATTTTATAGAAAAATTCTTAAGTACAATTGAGAAATCGGACTTAGATAGTCTATAAGTATGGATCCTTGGCTTTAATTTCCCATTGGTCCAAATGAGTGACAAACAAATTTTATAGAAAAATTCTCAAATACAATTGAGAAATCGGACTTAGATAGTCTATAAGTATGGATCCTTGGCTTTAATTTCCCATTGGTCCAAATGAGTGACAAACAAATTTTATAGAAAAATTCTCAAATACAATTGAGAAATCGGACTTAGAAAGTCTATAAGTATGGATCCTTGGCTTTAATTTCCCATTCGTCCAAATGAGTGACAAACAAATTTTATAGAAAAATGCTCAAATACAATTGAGAAATCGGACTTAGATAGTCTATAAGTATGGATCCTTGGCTTTAATTTCCCATTGGTCCAAATGAGTGACAAACAAATTTTATAGAAAAATTCTCAAATACAATTGAGAAATCGGACTTAGAAAGTCTATAAGTATGGATCCTTGGCTTTAATTTCCCATTCGTCCAAATGAGTGACAAACAAATTTTATAGAAAAATTCTCAAATACAATTGAGAAATCGGACTTAGATAGTCTATAAGTATGGATCCTTGGCTTTAATTTCCCATTGGTCCAAATGAGTGACAAACAAATTTTATAGAAAAATTCTCAAATACAATTGAGAAATCGGACTTAGAAAGTCTATAAGTATGGATCCTTGGCTTTAATTTCCCATTCGTCCAAATGAGTGACAAACAAATTTTATAGAAAAATGCTCAAATACAATTGAGAAATCGGACTTAGATAGTCTATAAGTATGGATCCTTGGCTTTAATTTCCCATTGGTCCAAATGAGTGACAAACAAATTTTATAGAAATATTCTTAAATACAATTGAGAAATCGGACTTACATAGTCTATAAGTATGGATCCTTGGCTTTAATTTCCCATTGGTCCAAATGAGTGACAAACATAAATGTGCCCACAAATAGCCAAATTCCCGTAGAGCTGAACAAAATTTACACAATTTTAATCTTTAAAATTTTATAGAAAAATTCTCAAATACAATTGAGAAATCGGACTTAGATAGTCTATAAGTATGGATCCTTGGCTTTAATTTCCCATTGGTCCAAATGAGTGACAAACAAATGTTATAGAAAAATTCTCAAATACAATTGAGAAATCGGACTTACATAGTCTATAAGTATGGATCCTTGGCTTTAATTTCCCATTGGTCCAAATGATTGACAAACAAATTTTATAGAAAAATTCTCAAATACAATTGAGAAATCGGACTTAGATAGTCTATAAGTATGGATCCTTGGCTTTAATTTCCCATTGGTCCAAATGAGTGACAAACAAATGTTATAGAAAAATTCTCAAATACAATTGAGAAATCGGACTTACATAGTCTATAAGTATGGATCCTTGGCTTTAATTTCCCATTGGTCCAAATGATTGACAAACAAATTTTATAGAAAAATTCTCAAATACAATTGAGAAATCGGACTTAGATAGTCTATAAGTATGGATCCTTGGCTTTAATTTCCCATTGGTCCAAATGAGTGACAAACAAATGTTATAGAAAAATTCTCAAATACAATTGAGAAATCGGACTTACATAGTCTATAAGTATGGATCCTTGGCTTTAATTTCCCATTGGTCCAAATGAGTGACAAACAAATTTTATAGAAAAATTCTTAAATACAATTGAGAAATCGGACTTACATAGTCTATAAGTATGGATCCTTGGCTTTAATTTCCCATTGGTCCAAATGAGTGACAAACAAATTTTATAGAAAAATTCTTAAATACATTTGAGAAATCGGACTTACATAGTCTATAAGTATGGATCCTTGGCTTTAATTTCCCATTGGTCCAAATGAGTGACAAACATAAATGTGCCCACAAATAGCCAAATTCCCGTAGAGCTGAACAAAATTTACACAATTTTAATCTTTAAAATTTTATAGAAAAATTCTTAAATACAATTGAGAAATCGGACTTACATAGTCTATAAGTATGGATCCTTGGCTTTAATTTCCCATTGGTCCAAATGAGTGACAAACAAATGTTATAGAAAAATTCTCAAATACAATTGAGAAATCGGACTTAGATAGTCTATAAGTATGGATCCTTGGCTTTAATTTCCCATTGGTCCAAATGAGTGACAAACAAATTTTATAGAAAAATTCTTAAATACAATTGAGAAATCGGACTTTCATAATCTATAAGTATGGATCCTTGGCTTTAATTTCCCATTGGTCCAAATGAGTGACAAACAAATTTTATAGAAAAATTCTTAAATACAATTGAGAAATCGGACTTACATAGTCTATAAGTATGGATCCTTGGCTTTAATTTCCCATTGGTCCAAATGAGTGACAAACATAAATGTGCCCACAAATAGCCAAATTCCCGTAGAGCTGAACAAAATTTACACAATTTTAATCTTTAATATTTTATAGAAAAATTCTCAAATACAATTGGGAAATCGGACTTACATAGTCTATAAGTATGGATCCTTGGCTTTAATTTCCCATTGGTCCAAATGTGTGACAAACATAAATGTGCCCACAAATAGCCAAATTCCCGTAGAGCTGAACAAAATTTACACAATTTTAATCTTTAAAATTTTATAGAAAAATTCTCAAATACAATTGGGAAATCGGACTTACATAGTCTATAAGTATGGATCCTTGGCTTTAATTTCCCATTGGTCCAAATGAGTGACAAACAAATGTTATAGAAAAATTCTCAAATACAATTGAGAAATCGGACTTAGATAGTCTATAAGTATGGATCCTTGGCTTTAATTTCCCATTGGTCCAAATGAGTGACAAACAAATTTTATAGAAAAATTCTTAAATACAATTGAGAAATCGGACTTTCATAATCTATAAGTATGGATCCTTGGCTTTAATTTCCCATTGGTCCAAATGAGTGACAAACAAATTTTATAGAAAAATTCTTAAATACAATTGAGAAATCGGACTTACATAGTCTATAAGTATGGATCCTTGGCTTTAATTTCCCATTGGTCCAAATGAGTGACAAACATAAATGTGCCCACAAATAGCCAAATTCCCGTAGAGCTGAACAAAATTTACACAATTTTAATCTTTAATATTTTATAGAAAAATTCTCAAATACAATTGGGAAATCGGACTTACATAGTCTATAAGTATGGATCCTTGGCTTTAATTTCCCATTGGTCCAAATGTGTGACAAACATAAATGTGCCCACAAATAGCCAAATTCCCGTAGAGCTGAACAAAATTTACACAATTTTAATCTTTAAAATTTTATAGAAAAATTCTCAAATACAATTGGGAAATCGGACTTACATAGTCTATAAGTATGGATCCTTGGCTTTAATTTCCCATTGGTCCAAATGAGTGACAAACAAATGTTATAGAAAAATTCTCAAATACAATTGAGAAATCGGACTTAGATAGTCTATAAGTATGGATCCTTGGCTTTAATTTCCCATTGGTCCAAATGAGTGACAAACAAATTTTATAGAAAAATTCTTAAATACAATTGAGAAATCGGACTTTCATAGTCTATAAGTATGGATCCTTGGCTTTAATTTCCCATTGGTCCAAATGAGTGACAAACAAATTTTATAGAAAAATTCTTAAATACAATTGAGAAATCGGACTTACATAGTCTATAAGTATGGATCCTTGGCTTTAATTTCCCATTGGTCCAAATGAGTGACAAACATAAATGTGCCCACAAATAGCCAAATTCCCGTAGAGCTGAACAAAATTTACACAATTTTAATCTTTAAAATTTTATAGAAAAATTCTCAAATACAATTGGGAAATCGGACTTACATAGTCTATAAGTATGGATCCTTGGCTTTAATTTCCCATTGGTCCAAATGAGTGACAAACAAATGTTATAGAAAAATTCTCAAATACAATTGAGAAATCGGACTTACATAGTCTATAAGTATGGATCCTTGGCTTTAATTTCCCATTGGTCCAAATGAGTGACAAACATAAATGTGCCCACAAATAGCCAAATTCCCGTAGAGCTGAACAAAATTTACACAATTTTAATCTTTAAAATTTTATAGAAAAATTCTCAAATACAATTGGGAAATCGGACTTACATAGTCTATAAGTATGGATCCTTGGCTTTAATTTCCCATTGGTCCAAATGAGTGACAAACAAATGTTATAGAAAAATTCTCAAATACAATTGAGAAATCGGACTTACATAGTCTATAAGTATGGATCCTTGGCTTTAATTTCCCATTGGTCCAAATGAGTGACAAACATAAATGTGCCCACAAATAGCCAAATTCCCGTAGAGCTCAACAAAATTTACACAATTTTAATCTTTAAAATTTTATAGAAAAATTCTCAAATACAATTGAGAAATCGGACTTAGATAGTCTATAAGTATGGATCCTTGGCTTTAATTTCCCATTGGTCCAAATGAGTGACAAACAAATGTTATAGAAAAATTCTCAAATACAATTGAGAAATCGGACTTACATAGTCTATAAGTATGGATCCTTGGCTTTAATTTCCCATTGGTCCAAATGAGTGACAAACATAAATGTGCCCACAAATAGCCAAATTCCCGTAGAGCTGAACAAAATTTACACAATTTTAATCTTTAAAATTTTATAGAAAAATTCTCAAATACAATTGAGAAATCGGACTTAGATAGTCTATAAGTATGGATCCTTGGCTTTAATTTCCCATTGGTCCAAATGAGTGACAAACAAATGTTATAGAAAAATTCTCAAATACAATTGAGAAATCGGACTTACATAGTCTATAAGTATGGATCCTTGGCTTTAATTTCCCATTGGTCCAAATGAGTGACAAACAAATGTTATAGAAAAATTCTCAAATACAATTGAGAAATCGGACTTAGATAGTCTATAAGTATGGATCCTTGGCTTTAATTTCCCATTGGTCCAAATGAGTGACAAACATAAATGTGCCCACAAATAGCCAAATTCCCGTAGAGCTGAACAAAATTTACACAATTTTAATCTTTAAAATTTTATAGAAAAATTCTCAAATACAATTGAGAAATCGGACTTAGATAGTCTATAAGTATGGATCCTTGGCTTTAATTTCCCATTGGTCCAAATGAGTGACAAACAAATGTTATCGAAAAATTCTTAAATACAATTGAGAAATCGGAATTACATAGTCTATAAGTATGGAACCTTGGCTTTAATTTCCCATTGGTCCAAATGAGTGACAAACATAAATGTGCCCACAAATAGCCAAATTCCCGTAGAGCTGAACAAAATTTACACAATTTTAATCTTTAAAATTTTATAGAAAAATTCTCAAATACAATTGAGAAATCGGACTTAGATAGTCTATAAGTATGGATCCTTGGCTTTAATTTCCCATTGGTCCAAATGAGTGACAAACAAATGTTATCGAAAAATTCTTAAATACAATTGAGAAATCGGACTTACATAGTCTATAAGTATGGATCCTTGGCTTTAATTTCCCATTGGTCCAAATGAGTGACAAACAAATGTTATCGAAAAATTCTCAAATACAATTGAGAAATCGGACTTACATAGTCTATAAGTATGGATCCTTGGCTTTAATTTCCCATTGGTCCAAATGAGTGACAAACATAAATGTGCCCACAAATAGCCAAATTCCCGTAGAGCTGAACAAAATTTACACAATTTTAATCTTTAAAATTTTATAGAAAAATTCTCAAATACAATTGAGAAATCGGACTTACATAGTCTATAAGTATGGATCCTTGGCTTTAATTTCCCATTGGTCCAAATGAGTGACAAACATAAATGTGCCCACAAATAGCCAAATTCCCGTAGAGCTGAACAAAATTTACACAATTTTAATCTTTAAAATTTTATAGAAAAATTCTCAAATACAATTGAGAAATCGGACTTAGATAGTCTATAAGTATGGATCCTTGGCTTTAATTTCCCATTGGTCCAAATGAGTGACAAACAAATGTTATAGAAAAATTCTCAAATACAATTGAGAAATCGGAATTACATAGTCTATAAGTATGGATCCTTGGCTTTAATTTCCCATTGGTCCAAATGAGTGACAAACATAAATGTGCCCACAAATAGCCAAATTCCCGTAGAGCTGAACAAAATTTACACAATTTTAATCTTTAAAATTTTATAGAAAAATTCTCAAATACAATTGAGAAATCGGACTTAGATAGTCTATAAGTATGGATCCTTGGCTTTAATTTCCCATTGGTCCAAATGAGTGACAAACAAATGTTATCGAAAAATTCTTAAATACAATTGAGAAATCGGACTTACATAGTCTATAAGTATGGATCCTTGGCTTTAATTTCCCATTGGTCCAAATGAGTGACAAACAAATGTTATCGAAAAATTCTCAAATACAATTGAGAAATCGGACTTACATAGGCTATAAGTATGGATCCTTGGCTTTAATTTCCCATTGGTCCAAATGAGTGACAAACAAATTTTATAGAAAAATTCTTAAATACAATTGAGAAATCGGACTTACATAGTCTATAAGTATGGATCCTTGGCTGTAATTTCCCATTGGTCCAAATGAGTGACAAACAAATGTTATCGAAAAATTCTTAAATACAATTGAGAAATCGGACTTACATAGTCTATAAGTATGGATCCTTGGCTTTAATTTCCCATTGGTCCAAATGAGTGACAAACAAATGTTATCGAAAAATTCTCAAATACAATTGAGAAATCGGACTTACATAGGCTATAAGTATGGATCCTTGGCTTTAATTTCCCATTGGTCCAAATGAGTGACAAACAAATTTTATAGAAAAATTCTTAAATACAATTGAGAAATCGGACTTAGATAGTCTATAAGTATGGATCCTTGGCTTTAATTTCCCATTGGTCCAAATGAGTGACAAACAAATGTTATCGAAAAATTCTTAAATACAATTGAGAAATCGGACTTACATAGTCTATAAGTATGGATCCTTGGCTTTAATTTCCCATTGGTCCAAATGAGTGACAAACAAATGTTATCGAAAAATTCTCAAATACAATTGAGAAATCGGACTTACATAGGCTATAAGTATGGATCCTTGGCTTTAATTTCCCATTGGTCCAAATGAGTGACAAACAAATTTTATAGAAAAATTCTTAAATACAATTGAGAAATCGGACTTACATAGTCTATAAGTATGGATCCTTGGCTGTAATTTCCCATTGGTCCAAATGAGTGACAAACAAATGTTATCGAAAAATTCTTAAATACAATTGAGAAATCGGACTTACATAGTCTATAAGTATGGATCCTTGGCTTTAATTTCCCATTGGTCCAAATGAGTGACAAACAAATGTTATCGAAAAATTCTCAAATACAATTGAGAAATCGGACTTACATAGGCTATAAGTATGGATCCTTGGCTTTAATTTCCCATTGGTCCAAATGAGTGACAAACAAATTTTATAGAAAAATTCTTAAATACAATTGAGAAATCGGACTTAGATAGTCTATAAGTATGGATCCTTGGCTTTAATTTCCCATTGGTCCAAATGAGTGACAAACAAATGTTATCGAAAAATTCTTAAATACAATTGAGAAATCGGACTTACATAGTCTATAAGTATGGATCCTTGGCTTTAATTTCCCATTGGTCCAAATGAGTGACAAACAAATGTTATCGAAAAATTCTCAAATACAATTGAGAAATCGGACTTACATAGGCTATAAGTATGGATCCTTGGCTTTAATTTCCCATTGGTCCAAATGAGTGACAAACAAATTTTATAGAAAAATTCTTAAATACAATTGAGAAATCGGACTTACATAGTCTATAAGTATGGATCCTTGGCTGTAATTTCCCATTGGTCCAAATGAGTGACAAACATAAATGTGCCCACAAATAGCCAAATTCCCGTAGAGCTGAACAAAATTTACACAATTTTAATCTTTAAAATTTTATAGAAAAATTCTCAAATACAATTGAGAAATCGGACTTAGATAGTCTATAAGTATGGATCCTTGGCTTTAATTTCCCATTGGTCCAAATGAGTGACAAACAAATGTTATCGAAAAATTCTTAAATACAATTGAGAAATCGGACTTACATAGTCTATAAGTATGGATCCTTGGCTTTAATTTCCCATTGGTCCAAATGAGTGACAAACAAATGTTATCGAAAAATTCTCAAATACAATTGAGAAATCGGACTTACATAGGCTATAAGTATGGATCCTTGGCTTTAATTTCCCATTGGTCCAAATGAGTGACAAACAAATTTTATAGAAAAATTCTTAAATACAATTGAGAAATCGGACTTACATAGTCTATAAGTATGGATCCTTGGCTGTAATTTCCCATTGGTCCAAATGAGTGACAAACATAAATGTGCCCACAAATAGCCAAATTCCCGTAGAGCTGAACAAAATTTACACAATTTTAATCTTTAAAATTTTATAGAAAAATTCTCAAATACAATTGAGAAATCGGACTTAGATAGTCTATAAGTATGGATCCTTGGCTGTAATTTCCCATTGGTCCAAATGAGTGACAAACATAAATGTGCCCACAAATAGCCAAATTCCCGTAGAGCTGAACAAAATTTACACAATTTTAATCTTTAAAATTTTATAGAAAAATTCTCAAATACAATTGAGAAATCGGACTTAGATAGTCTATAAGTATGGATCCTTGGCTTTAATTTCCCATTGGTCCAAATGAGTGACAAACAAATGTTATCGAAAAATTCTTAAATACAATTGAGAAATCGGACTTACATAGTCTATAAGTATGGATCCTTGGCTTTAATTTCCCATTGGTCCAAATGAGTGACAAACAAATGTTATCGAAAAATTCTCAAATACAATTGAGAAATCGGACTTACATAGGCTATAAGTATGGATCCTTGGCTTTAATTTCCCATTGGTCCAAATGAGTGACAAACAAATTTTATAGAAAAATTCTTAAATACAATTGAGAAATCGGACTTACATAGTCTATAAGTATGGATCCTTGGCTGTAATTTCCCATTGGTCCAAATGAGTGACAAACATAAATGTGCCCACAAATAGCCAAATTCCCGTAGAGCTGAACAAAATTTACACAATTTTAATCTTTAAAATTTTATAGAAAAATTCTCAAATACAATTGAGAAATCGGACTTAGATAGTCTATAAGTATGGATCCTTGGCTTTAATTTCCCATTGGTCCAAATGAGTGACAAACAAATGTTATAGAAAAATTCTCAAATACAATTGAGAAATCGGACTTACATAATCCATAAGTATGGATCCTTGGCTTTAATTTCCCATTGGTCCAAATGAGTGACAAACATAAATGTGCCCACAAATAGCCAAATTCCCGTAGAGCTGAACAAAATTTACACAATTTTAATCTTTAAAATTTTATAGAAAAATTCTCAAATACAATTGAGAAATCGGACTTACATAGTCCATAAGTATGGATCCTTGGCTTTAATTTCCCATTGGTTCAAATGAGTGACAAACATAAATGTGCCCACAAATAGCCAAATTCCCGTAGAGCTGAACAAAATTTACACAATTTTAATCTTTAAAATTTTATAGAAAAATTCTCAAATACAATTGAGAAATCGGACTTAGATAGTCTATAAGTATGGATCCTTGGCTTTAATTTCCCATTGGTCCAAATGAGTGACAAACAAATGTTATAGAAAAATTCTCAAATACAATTGAGAAATCGGACTTACATAGTCCATAAGTATGGATCCTTGGCTGTAATTTCCCATTGGTCCAAATGAGTGACAAACATAAATGTGCCCACAAATAGCCAAATTCCCGTAGAGCTGAACAAAATTTACACAATTTTAATCTTTAAAATTTTATAGAAAAATTCTCAAATACAATTGAGAAATCGGACTTACATTGTCTATAAGTATGGATCCTTGGCTTTAATTTCCCATTGGTCCAAAAGTGTGACAAACAAATTTTATAGAAAAATTCTCAAATACAATTGAGAAATCGGACTTACATAGTCTATAAGTATGGATCCTTGGCTTTAATTTCCCATTGGTCCAAATGAGTGACAAACATAAATGTGCCCACAAATAGCCAAATTCCCGTAGAGCTGAACAAAATTTACACAATTTTAATCTTTAAAATTTTATAGAAAAATTCTCAAATACAATTGAGAAATCGGACTTAGATAGTCTATAAGTATGGATCCTTGGCTTTAATTTCCCATTGGTCCAAATGAGTGACAAACAAATGTTATAGAAAAATTCTTAAATACAATTGAGAAATCGGACTTACATAGTCTATAAGTATGGATCCTTGGCTTTAATTTCCCATTGGTCCAAATGAGTGACAAACATAAATGTGCCCACAAATAGCCAAATTCCCGTAGAGCTGAAAAAAATTTACACAATTTTAATCTTTAAAATTTTATAGAAAAATTCTCAAATACAATTGAGAAATCGGACTTAGATAGTCTATAAGTATGGATCCTTGGCTTTAATTTCCCATTGGTCCAAATGAGTGACAAACATAAATGTGCCCACAAATAGCCAAATTCCCGTAGAGCTGAACAAAATTTACACAATTTTAATCTTTAAAATTTTATAGAAAAATTCTCAAATACAATTGAGAAATCGGACTTAGATAGTCTATAAGTATGGATCCTTAGCTTTAATTTCCCATTGGTCCAAATGAGTGACAAACAAATTTTATAGAAAAATTCTCAAATACAATTGAGAAATCGGACTTACATAGTCCATAAGTATGGATCCTTGGCTTTAATTTCCCATTGGTCCAAATGAGTGACAAACATAAATGTGCCCACAAATAGCCAAATTCCCGTAGAGCTGAACAAAATTTACACAATTTTAATCTTTAAAATTTTATAGAAAAATTCTCAAATACAATTGAGAAATCGGACTTACATTGTCTATAAGTATGGATCCTTGGCTTTAATTTCCCATTGGTCCAAATGAGTGACAAACAAATGTTATAGAAAAATTCTTAAATACAATTGAGAAATCGGACTTAGATAGTCTATAAGTATGGATCCTTGGCTTTAATTTCCCATTGGTCCAAATGAGTGACAAACAAATGTTATAGAAAAATTCTTAAATACAATTGAGAAATCGGACTTACATAGTCTATAAGTATGGATCCTTGGCTTTAATTTCCCATTGGTCCAAATGAGTGACAAACATAAATGTGCCCACAAATAGCCAAATTCCCGTAGAGCTGAACAAAATTTACACAATTTTAATCTTTAAAATTTTATAGAAAAATTCTCAAATACAATTGAGAAATCGGACTTAGATAGTCTATAAGTATGGATCCTTGGCTTTAATTTCCCATTGGTCCAAATGAGTGACAAACAAATGTTATCGAAAAATTCTCAAATACAATTGAGAAATCGGACTTACATAGTCTATAAGTATGGATCCTTGGCTTTAATTTCCCATTGGTCCAAATGAGTGACAAACAAATGTTATCGAAAAATTCTCAAATACAATTGAGAAATCGGACTTACATAGTCTATAAGTATGGATCCTTGGCTTTAATTTCCCATTGGTCCAAATGAGTGACAAACAAATTTCATAGAAAAATTCTTAAATACAATTGAGAAATCGGACTTACATAGTCTATAAGTATGGATCCTTGGCTGTAATTTCCCATTGGTCCAAATGAGTGACAAACATAAATGTGCCCACAAATAGCCAAATTCCCGTAGAGCTGAACAAAATTTACACAATTTTAATCTTTAAAATTTTATCGAAAAATTCTTAAATACAATTGAGAAATCGGACTTACATAGTCTATAAGTATGGATCCTTGGCTTTAATTTCCCATTGGTCCAAATGAGTGACAAACAAATGTTATCGAAAAATTCTCAAATACAATTGAGAAATCGGACTTACATAGTCTATAAGTATGGATCCTTGGCTTTAATTTCCCATTGGTCCAAATGAGTGACAAACAAATTTCATAGAAAAATTCTTAAATACAATTGAGAAATCGGACTTACATAGTCTATAAGTATGGATCCTTGGCTGTAATTTCCCATTGGTCCAAATGAGTGACAAACATAAATGTGCCCACAAATAGCCAAATTCCCGTAGAGCTGAACAAAATTTACACAATTTTAATCTTTAAAATTTTATAGAAAAATTCTCAAATACAATTGAGAAATCGGACTTAGATAGTCTATAAGTATGGATCCTTGGCTGTAATTTCCCATTGGTCCAAATGAGTGACAAACATAAATGTGCCCACAAATAGCCAAATTCCCGTAGAGCTGAACAAAATTTACACAATTTTAATCTTTAAAATTTTATAGAAAAATTCTCAAATACAATTGAGAAATCGGACTTAGATAGTCTATAAGTATGGATCCTTGGCTTTAATTTCCCATTGGTCCAAATGAGTGACAAACAAATGTTATCGAAAAATTCTTAAATACAATTGAGAAATCGGACTTACATAGTCTATAAGTATGGATCCTTGGCTTTAATTTCCCATTGGTCCAAATGAGTGACAAACAAATGTTATCGAAAAATTCTCAAATACAATTGAGAAATCGGACTTACATAGGCTATAAGTATGGATCCTTGGCTTTAATTTCCCATTGGTCCAAATGAGTGACAAACAAATTTCATAGAAAAATTCTTAAATACAATTGAGAAATCGGACTTACATAGTCTATAAGTATGGATCCTTGGCTGTAATTTCCCATTGGTCCAAATGAGTGACAAACATAAATGTGCCCACAAATAGCCAAATTCCCGTAGAGCTGAACAAAATTTACACAATTTTAATCTTTAAAATTTTATAGAAAAATTCTCAAATACAATTGAGAAATCGGACTTAGATAGTCTATACGTATGGATCCTTGGCTTTAATTTCCCATTGGTCCAAATGAGTGACAAACAAATGTTATAGAAAAATTCTTAAATACAATTGAGAAATCGGACTTACATAGTCTATAAGTATGGATCCTTGGCTTTAATTTCCCATTGGTCCAAATGAGTGACAAACATAAATGTGCCCACAAATAGCCAAATTCCTGTAGAGCTGAACAAAATTTACACAATTTTAATCTTTAAAATTTTATAGAAAAATTCTCAAATACAATTGAGAAATCGGACTTAGATAGTCTATAAGTATGGATCCTTGGCTTTAATTTCCCATTGGTCCAAATGAGTGACAAACAAATGTTATAGAAAAATTCTCAAATACAATTGAGAAATCGGACTTACATAGTCCATAAGTATGGATCCTTGGCTTTAATTTCCCATTGGTCCAAATGAGTGACAAACATAAATGTGCCCACAAATAGCCAAATTCCCGTAGAGCTGAACAAAATTTACACAATTTTAATCTTTAAAATTTTATAGAAAAATTCTCAAATACAATTGAGAAATCGGACTTAGATAGTCTATAAGTATGGATCCTTGGCTTTAATTTCCCATTGGTCCAAATGAGTGACAAACAAATGTTATAGAAAAATTCTCAAATACAATTGAGAAATCGGACTTACATAGTCTGTAAGTATGGATCCTTGGCTTTAATTTCCCATTGGTCCAAATGAGTGACAAACATAAATGTGCCCACAAATAGCCAAATTCCCGTAGAGCTGAACAAAATTTACACAATTTTAATCTTTAAAATTTTATAGAAAAATTCTCAAATACAATTGAGAAATCGGACTTACATAGTCCATAAGTATGGATCCTTGGCTTTAATTTCCCATTGGTTCAAATGAGTGACAAACAAATGTTATAGAAAAATTCTTAAATACAATTGAGAAATCGGACTTACATAGTCTATAAGTATGGATCCTTGGCTTTAATTTCCCATTGGTCCAAATGAGTGACAAACATAAATGTGCCCACAAATAGCCAAATTCCCGTAGAGCTGAACAAAATTTACACAATTTTAATCTTTAAAATTTTATAAAAAAATTCTCAAATACAATTGAGAAATCGGACTTAGATAGTCTATAAGTATGGATCCTTGGCTTTAATTTCCCATTGGTCCAAATGAGTGACAAACAAATGTTATAGAAAAATTCTTAAATACAATTGAGAAATCGGACTTACATAGTCTATAAGTATGGATCCTTGGCTTTAATTTCCCATTGGTCCAAATGAGTGACAAACATAAATGTGCCCACAAATAGCCAAATTCCCGTAGAGCTGAACAAAATTTACACAATTTTAATCTTTAAAATTTTATAGAAAAATTCTCAAATACAATTGAGAAATCGGACTTAGATAGTCTATAAGTATGGATCCTTGGCTTTAATTTCCCATTGGTCCAAATGAGTGACAAACAAATGTTATAGAAAAATTCTTAAATACAATTGAGAAATCGGACTTACATAGTCTATAAGTATGGATCCTTGGCTTTAATTTCCCATTGGTCCAAATGAGTGACAAACATAAATGTGCCCACAAATAGCCAAATTCCCGTAGAGCTGAACAAAATTTACACAATTTTAATCTTTAAAATTTTATAGAAAAATTCTCAAATACAATTGAGAAATCGGACTTAGATAGTCTATAAGTATGGATCCTTGGCTTTAATTTCCCATTGGTCCAAATGAGTGACAAACAAATGTTATCGAAAAATTCTTAAATACAATTGAGAAATCGGACTTACATAGTCTATAAGTATGGATCCTTGGCTTTAATTTCCCATTGGTCCAAATGAGTGACAAACAAATGTTATCGAAAAATTCTCAAATACAATTGAGAAATCGGACTTACATAGTCTATAAGTATGGATCCTTGGCTTTAATTTCCCATTGGTCCAAATGAGTGACAAACAAATTTCATAGAAAAATTCTTAAATACAATTGAGAAATCGGACTTACATAGTCTATAAGTATGGATCCTTGGCTGTAATTTCCCATTGGTCCAAATGAGTGACAAACATAAATGTGCCCACAAATAGCCAAATTCCCGTAGAGCTGAACAAAATTTACACAATTTTAATCTTTAAAATTTTATAGAAAAATTCTCAAATACAATTGAGAAATCGGACTTAGATAGTCTATAAGTATGGATCCTTGGCTTTAATTTCCCATTGGTCCAAATGAGTGACAAACAAATGTTATCGAAAAATTCTTAAATACAATTGAGAAATCGGACTTACATAGTCTATAAGTATGGATCCTTGGCTTTAATTTCCCATTGGTCCAAATGAGTGACAAACAAATGTTATCGAAAAATTCTCAAATACAATTGAGAAATCGGACTTACATAGTCTATAAGTATGGATCCTTGGCTTTAATTTCCCATTGGTCCAAATGAGTGACAAACATAAATGTGCCCACAAATAGCCAGATTCCCGTAGAGCTGAACAAAATTTACACAATTTTAATCTTTAAAATTTTATAGAAAAATTCTCAAATACAATTGAGAAATCGGACTTAGATAGTCTATAAGTATGGATCCTTGGCTTTAATTTCCCATTGGTCCACATGAGTGACAAACAAATGTTATAGAAAAATTCTTAAATACAATTGAGAAATCGGACTTACATAGTCTATAAGTATGGATCCTTGGCTTTAATTTCCCATTGGTCCAAATGAGTGACAAACATAAATGTGCCCACAAATAGCCAAATTCCCGTAGAGCTGAACAAAATTTACACAATTTTAATCTTTAAAATTTTATAGAAAAATTCTCAAATACAATTGAGAAATCGGACTTAGATAGTCTATAAGTATGGATCCTTGGCTTTAATTTCCCATTGGTCCAAATGAGTGACAAACAAATGTTATCGAAAAATTCTCAAATACAATTGAGAAATCGGACTTAGATAGTCTATAAGTATGGATCCTTGGCTTTAATTTCCCATTGGTCCAAATGATTGACAAACAAATGTTATACAAAAATTCTCAAATACAATTGAGAAATCGGACTTAGATAGTCTATAAGTATGGATCCTTGGCTTTAATTTCCCATTGGTCCAAATGATTGACAAACAAATGTTATACAAAAATTCTCAAATACAATTGAGAAATCGGACTTAGATAGTCTATAAGTATGGATCCTTGGCTTTAATTTCCCATTGGTCCAAATGATTGACAAACAAATGTTATACAAAAATTCTCAAATACAATTGAGAAATCGGACTTACATAGTCTATAAGTATGGATCCTTGGCTTTAATTTCCCATTGGTCCAAATGAGTGACAAACAAATTTTATAGAAAAATTCTTAAATACAATTGAGAAATCGGACTTACATAGTCTATAAGTATGGATCCTTGGCTTTAATTTCCCATTGGTCCAAATGAGTGACAAACAAATGTTATCGAAAAATTCTCAAATACAATTGAGAAATCGGACTTAGATAGTCTATAAGTATGGATCCTTGGCTTTAATTTCCCATTGGTCCAAATGATTGACAAACAAATGTTATACAAAAATTCTCAAATACAATTGAGAAATCGGACTTAGATAGTCTATAAGTATGGATCCTTGGCTTTAATTTCCCATTGGTCCAAATGAGTGACAAACAAATTTTATAGAAAAATTCTTAAATACAATTGAGAAATCGGACTTACATAGTCTATAAGTATGGATCCTTGGCTGTAATTTCCCATTGGTCCAAATGAGTGACAAACAAATGTTATCGAAAAATTCTCAAATACAATTGAGAAATCGGACTTAGATAGTCTATAAGTATGGATCCTTGGCTTTAATTTCCCATTGGTCCAAATGATTGACAAACAAATGTTATACAAAAATTCTCAAATACAATTGAGAAATCGGACTTAGATAGTCTATAAGTATGGATCCTTGGCTTTAATTTCCCATTGGTCCAAATGAGTGACAAACAAATTTTATAGAATAATTTTTAAATACAATTGAGAAATCGGACTTACATAGTCTATAAGTATGGATCCTTGGCTTTAATTTCCCATTGGTCCAAATGAGTGACAAACAAATTTTATAGAAAAATTCTCAAATACAATTGAGAAATCGGACTTACATAGTCCATAAGTATGGATCCTTGGCTTTAATTTCCCATTGGTCCAAATGAGTGACAAACATAAATGTGCCCACAAATAGCCAAATTCCTGTAGAGCTGAACAAAATTTACACAATTTTAATCTTTAAAATTTTATAGAAAAATTCTCAAATACAATTGAGAAATCGGACTTACATAGTCTATAAGCATGGATCCTTGGCTTTAATTTCCCATTGGTCCAAATGAGTGACAAACAAATTTTATAGAAAAATTCTCAAATACAATTGAGAAATCGGACTTACATAGTCTATAAGTATGGATCCTTGGCTTAAATTTCCCATTGGTCCAAATGAGTGACAAACAAATTTTATAGAAAAATTCTCAAATACAATTGAGAAATCGGACTTACATAGTCTATAAGTATGGATCCTTGGCTTTAATTTCCCATTGGTCCAAATGAGTGACAAACAAATTTTATAGAAAAATTCTCAAATACAATTGAGAAATCGGACTTACATAGTCTATAAGTATGGATCCTTGGCTTTTATTTCCCATTGGTCCAAATGAGTGACAAACAAATTTTATAGAAAAATTCTCAAATACAATTGAGAAATCGGACCTACATAGTCTATAAGTATGGCTTTAATTTCCCATTGGTCCAAATGAGTGACAAACAAATTTTATAGAAAAATTCTCAAATACAATTGAGAAATCGAACTTACATAGTCTATAAGTATGGATCCTTGGCTTTTATTTCCCATTGGTCCAAATGAGTGACAAACAAATTTTATAGAAAAATTCTCAAATACAATTGAGAAATCGAACTTACATAGTCTATAAGTATGGATCCTTGGCTTTTATTTCCTATTGGTCCAAATGAGTGACAAACAAATTTTATAGAAAAATTCTCAAATACAATTGAGAAATCGGACTTACATAGTCTATAAGTATGGATCCTTGGCTTTAATTTCCCATTGGTCCAAATGAGTGACAAACAAATTTTATAGAAAAATTCTCAAATACAATTGAGAAATCGGACTTACATAGTCTATAAGTATGGATCCTTGGCTTTAATTTCCCATTGGTCCAAATGAGTGACAAACATAAATGTGCCTACAAATAGCCAAATTCCAGTAGAGCTGAAAAAAATTTACACAATTTTAATCTTTAAAATTTTATAGAAAAATTCTCAAATACAATTGAGAAATCGGACTTACATAGTCTATAAGTATGGATCCTTGGCTTTTATTTCCCATTGGTCCAAATGAGTGACAAACAAATTTTATAGAAAAATTCTCAAATACAATTGAGAAATCGGACTTACATAGTCTATAAGTATGGATCCTTGGCTTTAATTTCCCATTGGTCCAAATGAGTGACAAACAAATTTTATAGAAAAATTCTCAAATACAATTGAGAAATCGGACTTACATAGTCTATAAGTATGGATCCTTGGCTTTAATTTCCCACTGGTCCAAATGAGTGACAAACATAAATGTGCCTACAAATAGCCAAATTCCCGTAGAGCTGAACAAAATTTACACAATTTTAATCTTTAAAATTTTATAGAAAAATTCTCAAATACAATTGAGAAATCGGACTTACATAGTCTATAAGTATGGATCCTTGGCTTTTATTTCCCATTGGTCCAAATGAGTGACAATCAAATTTTATAGAAAAATTCTCAAATACAATTGAGAAATCGGACTTACATAGTCTATAAGTATGGATCCTTGGCTTTAATTTCCCATTGGTCCAAATGAGTGACAAACAAATTTTATAGAAAAATTCTCAAATACAATTGAGAAATCGGACTTACATAGTCTATAAGTATGGATCCTTGGCTTTAATTTCCCATTGGTCCAAATGAGTGACAAACAAATTTTATAGAAAAATTCTCAAATACAATTGAGAAATCGGACTTACATAGTCTATAAGTATGGATCCTTGGCTTTAATTTCCAATTGGTCCAAATGAGTGACAAACATAAATGTGCCTACAAATAGCCAAATTCCCGTAGAGCTGAACAAAATTTACACAATTTTAATCTTTAAAATTTTATAGAAAAATTCTCAAATACAATTGAGAAATCGGACTTACATAGTCTATAAGTATGGATCCTTGGCTTTTATTTCCCATTGGTCCAAATGAGTGACAAACAAATTTTATAGAAAAATTCTCAAATACAATTGAGAAATCGGACTTACATAGTCTATAAGTATGGATCCTTGGCTTTAATTTCCCATTGGTCCAAATGAGTGACAAACAAATTTTATAGAAAAATTCTCAAATACAATTGAGAAATCGGACTTACATAGTCTATAAGTATGGATCCTTGGCTTTTATTTCCCATTGGTCCAAATGAGTGACAAACAAATTTTATAGAAAAATTCTCAAATACAATTGAGAAATCGGACTTACATAGTCTATAAGTATGGATCCTTGGCTTTTATTTCCCATTGGTCCAAATGAGTGACAAACAAATTTTATAGAAAAATTCTCAAATACAATTGAGAAATCGGACCTACATAGTCTATAAGTATGGCTTTAATTTCCCATTGGTCCAAATGAGTGACAAACAAATTTTATAGAAAAATTCTCAAATACAATTGAGAAATCGAACTTACATAGTCTATAAGTATGGATCCTTGGCTTTTATTTCCCATTGGTCCAAATGAGTGACAAACAAATTTTATAGAAAAATTCTCAAATACAATTGAGAAATCGAACTTACATAGTCTATAAGTATGGATCCTTGGCTTTTATTTCCCATTGGTCCAAATGAGTGACAAACAAATTTTATAGAAAAATTCTCAAATACAATTGAGAAATCGGACTTACATAGTCTATAAGTATGGATCCTTGGCTTTAATTACCCATTGGTCCAAATGAGTGACAAACAAATTTTATAGAAAAATTCTCAAATACAATTGAGAAATCGGACTTACATAGTCTATAAGTATGGATCCTTGGCTTTAATTTCCCATTGGTCCAAATGAGTGACAAACAAATTTTATAGAAAAATTCTCAAATACAATTGAGAAATCGGACTTACATAGTCTATAAGTATGGATCCTTGGCTTTTATTTCCCATTGGTCCAAATGAGTGACTAACAAATTTTATAGAAAAATTTTCAAATACAATTGAGAAATCGGACTTACATAGTCTATAAGTATAGATCCTTGGCTTTAATTTCCCATTGGTCGAAATGAGTGACAAACAAATTTTATAGAAAAATTCTCAAATACAATTCAGAAATCGGACTTACATAGTCTATAAGTATGAATCCTTGGCTTTAATTTCCCATTGGTCCAAATGAGTGACAAACATAAATGTGCCCACAAATAGCCAAATTCCCGTAGAGCTGAACAAAATTTACACAATTTTAATCTTTAAAATTTTATAGAAAAATTCTCAAATACAATTGAGAAATCGGACTTACATAGTCTATAAGTATGGATCCTTGGCTTTTATTTCCCATTGGTCCAAATGAGTGACAAACAAATTTTATAGAAAAATTCTCAAATACAATTGAGAAATCGGACCTACATAGTCTATAAGTATGGCTTTAATTTCCCATTGGTCCAAATGAGTGACAAACAAATTTTATAGAAAAATTCTCAAATACAATTGAGAAATCGAACTTACATAGTCTATAAGTATGGATCCTTGGCTTTTATTTCCCATTGGTCCAAATGAGTGACAAAAAAATTTTATAGAAAAATTCTCAAATACAATTGAGAAATCGAACTTACATAGTTTATAAGTATGAATCCTTGGCTTTAATTTCCCATTGGTCCAAATGAGTGACAAACATAAATGTGCCCACAAATAGCCAAATTCCCGTAAAGCTGAACAAAATTTACACAATTTTAATCTTTAAAATTTTATAGAAAAATTCTCAAATACAATTGAGAAATCGGACTTACATAGTCTATAAGTATGGATCCTTGGCTTTAATTTCCCATTGGTCCAAATGAGTGACAAAAAAATTTTATAGAAAAATTCTCAAATACAATTGAGAAATCGAACTTACATAGTCTATAAGTATGGATCCTTGGCTTTTATTTCCCATTGGTCCAAATGAGTGACAAACAAATTTTATAGAAAAATTCTCAAATACAATTGAGAAATCGAACTTACATAGTCTATAAGTATGAATCCTTGGCTTTTATTTCCCATTGGTCCAAATGAGTGACAAACAAATTTTATAGAAAAATTCTCAAATACAATTGAGAAATCGAACTTACGTAGTCTATAAGTATGAATCCTTGGCTTTAATTTCCCATTGGTCCAAATGAGTGACAAACATAAATGTGCCCACAAATAGCCAAATTCCCGTAAAGCTGAACAAAATTTACACAATTTTAATCTTTAAAATTTTATAGAAAAATTCTCAAATACAATTGAGAAATCGGACTTACATAGTCTATAAGTATGGATCCTTGGCTTTAATTTCCCATTGGTCCAAATGAGTGACAAACAAATTTTATAGAAAAATTCTCAAATACAATTGAGAAATCGAACTTACATAGTCTATAAGTATGAATCCTTGGCTTTTATTTCCCATTGGTCCAAATGAGTGACAAACAAATTTTATAGAAAAATTCTCAAATACAATTGAGAAATTGGACTTACATAGTCTATAAGTATGAATCCTTGGCTTTAATTTCCCATTGGTCCAAATGAGTGACAAACATAAATGTGCCCACAAATAGCCAAATTCCCGTAAAGCTGAACAAAATTTACACAATTTTAATCTTTAAAATTTTATAGAAAAATTCTCAAATACAATTGAGAAATCGGACTTACATAGTCTATAAGTATGGATCCTTGGCTTTAATTTCCCATTGGTCCAAATGAGTGACAAACAAATTTTATAGAAAAATTCTCAAATACAATTGAGAAATCGAACTTACATAGTCTATAAGTATGGATCCTTGGCTTTTATTTCCCATTGGTCCAAATGAGTGACAAACAAATTTTATAGAAAAATTCTCAAATACAATTGAGAAATCGAACTTACATAGTCTATAATTATGGATCCTTGGCTTTAATTTCCCATTGGTCCAAATGAGTGACAAACAAATTTTATAGAAAAATTCTCAAATACAATTGAGAAATCGGACTTACATAGTCTATAAGTATGAATCCTTGGCTTTTAATTCCCATTGGTCCAAATGAGTGACAAACAAATTTTATAGAAAAATTCTCAAATACAATTGAGAAATCGAACTTACATAGTCTATAAGTATGGATCCTTGGCTTTTATTTCCCATTGGTCCAAATGAGTGACAAACAAATTTTATAGAAAAATTCTCAAATACAATTGAGAAATCGAACTTACATAGTCTATAAGTATGAATCCTTGGCTTTTATTTCCCATTGGTCCAAATGAGTGACAAACAAATTTTATAGAAAAATTCTCAAATACAATTGAGAAATCGAACTTACATAGTCTATAAGTATGAATCCTTGGCTTTAATTTCCCATTGGTCCAAATGAGTGACAAACATAAATGTGCCCACAAATAGCCAAATTCCCGTAAAGCTGAACAAAATTTACACAATTTTAATCTTTAAAATTTTATAGAAAAATTCTCAAATACAATTGAGAAATCGGACTTACATAGTCTATAAGTATGGATCCTTGGCTTTAATTTCCCATTGGTCCAAATGAGTGACAAACAAATTTTATAGAAAAATTCTCAAATACAATTGAGAAATCGGACTTACATAGTCTATAAGTATGGATCCTTGGCTTTAATTTCCCATTGGTCCAAATGAGTGACAAACAAATTTTATAGAAAAATTCTCAAATACAATTGACAAATCGGACTTACATAGTCTATAAGTATGGATCCTTGGCTTTAATTTCCCATTGGTCCAAATGAGTGACAACCAAATTTTATAAAAAAATTCTCAAATACAATTGAGAAATCGGACTTACATAGTCTATAAGTATGGATCCTAAGCTTTAATTTCCCATTGGTCCAAATGAGTGACAAACAAATTTTATAGAAAAATTCTCAAATACAATTGAGAAATCGGACTTACATAGTCTATAAGTATGGATCCTTGGCTTTAATTTCCCATTGGTCCAAATGAGTGACAAACATATTTTATAGAAAAATTCTCAAATACAATTGAGAAATCGGACTTACATAGTCTATAATTATGGATCCTTGGCTTTAATTTCCCATTGGTTCAAATGAGTGACAAACAAATGTTATAGAAAAATTTTTAAATACAATTGAGAAATCGGACTTACATAGTCTATAAGTATGGATCCTTGGCTTTAATTTCCCATTGGTCCAAATGAGTGACAAACAAATGTTATAGAAAAATTCTCAAATAAAATTGAGAAATCGGACTTACATAGTCTATAAGTATGGATCCTTGGCTTTAATTTCCCATTGGTTCAAATGAGTGACAAACAAATGTTATAGAAAAATTCTCAAATACAATTGAGAAATCAGACTTACATAGTCTATAAGTATGGATCCTTGGCTTTTATTTCCCATTGGTCCAAATGAGTGACAAACAAATTTTATAGAAAAATTCTCAAATAAAATTGAGAAATCGGACTTACATAGTCTATAAGTATGGATCCTTGGCTTTAATTTCCCATTGGTCCAAATGAGTGACAAACAAATTTTATAGAAAAATTCTCAAATACAATTGAGAAATCTGCCTTACATAGTCTATAAGTATGGATCCTTGGCTTTAATTTCCCATTGGTCCAAATGAGTGACAAACAAATTTTATAGAAAAATTCTCAAATAAAATTGAGAAATCGGACTTACATAGTCTATAAGTATGGATCCTTGGCTTTAATTTCCCATTGGTCCAAATGAGTGACAAACAAATTTTATAGAAAAATTCTCAAATACAATTGAGAAATCGGACTTACATAGTCTATAAGTATGGATCCTTGGCTTTAATTTCCCATTGGTCCAAATGAGTGACAAACAAATTTTATAGAAAAATTCTCAAATACAATTGAGAAATCTGCCTTACATAGTCTATAAGTATGGATCCTTGGCTTTAATTTCCCATTGGTTCAAATGAGTGACAAACAAATGTTATAGAAAAATTCTCAAATACAATTGAGAAATCAGACTTACATAGTCTATAAGTATGGATCCTTGGCTTTAATTTCCCATTGGTCCAAATGAGTGACAAACAAATGTTATAGAAAAATTCTCAAATACAATTGAGAAGTCGGACTTACATAGTCTATAAGTATGGATCCTTGGCTTTAATTTCCCATTGGTCCAAAAAAGTGACAAAAATAAATGTGCCCACAAATTGCCAAATTCCGGTAGAGCTGAACAAAATTTACACAATTTTAATATAAATACTTTTAATTTGATTTTATAACGAGTGGGGTAGCGAAGCACACCGGGATAAGCTAGTTATTTATAAAAAGAGGTACTTTAGTAAAAATTGTTGTTTTGTTTATTAATAGAAGTTAATGCTGTTTTGGTGAAAGCTCAATAACTTAAATTTGCATGAAATATTTTTGTAGATTTTTAAATATACAAAATAAATATTGTTTCTTTTGTGCTTGAAATATTTCCTAGGCAGAACATAATTGAATATTAATTGGTTTTACCATATACTGGTATATTGACAAATTACACTGTGCAACGCAACAAAAAAATTAATAAGTTCTAACGGCTGATTGAGGTAGAGAGCACATTTAAAATATTTATAATATTTATAAGCAACAAGATATATATATTCGGCACTTTTATGTGGAATAAAATAAGAAATATTTATGTGGAATATTTTAACCTTCTAAAATATTTGTGTCACAAATATTTTATAAATACTGACATCAAAGCTTTCAACACCAAAGTCTAAAATGCATTTAAGGATGAATATTTGCTTTTTTCATATTTAGTTTTATTATTTCATAAAACTGAAAATAAAATAAATTTTATGTAATTTCCTTCTACATCTCACAGGCATACATACTTACATACATAGAGAAAATTGTAGCCATAATATTTTAACATTCGTTGAATTCTTAAATTTTGAACAAAAAACATAATAAAGAATTTTGTAGTACAGTGTTATGAGTAAATTACATTTTATATTGTGTTTTATTCACAACTTTAGTTATTATATATGTATATTACGTTTAATTATTTTAATATTTTATGTAAATATTTGGTGTTGAAAATATGAGTATGTGCATAATTTGATGCATGCACAAGCAGGTTCATCGCACATCAATTCACCTAAAATATCAAATGAGTTTATTTATGTACCGAACTACAATCTAATAAATTTCTAATAATAAGATATTTTAAACTATATTTTATATTATTATTACGAATAAACGTAATTATTATTTGAACTGTAATAATGTATAAATGAAAAATTATTATTATTAGGCTTAAGTTCAGTTTTATT
Source organism: Lypha dubia (assembly GCA_947311025.1). NCBI lineage: Eukaryota > Metazoa > Arthropoda > Insecta > Diptera > Tachinidae > Lypha > Lypha dubia. The sequence continues at coordinate 84,324,891 of OX371263.1, read as the reverse complement.
GAATTAATGATAATTCAAATTACTGCACTCAACCAAAAATTGTAGGTAATATTAACGAAAAATTTTAGTAAACCTTTAACGAAAAAAATAGTTAATTTAGCAGAATTTTTATTCAAGTCTACATAAAATAACCGAATTTTCTTTAGTTAACAAATACATTTTCGTTAGATACATAATTTAGTAATATCTGTTGATATGAATAAAATTTAGGTTAAAAATCAACTAAAATTCTGTTAAATCAACAAAAAATTAGTAAAATCAGTAGTAACGTATCGTAAGGAAAATAACACATACATTTTGTTAATTTTTAGCGCTATTTACTAATTTTTTTTTAGTTAAATTAAATAAAATTTAACCGAATTGAAGAACTTTCGTCAAATGGCATGTTTTTGTTGTAATGTTTATCAATTTAACTAAAAAGCATGTAGAAATAAAGAAATTTAGTTAAATTTAAATAATTCATTTTAGTAAAATTGAATAAAATTTTTCCAAATTTACTAATTGAATAAAAAATGCATATTTCTAGAAATTTCGTTAACTTTAAGTATTTTTTTAGTCAAATTAAATAAATAATAAAGGCATGTAAAGTTGAATAATGGCCTGTAGAATTGAAGAAATTTTATTCAAATTGACTAAATGGTTTTATTCAATTTGAATAATAACATGTAGATTTGCAGAAAATTCTTCAATTTATACCAAAATACTCGTATAAACTGCAATAGCTAAGCGTGCTTTCGAGAGTGTGTATAAAATTATTTTAATATTAAATATTTATTCAAAGAAATTTTTATAAAATATTTATATAAATCTTATATATAAAATTCTCGTGTCACAATGTTCGCTATAATACTCCTCCGAAATGGCTTGACCCATTCTTATGAAATTTTTTATGCATATTCAGTAAGTCTGAGAATCGGCTACTATCTATTTTTCAAGCCGATTGGTGCATGAGGAGGGGAGGGAGGGGGTAATTTCTGTATTTACTAAACAATTTACCCAACAGATGGCGCTATGTCCGCCTCATAATTATTTTCGTTTTTGAATGACAGATGGCGCTATGCCCACCTCATGCAGGAGAATCGTCGTCGTTCATATTTCAAACAAAACAATATTATTATTGTTTGGTATATTTTTCATCGGCTATCATCGTCACACACTTACAATACATTCGCTATTTTTTATATAACACCCAAAATATGCTAGCAGAAGGATTTCAAGGAAGCTGCACCTTTCATCAACGTTCGTTTGTCAATTTTTACAATTAATGTAAAGTGGATACTAATTGGGAAGAATATGAACTATTTAACCAAGTTTTCAACAGAAATAGAATACGAGAATTATTATACTTCCTTTGGGGAATTTCGTACTAACCAAAAATTTTTTTCAATATGTAAAAATAGAATAAAAAGGAATCATAACGTTCTGCTAGTCTGATTGCACATGCTAATGTTTTTCAAAAATAAAAAACTCATAGAAGTTTGAATTTTCATTAATTCAATAAAACTGAACTTAAGCCTAATAATAATAATCACCCCTATCGTGAATAATTTTCCACGTGAAATTTTTTCACTTTTCACGTATTTGCAATCGTGAACAACTCGCATGAACAAATTTGATTCAGTCCGGAATAACAACGTGAAAAATGTTCACTGAAAAAAATTCCCCTTATCGTGAATAAATATTTCCGTCGGAATTTTTTCACTTCTCACATTGATATTTTCACTTTATTTTTGATGGGGAATAGAACAGAAATTATATGTATTTCTTCTTATAATTCGAATATTAAAGCTTAAAAAGTTTATTTTAATGAAAAGTTCTGATAATAAGGCACAAACTGATGTATTCCTCAACAAAATGCAAAAAAACAGGTCGATTGCCTGCAGATTTGTGAAACTTTAATTTGTTGGCATTTTTTCGTCTTGTTGGCTTTCCAAAAAGTAGCCGAATTATTTTACCACATAAAAGTTAGAATGCAATAAACAAACGGAGCCAAACCAAACTAAAGCTCCAAAACTGAATATTTAACTTTGATTTTTGAAGTTTTCTTTAAAATAAATATATCCGTGTATATTTTTGAACAAAAAGTTGTATGATTTTTTATTTTTTTAATCTTCTTCCCTTTTTTACATTCACTAACAACTGATAGCGGGAATAATTTTTCCCGGGAGATTCACGATACCATTTTTCCCTTCGAGTGGAATTAAAATTTCACGTGAACAAAAATTTCACTTCTTATTCACGATAGGGGTGAATTTCTCATTTATATTTTAAAATATGTTTAAATTGAAAAACAAAAAAAAAAGGTATTTAATGTGTATTGGAACTATTTTGTATGGTCAATACTGCGCTATAAATCACTACCCACAAAAAAAACTCATAACCACAATTTTCTTGTAAACGCAGTTTAATAGCCTTGCATGCGAAATTTTTGTAAGAACGTATTTAACTCGACGTATTTATTTATATTCACACACATTACAAAAAAAAAACGATATTATGATTGTATCACAGGAATATCCTCAATTATTTTTATAAGTTTAGCAATATTTTGTTAAAAAAATATTATCAACTTACAAACTAATTTGAAGACAAATTATATTCTTTAGTTATTTTGTGTTCTTTGGCAGCAGTCACACCATTATAATGACTTTTGCAAGTGATTAAGACATAAAATATAATTAGAAAATATGAAAAACATCAAAGAACTCGAACGGAAAATAAACTACATATTTTTGTTTTTTTCCACAAATATGTACACAATTAACCAAAATGATTTAGAAACCATTTGCAAGAATCTTACCAACATCATAAGTTTCTTGGTGCCACTTTTCCCATTTTGGCTAAATTTTTGGATTTTCGTTAGTTTTTCCTATTTTGTGGCCATGTTTCGTTTTCAGTTTTTTTTTTTTTTTAATTTGGGTCCTACTTTCATTTTTAAAATCTTTAGTGGGAAAGGAGAAATATCGGACCAAAAAAATAGTGAAAATTTACCCAACATTTGTGTTTTTGTTCTCAAAACAAATCTTTTGGGACATTATAAATTTTTGGTTTGGATTCTTCTTTGTTTGGACAATTTTTTTAAGGAGCCAAGTATAATCGTTGTTTAAAATATGTGAATTGCACTTCTTCGCTTTAAAACACTTTTTCCTAGTTTTGAATTGTCTTGGCGCAGGCGCAGTAAGTCAAACAGACAGTTTTGCCTTTGTTTTGCTCGATGTGGGCTGTCTCCTAAAAATTAATGTTCTATTGTCGTAATAGACAAAAAACATTTTTTTCTTAAGTCGGTGTGGGTTCAGCTTAGGAGCTGTGCACATATTACGTAACGCTCCGAGGGGGGAGATTTGTTAAAAACAGCGTTACATAATATGTGCACAGCCCCTTAAGACTGAAAACTGAAAACAAATACAGATCACAGTAATCTGACATGTGGCAGAAACACTTACTAAACAATTGCGAACATAAGTCAATTGCAATACCATGTGTCAAATTGTTATCTAAACTAAGTGTCTAACAAGTATTATTAAATTTTGAAAAAGTATTTAAAAACTGTTAACATTTTGTATTTAAATAAACTTTAAATGGTTATAAAAAATTATTAGAAATATATTACTATGAGCTCAATCTATAATTTAATTACATTTTGCCTAAAAAATGATTTGCTGGGTTGTTTTCTCATTTGCTCTTTTCACAAATGATAAGGCCAACTGTCAATTGACCAAGAGTTTGGTAAAACTTTGAACTATATTTCTTAGCCACTATGAATGTTGTACGTTTGTCAAACTCGAGAGTCATTGAAACGAAAAAAAACAAAAGCAACAAATAGTATAAAAAATTAAAAAAAAGAGATAGTTGCAAGATTGAAGTCTATATAAGAAACAAACAGAAAAATATTAGTCATTAAATTTGCTTGATATTTTTCTTTGTGTCCTAAACCTGTAAATCTGACTAAATTAAGTTATAATAAAATAATAAATTCATTTAAAATTAAATTAAAACCAACTTAAGCCTGAATAACAATAAAATTTCCTTAATAGAACAATTTATCTTATTTTCATCTTGTCTTTTCAGGGGTAGGTCACGTAACTGGATCAATGTAACATTAGAAGAAAAACAATTGTTTCTTCAGGTGATTTTTTAGTTATACTAATACAGATTTAAATTATGACAATAACAAAGTATTCCACTGGCTCACGAGCCGCAGGGCTAAATAACTTTTAAAGTATCTGCATCTATTTGTGTTTTATCTGAAAGAAAACAAACCCAAGATTATACGACGGAGAGAACACAAGTGCACTTAAGAGCAACAAATTGTATAACAAGCAAACAATTGGCACTTGGCCTTATGCCTTTAAAATGTATTTATTGCAACAAAAAAACATTTTTCAATTTCCTTTTCTACTTCTTTTCTTGCGAATATAATCGAAGAGATTTTTATAAATATTTATTCACATTATGTTCACTATAATCATTATATTGTTGCTGATATTATTGTTTGGTTTATTAAAATGTATTTTTTTCGATAAATGAAAAGAGGCTTGTTCAAGAAAGTACATGCTATTATTAAAAGGGTACTTTTATTAACAATATGCTTTTATTAAAAAGGTACCTTTTTCGAACGCTGCAATTTGTTTTAAATGTCATTTTTTATATGTTTTCTTTTGATAAAAATTTTTCTAAACGTTTCTTTTCTATATGTTCTTTTTTATACGAAATTTTTTGAAATTTATTTAATAAAAATCCGAAATTTTCTAAAGGTTATTTTTAAAATATATTTATTTAGTTTGAATTTTATTTATTTAAAGACGTACATTTTGAGATCTCTTTTTAAGGGTACTTTATTAAGAAGTAACTTTTTTAAGATGGAACTTTTCAAAAAGAAACTTATTTGATCGAATATTTCTTCTTTTTCTTCATTTTCTTCTTTTATATTTTTATGACAAACTTTAAGCATTCAATTAATTTTTGTACTTAACGTTTAATTTAATTTTTTATTTTTTATAAATAAAACCAGTTCATCTCTATAAAAGTTTATAATAAATTCTCAAATATTTAAACATTTAAAAACTGAAAAATGATTCTTTAAAATTTGTTTTGTAACAAGAGTTAAACTCATTTTAACTTAAATAACTTTCGTAAAGAGTAATGTGTTATTTCCATAAGACAGACGAATGATGTTGGTCTAAAATTTTATAAAAAGCACTCAAATTTTTTTTAGTGATTTTAATACAAATTTTACGCTCAAACCATTTGTAACGTCATGTGAAAACAGCACCTAAATAAATATTTATTGTAAAATAAACCAACATCTAAACATGTACACTCTGTATGTGTGTTCTTTCCCCCACAAACAAAATGTCATTACATTTCAATTGCTATAAAATCAATTTTTTTTTTCAACACCACCAACTAGTCATTGGAAAAATTCGTGTTCAAATGAAAATGAACATGAAAATTGTCAATTATTTTTAAACTATAATTTTTAAGTGTAAAATTCAAAACACCACATTTTTATAAATTTCTGACCTTTTTGAACGTCCTTTTATATTCACGGATGTCCAAAATTCTAGTTTCATCTCTGACAAGATGAGTTTCCTTTTATCATGATATCAAACTTTTGATTTTGAGATTTTTTTTTATAAAAATGCCTTTTCTGAAAAATTTTATTTTTCTAAAGCAACTTTAACTAAGGTACTCTTTTAAAAAGTACTCTTTTAAAGTGTCACCTTTTTAAAGCTACTTCCTTTCAATGTTTGCTTGTAGTTTGGTACCACCTCTTTTTTGGAAAATTCTGAAAAAGGTACTTGTTTTAAAATTAACTTTCTTAAAAAGCCACATCCTTAAAAAGGGTGTTCCTCTGAAAAATTTTTTTTTTTATATAACTTTTAGTAAGGACTTATTTTCAAAGGTACTTTCTTAAAAAGGCGCTTTTTTTAAGTTACCTCTTTGAAATGGTTGCTTAGTTTCAAACTACCATTGTGTATTTTTAAAGTTCTAAAAAAGTCCTTTTTTAAAAAAGACTCTTTCTTAAAAAGGTACTATCGGGAATAAGCTGTTTCGCTAAAGAAACTTTATCTAAAAACTATTTTATCCAAAAGTACTTTTTTAAAATGACACATTTTTAACGCAACATTTTTTAAATGTTTGCTTGTAGTTTGGTATCATTGTTTTTTTTTTTTAGTTCTAAACAGAGAAAAATTTTTTAAAATTAACTTTTTCAAAAAGGCACATTCTCAAAACCGTGTTTTCTCTCAAATAACTTTTAAAAAGAACTACTTTTTCCAAAGAATGACACTTTTTTTACGGAAATTTCTTTTAAATGAACTTTTTGTTTAAGGTACTTTCTTTTAAAACATACTTGCTTTTCTCCTTTTTAAAAGGGAATTTTATAGATTTTTTTTTTGTTTAACGTTTATTTTTAAACTAATTTGTTTGTTGGGAATATCAAATGGTCTTGGTATGTATATGGCTATCATGAATTTTTACTTGCACACACACTTATATTATAGAAATATATTGGACTGCCATAAATATATTTTTGCAACAAAGAAAAACACATTGGTCGTTTTCTTTAATGGTTTTTTGTTAAAATTTTCATAAATTCAAAAATGTTCCTTTTCCCCGGCGTAACATTATTTAAAAAGTTTGTTCCTTTTGTTGTTCTTATTTTGTATATATATTTGTGTTGTTGTTTTATTTATTTGTTTTTTTGTTAAGTTTTCCCAATTTTGTTATTGTTTTCATTTTCTGTGCTATTTGTTATTAGTTCATTCATAGTTTTACAGTGTCCGTTAAAATAAGTTAAGTATTTTTAAATATTTTCTAAGTAGACAAATCAAAGTCTATAATCTTATAATTGTAATTTAAAATACAGATAACGTTCTCTCAGGTTCCTGCCTTCTTTTCCTTTTGTGTCGTATAAGTAGGACCCTTTTCTGCCGCCATTTTATAATTTTAATGATATTCTCGTTTGCTTAGAATCTTTTAGGAAGCTTTTCAGTATGCATTTTTTAGGGATCTAACGATTGAAAGAAAGAAAAAAAGACGTGTGGCACTCGGGGACTGCCGCGGTAAAGTTATTGCATAGCATTTTTTATCAACTTAAGCAATTTCAATTTCAGCTTTCTAGCTATACTGGAAGTGCCCCACACAAAGACGGGGCACCCTAGTCCCCCCAGGTAAAAAGTGCCTTACCTATGTGCCTTATCCTATGTCCTTCTCCTGGTTCTAAGCTACCTGCCCACCAATTTTCAGCCAAATCAGTTTAGCCGTTCTTGAGTTATAAATAGTGTAACTAACACGACTTTCTTTTATATACATATATAAAAATCCCCTCAAAAACCCAGAAATCCAGGAAACTTTCCCGGGAAAAGGTGGCAACACTGGACGGGAATTCCCAAAAACTTGGACAAAAATCCCCTCAAAATCCCGGAAAAATTCCCGGGAAAAGTAGGAACACTGGAAATTTAAAAAAATTTACAAAATGGCAACACTGTATACTCATCATACATAGACTATACAAAAAAGAAGTTTTCACTTCAAAAAGCAAAAGCCTTAAGAAACAAACTTAGTGTCAGCATTTTTCGTTTCATAAACAAATTCCAGGTTTTTTCGTTTCATAAACAAAAGCCTTAAGAAACAAACTTTTCAAAATTTCTTGATTCGTTCGCCTCAAAGCCCGCGATAGAAGCTATGCAATAGCTTAAAAACGATATAAAAAAAAATAAATGTGTAATTTTTTTTGCCCCTCACTGTTAATCGTTTCTAAACTTGTAAGGAAAAATCTAAAGATTTTCAACTAAATGTGGTTGGTTTCGCCTGCATAAATTTAATTCGTAAAAATATTTTCGTTTGAATGTAGAGTATCCTTTCTGCCATCATCATAAATATTTAACAAATCGCTAATATATTGAATGGTCGTCGTCGGTCGTTAGGATTGAGTAAAACCATTAAAAATACAATAAAATAATAAAGCACACAGAATAATTTAAAAAAAAAAAAAAAAATGCTTAAAACTCTATTTTAAGATAAAAGAAAATGGAAAAATTTAATAAAACCTGAAAAGATCTATTAACATATTAGAGTAACAAACAGCTTATAGCAGAATAATTTATTTTTTACTTTTAGTTTCCATAATGCCAAGTTTGCTCATAAATATTTAAGGAATTGTTTTTTTTTTTTTTTTTTTTTGCAGACGTATTTGAAGACTTTTTCTTCAATTTTTTTTTAAGTAAAGAAGTCAAGAAATTTAATACGAAAATATTGCGAATTGTGGTGGTAACTTTAATTTATTTCCCGCCGTTACTCCTTTTGGGAGCATACTGGCTCTACAAAGAATTTACTTTCATCTCCCACGGTTTGCCTCTGTTTTTTTTTTATTTCTTTGCATATTTGTTGCCGCAATTAACTGTTCATTGTGTTGCTCTGTTTTGTTAATTTTTATTTTTTTTTTGTTAGTATATTGTAGGCTGTCTCAGGACTATAAGGCGGAAGACAATCTGTCCTTACCTATTAACAACGCCGCCTTGTAATTAAGTTCGTGTGTGGTGTGGCATCATACTAATTATTTGCCACTTTTCTTGACATTTCTCCAGTTGCTGGCTCTTCTTGAACGTTATTACTGGTTGTTTGTTTCCAAAGAGGGTGTGGCTTGCTGAATTCTTCTTAACTAATAAAATTTCCATACGTCCACCAGGATTCGAACCACAGCCATTTGTTCTGAAGATTTGCACTGTAACTACTATGCCGTGGCCCACTTACGGTATCTTGCATTAAGATGACTTTATTTATCTATACAAGGCAAGACCGGTTTTTTGTGATAGACTTTATGTCCATATTATTCAACTGATTTTGACCAAATTTCTACCAAATTAAAAATAATTATTCATAGATGCGAACAAAATAATGTGGATAATTGTGCGTTTTATATTTTGGCATCTATAAACGTTTGAAGTTGCCACTAATACATGCACACAAAACATGCATGTGTTTCGAAAAGAAAGTAACAATAATAAAACATTTGAATTTGTATGTTTGGTTGTGGGAGAATTGTAGGAGTGTTAAAGCAAGAAAAGAGAAAAGAGATCAGTAAATAGATTCAGCTCATTCTGTTTTATTGTTTTTTATATTTTATTAAATGAGTGTAGTCGTGACAATTTTTCTATGAATATCAAAAAAATATTATGTCGGCCGTTACTTATTGTAGTTTATAATCAAAAATGTGTGTGCATAAAATTTCGAAATTCAAGAAATTTTAACCAGATTCAAGTTCATTAATTCATTGTTTTTCTTTGCCGATTTATTATTAATTTTTATTCCCCCACGTCAGATGATGTGACATTACGACCACTTTGGCCACACAGAAAATAAACATACATTTTTCTAAAAATGTAACCAATTTCACTTGCAACTTTAAGCCACAAAAATTATCACACTATATGATTACGAAATAGCGTATATTAAACAAAATCTGTTCTTATTACAACATTTTATTGAATTTTGTGTCATCTATTTCGAAAGTGCATTTGAATTTCAAACAACTAATCTAAAGCTGTTGTTTTAATGTTAAGCTCCTCTACAAGCAAATTACTGTCAAAAACATTAGATATCAAGCGGCAATATTGTTGTCGGTGTATCATACAATAAAGACGTGATGTTGACGATGATGATGATGATGTCCTTGTCATTCATATCCTTAATGTTGCATATATTGTTGCTACAGCTTAAAGTGCATAATCTCTAAACTTAAAATCAATAGACTGACTGCATAACCAAAGATAAGAACCCATAATGCTGATGTAAATGTTTGCATGTCAACCTAAAAATATACATACATACGTACGAATACACAAACGAGTAAATGCTGTTATTGTCATTAATATAAAAATAGAGTTTAGTTTAGTTGAGCTGATCTGAGTAAATGAGCTACATGAGTGGTGTTGTTGCACTTTGGATAAAACATGTCAGTGTTCTATTATACAACGTTTGTAATCGTATATTCAGAAAAGAGCATTATAACAAAAAAAAAACACATTATTCCAATAATTGTGTTCATCATCTATTTGCGAGTAGTACGACGACCCACCTACCTGTAAATCATCGGCGTGCAATTGTTTAATACATCGTGGTTTGGCTGAATGCCAAACTTTACGTTGATAATCTGTCAGACCAACCTCAGTAACACGACGTAGACTAAAAAAGCGATTAAGTCAATTAGTCGGTAGTCAATTTTTCGTTTTATATGGCGAAAAAGTGTGAATTCAACTCACCCGTATGTTATCATTTTCCTTAAAGGCGATCCTTTTTGTACAATACTGACCATTTTTTGTGGCGGAAATAATTGTATTTCGGTCAAATCACAAATCTCCTTTTCGGTAAAGGTATCAGCAATGATTTTATAAGCAGTTGCCACATCAACATGAAAAGCAAAACCTGATAATAGTGTACATGAGATCACAAAGAAGAAGAAGAAGAAAAATGAGGTGTGCAATTTCTTAAAGATTAAAGATTTTCTACTAATATTTATCCGATCGTACCCCATTGTGTTTTCTCTATTAAACACAAACTTGCAAAAAAAAAATATAGTCCCAGGAATATGTGATATATTCAGCTCTAACATTATTTTACATAATTTCAATGAATGGCTTTCTTTGACACTTGTTCTTAAATTTTATGCAAAAATACATTGATTCAATGTACGCATACATTATTTCAATGAATATATTCATTAAAGCTTAATGTAAAACGGTGTATTGAAACCATTAAAATAAGTTAATCAGCACTTTGATTTGAATGCCTACTAGATATTTTAAATCCAAATCATTCATTGAAACAATTATCTTTGTCCTTTTGAACTCTATTTTTAGGATTAGCACCCAGAACACGACACCTACTTATGCCATGCATTATGCCAAAGCTACCTGAGAAAGGGATAGGGGAGAGAAGGTATGGTGAAAATGTTGAAAACGGCAACAGTCATTAGAACTTTTATATTTTGATTAAAAAAATTGAATTTTTAAATATTTATAATTAAATATTTTTTTCAACTTACTTTCATCTTTTACTTTGGCCACCCCATAGTCAGGATCGTACCAGTTTGAGGCCTCATTGGTCTTGCCACGGGCACTACTTGCATGACTGGGCAAATTGTTACGATGTGCCTTAGCCTTTGAAGCATCTGTTAATTCGGTAATTTTTGTGGCCTGGGCAAGGACATCAGTGGAATTATTGCCCAAACCAGGGTCTGTCGACTTTGGTATACTTGTGACTTTTTTGGCATACAGTTCCTTGGCATCGTGATCATTTGTGCGCTTTAAATTCATTCAATTTAAAATGAAATTTAAAAAACTTCACTTGAAATCACTGATTTTTTTTTTTTTGTAATAACTTACCAAAAAATAATCTCTATTGTATACAATATCCTCAATACCAATTTCCAATGAACTGTGTATTAAATCGCGTAAAGTGCGTATAGTTTTAGGCTTTTCCATCAACAAAGTGCCCACAATACTGGCCGAATAAAATTGATAAATTGCAAAGGAAAATAGCAAGGAGGTGATAATAATACAACGACCGGAAATAAAAAATGTGGAAAATGGTAGACCTAGAAAAAGTGATCGATTAAAATTTACAAATAGCTTTTAAACTTTGAACGATTACCCTGCTGGCATATGGAGGCAATATAGAATAGCCAGGACTCAAAAAATAATGCAAAACGTTGATGATATCTGTTGTTCATTCTGCCTTGAGCAAAGCGTTGCAAACACAATGATTTCAAACCTTCTGCTGCCTTAAAATCATTTTCCTGCACATCAATACCCAAAAGTCTTTGTTTTACTTTTCCATTTTCTTTGGTATCAAACTTACGCTCCAAACTTATTAGCAGCCATAGAAAAACTATTGTTATACAACCGCTGGCAAATAGTAAAATCCAAATTTCATTGGAAAAAGGTTGCAAAAATACAATACGATCTTTTTTGCTACTACGAGGATGACGGAATATAAAACAAGGTCTGAAAATATTCAAAATTAGATAATGAAAAGATCTTATAATAAATGAAAACTACCAAATGATTCAAAGGGGTTTATCTTATTGTACTAAAGATTGTGTATTTGCTAATTGGTGTATGTATTAGCTATTAGGTGTGAGCATTAGCTATTTTGCTTTTAATACGTCCATATTTTTTATATTGAATTCGTTAAAGAAATATTCTATAAATGGCTAAGAAGCTTGTGGTAAATTGTTGTAAATTTGAAAAAAAAAGATTTTAATTGAAAATCTTACTAGATTTCGCTCTGTTGTAAATTCAATATTAGAACTATTTTAAAAACAAAAACGATTGAATTGCTTAAATGATCTTTTACCTGGCCACCCATGTTCTTGTCGTATAATCAATCACTTTGGCACGTTCGATGCGAAAAAATATTGGTGATCCCCCAATATCTGCCTGCTTGCGTACTAAAGCACCAATCATGCCATCAAATTTGCCATTCTTCAAATAACCCCAGGTGGAGGTTTTCGACAAAATAAAACTGCAGAAAATAAAAATTTCACATCAATAATAAAGAAAATATATATGAAAAAACTAAATTTTGCAAAAAAAGAAAAGAAGCGTAAGAGCAACCAAAAAGTGAACAAGTCTGAGCATCATCGTAATACATGGTTTAAACAAGCATAAAAATCACATCCAAGTTAAAGAGCTACACCGATTATTGTACACCTTTCGTACATTTTTCTTTTAAGAAAAATAAAATATTATTGAGAAATTCCATGTGTACGCATGACTTTCTGTGATCCACTAGTTAGAAAATTTATGCAAAAATATGTACATTGATTCATTGAACGCATACATTATTTCAATGAAAATATTCATTAAAGTTGAATATCAAATTGCTCATAAAAATAATTTATTATTGTTTATTCATCTTTAAGAAAATTAATCAACCAGTTCATTGGCTTAACGTATCATTACATCGTACATGAAATCAAAAATTAATGCATTCCATTTCTATGCATTTGTTTTTTTCAATTTAGCAAAATGTAGGGTATTTTTTGTTTGCCATTCTTGCATCTATATCTAATATTTTAACGTTGTTGTTTTTTGTGTGTACATATTTTTTTTTTTTTTTTTTTTTTTTTGTTAAATGCTTTTCTGTCTAATACTGAAGTTTGTTGTAAACTTGCAAAAAAAAAATTAAATATAATTGATGACTCTTAAATTGATTTTCTTCCTTCCTTTGTTTCAGTTTGTTTAAATTGAATACTGAACAGAGTGTAGATTGAAACTTTATTAAATTCGTAAAATATATTTGATTAAGAATTAAATTTAAATACCGCAAATATACTAATCGGATAAGAGATTTTTTATCGAAAACTATTAAATGCCAGTTTGTGTAGTTGTGTAGCCTTTTTCAAAAAGTCAATCTCGAAAATTAAAGTGTGCAAAAAGTTTTGAAAAAATATATGAAATGAGGCGATAAACAGGACATACCTAAAATTGAATAAATCTCTCACATGTGTTAACAGAGCGAAATTAAAACGATTCATTGAGTCCAAATGGGTGTCATGGTGTGACATTAAATACTCTTCCAAAGTAACTGAGGCATTTTGATGAGTAATCTAAGTTAGAAAAAAAAAAATAAATAACTTAAGTCATCAGTCTCTAGTTCCTTTTTTTTTTAATTCTATTTTACAAATTAAAATACACTTAGAGATCGTTCTCATATCACATAACACTGTTTTCGGCAATTTTCCGAAATTTCCACTCCGTAAGCCCTTAACCACAGAAATCAGAAAAAGTTAATTTAGATCAACTAGAAAAATACGTATGAATGATGTGTGACGTGGAATTGTACTTCTTTTCGCATACTTCAGACCTTGAAGATGCACCGGCGTTACTAGAATTTCTAAATCAGCCATTTTTATTATCTGACAAAAAGTATTTTTGATTTTTACATTAAGTTTTATTTCTTGTTGTTTTAAGCTTTTAAATGTGAAGGAAATGTGATGGAATAACACCATGCAACAAAATGTTTTTTTTTTTGTTAATATTTATACAGGCTAAAGTTCGTAAATGTTTATAATCAGAGAAATATTAGGTAGACATTGTTAACATATTTCGACCAACAAAGGAAAAACTTTATATTTATACATCGCTTTTGTAGATATTTCAACAGCACTGGCTGAGTAGAACAAACGTTATTTTCGGTAGAAGCCACAAAACCTCGTCAGTATTCATGTGCCAATGCTTTCACTACTTGTTTGGTAGCTTCTTTGAACGTGATTACATATTCTATTTATACACTATTAAAAATACAAATAGTTTTTAGTTTTTTAAATTTCAATTTAAAAGATATGCTTAGGGTTTTTATACAAAACACATTTTATCCCTTTAACTCTTCACATTGAGGCACTTTTTGTTCTTTTCGGAGTAAAAACTATTTCACGAACCTCCCTTTCTATGGCGCTGTAGCGTACAAAAATGCTCTCCAAAATATTTGTCCAAAAAATCGAATATGAATTTTACATGTAACTTAAGCTTTTAATTCAGCTTTAAGGCTCGAAATTGTTGAGAAATTATTGTTCTAAAAATAAATACTGTAATATCCCATTAAAGATATCCTAAATAAAATTTCAAAAGTCACTAATTTCCATCCCTGAGTCGAACCGTTTTATTTATGGCGTTTTCTTTTATGAAGAAAGTGTTGCATTTATGCTACATTATTTAATTTTCGTGATCCATTCTAAAAAATATGTAACATATTTAAAAGCGACTTCGTTCTTTTCTAAATATGTTGCACCAATAAATGCCAAAATATGCAACATATTTAACCCTCTACTATCAAGTCGGGGGTGCGATACTGCCCTTTTTACATCTTTGTTAAGTCACTTTTTTATACAAATAAGAACTTTTATTCTTGTCATTCTATTTGCTTAAGTGAAAAAAATTATAGTTAAAAAGTGAAAAAGATTTAAACAAAATATTTTAATAAATACTTTGAGAATAAAATTTTTTCGCTAATTTTCAAAAGTCACTAATTTCCATCCCTGAGTCGAACCGTTTTATTTATGGCGTTTTCTTTTATGAAGAAAGTGTTGCCTTTATGCTACATTATTTAATTTTCGTGATCCATTCTAAAAAATATGTAACATATTTAAAAGCGACTTCGTTCTTTTCTAAATATGTTGCACCAATAAATGCCAAAATATGCAACATATTTAACCCTCTACTATCAAGTCGGGGGTGCGATACTGCCCTTTTTACATCTTTGTTAAGTCACTTTTTTATACAAATAAGAACTTTTATTCTTGTCATTCTATTTGCTTAAGTGAAAAAAATTATAGTTAAAAAGTGAAAAAGATTTAAACAAAATATTTTAATAAATACTTTGAGAATAAAATTTTTTCGCTAATTTTTTGCAGTTTATTATACATAGATAACAGAAGTTGATGAGCAAACAATGTTGCTGACGTCTTTTATTGATATAAAAATGCGCTAAAAACCGTAAAAACATTGAAACGCTACGTATACATTAATTTTAAGCCTCAAATATTTTGTACCATTGTGGCAATAAAAAATTAAGCACTTTTTAAACTGTAAAAAGTGTTACACATTGAAAGGGCAACATTTTTGTTCAGAATAGAAAACGCCTTTAGTTCTGCTAAAGTTTTCTTACCACCACTAAACATCGTATGCGGGCCAATTGCATATTTTTACGTCTCCTTGTAGTCGATGTTGTGCGATACCACTGGTCCAAGTACAATCCTGCCTTGGGAGTGAAATTGCCAATTTTCGATATGTTTAAAACGCCGCCATATTGTAAACCAGGATTCCTGTGTAAAATCGAAAGCAAAATATAAATAGTTTTATTCAAAGTTTTCGATTATTGAAATTTTCCATTGAAAAAAAAAACATGCACACAAATTAAATTAAATCTTTTAAATTAGACCGTAAATACCGATTTCACGTACAGACAGATGGGGAGACGTATAGACAGACCGACAGACGGACATGCCACATTCAACTATTAGGACCCAAAATGTACATCCATATATACTTTATGGGTCTCATATGAAAATTGCGGAAATTTCATACGGAATGATAAACCTATAAATTCGATTTATTTTTTTTTTTTAATTTTTTTTTTTTTTGTTCATTTGTATTGATATTGTACATCGAATAAATGAAATGAATATTAAAAAGGATACTGAGTTTTTTGTCTACACAGAGCATCCAACATACCAAACATCGTATAACAAGTAATAATCCATCTTTCGAAGTGTTTTATAATCATTAAAATCCAACGATGTCGCTTGTGGTGGTGTGGTTGTTCTTGGCATCGTATTGGATATACAAATTGTGGTTTGCGAAGTGCAGCAGACTGGGGTTTTGTTGTTGTTGTTGGGTGGTACAAGGACACGCGTACGTCGTTTTGCCAATATTAACTCTGTGTTTATATTGATGTTGAGTTTTTCGAGAAACTTTTCAATAATCTCTATGTCATTCTCATCCGTTGTCTCAATACGACTGGCATTAGATGAGGACGATGAGGACTTGTCGTCTATCAACTGTTTTTGTTGACCATAATCAGCAGCAGCAATCTTATACGAGTCGTTGGCTGCTGTGACATTGTTTTGTTCATCCGTTCCGAAGCCGGATGTACAGACGCCAATAACAACATCCTTTGGGTATGTAGATAATTGTTTAACTTGTCTATTTGTAGCAGCAGTGCTGTCCATAACAATTTCCCTTTTAGAGATTTGATCAGGCTCTTTTCTGTTGATGTCGTTGTAGCTGCGACTGTAGCTGTTCATCTTACTTTCTATATCATCAGCATCGGCAGCATCATCGTTTACAGTTTGTCGATTAAATACATAATCCTCCTCCAGCAATAACCAATGATACATTGAATTAAAAAATGCTTTACTCGAGGCCTGTTGATTTTGTTCGTTTAAGTGGAATAGAAGAAAATAGCAAGTAGTTACGACACACAATCCATATAAGTAGGCAACGAATAAATATATTGATTCACTCGCAACAGTCACGTTTTGTAGAAAAATAAAGTTGAAATAAGAGTACAAGAATGTTGGCAAAAATATCATCACAGACGTGTAAGTGGAAGTGTGTGGCGGCGCAGGAAGTTAAAAGTTAAACATCATTTTAGTGACAGGATTATTGTGTGACACAACGTGCAAACAAACATCAAAGGTTTAATATCCGTTTCCGTTTTATTTTTAATGTTTATTTTTATATGTAAACATTTGAAGTAATACATCGTTTATATATTAAAGAGTATTTTGTAAATTTTTTACAAGTTTTCATAGTATTTTGTTGTTAATCCATAAGAAAGCATTTAATAAAGATGGAAAAGTGTAATAAATAGAATTAGTAGGTTTTCTTGTTAGTAGTTCGAGTGAGTAGTTTTGTAAAACTAGACATTTCACAATGTTTGAAAATTTTATTTAAAATACGAAAAACTTTCTGGTATTTTCTCAAGATATTTTGAAACATTTACGGGTGACTATTGGACAGAAGTACTCTATCAAATAAAGTGCTGCATGATTTACTTTTTACATAAGCATTCTGATAATAAAATATCTATGTTCGAACACAATTAGCTTTCTGAACACATGTTTGATTTAACTCCGACGTCAGTAAGCAGAAGTTTGTTCATACCATTAACGAATGAACTCTCTTTACTATTAATTGAATTTGTTTTTGTGCTCATGAACTCGTGCCCGTGTTCGTGGACATATGAATGTGTTTGAAGTTCGTTATAAGAATTTTGAAAGTTATTGTATTTGAAATAAATTTTGCATTTATCTACATTCTGTTTTGTACAATTCTCCCTTCCATACGGTATTTTGCATACATATGGAAACTACAAAATAAATTTAAGTTAATTTGATTTATAATAATATTTTTAGATTTAGTAAATATAAATTACATTTTTGTAAGAAATGTTTGAGGAAATTTTTGATTGTGAAGATATTATATTTTTTAATTTAGGATTTTGCGGCAATATGAGATTTTTGTCGCTTCACAAATCAAGGGTAAAGTAATTAGCGGCGATTATAAAATTGTTCCGAAAATATATATACATAAAAAATTAGAAGGGAATGTTTCCTTTTGTTAATAAAAATAAAACCTTATTTTCCTGTATTTATATTTAAATGTTCGAACATGCCATCGTGTTTGTAGTTGTTCATAGTGTGTTCATGCTTATAGCCATGAACCAGTTTGTGTTCATATTTAGTTCGTAGTTGATCGCTAATGTTTATAGGTCAGGCATGTGTACTCATCGTGGCATCAACACAATGAACATAGTCGGGTATGATGCAAAAAACAACCCGAACATCTTCAAACATGCCTTTTCTTTGTTCATGCAACTCATTAGTATTAAACTCATCTAGTCCTACCATTAACATGAAAAGATAGGATATCACTGACTTTTGAAGAACAACTAATGACATACATTCGCAGCCGAGAGATGACAGTGCGAGGGAAGTGTCTGATCTACTTCCACTACTGCTCACTGGAATGTTAAATCAATCTCCTACTGCTGAGAAAAAATGACTCTGCAACAAGGACAAATAAAACAAAGCTGATCGCTGATTCACCAGTACCAGTGTGGAACATAATTTCTAATATCAAGATTTGTGCGATCCCTGGCGTAGAAAGCAAATTAATGAACTTATTATGATTCACAACCCAACTAAATTCATCAGTTAATGATATAAGTAACTAAAATCAACATGTTTTTTTATTTTTTGTATTATGTTTCACAACCCAAACCATTAATATATAGGGTGTTTTTTATAGAGTGTTACAACTTTGAGTTGGCATTACTGCTTTATTTGAACTCCCATTTAACAGCTGATAGTTGGTTTTTGTTTAGTTTGCTTTGAAATTTCATTATGAATCGGCTTACACCAGAGCAACGCATGCAAATTGTTGAAATTTTTATTCAAAATAATTGTTCTATTCGTCAAACTCATCGTGCAGCGGGTGCTACAATTGATTTACTCAAAGAAACTTTTGATGAAAAAATAATTTCACGTAATGGCCCAATTAATCGTGTGATTTAACCCCATTAGATTATTTTCTTTGGGGTTATGTAAAGTCACTTGTCTACGTCTATAAACCACAAACAATTGAACACCTGGAAATCAACATTCGAAGAATTATCGGCGAAATACGACCGCAAATGTGGCGAAGGTTGTTTAAAATTGGTATTCCAGATTGCGCCTTCTGCGCGCCAGCCACCACATGGCAGAATTCATATTCACTCTATAAAAAGCACCCTTTATAACCTATAAGGCAGTTACTCATAGACTCACTCGGATGGCAAAAAATCCTACTTAGAGAATTGCTGTAATATAAAAGAATTAGCTGCAGTCTGAAGTAGAAGGAACTGCAAAATATATAGTCCGCTGGAAAAGTGTAGTTGAGTCCGTTTGAGTCATCACCATGGTTCACAACCAATTTTGTTGCTAATCATACTACGAGTAAAAACTTATCGATAACAAGTAACTAAACAGCTGATTGAAAGTTGATGTGTGTTGTAGTCCATAAAAATAAATTGTCCAACTACAACTAAACTTTTAAGTTGGTTGTGAATCACGATAGGGTCATGGGTAAAGTATATTAAGGCAATTGCGGCACCTCTATTTAAGGAGAATACTTCTTTGGCTAACACTCTTATAATTAGTGGCAAATTGATTTTTCTAAAATATCGAAGAATTCATCCATGTTTTAATGGACTTGCAAAATTCTTGCTGGTTTGCTTGAAGTTTGGTCCCATGGATTTTTTTGTTAAATCGGAGAAAGTTGTCCGTCCCCTCGCATAATATTATTTACCGCCTTTTTCTGAAAGTCAGTAAATATATGGCTTCCCTTTCCTTCTCAAATAGAGGAAAAAGTCATTCTTTATTTAATAAATTTACGTGAAATTCAAAATTAGATCAAAGTCTTTGCGGCTCCTGAAACACACGAAGTTGATAATTAAATTCGGTCTCTACTAAATTGAAGGCAACAATTCTTATTGGTAACCGTAATAGTGGAGGTTCTGTGGGCCATAAAAGTGGTGCTAAGTAACATGCATCACTATGAGGCTGAAGCTGTATCGGCCGAACTGCTACTTAATATGGATAGAATGACAAAGTCACCTTAACCTAAGATCCTGGTAAACAGGACTCGTGAACTAAAGTCATGTGGTAACTTAGAAGATAAAATTGAATTGTAAAGACATTTTTTATTAAGGAGTTTCAAGATTTACCCCACCCATCACAAATTTTTTACTCACCATTTCTAACAAACGACGACTTGATAGTCCACAAGATAGATTCAATATTACAATCTGTCGCAATTGTTCAGCTCGCAGGGCCTCTTCTAGCCAGTTGAGATTTGTAAAAGTATTCCCTTGGTTCGCTACACCACTTCCAAAGAATCCTCTACGGGTTGTAGATTTATTTATGACTCCAAGATGATCGATTAAAACAACTTTCATCATCATCAGATTTGAAGGATTTGACATTAATAAACGTGTTACAAACTCCACTGTGTCCATATTCATACTCCTTTGACGTTTCTTATTCCTTGACATTTCATTTGATTTTGTTGCATTCCTACAAGTGAAATATGTTACTCGTGGTATTTGTTTAAATTTCAGAGCAAATTGTAATATCAACTCTTGTTGTGCATGTCCTGGCGAATGGAAAGCTTTTTTTAGCTTTAGTGAATTTTCATTATTGATTTCATCAGAATCCTTTTTCGTACTTTTGTTCCCATCTTCAATCTTATCAAATTTATTTTCTCTTGATTTTTCATTCGATTTCGGTTCATTTGTTTCGTTTTTTCTGCTGTCCTTTGAAATGTTATGCATGTCCTTGTTGTTGTCTTTATTGTTGTTGTTGTTATTGTTGTTGGTACTCTTTTGAACAGCTTTGCTGGCTTTTGTTTTATTAAATTTTACCTCCTCGTCCTCCTTTTCTTTCGGTTTATTTTCACAAGTGCTGGGATTTTTTTCATTTTGTTCTTTATTGAATTGATCTTTTGGCATCAGCAAGGACTGTGTTGGCGGCTGTGTTGTTCCTACTCCTGCTGCTGCCGATTTTGTTGGTATTAATGATGCTGTCGATGGTGATTTCGATGTTGCCGACATTATCATCTTCATATACATCATATTTGACTGTTTTTTGTCTCGTTTTTTTTCTACTCTTTGTGGCAATTTATTGGAGTTATTATTATCGTTTTCATTAAAATGGTCATAAATTGTTGTACCAACAACAGCAACAGCAACAATATTGCTACTACTGGCTTTATTCTCAGTGGCTGTTGTTATTGATGATGTTGTTAATACTGATTTCTTTGCCTCATTCCTTTTCGTTGTTATTTCTGCAATATGTTCTTCTTGTGTAATTTTCCTCCCCCCATTAATATTATAGTGAAAATCTTCTACAGCAGCAGCAGCAGTAGTCGTAATAAAACCAACGTCTAAAGTTAACGTATTTCCATGAGGATTTTGTTGGCCCATTAATGACCACATTAATATGAAAAGCAGCAGCAACAACATTTTCATTTTCTTATTAAAATATTTATACTTTGTCTGAAACATTATTAATATTTTGTGTATTTAAATATGATTTATGTATGAATGTATGTATGTATGTGTGTATGTGTGTACTCGTACACGCATTTATAATGGGATGTTTTGTTATTGAAAATGTGTCCTTTTTATTTAGTTTTTTTATTTAAATTTCGTTTTCTTCCGCTTCTTAATGTCTTTGTTACTTTTGTCGAAGATTTTCAATTGTGCATGTGAAGCACTTTAGTTTTCCTTTTATGCAAAAAATTCTAAAATAAAACAAAAAAGTAACTTATATTTTTATGACTACGAGGGAATTTGTTAGTTGCATAATAACCTTTTTTTCAAATCTTAATGACTTTGATAAAATTATCAAATAGTAGTTCATACGAGTGACTTCGTTTACGCTATTTGTTAATGAAAAAACAAAAAGTACTCAGCGCTAAGCGCTAAAACCACCAAAGGCATCAACTTTTCCTCATATTACGCCCCAGAAAGTACTATGTATGTCAATCTAAAGAAAAACTAATAAATTAAAAAAAACATAAAGTACCAAGTTGACACGTTTTTACCTCTTAAAATGTACAGTATATTTTAAAATGAGTACATGCTGCCTGTCTACCAAATTTCATCGAAATCCATTAAGAGAATTTCTCAGGAGAAAAAGTACCCAAAAGTATTAGTTTTTCTCACATTTTAGCCACAAGAAAGTACATATGTTATTTTTTTAAATATTTATAAAATATTGGGTGTACAAACCATTGCTTTACTAAATTTCATTAAAATCCATTAAGAGAATTTTTTAAAAGAAAAAGTACCAAAAGTAAAATACTAACATGAGTAAAAAAGTACCAAAAGTAGAAAACTACCATGAGTAAAACAGTACCAAAAGTAAAAGTTTTTTTCTCATTTTAGTCCCAAGAAAGTATAGTAAATTATAAAAAATTTATAAAATTAAAAAAAAGTACCATAAGTAAAAAAGTACCAAAAGTAAAAAAGTACCATAAGTAAAATAAATATCTTAAAATATATACGATTTATTCGAGTAATTCTCAAGAATGTAAGTTTTCTAAACTTTTAATCTATTTATTTCGGGGATTAGTTAATCTATATGCTGCATTTTGATGATTGCTAATGACAACTCATCAGTAGGTCTTTAACCCACGAAAAGTAGCATATAAATTAGCTAATTTTGTTTAAATGTAATTGATTTTCTTTAAATCGTTGTCAAATCATTAATATTGCAAAATGACGCCGTAATATGGAAAGGCACTAACTAATTTTTTTTTTCACATCGCGTTTTTTTTTTTTATGTTAATTATTTATAAGATTTGCTTAATGTTTCTTGTAAAATAGATTGAAAATAAATGAAATTGAAAAAAAAACTTCGCGTTTTTTAGCTTAACTTAGAAGTGTGCCCAGCGAAATATGATAAATGCGCGATTCGAAAAATAATAATGAGTTGGGGCCTTTCTCTATTACGGTAACGAAATGCTTTTTATATAAATCACTTTGGTAAAAAGAATTTACTCTCACCAATTATTTAAAATAACAATATATTTCTTACTTGTCTTTATTGTTTTTTGTTTAGTTAATAACAAATCATTTTTTCGTTTTTGCATATTTTTAAGAAAAGCCACCATTTAAATTCTTTCCCTAATCTCTCTGGTCAAGGTAACCCAGCAAACCAAAACTAATTAGAAATCACATGAACAAAAAAGCCTGCCAACATAAGCCGTAAGCTTAGAAAAGTATTGTGAATACTATTGTAAAGAGTTTATTAACAAGTTTATTAACAAATAAATGAATATGTCATGGAATACTTTGCTTACTATAGCTCTATCAGCACTCAGGCTTCGCGCTCTCTTCGTCTCTTTAAAACAGTTCTTAAAACCGCATCGGTTTTCGAAAAAAATAACGAAAAGTCTGATAACTTTAACAAATAATAAGAAAATTCTGCCATGCGCACAGAACCCTTATAAAACTATTGCGTGCATAAGTCATTTGCAATCACATGTGTCAAATAGTTTTCTAAATTAATTGTTTAACAAGTATTATTGTAAAAAGTGTGCTAATGTGAAATATTTTTGAAACAGTATTTAAAAACTATTAAAATGTGAAACTTCAATAATATTGTCTTTTAAAAAGTGGTTGGAAATCTATTATTAAAAGCTTAATCTACAATACAGTTACATTTTGCTTATTAAATTGTTTGTTGGATAATCAATTTAATCCGTGCTATAAAAGAATCAGATGTCCCTGTGCATTTGTGTATGTGCGTTTTGAATAAATTCTTAAAATTAAAATTAAAATTGATTACTGTTGTGATTACAGAAAAATTTTCAATTGAAAATTCCCATGTTCAAAAATATGACAGCATGTCATAAATGTCAATGAAAAGAATTCCAAAATTGCATATTAATAAAAGTGTAGCACTATTTTACATACATACACACATACATACATATGTATGTACATATATAACCGTTAAAAAACAAATTAGAGTGCATTATTCGGCTGTGCCGAATCTTATATACCCTCCAACAAGTCATAAATGACTATGTATGTATGTATGTATGTATGTATAAAACATAATAATATTTTTCTTATTTTTATTTTGCTGATTTTCACTACGAAAAGTCTTAAGACAAACCCGGAGACATCAGCTCAAGACCCAATTCTCAAACACGTGTGGTGGCTTCGAAAAACCGATTTCACGTAAAGACGATAGACGTACAAACGGTAAAAATTACGCACGGAATGGCGAAAGTATGAATACTTTTACTATTTTTGGTATAGGGTATAATAATAATTTATAATAGATCCTTTGAGAGTGGTGTTGGCTGAAGTGGTTAGCGCGTTGACTATTAAGCAAACAATGACGTGGGGCCTGGGTTCAAACCCTGGCCAGAGCAAGCTGATTGACATTAATTTATGTAATGTACATTAGTGAGATATTGTATTAATTGTTGTCGGACTATTTAAGTGATGAAGGCATAGCATTGGTCACTAAAAACTGTTCCGACAGCGATTGATGCTCTTCCAATTTTGTGTACACAACATCGCCCTCCTTCGTCGGTTAGCAGAGACATCGGCGAAGTAAAACAATTAATAAAATGCCTGCCAATACAGCTTAACAAAGTTAATGCATCTACTTAACACCGGAGACGCCTCAACACTGCTATAAAAATTAACATAACGCGCATAGCAGGGTTTGTAAAAGAGTTAAGCCTTCTACATTTTCAACATCTATCTTCTCTACTCTATCCCTCTCTCTGAGTTCCGGCACAATGCACACTGCATACGTAGGGGTCATCCCCTGAGTGCTGGTCCTAATTAAAAAAAAAAAAAAAAAAACATGTTTGATGGTTGTTATCAGAGAAGTACTCAAACACAATTAATACACACATACATACTTAGAACAAAATACTTATCTTCTATATAATTGATAGGCAGGACTATTT
The DNA here is from genome assembly GCA_947311025.1 of Lypha dubia. Classification (NCBI taxonomy): domain Eukaryota; kingdom Metazoa; phylum Arthropoda; class Insecta; order Diptera; family Tachinidae; genus Lypha; species Lypha dubia. The sequence continues at coordinate 84,299,845 of OX371263.1, read as the reverse complement.
TTTGTGATGGACTTTATGGCCACATTATTCAACCGATTTTGACAAAACTTGTACCAAATTAAAAATAATTATTCACAGATGTGAACAGTATTTTGTGTTAAAAGTGCTACTAATGCATGTACACATACATATATACTCATGCATGTAAGGTAAAATAAAAAATAAAAAAAAAACAAACAAAACATGCATTTGATTTTCTCCAATTGGTTTTGCAAAAAAAAGTTACAAATTATTTGTTGTTGTGTTAGTTTTTTTAAACTATTTTGTGATTTGGTTTAGTAATTCTCGTTTATTGATTGAAAGTTTGTGTATAAGCAAATGAGTTTGAAAACTTTTCAAGCGATTAACTCATTAGATGTCATTTAGCAACCAGTGAAATGCAGCATATAGATAAGCTAACCCATAACAAATAAATTATTCTGTTTCTGATTCCGTTAAATAATTGTTGTATGACTGTTTTGTAAAAGATTTTTTACGATAATTTCACTATGAAAAGTAAACATAAACTTAATTCCATCTAGAATACGGTATATTGTGTCGACCATTAGTTATACTAGTAAATATTTGTAATATTTTTTTTTTTTCGTTATAACTCGACAAGTGATTAATGGATTCGTATGAAATTTAGTAGACGGATAGCATGTGACCTAGATTAATATATTGGGCACTTTTTAAGGGGTAAAAACGGGATTTGGGTACTATTTTTTTTTTGTTGTTGCATTAACATACAGTGTAAAATCTGGAAAGTAAAATTAAAAAAATCTGTCACTTTCGTATATTCTGATTTTGGTTTTTTCAATCAATTTCGTATACAGACAGTTTATGCATTCATTCATACGTAGCGTGAATCTAATCAAGTTTAAAATAAGTGTAAACTTAAGTTTCTAAATCTGTTCTACAGCCTGCTGTTGAACTTTTTACTTGAACACAGTTCGAATAGAAGCGAAAAAATTAGAGAAAACTTTTTTAATATTTTAGTTAAATGTTTTATCTTTTATTTTGCTATTTTTTTTTTTTTTTTTTGTCTAATAAATTACTAACATGTGTTATACGAATTCCATTTGTCTTCTTTATTCTTCGCAAACAAACAGAGTACGCTGGGGAAATCAAAATTATTTTTTTTCCAACACACATCATGATTTAAAATTAAAGCAAAAAATCAAATACATATGTACATAAATAACACTGTTATGCAAAATTTAGAATATAAAAATATTTTTCATGTCCTTTATGTAAAAGTAAGTGGAATATAAGGAATTCAATGCGCTTAATTAAAATCTGTTTATATAGATTTTTTAATGAACGTGGCTAAATTAAGCGATCATGCTAATATGTACATACATATTTATATTACTTCATAACTTCAGATCGTTTTGCTCGATTTCAACAAGTGAAGCATTAAAATATGCGGGATAAGATTGCCTTTAAATCAGCCATCTATTTATATCTTGATTTATTAAATAATACTGCAGCGGGGCGCTTACATTTCTATGGACAACTTGCCTCTACGATATAAAAATTATGGGACCAACCTTCACAAAATTCCTTCCAATTCTCAAGGTTTTTTTTAATAATTTCCGCACAAATATTGGATTGTTTAAACTATACTTTACTTTTTGAAAATTGGCTGTGCCATAAACGAGCAACAGACTCATTTAGCGGCAAGAATATAAAAATTTTTTTTTTCCAATTAATTCGCAATTGACAAATTGATTTATTTTATCGAAAACCCATAAAAAGCCGCAACTGTAATCGCGGGGTAAAATAGATGAGCAAATTTCAAAAATATCATTTCAACATATTTTACTGCATAAACACACGTGTACATACATACATACGTAAGTACATGCATATGTACGTGTGTATGGAAATTTTTGAATGAAAATGACAATTCCCTACAGGTGACAAAAATAGATAAAAAACGAATAAAACGATTTTTTTCAGCTAATGAAAAACAAAATGAACGGAAGTTACATTTAGAAAAAACTAAATAAACTCAGGAATATATCCTTAACCTAATAGATAAAGGCCCTAATACATTTTTTTACAAAAAGCGCGTTTATCAAATTTCAAAACAATCGATTTGAAAAAATAATATGAGTTAGGGCATCTCTATATTAAGGTAACGACATCATTACATACATACATATCGCACTCGTTGAACAATACTGTATTAACTCAAAATTTTTAAAATTTCGTTTCGCAAGAAATCTATGAACAGTGGTCATATCTATCCACTGTAAAAATTTTACACCATTTTCTCCAATCTTTCACCCAAAAATATACAGTTGTATCTCTCTTTGTGATAGCAGAATAGTATAAAAAAAAACTGTTTTTTGTCTCTCCTGAACACTTTGAAGTTTTTGAGTTAATACATTATTGTTGAACGGGTGCGATATGTACGGCTGCATGAAAAATCGTCCCAAATGGAAAATTTAATATGGCGCTAACGTTTTCTATTGCAAACAACAATTTTTGTAAATTTTAAATTTAAAGAAGGTATTTACAATTATGGGGGCCGAAAACAGCCTGAACAACCCTCAAAAACATTACGATTAGAAAAACTGTATGGTTCTAAGGCCCAGAACATAAAATTCTACGTTATTATTGATAAAGCAGGCAGTGTCGTGACCAGGGTTAGTTTAAATATGCACAAAATTAAAGAAAAAAAGCAAGCAAAATAAACGCAAAATAAGCCCAAGAATAAGCAAAAAAGCTCAAATAAGCTTCTAAAAATTAAGCAATATAACCACTTTTCATTTATTTTATTAAATAATTTTTTATTGCAAAGCACAATCATATCGAGTCATAAACGACAAAACAATTTTAGCTTTAGTGACAAGCCTCTGTCACGAAAAAATACAAAGAATCATTAAATTCATTGATTTTGCTATAAATTCGTAGCGGTTCCGTGTGTGGCCATGAAATTGTAAGATATTATGCAAATGTTGCGAATTATTTCATTTATTACAAAAAAAAATTAAAATTGAAAACCACGTCTCTTAAGCTATTTTTGCGGTAATGACTCGATATGTTTTTTTTTAGATTTTCAAAAAGAGAAGATCGATTATCGCATAAAACTGTAGAATAAATTGAAAAAATTCATTCAACATCATTGGATGTAGTAGGACCGAACTTAAACAATAATAATTCGCTTGGAGATAGCGAATCAATGTATTCATCAGCTTCGCTTTTGTTTAAAAAATATTATTTTTAATTTTAACTAATGTTTGAGTTTCAACGTTTCGATTCATAACTTTGTTGAACTTTTAAAAAAATATTTTGTTTTCAAAATTTTTATTCTTTTCTTCCACTTTTTCTATAATATACAAATTTTCTTTGAAAAAAGTACAAACTTTTGCTTTTTATTTGCAACAGAAAGATTCAAAAATTATGTTCAAGGGCTGCCAAAGTGCATTATAAGCAAAATCAAGCAGAGTATATCAAATAAAGCAATTTTGCAAAAAAGGTGCAAAATAAGCGAAATCCAGCTTCTCCAGCAAAAAGCTTAAAAAACTTGCCCAGGTCATGACCATCCAAATGAATATTCGTTATCAATTACTTCTACTAAATTCTACTCACACGCACTCAGCCCAATTTCCAATTCTCCTGTTACTCATTTATTATTAAGTTTTAGGGGCAATAAAACATTGTGATCAGAAAAGATGTCGGTCCAATTGCAAACACTTTTGGTATCCATTTAAGGCGTTACAAAAATTAGAAGAAAAGAATATATGTATTGTATTTTCTTCAATTATCTCAAATCGTTTAGTACGTGAGAAATAATTAAAATTTTTAAATACATAAAAACTGGAAAACAGGAAAATTTTCCCAAAATAGAATATCCATTCATATTCTATCCAAACCATCCCTCTGCAATGCAGAGTTGCTGCTAAGACATGCTTTGCATTGCATGCAGATTTTCAAATTATGCTTTGGAAGAAGCGAAGTCGGTTATAGTCTACATAAGCGGTATTCAGAATTTGCAAAAGAGCAAATGGAAAATATCGTAGCTCAATTGAGAAATTCCACTGCAAAATATCATTTGCAAGATCATTTTCATCAAACACATCAAATACCGCCTGTGCATAATTAAATAGTATATGTATGTATATAACGCATATAACGCCTTCGCTACATTGTGTACGGATACATACATTCATTCTCTGGCGTGTACTTTATGTACAATAATACGACATTCAACGTAAAGTATACGCAGTGGTGCACTCATTAGCAAATGCTACCCCATTATTATAAAATTGTCCGATTTTAAGTGTGTTCGAGTACGCAAAAGTTTTTACTATTTTTTACTGAACTTTACTGCATTTTACTAAATTGCGTTCGTTTACACAAAATACAGTAAATGAGAACACAAATTGAGAGCGTAAAGTGACAGTTCTTAATTGAGAACTTACAAATTTTTACTGCAGAAAATTTTCGCAGTAAGGTTTAGTAAAACAAGAAAACACATGATTCAAAAGGTAAACAAACAAAAAGTGTGCAATTTGTGACTAAAATTTTTAACAAAATAAAAATTTAAGTTAAAATTAAACAAAACTTAAAGTAAATTAACATTAAATTGAACTTGTTTGTGAAACAATTACCTACATGCTTTTTAATGGAAAATAAGAGTTATTTTAGTTTGTGGATTTGTTATTTTAATTCTTTGGAGTTGTGAAATTCTAAAGTACTTGAGTACTTAGTACTGCATTTCTTTTTACGATAGTCAGTAGCAAAATCAAATATTCATGTACTTTGAATAAATTTAACCACACACAGATATGTAAAATCAAATAAAATGAAAAAAGAAAAAATGGGAAAGATTACATATATTAAATTGTTTACATTTTATAAAAATATTTGTGTTTTAAAGAGTATTTAATCGAGTACCGATGAATAAATTGTTCAAGTATCCAAAAATATAAAAATTTTTCAACACTACAAACGGACCTTTTATTTTAAGCAATGCAAAGGCTTGATTGAAGTAAAAAATGCGACATTTCAGTCTCAGGCTGAAATATGTACAGTCGAATTCGGCTAAAAGCGCACTCTTTAAATAAAAAAATCACTTAATTGAAAATAATTATTCTTATTTATAATTTTTGATCAATTTCAAATCACTTAACATTCGCTTTAAAAAAATCCGCTTAAAAGAAAACCCGCTTAATTGAAACATATATTGTTTAGAAATAAGCTAATTTATATACAAAAACACCTCATAAAAGAAAAAATTATTAATTTAGTGGTTACGAAATACTTTTTAGTGACTGCTGATTTTAATTAAAAATAATTAACTATTTGAAATGTAATGTTTGCCAATGTAACGACGTCGTGTGCAGCGTTCGTCACTTAAATTTATTTGATTTATAAGACCCAGAGAATAAAGTAAGCACCCGTATTAGAAATCGTTATAAAACGTAGGGTTTTATTTATTAAAAATTCACAAAAACAATATTTAGTTGCTATATCAACTTGTATCAAGCGAGAGTAGTTGCTAAGGAAATAAAAATATGGTGTGAGAACATTACAAATATAGTAGCAAGCTTATATTAAAAATTTTAAAAGGAATGAATCTGAAATGAAAAACAAATCAGAAATGTTTTACTTCTAATGCTATACATATTTTCGTTTTACAGAGCAATTATGAATAGAGTTCGTTTAACTGAAACGAACTTCTTTTTATCGAAAGTCTCACGTAAGCGAAACAAACTGTTTGTAATTTTACATTTCCGCTTAACCATATTCGACTGCATGTTGATATATTACCCAAAGATATCTGTTTTGTCATAAAAATCGTATCGCTTAATACAGTTTTTTTTTTTATCTTCCCAACCAAATGAGGTATTTCAGTGCAAGTGTCCTGCTAATTGGACTTGCCCAATGACAAATTAAATCAGACAGTAAATAAACAATTAAGGCTTAATAATTCGATATCATTTTGTTTGTATTTTGAAAAATATAACTTAAACAATTTAATCATCACTTTCTAGCGATATATTGCTGCCAAAACGTTGGTAAAGTTGTAATTTTAATTCATTCATTTCGGATTTAATATCATTTGCTTTTGCCTCAATGCTGGCAATTTCATTTAGCGTTTGCTCCTTAGCTTCATGTAATAGTTCCTACAAAAGAACATAAGAGTATTAATTGAAGACATTAGCAACCGTTGATATTCATATACTGCTTTTACCTGTGTTCTGGACAATTTGTGGGATAGAAATACTTCGCCAATCAAAAATGGTATATCTTCTTCATCATCAAATAACTCAATCTCATCTAATGCTTCTTCCACACTTTTCAAATCATTTTTCTTCATTTCCAATTCAATCTTTAAATCATCCATACGTGCATTATGTTTTGCAAAACGATTTATTTTCTGTTGATCTTCGAATGATATATGGACGTCATCGTGCTAAAACATAAAAAAAAATTTGGGAATTTTGCAATTAATGTTTTTTGTTTATAGTCACTATTGAGTGATTAATCCTGTATGTGGTCTCAACCAAAGTTAGGTTAGAATATTGAATTTGAACCATTTTTGGTAACACAGTGATTTCTAAATAACAATCTTACATTTTGAAATACTTTATTGTTGCCAGAAGCTACTTTAGCGGCCATAACTGTCTTTTATTTAAGAATATTCACAATTTATTAACAATATATAAACAGTTGGGCCTTCTATAACTAAAATTCCAATAAAAACTTTTTACTGTGTTTAGTACTTTTAGTTTTATATATGATTACTAAACACATCGTAATAGTGATGAGCCACAAATCATCTGGCATGAACCAGAGATGGTAAACGCTACTATATAATTTTTAATTGTGCATATAAACATTGAAGAGTTTTTTTATCATGTAAAACTTTTTCTCGATTAGTGCTGCAAGCAAATGTAAGAAAAATTGCAAACAATTTTTTAATTTAAATTTAACAATTTAACATATATCAAAATTTTACACCTGAAATTAAAAAAACTGGTTTACAACAATTGTCAGCTGGAGTTGTAGGATTACCTTTTAGTAATTCGAGGGTCACAAGTAGAAAGGCCCTAACTTGAATAATTTTAACTTTACAGGAGAAGGTAAAAACATAGTAGAAACTGTAACGATCTCAATGCAACTAAGATTCTACAATTGCTTGTAAAATCGTTATTTTTTACACTATTGCAATAAATTTTTGTGACGAGGTGTATTTGAGTGAAATGTATTCGATTCATTGAAAAACTCAATTTCGTAAAAAAAAAACGAGTGCAGACATGCACGATGGCATACCAAAACTCACTGTCTAATAGCATGTAAGTCGAGTACGTCAGACATGTATGTTGGTTTTCAAAAATTTTTTATTTTGTGATGTCTGTCGCACACCAACATACACACAACATATATGTGTACTGAAGTATGCCGTCAGCGTTCGATAGTGTAATAGCAAAACGCAAAGTATGCAATCGTACATGTCTGCAGACAAGTATCGTGTCTATTAGCCCTTTTAGGGACTTTCTTCTTGTGACCATCGAATTGTACCATGGTAGTCAGGACATAAACAACTTTAATGCTGGAGATAGTGCTGCCGGAGCTTTTGATGAAAATTTTTTAAAGTATATTAGATGGCATATATATCAAACCTATAGCATACAGTGATGTTAACTGTACGGTAATTACCGAATTGTACGGTAAATTAGACCTCCTACCTACAATATATCTACGGTAATTTTATAAAGCTTTAAGGTGTAATTCATAAATGATTATTAAAGTTATTGTGGCGTTTATGTACGAATTTTGTATGAGAAAACCGGTTTTAATGTGCACATTAACTTTATGAATCGTTTATGAATTTCACCTTTAATTTTTAATCAAATCATAAAACCCACGGTTTTCCTGAAACATTGTAACAATGACAATTGTGGCTAAATGCTAAAAATTTCTCCTATGGAATATTAATACAGGTACTCGCATTAGCTAAAATGTTGTTTTTTGCTTGGGTAACAAACTAGAAACAAATGGGCTGTCCTGCGATGTCGAACGACATCGATCGGTGGTTTTCTTGATGTAAAAAAATTAACTTGAATTTCTCTAATAACCATTTTATTAATTATTTACTGCCACAAAAGCTAAATTTGTAAATAATAATAAATTAACGGTTAGAAGGTCGCAAACCTGTTATATTTCGTTTACAATTTCAGCATTATCGATCGATTGACATCGTAAATATATAAAATCTTTTATTAATCTATGAATAACACTTTTAATCTCAGCTTTAAATATAAAATAATTTATATAATTATGTATGTATACACAGCTATATACATACATATGTGTACATATGTGTGTATATAACCTTTAAGACAAGGGTGATTGAATGTATAAGTTTTAACTCTAATATTTTATTAATACTAATTGTTTCTTAAGTTTTTGTTGTCTTTTAAATATGCACTTATATTGATTAAAAAATATAACCTATTTTAATAGTAAAATATTACTATTTCTATATAAAGCTTTCCCCGTACAGCAATTTTACCCATAAAACGTTATTTTCTTAAGGTTTTACGGAAATTGGGAAAAATTAGTTAACATCACTGATAGTAGTGGTCTGATAGTCAGTACTATCTATAGTTTTCTTTACTTACATTTTAGCTGTAAAATTTTTTTTTAATATCTCAGAGAGCTGGTAGATACAAGTAAAATAAAGAGATTACAACAAACATAACTTCAGATATTTATTAAATTCACAAAATTTATGTTTAATTATTAAATTATTTAAAGAAATTATTTAAAGAAAAATAAATTATTTAAATATGTATGTATGTACATAAATTTTATGTACATATTTAAGTTATTTTTCTTTAAATATATTTTACAATCCAAACCTTTTTGTGCATATTTGCATATATAGTCGTCATTGTCACAGCTTACGGTGGCATCTATTTAATTATTAGTTTTAATTTATATATAATTTTATATATTTTATATGAAATACTTGCCCTTCTCAATCCTTTTGATGAATCTACATATTTTTGCCAAACTAAATAGCTTTACGATTTTATAAACACTTGGTGATAAAAAAAATTGTTGTAAATGTACGTTAAAAATTTTCTTTTAATAAAAAGTGCTGCCAATTTGTTTTACTGTCACTACTAGCGCATACAAATAAACGATAAAACACTAAAATAAGAAAAATAAAAACTATCGATGGTAAAACGATAGTCAGAAACTATCGATAGCGCTATCGATAGTTTCAGACCACTAACTGATAGCATACAGCCTATATAAATTTAGCAGCCTATTGAAACAAGTAAATTTTTAAAATTTGATTGGAATTATTTTGTGAAAGTTGTTTTACGTTTTTTAAATTTCATTCAAAAAATTAACAGTTTTTAATATAAAAACGTTTTTATAATATCGGCATAATATTGACATACTGAATAAGGCGCTGTTTCAACAATAAGGACGAATGATTTGAGTGTAAAATTTGTTTAAAAGAACTTTTGTTTTTAGTGATTTTAAGTAATTGTATTTAGTGAAGTTTTACATACATATATGTACATATCCATGTATACCTTGGAACATTATCGTATATACTTATCTCGGGAGCTTTGGTTTAATAACTGAATCTGAAAAAATACATGCACCTGTGATTCAAGGCTGTCTAAACTGGAGGACGACTGTAAACTTTCAAAATGTATGGCAAACGTAAGTAAACTAAAATTAAACATTTACATATGTATCGATGGCTAAATATTAAAAAGGTGTAACTCGATGATTATTTTTACTTTAGAGGGTAAAGAAAAAACCTAATAAAATCTAGACAATTTTAGGTATAAAAAAGTTTTAGGCTGATAATTTATGTATTTGAGTGTATAAAGCTAAGATCCCACTATCGGCGCAAACAGCACAATCTGCGACAATTTTTATCGTGCTATATCCGCACACATGTAAAAATATTGCACAATTAATTTTTGGGGCGTTCCCATTATCGTCGCATATTGCCACAGTTTTTTTCGGTTCATATCGGCCAAATCTCAATTGCGACAATAATTGGTACCATGCGATCCCACTATCGTGCATTATTGGGCAAATTAAATCATGTATGTACTATGTATTGTATGTACGAGTATATATGTACGTATATGTATGTATGTATATGCGTTTGTTTATTTGCTTGTTGGCAGATACAGTTTAATTTTCGGCATTTATTACAATGAAAAAGAGAAAACTGCTTTGGCCATATATATTGTGTATATAATTAATATAGGAGTATTAATATGTATATAATAATAAAAAATTAATGTATTTTAATTGAATTTACTACTACGCAGCACGTACTTCTATTCTTGTTATTTTGTAAACAGATGTTTTCAGGGATGGTAAAATCGTTTTTTTTTCTGTTCAACAGTACAAATGTTATATTAAATGTTTTAATATATATATAAAATATAACATTTTATTCGCACAAATAGGAATATATGTTTTTAAAATATTATTACTTGTTATGGGTTAGCTAATTTACATACATATGTGCATTTCGTTGGTAGTTAAATATCAACTCATCAGTTGATCTTTACTAAAAACATGAATACTTGAGTAAAAGGTTATATTTTGTAAAAGGGAAGTTTGTTTTTATTTTGCCTTATAAAAACTTTTATTGCCAACAAAAGGTTGTGTAACTGTATAAAAGTTATAAGAAAAGTAAACAGATTTATATCGAATGAAAAAAAATTATTTGTGTGATGTTTTTAAAGTTTTTTAAAAGCAATTTTGCGTATGCTTTAGTAATTCGCAAACTTATTATTGCGAGTTTATGTATGAGAAGATGAGTTATGGAACTTTTTAAACATGAATAGTAAATATCTACTGTTGAGTTGGTATTAAGCTAACAACGAAATGCATATATGTACATAGATTACCTACCCCATAACAATTTTTTAACAATATATGAATAAAATATAACATTTATTCGAGCAAATACTCAAGAATTTGATTTTAAAATTTTTATTAATTTTTTGCATATATGTAGATTTGCTAACCCACAACAAATAAATAAAATTTAAATGCATAAAAGATAATAAAAAATTAATTTTGGTACAACTAAGCTTAAAAAAAATAGTTTTACAAGGTGTGCAATTTCAAAATTCGGTTTTCCAGCCCGTGTATCGGCACTGGTTGTCGACTGTGATCGGCGCATTTTTTACAAATTGATTGCTTAACATTGTGCAATAGTGGGTTCACATTATCGGCGCATCAAGGTTGATTTTGATTGTCCATACTCAGCACAATTTCGGCGCAGATTGTCGCATTTTGAAAAATTGTGTGCAGTCACACTATCGGCACATGAATTGCGACGAAAATTGGTGCATTGCGCCGATAGTGGGATCTTAGCTTAAAGTTTGTATAAATAACACTCTATTTGTCTTGATTGTGAATTAAATACAAATTTTACACTTAAAACACTCGTTCGTCTTGTATAAACAGCACCAAAATAATTGAAAACATAAATTCTTTTACATATGTTATCTAGATATGTATATAAAATTGTAACGTTATTGACTGATTCATCAGCGTACAGCCTAAACGCCTGAAGGCAAAAACTTGAAATTTGGATCAGGGCTTGGTCTCTCCCCAAATCGATCCACTAAGACGGGATTTTTGGAAATTCGAATGTTTAGGGGGTAAAAAAGGGCAAAAAGGAGTAAATTCGGTAACCTTATATCTCTAAAACTAAATGAGATACAAAAAAAAATTTTATGCTTATCATTGTCCTTTAGAAAAATAAGCGGACAGGTGTTTGGTACTCTTTGGAAATTCAGACTTAACGGAGTAAACGGGTAAATCTTTCATTTTCGTACTTTTTTGTCACCCCATCTATCTTTTAAGCCCATAAACATATAAATAAGGGTTATATCACATTTAAAACTTATCTAAAAAATCCAAATACATATTTGGTACTTTTTCGAAATTCGGACGTTTAAGGGGTAAAAAGCGTAACTATTTTTGGTACTTTTTTATAATACATTTTTTTTTTATTTATTGACATAAACGTATTAAATTATTGGTACTTTTTCGATTTTAACTGGTACATTTTTGTATTCGTTAATATTGAACCTAGAAACATAGAATTTCCTGAGCGGAAGCGAATCAAAGACAAGGACCGTTTTTGTTTTTCAACACGTACTTTTTAATCTTTGTAAGTATTGGACCTACAAACATAAAATTAAACATGCAATGCCCTGAGTGAATGCAACATAAGCTTTGGCGTAAAAATATGTCCACGAAAGAAAGGGATACGATAACGAAGTAGCGGGTTAAATGCTAGTATTTCATAAAATTTAAACAAGGTTTAAGTATTGCGAGACATATCGCTACATCTCAGGATTGATGTATTGGCGTTCATAAAACATTTTCTGCTCAAAGCAGAAATAAAAGAACACGAATGCATTTGTAAAAAAAGTTTTATTTTTTATCTTATTTTAACAGAAAATTAGACTATGATGTACATATATTTTACCATTTTGATCATTTGTATAATACCTACATAATATATATTTATTTATAATAAGAACATGCCAGAAATAACGATAACATAGTTGAGATAAAGTAATAAAGGCAAGTGATGAATATCGATTATAAAAAGGCAAACGATTTAAAGCCGAAAAATTGTGATGTGCTCATCCACTTACATATATCCACTTTGTATATCTGTTTTTATAGTCATTATTGATCTCCTAATTTCTGTAAATAATTCATATATTTGCTTGCTTTTTAAAATTACAGATTGTGCTAAAATAATAATAATTATTAATGCAATTTTCATGAGCTTCTTCTTGCTTTTTTTAACAACTGTTTTGAAATACATCGAATTTTATCACTTGCTTAATAATATTTAAAGTTAAACTTTATAAGGTATAGATATAAATGTTTTTTTTTAATTTTCTTATGAGCACAGATTAAATAAATGATATAATAATCATAGAGTTTGCGTTTTTTTTTAATTAAGTACTTAAGAAAAATAATGGCAACTGAACCCCAAGCCAATATTCTGCAAACACCTAAAGAGCCTACTGTATCAATTCTAGTTAGAAAACGGTCAAATGTTTATGAAAATAATATATCTACTCATTTAAGTTTTGTTCCAAATTTGTATAATGGTGGTTTAAACTAGCTTCGTTATGAAAAAATTTTAAAAATTTTGTCTAAAACACAGTCTTTTTTGATTTAAATAAGCCTAATTTTTATGTCATTTTAAATTGGTATAAATGTTACACTATCAGTGCCATACAAACTTTGCACTTTTTCATGCCAATTGAAAAATGTATGTATTAGAATTATTATATATTATAGTCATACATTGAGATCAGACATCATTTTGCGAAAATCATTTAATGAACCATATGTCTCAAAACAATCATCTGAACTGCTGGTATGAATGCCACTTTTTGCACCATTTATTGTAGGTCTTGGTAGGCTTAATGGTATAGGCAAAAGTTCGGGCATCACCGAGTGGTGTGTTATAAGAGCTCTTAGTGATGAGAACTCCTTTGTAAATCCCTGTAAATTTAAATAAATATTATAAAAGAGTTTGTATTGAAGAATAATTTGTATTATATCACCTTAATTTTATAACCTTTAGGTGTTCTTAATATCAAATAATGAGCCACCTTTGGCGAGGGTGGAGGTACGCGAAGTGATAAAGCAAAACAACCTGGCTTGGTATTGCTTTGACGTACTAGAAAAGCTCCGGGATTCTGTTTCGACAGGACTTCAAGGGAAATATCTCTTGGTATTCCCGCCTGAAACCAAGGAGCACCTCTTAATTCATTTTGTTCTGCTAAACTAAGGCCTTCCAAACGCAAAGGGGTACTGGGTGAAATATGTTTAGGGCTAGAATTCGCTAAAAAAAATACAAATTGTTTTAAACAAGTCTAGCTATAAATGACTCAAAACATATTTATTTGCTTGCAAAACTCACCACTACATGTTTTTCTTAAAAATGATTTCTGATAGCCAAACTCGTTTTGCTCTTGAAGGCATTGAGTTGTTTTTAAATCCGTTAGAGATTGTCTGCATGAATCTCCAAAACGTGTTGAAATTAATTTATCTGGATCACAAATAGCTTCATTAACATAACCATCGCACATAGTTTGTGATGTATACGAATTGAATGACGATGATGTTGTGTGAACTAAAGGTCGACTATCTTCCGTGGATCTCTTTAAACCCATTCCCATTGTCAAACGTTTTACCTAAAATTATTGAATCATTTAATGGTGTTTTTTAAACAAGCAGAAATCTAAAATTTTGCTAAATAGGCATTCTTACCAAAGGTGGTTTGTCCAGTAGTCGACGGCAGTTGTTCATTTCTGTCGGAGAATTGTCTTCTTCTGAGCTGGGTGAGAGCGGTAATTGGTGGGGTGGTGGCAGTTTACTTATGTTACTGTCATCATTGCAACTGTAGAGTAAATTAAAAAAAAAATGCTCTAGAGTTGAGTTTTTGCAAAAATAGAAAAAAAAACTTTCTTATTGAACAATAAACAAACGCTCTATGGTACATACAATTCGGCAATAATGTTCTCTAATTATACATACATAACAAATTAATATGTTCCGTTTTTAAAATCGAACGGCCAGCGATTTTGAAAATAGATTGATTTCGTTTAGTTGATTTATTTAGTTTAGAGAGATTTTTAATAAATTCTAGTTTATAGGTAGGTGTGTATGTATGTATTGTTTAGGTTTTTAAGTCAATTTATTTAATATTTTTATTTTATTGTTTTGCTTTATTTTTACTAAACTTACCTTACGGGAATTTTAGGCAGCGGATGTATTGGTCTTCGCCCCATATTAGCTGTTAAATGAACTGTTGGTTGTTCGATACGCAAACGTATTTCGGCCATTTTTAATTTCTTATAAAAATTATTTTGTTGAATATAATTTCTAAAATTAAAGAATTTCAAACGACTTGTTAATTTTTTAACCGACTTCTGAAAATTACTCAGGTTATCTATTCGTGTGTGTGATATACCGCTCTGTAAAATGTTTGTAGTACATCGATTTCACTCAATATTCCTCTACATTTCTGTCTGTTTTAGTAGATTTAAAAAAAAAACATACTTGCAATTAATCTGCATCAGACAGTAATTTTTTTAATAGATTTTAGAACCCCGTGACTTATTTGTTATACTCGTAAATTAAAAATCTGTATTTATTTTTATCAATTTCTCCCCTAATATTTTGGTTATTTAAATCAAGAAAAGTGTACAAAACTATTTTTACGGTTGGAAATGGAAAAGAAAGGCGGGATATAACGAGTACGTGTTTGAGGGGGGAAACTTATTAAAATTATAAATACATTTCCAAAAAACACATAATTCACTGTTAATGAGAAAAATAAAATTTAAAAATTTCATTGGAGTGCGTAAACAACTAATATACCACATCGTGTCGTATTATTATGTGTAGAGAAAATATACTTCAAATTGAAGCAGTATACAGATTGCTAAGCCTGGACCATTAATTTATCACACATACTATAGTTAGCATGCTTTCATGCTTTCCGGCAAAGGTCTTATAAAATCGGTTTATTTTTTTTTTTGTCGAGAATATAGTTAATTCTGTTAAACTCTAAAAAATGCTAATAAACATACCCTTAACTTGGTTTAATTTGTCATTTTAACTAATTAAATTTAACATCGCGACGTGATTAGATGCAAGTACCTACTTGCCTCCTTGACTTGCAAAGAACAACTTATAAATTTCAATATATGTATAGAATTATTAAATATTCAAAACATAATTAAATTTAAATGTCTCTGCTTAGTATTGAGCGCTTTAAATTTGATTTTACAAAGTCGCATACGAAAAAAATTCAGTTTCAACTCAGACACTTCTGCTTTTATGAGAGAAATAAATGGATTGCATTTTTAAAAATAAGTATTCGGTGAAACTGCTGAAAGTAATTCGAACGGTATGTAGTTTGTGGTGGAAAAGTATATTGTGGGGTAATTGGAACACATTACCAATAATATTATGTTTACAACAATCCACTAAAACGAATTAAGTATGGCAATTAAATAAAAAAAAAAATAAATAATGAAAGTGTGAGTTCTGAAAGTGAAAAAAATTTCGATCGTAACTAGGCTTGCCACCCGTACTTTATAATAAAGTATTGTACGTTTTTTTGATTAATTGTACTCAATACTTTATAGAAACAATAAAGTACACCAAAATACTTTATTTCGCATGATTTGATTTATCTACAATTCAAAATAGATTCGGTTATATTAGTCATTTGTTGACGTTTTTTTACAGTGGCGATTCGTTCTCAAGACTATGTCATGACAATTTGGATATTTGGATATGAAACAAGCGAAAAAATTAACCTTTTGTCTGCACCGGAACTGACCAGGGAAATTCACATGAATTTTTTTATTATTTATCGATAAAGCCTTAGAGTACCTGAATAAATGGTTTGATTTTAAAAATACAAACTGGTTATTTACAATTAGCAATAAAAATTTAAAGAGCAAAGTTGAATTTGATAATATTGTTAGCATAAACGAAAATTTAAATCTGCAAAAGCTTAATATAAATCTGTATGATCTTTATGGAGAAATTGCGTCATTTAACAAAATTTATGATCAGATATACAGTTCTGAAGGTTTTGCGGAATTATCTACAGCAACTAAATGGCAGCTATTATTTAATAATACTGATGATAATTTATCAAATTTGTATAAAGTAATTTCATTTTTAATTTCTATTCCTGCCACGTCAGCATTCACAGAGAGAGTTTTTTCTGTAATGAAGAGCAAATGGCGAGACGAAAGAAACAAAGCGTCTCTGAATCTGATAAAAAATGAATTAATTATTTACTTTAATTTAAATATGATAATTATTTGATAAAACTTGCGAAAAGCAATAAAAAATATAATAAATATAACAATAAAGAAAAATAATTTGTACTTTATTGTTATACTGTGCACTTTTTTCCTAACCTTTAACAACCAATGTACTTTAATTGCAAAAAAAAAAAGGGGGGAACCGTAATCGTAAAGTTTTTTTATAACATTAAACCTTTTTTGTAATCTTTCGACAACTTAAAAAGCATTTTGGAAAAAAATTTAGAATTTTTATATTGTGTCGAAATATATAAAGCCGATTTAGTGCGTTATACATGCGATTTATCAAATTCGAAATTCAAAGTATTTTTCTATTTTAATTCAAATCGATAAAGTAGGTTGCCAATGCTCTCATCTTTAATTAAAAATGCTGTGTGCCCGTCTCTATGTTTACTTTGACCATTAATTAGTATGGTGGTAACAGGTTTTATACCTTGCAAAACCCTGAGTGTTTATGCAGACCATATTAAACACCGCAGTTTGTGTTGAAGAAAATCATGAAAAATGCTTCAATTGGAAAACAATTTTTTTTTTTTTTTTTGTAAAAGCTGTGTGATATTATGTACATACCTATTTCTTTTATTTGTTTCTAAGATTCCTGCCATTGAATTTTCAAATTTAAGATCCCAGAATCTACTTTTATCACGTAACTATTTTTATTTCAAAAGAAATCTTGGGAGGGTATACAAGATTCTTTCCTGCCAAATATTAAATACATGTTACATGTTTACACCAATACATTCTTTTGTGTTACGATGTTAAGTGCAGAGTCATGTTACTGCTCGCGTTTCTGCTTCTATTCAATATTCTATGGTCTGTGGCCTCTGCACACTCACACAATCCACTATTAATGCTAAGCAACAGGTTTTTCACCACAATGAAATTTATATGTCAAACTTGTTTAAAGGTTTTACAACATTTTTCTACTTGTTTTATTTTATTCTTTTTTCGCATAAACAGCATTTAATGCTGCATGTATGAACATGTACATTTTTTTAATAACGAGTTGTATTTCATTTAATGAAAATGTTTTTTTTTAATTATAAAAATTCCCCATCTGTATCTACATATGTATGAATATTACCTTCCACACACGCCCACACTTGCATTTAAACACTTTAAAAATGTATCTAAATTTAATATTAAATGTATGTTATTAACATCGTTGCAACTTGTTTTAATTATTTATAACAAGTGTTCACTTAAAATCAGACTATTTTAATTTTTAACTATTCATGTTAAAGGCAAATTCTTGTTATATTTTCTTTTAACATCCGGATGTGTATCATTTGTTTTGAAAGTGCCGTGTTAAAAAAGAATACTAACAAAAATATATATAAAGTATCTGCATAACGCACGTTACAGCCATTTAGTTAATACGTTGATACTGGTCTAGTTGAAGCAACGAACTAATTCACGAAGATTTAATACACAATCATTCCAGTCAATGTAGCAAGAATCTCAAATTGATTGAATGAACATATTAGAGATGCCAAACGGTAGCCTTTTCTTTTAGAATCCCAGTATTCGTGATTACTAATTTCCCATGTACATTTTTAATGCCGAAATATTTAAAACTAATAATTAAAAAGTTTTTTGTAGATGTATACAATAATAAATAATAGCACCAACTGTGTTTGATTAGGTCCGATCCCGTACTGCAAGATTTGGTAAAATGTACAAAAAAATTGTTTAATTATTAATTTTAAATATTTCGGCATTAAAAATGTCAAAAAAATATTTTCATATTGCAATTCTTCTTTTTAATTGAACACTATTTGTATTACTACGAAACCCCTGAAGAAGTCGAAACTTTGGGCAAAAAATGTAATAAATTTGTTTTATTAACAATAACTGCGTTAGACCTTATAAGCTTAAAAATATCGTTATTAATAAAATTTCAAATATTTTGTATGGATTTACTTTATAATTAACGACTAATATCTTAAATTTTAGATAATTTTGAATTTTCGGATATGTATAATAATATCGTGACTCCGGCAACATTACATGCGAGTATGTACACGCCTCTTGTGGAATATATTTCAGTGTTAATGAGAAAAGTGCAAACTGTGTGAACACTCTTTTTAATCAGTTTTGAGAAAGAAGAAATTTAAACTTAATAACTGCCCAAGCGTTACGAAATGGTTGAAACAACAAGTAACTCATATTAAGATATGAATCTGCAACCATCTCTATTTTTAGTTGCAAGTATTTACATATAAAAGGTTCTGACACTTAAACAAAGGTTTTTTTTTAGATTTAGATTTAGAATTTATTTAGCTCTTTAAAAAAAAAAATTTGTATTTGTTAAAAAAATTCTTAAATTTGTATCCCTGGGACCGGAGGAGTTAATTTGGCCGGTTGATGGAAACTGGCAGCTTGTTAAACAAAATTCTTATGACTTCACTTAATTTTTTTCTACACTGTATAATTTGTAGTATCCATATTAATGAATCCCTACAGACTCAAATCTATTTTTATAAATGCATACACACAATTAATATTTCTCTTAGTATCTATGTATGTACAAAAAATGATAAGTTCACATGCGTATAAACCAATGAAGGCAAAGTTCGTACAATCGTTGGTACTATTGGAATTTTAAAACTACATTTGTGTAAAATACAGTTTTTTTAAGTTTCCGGTTTCAGTACCTATGTACATATGATAAGAGGAGTCATTTTAGTACAAAATAAAAGTTTAAAAAAGAGAAAATATTTTCCACACCATCCTTCATAACTGCTTCAATAAATTAAATTAAAAGTAGTCAATATTGAGATTTCATTGGTAACGCGACTTACTTTTTGCCATCGGAGACCTTACATATGATATTTTTTTAATATCTTAAAGAAGAAATACCAAGAAAAATTACAAATTAATGATTTTTTTAATCTTCTTCCCTTTTTTACATTCACTAAGAACTGATAGCGGGAACAATTTTTCACGGGAGATTCACGATACCATTTTTTCCCTTCGAGTGGAATTAATTTCACGTAAAAAATTTCACTTCTTATTCACGATAGGGGTGATTATTGTGAGAATTCTTGCAGAAAAACGGAAACACAAGGAAACATAAAAAATGAGACAAAGTAAAAAATGTACAATTATCCTAATTTCCATAAATCGGAAAAAGTTTTGTAATAGTTTGAAAGCATATGAAATATCGGTCCAGTAATATTTTACACTAAATTGAAAATGTTGTAATATCTGTGATATACATATGTATGTATGTAGGTGTACACAATTAAAATTTTTTTACTATGTACGATTACAGATTGTTTATGTTTCAAAAATAGTTTTTTTTATTAATATTTAACTTTATATAAACCAAAAGTTAGGTTCAAAGAGATTCAGAAGCATTTTAACTTTTTCAATTCAATACTGAAAATACTCATGTGCATATATTCTTCATTCAATTTGATTGATAAGTCTTATAATTATTATTATAAAAAAAACATACAATTCAAAATTAGTTATTTAACACTGAAATAATAAAGCTGATGTGAAGGCTTTAACGAGCTTAAAATTTAATTAAGTTGCAGCAAAAAAGGTGAAGTTGTTTTAACATTCCCTTCTTTGCCTCTTTGGCTGTTAATTGCAATTACTGGATGATGATAAATTATTAACATGGCTATTTTTATTATTCTCTGCTAAACGCCAGGATAAAAGTTTATCAAGCAAAATATCCATATAAGGATTTCCACCCAAACGATTTACCTAAATTAAAAATGTTAACGAAAATAAATAAGTACATAAACTATTTGTTTTACATTGTATATGCAAGTAGTTCAACAATACCTCTGTTCTGGCTTCTTCATCTAATGACTCCAGCACTTGACGTGTATACTGGAAACTACCCAATTTTTCCAACAAACTAATACAGTATTTTTTTACTTCAATGTCATGTGTTCGTTGCCTTAAAATATCTAAAGATATACAATTTGGTAAATATTTATTCGTATTTTTTTTTGTTAGTTGAAAACTTACGAAGTACTTGTTTATCATGTTTTTGTGTCTGAACGGCATGAATAACCGGAAATCCAAATTTCCCTTCTGTTAAATCTTCAGCAAAGCTTTTGTTTTCAGAGTACTAACAAATTAATTGTGGAAATATTACTTCTTTGGATTGAAACGAAAGTAATTGTAACTCACTTCTTTTAAACTCAGATTGGCGTAATCATCACGTATTTGAAAGTATAAACCCAAAATTGCTGTCAGTTTTGTGTAATCCTCTTTATTTTCACTAAATAATTGCATTAAACGTATAGCCAACATAAAAAGTCCACCAGTTTTTCGGACTGTCATCAATTTATATTCATTTTCCGAAGGGCAGGTAAAACTATCGCGCCAATAAATTTCCATACCTTGTCCACGATGTAGTTCTAGCAATTGTTCGGTATAAACTCTTGTTGCCTTTAAAGGAAGAACTTTTAAATATTTATATGCATATCGAGTTATATTGTTACGTACATCAGGATGGCCTAATTGCTGTACTTTTTCCAATGCCAGAAACAAAACATAATTCGCTGCGTTTATTGTGCTTGCAACGCCATAAATTGAATGGGCAACTGGTACACCTCTGCGAAGTATTGAATTGTCTTCAATATCATCAATTCTGTAAATATTAGTGTTAGTAAACAACATTAAGTTCTTTTTTACTTCTTGTGGGTATTAATTTAAAACATGCATTTTAGCTTTACTATTATTTTTTTATTAATTTTTTAGAAAGCAATCTTAATCATACATAGTATGTAGTTGAACTACCATGAGTCCCACAAAGCAAACATGTTTGTTGTTTGTTCTTTATTGAATTAATTCCATATTTAATACATAAATAACACAAGTTATTGTTGGTATTCAACAATGGCGTTAAGACATAAAACCATTTTTTAAATTCGTTTAACTTCAGTTTTTGTTATCGTTTTATGAAGTTGCGTCTTAGTTGTAGAAAATTCATTTGTTCAATAAAACTGAATTTAAGCCTAATAATACATAATATTGCATATATACTTTAACATGGTTCAAATAATCATTACGTTTATCAATAATAATAATAAAAAAATAAAAATTCAAAAACTTTTTTGGCAAGTTGGAAACACTTGGTCTGAACGTGAGTAGGCACGCGGCTCAATCTTAGCCAATTTTTTGAATATTTTCGAAAATATAATCTTTGCTCAAAAGATAAGTGTGAATGAAATTTTTATTTTGTCTTGATTGTGTTTTAAATTTGATTGCTAGCATCAACCTGAGAAAAATATAATTTATACATATAACTTTGCAAAACGGTTGAAATAATTAAAATTCTGTATTCGTTTGCTCATTCAGTCATATTTGGCTTATGCATCTTTTTGCTTTTTTTTTTGGAATATTTATTCCCTGTATAAGTTATTTCAGTTGAAAAGATATTAAATTGTTTACATTACATACATTATATTCTCCTCTGCGCGGTATTCAAATCGCAACGATCGAATTTATTAAAATAGTATAGAGCTATATACAGATGTGTTTAAAACAATAGCGTAATAAAATTTTGGGAAATCTTTATTATTTTAATAATGCTTAAACAAAAAGAACAAACTTTTTAAAAAATACAAGATATTTTCATTGTCTAATTATATATGTATGTATGTATGTATATAGAACTAGGAATATTTAATAATTTTCTATTAATAATTTTCTATTTTCTTGACCTTTTTATAAAAGTGTTTTAATTTTTATTTCCGATATTTCGCCATATCGGAAGAAGCCAACCAACGGTATGGCGAAATATCGAAAAAAATTAAAACATTTTTATATAAAAAAACAACCCAAAGCTTTAAAAATTATAACATTAGTTTTCTATTAAAATATAACATGCACACAAACATACACAAACACAAAACTACATCTACATATCTATGTACATATAAATGTATCCATCGACGAGTACCTACATTCTAAGTAAATAAACAATGTATAATTAATTGTTGCGTTAACCATACAAAATGTATTGATTTGAAAATTCTTAACAAATTTAGAAGATTATTCACATGGCCAATTAATTCTTCTTTTGAATAAACAAACTCAAAATCAACAATCAATTGATTTTAAATTTGTACATGCATTTGTATATACATACATACATATTTACATACATACATACATATGTATGTAGATATGTATCTACGTATCTTTTAAATACAAGGAAGTTCATTCGTACATGCTTACATATGTATGTCTGTTTGTAGATACTAGAAAATCATGCATTCAACAATTAAGTTTAATTAGTGAAAAAAATGATTACTTACAAAAGACTGGAATTGTGAAGCATTTGAACAATTTCTCCTATCACTTGAAGCTTTTCTTCGGGTATATGTAACCAATAGTTAAAGGCCAGCGAGAGCTGGGAGCGGAATTGTTTGCCAGGGATTTGTTGAATGTAGGCAAAGGGTTGCAGCAATATCTAAATTAATAAAGAAAGGACACATTTAAAATAATATAAAAGAAAAGAATATATTCATATACTTCATCTTGTTCTTTTTGTGTGGACTGATCCCTGGTCATTTCCAAAATACTGTTCAGTTCATCCATTCTCGTCTTATCTCAATTAATGAAAAACCTTATTAATTTAGGGACGTTCTGCTGGGATTTATGCTTAATAAAACTTGTGTTGTTTCTGTTTGAAGCCCGTCTGCCTGGTAAAACTTTTAATACAAATAAAAATGAGCAAATTTGAAAACATTAACAGGAATTTATACAAGGTTTCAGCACAGAATAAACAATTCATATGTTTATTGTTGTTGTACAATTATTGCGATTTGACATTCACAGCTGTATTATCCAAACACGAATACATACATATATGTATAAGTGTGGAAATCGAGAATTTCAGGCATGGAAATCTTAATTTTAATTTTTAATTTAGTATATATGTAATTTAATAATTATCGCTTATGCTATGTTCACACGACAAGATGAAGCACTTGCTTCGCTTTCTGAAGCATTTTTATGAATCTAGCATGTAGTTGCATCGATTTGACAGTTCTCGTTTTAAATACAAATAAAATCTAAAATGCACTAAAAAAGTGAGTTAAAATTAGTATGCATTTTTCAAAATACACAAACATATATGTTTGTCCATTGTTTTTTTATCTTTATAGTTTTAATTCAATTTTTCACTTGTAATTGAAGTTTTTTTTGTTTTTTTTTGCATCTAGTTCAGATAAACTGCCGGTAAAAATAAGAGAAGACAGCAATTTTTCATGCTTCGCAAGAAGAAGCATGTTCCGTGTAAACATAGCATTACACTTGACAATACTGGCAAAACAGTAACGTTTTTCACTAATACATAAACATATTGTTTAATTGTTTTCATGACTGTCTTGAGTACTATGAAAGCAGTAAAGAAAAATTAAATAGAAAATACTTATTATAACGAAAGAAACGATACGCTGGTCCTGATTTTTACGTTACTACTTCATTTTATGTTAGCGCACATATATGCACCGAAACAACACTTATTAGTAAATTGTACTAATCATTGCCAGGACATCAGCATTGTCAGTTGTAAACGCAGTGTTGTATGTTATGTTCAGATATAAAAATTTTATTGAGTCAATATTTGGTTAATTTACAAAATTATTTTAGTGTTCACACATTCAGAATTAAGCTAATTCAATAAACTTAGTCAGCTGGCAAATAACTTTGTTTTTAAAGTAATCATAAGTTTAAATCGAAATTTATAAAAGTAAATATCTTCCGTGCGAAGCCTCCCAACGGTGTGGCGAAATATTGAAAATAAAAATTTAATTCATTTTTAATTTTTATAAAAAAGACCTCAAGCTTGATTAAATTAGTTATATACAATAAAAATATTTATAACATATTCATGTTATTAAATGTATTGAATGTTAGAAAATATAGAATTATTGAAAATACAAAAAATAAAACATAAATCTGTTAATAATACTTGTATTAATTACATATGCATATATAAAACAATCATTGGCCAAAAATCATATAAAAAATCTTTGTGATGTAGTTCCACTCCTGATAATATGTATTTGGCTATTACAGGGTTAATCAATCAATGATTTTATGCAAGTACCGAGTACTGAGTACTTAAACAACACCCATGTCATTGGGACGTGTCAAAAGTTGTCAATAAAGCTATTATATTTTAAAAATAATTTTAGTTTTAAAAATAAATAAATAAATAAAAAACATGGCAGCAGCTGCTCCAATACGTACAAATTGGCATCCATCCAAAAAACATAGTGATGTAGAAAGGTTTGTGTAAAGTTGTACGATGACTTTGACAAAAAAGTTGATATAAACTATTTCAGATGGATCTGTATATATCCAGCTTACATCAACAGCAAAAAAACTCGTCAAGAGGGCCGCCGTTTGGCTAAGGAAAAGTGTGTCGAAAATCCAACTTATGCTGAAATTAGAGATGTTTTGTCTGTTACTAATCTACAGGTGGGAGTCGAAAACAAACAATACTGCCGAGAGAAAAGTAGGGTTAGTTGAATGTAATTCAAGCTCTAGTAACTGCTCATTTCTGTTAACTGTTAATTCTATAATCTTTTTAGGAGCTAAAGTTTCGTGGAAGAATACGTGTTCAAATGCGCAATGATGACGGTAGCATTTGTAATCCTGAATTGGGCAGCCGTGAAGCAATTATGCTTTATGTTTCCAATAAAATTCCCCAACTTAAAACGCGACAGGGAAAACCCGGAGGTGAGGCACCAACTCAATATCAACAAGTTCAACAACCCAGTAGTTCTGGCGGTGGCAAAAAAGGCAAAGGCAAAAGACGTTAATGTTTATATTTTTATAACTTCAAATTAAAGTGAATTATGGTTTTTGTTTTATTTTTTTTTTCAATGAAAATAAATAATTGCATATTTAATGCATGAATTTAATCGTTCTTTCTAGTTGGTATATTTATAAATCAATGATAGCAGTTATAAGTTATAATGGCGGTAACTGAAGAAAGTGGTACAGCTGCTGTGCTATCAAATTGTTAAAAGAAATAGACTGAAAAGGATCCTGCATTTGCGGTGCTCGTTGTCAGTATATAACATTCATACATACATCGCTTATAGATTCTATCCGAACCTCTGTTGCAGTTGCCAGTTACAGAAACACAATCTTATTATAATATCAAAACTAAGTACATATATCGATTTAAATATACAAAATCAATAAATTAACTTATCAAGTTAACATATTAATTGGATATAAAATATATCTCAACATTTTCTATCATTACAAAGTATTTCACGTAGTAAATGATATTTTCAAATTAGCCATTCTCGCTCGACCCAATCAAAATTTGCTGCAATTAATGAACCCATTCATAAATGGAATTGAATTCCGTGTGCATTTCAATAACGAGTTCTATGAACAGGCTGTAAATACGAAAATGAAATTCTGTAATCCACGCAATCTGCAAATTTTTATAGAAACTATTTGGTCTCTTCATTGGAATTTTTTTAATAATTTTAATGTAGAACTTTTATGTTTTATTTTTTTTACCAGAATTGGAACATATTTTCTAGGCAAATTTGTAAGTTTCAAACCTTTTCAAGGAATCGGTGAAGTAGATCGAATTAAAATATTCAAAGTTTAAAAAATTTTTATTTTAGAAGTTGTTATGAAGAGAACTTATTTTATTCTGAACTGCATGAATATTTTTTTTCTACTTGTTAATTTTATTTCTCGATTCTAGCTAAAGACAAGTATTTACAAAAAAGAAATTGAATAAATAAAATATGTAAATCATTGTCATAAAATTTCAAGATCAAACGTTTTTCTTATATTTCAGCATTTCTAGAATAAAATAAATTTGTTGAGGTAAGCGGAAAAGTATAATGTTACTAATTTGAATGGCTTGGCCGAATATTTAAATCACTTAAATTTAGTTTTTAGGGAGAAACAATAAATTATCTAAACTTAGAGTTCAATCTGATAAATGTGTGTTCGTAGACTAAAAACTACACAATTTCAAATATTTTCGTCGTAAGAGATAAAAGTGCAAAGTTAATTTATTTACCCTAATTCGTTTTGAAACAGTTTTCTTTTAGATTTGAAACTCATGATTTATGATCGTTTATGTGTTTTTTAAAGATTTAAGAGTTTGTCTATGTTGAATTTTTATATAATTTTTTAAAATCTTAAAAAAGTCTTGATTAATAACTATTTGGACATTTGGCAACACTTCTTTTATTTATACAAAAATAATGACCTTAGCTCTTCAATTAATCGTATTATACCGACAATAGAGGAGAGGTTGTATTTATTTTCTTGCTTTTAAAAATAAAACTTAAAATAACTAACCAAATTTCTGTATAAAAGCATCAATATAAAAGACAATTTCCAAATCAAAAAAGAAATGTCATATAGAATAGCATACAAACGTAAACGATTAAAATTTCAAAACTTTCTTTAGAAGGAATAAAAAGAAATAGTTATGACGGTCGTTTCGAATGGCCAGTTTTGGATTTATACAATCGTGCTGCTCATCATCTGGATTATTGTCTTAACCAATGCCTTCAATAACGAGTCGAAAACGAAAACTCACCTTTCCTTGTCGCGAAAAAATGCCGCAGATGAATTGAAAAACAATCAAATATGTAAAAACTTGTGCCAACAATGCGGTTGTTTGGCCTTCTATTGTGGCGAAGAATGCATTTGTGAGTGCAACGATGATCACGCCGACACAAAGTGCATTAGACAAATTCAAGTAAATGCCCAAGATCTAAATATACCCTTTGAGGTTTTAATACAAGGACCAACTGTCAATAATTTTGTTCGCAATGCTCTGCAATTTGAACAGAATCGAGATAGGAAACTTTATGGTTATCGTAACAAAAGATCAACTGTTACAGTTTATAAACCAATTAAAAGACATGACTATGTGCAGCTAAAATCTAGGAACGAGAGAAAAACATCTGTTAAAAATATTTTAAATATAACAAATAAATTGAATATACGTCGCAAACGATCGAACAATAATCAATTCAATTGGTTTAGCGATATCGAAAATAATTTATTACGGCCGGCACCATTGGGTGGACACAAGCGTAAAGTAAAAGAGGAACCAAAAAAGGAAATCGCTGCTGCACCAACAGGTACTACAACGTTGCCTTTAATATTTGACAATTCCTGGATTTTTGATATTCCCCATAATATTTTGACCCCTAGGCCATTAAAAAAATATAAAAGCCCCAAAATATTTAGTGACGTCAACAATGTAAATAATTTAGACTCAAGCATTGAACCCATAAATCCACAGTTCAATGATAAATTTAATGACGATTTCGTTGATGAACGAGAAAAGGTTACAAATCATAGCGATAAACAAAACAAAGATAAAGATTCGTTTTCACCAAAACAACAAAATGATGTACAAGACTCAAAGGCAAATCTAATTGGAAGTTTATATTCTCGTTTATTTGGAAATGATTTTAGCAGATTCGATGATAAATCTTCATTTCTATTAAAACATGATTCGCCGGACTATCTAACAGGCAATCATCAGTCTCTATCATTTAAAGATGGTCCAATTGAAGCTGAAAATGATAAAGGCTTCTTTTCAGAAGAAGAGGAAGCCCAAAATGATGGCTTTGCTTTTGCGACATCACAAATTTCATCGGCAGAAAAATTTAGAAATAGTTTACATGAATTACAAATTCCCTGGTTTAAGCCAGGTAAATTATTAGAAAAATTTAGGGGTGTAATAAATTCGTAATATTTTTATATTAAAATATACATATGTATGTATGTACATATGGATGTATGTACATTGGTACATACATACATGAACAAAATCGTACAATAAAAACTCAATAAAACTTTTTTCTGATATAGAATTACTCGTTATTTCTATCGAGGATCAATTCTGGCTGATAAGCAATATTTCTCACTCTTTTTAAAACAAACCATCAAATCGTTCGGTAATTTAAAACTTTTGCAACATTATCATCATTTTCATATTCGATTGATTCAGCATTAAGTTTCCAAAAAAACTTTGCTGAAGAGATGACAGAAAAATTTAGATTATTTGTAAAGAAAAAACGGTAATGAAAAATCCAGACAAATCTGAGACTTCCGGGATATCTGATAAAATAACGATTTTCGAAAAACAGGATGTATTCAATATTTTGCTAGCGGGAACGAAACATTGGAATATAAAAGAATGTGATTTTCAGAGATAGTCATCTTAATATGCCTTTTTAAAATAATTTCGGCAATAGGCAACTATTTTCTTTTAAATTGCAAAATATAACCCTGGTAGTGAAAATTGCGTGCATTCATTACAAATTTTATACATTTAGAGTTTCTGTTCAAATAAATAAATAAATAACAATTAAAATAAAAAGCTCTCACTATCTCATACTCTAAATATCATTTATTAGAAATATGTACGCGTATCTTCATTCCAATCATTTATTTCAATACCAACATAACTCAGAAATTGCTTTACAAAAAAAAAAAAAAATTCATAAATTTCCCCGTGACTTCGTTCACGCTTCGTTTAATGAAGACATGAACTGTCTGTAACAAAAAGTACTTAAAGCGAAAAGTATTAAAAGTATCAGCGTTTCCTCCTTTTATTCCCCCAGAAAGTCTTGTTTTTACCCCCTTAAAAAGTACTATATATTTCTATATCTGGGTCACATGCTATCTGTCTACCAAATTTTATCCAAATCCATTGAGCGGTCTTCGAGTTATGGTGAAACCAACATACAAACTTTCACATTGATAATATTAGTAGGATATACATACATATGTTTATGTATGTACATAAATACATACATATGTATGTATGTAGTCCAAAAAAGTTGTTTCCATCTCACATGAGATGAGTACAAGATATTTCAAAATGGATGCATTTTGATTGCACTTGAGTGCAAGCATTTAATTGTTCATAATTAATAAAAATATATTGTTTCTCTCATTTTATAAAAACCGTTTTCTATTTATGCAGGCCGCACACTATTTCGATGAGAGACAGTGTAAAATATAAGTATGTGTGGATGGATGCGTTTTTTTTTTTTTTTTTTTGAGGTGGAGAACATAAAATTATTTGCTGTTATTTTTGTCTGCCATGTAAAATATTTTGCCTCGTAAATAACTGCCAAGCTTTATTAAAAAAATATTTATCCGTCTGTAAAAAATACACCTGGTAGATAAACATCTATGTATTTGTATGCACGTCTTAATAATGAATGTGATAAATGTAATTGTAAAAATTTTTATCAGCAACTGATATGATTGATTGCATTTACGTACATGTGTATGTATTTGTGTTAGAATTATAAAGCTTAAAATGAACATTAGGCTGGAGTAAGTTTATAAATTAAAAATAATTCCAGCTGTTAAAGTTTAATGTTAGTATTCATAAAAAAACAATAGAGATAACAAATGTGTTTTAGTACAAAATTTCAATACAAATTTTTCTTAAAATAAATTTCAAATCCATTTAAAATTTTTAAGAATTGCAAAATTAAATTTCATTTTAAATTTAAAAGTTTTAAATTGTTTCTTTTCTCTAATTTAACAAAATCTGCAAAAAACTTCATAAATGTGCTTGTGGGCCATCATAATACTTTTACAATTTCAATAAATTTTTTGTATGTATGTATGTATGTACAATATCGTATACACTTTAATGGAACTTTCTTATCCATGTACATATGTATGTATGTACTTTCATACATGCAATACGTACGATTCATATACATATTTTCTTTGTCTTTCATTCCAATAATGGCATGATCAAAATTAACAAAAAGCACATCAAATATTTTTAACTCAACATTATTGGAGCGTCAATAAACTTTCGCTTATATGAATAATAAATTGAAACGCTGAACAGCTGATTTGTATTTCTAATAATAAATATTTAATGCATCTTATAAATACATATGTACATACATATATATAGACATATAAATTTCATACACATACATACATACAAACATACATATTTCATGTGCTTTTTCTAAAAATTATATTTGGTCTACAACGAAAACATTCATAAAAGATATGAATTGAGGCAGCATTTTGAACATTTCGTTTTTCCAGCTCTTCAATTTGTAACAAAAAAAAAATATTTTTTAATATCTTCTAAATAATTACGTATTGCTCAGGAACAAATTTATTTTCAATTTATATTTGAATTGAATCGACAATTATTTTAATTGACTTTATTTATATTCAAAATAATATTATCAATTTAATTGAAATCAAGTTACCATAAAATCCTACCAATTGCTTATAAATATTGTAAAATTATATTTTATAAAAGTATGTGCAGATTAATTAGTTGTTTTTATGTATGAGATCTTATTTCAAGAAAATTTATTTATTTTTCATATTTCAATTTAATAAAATATAACATTTATTCGAGCAAATGCTCAAATTTCAAAAATTTCATTTAAATTTTTAATTAATTTTCGAGTTTTTTTTTTTATTTAGTTGAATTAAGGTACGATTTTCCTGATTGGTGGAGAGTCAATTAATTTTTTAATTAATTCTACATTATTCTTAATTGATTCCAGTTTATACTTTTTTCTGTCAAGATAAATTTTTTTTTTAAAAAAACTTTTATCGTTATTGATATTTTAAACTCCTGCTATGAAAAGTTAGGGTTTCCATTTCGATTCCCAAACATAATCAACTTTTAACCTAAAAATAAAAAGAATGTCGATCGTTGTAAATTTCAGTGATATCCACTAGTTTGTTCGATATACCAATCTCGGGAATTGAAGAAAAAAATATTTAGCATATATGTATGTATAATCGAAAACGATTGAACAGCTCGAACATTTTATTGACGAAAATTTGAAACAATTATTTTAATTGCAAAATCACTAACTAGTGTATACCCATTTACGGTTCCACTGTACTCTCAGTCAGTTGAAATTTGTCTATATTATAAGCTGCCTCGAAAAAACAAATTCATCCAAAGTAGAATTTTTGATAACGATCGTCGTGAAATTATGGATCTGCAGTTTTAGAAAACTTCACAACCTGGAATACATTTGCAATTTCTACGGATATTCCACACGGTGCCCTCTTTTGATATTCATGAAATGCCAGACGTAACGTGTTTTTTGATAAATTGCTAGAAAATCTCATGCGGCTGTTAGTAAACTTCGTGCTCAGTTTCATTAAAGAACTGTGCTTTCCTTGAGTATCACTATTCTCACACACAGTGTAACCAGGTGTGGAGTTTTGTCTCCAAAATTTTCTACAGTTCCTGCAGATTTCAAAGAAAGTTGCACAGAGAAATTTTGATTTCAAAATCTTTTTATATTTAAATTTTGTCTATGTTGCATGACAAAATGGAAGGTAATAATAATTAAAGCTTAAGTATCTGGCTTTCAAGATAACATACGAAAAAAACCTTTGAAATCTATCAAATAAAAAAATGCTGATTACACACTCTCATAAAACACGTTTGCTCAAAATAATGGACTCTGTTAAATTTGACATTTTTTTTTATTATTAGTATTGTTGTTTGATACTTAAATGATCTTATCGATTCAGTAACCATTTATGTTCATTAATTTACATTTAATTTTTCTTAACAATTTTTGACTAATGCCAGAAACACAACTGGAACGAACAGCGAATTTTTTGTGACGACGAATATTCGTCTCATCAAATAGAACCCAGTTGTGTACATGAAAATACACATAATCACTCGTGCGTTTATCTCTATTTCATTCGTAAAAAAAAAAAAAAAAGACGTGTGGCACTCGGGGACTGCCGGAAAATTCTCGGGAAAAGTGGCAACAATGGAAATTTAAAAAATTTCCAAAGCGGCAACACTGTATAGTCGTCATACAAAGACTATACAAAAAAAGTTTTCACTTCAAAAAAAGAAACAAGTGCCACTTATGCACTATTTCCGGTCTAGATCCAAAAAAACAAAAAGTTCGGGGACCGGACCACATGTAGCTTATAGTGGACCTAAATACCTGCATTTTGGTATATAAATTATTTTTCCAACCAGTTTTTGGCTGAACAAAGTAATTAAAAACTTCGTGTTAGGAGTTTTCGTTTCAAAAACAAAAGACTTAAGAAACAAACGTTTCAAAATTTCTTGATTCGGTCGCCTCAAAGCCCGCGATAAAAGCTATGCAATAGCTTAAAAAAACAAAAAGAACGCAAAAAATCGCTTATTGCGAAAAGTTGCTAAATATATTAAAGATCTCGCTAAAACTGTATCGAATTGTTGACAATTTAGGAACGCTAAAAATTTAGAAAAAAAAACAGGAAAATTAAATGTAGAATTGTTAATTTGTCAAAATTCAAATGTGTTTTAAACAACGATTTCCTCTCGACAAGTTCGTCGTTCAGAGCGAAGTTCGCCCGTTCGTCCCAGACTATCTAATAGAAATAGAAAAAACACTTACTAAGACGTCTGTAGACGAAAAAAATGTAAATAACTTAAAAATGTGTGTGTGTGTTATATATTATGTAACGTATTCAGTTAGTTTTTGTTTATGTTAATGAAGTTACTAAAAAGCTCACTTTCTTTTATAACTAAAAATATGATATTGAATAATTAAGACTTGTTTTATTCATTCATTTGTTTTGTTTGTCCAATATGTATAAATATGTGTTTGTATGTACGCATGCATATGAACGGAATGCTTTATTGCTTTTTATATACGAGGGAGGAAAAGTTTAAGTGGTTGTTCGCCGATATCGACGAAGCTCTTTTTTTCGAACAATTTTAGTTAAAACAAAAACATATTATACAACGGTTCGTTGAAAGCATTAGTTGATGTTATAATTTAATCAAATTAATAATCCATTTCAGTGATTTAATTACAGTGAAATTTTTAGGCAAGTTTTTCGTTCAGCTTAATTTCAAAATTATATTATATATTTATATTAATTGTAATTTTTTAAATTACTACGAACTAGTTTATTATTAATATTTTGTTTTTATTATTTTTTTTATATTATTACGAATAAACGTAATTATTATTTGAACTTTGTACATATGAAAATTAATATTATCAGGCTCAAGTTCAGTTTTATTGAATTAATGAAAATTCAAAATTACTAAGAGTTTTTATGTTGAAAAAACACTGGTATATCCAATCAGTTTAGCAGAACGTATCAGTATACCGATTTCAAGGCCGCTACAAATGAATTTCCAACCAGTGATGGGAAATTTCGTACTAGCCAAAATTGTTTCAACATGTAAAAAATAGAATAAAATTAATTAAATTAATTCTCGTATTCTATTTCATTTGAAAACTTGGTTAAATAGTTGATGTGTTTAGAAATTAATTTTTTCCTCTGTTGCTCGAAATATGTTAACAATGTATATTTAATATTTCTCTGATTATAAACATTTACGAACTTTATCATGTATAAATATTAACAATACACCTAATTCTCTTTTTACACGAATTATTTTTACACGAATTTTCATTTAACACGAGTTAAAAAGTTAACATTTTTCTCTTTTTACACGAATTGTTTTGTTTTAAACGATTTTAAATATTCTACAAATTCTTTTTATAAATTTTTATTTTTTATGTTCTATGATTTTTTTTTATTCTCACTGCTCACAAATTACACATTTCAATTAATTTAACGGTATGGCATCCCGTTTATGTCGATTATATTTATGCGTATGTATTTTGTCTTTGAGTGGGATTCCCCGAATTAAACATAAAGTAAAAATGCAATGTATTATGTACGCAAATTAGTATGGTTTTGAGAATAGAAAAGAAAAGACGTTTAATTGCTGTAAAGTTAGTGCTCGTACAAATTTATCAACTCAATAACAGGTAAGTTTTAAATAATTTCCAAATCGCTGCATTATTAATTATAATTGAAAATCAGAATTGTGTTTAATTATAACTATTGTATATTGGTAGCCCGGTCACAATGTCACATAAATCACCTGTAATATTATTTATGTAATATTAATTATTATTAATTTATTATACTTTTACGTTATTTTTTAGGTCTGGAACCAATCTACTATTTTCATCTTTGGCTAGTATCTTTTTTTACACGGATTTTTTTTACACGAATTTATTGGGAACGTATCTATCGTGTAAAAAGAGAATTGGGTGTATATTATATATTGTTTGAGACATTGAAAATTAAGACGCTTTGAATTTGTATCTTAATTAGATTGGAGTAACCCCCAGATGTGAAATTTTAAAACGCCGATGCACATACATATATTTATTTTTATACTCACTTCCAGATTAAATCGTTGGAACGTTGTTTTTATTAACAAAAAAAAAAAAAAAAAACAATTTGGTTGTACAGTGTAACTATTCTTCTTAGTACTAAAAATAAAAATTATGGATATTTTTGTATATCTAACAATTATCTGAAAAGACTAATAATCTAGTTTACGTAAATTAAAGCTGCCAACAGCACAATTGAAATTTATTCAAGTTCCAAAAAAAATATATATTTTACAATTCTTTCATAAAAGGCAAAACTGGTCTGGTGAATGTCTAAACTGTTGTCTATGTACTCTTATATGTATGAATGTATGTATATTTAATACACAAATTATTTGGAATTAAATTTGAGTAGTACAATATTTGAAATTTTAAATATATATGTACATACATACATACTGACTAACATACATTTCGTATCTGCATAATTTTTCCAAATAGAGCACCAAGAAACAGCTAAATTAAATCTGTGCGTGTGAGCGAAAATGTATTGTGTTCGTTTCTTAAGTCTTTCGTTTTGATAGTGGCTTTTATTTTATTGCCAGCACCGTCCGTCAAAAAACAAACTTGTACAACTGCAGAAGCTAAAACCCATTCGCACACATAGAGCCATTTACACACATACACATGCACATACATACATCATAGGTATTGTAATAAATTTATGATGAAAAAAGCTTTCGTGCCAAACAAACCTAAATAGCTTTCAATCAAGCTAATTATCAATGCAGCTCACAGAAATAAAAGAAAAAAAAAATTTTTATATAAATAATATTGTTTGATTTTCTTGTGTTTACTTTAATTTTCTTTTCGATTTCTTGTATTTTACATACATCCATGTATACATACATACATATGTACATATTTATAAATAAATGTATAAAGTTTGTGAGTGTATGAGTTTGTATGGAAGTATGTACAATGACGGAGCTGCGCGCATGTACAATGGTTTGTATCTTTTCTTTAGTTTTTCGCTAAGTAAATTAAGAGTGGTTGTGGTTAAACAACAACATTAAGCTTTTGTTTTTATTTTATTTAATATTATCTTTTTTTTAATATTATTTTCTGTTTTTGTTTTAACACAGAAAAGCACACTCT
Organism: Lypha dubia; assembly: GCA_947311025.1. Classification (NCBI taxonomy): domain Eukaryota; kingdom Metazoa; phylum Arthropoda; class Insecta; order Diptera; family Tachinidae; genus Lypha; species Lypha dubia. Next base: position 84,263,631 of record OX371263.1, on the reverse strand, counting down.
GTTTGGTGTTAAAGTTTTTCTTTTTATTTTTGTCTTCTTGTCAGCCGTTACCGTTTTAGTTGTGTGGTTTTGCGCATTTTGAATGTTTCAGTTTTAGTTACCAATTTGAAAGAGTAAGATCGTGACAACGGTTTGTGTTCAAAAAAATCCGAAAAAGATTTAGTCCATAAAAATTTAAAAGCAAAAAAAAAAAAGAAGAAAAAACAACAACAACATACTAAATTTAATTAATAAAGCTTTATTTGAGAAAAAAGAAAAAAGAGCAAAATCGAAAATTATATAACTCAAGCAATAAAAGGATTAAAACAATTATATTTAAATTTATAAAAAAAATTCCAAGAGTAATTTTTTTTTTAATTCAAGATATATATTTTATTTAATTTTTAGTTGAGTTTTCGTGCAAATTGGATAAAATATTTCTATAATTTTGTTTTTACAAAGTGAAAGGACAAACTTTGCCATAAATAAATTACATACTTGCAAATAAATTGGATAATCTAATTAAAAAAAAGTAATCGAAATGGTAAGAAGACAAAGCTTTTTTAAAAATTGTTTCTCTAAATTTAGATGCAACTAAATTAGGGCTTTTTAAAAATCTTCAAGTTAGTTTTAAGCAAATTAATCATTGTCTCTCAAAAACACATAAACTGCATAATTTTTCATAATATCCTTATAAAGAATTAGACTGCATTTCATACATATATTGATATGGATGTATCTTCACATGTACATACATATGTGAGATGGCTGTCTGACTGAATCTGTGAAACTTATGCAATTTTGAATCTACTTTTGTTTTAAAATTGTTTTATGTTTTATATTTTTGCTTAAAATTTAAAAGTCATTAAATAAAAACATACTTTTTTTCAATGATTGCATTATTTTTAAGTAAAATTTTTGTTTTAAAAGGAACATTTTAACTTTTAACGACTTATATCACATAACAAACGAGCTTGAATTAATTATTAAATTTTTGTATATTTGTCTCAAATATAAAGTTAAAACAAGACTGGTTTATTTAGCGACATTAAGATAACCTGCATGTTTCTAGAAACAAAACCAAAAAAAAAAAAAAACAAATATCTTGTTTAACCAAAATGAATTTTTCAATTTTCAAATAAGGATTAACACACACACACGATCCCATACACAGCAATTTATTAAGCAATTTTCAAAATAGAAATCCATTAAGATTTTAATTAAAGGCTTTTCTAAAATATACCTAAATGTCATATTGTTAATAACTTCTTTAAACATTTACTCATTTTATCGACGACATGTCGTACATGAAACACGAAAATCGAACACTAATAAATTGCTATTGTTAAGCTGAAGGTTTTCAAAAAAAGGTTTAAATTTACGTTGCTGTGCTCATTAAAAAATTAACTTAAACTTGTTTAGTGTTTTCAATAAATTATGTAGCAGCATCAGTTTCACAAAACCAGTTAAAATACATATTATGAAATTTTTAATAAACCATCCATAATACAAAATGCTGTTGTTTTTTTTTTTTTTTTTATACAAATGTCAATAGATAAATATTACGAAAACGTTTTCACCCATAAAACTTACGATAATTGTCATTTGAATTTGAAATTTAATAGAAAAACTGTAAATCATTAAATTAAATTAGATGTATTCAATAAATGTATTTTAAATTATTCACTTATATTGAAAATGCCACTATTAAAATATTACAAAAGAGGTGAAAGTGAAAATAATTTACCAAACGCATTAAGAAATTGTCCAACAAAAAAAAATCTATTTATTATTTTTATAATATAAATTATATTTGCTGGGTATCCAGCAGTGTCATCAGTTAGTGACTTCAATTTCCACCGAATACTCCCTTATCTACCTTATTAAGTTTTGGCAAAATCATATAAAGATCAATAAGAATTTAGAACTCTGCAGAGTTTCTACAAATTAAATTTTTCCAAATTCCGCTGGGGGGAATTGGCATTGAAATTAGTTTCTCATCATGAAAATTGCCGCCAAATCAGAATATGCTCAATACTTTCCGCAGTAATGAATGGCAAAAGGCCAACCCATTTCTCAACAATTGTCAGTAATGGCATTCGTAAGGGTGACCTATTGGCTTTATTTCGGAAAAGGGAGTTTTTAATTCATACATCATTTCGACGAAAGTAAAGTACATAATACAACACTCCAAAAAATTAACTAAAATTTGGAAAGTTTTACTTAATTAGGCTGGACGCACACCAACGAAAGACAAAACGTTTTTGTATTTTAAGTCAAGGACAAATGTTTGATGCTAACCCATACCAAAAAAGAATTAACACAAAGTTTTTGTCTTAAAAGACAAACAGTATTCATACAGCAATGCGACAATGTATATTTTGTTTTTTTTTTTTTATTTGGGTTTGCTGGTGTGGGTTACATCATAAGAAAGCACGCAATATGTGCAATGAGGTTTGTTTCAGTCTGTTTTGTCTTACTCTGTGTGAATATTTTGTATCAAACCACATGTATTTTCTGCAACCAATGTTATGTCGCAGTCAGTCAAACAGACAGTTTTGCGTTTGTTTTGTTCGATGTGACTTGCCTGATAAGAACTAATGTTGTGTGTCACATTAGTCAACAAAGTGTTAAAATTAAAAATGGTTGTTTTTTACAAACATTCTGTAAAATTTTTCTTAATGTTAGAAAAGACAAATTTCGATTTTCACAGGAAAACTAGCTTATTGTTTATCAAAAAATCAGGAAAAATTTTGTTCTGGGGGCGCTATCTACCGTGGCTAAGAAAACGAAGATTTTGATGTCAGGAGATCGTTGGACGTCCGGAACTGCTTTACAGTAAATAGGCACTTTAACCTCTACACTATAACACCATGCCGCCAGTCAGTTCATCTAAATAACAAATAATTTCATAGTTTGTTATAAGTAGGGTTTTTTTTTAATTAGGACCAGCACTCAGGGGATGACCCCTACGTATGCAAGGCATTGAGCCGGAACTAGGAAAATAGGTTTTGGGAAGGAGGATAAAGGGAGTAGTGTTTGTGGACATTCGAGTTGAACCCTAACACACTGAAAGCGGCAGGAAAGACCTCTGCGGGGAGTTTATTCCACATACGAACAGTACGGCTAAAGTACGAATTCTCTCTGTAACGCGTGGTGCGGTTCACTGACATATCGACCACAAAGGGATGTGCCCTTGATGAAGAGCGTGTTGTACGTGAAAAGTGATGGGTTTTGGGAACAAGTTCCCTGATTTCATTAGAACACATTCCATTGTAGGTGCGATAGAACAATGAAACACACCCAACATTGCGTCGATGCTCCAGTGAGTCAATAGAGTTGGCTACCCTAAGCTTCTTCGCCCTATCCTGTACGCGCTCGAGTAACTCCAAAATAGATTTTGCAGCACCGGCCCATCCATGAGAGTTGTATTCCATTTTAGGTCGGATAAAGGTGGTATAAATATTAAGGAGATCAGATGGAGTGAAGTATGTCCTACACTGTCTGAAATGAATGCTTCTTTTGAGACCTGAAAAATGTGATCATTCCATCGAACATCAAAATGTATTTTCATGCCAAGAACATCAAGAGCTTCTGATTCCTCAATATATATACCATCCATATTTTCAGATGGAGCTGCATGTCCAGTCATACGTCTGTGCGTGAGCATACCACATTGGGTCTTTCGTGCTTTAAAATTGACCCTGTTAGCATGACCCTAACTTGAAATTGTCAGGAGATCGCGATTTAGTGTAGCATACATATGTCGCATTGCCCAGATCTCCGACGAGTTTGGCCTGTTACTGAATGAATACGAATGAACTAAGCTGCTGTCATCTGCAAAAGAGTAGATAGGGTTGGAAGTTTGACGTAGAAGGTCATTAAGAAATATAAGAAAAAGGGTTGGAGAAAGAACGTTTGATGAGACCCCATCTACAACAACTCGTATAGTGCGATCTCTGAGAAAGCTCGATACAAATCGAGTGAAGCCATCACCGACACCAAAAGCAATCAAATTTGACAAAAGTGCTCCATGCCTTGGAAATATCTAGAGCCACCACTTTACTTTCGCCAAAGTGATGTTTGCTGTTACACCACTTCTCCGAAAGGAAAGCTAGTAGGTCCCCCGTAGAGCGGCCCCTACGAAAGCCATACTGCCGGTCGCTAATTAAACTGTTGAGCTTCAAATACTTCACAAGATGGAAATTCAACATATTTTCCATTACTTTAGAAAGCGCAGAACAAATTGCAATTGGGGGGTAATTTTCAGGGATGTTGGCCTCCCCCTTTTTAAGGATCGTCGATACATTGGCAACCTTCCAACACTTTGGAAATTCACCAGCATGGTACAAAGTGCTGAACAGGCGTGCCAATGGACGGGCTAACGTCGAAAAGCAATGTTTCAAGACCAGTGCTGGAATACCATCATCTGATTAGTGGCCCTGATTAAATTATATTACAGATGACAACTGGCAACTGCCAGAGCTGCCAAGTAGTCTTGCTATTTAGTGCTTTCCTGGCAAACACGATTTTTCAGTTGCCGGCTCACAACGCAATTCAAGTTCACTTGCAATCCATAATCGAGAGACATTTATATTTACCTTCAAAAGATCTCAGGATTAATTCAAAACCCGACTTCAATACAAAAAGCCAATCGAATTGATTACAAAATCGACGCAACTAAGCGAAAGTTTAAAACCCGACATATGTATGTAATTCATTTTTTTCAAAAGCAAACCTTTTCAAACCAAAAAAAAATATATATAAAAAGAGTGAAAGTTCTGTTACAAAAGCACACTTCTATACACCGTTGCGCTATGATTTCAAGTGATCCTCGTAATATTTTTGTAAGTCTACAGTTTGTAATAAATTTTATTTCGTAAAATATTACAAATAAAATTAAAAAAGCACGTTTTTTCTGATCCAACTGAAGTAATAAAAACTTCAGTTTAAGAACGTTTTTCATTTATTTATTTTTTTTTCAAAAATGGTTACTAAACAGTTCGTGATCATTTTGAGTACAATAAAAAGTCAATTTCGTTTATTATTGCACACTAGTATTTTTTAGGTTTCATTTTAATTTAAACAATGCCGTGTTAGTGTGTTATTTTTTATTCTTTTTTTTCTATGCATACATACGTATTTATTATGTACACATAAAATATATACATACTTACATACATACATAGTTTTTATACATTATTTTTATGTACATGGCATCGAATCAATATTATTCTTTTGTGCATTGCCCAGCTGAAAATGTAGAAGAACAAGAAAAAAAAACAGTTTTCGCAAAAGTGTGTCATTCAATATATTTTAAAACTGCGGAATGAAAAAAATATTAAATGAAAAGCTCAGAATAACGTTTTATAGAATGCTATGATCATACAAATGTGTACAAAACTTCTTATGAAAATATTCATTTATTTTTGCATTTACAGTGAGCTCGCGATAATGTGAACTAATTAAAGCCAGGCTACTTCGCTTTTGCAAGATTGTTCATACATATTTGCGAATAGCATCTAATTTTCCTTTAAAAACGACTTTCCCATTAAAATAAAAAAATTCTTTTGTTAAATTTTTCATTTGTTTGTAATTGAATTAAAAAAAAAACGACAATTTACTTTTGAAAAAAAGAAAATAACAAAGTTATTAACTGTCTCAATGCATTCAATTCTTCTTGATAAAACATTTCAATTTCAGAAATTTTGCAAACGGCTGGAGAAATCCTTAAATTATTATGCAGTTGCAACAGAATTTAACCACGCAACCCTGTTGATTTAGATTTCAATGCTGTTTAGATAAGAAAATACAAAAATTAGCCGTTCATATTTTAAAGCTTTAGCACGAATTCATATTTTAGACTACCTACTCAAAGGAAGAAAATAAGTTTTTAATATTTTGGCGTGTTCATGTTATTTCGAGTGCACTGTATTTGCCTGCCTGTGAGAACAACATTTTTTTTTTTTTTTGTATTTATGTGCAGCAGAGATGGAAAATTGAGGTTTTCAAATATTAAAATGTTCTAATACATACCCTGGAAATACTTTCAAGCCTAAAATTTCAATGGAAAAGTACTGAGAAAAATCTTAATAAACGTATCCTTCACTACTTGTACTTTGACGTTGTACAACGTTGCCACATTGACCTACAAATAAACACATGACAATATTAATATTTAGAAGTTATTCAAAACATAATAAAAAATAAAAGTCTCTGCTGAGCATTGAACACGTCCCAAGTGTGACTTATGCCAAGTGTTTTAATCACTGGTCTACTCAAGAATTATATTTTTATAGGAATATAATTTGTTTTTACAAACTCGCACAGAATTTTTGCAATCAGCAATTTACTTGCCTGTTCGCCGATATCGAAGAAGTTCTTTCTTTCGAACAATTACATTTGAAACAAAAACAAATTAAAAAATTTTGTTTTTGTTTCAAATGTAATTGCTCGAAAGAAAGAACTTCGATATCGACGAACAGGCACTTAATTCTAAAAAAAAAAACCTAATTTCTATGTACATATGTATGTAGAGTGATTACCTAACATCATATTACGAAACCCTTGAAAAAGTCAACATAAAATTGACAAAACGTTGGGTAAATATGAAATAAAAAGTTTTTTATTGTCATAAACTGCGTTATTAGGCCTTAATAGCTGAATATCAATAATCAACAACACTACAACTTTCATATTTTTAGTTCGTCATATTTCTCAGAGTGTTTGGAACTGAGAGAATAATATTTATATGTATGTGCCATACATATACATATTTACCTATATCGTATTTGTTTTAAAATTAAAAATTTTTTTATTAAAATACTTTTGGATGTTAGGTTTTATTTTCCATACTTCTTAAATTAAATATTTTGCAATTTCAAGCAAATAGTATACATAACTAAAAGAATTTATTTTTATTTTCGTTGCAATGAAAAATATTACTGTAGGCCGTTTCACTCTATAAAACACGTCTTGAGAGTTTTGACGAACAAGAAAACCTGACATGATAATTTGTCATTAATTTATTGTAAATTTTCAAACAACAACTAAATCCGGGAAGGATTTTTATCAAAACACTTAAGACTTACATATACGAGTATGCTCTTATATTATGCCAAACGGTCTTATGGAGATATTTTTGTTTTGTATGATACGGAAAATATTATCACATATTAAAACTGTTAGTTTGTCTACTCTCAAAAATGGAAACGAGGTACAGATCTACTAGACTCACTTAGTTGGGTTTCAAGTGATTTTCTTTCACTGTACATCGTGTAGTTGTGCTTTATCACAACACATGACGGATCCTTATTGTTTCGCAATTTTTTTTTTTTTCAATTTGGAAAAATTTTCTTCAAAAATGTTCCTAAACTTGTATCTAAACTGCTTTTGGACACATTCATGTAAAAAAAACTTCATCAACTTTCCATTTGTACATCCTGAACATCATTTTCATTTCTATTTCTTTTTCTCGCTTAAAAGCTATTTCTATATTAATCTTGAGTCTGTAATTATTCTTCTTTAAATACCAAACAGATAAAGAGAGAGACAACTATTAATTAAAACTGAAAATCTACAATAATTGGAGTTATAACGGTCTTGGTGCAAATGAATATTATTCGCAATAAATTACTTTATAACGATCTAGACAATCGTATATATTTAAATTAAAAAGAAAATAAAAAATACTAATTGGAAGTCTTTAAGCAAAAAATAAAAACATAATTAACTTCCCTTTCAGTTAAAATTTAATAAAAAAAAATCTAAAAGAGCTGCTTTTGGCATATACTCGTATACCTACCTACACATACATGTACATAGATATGTATTTATATGTTTCGCTGTTTATTAATTAAAAGTTTATATGCGGAATAAAACAAAATAGATATTAAAGAAAAAAAATGGCAAACAGGTAAAAGTTATTGAAAAAAAAAAAACCTGAAACCGTCATTGTTATAGATAAAATTATTGCCTGGAACTCCTTATATACTTTCAAATAAATATAAACATTATATGCACATACATATGTACATACAGACATGTGTAGATAAAAACATTAACAAAAATAAATGCACACATATAAACTTAAACATATATATGTACACATTTACGTAGATATGTATCATGTATGTACATAAGTATGTACTCGTATGTATGTGTAGTCATATTTTATTGCTTATTTGTTAATAACAAAATATCTGAGACAACCAGACACCTGACCAAAAATATTTAGTTTTTTGTAAGTTTTATGAAAAAAAAAATATTGAAAGACAACAAACTTAAACGTGGCTTAAACTTGCAATTATTATGCCGAAATTAGCATAGATTTAATGCAACACACAACATACAGAAGCACATGAACGTATTCATGTGTATGAATGTGTGTGTGTGTGTGTTTGAACCTCTTAAAGATAGAGCAGCGAACTTAAGTGGCAATAGACAGACATTCGTGTGTGCAATTCATGCACTGCACTTTAAAATTGTTTTTGCAAAAAATAATTTTTTATTAAATAAAAATGTAAAAAAAGACAATAAAAAAAAGCAAAACAGTCAATTGAATATGAGATACTTTGAAAACAAGTTAGAAAAGCTTTACGGGTTTGAATGCATAAATCATGATGTTTGTTGGCCTAATACTATAGTTGGAGCTGTTAGTACGTTTCAGATCACGATGATGAGCGAAATCCGCTCTTCATTTATGCCATCCGTTTTGTTCGGGTCTATGTACATATTTTTGCATATTTTATATTTAACATCAATTGCATATTCGATATTCGACAGATATCGTTGTCGAAAATTTTCGAAAAAAAAGTTTTATATTTATAATAATGAAAATTTTTGAAATTCGTTGCAGAAATATTTCTAAAAAAAATATTTTTAGTTATTATAAAAGTTTTTGTTAAATAAATTTTAAAAATCGGCTAATTCTTTTAAATTTAAGAGACAATATCATATGGCGCAAATTTTATATAAGGGTTACTTTTAACCGGAAGTACCAGGGATGTGTTAGTAGCAGTTAGTTATTCACGATTCTGTCTTTACTGTCAAAAAAATTTTGTCTAAGTTTCACCACGATTCATACATACGAGCACATACGAGTATGTATTTAATACAAGATTTAAGTTAATACAATTGCATTAAATAATAATTAGTATGTATGTAGGTACATATGTATGTACATATGTATAGTACTACATACCAAAAAAAAAACAAGTTAATATTTAAATCAGTGTAACAAAAATGTTTTGACATTAAACAAATGTTTAATTTGACATTTTTAAAAACAAATAACAATGAGTCATATTAAAACCGTTTGAATAAAATGTCTTTGCACAATTTAAGATAATCAACATTTTATTAATACTCTAATCACATACATATAAGTATCGATTAAAATGATAGTTATTTGCTTAAATACTCATTTGCATGTATTTAACTTAAGTCTGTTTAATTAAATGCAACAACTAAAAGTTAAAGCTCTTCAGTTCTAAAGAAATAAAAAAAAAAAATTGAAAATACAACTCAAGGACGACGTTGAAAATTTTTCAAGAATTCTTTGTATATCTGCCAGCTAATCACACGTACGTGTATACAAATGCATATACCAGTAATGAGAATGTAGACAAATTAAAATAATTTATAGGGTGATATTTTAATGATTGGTTTTAACATGAAAAATTTTCCATAGTTTCTTTGCTAATTGAATGCTTCTTAGAAATGTTTACAAAACAGGTCAAAGCTATATTACGAGGGAAACTTCAATTATTGATCGGAAAAATTTTGCCAAGCTTTCAGGTTGCCTAGAAATGAGATGGAATTGTACCTATCAATAACTTGGTCCTTATTTTGATCTCAGTACTTTTTACGCCCGAAATATTTTGGATAGGAACTTGGCCTTATTTTCACATATGTGTTTTTGTGCGGATCTCACTTCTTTTTTCCAAGTTGTTTTTTTATAAATATTTATATGTATTGCTTATCTGGGCCTACCTGTGTAGAAAATTTCAGCTTTCTAGCTATACTAGAAGTGCCCTATACAAAGAAGGGGCACCATAGTCGCACCAGATGAAAAGTGCCGGTTTAATCATTTTCATTAATTTCTCATCAGGACCTACCTGTGTACCAAGTTTCAACTCTCTAGCTTTACTGGAAGTACCCAATAATATTGATGAGTCAGTGAGTGAATATGTACTAAAATATGGACTTTTCACACCTTAATATCTGGGGAAGCTTTTATGGTAGAACTTTCAAGTTTCATTATATTATGATCAAGAGGAGCAAAGTTATGAGGGGGGTAAAAACAGCTCGAATGGTAAATATACACACTGTATGGCCGAACTTGGCCTGGCGGTACTACCGTGCGCCTAGATGGGTATGTACATGTTGTTAAAAGTTTAAAAGAACAAAGTCTCACACTCATACATTGACATTTATACGCCTTGAGTTGCATGGCTCCCAGTGTTGTAACTAAAAAGTATTTTGCGTAATTGAAAAAAAAATTGTGGTCAAACTTTGTTTTGCGGACTTAATTATTCAGGCAACTAACCGAAGTACGTATTAAAGCGTGTAGTTTTGTAAGAACGAAAATTGGAAAATACAACGATATGTAAATAAACGTGAAAAACATTTTAAGCGTGGACTACTGTAAGTATATTTTACTTAGAGAAATTTTACTAAAAATCCTAGCATTAGAAAAAGTACCCTAGATATAAGAGTTTTAGTTATATGAGACGATAGTCTTAACTCTAACAGTGGTTTTCGTACCTACCTACACCGGACAAATACCAACACGAGTTTTTATCGGCAATCGACAATCAATTAAATGTTGAAATTATTTTAACTTGAATGTATGAATGAATGCCTGTAGTAGTGTTCACTTATGCATGTGTTCGTGTTTATATTTGCATGTATTTATTATTGTTATTTGTACTAAATAACAAAATAACAGTTAATTTAGTAAACGTCTTTAAAATACAAAACAAAAAAAGTTATTAAAACTGAACTGAATAAATTCAAGATATTTTCAACAGTTAATTAATTCTGTCGTTAATAACTTTTAAAAGGAAACGTTGAATGAAATACAGTTAAATTAAGGAACACCACACTATCGTTTTTGAGCGGATATTCTTTTCTATTGTTTTGCTAATTAATTATTTGCATTATCACAATTATGAACGCCATACAATTCACACTTTAAGATTTATGATTTAAACAAAGCGATAACATTCGTAGTCGCAAGAGTTCTTAGGAAATGAGTTCAAAAAAGAAATATATGCATGCATTTCAAACAACATTTCTTCTAGACGTTTTGTTTAAAATATATAGGCATCGGCTGTTTTTTTTTTTTTTTTATTTTATCGTATTTAGTATATCAGACTGCTGCTTCAGCTGAAAATATCATTGACCATAACAACTTTCAGGGTCACCACAACAAGTTATTGTATTCATGAATAATAATGTTGAGGTTTAGTATATGTAAGAATTTTTTTTTTATTTTTTTATTTATTTATTATGTAGTCAATAATACATATACATATGTACAGACATATTTCATTAAAATATAATACCGTAGATGATGGGAGAAATAAACACCACACCATGCCACAAGCTTGGTAATAAAAATCTAAATTTTGTTTGTTTATTTTTATTTTGTGAACTAAAAACATTTTAAAGTATAGAATTTATTCAGCATAATGTATGTATTTCTTAATGAAATTGTTATTTAGTTTGCTGCTGCTACAAATAAGATTTTAAAAGAGTCATTCGTAAGAACATTCTTAGCTGGGACTTAAACCATCTCAGTTGAAATAAAGCAGCCAACGATGGCAATGAAATCGCATGCTTGTGATACGGATGTAATACAAAATTGAATAATTTCCAATTTTTATATGATGATTTATAAAATAAATCAAATTTTGTATTGCTGAATCTTCCAAAATTATTATAATTATGTTTGTTTTGCTTCTTGAGGTTCACGTAAATAAAAAAACATGTGTAGTTTTTTCGATCTATATATTTTAAACCATTTGGTTCATCATCGGGATCTATTTACAGACAAACTACATAGAGATCCTGATGATGAGCCAAATGGTTTGAAATATATAGATTGAAAAATCTACACATGTTTTTTATTTACGTGAATCTCCATTTTTGAAGTCCAAAATTCCTCTACTGAGAATTGATTACTAACTTAACCTGATATGAATTTACATGTTAGACTTCAACTTTTAAATTATAACTAGTTACGAAATACTTATGATTTTCGTTTGTTTTTTAAGAAGATTATTATTTTGCGTCAAAGATAAGGGGCTTCTTTCTTCAAATAAAAATTTATTATGAATTTATAATTTATTATTATTTATAATTTATTATTATAACTGTATGTAGAGCAAATTTATCGAAAAAACAAAGAGGTAATGAATGTGCCAACTTTTCCTAATTTAACTTTTCACAAAGTTCACTGTATATTAATTTTAAAAAATAAATTGTAAAACAAAAATTAAACAAGTACCTAAATGGTCTCGTTTTTAGACCTTAAAAAGTATCCTATATTTTAATCTGTCACATGTTATCCGCTACCAAATTTCATCCCAATTAATTAACAGAATTTCTCTAGATAAAAATTACCGAAAGAGTATAAAAATAGGAAAAGTACCAGTTAAAAAATAAATCTATATCCGTACATAAATAGGGGATTTATTTATTAATCACATTTCTATGGGATTAATATTTTGGGGGGATAACTTGCCTCCCCGATATAAAAGTGGTGGGACCAAACTGCAATCAAAACAAATCAATGAAAAAAAAGTTTTTTTTAAATCGGTCAATAAATTGAGGAGTTTTACGATAATGAATTTTTTTTAGAAGGAGCAATAAAAACTTGCCCAAAATTTTGTAAATCGGTCAATAAATAGGGCGAGACAACTTGCCCCGATTTCTAAACTGCAAACAAACCCTTTCAGAGAAAAAGAAACTATTTTGGAAATCGTTTCATAAATAATAGAGTTATGGAAGTTCCAACATTAAAAAATGATAAACTCCCTTCTGTTTTGAAGTCGGTTAAAAATGTTTTTGTATAAAAACCCATTTGTACGTCTGTCCAAAATAATGCCAAACGTACTGAAATCAATCCCAAGCGGTGTCAAAAATATGGATTTTCTTGAATCAAGTATAAAAATATTGATTCAAGAACGGATTATTCAATCCCAGAACACTTCATTTATTCCAGCAGCTCCCGGTTTGATTGAATGTATGAATCGATGTCTAACACATTATCATGACTCTAATTGAAAGCCGTTCACATTTCTTTAACCTAAAATCAATCCCTAATTGGGATTTATGCTCATTTACATCCTATGCCTCGTTTCGTTAAAAATTATACTTTTTCACCCGATATTTTGTAGAACGATTTATAGAATATCATATAAAAATATGAGTTACCCTAGACCTAATACGAGTACGTGTCAGAGGTATAATAAACTTTTCGATGCGAAAAACACTTATCACATTTGAATTAATATATTTAATTCATGGCGGAGGAATGATTTGAGTGTAAATTTTATATGATAATCACTCAAAAACTGGAATGGGACAAGTAAGGCCTTCCAGAAGGTGTGCTTAGAGCTTCTTTCCGCCGCTGGGTAGTAGAGTTCACCTTTTTCTTCATATAAAATATTTCATACATACTTAGTTATATACAATGTACACACATACGAGTATGTACATACATTCATGTTATGTTCATGCATATGTATGTGTATGCAGAAATTATTTGATATACAATTAGAGACCGTAATAAACGTGCGGAAGGCAATTGCTTTTGGCCAAATTTATTGACATAACAATAAATTAAATAATTTCATTGTATGTATGTTTGTGTTATGATCCAAAATAATTTCGATTGTCATAGTATTTCTTGCCACAGACTTTTTATTGCAATTTTAAAAACTAAATAAGCGTAAAAGTTTAAGATCATACAGGTTTAGAAAATCACTTTCGTATTTATTGTTGAGTCAATTTAAATACATTTTACAATAAAAATATAGGAGTGTTGCATTCGGCTGTACGGAATACTAAACACCCTCCTTTAACGAATGAAATAATTCATTTGTTCACAAGCACATTATTTCGGACAAAAATCTTACAGAAATTTAAAATTTCAATTATTTCTATGAGATATGGGTCATACGAAAATTCTCATTTCTTTTAGTTTTAGCAACTTTGCGTTTCTTTTTCATCTCTAAGATTTCGCTGAAGAAGCTTTTTGATTTTGCCTTTTAAGTGTTTTTGGATCGTCAAACTTAAAGTTATAGTGTAAAAACATTGTGCCGGCACAGTGTTACGGCCATGAAATTGGTGCTGTTAAACATATATTGTTAGCTGTGTAAAGATTACCTAAATTTTTTACTTACTCATTTCAATTTAAAATTTATTTTTGTACATTGTTGGTATTGAACAGACCAGCTGAAAAATTGTTTAATCCCTTTTGGGATTGATTCAAGTACAGTTTGCTGATATTCGGTTTAAAATTTTTAATCACAACTCGTAGTCAATCCGTTTAATTTCTTTTTTATTTGTTTTGGGATTGAATTAAATATTTTGGGATTAAATCAATTTTTTTATATATTTTTATAATTTATTACCGTATTTTGAATACCGTTTGGGATTGATTTAAGTACTTTTGGGAGTACAAATTTTTTTCTGTGTACTTGCATTAAAAAAAAGACACGTACTAAATTTTAGTAAAAAAATTTCGTACTGACTGGTGAAAAGTAGCAAAGTGTAGTAATATATATTGTGGTTAGAGTGTATATCTACTAAACTGAAGTTCCTTGGTTCTAGTCCCAAATGACGTACATTTTATAAAAATGTTTTCAGCCCCCCTCATTCGATACTTGTTGTAAAAATAACCTTTCCCGGACTTTCTAGAGCTCCGTTGTGTAGCTGATTGACTTCAGATGAAGGTAAAATACGGAAATGAAAATTGTGCAGCATAGATCAAGAACCATATTGCAAGATTGGATAAAGACTGAACTACATAGTTTTTAGTAAATATATCCTGTTAATGGCATAATTTGTATTTCTAACATCAAGAAAAATTGTACTGACTTTCTGTAAAAAACGACCATTTTCAACTCAAATTAAGTAAAATTTCCAAAACTTTAGTTAATTTTTTTTCTAGTGTACATATACATACATACGTTTGTAAACGAGTATGTACATAAGTTTTTATATAAATAAGTTTTTATGTACATACATTGGTACATACATACATAAGTATGTAGTATATTATGTTTATGAGCATATATCAATATTTGGTCATTCTTGTTGGTTTTTTGTGACAAAAAACATATTAAACGCTATCTGACTGACAGTACTACTATCTAGAGAACAATAAAATTAACAAACCAGATGACCTTGTTGGTATGTACACATGTACGAGTGTGTGTCAACACTTGTCTTTAAGGCATTTAAAAACCTGTCGAGTCAACAAAATAAAGCTATTTAAGATAGTACGACTATTTAAAAAATATAAAAACGTTCTTATTTGTGCAATTTTTCAGATTGAAGAAATAAAAAATATACCGCTACAAAAAAAAAAGAAAGCAAACAACTAAATTTCGGATACGAATGCAGCCTCATAAAGCCAAAAATTGCATTTATTTTCCTGCGAATTGTGTAGGAGCAAAATTAATACGGATTTCTCCAATTTGATTATAGATTTGTCATACATACTTTATATTAACGCTTAATATTGTTACACTTTTGTTTTGTACAGTTTTAGCAGTTCTTTTAGACTTCTGCCTGAAAGTATTTGAAATGTTAGATGAATTTAATTTTTCTAATATTAAATTTTTAAAGTAAACAATTTTGCTTAAAGTGCACGAGTATTGTAAATCTTGTTTACTAAAAACAAGTAAAAGTGAAAGTGAGTATTTGCAGAGAGCACAAAAAAAATAAAGTGTAATTACAATTGTAAACCTACAAATACATGCATGTAAATTTGTACTTGTATGTATAGAGATACCAGTGTATTTAAATACATACTTAAGTACCCTGTAGTTCATGAGACATCGTGTACTATTAATTTCTACTCATTTCGATATTTTTATTTGAAGATTTTAATTAGGAAAATAAAATCAAAATTTTTAATTAAGTTTGTGAAAATTTCAAATACAAAAGCATAATAATTTTAAAAATCGTATACGTACGATTTGTTCTCTATACGTTTAGAGTTTACTGTTGTTGTTGATTTATATGATTTATGGGTGCCGCCGTGGCTGATAGGTCGCAATGCTAGGTGCTTTCTGCAGACAAGCTAATCGCTTTGCGGGTTGTGTTTGTTAAAAAAAAAATTGTTTACAAATTGAATTTCCATACAAAATCCGTTGCATAAACCTTTAATAAATCGAAAATATTTTGGCTTAAATCTAGTTTAGATACGTTGCTCAAAAAGCCATAAACTGAAGTACCCTACCCGATAGAGAATCAAGAAATAAGACAAAAAAATAAATACTAAAGGAATCGCCAAGCCTTAGTTTCCGAGTTATGAGCGCCTTTGAAGTTCCAGTACTAATTTTTGATTATGTTGTATGTTTTTCATAAAATGTGTTTAACAGTGGATTATTTAAAATATTTTGCGAAACTATTTTAAAAGATAATGATAAAATCATGTTAGAAATTGTTATATCGACTGTTATAAGACTGAGAAAAGAATTTGAACTAGGCAGTACGTCTGTACTTAGGGAAGCAACAATTCGACATACACATATGAAGGAGATCAATTTTAATACATCAATAACGCCCAGGGATATTATTTCAATGGACTTTATTGTTCGTAATAGTGATGTTACGAATATCAATTTTTACAATTCGCGAATACGAATACGAATATTTGAAACAATATTCGCTGAATACGAATACGAATATTACTTTTAAGGTTTAGAGCCACATAATCCCTCCCTTTGTGTCAGCAAAAAATAAATTGAAAAAAACTGCACACTACTTTAGGTATATGTAAGTATATCATTAATATGCCGAATTTGAAGACCACTACTAAACATTTTTAAATTATTTTACTTACATACTTTCAGATTTCGTTTTTCTAACTCTGTTTACACTTTTAGATAGTAATTCCATGCTGTTTGGGAGAACATATTTTCGCAGATTGCGCAGCCACATGTCTCGGTGGACTTTCACATATTCAATTTTAGTTCTTCCATTTTTGAAGTCCAACATTCCTCTACTGAGAAGTGATTACTAACTTAACATGATATGAATTTACATATAAGACTTTAACTTTTAAATGATAGTTACGACATATAATTTTCGTTTGTTTTTTTAAGAATATTATTATCTTGCGTCAAAGATAAAGGGCTTTCTTTCTTTAAATAAAAATTATTATAAATTAATATATATTCGTACATTTTATGTATTTTATTTTTTTTGTATGATTTGTTTTTTTTAGGAAAATGTATGTGCAAATCAGTGAGCTGCAACAAGTATGATCGAGCCTACTTATTCCCTAACGTTGAATTTTGAGAACAACATAAACAAGTATTATTCAATTTTATACTCGTTCGCTTTTTATGCACAAGCAGAAAATTCATTAACAAGTGTAAATCATTTCGAACATTTGATGCGAATGTGCATGATCTGATTGCGTGATACAATGAAATAAGGCATATGCAGAAATACAAAAAACACCAACTCTATGTATTTTGTTTGTGGAAATTTTGATTTCGGAAGTCAAAAGTATAAATATGTATTTATGTATGTTTCAAACTGTGACAAATATATAAATGAAAATTATTTATTCAAATACGAGTACAAAATTACTTTAACAACTTTATAAAACACTTGTTCCGCTAACAACACGTTGGCTTCCATTCAAAATGAGTTTCATACCCTTAACGACACAGTCAGAACATTCATGTTAGCATAAAACAACAAGTGAATAAAACTGAATGTTTGAAACGAACGGCTGTGTAAACAAGTGTTTTTTGCTTTTGAACAAAAACGATTAGATCATAAAAATCAATGTGCATAATTAAGTATACCCAAAAATTAAGCACTTGCTGCAGCTCACTGGTGCAAATAATTCGAGAAATACCCGCTTGAATTCCTCCATTGCAAATATAAATTTTACTGTTAGAATTTCTTAAATTAAGTTAAAAATAAATATTTATTAGAGCGGTCTATGCAACACCAAAAAAGTTTTTAATATCCATTTTGATCAAACTAGGAAGGCGTCTGGAGCAGCCATCAACATTGTATGTATGTACCTTTAATAAACTTTTATTAGGGTCATAATTTGATGTCTAAAACTTGCGAACAAATGTTTGTGGGGCTACTGTATGTACGTACAATAAATATGCATGCAAATTTGAAAATATATTACAGAAACCAAACATCCAAGTGGAATGCTGTTAGCCAATTTTAACAATTATTTTGTTAGATATTCAGCTACAAAAGCAAAATGAAAACGAATGTAATTGTTGTATGCTGATCAGCTGTACTTCTATACAAGTCCAAAATATACCCAGTGAACATTTATTTTGCCAATGTCAGCAAAAGTCTGAAACTTTACAGAATATTTCAACAGTGTTTTTTTAAATTCGCTCAAAATTTTGCCATAATAATCGAAAATTTTCTGTTTCGAAGTTTCTGGATATTTTACAAAATACAAACTTAATATCAGATATTATTAAACGTGATACGACTTTTATTCGTTAATTCTCTCATTGCCTCTTTTTACTTTTCATAATAGTTCATAATTATCTCTTCATATGACTTCATATTTAAGTATGTAATTAATTAATTTTTATTTAAATTTATGTTGTGTTTAAATAAGATTTCGTTTTTTCAGTGAGTAATTACGATGAAAATATGGTAGCACTACGTAATATAAAAAATTTCCCACAAATTCTCCAAAAGGACAGAAAGAAAAAAAATATATTTTTACTTTAGGTAAAATTAAGAATAATTAAGAACTGCTGAAATGTTTTAAAAAAATAAGAGCAACTTTCAGGATAATAGCGAAAAAAAGGCCAAAATTGTATGCAAGTGGGCAGAAAATTCGGAAACATATGAAAATTCGTAAAACTTATGTAGTGTTTAAATACACAATGTTGGCTATTAATGATTTAATATTGCAGTCAAAAACAAAATTTTGTGTTTAAATAGGGCTTAAAAATAAATAAAACATTATCATCCACCCATTAATTGGCCCTTACTATTTGCGAATTTCATAAGAAATTTCTAATAATTTTAAAAACATTTACTTGGGGTTTTCTCATAATTTGTTACGAAACGTCGTAAATTCCCTTATAATTTCCTCTTAAGACTCAGAGTTCGTACCTCAGTCTTAATCATTTCCACATAATTTTTGGAAATTTTTCTGTGAAAGAATTATTGTTTATTGGGTGGATATATGCTAGTATGCATAAGTATGGAAAACACCTTTGTTGAAACTTTTTGAAGTTTTATATAAATATGTGCTGAAAAATTTCGCTTTTGTTATTTTTTGGTAAAGCTCGAATTTAAGAGCACAACGATACAGCTGCCAACACATGAGTCTACAATAGACGTAATAAAATATTGATAAATTTTAGATTTGAAAGCAAAATGACCAGTTGCTCGAATAGGAGTGCAAAAATGCAAACATATGTACATACAAATGTGTTTACTTATTTATAGGTATGTATGTAGTATACTCGTATATGAATAACACATAACAATAAAATTGACGTAAGATTTAAATAAGAACATACATACAATCGCATACTTTTTTACGTTCAACATCTACAATCTCAAATTTTATTAAAATGTGTTCAATTGTTTAATTTAATTTAGGTTTCATGGAAAATAAAAAATACATTTTAATGAAAAACTTTACGCAGTATAACGATAAAGATATTTTGAAGTGGATATAAAAATATGTCTGAATCTACATGTCAATGTTTTGTACTGAAAGTAAATTTTTTAATATAGACTTAACTAGAATTTGTTTTGTGTTGTAATTTTTTTTGATATTTAGGTTTTGTTAAACTCTTAAATATTTTGCAATTGAAAGAAAGTAACTTTTTTTTTTTTTTTTTAATTAGGACCAGCACTCAGGGGATAACCCCTACGTATGCATGACATTGTGCCGGAACTAGGAAAATAGGTTTTGGGAAGGAGGATAAAGGGAGTAGTGTTTGTGGACATTCGATTTGAACCCTTACACACTGAAAGCGGCAGGAAAGACCTCTGCGGGGAGTTTATTCCACATACGAACAGTACGGCTAAAGTACGAATTCTCTCTGTAATGCGTGGTGCGGCTCACTGACATATCGACCACAAAGGGATGTGCCCTTGATGAATAGCGTGTTGTACGTGAAAAGTGATGGGTTTCGGGAATAAGTTCTCTGATTTCATTAGATCACATTCCGTTGTAGTAGCGATAGAACAATGAAACACACCCAACATTGCGTCGATGCTCCAGTGAGTCAATAGATTTGGCTACCCTAAGCTTCTTCGCCCTATCCTGTACGCGGTCGAGTATCTTCAAAAGCACCGGCCCATCCATGAGAGTTGTATTCCATTTTAGGTCGGATAAAGATGGTATAAATATTAAGGAGATCAGATGGAGTGAAGTATGTCCTACACCGTCTTAAAAAGCCGAGGCACTTGAATGCTTCTTTTGAGACATGAAAAATGTGATCATTCCATCGAACATCAAAATGTATTTTCATGCCAAGAACATCAAGAGCTTCTGATTCCTCAATATATATACCATCCATATTTACAGATGGAGCTGCATGTCCAGTCATACGTGTGTGCGTGAGCATAGCACATTGGGTCTTTCGTGCATTAAAGTTTACCCTATTAGCATGACCCCAATTTGAAATTGTCAAGAGATCGCTATTTAGCGTATCATTCATATTTTGCCGCATTGCCCGGATCTCCGACGGGTTTGGCCTGTTACTGAATGAATACGAATGAACTAAGCTGCTTACATCTGCAAAAGAGTAGGTAGGGCTGGAAGTTTGACGTAGAAGGTCATTAAGAAAAATAAGAAAAAGGTTAGGAGAAAGAACGGAGCCTTGCGGTACCCCTGAATTTAAGCTGAACTCGTTTGATGAGACCCCATCTACAACAACTCGCATAGTGCAATCTCTGAGAAAGCTGGATACAAATCGAGTGAAGCCATCACCGACACCAAAAGCAATCAGTTTTGACAGAAGTGCTCCATGCCACACTCTATCAAATGCCTTGGAAATATCTAGAGCCACCACTTTACTTTCGCCAAAGTGATGTTTGCTGTTACACCACTTCTCCGAAAGAAAGCTAGTAAGTCCCCCGTAGAGCGGCCCCTACGAAAGCCATACTGCCGGTCGCTAAGTAAACTGTTGAGCTCCAAATACCTCATAAGATGGAAATTCAACATACTTTCCATTACCTTGGAAAGCGCAGAACAAATTGCAATTGGGCGGTAATTTTCAGGGTTGTGGGTCTCCCCCCTTTTAGGGATTGGCATTACATTGGCAACCTTCCAACACTTTGGAAATTAACCAGCATGGTACAAAGTGCTGAACAGGCTTGCCAATGCACGTGCAAACGTCGAATAGCACTGTCAAACTGTGTCTGCTGAACGCACCCAGTGATACAAAATAATAAATATCTTTTAATATTCAATGAAAACGGACTGTTGTGCCCATGTTTCTATATTCATTTTCGACCCGACTGTAAAGTCCGCGCAACCCTCGTACAGTCGTATCTGATTTGATCCAAAAAATTTCTATCCGTAATGACTAGTGAATGGGTCCTGCTAAAATCAATGTCAAAGACCTTGTAGTCCGTAAACCCAGGAAATATTGACTCCTGCTCACTAAAACTAATCTCATTCAAGAATGATGTATGGACTTGTTATTCTTGTCCTCGCAACACCCGCTTCTAAAAGCCTGGGCAAGCTCCATGCCGCCGTTCCCATCACAAATTCGTCAGTGGGAAGTAGGTGAAGAAAACGTATTATTTACTCAGACAAATATCGTAGGATATGTATATATTGCAATGGGTCCATGTGTAGTTACTCTTATACATAGTAATTCCATTTATTCAATAATATAACAGATGTCTATAAATTTGTTCTTGTCTCTTGATTTCATTAGAATAAGAAGTTCATGATTTTCACTTCGTAAATTGAAAAGATAAAAAACTTAAGAAAATCTTCTTTCAAGTTTATCAATGTAACAGCTAATATATATTTTTGCTTTATGCAACCATGTGTTGCAAATGCCACAAATATGTATATTTTAACCTTATAGAGAAAAACTGGTTGGTTATCTATCAAGTTCGATTGTTAGCCATATAATTTATTGATGATTTTTTTATGGTTAATATATTTTACATTGGAACGAATATTTAGTTTCTTATCAGCAAATAACATTAAAGGGAGTGAATTATTTCATGGGCATGAAACAAAGTTTAGGTTTTTATACGATCGTTCATATCTTCGTATCACATAAATTTAAAAAATATTTAAAAATCAAATTTTTATGGATAAAAGATAGAATGGCTTTATTAAACAAAATAAGGCCATTTAAACTGACTGTCCTATAAAAGCGTGTGTTGGTTTTTTGTTTACAAATGCTTATCGCATAATATAAGGTCATTTAATATTATTAATATTTATAAAACATGAATGATAATAAAATTAAAAATAAATATATTAAGTACATACATATGTATGTATGTATATTAGAAATACAAAAGATACATAACATAAACATTTTCTTATAAATATAAATTACACAAAAAGTAGCTTCAACTATTGAAGAATTATGGGACCTTGATGTCTTAATAAAACATAATTTTACTGGTGAACGTCAGGCAGGCGTATCATAAAAGCTATTTTAGTCGTGTCATTGTATTCGGGGGCGCTTTGTGTTCAAACATCAGTATAAAACACAGTGTCGTTTGTGCGATTATATACGTTAAAATATTTTTTTGTATCCGGTTTTCACATAAAAATTTTATAGAAACAAGCCAAACTAAAATTGCATAGAATATGTATGGATGGACTAACTGATTGATGGATAGATGGATGGATGGATTTGTGAATGCGAAAATAATTTTATTACAAGAAGGTTAAATAACCA
Organism: Lypha dubia; assembly: GCA_947311025.1. Taxonomy (NCBI): domain Eukaryota; kingdom Metazoa; phylum Arthropoda; class Insecta; order Diptera; family Tachinidae; genus Lypha; species Lypha dubia. The sequence goes on along the minus strand of OX371263.1, from coordinate 84,240,508 downwards.
CTAATAATCGTAAAGAAAATTTAAATTTTGTTTAATTTTAATAAATAATTTCGTTGAATGGAAAATAGTTTACATTAAAAGAATTCTTATACATACATACAAACATACATAATTAAGCAATGAGATATTTTGCTTTAAAAACAGCAATAAACGAACAAACAAACAGACATATGTGCTTCGTTATCTTGATAGTATTTTTAACGAAAATCACTCATGAATAATTTGATTTAAATTTATTCATTCATTTCACAATCGTTTTAATCGTTAAATCTATGAAACTTGTGAAGAGTGTCTGTCGTCAATAGCTTCAATTGCATATTCGACTCACATCGAATATCTTTATTTTTACTTTTGTTTGCTGGGTATTTGCCTTTCCAGATTTTAATGTCACACAAAGCTTTGATTTCGATGTTTGTTGGTCTAATTATGCAGTTCATTTTTCAGATGATTTCATTAAGAAGGAGAATACAAATTTTCTTTTAAACAAATTACAACAAAGTTATTTTTCTTTTAATTTTTAATGTATGAAAAGTGCTCCTAATTAAGAGCATTTGTGAACTACTACTGGGTCAATGTCATTAAAATAAAATACTATTAACAATTTTTAACAATTTTATAATTGGAGACATACTTACATATAAATATACATATGTATGTATGTGTATTTGTGTAAATAAGTATGTTTGTTGTACATTTGCATGTATATCGCTCATTTGTGACAATACTGATAAAATTAAAAAAAAAACAATATTAATTTTTAAAATGGCGTGTTGCATTTTTTTTTTTTTATATAAAAAAATATTTTATTAACCTTGACATCTTTTAATAGAAAGAAGAAATATTTTTATAGAATTTAAAAAACCTGGCGAAAGTTGAATATCTTTAAGTATTCTGTTCGGGTTTTGTATTAAGAAATTTTTTAAATCTCAATAAAATCGGCTGAACAGATTAATTCCCTTTTCACGATGTCGAAAGAATTTTTCCATATGTTTTCATTCGTATAATTATATTTGAAGCAAAAAAAAATTCTAAAATTTTGTTTTTGTACCAAATGTATTTGTACGAAAGAAAAAAATATTCAAAATTCTTTCGATATCGTGAAAACGGCAGTTAATTCAATACTTGAAGAGTATCCATTAAGTCACTTTTGAACAAACCATTTTTGCGAAATTCGGATCAAACGTTCCGATTAAAGTTGAGCTAATCCAATATGTTTTAGTAGGTATCAACTAAGCAAAAATTTTAAAATTTTATAATTTTTTTGCCATTTAATAGGCATTAAGCTGATTTGAAAATAAAAAAAAAATTTCCCTTATTTTTAATATCCTGTTTTGTTGAGACGTTTTCAAAGAAAAGTTTAGATCACATTAAATATCAAAGCTCTTTGCCTTTTGAAAATTTTGTAAAAAAAGTACAATTTAAAAAAAAAAATATTTTTAATACCGAAAACATTTCTTTCTTCCCTTATTTAAGTATTTCACAATAGTCCTGGCGGGTGCTCACTATGACTCGTAAGGTGCTAAGCAAATTTATCACAGAATTGTATATCGATCGTTAAATTATCAATCGATTAATTCATAAAAATACAACTCTGAAAGTATTGAGTAACTACTTTAAGCATTGAGTACCCGAAGAAAATAGTAAATACTCGATAAACGCTACTCAATACTTTGCCAGCACTATTTGAGATTTAGAGAATGTAAAAAAGGTTAAATATGAACATAAATGTTAAACTTCTTCGATGGATACGGTCAGCATAAAGTTTACTAACGGAAAGAGTGGTAGGCTCGAATGTACAAAATGTTTAACTTGTCTTCGGAACTTCAACCTAGACTCCGAAAATTTTAACTAAATTTTGTAAAGTGGTTTTTAAGTTTTTTAATATTCCAAACTTCAGATCTCCTGTGCCAGGTCTAAACAAAGATAAAGAGCTTTTATGTTTCTTTTGTACTAAGCCTTTCTACAAGGATATTTGTTAACAACTGGATATTTAAAATAAAAACACTTATTTTTTAAAATTTTCAAGCATCTTAATGTCTATTGAATGAAAAAAATAAAATAAAATAACCGAACCTTAGAGCTGCTTCACGAGAAGTAAAGGTTCGACCTTGAAAATTAAATTTTTATTAATTAAGATCAATTGGTTAAATTTTTTCCTGGAATTTTCTGTGACGTGGCTGCACCGCACAGTATGCCTTGAAATTTAAAATTTGTACAACGAGCTGTCATCCATGCATATTTACATATATATTCTATATAATACAATTATTTGTTTAACCTCTAAAACTATTGGTTTCACCTCTATTCTCGTATATGTCATATACGAGTACATACATAAATATCACTCGTGTTCATAAATACCTGCAATTATAAAATTAGTTATAAATTAGCGATAATCATTGATGATGTCCAATTAGAGTGAAAATTTATACATATTTTATATTATTTATTCATGACAAATTTAATAACCGTCTTGTTTCTTTTGTTTTCTTTGCAGTTACCTCCACGAATATTCAAATTCGTGTTCCTGATATGTTTAATAATTGTTTTGATATCACAAACGACAGACAGCGCCCAAAGTAAGTAAATGATTAAAACGATACGAGAATTGCTAAAAATTCAAATGTATGTGCAATTATTAGAAAAAGTCCATATATACATGTACACATAAATACATACATACTACATTTGAGTATATGCCACAAAAAATAATACAGAAAAAAAATAACGATTATCGGCATTCAAAATTAGATTTTAACCTGCATAAATTTCGAAGGCGTCATAATAGACTAGGGTATGCCGTACTTTTAAAATATAGTGTTGTTTTTCTTTTGCTAATATTTAATTTATTCTATTTATTATTTTATTATCTTTATTTTTATAAACTCTTAAAAAACAAAGCTAATTTTTCACTGAAAAAGTATATATCGGGTGTTTTTTTTTTACCTGCATGAGAGCTATGAAAATCGATAACTATGGTTTGACAGCCGAATATTACAAACTGTGTTGACATTTCTGTTCAGTAAAACTTTGCAACTCATTATGAATCGTTTAGCGCCAGAACGATGATTCAGAATTATGGAATTTAACTAAAAAATAAAAATAAATTTGTTCGCGAAGTTCATAAAGTACTACTCCCGTTTTACGCATAGGTACGTGTGAACTTCTAGGCATATTTAATTTCTGTTTTAAACATTAAAATAAGTACACTACTTGTACTAGTCATTAATATTACAGTTTTTGAATTATATTTTTATTTTATTAATATAAAATATATGTATGTAATTAATTTAATACCAATAATTTTTATTTAATTTTGAGTGTCCTTTTTTTTTGCCGAAAAATATGGTCACCGTACGCATAGGTCTAGAGGAATGGTTAAATGTCTACGTCAATAATTAAAATGACCATATTTGGAGGCGAAAACAATCCACAAGCTGTTAACGAATCAAAATTATATTCAATAATTTTTCAAATCATATTTTTTAAAAGTATATATAGTATTTTTCACAGAAGTACCCATGGTATAATAAATTTATTTATTATACCATGGACGTACCTTTTCTAAAAAACATTTTCAGAAAAAAAAAAAATTATTAAAAAATTAAATAACAGATTACCATAAATTTAGTAGTGAAGTATTATTATTAAGTGAGGCCATAGGCACCGCGACCCAAAGGCTCTTTTGTGCATCTAGTAGTGAAGTAATAATTCTCGTATTTAATTTTCACAAAAAAAAGTTGTACATATAAGAAGTGCAATCAAGTTCAACAGAGCTACCTAACTATATCTGAAATATCGGTCCATCACATAGATCCATAAGTTGCATCAGTTATTTTAAAACTCTATTGCAATCATTAAATGACTATCGCTAAGTCGATTTCTCTACTTGCAACCATCCAAAAAGGGAGCACATTACATAACAACATAAAATAAAAAAAATTTAATTGTTTTTACAAAATTCTTTCTATTTTTTCCAACTTAGCTAAAACTAGAAGACGACTTAGAAGGCCTACAAGTGCACCAGAAGAGCCCTCCTCATCAGTTTCTGTATCAAGCTCTGTATCCAGCTCACGTAGTACTCGTGTTTCAGCTAAAAAGGCAACAGAAAGTTCGGCAGAAAAGCAAAGCGATCAGGAATCATCGCCATCGACCGCTGTTACACGTTCGCGAGTTCGATCCAAATCGAAATTACGCAGTGATTCATCTCTAAGTGGTCTTTTGGCTAGTGGCTCCAGTCTAAAAGGCAAGAAGACTAAAGCTGACGATGGAGGAAAGAAAATTGTTTGTTACTACACGAATTGGTCTCAATATAGAACGAAGATTGGCAAATTTATGCCAGAAGATATTCCATCAGATTTATGTACGCACATAATATTTGCATTTGGCTGGTTGAAAAAAGGTAAATTGAGTTCTTACGAATCAAATGACGAAACAAAGGATACCGTAGCGGGCTTGTATGATCGCATGATGACTTTGAAAAAGGCTAATCCGAAATTAAAGGTAATAAGTGTGCTCGGCTTTACTGAATTATTTTAACTGTATAAATTTTTTAAAATATCAACAGATTCTCTTGGCTTTGGGTGGCTGGTCTTTTGGAACACAGAAGTTCAAAGAGATGTCTGCTACCCGTTACACTCGCCAGACTTTTATTTACTCGGCCATACCATTCTTGCGCAAACGTGGCTTTGATGGTTTCGATTTGGATTGGGAGTATCCCAAAGGATCTGATGATAAGAAAAATTTTGTACTTTTGCTAAAAGAATTGCGAGAAGCTTTTGAGGCTGAAGCTCAAGAATTAAAGAGACAACGGTTATTGCTTTCGGCTGCCGTACCGGTAGGTCCTGACAATGTCCGTGCTGGTTATGATGTACCCGCTGTAGCTAGTTATTTGGACTTTATAAATTTGATGGCCTATGATTTTCATGGCAAATGGGAGCGTGAAACAGGACACAATGCTCCTCTCTATGCACCCTCAACTGATTCGGAGTGGCGTAAGCAATTGTCTGTAGACAATGCCGCCAATATGTGGGTAAAAATGGGAGCTCCTAAGGAGAAATTAATAATTGGCATGCCAACATATGGCCGATCGTTTACTTTGGCCAACACGGCTAAGCATGGACCCAATGCACCAGCTACTGGTGGTGGACGAGAAGGAGTTTACACCAAAGAGAGTGGTTTCTTGGCCTACTACGAGATCTGTGAAATGCTGTTGAACGGTGCCGTTTATGTGTGGGATGATGAAATGAAAGTTCCCTATATGGTTGATGGAGACCAGTGGGTTGGTTTTGATGACGAACGTGCCATTCGCAATAAAATGCAATGGATCAAGACGAACGGCTTTGGAGGTGCCATGGTTTGGACTGTCGATATGGATGATTTCAAGGGCGAAGTGTGTGGAGGCAATGTTAAATATCCTCTTATTGGTGCAATGCGCGAAGAACTCTTGGGCATTTCTAGAGGAAAGGAAGCCAAGGATGTCAATTGGTCTGAAGTTGCAGCCACTTTTGATGATGTAGAAGAGGTAGAGTAATAAAATTTATGACTAGATTCATGGTTAAGATATTTTAAGATGTTTTGCACATTTTTTAGGAGGACAAACCTGAACCCATATCAATTTCTGTTGATGAAGTTCTTGCCAAGGTTCGCAGCAAACCCATCAAAAAACACAGAATTAAATCCGGTTTGGTAGCTATAGATCAAAATTGTAAGATTTTTTTCTACAGAAAGTTTAAGGAGATTTTTGAATGTGAACTTGAATTTATCTTTTTGTTTTGTTAAGCTCGACCAGCTCAAGTGTTTTGCTATTTGACTAGTTGGTCGACAAAACGCCCTGGTGCTGGCAAGTTTGAACCGTCTCATATCAATCCCAAACTATGTACTCATGTCGTTTATGCTTTTGCAACACTTAAGGACCATAAACTTGCCGAAAATAGTGACGAAGATCCCGATAATTATGAACAAGTTATTGCGTTGCGTGATACCAATCCCGATCTGCAAATATTATTGGCCATAGGTGGTTGGGCTTTTGGATCTACGCCATTCAAAGAACTCACTTCAAATGTGTTCCGCATGAATCAGTTTGTTTACGAAGCCATCGATTTCTTGCGTGACTACAAGTTTAATGGTCTAGATGTTGATTGGGAATATCCTCGCGGTTCCGATGACCGCCTGGCTTATGTAAATTTATTGAAAGAGTTACGTGTAGCATTCGAAGGTGAAGCGAAATCGTCGGGCCTTCCTCGACTGTTATTGACTGCTGCAGTGCCAGCTTCTTTTGAAGCTATAGCAGCCGGCTATGATGTACCAGAAATCTCAAAATATCTTGATTTTATTAATGTTATGACCTATGATTTCCACGGGCAATGGGAACGTACAGTGGGCCATAATTCTCCATTATTCCCTCTTGAATCGGCTACTGGCTATCAGAAAAAGTTAACTGTAGATTACAGTGCACGCGAATGGGTGAAGCAGGGAGCCCCCAAGGAGAAGCTACTCATTGGCATGCCCACCTATGGTCGTTCATTTGAGTTAATAAACGAAACACAATTCGATATTGGAGCACCGGCTTCGGGAGGTGGAAAACCAGGAAAGTTTACCAACGAAGCAGGTTTTCTTAGTTACTACGAAGTATGCTCCTTCCTGGCGGCAGATAATACCACTTTAGTTTGGGACTCTGAACAACAGGTACCATTTGCATATCGCGATAATCAATGGGTGGGTTTCGACGATGAACGTTCTCTTAAAACAAAGGTAAAAAAAGAATCTATAAAAAAAAGAAAACCAAAAAACTAATTAAATTTTAAATGTCGTATTCAGATGGAATGGTTGAAAGAGCAAGGTTTTGGTGGTATTATGGTATGGTCTATAGATATGGATGACTTTACCGGTCGTTGTGGTAATGGAAAATATCCCTTATTAAATGCTCTCAGTGATGAACTTAAAGACTATAAAGTAACGTTGGAGTATGAGGGACCCTATGAATCTCGTGGACCTAGAGGAGCATATACTACAAAAGATCGTAAGCTTATTTTCATTAATTTTCTTTTTCAAATACATTTTACAGCATTTTTTAAATCTCGAAAATATTAATTTAAGCCCATGAAGTTTCTTGCGAAGAAGAAGATGGTCACATCAGTTACCACAAAGATTGGAGCGACTGCACTCATTATTATATGTGTGAAGGTGAACGCAAACATCATATGCCATGTCCTGCCAATTTGGTATTTAATCCACAGGAAAACGTATGCGATTGGCCGGAGAATGTCGAAGGCTGTCACGTACCTACCGAAGCTCCTGCCTAAAAATAGTTGCTTTCTTTATTATTCTCTTATTATATCACTGACTTTCTCACTGCCCAGTGCAATATCAAAGTTTAGAAGGGAACATGACAAGCATTTTGTTTATTATTTCTGTAAATAGTATTTATTTACACTAAAGTAGTACTTACTATATTGTATACTTTCAATAGTATAATCTTACTAAATATCAACGATAACGTTTTATATGTATTCTTTAATTTGTAAAAATGTTTACTTGAACCAATTAATAAGCAAATGCATGTGTGTGTGCATATGCTTTTGTTACGAGTTGTAAATGAATTGTTTTTAAATTGTCCCAAATACTTGTAACAATTTGCTAAAAATAACTATGCCCTTTAATACTCAAAGTTTTTAAAATTCAACAATTATACATATACTCGTATTGATACTTGCATCTCCGTCTGCCCTAAATGCATGCAAATGCACATATAAATTTGCATGATTGCTTTTCTACTACATACATATTAACTTAGATATAATTAAATTTTAGTTCGTAGTTTACTATACATATACATATATAAAAAGAGATACATACAACATTATTGTTTAATAGTTTAATAACATTTCCCAGATAAAGCTGAACTAGTTCTACAACAACAGTTGAGAAAATAGAAAAAACTTTGCTTAGAGCCAGTACGCCCATTCCAGTAAACGATGGCAGCAATGACGTTTGCTTCGAATTTCCTTTTAGAAAATATATCTTAAATAGTTCTTCTAATTTCTTCGATCTTTTTATTTTATTTAGTCTTGTTTGTTTTAAAGTAACGAATCATTAACGAATTTATTTAACTAATTTTTATTAAATATTTCGCTATCAAAAATAATAATTTATTAATTTGGCGCCTAAAATGTGAATTCAAATAAATTTTCATTTCTTAGCAAAAATTTGGAAAAAAAAAAATATTTCCGAAATATTGGAAAAAAAATTAATTAAATAAAATTTTTTTTATTACTTTTATATAAAGAAGTGGATCATTTACTTGAAAAAAAAAACAGACTAAATAAAAGCTAATATATCTTTCAAAGAAAATTGCATTTTGAATAAAACAGAGTCAATCAACTTTTCAAATAAAAATTATTTTAAAATAAACTGCCTTTACGTTAAGCAAAGAAAAAAAGTACAATTGGAAGAAAAACACCTTTTGAATAAGTGTATGTATGTACGTTTAAAAAAATTATCTCTTGAAAATAAGTGCATTTAAAAGAGTAAAGCTCTTAGAAAGAAATTGAGCTATTAAAAGAACCATAAGGAAAAGTACCTTTAGAAAAATTACGTTCTAAAAAATAGCATTTTTAAACAGTTACTGTTCGAAAGAGTATATTCTAAAAAATATAGAACTTTTGATTGCTTTATAAATTTAGCTATTGTAATTATATTTGGCCAATAATAATACAAATAATAACAAGATAGAAATTTTTTCAGTGTTATAAAAAAAAACGTTTGTTTTACAAAAAGTGCTTTTTGTCTTTTAAATGTGTGTAAAAATTAAAAATTAACTACATACTTTGTTTACATGACAACTGTCTGTATACCAAATTTAACGAAAAACAATAAATATGAAAAGCCCCAGAAAGTACTCTGTATGTTAATGATAAAAAAGTTCTTATAATATATACATAGTACCAAAAGTACCAGCATTATATTATTTTATCCCCCAGAAAGTACACTGTAATGTTAATGAAAACAAAACTAGTAAAATAGAGTAAAAAGAGCCAATTTGTTTCGTATGTATTCGTTTGAAAATTTCATTCGGTTTCCGAGTTATAGTGGAACAAACATACAAACTTTCACATTTATAATATTAGTAGGACTCTATAAGGCCAATTTTTAGGGAAAGATTTTTTCAAAGGGAAAGTAATAAAACTTTTGGTTCGAAAAAATATGTAAACTATTTCAATACTACAAATCCAAATAGCCGTTACGAAAATTCCAGAGATGTAATTTCAAAAATTTATTTAAATCAGAAAACTGGTGTTCTAGAAATGTTGGGCAACACCTCGAGTGCCAAACTTACTAAGCAAAGTTATAAAGTTCTATTAATTTTAAAATTAACTAGTGCTATAAGCTTTGCTGGGAACGTTCAATTTGTTATAATAATTATTTTATATAACTATTTTTTTAAAAATCTTTCATTTTGTTTTTCATTCTGTCGTATGTAACCTTTTGAAATTACTTGCCTATTTCCGAAAAAGAAAGAACAACATAAAATACTCTTTTATTATCTATCGATAAGACAAAATCAAAAAAAATTTAACCTAAACACAAGATCACAAAATAATATTAATAAAAAGAAAATTTTGTAAAAGCACGCTCTATTGTACATAAAACTGTGATAATTCTTAAAACTACACGTTTCTAAAAAAAATGTTTGAGTTTCTTGCTTTTTTTTATGGGAAAATTATACACAAAGTGTTTGGCTTTTTACTTTGATTTGTTTATGTTACAAAATTATTTGTTTTATTCTCTACGTTACTGCAAAAAAAAAAAAAATCTATATTATAGTCTTGTAATGAAGGAAATGAATAAAACTTTAAATACATGAGTATGTATGTATGTACATTAAATGAAAATTTTTTAACATTTCAGGTAGGTTCAGAAAGTTTTGAACATTAACGACGCAAAATTTTAAAGTAAATAGATTAAAGGTGTTTAAATATTATAAACATATGTATGTATGTACATAAATACACAAAAATTTTCATTACACATATGTATGTATGTAATTAGGGTGGGTCAATTTTTTTGCCTACTAAGCGTATAGCAAAATCGTAATCTACGGGAAATTCTAAGAACTTTTCCCCAAAGAAACCATGGTTCTAAAATCAAAATCCGGTTTTTTAAGAGAAAATTTAATGCTCAGGACTATTGTTATTTTAACATAAACCTCCAAAACCATTATTTGGGTAAATAATTTTCTATAAATGAGGACAGATATAGAAAGCTGAGAAAATTTCCTTTAAAATAAGCCCTCTTCCAGCGTTACAGGTCAACTATTCACCAATTGCAATAAATTGCAATGAATATTTCCAAAAAAATAGCATTATTTTCGAATGTCCTGAGCACCAAATTTTCTCTTAAAAAACCGGAAGCTCGATTTTGATTTTAGAACTATGGTTTCTTTGGGAAAAGTTCTTAGAATTTTCCGTAGATTACGACCTTGCTATACGCTGTGTCATGTTTTTCGGTTCCGAACAAATTGACCCACCCTAATGTGCTATTGTTTGTGCATTTTTTTGTTTGATAACCCTAAATTATTATTTTTATATTATTATTATTACGAATAAACGTAATTATTATTTGAACTTATATTGATTTACATATGAAAAGTAATATTATCAGGCTCAAGTTCAGTTTTATTGAATTAATGAAAATTCAAAATTACTAAGAGTTTTTTTGTGTTGGAAAATATTATTATTTATATCCAATCAGTTTTTAGCAGAACGTATCAGTACTGATTTCAAGGCCGCTACACCTCTCATCAGCGTTCAATTGTCCATCTCCAGTTTTCAACAGAAATAGAATATGAGAATTAATTTTTAATTCAATTTTTATTCTACAGTGAAACAGTGCTGGTTAGTACGAAATTCCCTCATTACTGTTTGGAACTAATAATCAAAATTGTAAAGATGGACAATTGAACGCTGATGAGAGGTGTAGCGGCCTTGAAATCAGTACTGATACGTTCTGCTAAAAACTGATTGGATATAAATAATAATATTTTCCAACACAAAACAACTCTTAGTAATTTTGAATTTTCATTAATTCAATAAAACTGAACTTGAGCCTGATAATAGGTCCGTTTGTTTACTTTTACAGTAAAATGCAGTAAATGAGTAATAAATGAGTAAACAGAAGAATTTACTCTCCAAAAAAATGTTTGTCCAAAAAAGTACGCGAACGGAAAAATTGTAAAAATTCGTAAGATTTAGGCAACAGCTGATGGAAAATAATTGTAGTGTTGAAAAATTTTTATATTTTTGGATACTTGAACAATTTATTCATCGGTACTCGATTAAATACTCTTTAAAACACAAATATTTTTATAAAATGTAAACAATTTAATATATGTAATCTTTCCCATTTTTTCTTTTTTCATTTTATTTGATTTTACATATCTGTGTGTGGTTAAATTTATTCAAAGTACATGAATATTTGCTTTTGCTACTGACTATCGTAAAAAGAAATGCAGTACTAAGTACTCAAGTACTTTAGAATTTCACAACTCCAAAGAATTAACATAACAAATCCACAAACTAAAATAACTCTTATTTTCCATTAAAAGGCATGTAGGTAATTGTTTCACAAACAAGTTCAATTTAATGTTAATTTACTTTAAGTTTTGTTTAATTTTTACTTAAATTTTTATTTTGTTAAAAATTTTAGTTACAAATTGCACACTTTTTGTTTGTTTACCTTTTGAATCATATGTTTTCTTGTTTTACTAAACTTTACTGCGAAAATTTTCTGCAGTAAAAATTTGCAAGTTCTCAATTAAGAACTGTCACTTTACGCTCTCAATTTGTGTTCTCATTTACTGTATTTTGTGTAAACGAACGCAATTTAGTAAAATGCAGTAAAGTTCAGTAAAAAATAGTAAAAACTTTTGCGTACTCGAACACACTTAATATTACTTTTCATATGTAAATAACCCTAAATTTTTATAAAAAACGATATAAAAATTATTATATTAAATAAAATTCGAATTTTTGCCATTTTTTGGAATTTTCATCGTGCTACAGCCTTTGTTCAAATTGGGACCAAACAATATTTTTTTGTTTTTTAAATATTTTGTGATGGGAATCGCTGTTACTACAGATATCCTTAGTTCACGCCAAATTTAGCAGCTCTCCGACTTTCTTTCAGCAGAAAATCGATAATATTATAATTTTTGCCATTTCTTGCTATTTTCATCGTGCTATGTACATATATATAGCCTTTGTTCAAATCAAATTGCAAGAAATTGCATATATTCGAATTTTATCGATTTTCTGCTAAAAAAAAAGGCGAAGAGCTCTAAAATTTGGCGTGAACTAAGGATTTCTGTAGTAACATCGAATCTCACCACAAATAATTTAAAAAAACAAAATATATTTTATGGTCCCAATTTGAACAAAGGCTATAATATAATAGTGAAAATGGCAAACGATGGCAAAAAACCTATTTTTCGTGATTTCACCAAAAACAAGCAAGCATGACCACCTTACTTTATGTTTTCATAGTTCAATTTAACTAAGATAAGTTACAGACTCCATCAATTGAAATAGGTCGTTCGTAAAATTCTCAAGTATTATGGCTATATGTAGCGTGATGCCTAATCGGTTTAGGGTCCATGGTTATGGTTTTTCGTACAACACCTGATTCTTATAAACTTTAAAATTATTGAGAATAAAATAAATTGCCAGATATGATTGATGACATGAAATGCAAATTTTTAGCTTTATTGCCGATATCTCTGTACATACTCGTATGTATGTATATACTCGTGCATGCATATGTATTAATCATAAACTAATTGAAATACATACACGTAAAGATCTCATTGATTATTCTTTCATTCAGTATAAAAATCAAGCGATTCCAATCTGCATCTATTCTACTTCGCAATCAGAAAACGTTTTAATTTAAAACGAAAGCAACGACTGGGCGTGACATCTTTCTACCGCCAGAATCGAATAAAGCCTGAAAGGAAGAATTATTTCAAGACAACGTGGAATAATCAGCTAGTGTTTTTTTTTTTTTTTTTAATGTTGAATACACGAAAACGGTAACAAGTACTTGGTGCTACCACATTGCCAGAACTGGTATGAAAATACGAATTCAAATACTATTATATTGTATTGTGTATTGTATGTAGTACGATCTTCGAAAATTTATTTACCAATTAAACAAAAGTAAAATTTTTCAGCTTAATTAATAAATACGTTTACTTAACCAAATTTTTAGCTTTGTTATTTTTTAAATTTAATTTTCATTTCATATTATTCTAATTAATCTAATCTTTATACTATTAATTCTATATATTTACTTCCAATTTCAATAAATATTTTAAGATTTTAAATTTGATTTAAATTTTTGTATAGATTTCTGTTTTAATTGAAGCTGAATTTTTCGCTCTACTGCAATTGTCAAAATGCGGGGCAGCCGTATTGAGCAATTTAGATAAATATTTATAACAATTATTCTTAATTAAGAATTTTTAACGTTTTCGCACGCAAATAAAAACAAATTGCATCCCTTATTTTCAGCTCTTTTTACACAAATACAACTCTGTGTCACATTTCACTAAATTAGATTAGATTTAAGTTTCCAATCGCGAAATCATTTTCGATATGTTTTGTTTTTCTAATCAGAACATATAATAACAATCCATATTCATAACTAGTAGTCTCGACAGCTCAAGTGATTATTTCCCCCTTGTATATGTGATCTAGTTCTTTTGTTAAATGTTTTATTGACACATTATTCATTCGGTACAGTTTTTGACATCGGAAGTACATAGATGTTTTTCAAAGCGAATTGAATCTTAGCTAGCTATTCTCTATGTTGAAACCATTGCAAGTGATTGAATTTTAAAATTTATTTTAGTCAAGTTTACTTAAGAAATCAAAATAATCTTTAATTGATAAAATAATTGATCTGTTTAAAAACTATTTTTAGATTTGTATGCCGTAAAAATGTTGCCTGTTTCTGTATAAACATTTGTTTAGCAGCAACAAGTTTATATCGAGCAATTGCTGCAGCAGAATCATAACGAGTTTTGAATACGCTACCAACTTAATGGTAAAGGAAAATCGTCTCTCAAAACTATAGTATATAAAATATTTTTATGAAAATTATGAAGAACAAATCAAAATTAATGCTGCATTATTAATTAAAAAATCGCATTTTTTGAGTTGTGACTCTATTGCAGCAAAATCTCTATAGAGAAATAACTACAATATTTCTAGCTCCCAACAACCAAACCTTACAATAAATTATGAATCGAACAATTGTTTCCTTTAGAGCTGTAAAAAGGTTTTTAAATCGCGCAATTTTCAAAAACGAAAAACTGGATGCCGATAATCTCACAAATAAGTCTATTTGAAGTTAAGTTTGAACAAAACAACTGAACACAATTGACAATTTGTCTGTCATCTCTTTGTTAGAAGAATTCGTTTAATTTATAAAATTATATTTTACAGTAGTACAATATGTATGTATAGAGATTAATTTTAAACCTTTTCATAATATGTATTCACAATTAACTGAAAATAATAAATAATATTTTATGTCAATGTTTTATTTATTTTTTTATTGTTTTTTTTTTACATTCTGGGTTTGAAACTCATGATTGGTATCAAGATGAATTCAATTTACTTATGGTGTTAATTGTACAACATTACAATAACATTTGACAGATCTATTTCTATGTACGATATACTTATACACATTTTGACATTTCTATCTTAGCTCAGCACCTGTTAAGTGAATTCGCCTTTATTGTTGTTATTTTAAGTATGTATGTTGTTTTGTTGTTTTTATTAGATTCGGAATGACAGAATAATATACTTATGTTCAATAATAGATGATAAATACATACATACATATGTATATTTGTATGTACATGATAAATGTTGTCTATAAGTCAGTTTTAATTGGTTTATGTTTATCTTTTTTCATTAACTCGTTTCGTTTCGTAGAATAGAAATAAATTATTATAAAACAGATTTCCATTTCAATTCAAAATTATTTCAATTTAATTTAGTATTTGCATTGAAATGGTGTTTAATATTGATTTAATTTACTATTAGTTTTATTTGGCAACTTTATTGCCTTCTATACGTTCCAATCCGTTCTATTTTTTTAATTAACAATTTTATGAGTGCTCAAAATTTTAAAATTTTTGCCTTCTTACTTATTTATGTATGTATTTATGTATATATTTGCTTATAACTTATGTAATAAAAGTATTTATTATTTACTTTTATTGGTTTTATGTTTTTAATAATTAAAAATTGATTCGAAAAGAAAATGTCTGATGCCCCCTTAATGCAACAATTAAAAAAAATCCAAAACCAGCTTTTAAGCTGCGTATATACAAAATGATAATAATTAATTGTTTAATTAACTGGTTAATTAGAATAACAACAACTGATGATTTCAATGTAAAGTTTTACAGCTGAACTTTAATGAAATTTTTCATTGAAACAACGCATACGTATTTTTGCAAAACATTAATGAAGATATGTCAACGAATGTCATTCATCGAAAGGCCACTAATTACAGCGATGTTATAGCATAAGAGCCGAATTATTTACGTCAATCGGTCATCTTAGAAATTTAAAAAAAAAAACTTGAAAATCTTCATAAATTTTTAGTTAGAAAACTGATCTTATTACGGTTAATATAAACAAAAATCGTTCCCGGATAATTCGGTTAATCGAATCAAGGACAATGGATGTCCATTTGTACCCATACAAGAACAATAAATTAAGGGTGCCTTAATTACAAATCATGAATCCTTAATTAAATTTTCGAATAGAAATTTTCCAAATTATTTTCATAAAAGCAATCAATCAGTCAGCTTTACTAAGAAAGTGGTGGCAAACCAACTCGAATCGGTTTGTATGAATTAAACGAAATATGAAAAGCTCTGAAACCCACTTGAAAAATCTTAAGTTTATAATTTAATATGGAATCCACTAGAAACTTTTAAACATATTTATGTATGTAGCCACTAACTAAGACATTTGACATATGAGAATAAAATCAACATCAATTTATTGGTGAGGAGAGCAAAAGTTAAAATTTTTTTTTTTTTTTGTAAGTGTTTGCTAACCATGCAATTTGTCTTCGTAAACCATAAAAACTATTAAAAATAAAAAATGTAATAAAATATTGCACTAGCACAAGTTTAAATATACAGTAGAGTCTGGATATTTCGTATTCGCAAGGGAGCGGTAATTTTTTACGAATTGAACAAGATTTTGGTTCAACAGATTAAAGTTTTTTCTTTTTTTTATTTTTATATTTATATGTTTGCTTTTCAATTTCATTTTATGGCAGATTATTAGCAACAAATTACGATTTATAAGAGATGAAAGGAAGATTTTTTTACATATGTATATTAAAATATTGCAAATAACCGCGGGCACCAAATTGTACCAATTTAGTTCGTTTTTTCGACGAATTATCGCTACTTTCGATTTACCGCGGAACGCATTATCGCAGTTCTACTGTATGTCTTATCAGTATAACGATTCTTCAAAACATTCAAGGGGACATTTATTGCCGATTTCACGACATCGAAAGAATTTTTTTATTCGTAAAAATATATTTTAAACAAAAACTAAATTTTAGAATTCGTTTTAGCTGCAAATGTAATTGTTGCGTATGAAAAGATTCTTTCCATATCTTCAAGTAGGCAATTAAAATTAGTTTTCGCCTATTTTCCAGTGACATTTTTTTTTCTTTTTTTTTCTTTAGCTTTTCGTTTTAATTGTAATTTTCTTTTTTATTTTTCTTCTCTAGCGATTATCTTTACATTCCTTTGGAATGCCTTAAATTTACATGTATTTATATCTAGTATTCAATACAACTATGGCTATTTAAAAAAACGAAAATATTTTAAAAAGAATACATTTCTGTATCATTATCAATATATGTATGTATGTATTGTATATTAAAACTGGATTTGATTTTTGTAAAAAAAAATTCAAATGTTCAAGTATTATATTGAATCGTTTAACAATTTCTTTATATAATTAAATGCATATTATTTATCATAAAAAATTCATTATATCAATCATCATCAATAAGTATTGTTGTTGATGTTTACAAATTACAAAAATTTCAAATTAATTATAATTATTCATAAAAATAATCTAACTCATAAAAAAAATTACAGTCTCACTGATTAATAATAAAATATGTATTTAATAATATTAAAAATAATATTAATCCACATCTCCATTGCCGATTGGTTGGATTAAAATACCAGAATATAATTGTCATTATTTAATTTAACCCAACTACAAAAAAAAAAAAAAGAACTCGAATAGCTTTGGAGCTGTTGGTAGTAGTTATTGTATAATACGTAATTATGAGAACATTTTGGGTCTATCTAAAAGTAGTTGGTACTAAAATTTAAAAATTGAAATGTCAATTTTAAAGCTGTTGCCTTCACGTTTAACAAAAAACCTCTATTCTTTCGTACTCGTCGTCGTCAACTCTGTAAACTCACCACTATTGTTATCAACAAACAATATACATATTTATTTCGGCCTTCGGTTACTACATATTTTACTCGTATTTTTAGTTAATTGTAATGTACTATGCATGTGTGTATGTATGTATGTATGTATGTAAATGACTCTACTACTTTCTTTAATATAAAAACACATTTTGGCAATACTACTGCTTAAAGTTACATCTAGTAAATTAGTGAATGAGAAAAGGAAATACTTACGTAAATGAAAATTATAACGTACACATTTCATTTACAATAAATATATAGTATGTATATGTATGTATAAAACTATGATGGCTCTTTTCGAATTTCGAACTTCTCTAGTAGACCATTGTATTCATTTGCATACTCTTGCATAATTATCATAATTATCATCTCTTTCATTCGTTTGTATTATATAAAATTAACTCCAAATACTGCATTTTTTTTTTTTTTGTTTTTTGTTGCTCAATGAGAATACATCAGCTTAAAACTGAATTTCAATATAGATCACTTAGTCCTGATCTGAAGCGCCAGGATAATAATATGGTGGTGGTCGTTCATACTCAGAAGCTGGAGGTGCCATTGGTGGGTTCTGATATCTGGGTGGACCGCCATCCCAATGCCTGAGAGTAATAAAATAGAAATAATAAAATTCGAATTTATAAAATGTTTACATTTAAATTTAAATTAAATCGTTATTTACAATACGTATGTATGTATATATTATATATGTATGTATGTAAAGTAGAACTTTCAAATAGTTTTTATTCGTTTTTTTCATTATTTTTGTTTAGCAGAAAAGCTTGTCTGTTAGTTTTTAAAAATATTTCACACAACACACATAAATATTTATACAATTTCTTAATATAATTTTCAATGCATATAGAATATCGTTTCATGAAACGCAAAACGCTTCCAGCCACTAACATATTGATTATTTTACGTAAGAAGCAAAAAAAAAAAACATGCTAATGGCAGGTTTTCATTTTGCGATATTTCTTTTAAGACGTAATACTTCAGACACTTTAAATTAACATAAATAAATTATCTTTTAATTTACCAGCGAAACTCTTTTACTAAAATTGAAATGAAGGATGTGTATTATGCTAGGCTGCTCTAGCAAAATAAAAAATTAGTTATGTATAGAGAAATAATTATATTGGTCAGGTCTACATCCTTTTCGATATTTATTAATAAAACCGCTATTTTTGAGCTGTGCGGTTTGATTTTTATTGGAATGATGGATATTGAAAAAACTAGATTTCCGATTTTAGTTAGTTAGGGCATTTTACGTTTTAGGTAACGATACGTAAGTGATTCCTAACCTTATTATCTAACAAAGAAGCATTCGTTTTTGTAAATCTATTAATGAGAGCTGACCGTCCCTTTTAAAACTCTTGACACTTTAAAGTTTAAACACTGATCATGAAGTAACTAAACATAAATCCTTTTATAAATATATATTCACAGATTTACATTTGGATTGGAAATTTCAGTTCTGTAACCGGCAACTTCAGCATCAAACATAATTTTTTTTTGCAATCTACCCTTTTTAAAATTTTGAAATGAAATTTTCAAAAACTTTTTCTAATAACTTCTTTCATAGTAAAGACAATACAGACGACGATAATTATTTGG
The DNA here is from genome assembly GCA_947311025.1 of Lypha dubia. Classification (NCBI taxonomy): domain Eukaryota; kingdom Metazoa; phylum Arthropoda; class Insecta; order Diptera; family Tachinidae; genus Lypha; species Lypha dubia. The sequence continues at coordinate 84,221,337 of OX371263.1, read as the reverse complement.
TTACTTTGTTTTCCAAGCTAATGAAAAGCTCAATGCGAGCTTTTGTTTGTGAAAAAAAAATTAAACAAACGCCTTAAAGTTTAGAAAAAAAATATTACTGAAAAATCTAAATACAGAAATAAACTAAATCTGAAGACATTAGAACAAAATGATCGGACTGCAAGTATAGATTAAAAACTATTTCGATCGGAATATGGGATATGACCGATAAGTCTGCTCCAATCATAGTAAATCGCATATACTACATGCAACTACATATTTAAATTTTAACAATGTCAAAAATTACCAAGGAAAAAATAAGTTTTGTAAAAAGTAAAAAAAATTGCATTCTTTCAAAAAAAAAAAGGGCGGAATAATCTGTCAATTTATTTTTAGGCACAAAATAATTTAAGCTCACTTATTGCATAAAAGAAAGAACTTTATAAAACTTACAAACCTACTACATAAAAATTTGTTTGGAAATTAAAAAAAAAATCCAAAACTGTATGTCTCGGTTCGCACTATGAAAGTTTCTTTCATGAAATTTCTGCAATTCTCTTTTAAAATTTCACTCTTGTCTGCACACTGAAAGTTAATTTCATGAAACTAAACATTTTTATATTTTTAATTTCATATGAATTGTCAACACACAACAAATGTACGTGTTGACAATTACGAATTACAATACAAAACAGAATTTCAGTGAACATGAAAGTGTGTACACGACACCATTCTTCTCTCCCCTCTCACCAACAAACTGCCACTTTCATGAAATAAAATTTCATAGTGCGAACCGAGACCATAATAAATTGTTTTGTTATATCTTATTTTACGATAAATAAAATTTAATAAAATCACTTATATATTTTTTTCTTTTGGTGGGGGAAAACAACATGAATTCAAATCAGCTAAAATTAGTTTGTCCTGTTTTGCGATAATTTTTAAAACCAACTGCGATTATTCTTCTGTAGTTGACAAATGATTTTTAAATTTGCTGTTAAAGCAAAAATTTGAAGTTTTTAAAAATACATATGTCTTGTCAAAAGTATACTCATGATTCGGTTTAAGCATCAATGAAATGCAGGCTTACTAGAAAGCATATGAAAATTGGATTGAAATAAATAAAATTATGTAATCATTTTTATGCCGAAAAAAACGAAATAGAGAAAAAATAGGGTCTATGAAAAATTGCCTAAAATAGAAAATATTTATACAGGCTAAAGTTCGTAAATGTTAATAATCAGAGAAATATTAAAAAGACATTGTTAACATATTTCGAGCAACAAAGGAAAAATTTAGTGCCTGTTCGCCGATATCGATGAGGTGGTTCTTTCTTTCGAGCAAAATTACATTTAAAACAAAAACAAAATTTAAGAATTTGTTTTGTATGTTTTCCTCCATTAATTTCACCAGCTTTGAGAATCGTGTGGCAGTTGTGACCTTTATTCTAAAATGTTTTTTTTTTTTTTTTTTGGAGACTTACACTTTATTTCTCTCCATTTTAATTAAAACTTCACTTTAGTAACTCGCCGTCTACATTAGCCATCGATTTGTTTGCACATGAACATAGCGCCAGCAGAATAACAGTACTAAATTTGTTTATGTTTTTCTACAAATGTATGTGGGTAATATTAATAAATGTTCATGTGCTGTTTTACCACAACTTTAAGGTGGAGTGGCAGAGGCAGCAAATAGCTTTTGTTTGTTGTCTCGTTTTTTCATATTGGAAGATGACATTTCATGTCTGACATCGTTGTTCTGATAATTGTTTTAACAACGATGTTATAAGAGTAAAATCTGCGGTCTATACTAGCAAAATTTATCTCCTGATAAATGTTATAAGAAATAATTTGCTAATGCGAGTAACGTTTGTGTCGTGATAAAAATTATAAACGCCTGTTTTTAGCAATTTTGTCAGGCAAAAACGCCAAATATGATGCCGTTGTAACGGCGTTCTTGTAATAGATTTTTATACAGTGTCGTGTATTTGTCGTTTTTTGCTAACCACGATACCATTTTTAAAAAAACGCTGAGTTTTTGCAATTAAAACGCCAAACACGATATTTTAAACATATATCCTTCTGAGAAGATTTCTATTGCAAATCATCGAAGTCGGACTTCACTGCAATAAACGCATACAAATAAAAACTATTCAGGATACATATTTTATGTATAACAATGACACATAACGACCATTCTCATTGAGGTGTCTGTTTGTAATCGCCGCTTTCGATAACGGCTTGATTATTTAATCGAGTTTTCGTAGATTGTGGGATTTTCAATCGAAAATTCGCAAAAGACAAAACATTATTCAATAGAAAATTCTATGGAGTGCAACATTTGTTACCATATGCAACGGAGGCTATTAGACGTCAGTTTTCTCAGACTCCATTAGTAAGTTAAACGTTTTTTTTTGTCTTACTTAATCACTCTTAAAACTTGTGATTATTCGCAAAGCATTTATTGACATCGACAATCATTAGTGCAGATAAGCTTAGAGTAAAACAGAAAACTTAGAATTTATGACCATGATATGTTATAAAATGTTTTGGATTTGTGATTAAAATAAATTACAATTGAGAGAAAAATGATATGTGTTTAACGAACGAACGAACAAACGAACAAATATGGCAAACTTATATTAAAAATAAAATATTAAAAGTTGAAAGCACATAAAAAACATTTTTGACCACATCATACCACATTAAAACAGACCCACCACACACACACACACATTGTGGTGGCTAAATTTAACAACAACAAATTAATACCTAAAAGAAACCATCTGCCGACAATGCTTTTGGTCTTGTGTCAGTAGCCTCAACCACATTTCTAAGTGTAAAAAAAAAAAAATTTTAAATATTTGTATAGTATAAAAAAAAAAAATAAAAATCATAAGGAAAAGAAAAATAAATAAAATTATATTAATGATGACATTTGCATGTATAGAAATAAAATATGAATTAAATTGTTATGTTTAAATCACTTTAAAATGTTTAAAGCTTTTTAATTGTTTTTTAATATTTAATAATAACGAATACTACTTTAATTTGAAATGTAAGAAATAAAACAGCATTCCCAGTTAGTTATTAGAACATATTGAAGAAAAAAAAAGGCTATTGAACGAACGACATCAAGCTGTTTAATTCATTCAAGAAGTTAATAATTTATTTTTTTATTTTAAAGAGATGAATATTATTTTGTGGGGTTAGAAGGATGTTAGTTTTTAACATAAACTTACTTGGGTGCCATGTCACTGTAACGAGTATCACGTACACCAGCTGCAGCCGGTGGAATTCCGTGAGAGGTTGATCCTACAGGATCCTCATAATATTCACGACGACGGCGATCTTTATTCTTGCGTCGTTTATTTTTTGGACCACTAAACATGTAAAGGACAAAAACATAACGTATAAAATGCAGTGAATTTCTTAAAAGTAAATAATAAAACTTGATTTTGATAGAGAGGGAGACAGAGAGAGTGGGTGTAAAGAGTTAGACTAAATAATAAATTGAAACAAAATGAAAAATATTAATATATTTTTGATGTGAAACACTCGTATAGGAAAATAAACATGAAATTTATGCATGATAAAATCAAATATAAAATATCTTAGAAATCACTTAAATTATTACGAAATTAATGTTGGAAAACTAAAGTTTTTTGAAATAATACAAATTATAAGAATGGAAATGCTTAACTGAAAGGCTTTTTAAAAACACTTACTTTGCCAATGGAATGTGATCACGCTCACTGTAAGCATCATACAAATACTCCCTGAAAAGTTATTAGTTTTAGTTTATGATACAAAGTTTTCAACAAACGTTCTCATAATAGAAACTACATGTTAACAATAAAGCTCAAAAAGAAAAATATGTTAACTACTTTCTAATCATTCAAAAGAAAAACAATGTCATTTGGTATGCATTTTATATGAAGATACAGCATTGAAACTACAACAACAGTCACTTTAAGATGAAGTTTTATTTGAAATAAAAATAATACTACATATACCTACATACTGTAATTATATATATGTATGTATGTATGTAATTAATAAAAAGTTTACTTACGATTCAACCAAAGGACCAGGATATGGATCCGATTTTTGATAAAGACTAGATAGTTTGACAGCAACTATTAAGGTGGGCAGGAAAAGTACAACACACCAGAACACTCCAGCCCAAAAACCATTCTGCGTTTAAGAAAATATTTATTAGTAACACAGCATTTTAGGATGATTTACTAATTTATGGCTCAATGAAAATTGGGCCCAAACTAAAAGTTAAAAAAGTTAAATGAAAAATGGCCCCAAAATATGATTTTTATACTGAAAAAATAACAAAAAAATAATTTTGCTTAATTTGTTTCTATTTTGGGCCCATTTTTCATTTTTGGTTTGGGGCCATTTTCCAGTATGGGGTAATTTTTTTTTAGGTTGGGGCCATGTTCCATAATACCAAAGTTCCAATAGAACTTACCAAAGGATCAACAATACTATTGCAAGTGGCCACAACTCCAGCCTCGTATACTTTATACATTGGTGCACATATGCCAATCTTTTTCTCTACGGATGTTACAACCATTTCTAAATAACGTATTATTTCACCAGCAAAGTGATTTGTAAAACTCTCTGCTGTTGCTTTGACAAATGCTCGCCCATCTTTTTGTATAAATGCTTGTGCTCTTTCGATTTCCTGTACAAGTAATGGTATAGAATCTTGGAATGGACGATCTTTATAACTAAGAGTTTTATCTAGATCTTGAGCTAGTTTGATTAATTCAGATGATTGATTTTTCATCGGTATAACAAGATTCTGATCATAAGTCTCTAAATGCAAAGCTTGATTACGCAATGATACTTGTACGTCTTTCATGTCTGGACTTATGATCTTTTTGGCAGTTTCAAGTAACTGTGCTGCAATTTCCGTTAGAGAATGTTTTGTAATGTCATCGTTCAAATTGTCAATGAAATGACTTGAATCAAAATCTTTCAAAGCGGACTCTTTTAAACTCATAATTCGCTGTTTGTCTGAGGCAGATAAAATCTCTACGCCCTTATCATCAAAATCAATGCCTTGAACAAGATTTTCAAGAGTCTGATTGATTTTATAATGCGAAGGATATTCATTGATTTCGTTAATATCGACTAGATTTTTAATATGCAATACTTCGTAAATAGTTTGGTTGCTCTGACAGGCAGCTATTACATGTGATATTCTGAATGGAGGCACTTTTCCTGAAGCCGCTTTGCCTTTGATTTTTGATGGATACATAATTTCATTTAAATCAAGCAAATTGTCATACTTAGCGAATAAAGCATCGTTTTGTGGATCTCTAAAATTAAAAATAGTTTATTTATAAAAGAAGTTCATTTTCCAAAACTTTACGAATAGACTTACTTTAGTGGCACACAGACGCCCCTATATGCCACAATGCCAATAAGGAAATGAATCAAAGCAATTAATGTTATAGCCGAAATTGTCAAAAATATAATTGCAACAGCACTGAAAGTTTGAAAATGTTTATTAGTTATCTTCAATAGAAAGAATTAAAAATCATAATCATTTGTTTTGAATTAAGTTTTCATTGAAAGTATCTTCCAAGGCAAACTTATATAATTAATAGGCTAGACAATTTATTGTGATTGACTTAAAGGTCACCTCATTCAACCGATTTTAAAATATTTATTCACAGAAGTAAACGAAAAATTGTGGGTTATTGTGGGTTCAATATTTTAGGAATGATAATCGTTTAAAGTTGCTACTAACACAAGAATTTAAGAATGTAAATATTTTGCTCCCTTTGGCCAAGTGGAATTCGGGTCGTTCGGGAGCGAAGATCGAATTGTAGTGAGAACGGTAGAATTGTAGTTGTTGTATGACTGCTTTTTAAAAAATTGGTTTATGATAATTTCTCTATAAACATTAAAATAAATTATTTACATCTAGAATAATTTAAAACGTGGAAAGCGAAGTCATATTTTCTATACGATGAATGTCCAACTCCAAATAATACATGTATGAAGCAAAACTGTTCTCAAGGGCAAACAACAACACCTTACATATGGGTATTTCCATAGTCGTGCACGTGACAGTCGCACGTACTCAACATGAAGAAAATCAAACTAAGGCCCAAATATTTTTTTCATTTAGGTTTTTGGGAAGCAATTTTAGAGCTCTTTATTTATTGGAAACCAGCGCAATAAGCTAAAAACTTTTATGTAACTTATTTGGATATTATTAAGGGATAGTTTAGCTTTATTTTCATAACTGTTTTTTTTTTTATGATTTTATGTTTAGTTTTATTGATACAAGCCATAATATGAAGCGTTACGTGACATTGCGTTACGTGATTTTTTTTCCTTATGATAAACTCGAATAATTTTTGATGTACTTTGGTTTTAAAGTTTTAATTCAACGAAAATAAATGAACTTCAGGTCTATGTTTGGAAAGGTAAATAAGAAAAAGGTTATTTATTAAATATCTCTCTGACGAAATTGCGGTTCGAGCTACTTTTCGCATTCGAATAAAGCTAAGGCGTCGTGCAAAATAATATTCTTTGCTCTAATATTAATATAATAATATAATATTGGATAATAATAAATAAAATTTTATAACGTTTTTTATAAAAAAATTGACCTCAAGCTCATCAATCAAATAAAAATAATTGTTTAATAACTTATAATTTTTTGGCCGCGGTAGACCTTTCTGTGGAAATACCCATATGGAGTTTGACACCCTTTATTGGGGGTGTACGATGCCCCCACTTAGAAGAATTCATTCGAATTTGTGGTCTTCTTAATATCAACTTAATTTATTAAACAAAACTTTTCTTTAAATAATTTTCACGAAGCTAAGTATTGAATAAATTTTTTTAAGAACTTACAACATAAGGAATCTAGAGCCAGAGCCTTTATTGCAGCAATCGTCGCCATAACCATCTGGGCGCTTGCCGCATATACCGCACAATAGAGAAGCAACTATACACACTAAAACCTAACAAAAGAAATCAAAATCAAAAATCATAATTAAAAAATATACTTTTGCATGCACGGTCTTGTTAAAAAATATGTTGTATATTCAAATAGGGAATCAATAATTTTAAATCGTCAATGAATACTTACTAATAGTAGAATTGAGCACACACAGATACCCATGTAGAATCTATATGGACCATACTCGACACGATAATTATCAGCTATATTGGAATACTTGTTTGTGTTCGTGCCAATCATTTTCGAAACCTTTTGCAGTTCGGTTTTAATGTCATTTGCAGCTTTTTGTAAACCTTGGCCTGTAAGATTTATTTATAAGTTATTAATTCGAAGGATTTAAATTTTACTTTAATCTACGCTTACTAACCGGCTTTTGTAATGGCATCTACAATTTGAGGTGTATAGATGGCGATGGTATCATTTAGATGTTTACGCATGGCTTTCAATGCTTTATTTCCACGTTCTCCAGCCGATGCAATGTCATCGTTAATCAATTGTTCTAAGTTTTCAATTATAATAGTTACATCAGGCAGCTTTTAAGACACAAAATAAAATAATAGAAAATTTTAACAATAAATCATTTACAGAGTGATCTTAAATAAACGTCTTAAATATATTTTAAGTAGCCTAACAAAACATACCTTGGGAAAATAGCGATCTACCATCTTTTTTTATGCAGCATTAAATATAATATGTTAGTTAATTTTACAAGAAAGCAATTTTATAAATTCTTTAACTGAAATTGCTTTTGTATTTTTCTTAAAAACTAAAATTAACTTTTTGAAAAAACTCACCTGATCGTAGTGTATACCATTTGCATCAAGTTTGCCAATTTCATATCTATTCAAAACATCTTTGCAAGACTGATCTGAACATTTATTAAGCATTACTAATAAATCTCGTTTAACTCCTCTTAAACCTACAAAAAATTTTTTATTTGTTTGATTGTTTGCTATTAAAGTTTAAAGAAATTTGCATTTGTATACCATCACTTAATTGCGATGCATAGACCCGTAGATCATTTGTTATTACTTTCATTTTCTGTAGCTTTTGCCGCAAATCTGGTAGTTTCTTCAGAAAGTCTGTGAGATAACCAACTGAAACAGCCATTGATTTTTGTTCTAACTGAGTTATAATAAAGTCGGATGTTTCTAAATAAGATTTTATTTGTTAGAAATAAAAAAAAATCTTCATACAACAAATTCTATTACCTCTTAGTATTAGTTCCAATTGATCCGATAACTGTTTGTAATTGTTAACTAATACATATTCCAACTGTTCCGATGTAACCTGCAAAAATGTTTGTGTATCATTGCTGCCAGCACGTACTACACTAGTGCCATCATCGATGCCATATTGCATGTAGCTGTTGGTGGCGAATGCCACAATAACTCCAAAGCTGACGGTAAAATAAATAAAAATTATTGTCAGTTCGGAGAAATAAGGAATAACATTTATAATAAAACTAAGTTCACACTTATTAAATAGTTGTCCGAAAAAACGTAACCATTAATGCTTTTGCTTCTCATTTAATAAAGTGAATTATAATACAAAAATCAATTTTTATTTTATACACCGTTTAATATATTGAAAAATAAATATATACATATATATGTATACATATATTGGAGGAAAGAAAATTTAGTTTCGACAAATATTTGATAGATGTGAACGTAGCATAACAATATCTTACAGTATTCCCGTTGCTAAAAGTATCAAAAAGAAGCCTAGAAAAACCCGACGACATGTGTCATGTTTCTTATCAAATGGTTCCGAACGACCACCGCATGCGCCAGCACAGCGACAACAACAGAAACATAACCTTTACAGAAAAACAACAACTTTGTATGATGATATTTCCATTTGTCAATTAAAATAAATAAAATATTTACCCTATTACAGGCATTGAAGCAACTAAAATGGCAACCAGCAAGACAATTAAAATAATTGGCCAATAATGAAGTATTATATCGGCCCACTCATTGTTTTCAAATTTCGGACCAGGTAATATTTTTGAATCTTTAAACTCCAAATAGCCTGAAAAAAATTAAAAATTTTTAACACTTAAATTTTATATTTTCGAAATTTTATTTATCCCCACCATCTGGTATCGGTTTTTCTCCCCTAATCAAGAGCCACATCACCTTTTGGGTGATATCATAAAGAGGTTTCATTCCACGAGCATTATATTCTGTTGAACTTGTATATGTTATATTCTTAGACCAATCGGTATATTTTGTAGGCTTTAAATTCAATTTTGTATTTAAATCAAATGCACTTGAGGTTTTGCAGAAACTGCCAACAACAACTAGTAGGAACAAACTAATGCTGATTACGTTCCATACTGATTTAATCTGACTAAATTGTGTCTGATGAACATCTAAAGTTTTTAATGTCATTTTGTAAAAATTCTTGTGAGACTGTTATAATGACGTCTTTTTTATATTCTAATTATTGAAGGAATGTTGAATATACGTATATGACTGATGCTGCACACTAGCGTAAAATTAAGGCTTAATTATAATTCCCTTCTATTAAAAGCATTTGGCAGTGTGATGTTTTCAAATCTTTCAATATATCCATTAAGAGAGAACTGAAAATATAGAGAAAAAATAAATTAAATATGTTATTAAATTTACAATTGGTATTGTAGTTAAAAAATATGGAATGTCATTCTCAAAGCGCTACACATATGATGGAATAGTCAAAGGAAAGGTTTAAAAATTTTCCATAATTAAATCTGCCGAATCACTTAAGCAATTTGAATAAAAAAAATTATTGAATACGAAACAACGAAGTGATAACAATTTTCGATTAATTGTTCGTTCATTTTCGAAAGACAAAATCTATTCTTAGAAAATTTTCTAGCAATCGACGTAGTTTTTTAAGATTAAGAGATGATTCGATTTTGGAGTTTATTGCACACACATACATATATGTATATATATTCAGTACTTATGTATGTATATGTATCCGATATCTTCGAAAAAGTAGCCAGAAAATTTTGGTAAGACGACCTAAAAACCTGAAAAAAATGGCTAAAAATGGTCAAAAATCGTTACTTTCGATCGACATTAATGGTTTAAATTACGTGAAATTTTGAAAAAAAAAAAAGTCAAAACATTCCGTAAAAGAAAGTTAAGATGGCAAAAAAAACTAATACAGTCGAATAAAAATTTTTTAAATAGCGCAGACTTAGCTATATCCATGAAAAATGGATATATACCGATTTCTCAAAAACTGGAGCCAATCTGACACTTCCAAATGTACTTTCGCACTCAGGGGACTCCCCCCTAATAGTTCGAAAAGGATTCATCGAAGTACATTTTTTTTCGGGTCAAAAACTATCACAGTGTATTTATACAAAAACAACTTAGAAAAAAGAAGTGAGATCCGCACAAAAAGACAAATGCGAAAATAAGGCCAAGTTCCTATCCAAAATATATCGGCCGTAAAAAGTACTGAGATCAAAATAAGGACCAAGTTCTGATAGGTACAATTCCATCTCATTTCTAGGCAACCTGGAAGCTTGGCAAAATTTTTCCAAGAATTCTTTCCCATATTAGAAAGGCAAACAAATTTTGCCAAGCTTACAGGTTGCCTAGAAATGAGATGGAATTGTACCTATCAAGAACTTGGTTCTTATTTTGATCTCAGTACTTTTTACGACCGAAATATTTTGGATAGGAACTTGGCCTTATTTTCACATTTGTGTTTTTTTGCGGATAAGGATTTTAATTTTTTCTTTGAAAAGGTTTGCTTGCAGCTCAGACCCATGACTTTTTTTAAAAATCGGGGCATTTTGTTACCTTAAAATAATTTTAGAATTCCTTCTTCATTCGAACAGGTTTTCATGCAGTTTGGTCCTATATTCCTTTTTTAAATCGGAGGACTAGTAAATCAATCTTGCTGAAATTTTTACAGAATATGTATGAATTTGTGATAGCCAGGTGGAAAAAACAGGGTAGTTATTTTATCTTAAGTGGGTGTGGCACTTCCCATACAGAGGAATATTTTATATGATGATAATTTTGGAACTAATGCAAATATTGGTTTTAAAGAAAAAGTATGAAAAATTGTATAAGTGGGCGTAGCACGTCCCTTACAATATTTTTGATATATTTTGGGAACTAATTAAGTAAATGGCCTGAGTTTTTTTAGGAGTTACTCCGTTGCATTGAAATGAAAAAATAATGAAATATTTTTGGAGCTGATAAAGTAAGAAACTTGAAATTTTGTGTAAAAAGCGTAGTTATTGGACATATGGGTGTGGCACATCCCACAAAGAGGAAATATTTAGTTTTTGTTCATATGTACATACATATATGCTTCTGGGGGAAAGAATATAGTTTCTCCTAAGGCATTTGCATGACATTATGATCACAACAATTTGAAAGATTTATTTTTCTTCTTATTACAAAAAGTTGGTGATGCGGCGAAGCATGTCGGGGCTTAACTAATTTGTTTATAAATAAGGCAATAATTGTATACACTCGTGGTATTTTTTGCTATACTCAGAGTGCTGCAAAGCGGGATATATAAACTGATGGGGGTTACTCCGTATTTCGAATCGAAATTAAAAGCGATCGAATTGCAATGTACGAAGACATTAGAGACAAATTCGAACAGTTTTCCCACCAGGCTTTAAAGTAAGCTTCTGTCCTGGAGAACATATTCACTTATTCTTTCTGAATTCTTCACTTTGCGTAGTTGCAGAAAGACTATTTAGAGATCATGTATTAGTTAATGTCGTTGAAATCGATTCTGATTCTAGTGCTGACAATTTCTGCTACTTTTAATTTCTTAATACTTTTTATTCGAATTCTCATTACTACTCGATACTTTCAAAAGGTGCTCTTTAAGGCTGGTGCCACACCAACGAAAGACAAAAAGTTTTGTTTCTTTAAGTCAAAGACACTAGTTTGATAGTGTGCGGGTTACTAAGGAAAAATTAACATCAATTTTTTGTCTTAAAACCAATGTTATGGCGCTGTAAGTCAAACAGACACTTTTTCGTTTGTTTTGTTCGATGTGGACTGCCTCATAAGAACTTATGTTCTGTTGTCGTATTAGTCAAAAAATTAGACGCATGGGTTCAGCCTAAGAGAAATTTTTGAAAATTTACTACAGATTACATAACGAGATTTAAATATTCATTGGATTTAGTTACAAAATACATCTCTGAAAATATTGAATAACTGCTTTTGTGAATTGAGTACAAGAAAAATACAAGCCAATACTCTTTACCCACTAACCAATAATTTGCCAGCATTATTTAAATTGCTGCGAAGATGGGAATATAGACGTAGGATTTTGAGTAAACTTTACTTATTCTTTCTGGGGGGTTGTTCTGTATTGCGATGCGAAAGATTGCTTTCGCATCGTATTTGCTATCGCATCGCAATACAGAGTAACCACCCTGCATTCATCAGTTTGTGTAGATGCAGAAGGACTATTTAAAATGTAGAAGTGTTGTGTACTGCGTTATACAGATAATGGGCCTGTTCGGAAATTCATCACTGCGCCGCATCTGATGCGTTGTTTTAGTTAATGTCGAATCCGCTTCTAATACTGCTATCGTGAAATTGAATTGTCCTTTACAATCTAGATCGCTGAAGAAAATTTGCTAAAAGTTTAAAATTTCTCAATGATATTTACAACTTCTCTTAATGCAAACTTTTTAGCTTTTGTGCCACTTGAACAGTTTCAATTTAAACTTTAATAGAGATTTAATTCCTTATAAACGAACGTGCGAATAAAGAATTCAATAAAAATGGATAAAAAACAATAGTTGCTCAAGTAAAGTAAAAAAACAAATATAAAAAGACATAATGATAATTACTAATATTGTTTATTAACAGTACAATAATAAAACTGTTTGTATCTTATCATTTTTATAGGTATGTATGTATAGTATCTGTATTATTTGTTTACACGTAAGATACAACACGATAAACAATCAACTAACGAACCATCACGCATATGAGGGGCATACTCGCTCGTATCATTTATATGTATGAATGTATGTATGTATGTACTTAGTGATGAAAATGACAACCATTGGTGCTGAATTGAATTTCGACACGATTTCGAAAATTTAAAAACTTTAAGAAAAGCAAAAACGATTTGGAAAAATTTTTTACGCTTATTTTGCTTTCGTAAATTATTTGATATATTTCATGAAGGTTCTGTATCCGAAAGTTTTAAGGAAAACTTACAAAAAAGATTGGTTGGTTGGTTGGTTTACGTGGCTGCCTGCTACGCGCAAGCATTCAAGTAGAATCAATGAGATTCCGTTTTGACAGACCACTCCACTCGTCAGTGTCAACCTGATTTAGGTCCGAATCCAGGCCTCAGATTCGGAGTAAGGTTCTAGATCCATCCCGTCGAATTAAGGTATCTAATGAGGTCACCTAGACCTATCCCTGATACCTCCGAGAGATCGTCTATTATGCTGTTGCCTAGAAATTTGAGTCTCGAATGGTGTAAGGCCGGGCATTCGCAAAGAAAGTGGAAGACTGTTTCCTCTTTGCTTTGATCCCGGCAACTACGGCAGAACGCATTGTAGGAAAGGCCCATCCTGTTAGCGTGTCTCCCGATAACCCAGTGCCCCGTCAATACTGCGACGAGCCTCGAGATGTCCCTACGGTTTCTGTTAGTTAGTTGTGTTGTGCGCTTAACGTTGTAGTAAGGCCACATTTTCTTAGCCACCTTGCACGTGCTCAACCTGCGCCACCTGTCTTCAGCTTTCTGCCTGAAATGGTTGAGAATGAGATTTCTAATACTGCCAAATGGCATGTCTACCGATTCAGCAATGGAGACGTCCATGGCAGATCCAGCCCTGGCCAGTTCATCCGCCTGTTCGTTGCCTTGGAAGTTGCTATGTGCGGGAACCCAGATGAGGGTAACGTCAGTCTGACTACCTAGTCTGGATAACGCGTCCTTGCACTGGCTAACTAAGGTAGAAAAAGTAGTGTGTGACCTTAGAGACAGAAGTGCCGCTTGGCTATCGACAAAGATGCCGACTCTTCCTTGGACACCCCTGTCAATCAAAACCCTACACGCCTCCCTTATGGCCAATATTTCCGCCTGAAATACACTAGCTTCATCAGGAAGTCGGAATGAGAGTTTTATTCCAAGGTCACTCGAAAATACTCCAGAGCCCACACCGCAGATCATTCTTGATCCATCAGTATACGTCCTGAAGTTAAAGTCTTTTTCTATGTTTCCCCCCTTCCACTCCCGTCTGGATGGAATAAGAACTTTGAACGTACTGTCAAAGTCCAGATGAGGTACCATGTAATCGGTGGGTTTCCTCAGTGTCGGTGGTAGCTGATCTAGGATTTTGGCATGGCCATAGGTCCTTGATCTCCACCTCCCAGATGCCGCTAGTCTTGCCGCACTGCTTGAGGATGCCGCCAATACATGAAGGTCGATCGGAATCAGATTTAGCATAGCATTCAGAGCCTCTGAAGGACTAGTACGTAAACATCCAGTAATCCCGATGCAAGCAGATCTCTGTATTCTGTATAGTTGGTCCACCACATATTTCTTATTTGTGGCGGGCCACCATACTACTGATCCGTAAGTTAATATGGGACGTACAATTGCTGTGTACATCCATTTAAGCATGTTAGGGGTTAGGCCCCATTTGGAGCCAAACATCCTCCGACAGGAGTAATAGGCAACTGTGGCCTTTTTGACCCTGTGTTGCACATTTTGTTTCCACAATAGTTTTGTGTCCAGGATGACTCCTAGATATTTTGCATTGTCCGATAGAGACAGTTCCCGATTATGTAGCCGAGGGAGTCTAAAGCTCTGGACTTTGGTCTTAGTAGTAAAAAGTACCAGCTCCGTCTTGCTAGGGTTCACACTTAGACCACAACCTGTAGCCCATTTGCTGAGTGTACCCAAGGCACTGGACATGATATCGCTTATCACGTCCGTGAACATCCCTGATACCATTATTACTACATCGTCCGCATAAGCCACAGCTTTCACTCCCGCAGTGTCCAGTCTGAGAAGAATTGTGTTAACAACGAGAAGCCATAGCAGTGGAGAGATCACCCCGCCCTGTGGTGTTCCTCTGCATGCCCATTTTGACCTCTCGCTGTTTCCTAGTTTTGCGGTGACGTTTCTTGCCTTCAGCATGGTGATAATCCAGATGCTGATGTATTCCTCTACATCGGCATCCTGGAGAGACTGTTGAATGGCTGTCACTGATACATTGTTAAAGGCGCCTTCTATGTCTAGGAAGGCAGCCAAAGTGTATTGTTTATTTTCAAGGGATCTCTCTATGAACCTTACCACCTCATGTAGTGCTGTTTCAGTAGAGCGTCCCTTAAGGTAGGCATGCTGACTTCCTGAGAGAGTTGACGACCCAACAAGTCGATGTCTAATGTGAGAGTCTATTAATCTTTCCAGCGTCTTGACCAAGAAAGATGAAAGGCTGATTGGCCTGAAGTCTTTTGCATTCTCGTGACTTCTCTTGCCAATCTTGGGAATGAAAACTACTTTGACTTTCCTCCAGCTGGTTGGAACGTAGTTTAGAGAGAGACAAAGTTTGTAGAACCTAAAAAGCCAGGGTATGATAGAGCTTTTCGCGCTCTGTAACATCTTTGGCGTAATGCCATCAGGACCCGGCGATTTAAATGGGGAAAAACTGTCGATTGCCCATGAGATTCTCTCCGGGGATAAAATATTCTCATTGACAGCATATTGTTGCCCACTAGATGAACTGTCTGACCTAGTCGTGTCCGTACAGCCCGGGAAGTGGGTGTTAAGGAGGATATCTAGTGACTCTGCAGAGGAGTCTGACCAGGAGCCGTCCGCCCTTTTGACGAAGGTTGGACAGGAATGGCTCATGGACAGAGCCCTACTAAGCCTTGCAGAGTCTCTAGTGTTATCTATTGACTCACAGAAATTCCTCCATGACTTTCTTTTGGCGATTTTTATAGCTTTTTTATACGCTGCTAGCCTTTCGCGATATGGTTGCCAGATTTTGTTCTCGTAGCAAGTGTTGAAGGCTCTACGTACCTCCTTGCGTAGCTTAGAGAGTTCCGTGCTCCACCATGGAGGGTAACTCTTCTTAGCTTTCGTTAAGGGGCAGGAAATCTCGAAGGCTTTGCTAATAGCCTTGTTGAAGACCTCCACATTGTGTTCAAGTCCAGTCGTATTGTCGATTTCTGGAACTCTTTTTAGTTTCTGTTTCAAAATCCCGTTGAACCTGTTCCAATCGGTTCTCCTCGGGTTTCTAAAGCATTGTTTTTCTTTGTTTTGTAATATGACCTCAAAGAGTATCCAATTGTGATCGGAGAAGGATCTCTTATTGGATACCCTCCACTTGTCAACTGAAAGCTTGAATTTGTCATTAACGAGAGTAATGTCGAGAACCTCTTCCCACCCACTAAATCGATCCGAACTCGGAAAGATAAAAGTCGGCGAAGTGCCGGAATTACATATAGTCAGTTTATTAAGGTTAATGAAATCTAAGATATGCTCACCTCTGTCATTGATCTCACTGCTACCCCATATTGTATGCCTGGCATTGGCATCACAACAGAGGATGATGTCTTCATTGGCGCCAATGGATGACACGACAGCTTTCGCTTCGGCTGGCGGTGCTTCTTTGTCGTGTGCCATATAGCATGATGCGATAAGGAAGCTCTTACCATCTGACAACTCGACCCTCGCAACTGTAAGGTCCTCTGAGCTAAACTGAGTACAAAGAAAAATATTAATATGTTTTTTGGCTATTAGACATGATCTTGGCTTACCATTTCCTTTAGCATATAGTACGTTGTACAGGGACCTCGGGAACCCCTTAACCTCGGAGTTTGCTACCCACGGCTCCTGTACCGCGCAGATATCGAGGTTCTCTTCGGCTAGGAGAACCTTTAGGTTGTCTGTTGCACACTTCGAGTGCTTGAGGTTTATTTGAACAACCTTTATCGCCATTGCGGAGTGTTCTTCGTTATCTTTATTGCGGTTCTGACAGCTGCATTCCAACCAGAAGGTTGTTTGCAGCCTCGACAGCGTCGGCATCAGAACCGCTTGGGCGCAACACCTTGACCTTGGCGTCTCTTACCCCGAAGAACAATTTGGAGCCCGCTTTCTCTAGCGCCACTGCTCCTTGCTCCGTTATGGACAGCGTTAGGCAAGTACCACTGCTGCCGTGGTCCTCGGTGCGGATAACTGACCAGTCATCCATTGGAATGCTGGGGTTCTGAAGCTTCAGACACTCCAGCATTCTGCCACCGTTCTTGCCCAATTGAGGTAACCAAACTCTTGCTCGCGGTCTCATCGGAATTTCCTCCGCAGGGATAAGCTTAAGGCTTAGCCCATCCCAAGTGTCACTAATCTTAGCGATACTAACGCTGAGGAACTCCTTTGAGAACGCGTCCAAGCACTTGATTACCCTGTAACCCCGGTGTATCTCACTGGAGTCGAAGCGAGGTGCCGGCTTATCCTTATTGGATAAAAAAGATTAGAATTTATCTTTTAAATTGGATGAATAACGATCTGCAGCCAACATACAAGCTTATATTTGATTTGTATACTTTAGAAAGCATTGTAGTCAAAGTACTTGTGCCTTCCGGTATTAAAATAGATTTTAAAAAGTGGGAAAGCACAGATTTATTTTCAAAATCGAGTTTACACCAGATCTCGGTCCAGAAAGATTTTCTGAATATTTTTGCGATGATACACATGTGAATTAGGGGTGCCAATCCCGATCCCGAAAATCCCGGGATATTCGGGATTCGCTGAATCCCAAAATTGTTTACTAATTTTTTTCTTTTATATATTTTTATTCATATCTACTTATGTATATATTATTAAAACAAAGTCATCATAACTTTCCCCTATAAGCACATAAGCAAGTTCATTGTCGATTTCATTGCTCTTGCGAGAGTCAAATGAAAATATAATAGCCTTGTTCTAATCCAGCAACAAAAGACACAGTTTTGCTGTTTATTGTTTTCTGAAATGCGTTTATAGCACGGACAGATAACACCCTTAACAGACATTGGATTTGTATGCATACTAGTGATGTTACGAATACTCGTATTCGTATTCGACTATTCGCCTGTTTTAAGATATTCGTATTCGTATTCGCCAAATTCAAGCGAATATTTTTCGAATAATTTTCCCATACATTTTCCAAAAAAAAATCATACAAAAGTTTAAAAAAAGTACATAAAATGTAAAAAAATATATTAATTTTTATTAAAAAACCCATTGTATTTCACGCAGAGTAAGAAAAACGAAATCTGAAAGTATGTAAGTAAAATAATTAAAAAATGTTCTGTAGAGGTTTTCAAATTCGGCATCTTAATGCAATAATAATGTTAAATCACTAATTTTTTTTTTCATTTATAGTTACTAACGCAATGGCAGGGATTTTTTCCAATTAAATTTGAAATATAAACCTCAAAAGGAATATTCGTATTCGTATTCGGCGAATACTGTTTTAAATATTCGTATTCGTATTCGTATTAGCGAATACTAAAAATTGATATTCGTAACATCACTAATGCATACATACCATTAATGTTTCTCAACTGGATGTTTTCATTCAAAATTTTTTTAAACACGTACATACAGATGTATCTAATTTCTATACCGAATATGGTACAAAAAGAATCTGATGCAATTGAAAATAATTGCAAAGAAAACGCACCAAAGATAGAACTCCTCTATTGTCACCGTGTGGCCACAATATTGATCTTTTATATATTTTTGTTGCACCCTGTTAAAACTGTCAATGAAACTAAAAGAAACAAATTTAACTTTATTATTCTTTTTAAACGCGTTTAGCAATAATAAAAAAATAGGCCGTTAAATACTTTTGTTTAAATAATTTTATTTTGTTACTTTGCTTTTTGATGAATACTTTATAATTTTGTTATATGTTGGAATAATATAAAAACCTTATGTATATGTATAATATTTTATTCGAATAAATGTACTCAAGAATTTATGTTTTGAAAATTGTTATGTATTTATTGTGGGTTAACTAATCTATATGTCTTTTATTTCGGGATCCCGGGATTGGAATTTTTGAAATCCCGAATCCAGGAATTCACAAATTCAGTCCCGATTGGCATCCCTAATGTGAACACATACATATCGTACTTGATCATCAAGAGGGTATTAACTCAAAATTTTTAAAATTTCATTTTGTGGAAGAAATCGATGTACAGTGGTCATATCTATAGATATGATTTTAAACTCTCACCAAAGAATACAGAAAATTAATTTTAGCAAAAAGGTGGTGGTTTTTGTGAACATGTTAGCTCTACTTCAATCGTAAGTAAATATTCAATCAAGTAAGTGATTAAATCAAACAATTACATAATTGATTGAACTAATCAATACATTCAAAAATGTTTAATTAATAAGTTAATTTTTTTTAATTTTTCCTTTTTTAATTAAAAAATTAATTGAATCAATTAAACACATAATTGAATTACCACAGTATTTTTTTTTATTAGCACCAGTACTCAGGGGATGAACCCTACGTATGGCGTGCACTGTCGGAATGTTGAAAATTTAGAAGGCTTAACTCTTTTAGAACTCTGTTTTACGCGTTAAGTTAATTTTTATAGCAGTTTTGAGGCGCCTCCCGTGTTACGTAGACGCATTTGCTATTTTAAGTTGTATTGGCAGGCATTTTATTAATTGTTTTACTTCGCCGATGTTTCTGCTAACCGACGAAGGAGGGTGATGTTGTGTACATTAGCTTGGAACAGCATTAATCGCTGTCGAAACAGTTTTTTAGTGACCAGTGTTATGCCTTCATCACTTAACGAGACCGACAACAATTAATACAATGTCTCACTAATGTACATTAGAGTAATTAATGATGTTGATTGACTTGCTCTGGCCAGGGTTTGAACCCAGGCGCCAAGTCATTGTTTGCTTAGTAGTCAACGCGCTAACCACTTCAGCCAACACCACCCCCAAGTACCATAGTTTATCAAACACTATGGATAAGTAAATAAATAAAAGTAAATGTTGGTTTAATGTGCGAATTTTATTGTATTGATGCTTATTAGTTTAGTGAGGTGACAGGAATTGTTTGCAAAAAAAAAAAATTACAAAAATTTAATATTAAACTAAAAATTAATTAGCTTACAACTAATCGTGAAAATTAAGTACTTATTGTCAGAAAAATTATGAAATTTTAGCTTATCACATCCATTATCAGTTTTGTATGCAACACGTTTTGTTGCTAGATATATATTGATGAAGAAAATTCACAATTACATACATACATATGTATGGACGTATGTTAGTTTATCGTTATCTTATCGACGGCTAAACGAAAGAGAGTATGAATACGTGCGATATGCTCTCTGCACCACTGTGCAATGATATGATGACCACTGTTCTAAAACAATTTCTTTTTTTTAATTTCGATCTACATCGAATGTAGTAGTTTATGCCCCCGTATTGTACTGAAGGTGTTTCTAAAATACTCACTTCTTATGTACCAACGTGTTAGCCAATCAATTGTTGCTATAATTTGTCATTGACATTTAATGAATAACAATTAACAGTTATTTTCGTTTAGTTACACCATTTTTTTTTGTAGCTTTTAAATTAGCTTTTTCTTTTTTTAATTATTGGCTTGAGCAAAAGCGATTGTGAGCAATTAAAAATCATTCCCGCACACTTTTCCTTTACTAATAAGTATTTAAGAATAGTGTGTTTACTTTTATTGCAAAACCATTTAATGTTCTGCCACTAGATAAAGTCAACTCAAGTGTTATTCGAAGACTTGTGCGAAAAAAATCACTTCTTATCACAATTTAATTATTGTACAAACACCTTAATATCAAAAGTGCTCTTTTAATTTACAGCGGGAATTAGTTGCCACAATTATAAGTTTAATTGTAACCATGTAGGTACTTGAAATATTAAACTCTTGATTTATTAATTCAGTTATTAATTCAATAATTCACATTAATAAAACATTATACCTATTCAATCTTTTATTTACGAATAATGTAACAAATTTTAACAATTTATTTCAAACATTAACTATTTTATGAGTCAGCGGAACGGAAATGGTAATTTGTAAACGCATTTTTATTTTCCCTTTTTCTCTTTTTTTTATTCACATTTGCGATTTTTTATGCTTTAATTAAAATTTTTCAAAATGGTTGGTATTTTCTTGAATACATAATGTTCTTAATTAATAAAAATTAAGAAGAATATTATGCACTTGTATGTCAGCAAATGCATACATACATATCTATATCTGTGTGTGTATGTATTCTCTGTTCACATCAAAACTTTACACTTCGATTGCAAACACAGTGATATCCGTCAGATAAAATGGTACGTACAAACAAGTTGTTTGTTGTTAATCAACTGAAGTTTCATTTTTATCATTCAAAAGAAATTAAACAAAGAAAGAATAAAAAGCAACAGAGAATAGAAAAAAGTAATAAAAAAGCAAGAGCAAGATCTTGTATTTGGCATAAATACAGTTTTGAATGTCTGACACAACAATAAGTATAAAATAAATTTGCATTAAGAAAAAATCTTACTTTTACACCTAGAATTCTTTTGACAAATTTATGCAATTTCTTAAAATTTTTTGCCAATCCATTTATTAAGAAAATCTGAAGCTCGGTAGAAAAATAAGGCGTGGCAAATATGTATAGGCCACACAAAAACATAAAGAATTTTGGTAGCCTACTATGTACTATATCTTAATCGAGATATTTGAACAAAACGCACATTTCTGCAAACTGTAGTCGGTCTATTCTTTTCGGCTAAAAATTTTCACAGTTATTGGAAAGGAAATATAACTTATAAGATTTGCATTTGAAAGAGTATCCGACTAATATTATACATATGTAAATGTGAAAGTTTGTACCACTATAACGAGAAACCCGCTCAATGGATTTGGATGAAATAGACGGACAGACTGTGACCCAAAGACAAATCGGTAGTTTTGGTACTTTTTGTTTTTACATTTATATGCAGTGTACTTTCTGGGGGTTAAAACGATGAAAAGTTGGTACTTTTGGTATCTTTTAGTTTCATCGATAAATTTGGTATACGTACAGACAGTTAATACTTTAATTAATATGTATCGTAAACGAAGTCACTGCTAAAAGTTAAGTTTTTCATAAATTAATAATCCAGAGTTCGTAGTTTCGACACCCGCCTTACACTCTTCGTGTTATACACGTATAATTTATAGAAGCAAATCACAATGGAACTAATTGGGTCTCCTTTCTAACATAACTTCAAAAATTATTTATGGCTAAAAATCTCACTTCGATGGAAACTGATGTAGGAAAATCAAAGAAAAAAAAACTAAATTTTCTTTTATGAATATTCTCATAATTCCACGATTCCGAAAAATTCCAAAATTGGGATTATTTATCATCTTCGTCGTATTTTTCTAATTTTTCACCAGGTGCAGATAGATAATATGTTTGCAGATACTGGAGGATCATCATGATTCTTTTGCTGCTCTGGAATTTAGGAAAACAGTTCATAAAGCTTATATTTTCATACGACCACGATAACACCTCATGCTTAAGATAAAAATTTGGAACTCTAAAATTAAACTAATGTCCCGATTATGGATAGCAACCAAACTGAAGTGGTTGTGGTTACCAAAAAAAAGCACTAAACAGTTGCCCAATTGTCATCCGTAATAAAAATATATAAAAATGAATTGCTGTTCGTTAGTCTCGCTAAAACTCGAGAACGGCTGCACCGATTTGGCTAATTTTGGTCTTGAATTATTTGTGAAAGTATAGAGAAGGTTTAAAAGGTGAATAAATATGAAAGTTGTTAACTAACTTTCAGATTATTTTTATGTTGATCTTTTGTGATAGTGACACTTTACTGCTAAGTGCAAGAGAACTTTTCTCACTTTGATTAATTATAATTTACGATGCCGTTCGAGATTGACGAACAGCAATTAATTTTTATATGTACATATATCTTTATATATATAATTCTACTGTACGTGCGTTGTAACTGAACTCCTCCTAAACGGCTGGACCGATTTCCATAAATTTTTTTGTATGCGTTTGGGTGGCGCCCCGGGTGGTTTAGATTTACAATTCGGTCCAATTGGACAAAGGGGCGTGGTACCTCTCATACAAACCACAAATTAAAAATCTATTATTTCTGCTCCTGATAACGGTATTTGAACAAAATTTGGTATGTCGGTTTGGTGTGCATTTCTTAAGTGCTGCTGCAAATATAGGCGGGATAGGACAAAGGGGCGTGGTACCTCTCATACAAACCACAAATTAAAAATCTATTATTTCTGCTCCTGATAACGGTATTTGAACAAAATTTGGTATGTCGGTTTGGTGTGCATTTCTTAAGCGCTGCTGCAAATATGGGCGGGATTGGACAAAGGGGCGTGGTACCTCTCATACAAACCACAAATTAAAAATCTATTATTTCTGCTCCTGATAATGGTATTTGAACAAAATTTGGTACGTCGGTTCAGTGTGCATTTTTTTAGTGCTGCTGCAGATATGGGCGGGATTGGACAAAGGGGCGTGGTACCTCTCATACAAACCACAAATTGAAATCTATTATTTCTGCTCCTGATAACGGTATTTGAACAAAATTTGGTACGTAGGTTCAGTGTGCATTTTTTAGTGCTGCTGCAAATATAGGCGGGATAGGACAAAGGGGCGTGGTACCTCTCATACAAACCACAAATTAAAAATCTATTATTTCTGCTCCTGATAACGGTATTTGAACAAAATTTGGTGTGTCGGTTTGGTGTGCATTTCTTAAGTGCTGCTGCAAATATGGGCGGGATTGGACAAAGAGGCGTGTTACCGCCCATATAACCCAAAAATTTAAATCGCCATATTTTGGGCATTTTTTTACCTACGTCGATGATATTTGGTACATATGGTATTGGCATAATTTGGAATACGTACCAGGAGAAAAGTGGGTGGGACCACTCCCCTTTTTAGGAAAATTAAAAATCTTAACTACTGGACCGATCGTCATTAAATTTTCACAATAGAATATATAAATACTTTTAATTTTTATAATAAGTTTTGTTTTTGCTTCTTGAGATTCACTTAAAGAAAAAACATGTGTAGTTTTTTCCAATCTATATATTTCGAACCATTTGGTTCATCTTCAGGATCTATAAAAATTACACAATATGTTTTTTATTACATAAAAATTAATTAAAATTAAATTAAATTTAAAATTACCTATGTATGTAGCTTGACTGTTTATGTTAAACAATAAAAATTTTTTCCAAACTATCAAAATAATTTATGAATAAAATTAAAATGAATACTATAATTAATTATTATTAGATATTAAATTACAATAAGTATTAATATAATTTTTCTTATCACTTTTCTCATTGCATGTACATTTTTCATACTTGACAATCTGGTTAACTTCATGTACTTGCAATTTAAATTTGTTCTGTTCAGTTTTTAGTATTTTAGCATTTTCAAAATCAAATTGATGTGTATTTGATTTTGCATGTTTGGCCAATGCTGATAAATTAACCTTTGTATTAATTATTTATTTAATGGAAATGAAAGCATATTTTTTAATAAACTATTTAAAGAAGTTTTGTTTATAATGTAAACATCGAACTAAACTTGTATATATATATATATATATATATATATATATATATATATATATAGCTTTCAAATAGTCAAGCATAAAATAGGTGGTTGATGAGTGGGGAGAATGGTTCCCCCATATAAGAAAATAGCTTCCGAGCGAAGCCGGGACAATCATCTAGTCCGTAATAAAAATTTTAGCAACAGGTAACCCAACTAAAGTTCGGTTGCTTTCAATAATCGAGACACAAGGGGTTAATTTACTCCATTTTTTTCCAAAATCACCCTACTGTGCGTCCGAAATGTTAATCTTATAACAATGTAGTATTTACCGGAGCTTTATTTCTTTGTTTGACAAACTAGATAAGAAGTTAATAAGATATATAGAATACACATATGTATGGATGTATTTACGAGTATATATTGGTTGTAGCTCCAACTGTGGAATAGTACTCACTGATTTGTGTTAACTTACGAAAAACTAAATACGACAAAAACAGTGCTGAAGGAAAAGTCAAAACTATTTTATATTGCTCGTGCTTTTTAAAAGTCGTAGTAAAATGTTAATTCTCAATGTCAAAGTAATATAAAAAAAATCTTTAAAAAGAACTGGAATTTACCAGTGTCATCACAATTAACCTTTACCTTACACAATGCTAACTACAGTTTAAACTTAGCTTACTAACTAGTTATGTTTCTCAAAACACATCATCAGCATTAAAATGTGTGTCAGAGTGAACGACATTTCATTTACGCTTCTAGCTCTGAATATCGCAGAAGAAGAAAATATAGATGTACATACAAATGCAAATAAACTGTTTCCATAATTTTTTTTAATCAATACATGTTAATGCATAATTTAATATTCAAAAATATTGCATTTTGTTTTGAATGCGACCGTACGAACGAATACAACGCAAGGCACAATAACTTAATTTTGCAATGCTCTGCTGCTACATGTGGGAAAAGTGTACAAGGCCTATCGTTCTTTATGTTTATGTAATACGATCAATAACAACTGTTGAGATGAAGATTACCGCTGTATTTTACGTGAAGAGACAAATTAGAATTTGAATATATAAATAAGTTTTTTAATCTTTTAGTGAATTCTATCGATTTTCTTAACTTTAAAAATAAAGCGGAAGTACTAAAAGAAGTAAATTCTTGGGAATTTTCGAAATTTCCTTGGAGATTGTGGGACTTTCAGAAAATTATATACATACTAGTATATAAGCCTGTCCATGACAGGTCTCAATATATGTTTTTTAATATAAAAGCAAGTTAAAGTTAAAGGCTTGTATTAAAAACAAATTTTGGAAGTTTAGTGCGGCTTTATTAAAGAAATTTATACAGGGTGGCCCAGAAAGACCGAAGTGGTGTGAATTCCTTATAACTTTTTTATTATAATTTTTTTTTTCTTTTCTTTTCAGTATTTTGTAAAGAAGACTTGGATAATTTATAATGGAGCAATACACAATTGAACAACGTGCCCAAATTGTTGAAATTTACTTTTCAAATCAACGGTCCATTGTGTTGACTCAGCGTGCATACCGTCGTCAATTTAATGTGCGGGTTGCACCCTCTCAGTCAACAATAAACCGTCTGGTTGCAAATTTTCGAGAACAAGGAGCAGTAAGGAACCTTCCTGGTCCCGGCAGACACCGAACTGTCCACACGGCTGACAATATTCAAGTGGTACAGGAGAGTATTCGGGAGGATCCAGAAACATCAACCAGAAGACGTTCGTCACAACTGGGCCTCTCAAGAACGTCGCTGCAGCGAATTTTGCACACCATAGGATTGTTTCCATACAAAATTCAACTTGTCCAAGAATTGAAACCAACAGATTACCAGCAACGACTTGACTATGCAATTTATTTCCAGCAAAAAGCACAAGAGAATCCAAATTTTATTCATAACTTAATAATGAGTGACGAAGCCCATTTTCAATTAAATGGGTTCGTTAACAAGCAAAACTGTAGGATATGGGCTACGGAAAACCCGAGAGTACTTCATCAACGACAATTGCACCCAGTTAAGTGTACCGTTTGGTGCGGTGTTTCTTCAGAAAGGATCATTGGCCCATTTTTTTTTGAAAATGAACAAGGTGTCGCCATTTCCGTCAATGGTGATCGATATCGGGCCATGTTGCAAAATTTTGTAAGGCCAGCCGTGGAAAACCATCCGCAAATATGGTTCCAGCAGGATGGAGCCACAGCGCACACTGCGAGGGCCACAATGACTCTTTTACGCGACATCTTTGGTGAAAGAATAATTTCTCGTAACAGCAATTTTAATTGGCCTCCGCGTTCCCCGGATTTAACCGCTCCAGACTGTTTTCTTTGGGGCTATTTAAAAGGAAAAGTTTATGTTAATAAGCCTAGGACTATTGAGGAGTTAAAAACCAATATTCGAGAAGAAATTAACAACATACCACCGGAAGTTTTGCGAAAGGTCATGGAAAATGTGTTGGAAAGAGCACATTTGTGCGAAGCAGAATATGGCCACCACTTGCGGGATATCATTTTTAATAACTAATCCAAAAATATTCCCCATAAATTTAATGTATTTAAAAAAAAAAAAATTAAAAAAATATCTCTTAAATAAAAAGTTATAAGCAATTCACACCACTTCGGTCTTTCTGGGCCACCCTGTATGTATGTATGTATATAGGACTTCGTAGTATAATATGCATATTATGTATATATATGCCAGGCATAATCAGGCCTAAAAAATTTTGTATTTAAATAAATGCTTTTTATCATGCACTCCATTCCCAGACCAATTACAAAAAATCCAGCTACGTCTTCGTTGGGTTATTTGTCGCGGTTAGTACTATAAATATGCCAATTTTCAGCTTCGTACACCGACTGATGGCTTTAGAAAGTTCTGGAATGGCAAACAAATGAGGAAGCTGTAAAAACTGTCTAATCTCAAAAATGGTTTTTTCCACGCACCGCAACTCCCAGACCGAAAATCAAAACTCCGGCTACGTTAGGTTCTTCGTCGCGGTTAGTACTATAAGTATACTAATTTTCAGCTTTCTAGGCCAACTGGTGGCTTCTGAAAGTTCTGGAAAGACAAAAAAAATTCACGGAAATTATATATGTAGATATTTTTTTAATTTTCTCCACTTGCCTACATTATTTCCCGCATAAAAGCGAAGTTTATTCGCAAATATTGGACCAGGTTGTACATTCGTAAAACAACGTGGAATTGAAAATTAAACTCAATTTGTGTTCGTAGATTCGTTTTAGTGAAATCAAAAATACTATGAACATAGGATACAAACTGGAAATGAAATTTAATTTTTTATTTCACTTTAACGAATTTTAGAACACAAATTGAGTGGAATTTTCACTTACATTTCATTTTACGAATGTTGAACCTGGGCGATTGATAAATAAAAATTTTTCAGCATCCTTTTTCTCAAAACTTTAATATCATCACTTGTATGAAAAAGTGAAACTCAAATTATGAACATAATTTGAAAAATAACTACCCCATGTTTATATATACTTTTTTTTTAATCTAGGAGTAGCAGATCGTTTCAAAGCTATAAAAAATAAAATAATCACGCTTTCTTCGGAATTTATATATGTACATACTTTTAAATGAATCATATCAATTCTAGGTCAAATTCATTACAAAAACAAAAATTAGTTTTTCTGAAATATCAATAAAATTCATTCACAGTAAATATCAACAATCAGAGTTAGAGGCCGCTGAAATTGACAATTTCTGTGGTCTTCCGCTCTTGGCCTGCTGGAGGCGAATCGAGAAAGCCCTTATGCAAGAGGCACAAACAAGATGGTTTAATGAACCATCCTGTACCACAGCAAGGACCCTATGGCCTTGCATTGATATCAACAGAACCAAAAATCTGCTGAACTTCCCAAAACCGCAATTGCGCAATCTTGTGGCCACGGTCACGGGACACTGCACCTTCGGAACCCATGCCAGACGCATGGGTCTACCATACAATGAGTATTGCTCCAGCTGCAATGACGAGGAAGAAGAAGAAAGCATCGCACACCTTCTATGCCTCTGCCCAGCTATGGAGGATCACCGCCTCCGCTTTCTAGGCAGCAGATCCTTCAGTACCCTCTCCGAGCTCTCAAATACGGAACTCGGTTGTATTAGCTCCTTCATCAGGAGCAGTGGATGGTTCGCCCAATAGGGGGCTCGACATCCTGGATGTTCTGCAAGACAACTCCTTGCTTTGGTTTTTCCCACCTGTTTCTGCTTTCTACTATTCTCTTGCTCTTCTATGGTCTTCCCTCATCTACTCTTCCTCCGACTCTTCTAATCTCCTTTCCTCCATCACTTGTCTTCACTACAGGTAGCACAATGGGACCATATCAGGACCCAAGTGAGCTGGAATCTAATCTTCCATTTACCAGCAGCCTGCCAACCTAACCAACCTAACCTAAATATCAACAATTCATTGAAAAGATGAACGAACTTCTTTCTTGAATTTTTCTTTCAGCAAAGCAAAGAGGAAGATGTTTTCAAGACTTTGAAATAAAACACTTCAAGGACTTTTTCTGTGGAAAAATTTGTACCTGTAATTCTTTGTCGTTTAGGCTATTTTGTACCTTTCTATAAAAATGGGGCAAAAATCATCATTTAAACAGCAGTATAGCGGCCTAAAATATCCTACAATAATATTTGTGACAAAATTTAACTCCTTCAAGATACCAAACCTTAAAGCGACATTTAACGCCAGAATTAAGTGAAAACTATGTTAAGGGGTTAATTTCGTACTTATTCACAATTAATGCTAATAATATAATAATGCGAGCTCAACATTATTGCTTTTAAATAAATTACACGTAACGCTGAGTCACATTCTTGTATATTTATTATTATTTTTTTTTATTATTGTAAAAATTTTATTAAGAAATAACTCTTTTTAGCTGGCAAACTGTATGATGTGTGAGAGAACGAATTAAATTCAATATCATATAATTTTGTGAAACATTTGAAAGTAGTAACTTTTTTATATAAACCAATATAGAATGAACAAAAAATAAACTTGTTTATTTAAGTGGAAAATTAACCAATCAAAAATAACCTGGCAAACATTTGATCATGTTCAAAGTGTTTTAAACCAAAAAATTTCCTGTTATTGCAGAGAAAAATGTATTAAATTTACAATTTAAGAAATATTTACAATAATACCAGATGAATCGGCAAACGTTGTTTTGCCATACAAAATATTTCTAGTGCATATTTTGGGTGTTATATAAAAAATAGCGAATGTTTTAAATGTGTGTGACGATGACCGCCAATGAAAAAAATACCAAACAATAATTTTGTTCTGTTTGAAATACGAACGACGACGATTCTCCTGCATGAGGCAGACATAGCGCCATCTGTCATTCAAAAACAAAAATAATTATGAGGCAAACATAGCGCCATCTGTTGGGTTCATAGTTTAGTAAATATAGAAATTGCCCCTCCTTCCCCGCCTCGTGCCCCTAGCAGTTTGAAAAGTAGATAGTAGCCGATTCTCAGACTTACTGAATAGGCATAAAAAATTTTATAAGAATCGGTCAAGACGTTTCGGAAATACAGAAATTGCCCCCTCCCTCCGCTCCTCTTCCCACTAGCGATTTAAAATATACCTTAGAACCTATTCGCATACCTACCAATTATGCATAAACAATTTCATTCAAATCGATCGAGCCGTTTCGGAGGAGTTCGATAACAAACATCGTGACACGACAATTTTATATATTAGATTTTGAAAAATGTAAAAATGTACCAGCTTTTAATCATTTTACCCTCCAGTAAGTACACTGTATATTTTGCGTTATATGGAAACAAACAAGGATAATTAATTATTAGGTGGATGATTGAATTCCCCAACACCTTGGCCAACATTTGAACTGTCAAATTTTATTTACATTTATATTATCGTGCCGTTTAAACTTTTTTGTGTTCTTGTGTTCTTGTGTGAGAAAGATAATTATTATTGATGCTGTCTTGTGATTGTTTTTTATATGATATTAGGCGTTTGACAGATTAGGTGTTGAATTCGCCATTTAAACAAACAAAATGTTTATTTTTCTAGTGTTGTGTTGTTGCAGGCATGCATACATCTCCTCGTTTATTATATCATGCGAACAAACATCCAAAAACACAAACATACGAACTTTCTCATTAATATTATTAGTAGTACATGGGGCACTTCCATTCTGACGTGACGTTAGAAATTTCGCGACAATATATTGAAAAAGCTGAAAAGCTTAATATATATGTATATCTATATTTTTTTTTCTACAATTTCGAAATAATTAAATAGTTCTATATTAGGTAAAAAAAAAAACATTTTAACATTCGACCCTAAAGAAATGTACATATAAGCAAAAATATGCCATGATGTTACGTTACAAAAAAGCGTTACGTTTTGCAACGTCACACCAGGCCACATTTTTGCTTTTCGAATCCATAAAGTCGATGATTATAATTTTTTAGTGAATATAGTAATATGTAATTACTTCGCCAATATATTACAAACTCTTTCTAAATTAAATTTTTGTACACCATTATGTCATGAAAAATTCTGGCAAAAAAAGCGACTGCGATAAAAAATCAAATCAAATACAGTTACAATTCCTTTATAAAAAAATTTAAACGTCGGCTGTGCCGAATACATGTACATATGTATGTACATATTATGGGAACGCAAAAAAACTAATAAGAGACCCCTTTCGTTTGATACCCATATTATAGAAACTATTTTATATGTGCATACATATTTAACCAAATATCGGAAGAGATATTTTATTTTAGTGTTCTGGTAACTTCGGAAAACCGATTTCAGGTACAGACAGGCGGACATGGTTCATAATGTGGAAATTACACACGGAATGAGAAACCTATAAATAGCCTTAACTTTTTGTGGTGAGGGGTATAAAAACAATCATAATCATCACCAATATTCCCACTGTTCTAGATTATGTTCTTAAACTACGTTCACATTCATTGAATATTTGTCCAAAAAAAAACGTAACCAATAGTTTTGCTTTGGGATAGTGTCATTTAATTTGGTTTTTATATTACAAAATTTAATTAGTTATTCTACAAAAAAGTATTTTACACGGTTTTAAAAAATGCGAACCCATAATTAAAAAAAAATATTGTAAATAAAGGGAATATATTATTAGTTTATTTCTTGGTCACGTTTTTTTTTATAAATATTTGCTCATGTGAACGCAGCTTTACTATAACTTTTAATTTTATGAGTTGTATACTAACATACAACATGCATATTTGTATATGTGTGTATGCTTGTATGTATACATACATATAGCATAAAGATTTGTTATTACAAGTTTCATTCCTTTTTATTGTAATTTCAAAAATTATTTATCTTAATTGATGGTATTCCAGCAGTTTTTCTTAATAATAAACCATATTGCAAGTCAATACTTTCTTTCTTCGCTATAATAATATGAAAATTCAAATTCATTACATTAACAAATTCGTTTATGAATAATAATGTTTTAGCTTTATTAATTATGGATAAAAGGGTTTGGCAAAACATTAGATTAAAGCTCGTAAAACAACAAAATATGAAAAAAAAACGTATCATAAAAAACCAAGGTGTGTTTGGTTGATTTCTTATTAGCTGATTGACCATTTGCTAGGACATTATTTAACATCATATTCTAATTCAATTCAATAATTTTCTTGTTGTGTCGGCAGCCAGAAATTAATTATCAACACAATTTCCACAACAAACAAATGTTTGGCAATAATTTTAAAAATATTTACAAAATATGATGGAAATATGTGGCATTAGTTTTAATATTTTAAAATTAATAGAAAGAATATATGTAATTGTATATTTTTTTCTTGTGCGATGAATGTTGATACAAATAAAATATTTATAGATTTTAGAACGTTTTAAGAATTTTCGCATAAAGATTTAAGTACATATTTTACTCTTTACAGTACAAGTTTTGCACATTTCCGACTAAATCGCATATTTATAATATATTTCTTTTTTACTTTTCATATTTTTCCTCGAAATTTTTGCATATTTAAATGTAATTATCCACTTTTACAATAAGTAACAAAGTTTTTTTTTGTCTAAGATAAAGTCTTGAAGGAATGTTGTCGGTTCCCAGGGTTTGGTACCTATAACTATTGAAACCGGCAATACGAAATTTTGCGTTCGAAGTTTGGCGGCACTAAGAACAAATTTCGAAGGATTTTGGCTTTACGTATTTTATCCGTTCCATGTTTTTTTTCTTATTTCATTCTTAAGTGCAGATTTAAAGCATTTTTATACTTTTTGCGTAATAATTGAGTCTTTCATGTAAAATTTTTTTTTTATTTAGTTAAATGTATCATATTTACAAAAAATCAGTTTTGTGGTCAAGCAATTGTAAAATTTTACACCATTTTCTGATTTTTTTAAATTTTTTCATTAGAAACTTTTATCTGATTTTCTTGTGGTTTTTACATAAATTTTTTCTTTAATTTTCTTAATTTCAGTGGTTAAGATGAATTCATTCAGTTTCAAAGACTTTTATATTTTATAGGAAAATAAATAGAAAATATTAATCGCGTCTTGTGAATTTGATAAAAAGTCTTTGCCTCTTTCATTTGTGAACCGATTTTTGAAATTATGTAATTTTTTGTTTGAAAGGATTTGCTTGCAGTGTGGCAGCATAAAAGATTTTTAAATAGCAGCAAATTGTTTCCACTGAAGGATAAAATCTTCATTTATAAACCAATTTCCAAAATTCTATTTTTGTTTGAATGGGTTGGCTTGCAGTTTCTTCCTTTAAATATTTTTTGAAAATCGGTAGGTAAGTTGTTACCAACCGAAACATTGATTATCGGATAAGTCCTCTATTATAAACAATTTTCAAAATTATATTTTTTTGGAACGCGTTTTCTTGCAGTTTGGTCCTACAATTTTATTTTGAAAATCGAACTTTATCAATCCTAATCGCTTGCAAATTGATAATATTACTTTTTTAGAAAACCGGGAGCTAAGTTGTACATTGATTATCAGATATATATATATATATATATATATATATATATATATATATATATATATATATATATATATATATATATATATATATATATATTGATTCCTTTAGTTCCTATAAGGAGCATAGGGCCTCAGATAAGTCCTCCATTATTCGGTGACCATCCGTCCATTTTTAAAAGGACAGTCTTCTTTTTTGACAAGTCCTTTAAAATTTAAACAAAATAAATTGTCCTTTTTTAATTGAATTGTCCTTTTTTGTCCTTTATTTTTGATGGCTAATGTTCTTCTTTAGTTTCCAAAATTAAAAGTTTTATTTTCTCAAAATACCGAAATTTTAAACTCAATACAATATAAATTTATAACCAGGAATTGCCTGGTATCACTGAAAAGTGTATCTTTAATGTGTAAAATTTTCTGTCTGCTTTCAAATGGACTGTGCAGAATTTAAATTGTTTTTATCAAATAACATTGATATAATAAAAAAAAATACATTCTTCAGAAAAATATCAATAATAGATAATCCTTAAACTATTGTTTTTAGTTATTTTTATTTATTGAATTTGGTTATTTTTGTATTATTAGCTAAATTTAATTTCTTTGTTAATTTTGATTAATTCATTATTTTTTTGTTTTAACGACGTGTGAACTTCTAGGCATACCTATTTAATTTCTGTTTTAAACATTAAAATAAGTACATACATACATATGTAACTACTTGTACTAGTCGCTAATATTACGTTGTTTGAATAACATTTTTATTTTATTAAATCTATGTACATATGTAATTAAGTTAATACATACCAATAATTTTTATTTAATTTTGAGTGTCCTTTTTTTTTGTCGAAAAATATGGTCACCGTATCCATTATAGACCTATTTTCAAAATTTCTCCATTCATCAACCGATTTTCAAAATTTTGTTCTCTGTTGGAACGGGTTTGGCTAAATTCGCTATTTATAATGCGATTTAAATTTTTAAGAAAGTACTTTATGCTATCGTAAGCTAGAAATATATTATATCATAGCCTGTAAGGCTTCTTGTCCATAGATTGAATAAAGAAATAAATAAACTTAACCATATTTGCGCCGATTTCGTATTCTGTTTAATTTGATTTTTGTTTGCACACATACATATGTACATATGTATTTCAAGATATTCGTATTCGTCAAATTCAAGCAAATATTTCTCG
Source organism: Lypha dubia (assembly GCA_947311025.1). Lineage (NCBI taxonomy): Eukaryota > Metazoa > Arthropoda > Insecta > Diptera > Tachinidae > Lypha > Lypha dubia. Next base: position 84,186,551 of record OX371263.1, on the reverse strand, counting down.
AAAAATTTGCGCATACTTTCAAAAAAAAATACATAAAGGTTAAAAAAGTGCATAAAATGTATAAAAATATATTACTGAAATATGCAGCCAACGAGATGCATTTAGATATTGCTAACCCGCAACAAATAAATAAACTTTTAACAACATAAATTGCTCGACTAAGTGCCTGTACGCCGATATCGAAGAAGTTCTTTCTTTCGAACAATTACATTTGAAATTTTAAAAATATATTACATACTTTCTAATAATTTTTATTTATGTTTATTTTTTTTTTAAGCTATTGCATAGGGGCTGTGCACATATTACGTAACGCTGTTTTCAGAGATTTTATACGCCCCCCCCCCCCCCCTTTCGTAACGCTTTTTACTAATTTTTCAGTGCAAAATTTTTAATCCGTAACAAATCTTTAACCCCCTCCCCCTGGAGCGTTACGTAATATGTGCACAGCCCCATAGCTTCTATCGCGGGCTTTAAGGCGACCGAATCAAGAAATTTTTAAACGTTTGTTTCTAAGTCTTTTGTTTTTGAAACGAAAAAACCTGCAAAATTTCTATCATTTGTTTTTGAAACGAAAAAACCTGGCACTAAGTTTGTTTCTTAAGTCTTTTGTGTTGTTAATTATTTAAATCGCCCAATGTAGTATGTTAACCCCTAAAGTATGTTATTGATTAACATTAAAATTTGATATCATATTGATATCATTAACATACAGTATTGGCAGAATAACAAAGGAGTTATTAAACAAAACGTAATAATATAATTACATAAGTTGATAAAAAATGCTGTGCAATAGCTTTACCGCGGCAGTACCCGAGTACCACATGTCTTTTTTTATTTTTTTTTAAGTCTTATATGTTCATATCATGTTAAGTTATTAATTATATCTCAGTAGAGGAATGTTGGACTTCAAAAATGGAAGAACTAAAATTTAATATGTGAAAGTGACCATCTGCGATATATGTTCTGGCAAACAGTACTGAATTACTAACCAAAAGCGCAAACAATGAAATAAGAAATACAAAATTCGAAAGTATGTAGATAAAATAATTTAAAAATGTTCAGTAGTGGTTTTCAAATTCGGCATCGAAATGTCATAATAATGTTGCTACTGAGACAAAGGGAGGGATTTTTTCCAATTATATTGTAAATATTAAGTGGTACTAAATTTCAAAATTAATATTCATATTCGGCGAATATTGTTGCAGATATTCGTATTCGCGAATACTAAAAAATGATATTCGCAACATCGTATATATGTACATTTTTCAAAACTATTTTGTTTGTTGTAAATCAATAAAATTTGATGTTTTTACCTATAGAAGTTGTATGGATATGGAAAAACGAAATTTTTATATTTGTTTACAGACAACCGTTAAGTTGTTTGTGAAAAACGAAACCCTGACATGAAAAGTTGTTATTGCTTTTTTAATCAAGCATTTTCGTTAAATTACTGAAAACACTTTATTTATTGTGTAAAAAAGGCCTTTGATAAGTTTATATTTATTACCATTAGACTTATTAAAAAATTAAAACAAGAATAATATTATTATGATAGTATCTGTGTATATTCATATGTATGTTGTATGTGTCGTGTCAAGTGCTTGTATTAATATTTTTCCAAATTAAAACTGATTTATATACATATGTATGTACGTAAGTATGTAAATATGTATGTATGTCAAAAGCACAACTTTTCTATATATATTCTGATATACATATACATATACATATGTATGTATATTTATGTACATACACACATATTTTTTGTTTATGTTATACTTACATACTCACATTTAAAAAAAAAATTTATAAACACGATTTGTTTTCCTTCTCAATTATTATACATAGTACATATGTATGTACTATGTACCTACTCCAAAAAATAAACAAAAAATTAAATAAATAGTCTAGTTAGTACCTTGAGTATATACAAATATTTTCTAATTATTATCAAATTTATAAGGGATTTTAATTTATATTTTATTAAAACTATAAAAACACACTTTCCATATGTACTCGTATATAATTGGACTAACGAAAAGTGTCAATGTAGAAAAAAAATAGAATTCAATTAAATGACATTAAATACACATGCGCTGTGTTAAAAATTCTGTAAAAAAATGGGAGAGAATGTTCACTGACCCTTCGTAGGATGCTGTTAAGTGTAGTGAACCCCAAAAAGAGTTGAATTTTTCTTTTACTTACATATTGGTTTTTACCTTTAAATTAAAAAATTCTTTCAAAATATAAAATGTATAAAAATATGTACTATAATATGTACACATGTATTTATGTATGTACATATATGTGTACATATTCATGTCGAAACGTGATTTTAAATTGATTATTGAACGACTATTTTGGAATTCTCAATTAAAGTTTAAATGATTTAAATGCGATGATGTTCCGAAATTTTGTTGAAAATCTGTTGATTCCAAAAATACGCCAGCAATTTCAAACTTATCTCAAAATATTTCATGCTTTTTAAAGCAAAGTGAAAAGACAAAAACATGATTGGATAAAAAGTTATATATACTTAAAATTACTGCTACTGTTATATACAAATCTTTTCATTTGGCTAAAGAAAGCCGAAGCAAAGTTATAAGCAATTGAAGCAGTTGTTGTATTACCTACTTTGAAATGAGATTTTTAGAAAATATACTACATACCAGTGATGTCAACTCAAAACCTGTCTTAAGTTAGGTTCAATATTTGTATACATACTATCTACGTATTCTAAATTATGCCAATACCATATGTACCAAATATCATCGACGTATGTAGGTCAAAAAATGCCCAAACTATTTAGCGATTTAAATTTTTGGGTTATATGGGCGGTGCCACACCCCTTTGTCCAATCAAAACTTCATATAACCTATAATTCATCCGAGAGTTCCAGTTAAATACTGTGAAAATTTCAGCAAGATCGGTTCAGAGGTTTAGCCTCCTATAAGGAACAAACAAACAAGCAAACAAACAAACACACATTCGGTTTTATATATATAGATATATGTATGTATATACATATATACATACATATATATATATTATAATTCGTTTTATTTTATTTACATTTTACCCGCGGCTTCGCTCGCACTGAAGCCATACTATAGTAAATTGGATTGGATATTGATGTGACTGTCGGTAATACAGTGCGACGGTATTATTTTTTATCTTTCGTAAGAAATAATTTTTTGTTAATAAAAGTATCCTATGTTACCACTACCTCCAATACTAATACCTCCAAGAATATGTGTACAAATTTTCATGATGATCGGTTTAGTAGCTTTTGCGTGAAGGCGCAACAATAAAACTTACATTCACATTTATAATATTAGTATGATATTTGGAAACAAATAGTTAAAAAAATAATAAATTGCCCCCAGGTATAATCAATAGGTTTGATGTTGTTTTTTTTTTTTTTTTTTTTTGTTACATTATTAGTATTAAAATACTAAATAAAAGCCTGTGATCTGCGATCCGCTATTCAGATTTCACATTTTTGCGTAATCTGCGATATGGATTACGATCCATTAATATTGCATGCTACACGTTCAATAAATATCGCGATACAAGTTCCATATATGTATATTGAACGCTATCCATTATTGCGATATTTACTGAACGTGTAGCATGCAATATTAATGGATCGCGATCCATATCGCAGACTACGCTAAAATATGAAATCTGAATAGCGGATCGCAGATCATATAGCATATATGTATATTGAACGTGTAGAATTGTAGAGTTCTTTAAGAAATTGTACGATGGCTGCTTCCCATTAATAAAAAACATAAATAAAAGATTTGTTACGGATTGGAAATTTTGCACTGAAAAATTAGTAAAAAGCGTTACGAAGAGGGTGGGGGTATAAAATCTCTAAAAACAGCGTTACGTTATATGTGCACAGCCCCTTACTAATAATATTTTGAAAAGGTAGTTTTTTGTGTTATTTATTTCATTTACACTATTTTGGGGCCATTTTTCATGTTTTGTTAAATCAAAAATGGCGCCAAACAAAAATGAAAAATGGCCCCAAAAATAATTTTTTTTGTTTTTAATGTAAGAAGTTTGAGGGCATTTTTCATTTTTTAGTATGAGGCCATTTTTCCTAATTGAGGGAAACTTTTTACATTAAAAACAACAAAAAAATTGTTTGGGGCCATTTTTCATTTTTGGTTTGGGACCATTTTTCAGTTTGGGGCCATTTTTAAATTTTTAGTTTGGGGACATTTTTCATGGAGCCAAGAAAACCCACTAATCAATTTAAAAGCCCAATGAATTCTACAAAACCAAGCACACATACTGCATTTTCATATACATATACATACATATGTATGTATTTATTTATTTATTTATAAAGTTTTCATTACACACTGCAATGTTTACATACACTTATTTACAGTTATGGACAATGTTGCTATTTTATATGGATTCTGGTGTGCACATAAAGTTCTAAACTTTTAATATGAAAAGAAATAAGGTAAAGAACTACCAATTATCTCTTACTGGCATAAAAATTAAACAAAGAAAACAAGTTGGAAAAAACTTAATAGGTATAAATTGAGAGAAATCAACGAGAGATGTGCGCAGCACACACAGTAGGAGGTTAAATAAAAAAAATCATCACTGACACAAAATTCCGAATTTTCACAAACAGCATAATTTTTATGCTGGGCCGATCTCTCTTAATTATGTATAAATTTTTGTTTGGAAATAGTGAATGTTGCACATAAATTATTTTTTTTAATATTTTGATGTATGTACATATGTATGTATATTAAAAGCAAAGTTTTAATTTTACACCAAACGAGATTTCTAAGAATAAGTATTTTGAAAAACACTTTTCTTTTATCAACACACCGTTTACGTATACTCCTTTCGCATCCAAAATATTATTTCGATGGTTAATTTCTTTTTGTTTTAATTTTTTTCAAAATATTAATTCATAAATTAATCACTTTTTTTAAAATCTTGTAGAATTTGTTGTTCTTTGCTTTTTCCTGGGGAAACCAACACACAACACATACACACTTAAAATGCAGAACGACCTGCATTCAGCCGCAGCGTTTCACGGAATTGACAACCTTCTCCAACGAATGAACAAAATGAACTAAAAGCAGCAAAAACACGAAGCCATGGTGGAATAATCAGGTGTGCGCAAGAAGGAATATGGTTTTTTGTAGGGTTGTGTTTTGACCGTTAAATAATCTGCAAAAATATGGTAAGTTAATTCGGTCTTGTCAAAAGTTGTTTACATTTTTGGCCGCCATCATGAATATTTTTGTTTACGTTATGCTTTTTGTTTTTGCATAACCAATAAATACATACAAAACAACTTTTGTTTTGTTTTGTATACAGCTTTGTTTTGACAATTTTGAATTAATTTTACACAAACAAAATGCATGTCATTTTTTATTGTTGTATTCTTACGCGCACCTTATTATTCCACCATGTACGAAGCAAAGTTGTCAATATATAGAATTGCCAGATGTTCCGTCTGTGTACAAACGTATTTTATTAAATATCAACCAGAATCCATATGTTATTAAGCATGGTATAATAAATAAGGTTAAGTTGTCCCGGCAGCTGTAGACATGTATTTTTGTTTTCTGTATGTCAGTTTGTTTTTTATTTTCTTGTTTCTCTATTTTTGACACACAGAAAACATTTTACACTAACAAAATGCCTGTTGTTTTTGTGACGTTGTATTTGTTTTAGGGATAAGACTATCTTATTTATTATACCATGGTTATTAATATAATCGTCTCAATTCTAATAGGAAAATATATTTTTGGAATGCCATGATATGTATCGAATAATATACAACTACCAAGGTAGAAACAATTCCATATCCTAATTATTAATTATATAGCGTGCCATTACCATTCTTGATGTAGTTTTCTGTTTCATACAACTAATCCTATATGAATTACCGTTAAATTTAATAAAACACATATGTGTGAGTGTTTGTGTATGCAAGCACAATTTTTTTGTAGTAAGTGATGCCATTTTATTTATTATTAGAAAATAATTAAATGTTGCCAGCAATGAAAATCTATACAAATAAATTTTTTTAGTAAGAGATGCCACCTTGTTTATAATAATAAAATGCGGTCAAAAAGCAGTGATGCTAGCTTATCTATTTTCCCATCATATCTAGATGTTATGTTACCTGTTTTCTAATAGGATTATTAATTTTATATCATCATCTCAAAGGATATTGAAAGAACGACAATGAACCTTTAAATACTTTTGTATATGTATGTTGTTCATGAATAGAACTGTTGTAATGAGAAAACTTTTAATTTACTTTTCATTTAAAGTTGATAAAATTACAGCAAAACTGCTATAGTACGTCTAATAACACGCAAAAGCTTATTCCTATTACGACATTGGTCGAAAATGTAAGCCAAAGCCAAATCTAATGTTGACTTAAATCCCAGAAAAAAATACAATAAATTTCACATTAAAATTCATTATATTGTAAATATATGAAATTCTAAACATTTGGAATAAAACTCAAATACACTGCCTGCCACTTGAATAAGGAATCACATTTTTTTAACTTTAATTAAGTATATCTCCTAAACTAAAGTTCAGAAAAAAATTATTTTTTGCACAATCAAATTTCACTTTCCACTTTTTTCACGTATTTTTGATACCGACATGGCAGAATTTGATGCAATTCTAAGAATTTTTCGTGGCAAATCAAATAGGACATTGAAAACGCTTTTAATTTTTCGTTGGCGTCAAAAAAGTTCACGCGCCATCAGCGATGAAGTTTTAAATTTGTATTTGTATGTACATATGTATTTTAAACATAAAATATTTATCCTACAATAATAATTAAAATATGGTTTTATACTGTTGTTTTTTTTTAATAATATAACCATTACATATGAAATTAATCAACTTGCTTTGTTATAAAATAACTTGTTAAAAAAAATTTATTTTGTATAATTGATTTTGGTGCGCGAAGTTTTTTTTTGTTAAATAATTCAAGAATATTTTCATTAAAAAAGAATCAGTGCCCACCTCATGATACTTCGTGAAAAATGCACATGACTAAAATCCGCAAAAACTAGTAATAACAGAAACTAACCTCAAAACTCATTACAAATGACAATAACTAAAAAGAATGCTAAAAGCACTAATAAATACAAAATGAAAATTTAAAATATTCATGTATGAAAACGGGCGAAAAATGCGAAATTTAAGTCTTAATAATTTGCATCCTATAGTATTTCCTAAGCAAAATTGGTACACTGCCATTTTATGATTTACCTTTTTTTTGTAAATTTTTCTAATTTGATTGAGTGTTTCTGATTTAAAAATTTTCTGCGAATTGGCGCATTTTATGTGATGTAAATACATAATATTATTTTTATATCAATGATATTCATGAAAGCATTAAAAATTAACTATGTAGATCAAGGAAGACTCTAGAAGTAGAACTCTTATTTTGGTGTTAGGAACTATAGGTTTCTTGGCCATTCATACATTACCATTACATATATTTTTAGAATATAAAAAGGTAAATATGTAGAATGTTTTATATGTTTTTTTAGTTAATACTCAAAATAACACAGTTTGTGCCAACTACCGCTCTGAAATAAAAACTTTATTTTTGTTGTTGCAAAAACAGAATATTTTATATGTATGTATGTATTTTTTCATAACTTAAAAAAATATTAACAAAAAATCCATTTTAAGACTTTTATAACTTAAATTTATTAATAGAAATGTATTCAATTAAGATAGCCAACATATGTTGGAATGTGAACATGATGATCTTTTAAATTTAATTCAATTTGCTATACAAATCTTTGAAGACATTAATTCGGCTTACATTCATATACCCGTAATCAACTAAATTTAAAAATTTCAAGTAAAAATCATTTACATAATTGATTCAGCACCAACAGAAGACAAGTGTCTAAAGAACTATTTATGTATGTGAGATAAACTAAATTTTAAAAACAAATACAAAATATTATCTACTTTTTTATATTTAAAAAAAATCATGGTTTCGTGTATAAAGAAATATATTTTATTTTATAATTGACATCCAAGCGATTGGCAAACTACAAGATTATTTACACACTTACTATAATCCTCTATGTTTTGTACATACATACATACATATGTATGTATGCACATATATACATACATATGTATCTACTTTACTTTACTTATGGATAAAAACATGGTATTCGAAACAATTCAAAAATACATAGTTACATATTTGGTAATCATTCCGTAATATAAAACAAACTTAAAATCATCACCATTATTAATTTTCATTTCTACTTATCATCACAGTTTGATAAACTTATTTATAGTGAATGCCAATCATTAGATGCAATTTTCGAAGATTATGTGTTTGATAAAATAACTGGATATTTGTTTTTAACAGTTTATAACAGTAGCTATGTAAATCTATTTGTTTAAATTTATTTTTAAAAATAATTATTTTGTATTTATGTATTTAATTTGTGTGTGTGTTCTTGTTACAACTAAAATTTATAGTTATAAGAAATACAAGCACTTGTTTCTACATATTATAGGGTTTAGATCTCCGCGGAAATCTTTCGCCCAGATAGCTCGCTCATTACATCAAATATGTATATGTATGTACATTTACAAAATAGCTTATTGTCTAAATTATATTAGGAAAAAATATATTAGTAATATTAAGTTCGACTACCAAGACTTAATTAATGAAATTTGTGTCATTTTCTAAACAAAAGTCTTGGTATAAATTTAGTCTTGGTAAAATTAAAAGCAAACTTCAAATAATAGTGGCAAGTTATTTGAGTGTAATGTTGTACATAATAGAAGTATAAATGTACATGTTGCATGAGTATGCATGTACATACACATATTACGTACGTTTGAAAGGATTTTACAAGAAATAAAATATTTCAAAAAAGAACCATTAAATAATGATCTACAGAAATTAGGAAATATCGTTATATGCCATCGCTTAAATGATTTACTGATATTTGTCTAAAAATTAATTTCTTATTCTAAAAAATTTTTTTAAAGCTTAATATGCCAGCACATCATTCAAGTGATAACTTACTTGTCTTGAATGGTTTTCTTTTTAATAACTAGTACTACGAGTAATAAAAAAAAATTGAAAAAAAAAAACTTTGTGAAAGCATCTATGTAAATTCCAAACAAGTTTTACTTGTTTCAAAATAATAAATGTGGTGGGATTTATAAATAATTTGTTAATCAAGGAGCATATCGTTACCTTAAATGTCGAACGTGAACATGAAATGTGCTTCATGTGCTACAGTATATAATGAGCTGCCCCATTTTTTTATTTATTGTTATTCGTAGTTTATTTACTCGTACATATGTACATACATACATATTTTGCAAATTATTCTTTATTTGTGACAACATACGAAAACATTAACCCAACGAAAACTACTACAAAAATTTTAAGATACAAATTGTAGGATGCAAAATCGGTGTATAATTTCACAGTGTCAAAATTCAATGTTAAATCTTGGACGCCAATTGATGTACAAGAAGCAAGAAGAAATGATAAATCAGAACACAAATTGAGTGGAGTTTTAACTTCTATTTCATTTTACGAATGTAGAACATGGGCGATTAGAAATGAAAAATAGCCCCAAAAGATTTTGTAGCACTTGTTTTCCTCAAGTTAAAATTAAACTTCAGAATGGAAAAAATTTAGGAAAAGTTGCGTGTTGTTTTTAAAGCAAAAGTTTGTGGTAATTTTTCATGAAGCTTTTATATGGAGTTTAACATGCATATCAAAGCGAATTAACTACGGCGAATTGAATTAACTATGGCGAATTGAATTCACTACTGCCAACAAACAACGTGCTATAAAGGCGAGTTCATACCATGTAGCCATATCAATCAATTCGCCTTGCGTGCTATGATTCGGCTCCAGCTGGCGTTACCGTATTCGAGTAAAAAGCAAATATTAATCAATAATAATTCATCATTTAATCAACTTATTTCTTTATAAGATTCAATCAAGGACTTATTCATTAGATTGGTATTGATGGTCAAGAGGTTTTTCGTATTGTTGTATATATAAGCAATAAAATTCTTATAATTAATAAAAAAAAAATTCTTACTAGTTTACCTATGTACAACTAAAATATGTACATATGTAGTATGTGCATAATTTTAAATGTTTTTCAGGGTCTTCTTTCGTTTAAGGTGACGATATGTATGCATGTAAAATATAAAAATGTAAGGACTAAATGTTTAAAAAATACATCAACGTCAGTATTAGCAACACTCTAGATTGTAGTCTTAAATAATTTTATTACAATCTAAACACCTCACATTATTAAATTTTAATAAATAAATAAACAAAATCTGTTAAAAATAAAATTTGTCACTAAAAATCTTTTAATAAAAAAAAAATATAAAAAAATAGTGGCTTCTACTTTGCGCATTTCATATGCATTTTTTTGTAACTCAATAAAGAAAAGGCCATCACAACTCAATAAAATACATTTTTGTAAAAAAATTATATTTTAATGTACCTATGAAAAGTAATATTATTTAGGCTCAAGTTCAGTTTTTATTGAATTAATGAAAATTTGAAATTACTAAGGGTTTTTTTTTTGTTGAAAATATTATTACATCCAATAGTTTTTACTCTAATATAGAGTAAAAACAACAAAAACGTTAAAATTACAAAGTAGAATACTTTGATGATAACGGACTATGAGTTTGTGTTGATTGTTAGTAATTTCCAACCAGTGATGGGCACTGTTTCAATGTAGAATAAAATGAATTAAAAATTAATTCTCGTATTCTATTTCTGTTAAAAACTGGTTAAATATTTGATATTCTTCCCAATTAGTATCCATTTTACGAAAATTGTAAAGATGGACAATTAAACGCTGATGAGAGGTTTAGCGGCCTTGAAATCGGTACTGATGCGTTTTGCTAAAAAACTAATTGGATGTAATAATATTTTCAACATAAAAAAACTCTTAGTAATTTTGAATTTTCATTAATTCAATAAAAACTGAACTTGAGCCTAAATAATATTACTTTTCATAGGTACATCAATATAAGTTCGAATAATAATTACGTTTATTCGTAATAATATAAATAAAATATATTATATTTTAATATAACACGTTTTGGAAAAAAAACCAAACATTTCTTAGGCTGATGTAAAATTTTGAGTTTTGACTGTCTTTTCTAATTCGAGTACATACTTCAATAATTAGATTATGAACCTACAATTGGCAGGACTGGAAATCATAAATAAATTGATAAATTTTGAAAATATTACACATTTGTTTTATATAAAAAAGCATTCTAGTTATTTTCTTTAGTGTGATTTTCAAGCCTACAAATTAACACAATAATTTTCTTATTAATAGTTAACAATACTACAGCTGCGCCAATGAATCTGAGCGCATTAATGGACTTGTTGGCTTTAAACCTCCTTCAACTTCATACTGTACATCTACTGAAGCCCCTTTTCCAAAACGGTGGAATAGAATTAATATTATTTTCCAATCAAATTATAAAATAGATAAAATAGGAAAAATTCTTTAATTTCCAATTGACTTACGTTTCTTTTCATTAGGAGAACGTACAAAATTTAAATCACCATGAACTTCTGGTATAAAAAGTGCTACAAGTATGGCAAGAATAACCATAAATCCACCGAAGACAAATGGAGGGCCCGGAAATTGAAACCAACTATCATCATCGACATTTGTTTGTAGAGATGTTTCATGGTTCAAGTCCACGTTAAATAAATAAAATATAACACCAAACATAGCCGGACCCAAGCCATTGCAAAGACCTCGCATTCCAGTGACCATTCCTTGGACGGCACCTGCGAATAAGCAAAAAATTTTAGCGAATTAATTTTCAAAACGAAACGATTAAATAAAACCCAATTTTTTTACCTTGACTGTCTGGCGTTGAGTGTATGGACACAAATGCACTTATAGCTGGATACGTTATAGAACCTAAAGCTGCCAAAATGCCTGCAGCCCACATCATCCTTATTAATATAAGTAAGTAGTTATTTAAAAAATAATAATAATTTTGTTGTTTATTATGCAAAACTAATACCATTTCTGACTGCCAAAACCGTACCAAAACAGTTGTGTCATTTCCAATATAAGTCCCAAAACGATAGTGCGTTTAGCTCCAACTCGTCTGTATTGCCAAGGATTACAAATAAATAAAATTAAAAAATAAAACAAAATTAATTAAGAAAACCTTGAAATTACAGTACATATTGAAAATTACCTCATTAAATATCCTAAGGTTACTTGAACACTTATGCTTAGTATGCCAACTACAGCAATGAAAATTGCCACTTCCATTGTATTAAAGCCCATTTTTAATTTTAAATAAACAAATATGCACGAATATTGTCCGGCCTCTGGTAGATACGATAGCAAAACTGTCACACATTGCATCAAAATAGTATGATCTGTGCCGACTTTGCGCAAAGCCTTTGAAAAAATATGTAGACATAACAATTTTTTTATCAATAAAAATACATCTGGCTGGCCAGTATAAAATCGTGTGAGCCACTTACTGCAAAAGGATCTGCTTGTTCCCAATTGATGGGTGCACCCCATGATGAACCCCTTACTTTATCCGGTAAACTCTCAGGAACTGCAACTAATATAAAGAAAACATCCAATACAGCTATTGCTGTTGCCAGAGCAACAACTAATGTATCGCTGTACTTTTCCATTAGTGCAGCACCTAATGCAGGCGAGATTACCTACAAATCAATAAAAAAACGAAAACAAAAACAAATCATAAAAAATATGTAATAAATAATAACAACTTTATAAGACATGTATGTATGTAAGTTGTGTTGAAACACTTACCAAACTAGCGGCAAATGTTGCCGATACTAAACCATAAGCACGTGATCGTTCCTCTACTGTTGTTACATCGGCAACATAAGCGAATACCACTGAAAATGTGACAGCAAAAATGCCACTTATTGAGATCATTGCAAAAAACCACCATGTGTTTATTGTCATTAAAGGTATGGGAGCACATGTAAAAAATACTGTTATTAGCAAAAAAAATTTGCGGCCCCATATATCTGACAGAGCACCGATTAGTGGTGCACTTAGGAATGAAAGTATACCCTTTATTCCCATGACTAGACCATTCATAAGGAATGTGTGTTCGGGAAACGTTTGATTTAATACCTATTAACGAACAAAAATTTAATTTGTAATTTAAAAATATTTCAAAAAATTTAAACTTGCCGATATAACAGGCATCGTTAGTAAGCCCCAGGCAAAAAACTCTAAAAAGATCACAACCAATGCATGATGTACACTTGGTTCTCCTATTCCGGAACTCTGAAAGTAAATATATAAATAGGAAAGTTTGATATTAATTTCATATTTTAAAGAAAATATTTAATTATATTTTTATATGTATATTTAAAGGACCGACCGTTCCCGAGAAATATTTATGCCTTTAAAAATTTTTTGATAAAATATTCACCTTAAATCTATATATCGCACTTGATCAACAAGAGGGTATTATCTCAAAATTTTAAAAATTTCAGTAGAGGCAGAAAAAACTTTTTTTTATAGTATTCTTCTATCACAAAGAGAGAAACAATAGTATTTTTTTGGCAAAAGAGTAGAGAAAATTATGCAAAACTTTTACAGTGGGTAGATATGAACACTCACTGTACATCGATTTCTTGCACAAAATTTAATTTAATAAATTCTGAGGTTATACCCTCTTGTTGATCAAGTGCGATATATATAATATAATTGATAGATAAATCCCGAATTCCGGGATTCGCCGAAAAAACTCAGGGAACCCTGAAATTTATAAAATCAGTTTAAGTAAAATTGTTTATTGATTAAAATATTTGTATATGTACATTAGGGAACAACTTTTTCACAATTTTTGAAAATATTAAAATGGCCCTATCCATACCATGTAGTGCATAAAAAAACAATAAGAACTGCATCTTTAGATTTTCGATATCGTTAAAAAAGGTTCCGCGTCAAATGCAATTAAGTTTGGGACCAGTAAGTTCTAAAAAAATAAAAATATTTTCTTTATATGTAAATTCATTAAATGATAAATAAACTAACTTTTTCCTGCGGCTTCGCTCGCATTGAAGCCATACTATAGTAAATTGGATTGGATATTGACGTGACTGTCGGTAATACAGTGAGACGGTATTACAGCACTCAGGGTTGGAGCTTCATTACATTAATTAATTAAAAAATATAAAATTTTTTAACGATTAATTATAAAAATTCTCAGAATTTACTTAAAAAACTACAAAAGTTCTAAGAGAATTAAAAAGATACATACACAATTAAATTAAAAACTTTGAAAAATGTTGGCTAAAACTTTTTATTAGTAGGTATAGAAGTTGCGAAGCAATTTAAAAATTTTTTATATTGATGTTTAAAATTTTCCCTCATTACAAAAATATTCAGTAAATTTGCTTCTTATACCTGAAATTCCTCCTAAAATAATTGCCAATTCATCATCACTTATTATTCTCGCCATGTTTCCGCCAACTATGTTCCGTAATGTGCACAACGAAAGACAAACTTCAAATGAATAAAAAACACTAACACACACAAACCTGAGTAAACGTATACATTTTATGACAGATGAATTAGTCTAGTGTAATTTGGAAAGAACAAAAATTGTGCGGCTTAAAATTGTTCTATTGTAAACATGCTCATTGAAAAACTATTTTTTTATCTTTCGTAAGAAATAAAAATTTTTTTAATAAAAAGTATCCTATGTTACTTCTAATAGCTCCAAGAATATGTGTACAAAGTTTCATGTTTTTTGCGTGAAAGCGCAACAAACAAACTTACATTCACATTTATAATATGTACATATTATTATGATTATAAGTATAAATTCTGTATAAATTCAATTAATCGTGATAAAATATTGCGACTTACCTACGTTGTGTTATGCAAATTTGCGAAATATTATAATTTATTGCTAAAATTATAAAAATAAAGTGAAAAAATAAAAAAAAAAAAATCTTAAAGGGCTTTCAGAAATCGGCTTCGACGCTGAACATTTTTGTTCCGAAATGACCTGAGGAAACATTTTTCGGTTAGCACAACATCGGCTACAGCGTGGTGATAGGGCCTTATTTTGGTTGTGCCCCTAATGTACATACATATGTACGTATGTATGTACATATGTAAAGGCTGTCTCAGTAGGAAGTCGATTTTTCATTTTGAAATAAAAACATGTATTTTTTAGTATATTTTAATTTAGGACACATAGACGGATAGTCTAACGAACTTCATCCAAATCCATTAATATAATTTCTCAAGAGAAAAATTAAAAAAGTACCAGCCACGAGAAAATATTTAAATTTATAAAATATTAGTACAAAAATAAAAGGTATCAATAATACTTAAAAAGTATTCTACATTTTAATCTGGATCTTCGAATGTTTCACATTTATAATATAATTAATAGGATTAAGGAAATATCAGTTATGGTGGACTACCGCCAGCATTGAAAATTTTCATATCCTTCAGAAAATTGCTTTTTGTGGAACGATTAAAAACAAATTTATAAAATTGAAATAAGTGACAATTGATTTTAGGTTTTTTTTTTTAGCCTGAATTGTTCAGACATAAATCGCTCTATCTCTCACTGGCCTTTCTATGCTAAAGTTCGTGCTTCACGATCCTACACAATCGTACGATTCTTTCACACGAAAATCTTCCAAAAATCTGGCCGACTTTAAAAAATCCTTTCAAAGTGGTGTTGTAGGTGCCATCAAACAAAACTGATACCAAAACATCTGTTTGTATTGTGCAACATTTATTTATATTAGAAAAAAATTACATCCCTTTCGTTGTATAAAACAAAAAGAATAAATTTGTTAAGAATAAGGACAAAGTTAATATTACAG
The DNA here is from genome assembly GCA_947311025.1 of Lypha dubia. Classification (NCBI taxonomy): domain Eukaryota; kingdom Metazoa; phylum Arthropoda; class Insecta; order Diptera; family Tachinidae; genus Lypha; species Lypha dubia. The sequence goes on along the minus strand of OX371263.1, from coordinate 84,170,611 downwards.
CTGGTTGACAATAAATACTCCTCTGATCGCATGAAAACTATCATATTATGAAAATGTTCATAAATTTTTACAAATCGCACTACTTGCCAAAAAAAAAAAAAAAATCAGTCACACAGTTGTATTTTTAATATTTGGAAATATGTATTTCCTTTTCAAGTGAAGTAATGATATGTAAGTGTAATATTTTGATTAATTCTTGTTTAATAGTTTTCTCGTTTCTGTTTTGAATACGCAAAATTAAATCCCGATAAATGCCGGTTTCCCGAAAAATCCCAAGATTCACCGAGATGACCGTTTGGCATCCTTAGTGTCCATATATGTATATATGACTAATTCTGAACTTTGGTGCCGATGGATTGACGGCAGAGCTATTTAAGACCGGAGGCGATGATTTACTAAGGAGCATGCATAAACTTATTGATAATATTTGGTTGGAAGAAGTATGCCCATTGATTGGAATCTCAGTGGTGTGCTTTTTCCCGTCCATAAAAAAAAGGAGACAAGTCTGTTTGCGCCAACTATAGAGGTATTAGTCTCCTTCCCATTGCGTATAAAATCTTAGCGACGATACTTTCTGAACGACTACAACTAAAAGTCAAAAAATAATTGGCCGATATCAATGTGGTTTCAGACCTGGTAAGTCCACGCTAGACCAGATATTGACGACACGTCAAATCCTGGAAAAAACCCAAGAAAAACAAATCGACACTTACCACTTGTTCGTTGATTACAAGGCCGCTTTTGACAGTCCGATTCGCGCAAAGGTGTATCAAACCATGTCTGAATTTGGAGACCATGCGAAATTAATAAGACTTTGCAGAATTACCCTAACTGGTGCCAAATCTGTAGTAAAAATTGGAAGTATTGTTTCAGAATAGTTTTACCAGACAAGGCGACAGTTTAGCGTTTCATGTTGTACGAATTAATGAAGATGCTCCTGCAAGAAGTGGTCGAACATAACCCAGAAGGCGTGCGTAAGAGGGGACGACCGCAGCTCCGCTGGAAAGATCAGGTCCCACAACATCTCTCTGATTGAAGGTTGGGAAATGCAATCCAAGAGGAAGAAGAGAATTCAGTACTTGTAGCATATGTTGTGGATCGTAGAAATATTGCTGGTAATTTCTACATAAATAATTATTCAGAAATATATTTATTTAGAAGTTATCAACAGCAATTTTACGATCTACCGAAGGTGGTGAATTTGACAAATCCTTTTTTGTTTAAATTTGGCAGTGGTAAAGATAGTAGGATATTCAATCCATCTATTAAAACGGTATAACAGAAATTTGACGTCAATGTTTTCACAAATGTCATCAGCAAAGCAAAAACTGAATGTTTATGTAGATTTTGTGCTGTCGATATTTTAAGTGGTGACATGACTGAGGTGTCAAAGGCGTTGTCTTGTAAACATGCATGGCTCATATCCATATCAACATTAGATAAAATACATAAATGATGTAAGAAAAATTAAAATGGAAATAAACAAATGTATTTCTTTATCATTCCATTGATGATACACTTGCCACCATTGCCATTGACGAAAAAATGATGTAAAGTTACTTATTACAGTAGTATATGGTTGGAGGCATGGTCTCAATTCCTAGATTTCGCCAGCTGAATGAATTTCAGCAAATTTCTAATGAATTTTAAGAGTAAGTTTTTAGGATAGAGTTTAACCCTTAAGTGAACACCAGGCATTTTTAACATTATTTTTAATTTTTTATATAGATAGAGCATAGGCATTAGGGTGGGTCAATTTGTTCGGGTCCGAATAACATGACAAAGCGTATAGCAAGGTCGTAATCTACGGAAAATTCTAAGAACTTTTCCCAAAGAAACCATGGTTCTAAAATCAAAATCGAGCTTCCGGTTTTTTAAGAGAAAATTTGATGCTCAGGACATCAGTTTGACTATTGTTATTTTAACATAAACCTCCAAAACCATTATTTGGGTAAATAATTTTCTATAAATGAGGACAGATATAGAAAGCTGAGAAAATTTCCTTTAAAATAAGCCCTCTTCCAGCGTTACAGGTCAACTATTCACCAATTGCAATGAATTGCAATGAATATTTTCCAAAAAATAGCATTATTTTCGGATTTTTTTGGTTATAATGCAATTTGGCAGCCCTTGATAATAATTTTTGAGTCTTTCTGTTGCAAATAATATGCAAAAGTATGTTTGTCCTTTTCTCATACGTGCATTTTTCTATTCTTTAACTCTTGACATTGCTAGCATTGTTTATGTGCAGTTAGTTTCTGGTTAACTATTGTAATTTATTTAAACTGTGAACAATTTTGTGTGTAACCAAAAATGCCTAAGGAAACTAAAAAAGAATTTAATGCTCGTATTGTGAGAGAATATCCAGGAGTGTTTAAGGCTGATAGTTCAATCCTTTTTTTGTGTACTTTGCAATTGTACAATTTCTGGATGCAAAACATACATATAATGTTCAGCAGCATTTAGGAACGGCTAAACACACAAAGTTCGTCGAAAAAACTAAAACAACTCCTTCACAATCATTGTTGACAAGTTACTCAATTGACCCGAGTATAAACCAATTTAGCATGGAGTTATGCCAAACATTTTTGGCAGCAAATATTCCATTACATAAAATAAATAATCCAGACGTTAAATATTTCTTGGAAAAGTACACAAAACATTCTGTACCATCTGAGACAGTTCTACGAAATAAATATGTACCCACACTTTATGAAAAATATAATAAGAAACTGCAAGTGAAAGCTTTTAATAAAAAATCTGGGTTTCTTTAGATGAAACAACTGATATTCAAAAAAGCCTGGTTGCAAACTTTGTTTTGTGATGATGCGGAATTAATATGTAAAGAAAAAGCTCTACATATTTAAAAATGCATCTTTAAAATCTGATCTTGCGTACATAAAAGATAATTTCGAGTGTATTTGCTGAAGTATAATCAAACTAGAAAGAAGAGGACTTTCGTTAAAAGAAATCTTGTCTATCATAGAAGAAGTGGAAGAAAAGATGAAAGATCTTCAAAACAAAATACTTTTTGAATAGTTCAACAAAGTTATGAATCGAAACGTGGGAATTCAAACATTAATTAAAATTAAAAATAATAATTTTTTAAACAAAAGCGAAGCTGATGAATACATTGATTCGCTCCAATGATGTTGAAAGAATTTTTTCAATATATTCTACAGTTTTGTGCGATAATCGAAGATCTTTTCTTTTTGAAAATCTAAAAAAACATATGATTGTTCTTTGTAATAAAAAATTATTTCAGTAAAATAAGTGAAAAGTGGGTACATTGTTTAATTTTTGGAACCTTATTTGAGCTTTTTTTTGCTTATTCTTGGGCTTATTTTGTGTTTATTTCGTGCTTTTTTGCTTGCTTTTCTTCTTTAATTTTGTGCTTATTTAAACTTGCCCTGTACATTAATATAAAAGCTAACGAGGTATAGGTGTTCTGGACCAAATGCTTTGCAAATTAACAACCATATGAAGAACAAACTGATGGATCTTGGCACTTTTTTCAGCATGATTGTCGTAATGGGTTTAGCGTCATACATAATATGTGATGGAAATATATCTGTGAAGAAGAAAGAAGGTGCCAAAAAAAATTTTTTTTTGTTTGCTTACCCTTGCGTTGAAGAAAGAAGTAAGAACAAAAAAATTAATAATCGTGAATGGAAGATTTTTTAAATAACTCCATTCAGATAGTGAGAATTGAAACAATTTTTTTAGAATAAATAAAAATCTTTCATCTATTGAGTCAACAAAGCGACCCTGAGCTGTTGAAAAATAAATCAAAGTGCACTTTTTTTAAAGATATAGACAATGTAACACCAGACTCTTCTGCAAATTTTATAAAAACCCTGTTTGCCTGCAGCATTTCAAATTTAATTGTAACCAAGACTGTATATGATTCTATGCCCTCCATTTTAAATAATAGACTGAATTTCGTTAATTTTTTTACTTTGTTTTTCTTAAATTGTAATATGTATATTGTAATATATGAATAACATATAAAGTTTATTTCATTGTGGTTATTTTTCCTTCGTATTTGAATTTTTTTTAATGTAAATAAGTATCCAATTTTACAAAACGTACCCAAGAATGTTGAAATTTTTTAGTAACTTTTACAAAATATTGAAATTTTTCCAAAAACTGCCCCCATTTCTTTTGACTTAGGGGCTGTGCACACATTACGTAACGCCCCAGGGGGGAGAGTTTAAGATTTGTTACGGATTAGAAATTTTGCACTGAAAAATTAGTAAAAAGCGTTACGAAGTTGTATAAAATCTCTGAAAACAGCGTTACGTAATGTGTGCACAGCCCCTTATTCCGAAGTTATTTTAAGATTTTGAAATTTTTAATTCATTTGAGGTATAAATTTTTTAAGTGCATATTTTACACATTTCTTTCGGACTACAACACATACTGAGAGTATATTTTACTCACAGTTTTAACAATTATTAATTAAATTTAGCATTTTTTTTTTGAGCAATGACACTGTTTTGAGACTTTTTGCTTATCTAAATGTCAGAAGAAATAAATCGAATTTTGCAAATGTTTAAAGTATTTATGAAATTTTGCTCAATTACAGAAAAATATATGAGAGCATGTACAAACATACATTTCACGTTAATGAAAATTAAAATCCCATGACCACGAATGGTGTTCAATAGTTTACATTCGGATGAAAGAACAAGCTGGCATGGTTTTGTCGACTCTAACATTCAATAACGTGCGAAAATTATAGTTCTTGGAGTTGTGTAAGAAGCATATTTTTAAGAGATTGTTCTATTTCTCGTTAGTTATCGATTATCTATTATGAAAAAGGAAAAATAATGAAAATCGAAAATCATATCGTTTACGTCCATTTGTCAAAATACATGCATACACATAAAAATGTTTGTTATATTTTTAGATAATTTTAATGTCTGCAATAAATCGAAAACAGCAATTTAAAAATTTAAATTATTTAACTTGTTCAATAAAGCTTTTATTCAAGTTTAATTCGAGAGTAAATTTATCATTTTCATTGTGATGACGATAAAATGAGAGACATACATATGTATGTACATACTCGTACATAAATATGTATGTATGTATCTATAATCAAATAATGACAATGATCAAGTAATGTAAATGATCATGTGTCAGTGCATATATGTACAACTAATTTTCCACAAACAGTGGATAATAATATTATTCTAAATATAGAGCATGTTGTTGCATTTTATTCACATAATCAGAGATCAAGGCTTAAAATAAAATATTACCAAGTCGAATAAATTAATACAACATTAAAGTGATCATACCGAAATTGATTCGAAAAAATATTCAACGTTATACAGAAACAATTGCAATCCTTTAACTTTTTTAACACCACAAGTCCTGTCTGTGAACTACTTCTGTGTAAGACCCTAGAAATCCGTGTAATCGGAGCAGAACTTGTTGTTGATCAAATTATTTAAAGCAAGAGAAGATAAATATCAGAAAATCGGGAGAGAGTTTAAAAACTTCTTTTTTTAACTGGATCGTTTTAAGCATGCGTTAATTAATTTTTTATAAAAATTTATAGTCTGACTACCGATTGCTGGCCGAAATAATTTTTTTAGCGCTTTTTTAGGATTCTACTTCAGTCGGTGTTTTCGTTATTTATTTATATCTAAATAAGTTTTTTATCGTGCAATTCTCTTGTAACACTTGTAAATAATAAAAAAAATCAAACAAATGCGATCAAGTAATAACTAGTACCAATTTGTTAAACATATTACAAATAATCATGTGCGTCTATGAAAAAAACACAAACATTACACTGGTCTACAATACAAATAAAAGAGAATTAAAAATTGTACTTTACCAGCGATATGCTGGAGCAAACTCTATTGATTGTTGACTAAAGACCGATTTGCTGCGGCGTTAATACTTTTTACAACAGTTCATAAAACCTCTATGTATTTAGGGACCATTCACATAATACGTAATCGGAGAATTTAAATGCTTGGAAACGCTTTTTACACAGTTTTCAGTGCAATATTTCCAATCCGTAAGAATATTTAACCCAAAGCAAACAAAAAAATTTTTGAAAACATAAACTCTTGAGTATTTGCTCAAACAAAATATTGTATTTTGTAAAAGGGAAGTTTATTTTTTGCTTTGCCTTATAAATAATTTTATTGTATTTTATTTTATTGACGACTAGTGCCGACTTCGTGATGACATTGTCAATGATACGTCTACACTTTTTAGTTTGTTTTAACATCTAGATTAAAATTATATAAATGTACTAGTAACATTCTGGTTTGAATGTCTCCACTTGGTCCCATTAGAACTACGTAATCACTACCAAGTCAACACTCTTAATGTTACTAGTATATTTTCAATGACAATCACATGCTAAATGTCATATTATGGGGGTAATATAGAGAGAGAGTAGTACTGGTGACAAAGTCAAAAGCGAGTCAGTATAATTTCACTAACGACATTTCCTGCAGGGTAAATACAAATTTCACAATTTCAATATTTTTTTTTTATTTCAATTAGAATCTGAAATTCTTAATTTCATTTGGAATTTTCTGAATTTAAAGTTGAAATTCTCAATTTTATTTGAGAACGACTCTCAGTATAGAAATTTCAGATTTGATTTGCGCCAAAGATTTTTTTGATTAAGCACTCCGGCCGAAATGGATTTTTAGTTCTTGTTTAAAAAAAAGTTTTAATTAAACCATTTATTTGTATTAATTATCAAAAAAAAAAAAAACTAAGATGGAAATTGGGAAGAATATTCACCTTGAACCTTAAACAAATCCATCTTAAACACGTCCATATTCGGCTTTTAGGTTGTGTTAGAGACAGTGTTGTATTAGCTGTATGCACTGAATGTTGAGAGGCTACTGAACGTTGTGACGTCGAAGACATTGTTCGCTGATGGCGATTGGTGCGCGTAGGAGATATTTCGATAGCATTTGAGTCTGTTTCTTGGAGAGCGGCAGAGGGATGTGTTAATAGTACTGAGGGCATGGAATGTATTGTGGAATTATATATAATATTTGAATTGTTCGATGCGACAAGCTGATGTCGTCTTGTATGTGGACTTATTGATGGTGCATTTTCGATATCGAGATCAGTCGTTGTTGTTTCTAGGGAACCTGAATAGTTATCATCTGTGGCAGATGTGATGCCATTTATATGACTTGTTTGTACTGCAATCACTAGGATGTTAGCCGGGGGAGGCACTCGTTTGCATGGCTGTCTAATAACTTTGCTACTGCTGCTACTGCCACCATGATATAAAGTTACTGTATTAACATCTGCTACATCTGCCGTTGTAGGCGTGGAAGAATATGTGTAAGAATCGCACGAATAATCCGAATCTTCATTGCTCTCATCGGGGATGTCTGAATTTTTTTCTGCATGTTTACATTCGACTACAATATTTTCATATTCCACTATACAAGATGGGCCAACATGTGTTGCTGCCTCCTCCTGTTTAAAACTTTTCTCATCTCCTTCTTCGTCGTCGTCGTCGTCGACCTCGCCCTCGCCCTCGTCCTCGTCGTCATCTTCTTTTCCTTTGTCTTCTGTATTTTGACTACTTAACTGTAAATTGTGCTCATTTGTAGGAGTATAGGCAGCATCTCCTTTAATAACAAAAATAGTTTCTTCATCCTCAGGCTCATCGATTTCAAAACTTGTATCATTTTCATTATCTTCTGCATTCCTTTTTAGTTGAGTTTTGTCTTTTTCGATGGACGGTTCAGGCTCATAGGAACGTGTCATCACGTCAATTTATTATTATTAATAAAATAAATTAATTTTTCTTTAGCACTTTTCTCTTTAATATCTAACATATGCTATTTTTAATAACAACGTCATGCAAAACCAATAACAACAATGACCATTTAATGAATTATTGAATATTGTTAATTGCACACAATTTTATTGTAGTATTATACAACATTTTACATTCATTAATTTCTTTCAAATGTTGTTTTTATTTTTATATGTATGTACATTTATCACACAATTTTTTTATTTATTTATTTTTATTTGTTGGCTATTAAACATCAAACTTTTATTACATTTAATTCTTTGGTCATGTCCTAAGCAATCACAGTACGTTTAATTAATTATTTATTTAGTTTTTTGTTTTTTGTTTTTTTATTAAATTGTTTTAAATCGAGGTACTCCAGTTGCACTTCTTCATTGTGCATGCACAGACATGAACATGCGTTTTAATATTGTCTCCTTCAACGTACCTAAAGATATTTTTTTTGGCATAAGTTTATGTGTGCATTTCCTTTAATTCCGATAAAGGTCAAAACTTATTGTCGTTTTAAAATTTCACTAGCAATGTCACATACTACTTTACTCCTTTAAAATGTGCATTGATTTTTCATTTATTTTTTATTTTTTTGGCTTTTTTAATTTGGACTTCAGCCAAAAATTCTGTGCTAAAAATTATTAATGGTGCAAAGTTTTTAGGTTGAATAAGAAATTCAAAAAACAAATTCTTCTTTATGTTTTTCGTATTGGTACTATATTTTTCAAGGACATTGTTATTCAGTAAAGTTATTTGTTTTTGTAGGAAAAAAATTGGAGTATGTACAACTAAAAAAATATGTATACTTACATATTTACAATTTAATAAAAATTAAATTCTTTAAATATGTTTTGCTCGAGTTTCATTTTTTATTTGTTTAAGTTTGTAATGACAGAGAAAGTGTTTGAAGGAATAAGATAATGTCCTTACAAACAACCAACACTTTCATTAAAAAAGCTTTTTCGTTGGAAAACATACTACTACTACTCGTACACATGTTGTCGGTACGAAATCAAGTACAAATGTCCTTAGAAAAATACAATAGCAGTAGAGAAAAGTTATTTGTTTGTTTTTTACTTTATTTATATTTTTTTTTCTAATTTTCGTTAAATAATTAAATTTTATATTGTTTTTCGTCACATAGAAAATTACATTTTTATTAATTTTTTTAACTTATTTAATTTATTCTTTTAGACATGCCTGTTACAAAAACAAGGCATGTTCGAAAAACATTTTCTTTCAATTGACAAAATTATATCATCACTTTAGTCACTACTAGTATGTAGGTATGTATGTATCATCACAATATGTACATAGTATGTACTACATACATAGATATACTCATTCATTCATTCATTCATTTTTATCTATTAATCGGAATTGATGTTGTTGTTACAACAAATCTTGAAGCAAATGTTAAACAATTTCTTTTAAAACAAAATATGTACATATGTATAAAAAATTGCTTCAATACACAGAAAAAAAAAAATTTAAGTATGAATGTACACAATTTGGAGAAACAGCATAACACGAGTGGATATGTAAATACATACATTCATGCATTTGAATGCAATATATACATATATGTATGTATGCTATGTTATATTTTTAATTTATTAAACAGCAACAGAAACGATTTTCGATTAACGCGAAGTACTCTGCATAATTATTGTTGTATTATTTATTATAAACATTAAACTTAAAAAAATACATATTATTTTATTGAATTTGTTTCGTTATAGTTCGCGTCCATGTTTCAATTTCATCTAATGAAAGTTTAGCAAAAGAATTTTTTGTTCACCTTTCTTTTCACTTTTCAACAACAAATAAGATATAAAAGTATGATAGAGCTTTTGAGAGCAATCGAAAGCTTTTTATTTTATTTCATTCTATTCTATTTTTGTTAACTAAAACATTTTTGTAGATTAAAACATAGTCCAAATTATTTCTAAGATATTTATAGTCTTAACACTTAATTAAGAAACTTGTGTACTCAGATTATATTCAAAATTAAATTAATTGAACAAAATAAAAATAATTTTCTATAAAATTTTTAACTTAAAATCAACAGATAATAAGAGAGAGAGAGAGAGAGAATAATTGCAATAATGCAAATTATTCTTGCTTTTAATGTGGTCTATAACGAACATACATACATACTTACATGTAGTACACTAAGTCATAAGCAGTTACAACTCGAAATTTTTAAAAATTCTTGTTATTTCATAAATAAGTTCATTATTTCTGTTTTTTGTTGTAAGTTTGGAAAAGTGGAAAAATTGAATTTTTTTACAACACGCACAAGAAAAAATTAATTTAAATTTTTGTAATAATTTTTCAAATTAAAATTTTTACATTTATTTGAGCATGTACTCAAGAATTTATGTTTTTAAATTTTATTGGAAACATTAAATTTTTTTAAAACAAACAGTTAGTTATATATTTATGTATATATTTAGATACAACCAACGAAATATATATTTAGATATTGCTAACCCGCAACAAATAAATAAAAAAAATATTTTTTAAATTAATTTAAAATTTTTTAAAAATATTTTTTCTTGTGTTTATTTATTTTTTTTTTTTTTTGAAATATTTATTTAAAATTTTTTAAAAATATTTTTTCTTGTGTTTGTTGTAAAAAAAATTAAATTTTCCACTTTTCCAACTTCCTTTTAAGTCTCTAACGACATTGAAAATTTATTTTTGATACCTCCTTCCTTAAGTGGAAAAAATGCCGTTGTGCCTGTTGACATTTGCTTTTCGCCTCTACTGGGCACTTGTGGTTTTTGAGTTGAGACTGTTAATGATTTAGCGTGCGATATGTAGTAGCAGAAAAAGTTGCATAAGGGGCTGTGCACATATTACGTAACGCTGTTTTCAGAGATTGAATACCCGCCCCCCCCCCACCCCTTCGTAACGCTTTTTACTAATTTTTCAGTGCAAAATTTTTAATCCGTAACAAATCGTTAACCCCCCTCCCCCTGGAGCGTTACGTAATATGTGCACAGCCGCTAAAAACAGATGTTTTTTTATCAAAAGCATCACACAAATCAGTGTGTTTTTCTATTGTGAAGAATGAATGTACGTATGTATGTACGAAAATCCACTCTTTTCCTCAAATGAATTTTTGTTTACGCTATGCGCCATACAGAATCAAAATAGAGATGTTGGCCCTAAATCAGTCGCATTTTATTTGCTCTAAAAGCCCATATTTTCTTATCATTATTATTAATAGCTTTTATCGAGTACATATGTACATACATATGTACATAAGTATGTATTTTCTTTCAGCTTTTAGTGAAACAGTAGAAAATATTGGAATTTTTTTCAAAACTGAAGAGATTAAAGAATTCAATGAAAAAAAATCAGTAGTGTTAAAACCACACTGCATAAAATTTTATAAAGGAATTTTCAAAACAGGGTTCTCAGTCTGCTGAATTTATATTAAAAATGTTTGGGAATAACATTTTAGCGTTGAACCTTATACCGGCAACACACGATAGATACTACGTTTTTTAATACATACGAGGGAGCCAAAACAGAAACCATTAAACCAATTAAAGTTTGGAAACACAAATATCATAAGACTGCATTTAGACCAGCAAAGTTTACTTTGTAAAGTTTTAATTCAGCTGGACCTGTCTTTAGATAGAAGAATATGGCGAGATTCAAAAAATGTACGCTAGCAGTTTGGTCTCATAGAAATGTAAGTGGCCGCCTGAAATATTTATTAATAAATCAATTCAGTATTTGTAGAATGTATTTACATTTTTTTTTCTAAAAGAAAGTACGTTAATCTTTCGGTCTGGCCCAGGTAATCGAACGGTATCCACCACTTAATTTCTAGACGTAGAAACACTAGCTTGCGTTCCACTAATAACCGATTTTATTTAACCTATTGTTTGTTTACTGGCATATAAGCTAAGCAAATAAATAAAATGGGTGTTTAGAAGATCGTAAATCAGTTGCTTTTCGTTTACAATTTCAGCATTATCGATCAGTCGATATCCGTTAATGACTCATAGATTTGCTATTTTAAACATTTTTTACTCTTTCAATGATTTATTAGCCAGCCCCTACGAGAATGTTCGAGTAATTTATTTGTTGCTAGCAGAGGTGGAAAATGGTTTTCTAAATTTTTTAATTTTAGATAAAAATCAAATATTTTAAAACATAACAGTATGAATATATCGTTTTTTTCACAAAAAATAGAAAATAACAAAAAATAAACTGAAGCAGTTTAAAGATTTTCTTATTCATTACAAGAAACAAATTCATGTTTAATGCTTTCCTAATTTCGAATCAATTCGTCAATATTGAAAATCAACTGGTTTATTTTTATATTATTATTATTACGAATAAACGTAATTATTATTTGAACTTATATTGATGTATATATGAAAAGTAATATTATCAGGCTCAAGTTCATTTTCAGAGGTGTAGCGGCCTTGAAATCAGTACTGATACGTTCTGCTAAAAACTGATTGGATATAAATAATAATATTTTCCAACATAAAAAAACTCAGTAATTTTGAATTTTCATTAATTCAGTAAAACTGAACTTGAGCCTGATAATATTACTTTTCATATATATGTAAATCAATATAAGTTCAAATAATAATTACGTTTATTCGTAATAATAATAATATAAAAATATTAATTCCGCTTGGGCACGAGCTATAAATACCCTAATAACAAGGGTCACAGTAATATGTGAATTTCCCTAATATAGAGTAAAAATAACAAAAACGTTAGAATACAAAGTAGAATACTTTGATGATAACGGACTATGAGTTTGTGTTGATTTGTAGTACTTTCCAAAACAGTGATGAGGGAATTTCGTACTAACCACCACTGTTTCAAGGTAGAATAAAAAATTAATTAAAAATTAATTCTCATATTCTATTTCTCTTGAAAACTGGTTAAATAGTTGATATTCTTCTCAATTAGTATCCACTTTACGAAAATTGTAAAGATGGACAATTGAACGCTGATTAGAGGTGTAGCGGCCTTGAAATCAGTACTGATACGTTCTGTTAAAAACTGATTGGATATAAATAATAATATTTTCCAACATAAAAAAACTCTTAGTAATTTTGAATTTTCATTAATTCAATACAACTGGTTTATTATTTATTATTATTTTTAGATGAATTTAAGGAGAGTAAATCCCCGTTTTGTTTTTTGCAAATATGACATATGTACATAACGTCACGACATATGACATCTTGCAGACATACGATTAACGTATAAGCGTGTTCAGCTCATTTATGTATGTAAAACGGCATTAGTATTTTCGTCGAACATTTGATTCATATTCAACGGCTTCGCTTCGAACTTAATTGTCCTACAAAAATTTTTATGTAATTATTTTATTTTTCTTGAAAGATTAATCTAATCGTACAATTATTCGCAATTAATCGTAAAATTGCATCATTAGTCAACATACTAAAGAATATCTCAAAGCACAGTGGGGCGTTTGGAAAAATTGGAAATAAATTTACGTGCAACCAGATTACAATAAAATTACGAACATCATTTAAGGACGTTATGAAAATTTTACAATTAAATTATCCTATTCGAGACCTTAAAAAAAATTTATGGGTTTCCGCTTACAGTTTAGAAGATAAGGCATGTTCTGCAAATCACTTTTTGTGAAAGTGATTTTAAATCACAAAAAGGTATTCTGCGCACAAAACTTTTTGAATTTTTGTGTTTTGAAACCGGTCAGCCAAGTGGCTGGCGATCTGAAATCACTTTCTTGATTTTGGACTACTTTTTATGTTTAGCTTATTAAAAATGCATTAAGTGAATAAGTAATATGTTGTTTAATTATTTTAATACTAAAACTCGTGATTCTGTTCAAAAAAATTTATGAAAATATAACAAAATTAGAGGAACTTTCTATTGCCACAAATGTTGTTATTTGCTTTGTAATTTGACATTTACTTTTTAGTTGGCAGCAATAAAGCTCCAGGCATTTTAATGTTTTCAATTTTATTAAAATAAATTAAAATTTTTTTATTTTCTTTAAATATATTGTTTAAAACACTAAAACACAAAACTCAGTTGTTTTCTTGTGGTTTCGAAAATCAAAAAACACATCCAGCATTTCAATATTTTCCATTTTATTAAAATAAATTAAATAAAATTTAACATTTATTTGAGCATGTATGTATGTATGTACTCAAGAATTTATGTTTTTAAATTTTATTTATACTCGTAAAGGAGAGATTTGCTTTTCATTTTTGCCTTATAAAATACTTTTAATGGCAACCAGCGGCTGTCTAATTGGATAGATGTAGAAAAGTAAACACATTCATAATGAAAAATTATTTGTTGTGTATATTTGAAATGTTTTTTTGGAAAGACCATTTTATGCTTTGTAATTTACAAATCTATTTGTGAGTTTATATACATATAAATAGATGAGCTTTGGAACTTTTTAAACATAAAGGGTAAACATCTACTGATGAGTTGGTATGGCAACCAACGAAATATATATTTAGATATTGCTAACCCGCAACAAATAAATAAAATTTAAAAAAATGAATTAAATAGTTTTTATTTTCTTTAAATATTTTGTTTAAAACACTAATTATATTTCAAACCATACAAAATGCCGCCACATCCAAACAAAAGTCAGCTGCTTTCTTGAGTGATTTGCAGAACAGACGTGTCTACATTCTGTTGCTGTTTTCCTAATGGGAAAGTCAAAAGTTTTTTCGTAAGTTAAGAGAAAAAATTGTAGTCGTGCATACATTGTGTAAAACTGTAAATAAATATATTTTTGTAAAAAAATGAGTGTGTAACTTTATCTTTAAAGGTGAATGAAAATGGTATTGTATAAATTATAGATAACAATTTTGGTGTTATCATAATAGTAGTATGATAATGCTTTTATCTATATTAAGCCTTTTTTTCAGCCGAAATGATAATCTTTTATCAAAAATGTTTACGTATGAAGTATGTGGCTGTTTCTGTTTTCTGCAACATATAACTTAGGTAGGCCTATTTCATTTTAATTATGTACCTATCAGGTTCGTCGGGTCAGCAAATAATAGGGGACTATTACTTGAGCGTTGGGAAATTTTTATTTATTTATTTATTAAAAAAAATTTAGTCAAAGGATTTAATCCTCACTAATAACAAGGTCATATTGAGATCGAACAAAATTCCAAAAAATTACAATTTAAGAGTTAAGAAAACTGTGTATTGCACCTAATACGAGTATACGTACTTCTATCGAAAATTACATACCGATATTATTTTTCCCTTTTTGGTTAATGATAAAAATAAATTCGTTGATACGGTCGATTGTTAACCACAAAATGAATAACTACTAATGTGTAATAAAAGTAAATTTAACTATTCTCCGGCAAGAATTGAGAGAAGTGGTTTTTTACCTTAAAGTCTACATTTGATAAGATACACGTATTAACACATGTCTACAATTAAGATCCAACTATAAAAATTATCTTGATAAATCCACTTACCGTGATAACAACATCTTTAATGGTATTTCGGTTTCTTTTGACCATATTGGTCAATGGTTTTTTCATATATATCTTTGGCATCTTTTTACATCAGTTATTCAATGTCTACGGCAAAAGTTTATTCGATAAATTTGCTTAATCTAAAAGCAAAAATTTTTTAAACACTAAAGATCCACATATAAAAAGAGTATTAAGGATGAATTTAATCAACGTTAAACACAATTATAAACCGGAAATTGAAGCACCGAGGCACCTAATTATCTAAATTTCAAAAAATCTAAATATTTATTAGATTTTCACTTATATTGTCAACACAATTTATATTTCATAAATTTCCAAATGTTCGTAATATAAACTTTTATTACTAAAGTATGCTCCATTTATTCCCGCAACTTTATTATAAGTTCGATGTTTCGCCAAAATTTCACGTTTAGTTGTTGCTTTATTTGAAATAAAAGTTTGTTGTGTACACGTAATTTAAATACTATAATTTTATTATATTAGCAAGATTCTTTACATTTTAATTTTTATTTATTTCCCTTAATGACACAAAGCCTCACAAAAAAAAAATTGTGAGAACAACTACACAGTTGCAAAAATTGGTATTTAATATACCAGAATATTTTTTCGTAGTTGCAAATTTATGGACCTTTATTTTTGTATTCGGTCAGTCTTAAACATTAATAGCCTCATTGCCGAAGGATTTTCTAAAGGCCGGGGGCACCTAGAATCCGTCATACTTCGCCTTTTTCAACTGACATTAACGCAATGACGGATGATGTTGGCACAATAAGTACTTTGTTAACGGAAAAAAATTATTGAAAATTGATTTAATTATTAACTTTTTCTTTATATTTTTATAACAATCCACCAAAACTTTATCAAATCGAATAAATTTGACTTTAAATTATTTTATTTTTGAGCGAACAACAAAACCAAAACAAAGAAAAAATCAAGTAATAGTTGTCGAAGTACTCAACGTACATACGTTAAAAATTGCCCAACTTTGTACTTTGCGTTGACGGAGAAGAACTGTATGTGATCAAGTTCATAAGAACACATATGTATATTTTAACTTAGCTGTCAGTTGAAAAAGGCGACGTATAACGTATGACCATAAAGTATGTGGTATTCTATGTACGGAATGTTACAGATATGTATGTATAATAATATTACGTTAAATAATGCTTGGGAATATGTAGTAAAACGTAACAATCTCTACTATCTGAAGAGGTTTTTTAAAATTTTAAAACACAACTTGCATTTTTAAAAGTAATATTAGATAAGCGTACATATTGTTGGTTTCACGTGGAAAGGTCCTAACTACCAATTTTTTACGAAATTTCCTTTTTTAGTGTTTTTAATACATTTCACACAAATACAGCTTGTCACAAAATTTTAATACAATAGTATCAAAAATAACGGTTTTACAAAGCAATAGTATAATAATTATGGTTATGATCAGTACAGTTTTTATTTTGATACCTACTTTAGTGAAGTTGCAATTATGTGAGTTAGGGCCTTTCTACAAAAGCCTTAGATTAAAGATAAAAATATTTTCTTTTATTTCAATGAAAAAAAAAATATAGCACATTTGTATCTGAACTTAATTATTTAACATATTGGGCTTGTTCGTAATTTAATCAATGTGCTGCAAATGAAAATTTACATGTCATAAAATACTTTGCTGGAGCAGATTAAACACAAACTAGTGTGAGATACGGAGTAGACAAATGGTTACTCCTGTAAAAGATCATCAGACAACTTGTTTGTATTGGCAGTTTAAAATAACTTTTCTCATATGATGTATTGCCATGAATGATTGACGAACATGCCCATTCTTAAATAAAACTTCATTCTACTCTTCATCACTGATTTCACTTTCCTCTTGGTTAGAATATTCACTACCGTCTTCATTTTCAGCATCATCCATTTGTTTCTTATTTTTTACTTTCTTTTCTAAAGTTGTATTAAGTTCGCTATTATTTTCCTCTGTTTCATCGTTTTCTTTTGACAAAATCGCTGTTCGAGCGTCACGCATCTTCTGCCTATGTTCAATTTGTTCTTTATTTAGTTTAACGAATTCGCCCGTTTTGCTCAAGCTAAATTTAGACAAGATATTGTTAGCATCTTTCTTTAATTGAATCATTCGCTGTTCTCGCGGCCCAATTACATTGGGAACTTCGGCGGGGGCACCAGATAAATTCACATATAATGGTAAAGAAGATGTACCCTTGATGTCGATTTTGATGTGTATGCTACGTATATTAGCATATCCGCCAGGGAATAATGTTTTTAATTGCTGAATAACTCCTTCTATATTTTCGCTCAACTGATTTATAGTAAATCGGTCATTGCCAACAGGTATGGCGCTCAAATCCCCTTTGTGAAGCTGTTTATAAGATGTTCGCTTTAGAGCATGATCTAACTCACTCTTATAAGTCTTCGGATTGTTCATACGAACAGCATGTAAAGTAGTTCGGGGCTTTTGAAAATGTTTTCCACAAAAAGCAGAAACATGTCCTACAATACGTCCATCACATAAAAAGTACTCATAAGAGTTTGCAAGTTTCCTTTTAGCTTCGTATGATGTGCATTCTTGGCGCAATTGGTTAAACGGTAAAATTTTAATAGCGCCCATATCCAATTCACGCAATAAATCTTCATAGTGTTGAATAGTGGGCTCATAATCAACCTTCGCTCCTCTCTGGAGATCGGGAACAATGAAAACAACATCATCTGCTTTCATATCCACGAGAGAATGTTTAAGATTTCTGTAATTTTAAAAGAAAATTCCGACATTCAGATTTATAAAAATATTTACAATATTTATTTACTTACAATTTTACCATGCGCTTGGGACAATTAGGAATTTTATAACATGCCACGTACAAAAAATATCTATAATCTGTGAAAATAGATGCTTTCTTTTCGGAAACTTCTTTTTCAACTAGAACTTTAAGTGCATTGCTTATCTTTTTTATATTTCCCAATTTGACTATATCCTTGAACTTTTCTTCATCAAAATCCACTGGTTCAAACATTGTCGTTGCGGCTTCTTCTGTACCTGCTTTCAGATTTTCTTTTTTATTTTTGTTAACAATTTTTGCACCAAGTTGTTTTTTCTTTTCAGATTTCGCAGTAAGTAAAGTTTTCTTTTCTACTTTTCCGCCAACAAATTTTTTCTTTTCATCTATACCTTTTAATTCTGGAACAGCAGGTTTTTTATTTGTTACATTTTTTTTAATCGTTCCTTTTAGCTGCTGGGTTTTCTTTGGAACAATTTCTTTAAGCTTTTCCTGTACTTCCTTAGATTTTTTACCTCGGTCATCATTTATTTGTTTTACATTCTTTGCAACTTCGATCTTAACAGCAGTTTTGAGAGCTTTGTCAGACTTTTTAACTTTTTCCTTCAGGGAATCCACATTATTCTTTTTGAATGGATTTTTCTTAGGATTTTCAGGAATATCCTTTTTATTAAATATTGGCTTTAGCTTCTGTACTTTTACCATTGTTGCTTTAAATTAAAAAAACTCTGAACCAAAACACGTGCACAAAAACAAGCTCTGCAAAAGGAACGTTATTGTATATGAAAAATACAAGCTCTTCAGTTAGCAAAAATATGTCAGCTGTTTTGTTGAGTTGAATTCATAAAAAGAAGTCTCCACAGTTCACGTGATGATTTTCGCCGATTGTATATGTGATACAGTTGTTTTGTTGACACATTTTTCAATTTTTCAAAGCGAATTGAGCCGAGTCTACCTTTTAAGAGTTTGTGTTGATGAAAATTTATCACATTAAGAAACTTAAAACAAACAACGAATTTTTAACAGCCGAACTACCATTACGAAGCAGTAGTAAACAGATGTTTGGCAGCCATCGAGGCGGCGGTGATAGCGGGAATCGGTAGGCTTGTTTCTCTTCTCTGACACATAGGAAACATTTTGCACTAACAAAATGCTTGATGTTTTTGTGATGTTTCAATTATTGTAGGGACAGTTTTACCTTATACCATGATTTAATGTAAAATGCGTATTGCAAAAGGCGAATTTGAATTTGCCTTGGTATTGCACATATTTGATATCGTAATAAAAAACAAGGGAACGTATCTAGTTGAGCTCAGGACGAATTAAAGGTGTTAATTCGCCTTGGTTTAGCTACATTACTCAAAAATTAACAAAAATTTCCTATTCAATTGAGAATCAAAAAATAAAAAATTAAATAAAAAATTTGTTGGCGAGGCTTAGTTTCCGAGTTATGAGCCCCGGAAGTTTCAGTACAAAATTGTGGCATATGGTGTATGTATAATTAACTGTGGTCAATATTGGTATCATTTTAAAGCATTTAAGAAGATCGTTATTAATTTACAACATATTTTATTAATTTGCTTCGCTGAGTAGATTTTCTGCATAGCCGGCCTTCGGCAAGGCTTAATGGTTTTCTCTACCATGGTATATCCCGACACAGTGGTATTTAGTAAAGATTTTCAGCATAGACGGCCTTCGACCGGTCTTAATGATTTTCTCCAAATAAGTTTTCTTATACATACATAGATACACAGTTTTAGTCCTATGTTCCAACTTTGTCTACTAAAATTCCTTTCAATATTAATACTTAATGCCCTTAACTATTCTACACAGTCGTGCGATCTGCCAAGTATGAGATGTGTGCTGAAAAAGTATGGTAGTGTGGACTTAAAATGAATCCGTGTGACAGATTTTTTTTGGCAAGTCGTGCGATTTCTAAATTTTTATAAAAACTTTCATAAAATGATAGATCAGAGGAGTATTTATTGTCAACAAGCTGAGAATATTAACTTTGTCTTTATTCGTAACACTGAATTCTTTTTGTTTTATACAACGAAAGGGATGTAATATTTTTACTAAAATATTGTAAATAAATGATTGCACAAAACAATTTTTGACATTACTCGTAGTTTTGTATGATAGTGTGGCACCTATAACACCATTTTGAAACGATTTTTAAAAGTCGCTCATATTTTTGTAAGATTTTCGTTTGAAAAGTAGGGACTTGCCTTGAGATAAGGAAGGCCACCTAGTATTGAATTCCCATTGGTGGAATTTAACAATCAACAACTTATGAATTTGCATTGTAATAAACAATTTTTTCCCGCATTTTGAAAACTCACCATTCTAAAAATTAATGATTTTTGACATGGTGGAATAATAAGGTGCGCGTGTCAACGCAACAACAAAATCGACATGCATTTTGTTTGTGTAAAATTAATTCAACATTGTCAAAACAAAGCTGTATACAAAACAAAACAAAAGTTGTTTTGTATGTATTTATTGGTTATGCAAAAACAAAAAGCATAACGTAAACAATAATATTCATGATGGCGGCCAAAAATGTAAACAACTTTTGACAAGACCGAATTAACTTACCATATTTTTGCAGATTATTTAACGGTCAAAACACAACCCTACAAAAAACCATATTCCTTCTTGCGCAGACCTGATTATTAGACCATGATTTTTGATTGTATTCCCTGGACATTAATATTTTTTTTACCATGATTGTATTCTTTACAGGAGATCGATTTTTGAAAAAAGAAAGTGGGCGAAAAAGGTCACATTATTGCTGTCAAATTA
Source organism: Lypha dubia (assembly GCA_947311025.1). NCBI lineage: Eukaryota > Metazoa > Arthropoda > Insecta > Diptera > Tachinidae > Lypha > Lypha dubia. The sequence goes on along the minus strand of OX371263.1, from coordinate 84,149,687 downwards.
CATAGTATTTTACACAAGTAAACAATTTTTTTTCATAACGATTTTGACGGTATAATTATTTTGTGCAAAATTGATTACCTTCACCCCCTTCCACCATCATGTAATGTAGTATTGTGCATTTGTGTCGGACACAGTATATATTCTGTGGTTTTGGGTCGGATTTATATTTCTTTTGACGTGTATATAGTAATTCTTTAATGGTCCGAGTATTGTTCTTACATCCTGATCTAGGGATTGGTGGTGCTGAGCGTCTTGTTGTTGATGCTGCATTGGCTCTTAAAGTTTGTGGCCACGAAGTCAGTTTTTTGACGAATCACTATGATCCAAGGCATTGTTTTAAGGAGACTTCAGATGGAAAATTTAAAATAACAGAAGTCGGAGATTGGCTTCCGCGGAAAATATTTGGTAGATTTTATGCCTTCTGTGCATATTTTCGAATGTTATACGCTGCCTTTTTTGCTTCATTTTTCTTATGCCGTCGTGAGCAAATTGATGTAATATTCTGTGATCAAATTTCTATAGGCATTCCAATATTAAAGTTAGCCAAGAATAGTCCTAAGATTATATTTTATTGCCATTTTCCCGATCAATTGTTAAGCTCTAAAGGCGGATATTTAAAGAGTCTATACCGGGCACCCATAAACTACATGGAAGAAGTTACTATAAAAATGGCAGATGTAACTTTTGTCAATTCGAAATTTACCTTAAGAATATTCCATGAGACTTTTAGACATTGGAACACTACTCCAGATGTATTGTATCCATCGCTTAATACTAAGTATTTCGATGAAATGCATCTCAAACATGCATTAAGCAAAGATGAACCACTAGCGCTACCTAACTTTGATTTTCCACGTAATGTTTTTGTTTTTCTCGACATTAATCGGTATGAGCGTAAGAAAAACCATCCGCTGGCAATAAAAGCATTTTGTCAGCTTTCAAGTACTTTAAGTTCAGCAGATTGGAAACGATGTCGTTTAGTGATTGCTGGAGGATATGATAATCGAGTTGTAGAGAATTTAGATCATTTTAATGAGTTGGAAGGCTTAATTGAAGAGATGAATGTTAAGGATACTGTAAAGTTACTGCGTTCTCCATCAGATGAAGAAAAATACTTGCTGCTGAAAAAATCCGATTGTCTTTTATACACTCCCGCAAACGAACATTTTGGAATTGTACCTTTAGAAGGGATGTACATGTCCAAACCAGTTATTGCTCTGAATTCTGGAGGGCCAACCGAAACTATTGTTAATAATTTGACAGGATATCTTTGCGATCCAAATATTGAAACATTTGCAAATGCCATGTCTAAAGTATTTATGGATGACGGTTTGCGCGAACGTATGGGTACCATGGGACACAAACGTGTTCAGCAAAAGTTTTCTTTTGAAGCGTTTTCACAAAAACTGGACGCCATTGTTAAGGATATTTTAAAAGAACAGCCCCGAAGTTTAACTGGAACCCCAAAAAAACAGGACTGACCTAAGGATGCTATTCCCGAAGACGCAAAAATTGTAAAGGATATAAAAATTTTTATTACTAACTAATTTCCAAGCAGGAGTTCTTTCGCTAACGCTATACATTTTTCATATGTATTATTTAAAAATAAAGTTTTCACTTAAATTAAAATCTTGTATGTTTTGAATATTTAAACAAAAGCGTTCATAGAGAGCGAAGATTTTCCAAAACTTACAAGCATTGTTAATCTCCATGATGTACATACATATACATACGTAGCAATATATAGCATTTGGTTCATCTTCAGGATCTATGTATGTAGCTTGAATGTTTTTGTTATATAGATTGGAAAAAACTACACATGTTTTTTATTTAAGTGAATCTCAAGAAGCAAAAACAAAATTTATTATAATAATTTGAAAGATTCAGCAATACAAAATTTGATTTATTTTATAAATCATCACATAATTAATATAAAGTATTTAAACTCAAAGAACAATGTCCTTACCGTCAAACATTTTTTAAGTCTTTACTGTTACCGTAATGCAAGGCATATTTTGTTTTTAATTAATTTCTCTTTATTTAGGCAACTAAAAAAGCCAACGAATTCTTTTCCTAAAATCATGATTTTTCAACTAAGATATTTTATTTTCTTTATTATAAAATTTTTATTTAGAGAATTAAAAAAGCATAAATGTTTAAGGGGCCTTATAAGTCGAATGGAAGCTTTTGCACATATTCACTCTTCACGTTTGTATAAATAGAGATATCCCAAATTTTTAGGAGGATTTTGAGATAGCGCTACTTTGCTGTCATTGAAAATTACCCACTGGCCGTCTTTTTTTATGTGACATACATAGTGACCCACCTGTGCGGATGTTCCCATGTGAGAAATAAAAGCAACTAATTTATATTTACCACTGCCATCGCGATAAGTCTTTTTTGTGTTCGGAGTGTTCGGTAAAGCCGGAGTTGTTTCAGGAATATCCATATCGTCAGCATGAGAAAATATCCAGTCTGTAGCACGTTCAACGTTACCGTCGGTTGCTTTAAGAGCTTTTGTGGCCTGACGTTCATCAAAACCCATGCTCATTAGTAAAGCAAGACTTTCCGGATTAGCGACAAAGTTTATGCCGTCTCCGGCGGAGGATGCACAAATATTAGGTACAACAAATGGATCGGAAAAATCGGAATCTCCAATATGTTCCATTAGCCAATTTGAAGCTAATTCCAATCCACCATTTTTAGTGTGAAAAGCAGCCCTTTTACAAGCATCCGCTGGGAATCCCATCTGCATTAGCGATGATAACATTCCTTCGTCGCATACAAATTTTGTAACTGTTGCTTCTGTCCCTGGCAGTTCTTCTTCGTCAGGCTGTTTACCGTTTGATCGCCAGTTTGACAAATCCAAATCATCAGGCATTCCAATTTCTACGTCAAGTTTTTTTGGAACCCAATCATCCCCCAGAGTAAACTTACGCAAATGCATCATTAAATAATCTGGCATATTGACCAGCCTGGCAGTCTTTTTAGCTGTTGTCTTATCATTTATTGCCGACGAATAGAATTGATCAATTGTTTCAACAGCAAAGAACCGTTCTAGACACGCTTGCAATGGAACTTTGTGGCGTACTACATCCTTATCATTGTTATTTGCTGCTGGACTGTTGGCCTTTTTATCTAAATATTCCTTTACATCATCTAAATTTGTGGCTTTATCTAGGGGTATTATTAAGGGCAAGCAGTATTCTTCACGACATGTATATTTAACCTTTTTGCTAGCCATACATTCCACACGATCTTCTATGCTAAATGTCAATGCATCGATGGGATTAATAGGTTCATTGCGCGAATTACGTTCCAACAAATTGATTAAATGCAAATAGAAATCATGAACATCTTGCTGTTGTTTTGTTCCAAAGTCTGGATGATTTTTTCCTATCACATTCTTAAACATTGTGGGCGATATACCAGTCTCATCTAGGCTATTTTCGCTAATACTGCTATATTTGCCAGACCACAAACCATTACCCAACTTAGACATTTGAATATTAAGATCATTAGCCGGATCTACAGGAAACTTATTAAAGTAAGATGCAGCTCCTTTTCCGACGAATCGGCTTATAAAATCTGGCAAAGTGAAAAGCACCTGCATTACACTGTTGATATAGCACGAATTTCCCAAATTACGCATTCCAGTGTATCCAGGTCCAGCCAAAGGCTGCAATTCACTTTCGCTCTCTGTTAGCAAAGACCATTCCCCAATACGCTGATTGATTTCCAGCTCAAGCTCTACCATTGATTTCTCACTTTTCTTCATAGCAGCCATGTTAATTCCAAAATGGGCCAAATGATCTTCCAACTTCAAATCAATTACCATGTCGTCTTCGGGATAAGAAAAAACGTCAGACTTCCCATCAGCCGATATGGTTCCAAGTTTAACAGCTAAAGGATAGCCAAATTCCTTGTAGTGCTCAACAGCATGGTCATTTCCTCCTGACCCATCAAAAAACTTTCTACCACACAAGATTGAACCGTCAGTTAAATTCAACCAAAGATTATTTGAAAGATCACACTTTTCGCATTTCCAGCCTAATGGCGGAATTTTTTTTCCATTGCTTATCTGTTGCAAATTTTCAGAAAATTTTGAAACCTGACGAACTTCACCATCCCAAGTACCTTTGGAAATATGAAATAAATCGTCACATAATTATTATCTACTGTGGAATTCAATTATTACCTGATAACATTTGTTTTTCCAATTTCAATATAGCAGAGTCTTGGGCTAATATTGCCTCCACCGAATTTGTTACAATCAGAGGCAAATTACTACTAGGAAATGGTAATTTGTTAGAGATATCTGGCATAACAACGATACTGTAGTTATTCTTATATTCATAATTTTTGGTATCGTTATCATTATATCCTCCTTCTACCCCAATGGCAAGGCGTGTTATTTTACGTTCAGGTCCTGTCTCATCATCCTTCTTTCCAGCATCAGGTTTAAGATGTTTCTCGCGGTAAATGTGTAAAAATACATAATTGCCACTTTTTTCAGCGTACTTTTGAACATATTCTTCTCCAAAACCCAAAAAGCTGGACAAACTTACATACAGACCGGTAGTAGATTCCGGATTGTCGTACGAGTACATACACTCATCTTTGTATATGGCTTGATTATCACAAGGCACTCGTATCTTCGGTAAATGTTTACAAAGGGCTTCCATTTATGGTGTTGTGAAAATGTCTTACTTTATATATTTTTTTTAACAATAATATTTCAATATATAAATAGATTTAGACTTTTTCCGCTTATTTTTAAGTACAACAAAATGCTATTTTATTTATTCAACGTCATTCTACACAGTTGATAAATTGCGGAACTTTCGGTGATACAAAAGCGTTGCCAGCATTAAATTTTTCTATATTTAATGTCTATTCTTAACGGAATTTTAAGGAAATGATTTAAATAATAAAGTATTAATAATTAATAAAATTCAAATACTTAGGTGCATAATTACTGTGTGGAACTAAAGTAATCTAGGGCTAAAAAACCTATACGAGTTTTAACTAGATAGAAATGGCATAAACCTAAAATGAAGGGATTAGATGATTTGCTATTCAGTATAATATATTGCAAAAAAAGGTGAGGGATTGGCGATATACTTTCCCTGAAATGAATTCTCGCTGTGAACTTCCAAAACAATTAAAAGAATAGATATTTTGGCTCTCTCTATCACGATCATTAGTTAGGAGCTTTTTATTTTTTTTTTCTTGTATTGTGTAATACTGATACGTTTCCCATCGTTCGATAACGTTCTTGGATGCGTAGATTAAAAAAAAAGAACAAACAGATTAGCAGACAATTTGTATTATTTTTTATTGAAACGCAATTTTCTATTCTTACATAATTATTTACTTGTAGTATTTTTAATAAAGAAATAAAATATTATAGAAATATGTTTGTATGTACATTCTAAACGTCTATATTTTATAATGATTTTTTTTTTTTAATTTTTCACATCAAGTAATCGAGTTTATATAAGAAAGTAATTTTAATTATTTATTTAATACAATAATCAGAATTTTTCTAATTTTTTGTGTTAGGTTTCAAAAGTAATGACTTGTTTCAATTTTTCGTTCCATTGACTAATATTATTTGATTTTGTAGTTGATTGCTGGTAAATTTTTAATTTTATTTAGAAAACTTGTAATATTTGCAATTCAGTTAAGGAATACACAATCAGCCTAATTATGTATAATAATTCCTCCAATTATTAATTGTGATTTCCATAAGAAAAAAAGTAAATATCATAATGTGACAGATGGTGACAATTTTCACATTTAGAATATTTGGAAACTTCCTCGGGAATTATTATTCATAATTGGCTTACATATAATTATGGTTAAAAATATTATAAGCACGATGCCGAACGAAACAACTGATTTGCATTCCATTTACAATAATTCTAATTTATTTTTGTACTAAATAACTAAAGTGTTGAATAGAATCGGTTGTTAGTGGAACGCAAATCAGATACTTTACTCATAGAAATAGTCGCTTTCTTAGGTTTTTGTTAATATGTAATTTAAAAATATTGTCAAAAAATAACAAAGCAGCAAGTATTTTAGTGAGAGCTATTATGCATTAGTTTTTGTATTTTTCTTTTCCTAAACTAAGAACTTTAGTAAATGACTATTGAAAAACAGAACCAAAAAACCTTAAAAAATTAATGGCGATATTGAAACGTATTATCTGAATTAATATTAAATCACTTTACATTTTGGTTTTCTTAATCTGAATTTTGTATGAAAAATATGTATGTATGTATATAATAGCTTAAATTCTTAATTATTAAGTTTAAACATATTATGTTTGTCACAATTATTTATCTTATTATTTATTACACACACTATTTAGTACATTTCTTTCGTTACTATATTAAATGTGGTAGGTATATGTTATTCATGTTTTATTTCATTGGCAAAATTGCTGATTACTGAAAACATAATTTATTTTTAGTCAAAATAATTATTAAAATATATTTATATCAACATAATATTAAGTTTTATTTAATATACATATATGTATTCAATTTTCATGTTCTTTCGTTACTTAAAGGCTTACTGCCAAATTTATAAAATTTTTTGGTTTATTAAAGTTTTATGAAATGGATTTTGTATTGAAACTTACTCTATACGACCTTAGCAAACCAAAATTGTGTTTAAAATAAATGTCAGTCAGGCCCGTTCTGCATTACATCCGAAATGAAAATGTTCGGAGTTTATTTTGAAATCATGCTTTGAGACATTCACCATTTGCATTTTTCATGCAGTATTCATTTTATAACTTTTACAAAGCCACCAAAAATAAACCAAAAAATTATTAGTAAATACTAAATGATGGCAAGAAATATTTAAATACTAAAAGAGCTTCAAAACGATGTACGAGTATATTAAATTTTCTGCATTCGGCGTACCTTTTTAATTCCTAAAAAGTAACTGAATATAAAATATCAATGTGGCAATAATTCTAAAAAAAACATATCGCTTAAAATTCGCGTTTTCGATTTGAAAATGTCATAAAAGAAAACGCTCAACACTTTGGCCTTTTCAAAGCACCAGTATATGTGACAGCGCATAGAGAAAGGGACCTAAGGGTAAAAAAATCAATTTTCACTTTTTTTTTTTGATGTGGACAACATCTGAGCATCGAATGAGACCGATCCCATGCCCCAAAAGTGTTCCCTCCCAGAGATATGCGCGTTTTATGAAAGTGATGGCACACCAAAGATACACGTATTTAAATCTTTAAAATGGCTCTCCTGAACAAAACCGGTTTTTACCCTTAGGTTCCTTTCTATTTTGCGCGTCACATATACTGAAACGAACTGGTATATTTTACTGAAAGTGCTTTTTAATAAAAAAATTATTAAAATAAAAAAAATTTCAAAATATAAATTGTTTGTTATGGGTTATTAGCTACTCTGTATGCTGCATTTAATTAAAAACTTTTTATATAAATTTTTTAAAATATGTATGTACGTAAATAATAATAATAGCCAGAATAAAAATAGAGAGCATCTTGTTTCTATTGGTTAAGCCGTTCAAATGTTAGGATTTTTACCTCCACTCAAACAGAGACCTTCAGCATGCATCCACGCGCACATCATTGTGAAAATAGTCAGAATAGGTCTCTGGAGCAGTGATGGCCAATAAGAGAATCTAGGTAGTAGTAGTGTTTATGAGTATGTATTTGTATAAATACAGAGTAAAAAAGAGTAAAAACAACAAAAAAGTTAAATTACAAAGTAGAATACTTGGAAGATAACCGACTATGCCCCAAGGCAGCATCTTCGGTCCTTTACTTTATTTAATATATGCCTCTGACTTACCGTTAAGCAGTAACATTCACACGTCAACATTTGCTGATGATACAGCTTTTCTAAGCGTTCATGAAAATCCTGTCGAAGCTTCCCGGAATTTGCAAGGGTACATAACAAAACTGGAAACATGGCTAAAACAATGGCGGATAAGAGTTAATGAGCAGAAATGTGTACACGTCACTTTTACGTTCCGCAGGGAAACATGCCCGCCTATACAAATCAACACCGAGACTATACCGGAACACACTGTAGTCAATAACTAGGCGTTCATCTTGATCGCCGTTTAACATGGAAATCGCACATAGACGCAAAGTTGATCCAAATGATACTAAAAGCAGCCCAAACGAATTGGCTTATTGGAAGAAACTCTATACTAAGCCTAGACTGTAAACTTCTATTATACAATGCGATCCTAAAACCAATATGGGCCTATGGAATCCAGTTATGGGGCACTGCCTCAGCATCGAATGTAGAAAAAATTCAAAGGCGACAAAACAAAATTCTACGTACTACAACAGCAGCCCCATGGTATATCCGAAATCATCAAATTCACAAAGATCTCGATGTTCCGTTGGTTAAGACAGTATTTTCTAAACATGCGAAAAAATCATTAAAAAACTTGAGTTGCACCCAAATCCACTTGCGCGCAATATTTTAGAGTATAGAGGCCACACCCGGCTTAGGATGAGGGATACTCTTTCTATCAGCCGTACACGAGAGATGTAAAACAACAAAAATCAATCGTTGAAACTAAAAATTTTGTTTAGCATTGGCTAAACATACTTATATTTAATATTTTTAGATTTAAGATTTCAACAACTTATTGATGTTTCAATTAATATTGAAGATTCAATAAATAATAAAATTTATCTTAAAAAAAAAAAAAAAAATAATAATAAAAAAAAAAAAAAAATCTTTTGCTTTACGCTTTTTCATCAAAGTTAGAAATGTCACGGGCAAAGCAACGAAGTTGTATTTGGCACGGCCTTTAGATATTTTGAGAGCACATTTTAATATCTCTCATGTATTAAAATTGAGTAAAAAAAAGTCTGAGAGCATATTTAGCTAATTGTGAGAATAAATTTATACTTATGCATGAAACACATTAGCCACAGCAGGCTACCGACCGGGCGAACCACCACCTTTGGTCACTTGTTGCAGTAAATTTAGTTGCTTCATATACCGTATTCGTTATTTGAGCTATTTTAGTATGTAATAGCTTCTATAAAATTCACAAAATCTTCTTCAGCCATTATTTAGACAAGTACGAACAAATATATTTTGTATATATTTATTAAAACGTCAAATTTCAGGAGCAGCTGTTTACTATGTATCTGTCGTTTCCAAATGGCGAATGTGTTTATAGCTTTACTCTCATGAGGTACAAGTTGAGTAAAAAAAATCTATGAATTACAACGAACGAATATGATTGAATTGATTAAATTGTTGGCAAACACTCACAACTCACAACTAATAACTTTATTTTTTTTTTAATATTTGCTAAAAATAATATGTATCTAATAAATAAAAACTGTACTTTTTATAATTATTTATTAGTTCTTTATTTTTTAACATATTTATCGTGTTTTGTTTTTTTTTTTTTTTTTTGAGTTTTTAACACTATTAAATCTTATTTTCCTGGGGGGAGTTTTCGAATGCTTTTATCTTTTTTTTCGTTTTATTTTTTTTTGTATTTTAATTGAGTATGAAATATGTGTATGTATATATATAAAAAAACATGTAGTTGTGAAAAGTTAAAAAAAAACATATAATAAATAAAAAATATACACTTATTTAATTCCTTTTTTTGTTGTTGTTTGTTTGTTTGTTTGTTTTTATAAAGATAGATAAATGTAATTTTATTTGAAAATACTTATTACTTAGAATCACTCAAACAGCACTTAGACATTAATTGCTAAAAATAAAGATACATAATTAAAAAATATATTTTATGGAAAAAAATTAATGTAAATATTTATATCTATAAATAAAAGTTTGTAAAACAAATTGCTTCGAATAATCATAATATGTAATTGGTCGATTATCTAGTTTTTTTTTTGTTTGCAAATGCAAAATATCAAAAAATTAAATTATAAATTTAGTGTGAAAAATAATTGTAAACACATAATAAATGTATGCTCGCATTTATGTATGTATGCCTGTATGTATGTACATATATGTATTACTCGTATCTATACATGTATGTACATATATGTACTAACAAATGAATAATTAACTTTTCTTATTGTTATGACTGGCGTTTTTGTTTAAGGAATTACGATAAAAACGAGAAAATAACATAAATTTTTGTTTTGCATTGCAGAAATAATACTTTTCATAACTTCATATCCATTTTGATGACATAAAAATCTATTAGAGTTGACGTTTTCAAATACACAAGTCTTTTACTAACACAAAACAACTGAAACATTTCCCTGTCGTCAAATGTGTAGCTAGCTACAAGAAAAGCTAACTTTTAAATTGATTTTTCTAGACTAACTTAAAGCTAACTACATTACAATGCAGAATGTAACCAAAATCAATTAGTAGGTTGAGTATATATATATTATACTCTCATTTATAACTGAATTACTCATTTAGGAACTCTTAAAATTATTTCAAGTATCTCATAACTTCTTGCCGTCAATATTTAAGTGGTAACTTAGCTGAGTGGTATGCGCGTTGACTGTTAATCCAATGACCTGTGGTTCGAGTCCCAGCACAGCATCGGTTGGAAAATTAAATTCGAAAACAAATTTATTATTGCAATGTTAATATAAAACAACTGAATATAGAATTGAGAAAATAAAATAAATATGAAAAATATTTTTTTTTATATATGTATACTAACTAACTACCGGTTGACTTATTCCAACTAACTTAAAGTTAGCTACAAGTAGTGCAGAGTCGGGCAATTGACTACTTCCTAGGACATCGCAATGTTAAAATAGTTAGTTAATTACATATAAAGTAATCCAAGTGTCAGTCGCCACTAGTTGCGAAATAGTTAGCTTAAAGTTAGTTTAAAGTTAACTTAGTTTCCGACAGGGTTCTAAATATGTATGTATGTATGTATACTTACTTACATATGTATGTGAAATACTCGTACGCTAGTGATCATTTGATCTCGTGGGATCAACTTATTTTTATATATGAATATTATATGTTACACTGTACTTTTGCTAAAAATATATTTATCATCTTTTCTTAATTTGTAAATTGATTCACATTAACTGAGTATGTATTATAACTGAGCACACATAATAATAATGTTTGCATGTCATATGTATGTATGTATGTATGATGTATGTATGCAATGTTTTTTTTTTTTGTTTAATAATTTTTGTATTTTGACTCATTTTTGTTAGGATATAGATACCAGAAAAATTTAACAAATTTGTCTTTGACTGTGTCGACGTCATGTGGATAACGATGATGTACTTATTTATGTATGTAGTATGTGTGTTTTTTTTTTATTTTTATTTTTTTTTTTGTTTTTACCGCATCAAATTTATTTATGCACTTAATTTCAATCTGGCTATAGCTGCTCTCGACTGTGTTCATGTTTAAGTTCACTATGATTATGTTTTGTTTGTTGTTGTTGCTGTTGTTGTTGATAGGCGATGGGTCGTATTAAGGCGTTAAGAAAATCACTTTGAAATTGCAACTGTTTGCGTATAGTGTCAAGCCACTCACGGTGTGAATCAATAGTGGCGGCATAACAAATCATATTTAAATCTGGTCGAATGGGATCTGTCGACTTCAGCAGGAAACGGTTGTTGGGCCACTCATCTAATTGCATTTTGTTGACCTTAAGAAAAAATATAAAAATATGTGAATAAAAAATTATTTAAAAAAGAAATTTTTTATTTTTCAGGCTTAAGTTCGTTTTCTCTAAATATAATTTTGTTATAAATTAAATTATTATTTAAATTAGAAAGAAAAATCTAGTGGCTCTTAATACTTGAACAGACAAAGAAAAATTAGACTGCGCGGATGTTTCGAGACTAACCACATCATCAGAGTTGTCTACCGCTTAGACCTCACTGCCACCACGGCAGCTGCAATCTCATTAGTTAAAGATCCTATATCATTAATTGAATCTGCTAATTACATGTACTTAGTTTTTACACTACAGCTTTTATCATTTTTTAATGGGTTGGAACTTTACTATACTTTTTCAAAGTCTATCTTGTTCAAGTTGAGCTTTATTCTAGTGTTTGTTATTTGATTCCTAGGTGGCAGCCTTCGGCTACCAATACTCTAGAGGTTATCGAATGTGATACGTTAAACATATATACAACTGTTTTTTATTGTATAAACAACTGTGATGTACAAACACATTCTTAGCTACGTGCCTTTAGTTTTATAATTAAGTTGTGAATTTTTTATTCGAACTGAGTGATATTTAATCAAAGAAATTTTTAATTTAAATTTCTAATTTAAATAATAATTTAATTTATAACAAAATTATATTTAGAGAAAACGAACTTAAGCCTGAAAAATTAAAAATTTCTTTGATTAAATATCACTCAGTTCGAATAAAAAATTATTATCAACGCATCATGTTTTGTAAATTGAAAAGTTTTAAATTGCTTTCAAAATTAAATATGGCAAAAGTGAATATGTAAAACAATTAAGAGTGTTGTATTCTGCCGAATATTAAGTATCCACTATACAAGTGGTGTTAATTATACAACAAGTACAACATTGCAATAATATTTGACATATCTATGCATGCATATACGTACAAATATTGACATTTCAACCTCCATTAAGCCTGGTATTGTTTTCAATATGTCATGTGGAATTCTCTCAAAATGCATAAATACAAAATATTCGTGGAAAATTTGGAAAAAAAAAGTTTGTAAGAGTATCATTGTGTTTTATCGTGGAAAAACACATTAAATATTTCTCGCATAATTTTAACAAAGCTATAAAATACAGCAAGTATGGAATTTTGACACCTGATGTACAATGTAGTCTGTATACTTAAAAACCTACACTACAACTACAACTTCTACAAATCGCTAGGTATACATATACCACATATCAAATGTTATATTTTCCAAGTGAAATAATCAATGATGCTCAACATTTTCCACAAATTAGACGAGAGTAGTCACACGAACAAGTTATACTTTCAAGTTTTTTTACACATACTGTCTGTCAGAATTCACAAAAATTGAAAGCTGTGACGTAGGTGGCATTCAATTTCAAAGCTATTTACATTCAAGAACACAAAAAATCATGGCGACAGAATACACATACATATGTACTTATGTACGAGTATATGAAAACAAACGAAAGAGTTTATAATCAAAATGGCAATCAGCTGCTTTCTTGAAAGAAAATTGAAACACACAATTTGAAAGAGATTTTGAAAGCAAGTTTCCATAAAATTTTAAAAGTATGAATGTTTTAGTAATAAAAGTGTGAGCGTATTGAAATTTGAAACAAAATGTGAGACAAAACTTAATCGTGTGAACCCCAAGTTAAGTAAGTTCGCCTTGTAGAGAAATAATGTTTTATAATACTTTTTTTGCCATTTTTTTGAACTGGATTTCAATCAATAATTTGATGAGGTGGTGAAAAACAGCTTGCCCTTTTATCGTATTTCATATTTGATGTTTAATTTTTAAAACGAAATAAATATGAGAAATTAAACTTATTCATCTCTCTCTTTCACTCTCTCTTACTATCGCTTTTGAAAAGATTTAAATTTTTACGATTAAAAAAAATTATTTCGATTAATAAATTTAATTACTGCTTTAAGGTCGAGGCACATAGAATCCAGCATACGTCGCTCTTTACAACTGATATAAACGTAAAAGACGGAGGAGATTTACACAAAGAGTACTTTGTTGACTGATATTAATGGCGTTTTCTTTTCTGCACACAAAATGGCACCTTGTTGAAAAGTACATGTATAAAATGTCATGCCAACCCTGTAATAATGCAACTTTTTATTTCAATACAATAAAACACAACTTATGAAAAAGTGGAACGCCCTGTTTTGAACATCTGACAGCTAAGTTTAACAGGGCGCTATCAACACTGTCGACTTTTACGGGGCATAAAGTGCAATGCCTTTCACCATTAGTGAGGGCGGGCGCCCTTTTACAGAGCAAAACATTTTTAAGAAACGAACACCAAAGTACACTTTCTGCATGGAGATGTGCCATTTTTTGTAGAAAAGAAAACACCATAAATAATTTTTTTTTGTCTACCGAATTTAATTTGATTCTACATTCTAAATGTGAACTTTTATTCTCGATAAGGTTGAATATATTTTGGCAAAGCTATAATATATCCATCTAATGCTCTAATTCTTTTTCATTTTTTTTGATTGTGTTTTCAATTATATTAAATCATTTTCACAAATAAAATCAATTTACCTGAATATGCGAACGATAAATGTATGTTGGGCTGGAAAATTGAATTTTTGCATTATGTCTTTCGGTGAAAAATATGCCTTGTTCAAAGAGAAACACATGCAATTCGCGCATTTTTCCCTCAGCTGTATTCTTTCCATTTTCTATACAAGTTAATGGTCCATGCAGTAGCAATTTACCCTGTGCTGTTATATTGCCGTCGAAATTCTTTAAACGTCGCAGGACCATAATATCATTAACATCTTTACAAATGGCCTAAAAAAAAGTTTTAGTGTATTAGTATTTATTATTATTCATTGAAAAGTTGCTATAATTTTTATTATTATTATGTTCAATACTAACGTTCATAACATTACAGGCTTCTTTCATTATGGGAACATCTTCTACCATACCGGCTTGATCGATTTGTTTGGATATTGTATGCAACAATAAAACATATTTGGTTAATCTTTGGACGGGTTTTATTAACAAGTCACTCAACTATTTGCAATGAAATAAATATAAAATGAAAAATTTCAATTTTTAATTATATTTTAAACAGTTGGTTGTACTCACATCCAAACGATGATGTAATTTCTGTCGCACCAAATCAAAGTACTGGGCATGTTCGGTTACAATATGCTCTGACTTTGGTTTATTATTGCAATATGTGATGTACATTTGAAATTTGTTTCCATACCGTTTAATCACTGTTCCCAACTCGGTTGGTGTTTTCTGACTTTTTATTAAGGCCTTTAAAAAGTAACTGAGGAGAAAACAACATTTCATACATATAGATAATTAATTAGAAGTTTCTTTTATACCGAAATGGTAAAAATTTAAATTTTATTTTCATTACTACTTACTCTCGGTGCCATTCGTAAATGGCTTCAATATTAGCAAAAACTATTTGTCCTTTGGGTCCTTTTAGGTCATTAGGTAATGGTATGTCGCTGTTGGCATTTCGCATTTCGGCAATGTAGCTAAAAATATAAGAAAAACTCTATGAAAGTGGATTTCAAAATTGAAAAATAAAAATTTTCTTTAGTTCGAAGTTAAATTTATATATTCACACTTTGTGAAATATGGCCCATTGGTCAGCTTCTAAAATGCACTTAAAAAAACAACACGTAGAGGCAATTTTTTTGCTAAATAAATAACTAAAAAAATAGTAAAAATATTTAAGCTATTTTTCGTTCGAAATTAAATTTTTTAATAGACATCGACAAGGAAATATCCCCTGCCCTTAGCAAGGCATATTTATACCTCATATACTTGCCACAATGCCTCCTTGGGATATCGAAAAAAATTTACTAAAGAATTTGTTTTGAACATCTGAAAGAGTGATCGAACATAAAGCAGCGAAAGTAGGCGAATATTATCGACTGCTCTCTCGAGGCCACCTGGTATGAATTCGCTTTGGGTCGTTAGTTTGAGTTTGAAAATATTCCAAGTCAAAATTGAAAAATGGGTATAATTTGAATTGGTGTTGAAAAATTAATGAAATAATATTTATTCGAATCAGCTGTTTTGTTTGTATAATTTTAAAAGATAGCGTTGCCAGTTTAGTTATTATGAATACTAAAGGCCGACACAATCGACCGTATTCTAAATCTAAATAATTTTTTTTTTGTGTAAAATTATTTTTAGTTTATTTCGAAATTTCGAACATACTTTTTGTTTGTGTGTTCTATATTAAATTATAAGTTTTTTTTTTGTAATATTTGGATTTTAAACTAGTTTTTGCACTTTTATGGGTTTTAAAATCAATTTCGAATTTTCGTAATTTCTCAAACTTTTATAAAATTTCCACACTTACCCATTGACAATATCTCCCAAATCCTTTATGTACATTTCCTCGGTCGACAACAGTTCGGCTAGCGCAGGAAATCTGTGTTTTTGTACAGCTTCGTTATCACTGCTTTCGGTGCGTGTGTTCTGTTCATATACATTCTTGAGAATTATTTTTAAAAGAAATTAATTTTTGAAATTTATATCTTACTTCGCCATTATTTTCTACCTTCACACCGCCATCACTGTTTGCATAAGTGAATTCAATATTTTCGGAAGGGTGAACGCCACCTGCTACCGCACTGCAGCTACTACTGCTGCTATTTCCACCTGCTCCTCCACTACTTGTATTACGAACATTGCTTTCACTGAAAATTTTCGTTTTTTCCTCATGTTTTTCCTAAAAGAAATTTTGGTTTTGTTGCCCATGAGCATGAAGATTCGCTAACAAAATCTACTTTATATTCTTACAGTTTGTTCTTTGACAATTTGTTTGATTTCCAAGAGACCATCCATTTTACCCGTACTGGCCTTGAAAGTATACAAAAAAATAACAAATAAAATTTGTGTAAATGGATTCGCAATACACACATACTAATTGTGATAAATTGTTTTGGTGTTTATGTATTTGATTAAATAATGAAAATGTTTGTTATCTAATTTCTTAAGAATTTTATAGTCCGAAAATATTTATTTTCGAAGAAAATTACAAATTAACACCTAATGAGAAATGATTACAGTAAGTTCCTCCTCTTAAAATAATCTGTACTTTTTTATTAAAAAAATTGGCACTTTTGGCAGGCCTGACTGTGTTCGTTCTGTTGAAAATGTGTCACAGGTTTTAGAAATTTTATATAATTTTTAACAGACTTTAAAAAAAAATTAAAAAAATTTCAAAATTCTTTTTTAATTTTTTTTTAACGGGGACAAAACTAAAAAAACCTTAAAATATTGATTATCTATTAACACTGCAATTTATAGACCGATTTTCATAACTCTTTTTGTTTTTGAATGGGTTTGCTTGCAGTTTGGTCCCATTACAATTTTATGAAAATCATGGGGCAAGTTGTTCTTCACCCCCAAAAAATATTGATTATTCCATAACTTCTAAATATTTATTTCGACCGATTTTCAATATTATTTTTGTTTTTGGTTTGACCGCGTTGGCTTTTACTTTGATTCCATAAAATTTGCAGGGCAAGTTTTTTCCCCCGTGAAGTACTAAATAACGTATAACTTTTCCATTCTTATACCGATTTTAAAAAATTTGTTTTTCTTTGTTTGAAAACTTTTGATTACAATTTTATCCCAATTTTTTTTTTTTTTTTTGAGAACTATCGGATTTATTCGATATTTATGGACCGATTTTTATTAATTTTTCATGTAATCTGTCGTGTGATCTTGTGTTATGTTACTTTTAAAGCTTTACTATAATTGCATCGATTTTGTGAGCTGTTGAATTGACTTTTTGTAATGAAGTCGGGTTTTATTGCCAGAAAGATTTTTGTTATTAAACTGACACAACGAAAGCTACAAATTGACTAACTTGGTGAAAAGTTTCGAAACTTACAAAAAGTAAAAAACAGTATTGTTTATTTATCTACAATTTAGAAATAACAAAAAAGAAAAACCCAAATAATTAAAAATAATGTAAAAAAAAAATTAAGAAATTAATTTTTTTTATTTAGATAAGAGTTGTATGTATATGCGTGTGTGTTTTTTTATTTATTTATATTTAATATTGTTCGCATCGCAATACTGATGTTTGTACACAAGGCTTTTACTACTTTTAGTTTTTTGTACACTTTTCAACTTAACAAAAATTCAAACAAAATACTGAAATGGAGTGTGAAGCGTTTTATGCCCCTTTAATGTTTCTTTGCATTTGTTTTCTTTTGTGTGCAAATTCTTTTTTCTTTCTTCTTTATTTATGTTTATTTTGAGAAACACATACAATGGGTACAATTAGTTGAATAACGAACGAACGCATCGCCCAGCCTTAAGTTTGTTCATTTTCCACAATTTTGTGTGACCACTTGTGAATAGACTGCCCTAACTCAATATTTTAAATGTGAATTCTATGGCATACATTTTTTTCAGTGTCACTTTTAAGAGTTTTTATTTTTATAGCAATTTATTTTATTTAACTTCACTTCAATTCACTTTTTTTTGGTTTGGCTGTGAATTTGTAGTAAAATTTCGCGATAACTTTATGAACAGAGCGGCGCCAATGAAACGAAAGTGTTTTAATAATTCAAAATTTCATTGTTTGAATAAGTTTTTCTATTGTTTATCAAATTGTTGTTAAAGTTGAAATTTTTCTATTTATGATAGTTTTTCTCAAATGGAATATACTATATACATACATGTGTGTATGTGTGCATGTTTGTGAATATGACGCATAGTGCTGTGCGATTCATATACAATATCGATAACACACAGTTTCGTCAAACTTGAGTACAAAATAAAAAAAATAACTTTTAAACACCAAAATTATTTAGTTGCAAAAAGGGGAGATTAACAAGGTACGAGTACTCTCGCGTTGACGAATTTGTTTGATTTTGTTTACATTATTTTAATTACATGGTAAGATTTTTACGGAACAAGAAATTTTAAGAATTTCTATTTATTTCCTTCATATCACAGGAAATAACATAAAGGCATTTGCGACAGTATTTTTACAGTTGCAAAAAATGCAAATTTTGTTCACAAGTTTTAAACAAAAATTTTAGATACAATTATCAGTACAGTAATACCTCGATTTAAACCGTTTCTATTTATATCTTATTATTTTCTGTTGCTTTCCATTTAGATTTACGTTGCCATTCATTTTACGTCGCCTAAACATATGTATAATCTACACTGAGGTCCGTACTCGTTTTTTTTTTATAAAATAATTTTAAATTCGGTTTACGTCATTTCGATTAACGTTGTCATTTTCTGGAACCAACCGCGACGTAAATCGAGGTATTACTGTATTTGTTTCAATTTAGAAGCCAACGAATTTTAATCGTTTCCGCAAGGTAAAGCAGAACATGTGAATGTTTTTTTTTTTTTTTTTTTTCAATAAAACGATAAAAATAAATTTATTATCGTTAAAATTCATGGTAAGTTTTTGAATAAATTTAGTGCCTTTAAAAAAAACCAAAATATAATTTCAGGTCGAATAAAAAATAAATTAAATTAAAAATAAAATCGTGAAAATTTACAATAATAAAAAAGCAATTAAAAATATTCCCAAATATGCCCAAAATCCCTCAGAGATCATAGGAAATTTACTTTAATTCAATTTTCAAAGTTTTGTAGAAAAATTCAAAAATAGTATGAAAAAATGAGATTTATATTAACGAATATTAAGGATCGTTTGCTACAATTTCTAATTTTTCTAAATAAATGACACAGAAAAATATTTTAAAAATCTCTCAGAGATCATCGAACATTTACTTAAGATAAATTTTGAAAATTTTGTAGAAAAATTTCGCAAATACAATTGAGAAACTAGATTTATATCATAAAATTCTTGGCTATATTTTAGAATTTTTCTAAAATAAAATTCCTTTTATTGAAAATTCAATGAGACGTTCTTTTAAAAAATATGTAATTTCACCTTTTCGCAAGGAAGAGTCCATTCCCATTTTTAATCTTTAAAACAAGATAATATGTATTATCTATTTTAATGAAGAGTTTTTCTTTCGGGTAATTCCGGTAAAAACAAATTTGGGAATCACTCTAGTTCTTCGGGTGGGGAAATATGACGCGAAATGTATGCAAGATGCGAGTGTGTCAGAACATGCGCAATAAAAAGTCATTAAAATTTATCAGAACTGTTCACATATTAAAAAAAAGAAGAATCTAGCGTTTTTAACTCGAAAGAATATAAAAGTATGCGACTGATTTTCGTGAGGACCAACACCGTATCGTAATTTGTAAATTATTTATATTCTAAACATTTTTTTCCTATAGAAAATATATAGATTTAATATAAATATAAATCAAATAAATGATAAATTAAATTATTTCTTATACACTTACCATTGCTGATGGATTATCTTTCATATCCTTTGTAAATGTTTGGGGGCCATTTGACATCAAATGCGGTTCCTGTATTGGTTTCATTGGAGGCGGTAATTCAAGACCAGCCTCTTCGTCGGCTTCAAAGTCCTGCTGTGATATATTAAGTTGTGATGTTGTATTGGCAGATGCCAACTGTGATGTATTGGGATCATCCACTTGCTTCGGTGGCAACTGTAAAAAAATTAATTAGTTATTCATACATATTTTTTTAAATTTAGTTTTAAAATAAAATATATAATTATAGCTGCAATAAATATTTGGACTTAATATAGTGTAGGTACCTTGAAATTCTTTTCGGATAACTTTTTCACCAATAACTTTTCGGGTGTTTTCTCTACTTTGTTTTGAGTTGGTTTACGACCGATCTGCGGTAGCCATTTTCGCCTGTAAAAAAAATAGAAAAGAAGTGAAATTATTGTTATGAAGTTTGTTTTAGTTAATTTAAATTTGTACATATGAAAAGTAATATTATCAGGCTGAAGTTCAGTTGAATTAATGAAAATTCCAAATTACTGAAAGAACGAGAATTAATTTAATTTAATTCATTTTATTTTATTTTTACCCATCACTGGTTGGAAATTACTAATAATCAACACAAACTCATAGTCCGTTATCATCAAAGTATTCTACTTTGTAATTTAACGTTTTTTTTATTATTAGTAATTTCCAACCAGTGATGGCTACAAATAAAATAAAATGAATTAAAAATTAATTCTCGTATTCCATTTCTGTTGAAAACTTAGTTAAATAGTTGATATTCTTCCCCATTAGTATCCACTTTACGAAAATTGTAAAGATGGACAATTGAACGCTGATGAGAGGTGCAGCGGCCTTGAAATCGGTACTGCTACGTTCCGCTAAAAACTGATTGGATATAAATAATAATATTTTTCAACATGAAAAAACTCTTAGTAATTTTGAATTTTCATTAATTCAATAAAACTGAACTTGAGCCTGATAATATTACATTTCATATGTAAATCAATATAAGTTCAAATAATAATTACGTTTATTCGTAATAATAATATAAAATATTAATTTAAATTTGTTAAAAATCAAGTGAAACGGCGGAAATAAGATACAATTTCACAAAAAAATTCCTTTAAAGAAAACAGGACATTTAGTATCTAAAGGTACCTTCTTAAAAAAATATATTTTTGCATAAAAGTAACATTGTAAAAGTGATATTTAAAAAAAAAAATATTTCTTAAGAAAAACTTTTGAAACAACAGCAGTTGTTCCATAAAAAATTTTTTGGAAAAGTTATACATGTATTCAAATAAACAACTTTTTATAAAAAAATTCTATCTTTTAAAAAAGTACCTTTTAAAAAAAGTACCTTTTAAATAAGTACATTTTTAAAAGATAACTTCTGAAAAAAATTTTTGTACAAAAATTAACTTATGTATATTTTTTTTCAGATTTCCTTCCTAATAAATTACTTTATCGTGTTTAAAAAGAAACACTTTGTTTGCTGCAAAACAAATCAGAGAAAGAATTCTGTCAGAGTTTTTAACAGGAATTTATGTGTTCAAAATATGTATGTACATACATACATACATATGTACTTTCAATATGCCTTGATCTGTAATAATTTCTTTTCATGCTACAACGTGCTTCTGTAACTAAAATTCATGCTGTCGTATGAGTAATATTTTCTATAATTACTACTCATACGTAACAAGGAACTAACTAAATTGTATGTACGATACATACACACAAATACATATACATACTTATATACACATAGTTTAATCGCCAATAACTGGAGAGTTTACTCCTAGTTTTATTATATATAAATATTTATATATTGAATGGTGAAATATTTTTGCCCTCTTACTCGAAATATTTATTTTTTTTAATTGAAATAAATACACACAAACCGTTGTAATTTAGTTCTTTATGTTTATTTGTTTGCACAAACTTGTTGACACTAAAACAATTGGCTACAAAACGAATTATGTACATCGATTTAAAAGTAATAAGTTTGTTCATAAACAAGAGTTGCCAAGTGTTTTTAGTTTTGAAAACATAACTTTCTCGACTTTAATAGATAAACTGTTTTACTGATCAACTGCGGAGTGGAATGAGTTCCCAGGGAAATAATTTTTTCCGAGGAAAAAATCCTATCCTAAATGGTGGAAGATTAAGTGAGAGAAGAAAACATGGATCGATCAGCTGTTTCATGTTTACAAAAGATTTCAGCAACAGAAATTTAATACAAATATAATTACAAAATATATAACCTATTATTATTTAAATAGAATAATGGAAATTAAAAGAAGTCTAAGGGCCAATAAATTGGTGGATACTATTGTTTCATTTATTTTTAAAACCGGTTTAAATACAAAATTTTGTTTTTCAAAGCAATATTAAATCAACATTAAATAGTCAACGTTGTGTATTTAAACACTACATTAGTTTTACGAACTTCCATATGTTTTTGATTGCTTGTTCTTCTTGTTTGAAAAAAAAGCAAAAAAAATATTTGTGGCTGCTGACAAGTTGCATAAAATTTTTGTATGTTTTTCGCTATTACCCTTTTAAACGTTCTGAAAGTTGCTCTTATTCCTTTAAAACATTTCAGCAGTTCTTAATTATTCTTATTTTTAGCTAAAATTAAAATATATTTTTTTTTTTTGATTTTGCTTTATTTGGTCTAGTCAGCTGTTCTTTAGGGAAATTTTTTTCGTAGTGCTGCCATATTTTCATTGTAATTAAATAAGAACTTTAATTACTCACTGAAAAAATGGAATTTTATTTAAATACAACATAAATTTAAATAAAATTTAACTAATTACATACTTAAATATGAAGTCAAAAACTGGCTTACGATGAAAATATAGTAGCACTACGTAAAAAATTTCCCTAAAGAACAGCTGACTAGAACAAATAAAGAAAAAATCCAAAAAAAAATATATTTTTTTAATGTTTTAAAAGAATAAAAGCAACTTTTAGAACGATTAAAAGGCTAATAGCGACAACACAAGATAAAATTTTATGCAATTTGCCAGCAGCCGCAAATATTTTATTCGCTTTATTTTATAAGAAGAACAAGCAGTCAAAAACATATGGAAATTCGTAAATCTTACTTATTATTTAAATACGCGAAGTTGTTCATTTAATTATTAATTAAGTAATTTTTTAAATATGCAGTTAAAAACACAAGTTGGTATTTAATTACAACTTAAATATCAAGTGAAAAATTGGCCCTTATTCAAGATGTCGCAGAAATAGTTTATGATTTTGCACGGCATAGACAAAAAAGTACCTTAAAAAAACTTTCTGTCTTATTTTGACCATTTTATTCCACAACATTTTTTTAATTAAATTAAAAACTTTTTGTTCATATTAATTAGCTTCAAAATGTTTGGGAAAAAAAAACTTCCAAAAATGTTTCCCCCAAATTTAGAATACATACTTGCTTATTTCCCAAGCAATTTTTTTCGAAAGAAAATTGCAATTAACGGAGGAATGGTAAGAAGAGGACAAAAACTCACGGGGAATTGTTATTCATAATTGACCTCATTATCTATGAATGAAAATTTAATACGAGAGTTATTAATTATTTTAAAACAAATTACTCAGTTTTCTTATTTTGCTTTAATTTAAGTCAAACTTTATTGATTTGTATCAATACTTGAATATTCCTATGATATTGATTATTGTGTACCAAAGTACGCACAATAGTATCAACTGAAGTATATTGCAGGATCCCATAATGTACATAATTGTTTTATAAACAACCATCCAATTTACTCGTATTTTATGTCTTATGTAAATACTTCGTTTTATTTGATAGATTACGTCAGTACAAATATGTGTATGTACAATGTACACACAAATACATTATGTACACACACGTGCATGAAACAAATATGTTTGTATGCTGAAGTATACGCAAACATTTTTATTGCAATTTACTATCCATGATTCCCGGCCTCAATAAAAATCTTTTGTTAATTTAATATTTAGAAATGAGTTCATAGTGCGACTAATTATTTGAAATATAATTGAATTTTCTGATGGATAATATTTTTGTTAGAATGCTGATCTAAAACAACAATTGGTCAAAGTGTCGGCAGTTATGTATGAAACAATAATGTACGGAAATTACTTCTTGGTTCCAATAATCTTCGCCAATAATTTGAACACTGTACAACAACAAAATCAAAATAACAAGGTTCTAACGATTGAATCTAGTAGAGTATTCAGCTGACTTAGCAGGTCATACCTGAAACTATCCATCATAGTACTGATCACTAAACTCCGCTAATGTACTAAACTGAGCTAATGTACATCCCCTCCTTTTTTGTGATCGAAGAGTTTTTTAAATTTAAAAAAAAAATTCATTTACTATTTTAAATTGATTGCAATTAATTTTTTCGAATGTTTCTAAAAAAGATTTCACATTCCTTTGATTTATTTCGAATTTATTTGCGTATGACTCAAGAATTTATATTTTCAAAAAGTAATCTTTATGCGATATTTCATTGGTTACTAATACCAACTCGTCAGTAATTCGTTACCATCACGCTTGAAAAGTTTTAAAACTCATTTGTTTATACACAAACTTTCAAACTGGTCACAGAGCTTAAGAAATTTAATGCATTTACTTAACATCAGAGGAGCTGCAACACTGCTCTAAAAATTAACAAAACGTGCACGAGCATGCAATAGCAGAGCTGTAAAACAATTAAGCCTTCTTCTACAATTCACCATCTAATTTGTCTAACCTATCCCTTTGTGCATAGGTCTGCCACAATGCATGCATGGCATAAGTAGGGGTCAGGTCCTACAAAAAAAAAACAAAAACAAAAAAAAAAACAAAAGAGCTCTCAAGCAATAACCGAGAATTATTAAAGCAAAGGCACAATAGTTTGTATTGTGTATTATTTACATGTTTTACCATTTATAGCATAATTTAGTTTATTTCGTACTGCAACGCATATTTAAAGGTTTTTTTTACTCACAGCTTTAACGAATTTTTAATTAATTTTAGTGATATTTTTTTTGAGACACAACTATTTTTTCGAAAATTTTCTCTTTTTTAAATAGATTAATGGGAATTTCTTCGTATTGGTGTTGAATATTTTATATTCCGATAGTTGAGAGAGCAGGCTGGCATAAGAAGCCAAAATTATACTTCGTGGTGGCAGAAATGAATATTATGAAAATTACAATTATTTGTGCATATTTTGATCATATTTTTAAAATTCTTTTTTGCATATTTAATGAGCATAAAACACAGTTAACTTTTTAGGGCATATTTTCTGTTTCCCTGGTAATCATTTTAAGATCACAAATAGTTTTTGGTCTAGAAATCATTTTCTACTGTTGATCTAAATTTTCAAATACGTTCTACGATATAAAAAAATACACGATTTTAAATAGTTCAATCAGATCAATACGTTTTCTTTAATTTCATTAAATTGTTAAAAATTAAATTTTTTTTTTTTTTGCGTAGGACGTACATATTTATGTTCTAGATTGACATTTGAAAGTATTTCCACTCTCCAGCCAAGCAGTTCTTGATAAAAATAGAATTTTTGATTAAAAAGTATATATGTACGAGTATGTGGGTATGTACTAGTGATGTTACGAATATCATTTTTTACTATTCGCGAATACGAATAAAACAATATTCGCCGAATAGAAATACCTTTAAGGTTTACGGCCACTTAA
The DNA here is from genome assembly GCA_947311025.1 of Lypha dubia. NCBI lineage: Eukaryota > Metazoa > Arthropoda > Insecta > Diptera > Tachinidae > Lypha > Lypha dubia. The sequence goes on along the minus strand of OX371263.1, from coordinate 84,123,919 downwards.
TATTTAAAATTTAATTGGAAAAAATATCTCCCTTTCTGTCAGTAGAATTAGATGACGAATTTGAAGACCTCTACTCAATATTTTTAAATTATTTTTTGTTGTGTCTGTTTTAAAGAAGGTTATTATCTTGCGTCAGAAATAAAGGGGTTTCTTTAAATAAAAATTATTAAAAATTAATATATTTTTGTAAAAGGTGTTTTTTATCTGTAAAACCAATTTTTAACAACTTTTCGCATCATTCGCGGCCGTATTTCGCCGATAGCTCTTCGAATGTTGATTTCCAGGTGTTCAATTGTTTTTGGTTTATCCACAGTAGACAAGTGACTTAACATAACCCTAAAGAAAGTAATTTTGATGGGGTTAAATCACACGATCTTGGTGGTGGCCAATTAATTGGGCCATTACGTGAAATTAATTTTTCATCAAAAGTTTCTTTGAGTAAAACCATTGTAGCGACCGTTGCACGATGAGTTAGACGAATACAACAAATTATTTTGATTAAAAAAATTCAACAATTTTCACGCGTTGCTCTGATGTAAGTCAATTCATAATGAAATTTCAAAGCAAACTAAGCAAAAAGCAACTATCAGCTGTTAAATGGTTGCTCAAATAAAGCAGCGTTGCCAACTCAAAGTTGTGAAACTCTCTAAGAAACACCATTTACATTGTATGTATTATTTTAAACTTTATGTATTTTTTTTTGTCTTTGGAAAGCCAAATATTCGAGAAATATACGCTTGAATTTGGCGAATGCGAATACATATCTTGAAATAGGCGAATAGTCGAATACGAATACGAGCATTCGTAACATCACCACTATGTACATTGTACATATTACATTTTATTTATCTACAAAACTATACTGGAATGCATACATACGAGTATATTTCTTAAAAAAAAATTTTCTATGAGGTCACTTCGATTGTCAAGTATTTCAAAAACCTTACAAAAAATATTTATGAATTGTTTTTTTTTGTATTGTAAATAATTCTTTTTTTCAAGTTAATATTGTTTTAACCCAGTTTTATACAAAAGGGAATTAATTTTCTTTTCATTGTCTTGTTAAAATAAAAGTATGAATTATAATAAAATAAAGCACTTACGAGTATATGCTGTTTCCACAAAACTAAAGAATGATTTAAGTGTAAAATTTACATGAAACTCACTCAGTTTTCTCAGTGATTTCCATACAAATTTTACACTCAAATCATTCGTTCGTCTTGTGGAAACTGCACCTTAATAAATTATCTAGTTGCGAGTATTTATTCATAAATAAAATATGTACCATGATTTGCGGTGTTGTTGGTGATGACCGTATAATTGTTCACTTTCACTGCAGCAGAAACATGAGAATTTGCCTGTATTTTCACAGGTTAATGACACTGACACGGTCGTACGACGCTTAATAACACTTGTATTATCATACATTATATCTGTGGTTTATCTTAAGTTTTTTATCTCTATTTTTTTGCGCACGATAATTGTACTGGTAAGTGTTCCTTATTACGATTTAATGACTATTGCAACAAGACATTTATTTGTATGTGAATGTATCTGATGATTTCTTATACAACAATTATTTCAAATAATTTTCTTTCGCATTTCATTTTCATTGAACCTTAATTCATCACGTTTAAAGAAAAACTGACTGATTAGAAAATGAGTGTACCGACGAGTAAACAAACATTAAAGAAAAAAATAGCACAAAAAACAACACTCCAGTTCAATCAGAAGGAATACGACAATAAGAATAAGTTTTAAATATTTATACGAGTAAATAAATATAATATTAAAAAAATACATATGTACATACATTCGTACCAATCTATAGATATGTTATATCCATACTTTGTACTGAACGTGTATGAGTAAGCAGAGAACCTCGTCGTAATCTTATTTTAGTCATACGTCGTCGTCTACACGCAAAAAAAGTTTAAATTTACAAAAAGTTTGAATAGTTTTTCTTTTCAAGGATACGAACGGAAATGCTACCAGCACTCTATTCTCAATTGACCTACTAGAGAAAATCTTGACTGTAGAAGGGGATCGAACTGAGCACCTTGATGTTTTCGAGATTAACCAAGAATCTTTTTACTTGTGCTTTTGCCTTGTCTCAATGTAGTTGGAAGCTTTAGGCTATTGAATTGTAGTTGTTTTTATTGTTGGAGCAATTGTTATGTTTTTAAGGTAGAAATTTTGTAATTCTCGTATTTTTTCTTTCATCATTTTTATTAACATGCAAATCTTATTTTACTGACGATCCTAAAAGTATGCATATTTTCTTTATTGTTTTTTACAAATGAAGTTAGTTCACGTTCGCACAATACAATTCTTATTACGAACTGTTACATGAATGTATACACAGTTTGAAGGAATAGCCGATTTCCTAAACGCATGTTCCAAAGCATAATTTAAAAAACCGCGTGTGCAATGCAAAACATGTTTTAGCAGCAACCCTACATTGCAGAGATATGTTTTGCACAAAAAACGGCGTTAAGGAACGCGACTGTGGACTCATACATACTTGCATACAAAATAAAATTGATGCTGGATTTCGACAGCTGATACTTATCAAAATGAGTTGCAATACAGAAGACATATTTAGTAGAAAACTTCATCGTCAATTCCATTTTGAATTTTAAAAATGATTTGATTACAAACGAAATTTTTCGCTCAACTTTCGCAATGGAACCACTTTCGATCGCAATTGAGTTCTGTGACATGGTTGTATATACGAATCGAACTATCTAAAATGGTATGAAATAGTCATTTCATAAATGGGTGTAGGTGTTCCGGACTCTGTCTGAAAAGTGCGTATGGGTTGACATTAATCCAGCTTAATTTTTATTTTTGTAACAACTTTTTTTTGCTATATGAAATCAAACGAAAGGTTTCGAAATTAACTGAAATAAAAATTTTAAAATTTTCTATACCCAAAAAACCCCACAAAAAACAAAAAAGGAAAATTCCATACATCTGACCGACTTACACCCAATTCACACCATGACTTTTGCTACGTCGCTTTTTCGACGTCTCTTTTTGCTTTTTGTTGAGCGGTGTAGGGAAGAAAGAGGGGTAAACAAAAAGACTCAATTTGTGTTTTTCAAGACTTTTTTCTATTTCTCTTTGTTAGTTTTCATTATTTTTCTTACTTTTGTTATTTATCTTTGTTACTTTTCATTATTTTCATTATTTCAAAACAAAATTGAGAAAAAAGACATGCAACTAAAAGACATCGTATGAACACAAAAAGATTTTGGTAGCAACTTCAAAAGGGAATTCAGTAAAAACGACGTCGCAAAAGTCATCATGTGAATTGGGTGTTATTCTACTTCGCATTAAGTTTTTGATTGATTTGTCAGTAGTAAATTAGAATTTGGTTAACCGATAAAAAAAAATTGGAATACGGTTGACCTTTTGGGTTAAGTAATGAGGAGTTATTTCGAATAACGGGAAGTATAAAGAAGTATTCAGTATTCCCGAAACGACGAGCCATTATCGTGGGTTTTCAAAATCAAAGGGCTAAGAATTTTTTAACAGATCTGTCTGATTTGATACAATAATTTTATAAATCATTTCATAAAAGAAAACACATTTAAGACATCAGAGTTGCATTTTTTGTGTGTGGCAGTGTAGTTTTAGCAGCAGATAGTCCTGGCGCTATTTTGAAGTAGGGCAGAATTTTATCAGATATGATATCTTTGTAATCGAAATCGGTAAATTTTTACACGGATTTTTGCTTTGAAAATATAATAATAATGCGAAAATCGCTTTGATATTGATTTCGGTCTATATGCACAACATAATTTTTGTCTAAAAACCCGGTTGCAAAACCGGTTACAGACAAACACCGTTTACGGAATGTAAATGATATTTTTCGGTAGATAAATATACAGTATTTTCAATAGAAATACGAAAAACAAACGAGTTTATAAATTGTTAAAACGGAAATTTTTTTGTTAGTGTATTCTTATGAATAGTCCACTAAAATATTTATTGTTTTTATTGTGTTGCTATACATATGTATGCATGTACATACATACATACATACATATATTATTTTTTATCATAAATAAAGCGTGAAAAATATATTGGTGCAAATTTAGATTTGATAAGCTATAAATTAAGAAGCTTTTATTATGTGAGAAGTATTCAAAAACATTTTAATAGAAGTCTAAACCAGAACGGCATCGTAGCGTTTTCAGAACATGACAAAATACGTTTTGTGTTTTTAAAACAGTATGCGATTTGAAAACGCTGCGTTTTTCAGAACATTGCCGTATGAATTGTTTATAGAATATTAGAAAGCTATACATACATAGATTTAAAAACAACATATAAAATAATAGCGGAAATCACTCTTGGTTGAAAACTCTTGCATCCCATGCAGATATTGCAGGTCTAGCTTATTTGCATATTTTGTTACTGCATTGCTCCAAACTGTTAAAAAATAAGCTAGGCTTGCAAGATCTGCAATGATTACAATACTACGACTGATTTTCCCTATTGACGTATCAAATGGTGTATATAGCAATCTATAATTTATACTTATAAATGTTTGTTTTATTTTATGATGAAGGGAGAAGCGACGCACACCGTCAAGGCGAATTCACTTAACAGGTGCTGTTAGTAAAACAGCTGAGCTACTATTATCTTGAATAATGGAGGTCAGAATATCAAAATTTGTACATATGTATGTATGTATGTAAGTATGTACATGCATAGGGGCTGAAATGCCAAATGTTGTTGTAATGTTGTCTTTGTAGGAAAAACTCCACCTGTTAAGTAAATTCGCTCTGGGTACTACATAATAAATAAAAAAATTTCAAATTTGTAATAATCTTCTGTGACTTTTTAAATAAATTTAAAATATGGTTTATTTTATTTTCTGCTTTAGGCAAATGTGTAACAACCCTAAAAGTATTTTCCTTTAATTCAATACTACGGATGAGTAATAATAAATATTAAGTATTACAACAGTTATTAGAAATCTGGACAGTACGAACTTAAAAAAACACCAATAACAGAAAAAGATAATAAAGCCGTTTTTTACATGAAATGCTCATTTACGTTTAATTTTTCTTTTTCGCATTGAATGTGGCAGACAAACATACAAATTCTCAAACGAAGAAAATATTCGAAATCCGAGTGAATATCATGCTTTAACTATTCACAATGCATCACATATCCAATTTAAAGCAATTTATGTACACAATTTATAATAATAAATAAACAGTGTCATTATTATTTATTTATTTATACGTTTCAGGGGCGAAAGTAATATTTGAATATAAGTAACCAGAGGGAAAACTTAGAAGACCTTCTAACTTTAGGCCTTATTAAATGCTTTCTTATTTTAATTGCTAAAGAAGGTCCGGTATCTTGAGAAGGGTGATGCGAAGGATTAATACGTTTTATTATGCTTTTTTTTATAAAGAAACGTAGATAATTTTAGTGGAATTCTGGTCTTCGAAGAAGAGATTTGTTTTATCTAATGTATGTATGGATAAATTATTGACTTTGTAATTATTTTTAAAAAAATTGTTTACTATAGAGCGAGACAACAATGCGTTATTTTTCAAAGTAGACTACTTTGAATATAACGGACTATGAGTGTGTGTTGAATATTAGTCATGACCAATCAGAAATGGGGAATTTCAAAAATTGTTTCAACATGTAAAAATGGAATAAAAAGAAATTATAAGAATTCTCGTATTCTATTTCTGTTGAAAACTTGGTTAAATAGTTGATATTCTTTCTTAATTAGTATGCACTTTTCATAAGTTGTAGAAATGGACGAATGAGCGCTGATGAGAGTTGTAGCGGAATTGAAATCGGTTTACTGATACATTCTGCTAGTCTGATTGGATTACTAATGTTTTTCATAATAAAAACTCTTACAGTGAGTTTTTAGGTGGCCGATCACAGATTAACACAACTTTAATCTGCATTATTTGTTTTTAAGATGACAGATAACTACATTTACTTGAAAGTTTAAGCGGCCATCACTTAAAAATAGCAAACACAATTAGTACTCGATTAAATTTATATTCAGATTAACTGAAACGTAGTTTGAAACTACGTTTAAACTCTATCCTAAAAACTCACTCTAAGTAATTTGAATTTTTATTAATTAAATAAAACTGAACTTAAGCCTAATAATAATAATAATTTCAAATTGTTTCAGATTTAATTTTACTTTTTTTAATTATTTCCTAATTTAATTAATATTTAGATATTATTTTAATAACTATTATTTAGTTGATAGCCTTTTAGTATACAATGTACATACTTTAATTAATAACCCTCTACTATGTCTTTTCTGCAAAGGCATTTTGACAGCCATTCTCTGGAAGACCTTCTAAGAACTATTTATTTTATGGTCTTTCAGAATCACTGGCATAAGAAACGCGACCGAAAGGGAAACCCACCGCAATAATATCGTGTGTAAAATATAAATGAGTATGGAATGGAGCGATCAGGCTTTGTACATTCAAAAGAAGGAGTACGGAGGTTATCTACAAGGCATCCATAATTCTTCTGCTTTTACCGCTGGGTATTTTAGGTACTTTTTTTATCTTCTTGCTTTTTAAAAAATAGTTTTTTAAAATAGTTATTTTTGTGCCAGACTGAATTATTGCCAAAAGATTTTGATTTCCTTCGGCCCACAGTCAAAGAACTATCTACAATTATTACTTTGTCAGTTAAGGTTTTTTTTTGTAATTTAAAATCTGACTGTGTCATTAATCAATCATTGCATATGATTCTTTTTTTGTAAATTACATACTTTTGTAGTAAATGAAATATAAATACATCAAATTTCAAAAGAACAGCTAAAGAAAATTACTGGGTTTTTGTTATCAAGTGCAGTCCCAATTGAATGAACTTGTTCATCCATATGTATAAATGTTTAAGTTAATGTATTTATTCACTCTTAATATTTTAAGCGAATTATTTATAAAAGAAAAATATATGTATACAACTTACCCTCCAAGACCTCTTCTTTTGGTTGACGATGTAAGTGAATCTGGTTTACTACGATTATTGGCTGAAAGGACACATAAATCAATCATTTTTATTTATTTATTTTTTCCATTCAAGTTAATGCAAAATGTTTTCTCTTAATAAAAAAAAAAAGAAATAAATAAAATAAATAATAAAGAAATACTAACTTTGGTCTGGTGTGACATCACTTTTATCTTTACGAGTTGAGCTTGTCTTCTGAGAGCCAGGTGGTGGTTTAAGTATAGACACTGGTACTAAACCTTCTTGTACAGCCGCATCTTCACTCTGTGGATTTAAACGGACCACACAGAAATCTGGTTCATTTGGTGTAGGCGGTTCAACAATTTCCACTTGTTGTCCTTTAGTGACACTAAGTTCATTCGAATTAGGCGAAGCAATGTAATCGGATATAATCCAGGTGGCTTCATGTGTGCCAATCTAAAATGGTATGAAATGAAGAAATCAATAAACAAATGTATAAATAGTTTTACCTAATTTATTTATTAATCGCTCTAATGAATTCATTTGTAATTTCTGTGTTTCTTTTTTTTTTTTTTTTTATTTTAATATTTATAACGAAAAAAGAAACAAAATAAACGTGAAATTTATACACAAGATAATCCTTTTCTTCTGTTCACAATCTATTTATGGGGCATATTTACAAAACAAGCCACTCAGCTAAAGTTTGCTTAGAGAGAGATGAGAAAGAATTTTTTTCTTTTTTATTTTCTTTGTTGTACTTGTCTGCTTATTCATTAATTTTATTTGTTTTTAGAACTTTAGAAAAATTTATTGAACATTTATTAAATTGTCTATTGGAGTTTCGCTTTCGATGAGAAGGACAGATCTCAGTGGGTTTCATAACTGTATACATATACAGTAAAACTCGATTATAACGAACCGCATGGCACCAGCAGAAATAGTTCGTTATAAAAAAAGTTCGTAATAAGCGTAATTGCATACCGTCATCTAAAATCTAGAAGCCTGTAACTGCAGTTTCTATTATGTTATAGGAGAAGTAAAATACCTTATAAATTATTTTAGTACTATTTGTATCTAATAATACATTTAAATTCTGTTAATAAAAATTAACAGAAGAATAAAAAGTTTTAAAGAAGGATATACAGTACAACCTCGCTAATCCGGAAACTCGCTAATTTTCGCTATCGTTTTCGGACATTTAAATTTTTTTTGGACCACTAATGGAATCCATAAAATTGTCTTAAGTTATATTTTTAAAAGTATGTATTTAAAAAAAAGTAGAGAGGTAGTACTGTATTCCTGTTAATAACACCATTACCCATCAAAATAAAACTTTTTCATTTTTTTTGGCATTTACGGCCTTTTGGATTTCAGCTGACGATATGTATTTATGAACATTTATACATGCATATGTACACATGTAAATATTCTGTTATTTTTCACTTTAATAAATTGGATATTTTCACATGTGTCAGCTGCTTAAAAGTGTTACTGAAAAATTACTGAAAATTTATGTTCAACAATTAATGTTGCCACTTGTAAGTAAATGTTTTTTTTTTTTTTTTTTTTTTTTTTTTTTTTTTTTTAATTAGGATGACCCCTACGTATGCAGTGCATTGTGCCGGAACTCAGAGAGAGGGATAGAGTAGAGAAGATAGATGTTGAAAATGTAGAAGGCTTAACTCTTTTACAACTCTGCTTTGCGCGTTATGTTAATTTTTATAGCAGTGTTGAGGCGCCTCCGGTGTTAGGTAGACGCATTAACTTTGTTAAGCTGTATTGGCAGGCATTTTATTAATTGTTTTACTTCGCCGATGTTTCTGCTAACCGACGAAGGAGGGCGATGTTGTGTACATTAGCTTGGAACATCATCAATCGCTGTCGGAACAGTTTTTTAGTGACCAGTGCTATGCCTTCATCACTTAAATAGTCCGACAACAATTAATACAATGTCTCACTAATGTACATTACAGAAATTAATGATGTTGATTGACTTGCTCTGGCCAGGGTTTGAACCCAGGCCCCACGTCATTGTTTGCTTAGTAGTCAACGCGCTAACCACTTCAGCCAACACCACCCTCATTTTTATGAGTTCGTTATTAAAGTGTAAGATAATTCTTTAAATTTAAGAAAAAATCAAATTTTATCAGGTTCATGCGCAATGCAATGATACGTATACGAAAAAGAGTATTTATTTGCACACAACTCTCATAAGGGAAACGGATCAGCTGATTCGTAACGTATAAATTTGTTTACGTATGAGTAATGGAGCCTATACTTTGTGGAACCGTAAAAATAGGTTCGTTACAAACAAGGATTCGTTAAAAAAGAGTTCGTTATAAGTTATAACGATAGATTTTGTATGCAAATGGCAACCAAAATTTCTGGTCTTTGGAATTAGTTCGATACAACCGACAAGTCCTTATAACAGAGTACTTTGTAAGCGAGTTTTACCGTATACAACTTTTTATATATTTCTAAAGATTTTGGATTTTTTTTTACATTTTTATAAAATCTTAATAAGTTGAATTTTTTTATATTTGAAAATCTTATAATATATTTTAGTTTATATACAATAATTACTCTGGTAAGATGTTTTATTTCCCGGGGCTGAACATTTTTAATTATAGACATTTCCACAAGGCGATTTTACAATAAATTTGCTTCAAAAATGCTTCAAAATAATGGCTCACAATCCTAGTCAGTCACAAGCTAAAGTTTTCTTGGTCTAAAAATAACTTTTAGTATTTTCTTACTTACTTACTTACTTACTTTAACCATTTTTAAAATCCATAAAATGTTTTAATAAAATCTCTAACAAAATATAAACAATCGAACCGGTAATCTGTATACCAACAGCTATTGGGCAATCTATTACATTAAATTTAATAAATATATATTGTACATACTCGTATATGTTTTTATTTACTTTTAGCATAATAGCAAACCTGTATACAACACTGTATCTAAATGTTTGCTGGGCAGCAAACACTCAATAATGTAATCAGCATGTTGTCTTGAAGGTACTACAAACACAATGTGGTTGTTTCTTGCTTCATATGCAAAAAAACATTCTACATATCTCGTGTTCATCCTACAATAATTATGCCATATTTGTAAACTACTTGTAAACATGTTCGTAAGTGGCATTTATTGCATTAAGCTTAATTAAGCGAAATATTAGTATTAATATGTGCTTGTAAGACTATTAGTATACAAATATGCTCCACTGCACATTGTCGATATCGTTGGTTGGTTGGCTTGCTAAGACAATCATTGAATTAACATTTTTTTTAAAACGCCGTTGTTAGGAATCTCCTACATGAAGCACATGAAAAAAAATTATATATGTATACGAGTATAAAGAAAATCAAGTACATATCTACATGTTATTCGATTATTTTTTAATTGAATGTGCATTCAAGAGTAACAAATGTAAAGTGAAAGAAGTGATAATGAAAATTGGGAAACATCCTATTAACTAATAAGTTAATTAAATAGTTTTCCTTTTTGTTGGAAATTGTAATTGGAACAGTTCTTTTCGATTTTACAATAGTACACTAGACATTCAGTATTCGTTAAATTTTGCTAACTTGCTAATATTTTTTTAAAGATTATGCAACTAATTTTATGTGTTACCCACTTAAATCTGGTTCAATTTAACAGTGAGTTTACAACTGACAATGCTATCATGACAATAACCAAAATAAATGCAAACAATATATAGAACAATTCATTAAAAACTAAAATAAATACAAAATCAAGATCAATATATTCGTTCGTTATAATAATCTGTTCAAATACAGTTTTTTTATCCAAAAAGCTTAAAATTATAGTAAAAATACGTCAAATCACTGTCCGAAAAAAGTAGCTCAGCTTTACAGAATCTCAGCTTAACAGAATCTGTTAAGTGAATTCGCCTTGCACAGGTGTAGTCTAAGCAAAATGTATACTTAAGGGTCTTCCCTTAAGCGAATTGGTGCCTATTTGACTTTATTGCCATTTTATTGTCTTTAGTCTTTACTATAATTATCCGTCATGATTTTTGAATTCAACATATAAAAATTATGTTAAACAAATGCCTGCTTTCAAAGCATACATGGGTCCACTGCATTACAAGATCCCATTAATTAGTAAATTTTTACTGGTTACTAAAATAAAACTGCAGTAATCAAAAAATTTACAGCAATTTTTAACCAGTAAAAATGTACTCAGTTTTGTCAATGGTTTTCATTAAAATTTTACACTCAAATCATTCGTCCGTCATATGAATTCCTTAAAATATCAGTGAACATTTATTTTTGCTAAAAAGTGCCCATGTAGTCGTATGTTTCAATGTAACAATTTGTAAAACGGATATAATTACTATTTAGTTTCACACAAATTAACCAACCTTTACTTTATTACTAGAGTGTCGAAATATCTGAAAAGAACTGGGTGTATCAATGGTGTGCTGACGTGCAAGACCCAAGTTTTTGGCAATACTACTTTGACGACCCCAGGGCAGGGAAATCTTTCGACGATTTTTTGGTTTTTGATTTGTTATAGTTGTTGTTGTTGTTGGTGTAGTTGTACTTTGGGAAAAATCAAAAGGATTTGCTACAGATTTCTCAGCCACTACATCACTGGCAGTTACTACATTTGAAGGTGACGATGTGTTAGACATACATACATTTACAGCGTCGGGGGTTGGCGTTTGTGCTGTTAACGAAGGATTTGATGGCGATTCTTCACCTGAAGCCCCCGAATTACCCGATGTTGTTGAATTGTCATCCGTACTTCGGCAAGATGATTTGTCTTTGATTTTGCAGCTTACTGAAACTGACTGCTCGGAAGAATTATCTATGCTGTGCAATCGTTCAATGAAAAAATTCTTAACACTCTTCATGTTTCTCGTTCTTTCAAAGCATTTTATTTTACAAGGACGGCAAGTACAAAATGTTTTTAAAACAGTTGGCATAAAATTGGTGTTTTTGTTGTTAATTTTCTTATCACTAATCACATAAATTTAATCACAGGCACAGGCACAATCACTCAAACTTAAAACTAAACATTATTTAAATACTTATAACTCAGTCATAGGAATTTGAATGTAAAATAAAGTAAAATGGGAATTTGGCGCATGACTAATTATTATGTGTCCCTTTGCTAAGACAAGCACGTTTATTTTCCAGATCACTTTAAGTGTTTTGCAGAATTTTTAATTATTCATAATGTTGTAAGATATTTTGCATTTTTAATTATTTTATTATTTTATACTCTAAAAATTTTAATTCTACATAATTGCCAGTTTAAAAGGAAGTATGAATGGAATTTCTTATGAAAGCACATTTATAAACGCACACATACGCACACGCGCCCATTGTTTTTAAAATATTTCCTTTAAACATTTTTATCTTAAAGAACAACCAATTTATTTTGGGTATTTAAATTTAAAACAGAAATTAAGTGATTAAATTATTATATGCAGCAGCACTTTAACATACATTTTCCAAATTGGTTTTACAAATTAATATATTGCACATACTCGTATATCTTTTACTTTGTGTAAATATTTTTATTCCATTTTAATCGTCATCGCAGGAGCGCAGCGCAGCGTTTGTAAACACTTGATCGTCATAATATTCAAAATCATCAAAACCAAGACAACAGGTGTATTATAACAAAAAAAAAAAAAAACAAAAAAAAAAAACAAGTAAGATTGCTATATTCGTTTGTGCCGAATCTTATACGTATATCCTTCACCAAATAAATTTTTTATACACCCAGAAAAAAGATTTTTTGGAAATCGGTTGTGTCAATAGAATATCAGTTGGATGGACTACCAATATTCTATGGATCCAACCAACATTCCATGATCATAACTATAATACAAAAATTGTAACCAACATACGGTAGTGACAATTCTTAATTTGGTTGGGTCAACCGAATGCTACTAAAGAACTAAATGGCAAAGACAACTGAATAATGAATATGGTTTGTTTAATACTCCTAACCGATTATTCAAATGGCATAACCAATTATATTAAAATAAATATTAAATTTTTGTCGATTTTAAAATACTCATGTGAGTTCTATATTCGATAACAATAATGGACAAAAATAAATTTTAAATTCAAATGAATAAGAGTCTCTTTCACCAAAAATATTGAAACACAGTTTAATTTAATTAAAGATCTCTATTTAAATTCTGTTTAAAAAAATTCTATTTTCACCAACTTCTATAATAAAACACCAGAAAGTATGGTAGCCCTTTGTTATTTAATATGGCAGCACAAACTTTCAGCTGTTTTTAAAAAAACAAATTAACGAAAATGGAAGTGCGTACCAAAAATTTTTCGTCCGAAGATATAAAATTACTGTTATGTTTTATTTTGTGGTGTATTAATTGCAAAATTGTCCATGCTGTTTCCTTGGATACACGGAATCTACATCTGAAGTCCTCGTCATCGTAAAATGTAAAAAAATTACGTCGTTCTCTTATTGTTCCCGGCCGTCGTTCGACAAAAACTTTTACAATAACTTCGTAATGGTAATCACTTTCATCACTTTCCATTTGATTTGTTAAATATTTTTAGCTTTATACAAATTATAAGCAAATTTTTGAAAATTTTTAATTTTTGTTAACAAATAATTTATGTATGTGTCGCTAGAGACAGCTGTTGTCATCAGTTTTTAAATGGAGATTGCTACCTATTTAAACAGCTTTTAAATGTGTAAAGAGAATATGTTGGTGAAAATGAATAACTACGTTTAAATATGAATTGATATTTAAATAGAGTTATTGAAAGAGACTCTAAGTAAAACAATTTAATTTAGTTAAATATTAAAAATATCAATACAATTTTATTCCAGGATAAAAATGAGCGTAAATAATCCAGATTAGCTTTCATTTAAGACTCCATGGTGTTAATTAATTTGATCGGTTGTCGCAACCGAAAATTCAGTGGTACTACACGAAAATTGTAGTTGTAGCAACCGAATTCTATGATAGTTGGTGCAACCGCCACAATTCAGTTGGCAGCAAATTCGGTTGCCCCAACTAACCTGATTTCTCTGTGTATATATTATGGGGACGCGTAAAATATAATAAGCTGCAAACTTTGGACGTCCGGTGTATGGGGTGGCCGACATTTTGAATTTAGAATAATATTTATAATGATTCTCTCGCAAGCTACTCAGTTGGCGTTAAGCTCCACTAAATTACGACTTCTACAGGTCCTGTACACCTGTCTCTCTCTCTCTCTCTTCCTCTTATTATTCTTCTGTATCATTCCTACATTCTTCTACACATACAGGGTGTCTGGTGGCAAATTTATATTTTCAAACTTAAATAAAAAACGTAATAATTGACACAATGATTTATTAAGAGCATTTAACGATAGAATGGAAATGCGGATTTTATTTTTTAAAGAATATGTATGTCATCCAGATGTTTTCCGTCGAGTTGAACACAGTGTTAAAAACTTGGAGCGTTTTTGCACTGTAAGTCCCAGTTTTTGGAGCGACGAGGCTCATTTTCACTTAAAAGGCCACGTCAACAAGCAAAACTGCCGTTACTGGTCTCCAAGAACCCGCAACCCTCGATTGAAACATCAAAAACCAATGCATTGACCCAGGGTAACTGTTTGGTGTACCTTATCCACACAAAAGATAATTGAAATTTACTGCAGCGTGTGGCGCAGAACACAAGGCTCCGTTTTGAACACTGTGTTCAACGCGAAGGAAGACATCTGGATAACATACTCTTTAAAAAATAAAATCCGCATTTCCATTCTATCGTTCAATGCTTTTAATAAAACTTTGTGTCAATTATTACGTTTTTTATTTAAGTTTGAAAAATTAAATTTGCCACCAGACACCCTGTATTTAACTTTTTCTTTCGTTCTACAGGTATCACAAAGGGACCATATCTGGACCCAAGTGGGCTGGAGAACCTATTTTTATTATTCACCAGCAATATCGAAACCGATATTTTTCCGGATTTTCAATACCAATCGTCTTAAGACAAATCCTTACACATCAGTCCAAGACAGAAGGCTCCAACTCTTCTGGTGACTTCGGAAAAACGTTTTCACATATAGACATACTGACAGACGGACATGGCCCTTTTAACTCCCTGTTTATAAGAACCCTTAATATATATACTTTATGGGTCTTAAATGAATATTGTGGAAATTACGCACGGATTGAAAAACCTATAATTACCCTTATCAATTTTTGGTGAAGGGTATAAGCAAAATATATTGTATTAAATAGAAAAAAAATTAACATCGCTCATTGTCTCGTGTTTCTATTTGTTGCTTCTTTTTTTTTTTTTTTTTTTGTTGTTGTTGTTGTTGTTGTTGTTTTGTTCGTGTTTTATTGCAGTAATTAAATATGTAGAAAATAGATTTTACCGCATTTTATTGGAATAATAAAACTAACATTTTATTTGAAATGATAAACAATTGCATACAAACAAACAGTCGAGTGGAATTAATTAATAGCAAAACAGCTTATTTATCTACACAAATATTTTACACCAGGTGTGGGGATTTTAGCTGCTGTTTGGGAACTGATTTTAATTTTCATAATTTTTATTTTGGCGTTTTTCTACACCTGCTATTTTAGCTTTAAACAAATATTTTGATTATTTTAATATACTATACCAAAAAGCCGACACAATCGATCATCTTCTAGAAGTAAATAATTTTTTTTTAATGTTCATAGAGAAATTATCATAGAAAAAATAAAAAAACAGATATTCCACAATGACAACTACAATTATTTAAAATTAAACAGAACAATTAAATGCAAAAAAAAATCCTTCCAATGATCTAAATCTATTTACAGAGCTCTCTTCTTTTTTGTTCCTTTCAACATTCCATTCTTTGTTGTTACTTTCTTTTCAAAACCAGTTGAGAGTTCGTTTTTTTTTTAACTTGAATGCATGAGTAATACGTGTGAATGTATTAGTAGCAACTTTAAACGGGTATATCTCTCAAAATACTAAACCCATAATATCTCGTTCACTTCTATAAATAATTATTTTTAACTATTTATAAATTTTGTCAAAATCGTTCGAATAAAAGGGCCAGAAATTCTATCACAAACAATTGTATTCCCTATAAATTATATAAATGTACGAGTATGTAATAACATATGTAAAATAAAAAATATGCAATTAGTTTTTTATTGAATGATTGTGCTTAAAATAATATATGTATATATGTTTTTTTTTTAATAAAATCGGGGAAATTTCGCTTTTGAATGGGGATTTTTGGGGACACCACTCTTAAAATTAGGGACATGTGGCATTATTTATACCGCTACTGGTTACACTGCTTTACACGAATGTTTACATTTTAAATTAATTTCACAGTGGGTAATTTTAGTACATAAATAAATTACAAATATGTATGTTATAAAGCTTTTAAACAATTGATTAAATATGCTTTCAACTTTGAAAATAACAACTTCACTTCACTGCTTGATGTTATATGTCAAAATTAAAATACTTTTAATACATCATTCTTAGGGCCAATAACACAGTGCGACAAAAAAATACCTGGGAAGTGATATTATTTTTCTTGTAGGTGCTGTCGAGTAGATCAAGAATCTGTATTTGAAATTTCCAGGACACCCCCAAAATCTGGAGTTACGGGTAAAAAACCGGTTTTTCGTACCTGTATGCACTTATAGGTCTGTAACTTAGTTGAATATTAACCGATTTTTAGAAATTTTAGAACGGATTTAGAAAGAAGAGACCGAGGCCTTTAAAATGATGTATGTATGTATATCATATTCATGTCACTTTTAAAAACATATTAGTAATTTAACCGCAAAGGCATTTTCCGTTAAATTTTTTCGCTATTTTTCATAAAAATTTGTGGTTGCTGATAAGTTGCATACAATTTTGGCTTGTTTTGTCGCTATTATGCTTTTATTCATTCTGAAATTTGCTTTTATTCTCTTAAAACAATTCAGCAGTTCTTAATTATTCTTATTTTTAGCTAAAATTAAAAATGTTTTTTTTTTTTGGATTTTTCTTTATTTGTTCTAGTCAGCTGTTCTTTAGGGAAATTTGTGGGAAATTTTTTATATTACGTTGTGCTACCAAGTTTTCAATACAATTAAATAAGAACAATTAAATACGACTGGAAAATAGAAGTAGCACTTAAATGCTACATAAATTTAAATGAAAATTAGCTTAATGAGTATTTAAATACAAAGTCAATTATTGGCCCTTGATTTTTTTTTAGCTAAATTTAATTTATGACACCATAGTTAGTAACGATATATGTATATCTGAGCACTCTTTAATATTAGTGGCGGTAATAATATAATCCAAATAAAATATCAACAAGATATAATTCCATGTAATTATATTACATATCCGCACACTCTTTAATATTAATCGACTTCAAATATTAGAAAGTTTACAATTCGTGTGTAATTTTTTAATTGTTCGTGTCCGAATAAACGCAATCACTTATGTACCGATTTTCAAAATTTTTTGATTGCAAGGGTCTTCGGTTCTATAATTTTTTTTTAAATCGGGGGCAATTTGTCTTTATCGAAATATTGCTTCTCAGATAACTAATCGATTTCTACAACTCTAAACTGATTTTTTTCCAGGAAGTAGATAGAACTATAGCTAGTTAATACGCATTCATAATAAAAGAATTAGCCCTTTTTAAATAAACAGTATTTTCCGAGTCAAATTACAACTAGTTACGAATTAAATGCCAAAAGAGTAGTATTAAAAATTTTAGCTGGTTATGTTCAAGGTTTTCGTCAGTTTATATTGTAGAATTTACAAAATTCAACAATTTTCTTTAGAATTTCATGCCATTCATTAATTTATTTCCTTATGAATTTTTAAATTTATATTCAGAGTATTTGGCGTACTCGTTCTCATACGTGTTAAATTTTTCTCATGCTAAACTTCAAACTGCATATAAGAAAAACCATAATTTAATATTGTTTATATGAAATTTGACATTTATGAAAATATACAAAATTATATCTTAAAGAAAATTTTAAAACGAACACTACATACATACATAAACATGTATGTGTGAATATTACACACGCAATTCAAGTGGCACATAATAAATTTCCATACATTTTTTAATGTCAATGAAAAACAAAAATTCTCAAGGTAAAATAGAAATAAATATCTATGTATGTATGCATGTATGTACATACATATGTATTTAATTTAATTTTCAGTTCCTTCATTAGGGAATTGTTTATGTAAAATTTCGGATTCGTACGTTTTACTAGGAATGTTATTAAAAGTCAGATATTTCCTTTAGATATTTGGAAAAAAAGAGAATCAAATCGTTTATTAGATTTAACTTATTGAAAACAGGGTTTAAAAAAAAACTAACATATTTACTAAACATATCCCTCATATTTCATAATTTTTTTGTGAAAACTAGAAAAATATTTACCTGATAACAAATAAATTTACAGTTTTCAAAAAAATATTTTATAGGTACTTGCAAACTAAATAATATACATATGTATTAAATAGCTTACACGACAGAAATATCTCCATAAAAATAAATTGAAAAAATATAAAAAAAACTAATTTTAAACCCTGATTGGAAATTATTTTTCATCAAGGACTTCTAGGTGAACTCTCGTTCAAAAACTTGTTAGTTTAAGAATAATTTTATATTTACATTTTTGCAGTATTTTATAATAAAAACATAGGTGTATGTAGTAGTGATGTTACGAATATCAATTTTTAGTATTCGCGAATACGAATTCGAATATTTGAAACAGTATTCGCCGAATACGAATACCTATTACTTTTAAGGTTTAGAGCAATGTAATATTTAAAATTTAATTGGAAAAACTCCCTCCCTTTGCGTCAGTAACAATAAATTGAAAAAAACTGTCACACTACTTTAGGTATATATGTAGGTATCATTAATATGACATTGTGATGCCGAGTTTGAAGACCACTACTGAACATTTCTAAATTATTTTATAAATATATATCATTTATAAATATAGTTTTCGTTTGTTTTTTAAGCAGATTATTATCTTGCGTCAAAGATAAAGGGCTTTCTTTCTTTAAATAAAAATTTTATCATTGGCCAAATAATTCCTACAACACAAAAATAATTCCTAATAAATTAATATATTTTTGTATATTTTATGTACTTTTTTAAACTTTTTGTATGATTTTTTTTTTTTTTTTTGGGAAAATGTATGTGAAAATTATTCGATAAATATTCGCTTGAATTTGGCGAATACGAATATCTTAAAATAGGCGAATAATCGAATACGAATACGAGTATTCGTAACATTACTAGTATGTACATATGTATGTATACACCTTTAAATTTTTAATGATTGTTTATTACAACTGGAAAACAATGTTTTGAATAAAAACCCAACAAATTCTAAATCAATTGTTGTTTGAATTAAATTAATAAATAGGTTTTTTCGTGCTTGCATGCATACATACATACATACATATGTACATGCTTTTAATGTTGTCAAATGACACGAAACCAACTGTTAATTATATATTTTTTTTTGTGTACATGTGCACATGTAGTTGTATGTAAATAAATGGTTGGCATTGTAAAAATGTTGATGGGTTGCCAGTACACAAAGCTTGTATCTGCCTCCTAAAACCACCACCACAATCACCACGAGTTTATTTTTGAAGTTGGTTGATTAAAGTGTTTCTATTAAAGGAAATATGATATCTTTTAGTTGTTTGATATGATAAGTCTCTTTGACATATTAAATATTTCAGTAAATAAGAAAATATTGAAGTCTATCGCGTTATAAGTAGTACCTATAGAAAAGAGTTTAATTTGGGTAATTTTAAACATACGATTTGGAAACTTTTAACTAGCAGTAATAGAACTTAAATAAAACTTTTATTTTTGATTAAATAAAATAATAAAAATATATATAATACATTGTGTAGCATTGCACAGTTCGCGGATGAACTTTATACTGAGGAACTGAATCTTAGTGGGTGGAAAATGGGTAATGCTTTAAATCAACATAAAAAACAGCTTGTAAATTTTATAGTTTTTCCTATTAATGGCCTTCAAAATATTACATGACAACAAATCTGCATCTCTTATTAGGTATTAGGTGAAAAGACTTAGACCTCTAATTCACGATTTCGCAGAAGTACGAGGTCTGTTCAAAAAATATAGTTAACTTTAAGTTTTCTCAAAAAATATTTATTTATTTATTTATCGATTTCTATTTTGTGCCCTTCAAAATAGTTCCTCTTTTATATAATACACTTGTCCCACAGATTTATTTAAAATCCACGAAACAGTTCTTCTGATATCCACTTTTTGGTATGTCCTTGGGGTATTTCTCAAAACGACATCCTTTCATGGATCTCTTCAATCTTGGGAACTGGAAAAAGTCGCCGGAACACAATTCTGCTGAATATGGTGGCTGCGGCATTATTATGTTGTTGTGTTGGACAAAAACAAATGACGAAAAAGCAATGACGAGCGAAGCCATGCATTGTTTTTCCACCATTCTTGCCTCTCACAAGCGGCGCATAACTTCAAAATAATACTCCTGAGTGACCTGACCGTACGACCATTTGGCAAAAACTCCTAAAGCAAAACCTTGACATTTGGTTCTTCCTTTGCAACAATTGGACTTTAGTTTCGACATCGTACTCACCATACTCGTATACCCATGATTCGTTACCAGTTATGGCGCTTTTAATCAAATCTGGATCGCCGTTGACGTTATTCAACAATTCCTAAACGATGCTCATTCGAAAGTTTAGTTTAGTAAAAATTCTGCAAATTTGAAACGAACTTTGCTAATACGCGCCTCATACACAAAATGTCCGAAAAAAATTGCATGGCATGAGCCAACCGATATGCCGAAAACCTTATCAAAATTCTCTAATAGTAATCCGACAATCCTCTACAATAATTTTCTTTAGATTATCGACATTTTTCATCGGTTTTTGATGTTCTGGGGCATCTAGGGCCCATCTTCTTTTTCACACTTGTAAACATCTTTCTGAGTCAGTGTGCAATCACCGTATGCCATTATCAACATGTGACAAGTCTTTTTGATCAACATTTTACAAAACAAAATTTATGAAAATTCTTTGATCCATTGTTTTTTCGATAGCCGAAAATCGCCGAACATACAAAACACCAACAAACTAAACATGATAAACAGCTGAAACTTGTGAACATAAGTATGTTACAGACAAGTGTAGTTACCAACAAGAAATAATACAAACACATCACTAACTAAATACGTAGTAAGTACGCAGCCCGCGAAATTTGAAAAATCACCTTATTCTTCTAACAGACCTCGTACATTAAACGATACGAGATTTTTATTTCACTCATCTAGATTTTGCACACCCTTTAAGACATATGCATATGCATAGACTTTTGTTCGCCACTGCATGTAAATATGTATGTGTTTGTACAAAAGTGTAAATGTGTGATATTTGTTTATTTATTTTCGTTTTTTTGCTGGTCATAGAAAAATTCATTACTTGATAATACACACGAATTGAAAAATACTATACTGAATAGGTACATATCTAACTTCAGGGATTTTTATCTGTCAACTTAATAGAGTTTTTTTTTTTTGTTAAAGATAAGTTACATAAAGATGCTAAATGAAATCGAGTATAACTGTGATACTATATTTGTTTTAATTTTTTTTTTTTGTAAAACCTTTAAGAATATATACACATTTAAATATTTATGTACATATTATAATAGTATGTACATATGTATGTATGTACTGGCAATTATGTATTTGTTTCAAAATTTGCGAAGATTTTTTTACTTTTCAATTTCATTTGTTGTTTTTTTGTTTGTTTGTTTTTGTTGTAAATATTTAGATTTATTTTCTTTATTGATAAACACTTAAGCATCATTAAATTCAAAACAAGTATAATTTTCTTCATTCACTATTTGCTTTTAGGGTTATAAGAGCGAATTGGTTGTGTGTTTTTTTTTATAGGACACATTTGCTATGAAATTTATTTATTTATTCTTAAGATTATTTATCTCATTTTTTTATATTGTCTCCCCTTTAGTATGTATTTAAATATTTTTTTTTTAATTTTTTTGTTATTTTTATTTAAGGTTATAGATTAGATACGAGAGTTTAAAATTTTAATTTTCTTATTTATTCTAAAATTGTGTTATTTGAAGAGCTTTTAAATAGAGTGTAGTTCACGAAATGATATTAGTTCCTAGTAATAGGTAGTATTTAATAAATTTGTAGTTATCGTTTTCTGACAGTTTTCAGAAATTGACCGTCCAACCGACCGATTGACAAACTGTCCTTTATATTTATGATGAAGAGAAAGAGACAAACGACAGAGAGTCAGTCAGATAAGTGTTACAGAATTATGTTATCGAACGTCCGAGGACGGATAAATTGAAATTTATTTACAATTTATCAAATTTGAACCTTTTGCATTAAACTATGAGTGGCGACTGGAAGTACTTAACAAGAAGTGTTGTTTGGTTGTTGTTGACGGTAGCGTTTAACTATTTTTTTTATATTTTTATTATTTATGTAGTAAGTTTTCTCTTCTGGGAATATTGCCAATAGGTATAAAAAACAGTATATATTAAATATTCTTATAAGAGTTTCGAGAAGCACAATAAAAGCTTCCAAACAATATTGAAAGCTTCATAATAAACAATAGAAAGAAAGCTTTTGTCATTAATATAAGAGAATAAACATTTTGTAGAAAAAGAGTAATGTCAGGTTAGCGCTTTTGCTATCAAATGCTTGCAGTATGCATGTATATTCATGCACATTTTTCATACAAATTTAATGCATACTTGCATTTCGGCAGCACTTAAAGAAAAATTAAAAAAAAAAAGAAATTCAAAAAACATTTTTTATAGAATTTATTTTTTACACAAATAGAACAATCAAATTCCTTTATCACTGAAAAAATATATGTAAGTATGCTCAAATAGCCTATCGATTCGCTAAAAATGTTTTCTTATTGAATAAATTGTGTGGGTGATGCATATGCGTTTTTAATTTATAACATTTTTAATAAATTCGAATTTTGCTATAATTTCGAAATATCTACATACATACATACATACTGTACTATGTATAGTTATAATTCTGAGTATATACTCGTGCATATACATATGTATGTATATAAATGAATGAATGATCGGTTCTTGAAAGGGGGGGCTACACCTCATACAAACAGTGAATGGCTTGGCATTTGCTCTGTTCGGCACTCCTAGAACATAATTCATTTTCCAGTGAATTATTAAAAAAATAGGGGGACACGACTACCCCATTCCAAAAAGGAAATTCACATACATATCTGCTCAAGTAAGATATTGAATGTTTTGAGAATAGCGGTGAATTATTCCTAGACACAAAATACATATAACTTACAGCAAAATTTTGAAGTGGTAGTACGATGGAAACGTGTACACACACCATGCAAAGTAATTATAAATATTCACATGCATTTGAAAAAGTAAAATAGTTAAAGTCTTTAAATTCGAGGTGGGTTGCATCTAGAATATAATACACTTTCCAGAAAAAATAGAAAACGATAGGACTGGGAAGAAGAGTACCGCGCCTCAAAGTAATTATAAATATTTTTATATTATTACGAAAGAATATTAACTATTTAACCAAGTTTTCAAATGAAATAGAATACGAGAATTACATTAATTAATTTTTATTCCATTTTTATATGTTGACACAATTTTGGCTAGTACGAATTTGTATCCACTTACATAAATTGTAAAGATGGACAAATGAACGCTGATGAGAGGTGTAGCGACCTAGTGAAAACAGTGAATTAAAAATTGCTTTACTTTAAATCATCAATAAATTCACTCAAAATTTAATTAACCTTTTTAGTGATTTGAATTCATGAGGAATGCATTCGTGTTTTAATTAAATTCACATTTTGTGTAAAATTAATCAATTAAACTTTTTGTAATTCATTTTGAATTTTTTGGTAGTTTTATTATTTATTGAATCTTCAATTATAAATTGAAACATCAATAAGTTTTTCAAATCTTAAATCTAAAAATACATTAATATATGTTTAACCAGTGCTAAAGAAAATTTTTAATTCCAACTGTTGATTTTTGATGTTTTACATCTCTCGTGTACGGCTGACAGAAAGAGTATCCCTCCTTCTCAACCGGGTGTGGCCTCTATAATTTAGAATGTTGCGCGCAAGTGGATTTGGGTGCAATTTTAGTTTTTCGATATATATTTTTGCGTGTTTTGAAATAAAAACCAAATTTTAATCATTATTTTACAGCTCTGCTCGGCAGAACTCAAATAAAATTGTGTAGAAAGAAAAATGAAAAAATTTTGACAATAGTCAATGAAAATATGTACATATAAAAAAAAAAAAAAAACACGATCAGCTGGCTCTTGCATGTACTTGTATAAATATACTTTGGAGAGATGTTTATGAAAAATTTTCTTACAAATAAAGGTATTGAGAAAATATTTTTCGTCAGTAACTGAAAAATTTTGTTTTTTGAGATATGACTACGTTACAATAAAGGACCGATATGTGTTCACCCGATAATAAAAATAGTAAGGGCAGTCTACGAAGGGTTTGAAGGGGACAATAGGGTCACTAAATATTCACCCCTATCGCGAATATTATGGGAGTAAGTTTTTTGGGAGAGAAAATGTATTCCCATCCCCAACAAATTGCTATCGCGAATATTTTGGGAGTTTGTCTCTATTGTGAATTACTTGGGAATAAAAGTTTTTATTTTGAATTGTTTGTTTTGATTTAACAAATTATTTTTGCGGAATTTATTTTGTGGTGAATAAATAAAAGAAATTAAAGCAAATAAAGTAAAAATTATGAATAGCGTTTATTTGCGTTTTCTGTTATATCAAATATGTACGTGATGAATCTGATCCGCTTTGTTTTGTTGCGGTTTTTTTTTTTTTGTTTTCAGTCAGTTTTTTTCTTATGTTCCGTTTTTGGTCGATCCACACCTATGCATGAAAAATTTAAGTTACGCTTATTAAACTAATAATTAACACCATTTATAAGAGCTTAAGTCGTTTCAAAATTTACCCACATCCTCTTTTTTATCCTTTTGGAAACCTTTGCCATAGTCTTGATTCGCACACATTGCTTCAACCAGACAATTAATTTCTTCTTTATTAACATTCCTGTGTTAATAAATAAGAAAAATGTAGTCGAGAAGGACTAATTTAGGGGATTTTTTCAAAAACAATCTTCCAAATGCTATGTGGGAGTTGACGTACAAATATTTACATAAGTATGTACCTATATATGTGTGTATGTATAATATTTATGCGAAGATTTTTTAAATTTCGAATTTTCGAACCTAATTTAATGTAAATTTTAAATAAGTGCTTTTTATTTTTTAGATGTATGCAGTATTGCTTATAAACAGTAAATAAACAAGAACGCATATATACACACATACATATATAATAATAATAAATAATAAATAAGAAAAATGTAGTCGAGAAGGACTAATTTAGGGGATTTTTTCAAAAACAATCTTCCAAATGCTATGTGGGAGTTGACGTACAAATATTTACATAAGTATGTACCTATATATGTGTGTATGTATAATATTTATGCGAAGATTTTTAAAATTTCGAATTTTCGAACCTAATTTAATGTAAATTTTAAATAAGTGCTTTTTATTTTTTAGATGTATGCAGTATTGCTTATAAACAGTAAATAAACAAGAACGCATATATACACACATACATATGTATTTATTTACATACTTACATATTTGCAAAATTTATATGAAATATGGGTGGGTTTTAAGTAGCTATCCACAGACTAGTTATACAAAAATATGTAAGGACATTTTTAACATTCTCTTCTGTACACATAAAAGACCCGAACTGAAAAAAGTTTATTTCCTTGAGAGAGAGAGAGAGAGTAATCAACGAAGTAAACTTCCTCAAAAATATATAAAGCTCAACATTTTAGAAATTAAGTCATCTCGTGCATACCTACATAGATCCAGACAGTAATGTATGTATGTATGTATGAATACAATACCAACTTTATACACTGAAAAATATCCATGTAAGACTTTATAAAAAAAAACGTATCAAATTTGCACAAATTTCGTATGGGGAATATTTAATAAACGTTAATAACAAGTTTGAAAAATTCCATACCATGGATATCTGGATTTTCGCTCCAGTGGAAAAATAAATAAATAATAAATCCACAGAAATAATTAGGAAAAAGATGGAACCAAACCAAAAGTGAAAAATGCCACCAAAGTTTTGTATTGAAAGCAAACAGCTCCAACTTAGGGTCCATTTTTCATAATTTTTGCGGCTTTTTGATGAATTTTTGTGAAATTTTTTTTTATTAAGTTTAAGCTTTTAAAATACAAAAATGGCACAAAATAAAAATTTTTAAATTATCCCAAAAAAATAGGAAAAAATGAAAAGTTCGTGCTGTTGTTTTCAATAGAAAACTTTGTGATGCCGTTTTTCATTTTAGCATGAGGAAAGATGGCCCAAAATTTAAAAATGTCTCCAAACTGCACCCACCATATAAATGGTATTAAATCAAAAATTTATATTGGTTCTCAAACAGCACTGCGACAATGTTTTTAATATTTTTTCGTTTTTATACCCTTCACCAAAAAATGGTAAGGGTATTTATAGCTTTGTCATTACGTGTGTAATTTCCACAATATTTATATGAGGTCTATATAGTACATATAAGTATATATTCTGAATCCTTAAGTTGAATGAGCCATGTCTGTCTATCCGTCTGTCCGTCTGTCTGTACGTTAAATCGATTTTCCGAAGACACTAGAAGAGCTAGAGACTTGGGTCTTGGACTGAAATTTAAGGATTTTTCTTAAGATGCTTTGTATTGAAAATCAGTAAAAAAGATATACATATGTATATATAGTATATAACCCTTTCAGAAATAAATTTATAAATACATGAGGTGCCCCAGTGTTGAATATGGAATCTTTCGATTATAATTCAACGCACGAACCATCGTGCTACTGAGGCTTGTTAATGTTATGTGTATATTAACTTAATAATAACTTTATGTATTTTTTCGTACAAACCCCCTTTTTGTTCAATGATGGATGGAAAACAGTAAAATATTTTAAACAGTCTATATTTTTGTACATACATATGTATACAGCACTGAAGAAAATATGAAAGTGTGTTCAAGTATGCAGATTAAACTTACTTTTTATATTGTTTGAAACGTTATATTTATAAGAGAAAGGTATATTCAGTGAATCACATATTTATGCACTGGTGAAGGGTATATAAGATTCGGCACAGCCGAATATAGCACTCTTAATTGTTTTGACAGAGATCTGCTTGCATCGGTATTACTGGATGTTAAGGTACTACTCCTTCAGAGGCTCTGAATGCTATGCTAAACCTGATTCCGATCGACCTTCATGTATTCGCTGCATCCTCAAGCAGTGCGGCAAGACTAGCGGCATCTGGGAGGTGGAGATCAAGGACCTATGGCCATGCCAGAATCCTAGATCAGTTACCACCGACACTGAGGAAGCCCACCGATTACATGGTACCTCATCTGGACTTTGACAGTGCGTACAAAGTCCTTATTCCATCCAGACAGGAGTGGAAGGGGGGAAACATAGAAAAAGACTTCAAATTCAGGATGTATACTGATGGATCAAAAATGATCTGCGGTGTGGGCTCTGGAGTATTCTCGAAGGACCTTGGAATAAAACTCTCATTCCGACTTCCTGATGAAGCTAGTATATTTCAGGCTGAAATATTGGCCATAAGGGAGGCGTGTAGGGTTTTGATTGACAGTGGTGTCCAAGGAAGAGTCGGCATCTTTGTCGATAGCCAGGCGGCACAACTTCCAGGGCAACGAACAGGCGGATGAGCTGGCCAGGGACGGATCTGCCATGGACGTCTCTATTGCTGAATCGGTAGCCATGCCGTTTGGCAATATTAGAAATCGCATTCTCAAATATTACCGGCAGAAAGCTGAAGATAGGCGGCGCAGGTTGACCACGTTTAAGGTGGCTAGGAAAATGTGGCCTTAATACAACGATAAGCGCACAAAAAAACTAATTAACAGAAACCGTAGGGACATCTCGAAGCTCGTCGCAGTAATGACGGGGCACTGGGTAATCGGGAGACACGCTAGCAGGATAGGCCTTTCCTACAATGCGTTCTGCCGTAGTTGCCTGGATCAAAGCAAAGAAGAAATAGTCTTTCACTTTCTTTGCGAATACCCGCCCTTGCACCTTTCGAGACACAAATTCTTGGGCAATAGCATAAGACGATCTCTCGAAGGTATCAAGGATACGTCTAGGTGACCTAATTAGATACCTCAATGCGACGGGATGGATCTAGTATCTTACTCCGAATCCTAGGACTCTTAAATAATTTTTCTTTTACAAATTCTACTCGGAACGTTCAGATTATCGTCCCTCTTGGGCATCGGTCTATAATTGACCGGCTGTTCGTAAAAAGAATCCACCACATTTGGAGTCGGCTCCCTAACGAGCTCAAACTCTTTTCTTATACTTTTCATAACTATAGAAAAAAATTTTTGGCTTTCGTTAATGAAAATCGGCAATAAATGTTATTCTCTTCTTTTCAAAAAAGAATTATGCACAAACACCAACTCAACATACTTATAACAATATACATACATATGTAGTTGTTCCTCGCTATAGGATCCTCCAAATTTTATATCTTTATAAATTTATTATTTTCTTTTATCGCTTTACTCATGTGACTGGGGAGTCAAATCAAATCAAATCAAACGAATTTTATTAACTCTTATATATATTTGTTATTATTTTTTTAAGTTTATCTTAAATTTCTCTTTTCCTTATTATATAGCTTTTACATATTCATAGTAGAATAATCTTTACAATACATATTTTATATTGGCCATGAAGGCTTTCTTTGTATTGATATAAATAAATAAATAAATAAATAAATAAATAAAAAAAAAAAAAAAAAAAAAAAAAAAATAAAATAAAATTAGGTTGACTCTGACGAGTGGAGTGGTCTGTCAAAACGGAATCTTATTGATTCTACTTGAATGCTTGTGGGTAACAGGCAGCCACGTCAACGAACCAACCAACCAGAACTACTTATGTATATTTTTTAACTTTCAGCAATCAAAAATGGTAATTACTGATTTCACTTGAATTTTCGATGAACCAAATCAAAAAAGATTTCCGTCCTTCCTAGTTCATTTTATCGAAAAAAGCTCGAAAATATTTGAGCTGAAATCCTTAACTCTAGTTTTAATGACCAACTATTTAATTTCCTCCATAACACTTATCTTTAAAATTATTTGTTGTAGTAGTTTTTTTAGAAATAAATAATTTCCAGAATTGAATTTTTTGTTACTTACTATTATTTCACCTACGCAGTTGTAGTTTTGCTTTTGTTTATTTTTATTTTTTACAAACAACAAATGAATTCGATTAATTGAAAAATCAAAGAAATTATAATTTGTCAGGCTTTAATTCGTTTTTTTCTAAATTCATTTTGTTATAAAGTTCAACGGTATATTAATTTTTCTTTGTCTGTTCAATTATTATATCTAGATTTTTCTTTTTAGTAAAAATAATTATTTAATTTATAGAACAAAAAAAAAAAATTAGAGAAAACGACAAATTATAATTACTTTGATTAAACTTCAATCAGTATGAATAAAAATTCACAACTAATTTAAAAAAATAGTAAAACTGGAAATTAAAATATAATAAATACCTTATTGTCACTATCAGTTGTGTTGCCAGAACCAAAACTGGCCAATGAACATCTATCCGGATCATTCTCTGTCAAAGGGTCGTCAAGATCCCTAGATGATCGCTGAGATGAGCCCGCATTTTTCGCTGGAGATTTGGGTAATGTAAGAGATGTGCCCGAGAAGCACGTTTCTTGCATAACTTCGCGTAATTTCTTAGTCCATATCTATACACATATAATAAAATAAATACTTGCATTAAAGTCTTTAGTAATGTAATTCGACCTATTCGGAGGCCATCATCGGTTTTCATAATAAAATGTAATAAATTAAAAACATTTCTGAAATTCAATTTAAATTTACCTGTTTTGTTTCTAAACTATTGGCCTTAAGTACAATGCGACAGTCGGAAAGCATGGGCGAACGTCCTGTCCAAACAGCAAACTTAGTCTCATCACCTTCGATGTGTTCCGTAATGCCAAGATCTAAATATAAAATATGATACATATATTTAGAGATATTTTAAAAAGAAAACATTTTCTCATCACATTTACCTGTTGTCATGAGTTTGCTTTTAAATTGATATTTAACGGATCCATTCGAGTCTTTAACTTCTTTTGCAAACAACAAATACATGTCAAATAAAAATACACGCCGTTCGCGACCTTTGCGAATTAATTGTTTAGTATCCCATGCCTGAAAAGTGTCTTGCAAGACAACTTCTCCCAAGCCATCAATGGAAACATCACAGTTCTCTAGCAGCGATAAATGCATTGCATCGTTAGCTTTCTTCGGGACATTTAACATGACTTCAAGACCCTCTTTGATTTCACCATGACTTTCTTCACAACAGGAAAGCAGATCTTTGAGTAGCAGCTGATATTTGGTAATCCGTTGCACTGGTTTGATTAGATAAGCTGGCAGGGGATGTTCTACTTTGTGTTTGTGTTGTAGTTCATCGAAAAAAGTGCCAGCATGCTGTACCAGCATATTATTTGAAGTGGGTTTGTTTTTACAATAGTGCACATACATATCGAATTTACATGCCCAAGTTACGAAACAATGGCCGACATCTTCTGGCATAGTTTCATATTTTTCCAATTCGCGCAGAAATATTTTATAATGAAAATTATAGATTTCCCTAATGTTACCAAAAATAATATCCTCTTTGCCCGATAGAGCTGCAGGGGCTCCTTGGCCTGAACGAAATTCTTCGAGAAAGCATTTAATGCATGTCTCCAAGTCCTTGACATATGCTCTTTCCGTTTGCATTAGCTCGGCCATGATAAACTCTTTTCTACGCGCCGATTTACGTTTCTCTTCGTTTATTTCTTTCGCTGCTACTGTAGTAGACGTAGTCAATTTAGCTTCTAGAGTTGGATCCGAATGTCGATCGGTAGATGTAGAAGAACCTGAATGAAATAAATTTGTTTATATTTGTAATTCGCAAAATATTGAGAAATTTGTTCTTTACCAGTAATAGAACTGATGGATGTATTTGCATCCGATTCTGCCACCATTGACATTCCCAAAGACTTTTCCAATTGCTCTCTATACGAATCCATGCGGTTGCTAAAATCTTTATACCTAAACAAATGATTAAATAAATAAATATTTTATAAAAATCATTGTTAATAATTAAAAATTTTCACAAAGTATTTACCTTTGGTCAACAGATGCAACCCATTGTTTTATAGAACTCGCATGTGCATGTCCCTTTTCAACTAAACTATCGGCCAATTGTATTAATAACTTTACCCGCTCTCTTGTCTCTTTTGCTGTAACTCTAAACTCGTTGTGCTCTTTGAGCAAACCCTCGGTTTCTTCACGAGTTTTTTCCACTAGATTAGTTTGCGACGACAAATAGGCTTCGCCTGTGTTGTGTATCCATTCAATGGCCTGCTTGGCACTTCGTTCGAACAGCACAAATTGTTGGCACTGATCAAGAGACTTTTTACGCTGTGTCCAAAATTCGAGTACTTGATTTTCCTGAGTAAGCAGTTTATCCAAAATTGTCTTGACGCGATTTTCACAATTGCCTTGAGATTGATATTCGTAGTACTGTTGAGAACGATTGGCGTACTTAAGAAAAGTTTCAGCTGTTCTTCTGGCCAAAGTACAGGCCTTAAGAAAGGCTTCTTTTTGTTCTTGATGCTTGGAAATCAGTTGCACAATAGTTTGAGCTTTATCACTGGAACCACCACCGCCGCACCAGTCATCCTCTCTACGATATTCTCTCTCTAAGGTGTCCAGCACGGAACATACTTGTTCGGCTGTTTTATAAAAGTTTATAGAGGCGGTGACCAGCTTATGCCGCTCTTCGGCATAAGTCACTAATTGCTGCCACTTTTTGGTAACGTCATCTGAAATTTCTCTTATAGACTGCGGATCGTAGTGGTTGGCGTTGATGAGAGCATCGGCCCGGTATTTAACCTGTACTGCCGAGGTGTGGGTTTTCTCAATTGCAACCTGAAACTGTTCGTGTTCTTTCCGCAGCTGCTCAGCTTCCTGAAGGCTGTTGGGCGTTACAAAACTTGCCACTAGCATGGCTTCACCATTCCGTATCCACGATATAACTTGATTTGCATCGTTTTGGAACTGACACAGCTGAACAGCCTGTTCTAGTTTTGCTCGTTTGGCTTCTGACAATTCTTCCAAATCAATTTCGCGTTCACGCAAAAAATTCAGCAAATATTCAATGCGAGCTTGTGCCGTATGTGTTGCATCAGCCATGGAAATAAAACCGGCCGATTCAAACATTTGCAAAAGCTCTTGTCCTTGCTCCAATACCTCGTAAGTGGCATTTTGTATATCACTAACAGATTCATTGTGCATCCGTATAAGTTGTTCTGCCTTTTGGTAGTCACGCGATAGATCAGCATGTTGCAGTTCTTCAGACCATATTTCAAGTTGCGATGACAATTCCATGGCATCCCGTTCAAAGTACCTTAGCCGTAATATTAAGTCGGCACGGAATTTTCGTGCAGACCATAATTCTTCTAGTTCTATTTTTTGTTTGGAAAGCTTATCGAGAGCCGCTTCTAAAGCAGAAAGAGAACCTGTATTGTCTGAATACTCCAGCGAACGCATTTCCTTTAAAAGTGCTTCGCCCTGAGCAATAGTTTGCATGCATCCTTTTACAGTATTATCCTGCTGCTCTCTATACTGCTGTAACAGTCTCTCAATATCCTCTAAATTTTCTTGCGACAACATTGTTTCATCCGTCGAAACATCTGCCCTCAACTGATCGATCCAGGCTGTTACCTCTTTTTCGTGAGTATAGAAAATCACAGCCATGTCCAGACGTCTTCTTCTCTGTTCAACACGTTTGGCAAAACTTGCTACTTGGTCTTCCAGTTCACGGGCCACTGAGTATATTTCATCGGGATCGGCCTCACCACTGTGTGCTAGTTCCTCTGCTGCCGCCAATAACTTTTCGGCGTTGCTGTATGTATTTTGCGCAACGTTTTCAAAGTGTTCATGAGACTTTTGGTACACGCGAGCTTTTTGCAAGTTTCGACCAATACCCGTATTTTTTCGCACAAATACTTCACCGTGATTTTTTAACCAATCCAGCACCTGCTTAACATCCTCTTGAAACAGTCTTAAAGCCAGTGTTTGATGCAGACGAATCTTTTCTTGATGCCACATCGATTCTAATGAACGATGGTGGCCCAATATTTGATGTATGACTTCCAAGACATGCGAAGCACCTTCACTGTAATCAGCTGCAGGATTTTGACGTCCATATTTATTGTAGGTGCTATTTTTGCGATGATCGGGTACACCAGGTGGCGGTGGCTGATTGCATACCTGCACCAGGTGATCTAGTTGATAAAGTAACTTTTTACTAGTAGAATGAACTTCTGTATAGGCCTGGCACATGGCCTCATACAATGACTGATGCGTACGAATGGCCGTTTCTAAACTTTGAATATCCGAAGGCAAAGGCTGTGAAGCCTGACAAGCCGCTGCCCATGAAGCCACACTGTTACAGTACTGCTCAGCCTTGTGATGAAAAAGAACACTTAATTGCAGCACTGCTGTCCTCTCATCCAAGCCGGCTGCAAAATCTTTCCAGGTGCGATCTAAGCGAGTCGCTAGAGTTTTTATATTTTGAGCAGCATAATGTTGACTTTCAATTAGCCTCGAAGCAACGGCTAAAATCCGATCAATATTAACTGACACATTCATGGAGGCTACAGCAAACTTTTGGTGTTCATCTTGCAAAGATTTGGCCACCGAATAATTATGGCCAATTTCCACATAAGACATTTGAAAGACATCTCTATTATGAAGTATCCAATCAAACATTTTTTCACAGTCTTGCTCAAACAAACGCCACTGGAAACATTGATCCAATTTTACTTTCTTGTGCTGCCACAAGGTAAGTAAACGCTGTTGACCCGAATGAATCAGATCAATTTGACGCAAAGCCTTGCTTATAGCTGCAGACATATCCGGATTATTTGTGGGTACTCGAGATTGTGACGAGGTTCCAGAGTCACTGCCACCACAATCTCCACCACTGGCACCCTAAAAATAGATAATTGCAATAAAATAAGATTAACAATATTTTTCAAATTCACTCATTGAAAACCCACCGCTCCAGCACTGCAAGCCGAATTCATGTTAATTTTTGTTAACAACTTTTTTCCTTGCACATCTAGATCTTCAATAGGCAGCTTAATAATTTTCTTTTTCATTTCATTGTGATGATCCAGAGCGTGTCGTGCTCCATTAACATCTTCGGCAAAATCGTTGCGTTGTAGGTCCTCTTGCAAATCATCTATACGATCGGCCAAATCACTGGCCTGCCAAAAGAAATCCTCAATAGCCAAACGAGAATCGGTCCATTGCTGATGGTCATACATCTGATTGCCATCAAAGTCGGCAGTCAACTGATTAGGCTCAGCTATTTTATTTAAAGATTCAATCGATATTGTTGATGTTTCAAATTTGTATTTGTGCGAGGATATTGATGCACGTTGCTTTTGCCAAAAATTATCCGGTTTGATAATGACAACATTGTGTATGTTGGCACTGAAATGCTCTTGCAACACTTTCAATATGGCCTTGACATTTGTCGAACAATTGCCATTGCCGCGCATATCAATAACAACAGTGAAACCTAAATTTTTGGCCGAGTCACTAGAAAAAGAAATTAAATGTTTTATTTTATTTTCATAATTTTTTTTTTAACTAAAAAGAATTGTTGGTAGATAACATGCAGTCGTACATTACAAATGTTCGCAGCTATAAATAAAATTCCACTTTCTTTGTAATCAATTAGAAGATGTTCGTTTGTGTTTAAAAGTTTTTTGCTTGAAAGCGTACTTTTTTTGGATTCCGTGTTTTTATTTGATTTATGTTAAGGAATTATTTTAGCGAAAATATCTAAAAAAAAAACTTATTCTACAAAATAAAATTTATCTCTTCAAATTCAAACTAATTCCCCTTTGATTTTGTAAAGAAAAATATTCTAATTTCTATTGTGTTGATAGATAACTTCCTTGAAAAGGAACTATAATAAACCGATTTTACAAAAAAAATTTTTTGTTTTAAAATCGGCCCTTTTGAAAACTTGGGCAAGTTCTGTATTGTTTATCGCATAACTCCGCTATTTGTTGGCCGTTTTCCAAAATTTTTTTTCGTTTGATCGGTTTTCCATGCATTTTGCCCCCACAATTTTTTTAACAGGGGAAAATTTGTTTTCCTAAAGCTAAGATCCCACTATTTAGTTTATTACTTATAACTTTATTTCAGTGAGCCGACGAAAGTCGGTACATTGTGCCGATAGTGGGATCTAAGCTTAAGTTATTGTTTTTTAATAACCGATTTTCATATTTTTTTTTTTAACTAGTGTGCTTGCAGCTTGATCCTTATTTTTTTAGTTGTGACTACACCATCCCCTATTTTTTTTTATTATCGTAAAGTTCCGCAATTTATTGATCAATTTTCATATTCCAATGGAGTTTGCATTTCCATTGCAAGTAAAATGTTGCTAAAGCGACTAAGTTAAACTAAATTCCGAATGCATATTTTCTCTAACATTTTAATACAATTTCTGAGAAGTTAAGAAAATGATCTCCTGATTTTCTCATAACTTACAGAAGAAATATTCGCTTCCCCTTCTAATATCATTTCTATACAAATAATGTGCGGTTAATAAAAAATATTTAATTCTGTGATACTCCATCAGATAAATTTTTGCGTATTTTTTGGAAAATGTTTTATTGGCAATAAAAAAAGCCAATACGGATAAGAACGTATTGCTGAGAAAACATAAAAAATCAATAAAGATAAATACATACTCGTATGTATAAAGAAAAATATCTTTGCTAAACAAAATAAAGTTAAAAATTCATTTTATTTTTATATTAAATGTAATTAATTAATAGATTACACTGGTCAACAAAAGAGAACAAATTGTTTGTTTCCCGTAATTTTTTTTTTTTTTTATCTCAATTTGAGGCGTATTTTCTAAATACGTCAACCATTTTTACCCATCAGCTTTTGTTTTAGTATTTTTACTTATATTTTTGTTTTATAGTGAACATTAAAGTTTTGTTGATGTTTTAGATATTGTTTCTCCAAGAAGATGTTGTATACTTAATCCAGATTGTTTTTGCTAAATTTCTGGTGAATATGTATTTGAAATATTTAGAATATCTATGTATATCCGACTTTTTAAAAACAACGTATCGTCAAAAGTTTAAATTTTCTTTCACGTAAGTTTCCAGGATAAAGTACAGAAAAAGTGAAAGCTGATATTTTTGTTGGTGGGCAACAGATTAGGCAACTCGTGAAAGATCCTATTTTTTTGTTTAAATCAATGACTGAAGTCGAATCCAAAGCTTGAAATTCAGTTGTTTTGCTTATGAGTAATTTCCAGATATCCTTTATCTGACGACCCGGTCGAGCTTATTAAGTGCATGATATCGAACTTGCAAGAGCTAGGGCGTAATAGGAATATCTCCGGCACTCCCATTTAGACCGATTTACACAAAATCTGGGTAATTTTAGCGAAGAGCATGGTGAAAGATTTCATCAGAATCTTCGGATTATGGAGGAGCGCTATCAGGGAAAGTGGGACTCACGTATGATGGCAGACTACTGCAACGAGTTCTACCTAAAGTTGTTCATTCAAGGAAATCTTATACAAGATCAATTGATAATATTCGATAGAAATTTTTTAAACCTACATACATACATATGATCCGTTTATTTTGAAAGTGGCATAAGTCACTTTTTTTTGTTGATTGAAAACGTTTTACAAATGAAAATATACCGTTCAATTTTATTAAGTGTTGCCATTAACTCGATTTTTTTGAAAAAGTGACTTATGCCACTTTCAAAATAAACGGCTCATATGTATTATTTTTTTGTATTTTTTTTTGTCCAAATAATAAAATTGCATATTTCAAATAGTAGAGCTGTACGCAATTTCCCAGTATTTTTTCAATAACAGAAAAAAAACAAAGGAAACAAGAGTTGTGTGGACCAGGTTATTAGTTTGTTTTTTAAATTAATATTTTAATAACTACTTTCAAAAATGTAATGTAATTTAATGTTGAACCTTAATAGTAACAAACGATCGTCCAAAACATTCGATTTAAAGGAAAAAAAAAAAATCTAAGAGTCACGCACATTCATAAATTCTTAAAAAAAAAAAACAAACCAAACCATATAAAGTAAACAACAACAAAAAATTATATACTTATATACATATATTTTCTTTATATATGTATAAGGTTTTCCAATAGGGAAGATATCATTTTGAAGTGACGCTTCGGCCATTTGTAATATGTCATGATCTGTCATTTGTTTATCATTGTATTCAGTAGTGTTTACAATTTCATCATGGAGAACAAGAACAACGTTTACAAATTAATCAGTTTTATTATCAAAATAATCGTTCTCCCATTGCAACTTTTCGTGCGTTTTTGCCATTTTATGGTCGTAACAATCGTCCAAGTGTGCTCGCTATTCGTCGAATTGTTGAAAAGTTTGAGCTTATATTTTCTTTACATAATCTTCAAGTGCCAATAAGACAAAGAACCGCACGAAGTAATGCAAATATTGCTGCCGTTCAGACAAGTGTTGCTGAAGACCGCAATTTGTCGATTCCAAGACGTTCTCAACACTTGGGACGGTATACAGCGTTATAGATCGATGATAATCAACTTTTTATGGCCGAAATGGAAGAAGTTGATCTTGACAAGATTTGGTTCCAACAAGACGGGGCTACGTGCCACATTGCAAATGCAACAATTGAATTATTGCGAGAAAAGTTTGGAAATTCGATTATTTAATGAAATTGTGATATTGAATGGCCTCCAAGAAGTTGTGATTAGACTATTTCTTGTGGGGTTATTTGAAGTCATTGGTGTTTCGAAATAAACCAGACTCTCTTCAAGCTTTACAAGTCAATATTGAACGTGCCATTCATGACATACGACTTGATTTAGTGGAAAAATTTATCGAAAATTGGGTTCATCGAATTCGTTTGTGCAGAAGTTGTGGAGGCCATTTGAATGACATTTTAGTTAGAACTTATTTATATCGATTGTACTTCACATTAAATAAAAAAACTTTTGAATTTCCTTAACAATAAGTAGTGTTTTTTTTTTTAACAAATCATATCACTCTTATTGGAAAACCTGTTACAAGTTAAATATTTTTATAGTATATCCACAAGTTATTTATGTTAATTAAACAAAGTAAGACTTTTGTTTTCGTTTTTGGTCGCCAATATGCCAAATTAGTCTCCATTCTAATAAAAAAAATCAACGCATTTATTCTTTCCATCAAAAAACATTTCCCAGCAAACAGCGATTAAAAAGAATTAATTTAATTAGTTTTATGCTTAAATTAATTTTAATAAAGTTAATTAAATTATATGCAATTAAATGGAAAAAATAGTTTATACTATTAAAACTAGTAAATATATTTAGAATAAATTTGTTTTATCTTTGATAAATTTAAAATTTATATAAAACTTTTATAAAAACTTAAACCCAGTTTTAGTTATATACTTGTATGTATTGCTTGTATGTACTACATACATAAGTATATTTAAATGTGTATGTAAATGTAATTTTTTCAAAATTTCATTATTACATTTTTTTGAAGTCCCTTTTATGTGTGACAGCGAAATTGCATTTCATAAAATACTTCTCCTACAGTACAAAGTACAATATTTGCATTCAACTTACTGTTGGGAGTTTTTGCAACTTATAATGAGATGCAATTAGAATAGTGTCGACGAAAAAGCATACATACAAATATTTATGCACTTTATGTGTACATTAGGGTGGTGCCGACAAAGTATTATCTAAGTACATAGTAGCATTCTAGAAATCCAGAAGGCAGTAACTGCACTTTTCATTAATTTATTGGAAAAGCAATGAAAAAAATTTAGTACTATTTATATCCAATTTATTACCGCCTTTTGGATTTTAGGTTGAACCCACACCGATGTAAGAGAAAACAGTTTTTACGACTAATACGACAACACAACATTAATTCTTATTAGACAACAAATTAAATGCAACGGAAAAAACTCATTGGGTTTTGTGGACGAAGTGGTCCTCTACACCCTAAACCACCTCGTCCGCAAAACCCAATGATTTTTTTCCGCCCACGTTGACTCCTTCGTAAAAAAAATTAGTCATCCTCTAGAGAATCAATATTTCTAAAATTTTTGTAAATCGAGTATATCTCGGTAAAACTCAAACTGTTAGATATACCAAATATAGGGGTTTGTAGAGGACCACTTCGTCCACAAAATCCAATGATTTTTTTCCGCCCACGTTGACTCCTTCCTAAAAAAACACGTTTTTAGTGTACTCGCTATGATTTTTATATGTCTACAGAGCACTGTTAACCTGCTAACAGAGCTCTGCTAAATTCTGTGGTTCATGTCTAGGGTTTTATATTTTAAAATTTAACTTCACACATATTTACGGTATTATAGCAAAGTCTGAACTCACTTTTCTAAATCCAAGTATGTATTTTAGATTATGCATAAAACATATTTAGCTTTTTTTTTTATTGAATATACTTCCTTACCTTGGTATCATTATGAGATAACTCAATAGTCGCCGCAAATCATCCGGTTTTAATCTATCACGCCTGGGCGTAGCCGGAAAACACAACAATGGTCCGCCGCGACGATCTCGTCCACCGGTTAGGAAAACGACGCGCTCCTGCAACAATGTGAGAATGTCGCGAGCGCGTTGACCATCCATATTGACTTTGAAGAAATAATGGTGATTGCAAAATTAGCTAAAGATTTTGTTCTTGTGAATTATATTTGCAAGTTTGTATCTAAATTCGATTCTATTGTATTTTTTCACTAATCACTTTAATTTTTATTCAGGTTTTTTAGACCTTTTGAGATTTAAACTTTAGGTCGAATATACATATTTATCGATTTATTCAAATATTTGGCAAACATTTTCATGGTCAACACTATTTTCCAATTAGAAATTTAAACACTGCTGAACATTCATACAGTCGTATTGAAAAAAAAAAAAAAACAAAAAGAAAAAATATATAAAACGATGGAAACCAGAAAAGGCAAAGAATAAATGAAGAAGAGACAAAAAATATAAACATATACCGCAGCAAGAAAACAACAACATCCACGCAATGACTTTTTTATATATTTTAGTTTTTGTTGCAGATGTTTGAAACGACGACGTCAGCGACAAAGTTGATAATAATGAAGATGTGGGCTTATATAAAATTCAAATTTAAATATGTATAAGCATTAATAATTGCATCAGTATTTTTTTTTTTAGATTTATTTCTTTTTTTTTTTCTCTTATAGTGTTGGGTGTCTATTGTTTACTTCCTATCTATCACTTTCTAACATGGAGTGATGAAACAAGAAGTCAAACATGTATGACAAAACATCATCATGTTAAAAAATGCAATTAAAGTTTGTTGTCTACACAAAACTCTGTTTGCTTTTTCGTATTATGATGCACATCTCGTTTATTTAATAAATTTTCTTTGCACAAACACATCCACAGAAATGAATGTATGCAGTGGCGACATGACTTGGAAGATAAAATTCTTTGCAAACACATATTGCTTTTTGATTGATGGTAGGGCAGACATTTATCGTGTTGGTGCAGTATTATTTTCCCACCCCTTGCATAGTACATATCCAATACTGTCCAACAAGGGGGTTTTACAAGGGGGACTCCATAAATAATTATTTTAACCGATACCATTAAGAAAACTCAATTAAGTTGATGGATATGAACTCATATATGCGATTTCACAAATAATACATTCAGGGTGGAGGACAAAAGGCTAATGTAAAAAAAAAACAGCAGATCATACAAACGAAATAATATTTATTCGTAGTCACTGGATCCAAGTAAAAGCACACACACATCCATGTACATTTCATATACGTACAATGGAAAATGTCATAAATCAATGAAAAATCAATTTTGCAGATGGAAATAGGCAATGGTAAATAATATGTTCGTATTTGTAGAACATAATGGCATACCGATAATTATAAGAAACTACATTTTCTTTTTATATTTCAATTATTTTAGCCAAAGAAAGAAAAACACATTCGCACAAGAAATAAAAACCGTCATACACACAAAAGCAAAGAATTTTTCTTATTGTTGGTGAAGAACTGCCTGTTCTTTAAATAATGCTCATTGATTTTTTACTTTTACTGCCAACTTTTATCTACATTTTCACGACAATATTTGTAATTTTTACTTTGATATATTGTTAATATCGAAGGTATGATGTAAATGGACACATTTTCACTAAAAAATAACTGAAAGTATTATAAATTCACTTAATTTTGCAAAAATACTTTACGCGACGTCCATGTCTGTCTTTAAAAAAAATTTAGTGAGTACTCAAAATCCAGTGTTGATATACAGCGAAATTTTCAGAGCTGTATTTTTGAAAGTGATGACATTCTAGTGTTCAGTTGATGCCAGACTAAAAAGAAATAATAAAACCGTCAAAGAATAATTCAACGGTAAAAAATAAATAGTTCCTTTCACTAGTGATAAATTTTAACCATTTCGAACGTATGAAATCGAAAATATATATTTGCGAATACTTATTATATATTTTATAATTTAATGTAATAAACAGATTTCTCCGAGTACGTTTGCATATTCAGTACGTAATTACCGACGATTCACAAGAAAATTTTGACAAGCTCTCTGACTGAAAATAGCATTGTTGTATATATATATATTCTTATACATGTATATATTCTTATACATATACCTATTATATATTTTCCTGAGTCTGATCTAACAAGACGGGTCAAATAAGCATAGAATATGCAACCGAATACTAAAAATTTTACGTTAGAAAGATATTTTAATAATGTGTTATCCGTGTTTTAATACCAAATTTTTAATTATCAGCATGATATGAAAGAGAAAGAAAAATTTGCTGCTAGCCTAGATTTAAAAGTATAAAGCAGACTAAAAATAAAGATAAGTGGATAAACCTGCTGAAAAATTATTTGTTTTAATACTTGTCAAACTTG